>JAJVDD010000005.1:4066979-5422639 GCA_021432725.1 Brachionus angularis
TTTTTATCATTTGGAATTTTCTTTAACTAAAACTAATTTTAAATCAAACGTATTTAATTGGATCTTATTCGTAATAAAAATATTTTAAACAATTAATGAACAAAAATATTTTATTTAAACTCTTACGTTAGATCTTATATGTAAGTTAAAGTAAGCTTACGGAAAAATGACGTAAAATTTAGTAATTTTACCGATTCTTCGACTTAAGTAAAAACATTGTAGCGAATGTTTTTCTTATTTGTCATTTTGGATTAAATGAAAAATTTTTATTTATAAAAAGATGCCATAGAAATGTGTTAAATTTCATTTTAAAAGGCCATATACTAGAATTAAAATTTTAGATTTTTTTAATAATATTGAAATTTATTTGATGTCAATTTTTTTCGGATAAAATAAAAAAGAAAATACAGTAATAAACAAAATAGCGCTTTTTAGATTGGAAAGTAACGTGGAGCCTATTGCAACAAAAAAAAGAAAATTTGCAATATTGTTTTTTAAATTAATCAACTAATATGATATTCGATTTGTTTCAATTCGATTTCTAAAATCGAAATCTTATGGTTTCAATCGGAAAAATCATAAGCCTTCAATAACTCTATTAATTTAAAAAAAATTTTATGACTATTGCAGATAAACAGTTAATTTATTTTTTTTTAATATTTTTGTGTATTCTAATAGTGATTAATAATTTTAATAGTATAGAATAGAAAAATCTAATAACATTTTCACGTAGTGGCTTTATAAAAAGTAAAAAATTTAATTTAAAAAAAAAAAAAAACATTAATAAACCAGCTTTTAAGTGAACAAACAAAATAAAAATGTTTTTTAAATTTATTATGAATTTAAAAAGGAAAAAACATATGAACCGAATTTGGAAATATTCAGTTTTTTTTATTATTATTGTTTGAATCAATTTTTTTTTAAGAATTTATAAAGAAAAATGAAATTAATTCTGGTTTTTATTTTTATTAAGCTTATTAATGGTTTAGAAGATGGTTGACTATTCTATATTATTATTTTAAATTTTAAAAAATATTAAATTGAATTATTAAAAGGCTATTTTCAAATTTTAAACAACCTACAGATTTTAGATCATTTTAACAATAATGTCTTTTTTATTAGCAACATTTCAATTAAACAGAATTATTCTTGCTTAACGAAATGTGTCAATACACAATTTTGCTCTTTAGTAGAAATTAATATTGAGGAAAATAGGTGCAATTTGTTTTCAATATTGGACATTAATTATGTTTCATTTCAACTAAACAATTCACTCAGAAAAAAATTTTATCTTAGACTAAACAAAAAAAAAACAATGTTTATATATGATATTTTTTAGTTTTAAAAAAAAATATTTAAATTATTTTTTAATCTAAAAGGGTAAAAGAATTTTACGGTCGTTTGATTAAAACTTATTCAGATAGCAATACTTCCATTTATGGCTTAACAAGCCTTTCGAATGGATTTTTGATAAGTGGTTCTCAAAATGATATAAAAATAAGAAACCAAGAAAATGATATTGTATTAAATACATTCTATAGTTTCAAATATACTTATAGTTTGATTAATATTAATGATTTTAAAATAGTTTTTGGTGAATATTATGGAAATATCACAATTTTAGATATTATCAATAATGAAAGATTAATTATTATAAATGCTCATTTTAAGATTGTTAGATCAATAGCACTTGTTAAAAACGGAAGTTTGATTTCATGTTCTGAAGATAAAACTATTAAAATGTGGAATCTTGACAATGGCGCATTAATTAATACAATTGAATCTAATTTCAGCATTGTTATGTCTTTAGCTTTATTTAATAATGATGATTATTTGGCAAGTGGTTATGGTAATGGTTCTATTAAAATTTGGAATCTAGGAAATGGTAAAGTTGTAAGAGAGTTATTAAATGGTCATACTGATAGTGTTTTTGTATTAAAAATTCTACAAAATGGATATTTGGCTAGTGGTTCTTTAGATAAAAGTATAATAATATGGAATCTAATTGATGGGACAAAAATCAAAATCATTAATAACTTAGACCAAATCTATTCATTAGAAGTTCTTTTTAATGGTAATCTGGTAAGCGGATTTTCTAACGGTAGTATTTCTGTATGGAACAGTTCTGATTGGAGCTTGACAAAAAAATTTCAAGCTCATTCAAATATAGTTAGAGCATTACATGTTCTTCAAAATGGAAATCTAGTCAGTGGATCTTATGATAAAACAATTAAAATATGGGAATAATAAAAGTCTATTCGATTAAATCTAAAAATAAAAAAAGATTTTAAAAAAATTATTTTGATTAATTAATCTAAATAAAGAATTTAATTGAAAATTTTTAACAAAAAAATAACATCAATTCAATTTAATAAATTATTAATAAAATCAAGAAAATTTGGAAAAGTTTTGCCTAGATTTAAAACATGGAAGAAAATTTTATTTTACTCGTTACTTATTAGTTTCTTGATTTTCTTAAAACAAAAAACTATTAATCTTTGTTAATTACTTAATATATCTTAATATTTTTAAATATATTTAAATAATCAAAAATTATATCATCACGTTTCAAGTACATAATTGTGTATGATTAAGCCCAAACTATATGACTGTTATTGTATTTTTTGTTTGATGTTTTTTTTCAAGCTTCTATAAGAAAAAATATTTTTATTTTTAATTTAAGAAAAAAAATTATGAAATTTGAACTTTTGAAGTGATTCAAGATGATTTAAAAACATTTCATTTTCTCATCAATATTATAAACAACCATTATTCTAAAAAAATCATCAAAAAAGTGTTTGTTTTACAAAATAATGATTAGTATAAATAATAAATTTTTATATTTTAAAATTTGATAGTCAAAATTTCAAAATGAAGACTTTAAGTGTTTGTTTGGTTTTAATAGCAATTCAAGTTATTTGCTTAAATGCACAAAAAGTGTCCCAAAATGATCTAATAATAAAACCTGAATATGAAATACAAGAATTAAAACAAATACCAGCTTTTTTTATCATTTTAGCGATGGATATTGTTATTTATGGCGGTCTTGCTTTGGTAGTTATTGGAATCGAAAAATTGATTAAACTTTTACTTTGTCACTTTTTTAATTTACCATTTTGTCATTAAATAAAATAAATTTTAAAATTTAATCAAAGGATTATTTATCTTTTAATTATTATTAGGACATTTTATAAAACTTTGTCTACCCAAAAATGATTTTAAAATTTGGTATAAAATAATAATAGCTTATCAACATTTAGGCTTATTTATACAAGTAATGTAAAACCAACGCAAATTAAAAGATTAGATTAGATTAACACCCTCAAATATTAATAGCATTTAAGTGCGATGCATTAAATATGTTAAAAAAATTATTTATTTTTTTACTAAATAAATAACTGATTTTGATAAAGATTTAAAAAGTAAAAACTTGTTGGTTTGTTTGTTTTCGCAGTAGTTAAGGAATAAACTTTGAAATATTTTATTTGAAAAAAAGGAAAAAACACATTTAAATTAAATAATTTATTTAAATTTTTAAAAACAAAATTCAGAAAAAAATAATAAAACAATTTTATTTTTATATATTTAAATTAATAAATAGATAAAACTTTTATAATAATAATAATAATAATAATAATAATTATTTAAACAGTCGGATTTTGAGGATTATTCTGTAATTTTGCATTTACTGGTATAACTTGATTGAGCGTATTCGGACTATGTATCAACTCATCGGCAGCTTGGTTTAACTGATCATTAGAAAGTTCAGTAGCATCGTACAATTCTTGCAATATTAATCTTGAATATCTTCTATCTATGCCTTCATTATTCAAATATATATTCAACAAATTATCAACAGGTTTAGCATTATCTTTATTCTGATTCGAATTAACTACTCTATTAATTGCGTTTGTGTAATTTGATTGAAATAAAGAAGATCTATTTGCTTGTGGCATTAACTGTTTATTAAAGGAATTTGAATTTATTTGGTTTCTAAGCATTTGTTCTTCTTGTATTTGATCTTGATAATGTTGATACTTTTGCTGAAAATCTTGAATAACGCTCATACTAGGTCTTAGTGTTGAGTTGACTGAATCATTCATGCCATTGTTATTGTTATTGTTTATATTAGCAATAGCATAGTTTCTGTTTATTGACATATTCGATTTTGAATTGACAATATTTTGATTAATTCCACTATTAAATAGAATTAATGGATTTTCTTCGCTATTTTGTTGTCTAAAACAATTCATGCGTTTAAAAAGGCTTGATTTATGTTGAGTTTCTTGCTTACTGAACAGTTAAAATTTGTTAACAAGAGTATGATTTTTATTTTATTTTTTTTTAAATAAAAATAAGAGTGTTAAATTAATGCGGTAAAAGGTTTTTGTTTTAATTTAAAACACAAATTTAGTTTTATTAATTGTAATAATTGCTATCTAATTTTAAATAGGAGAAATTGAGAACAATATTGAATGCAAAATAAATTGCGGTTTTAAACTAGTAATCATACAGAAAAAAACGAAATTAATTTTACAACGGTTACTAAGTTATTAAGTTAAATCAACATGATGATTATGATTAAATAATCTTCTTATATCATATGCTTTTAAATAAAAATCTAATGCTTTTTACTTTATAAAATTAGTTTAAAATGTTTCTAAAGCAAAGACAGTAAAAAAATATTATATTAAACAGTATATAAATAGAATCTGATCTCATGTCTATCAATTAGATAAAAATAAAGTTTATATTAGATAGCAAAAAGTGTATTAGTTAATTGATTAAATAAATTTTATTTTAATTAAATAAAGAAGTCACCTCATAATGGGAAGTTCGATGTTCTCCAATAACCTTAGATTACCAGTTCTTTCATTTACTTGTAAAGGCTTAATAGGTTGATCTTCTTCAAAATGTAAACTTTAAAAAATTATTAATTTTTTAATTTGCTAAATAATAAAATCTCTGAATTTCTAAATTACTTAACAGACGAATGATCCGATGGTAAATCATTCTCAGTTTTACTATTTAATTGTATAAATAAAAAATTATAAAAATAAAATTTATTTTTTTAAATTAAATAAAAACACTAACAAAAGTCCAGTTGGAACTGATTCTTGTTTATTGCCAATATTAATAGCAGTCCTCAACGGAGCACCCGAGTGTCTATTTAGTATTTTTTTATCAAAAGTTTGATGTAGTAAAGATTTACCATCTCCAGTGGTAGTAAAATTACGAGATATTGTAATTCTACCGTCATTCAATAAATTACCATGAACATCGCCCAACTGTGCTTGATGATGTTGCATTGGAGCGTTGTAATTAAAAGTCTTGAAAGGTAATATAGACGAAACCATGCCAAATAAAAAGTGATTTCTCTATTAAAAAAAAAAATTAATATTTAAAGCTTTAATATTTTTTTGTTGTATTCTTAATTACACGATGCTGTGGTTCTTCTTCTTCAAACATAGATTTAAAAGCATCTTCGTCTTCAAGACTACCAGATATAGCACGACGAATCTCCGGTCCAAGATCGTGCAAAGTACGTAGACCAGCATGTAGAGTCACTGCATTTTTAGAAGCACCCGAAGCATGCAAAGTATTCTGTTTGGCGGTTTGTTCTTTACGTTTTTTAAATCTACGGAAATAATCCTGAATCAAAAATGTCGCATAGAATTTACCAACCGTAACATCATCATCACCTATTTATCATTATTATTATTATTATTATTATTAATTTATTTTTATAATTTATTTTTAAAATGCTTAAGATTAATAAATAAAAGATTATTAAAAAAAAAATGGTCGAATCTAGGAATAAACATGAAAAAGCAAGCTAAACCATAACACTATAATAAAAAATAATTTTTGTTTAATCCCAGTTTCTGTAGACTTTTTAAACAATATAATAAGGGTATGGAACTAAAATTTGCAAAAATACTGTTGTAATAATGTTCTATATGCTCAGCTAGAACATTTTATCACAAAAGAGTTAGTAAAAAAAAAATATATATATATATATATAGTTCAATTAGTAAGATTAATTTATAATTTTAAATTTTGGAAAATTTAAAAAACTTTTTTTTTTTGGTTTAAAGATTTAAAAATCTTACTCATTGCTTAGTTTAATTATTTTTTTTTTTTAATTTTATTTAAATAAAGATTCAAAATTTAAAATATTTTTTTTTAAATAAATCAAGTTTTAACACTTGAAATAAATAAAAATTTATTTCAAATGTTTTAATAATTTTGTCAAAATAAAAAAAAGAAGTAAAGCATGATTTTTTCAGATTATCGTGACAATACCTCTTCAAAGGTAACTATAGAGCATTTAATAAAGACAAGGGGTTTAGGTTCTAAATATAAAAACTCGCCATCAATTTTTTTAAATTATTTTCTAATTAATAGTTTAAACAACTTGATCTCTTTTATAAATCTTGTGAGAACTATAATTGTTGGTTGAAGTAGTTGGTTTTCGTTAGTTTATTAATTAGTTTTCTTTTTAAAGTCTTGGACTAGACTATACTCTATTCCTAAAGCCTTATAGAATAAATCTATTTTCGGATCCAACAATTCAAATTTATCGGATCTGCAATTGATCATAATTAAATAATCTTAAATATTAGCTTGTTGCAAAATAAATAGCGTTTATTGTATTTAGGAGTACATGGTTAACAACGAAATTATTTTTGCAACATTCTATTTAAAGTAGTATAAAAAAATTGAAAGCGTTTGGCAAGCTTTTAAGTTTATAACCTTAAAGATGAGCGGATTAATTTAAAATAAAAATATTTTTGAATAATAATTTTTGAGCTTGTAATTTTGAAAATGTATAAAATCAAACGCTTACTTCCTGGCGGAGGTATGATTTGATCTAATAGCTTTGGACTGGTTCTTTTCCATATTTTTTTAATAACAGCTCTTAGCTCTTCGTTACACTGATCTATATTACCTTGTACTTTAATTTGTAGATTTGTCCTAACCAAAGCAAATAGAGTTGCATTGAACATTACCGTACCGTCGCTATTCAAAGGCATATTCATTGATACTAATTTCTATTTTACAAATTTGTAAATATTTATAGAAAAATTTAAAGCTTTATCTACAATTTTTAATAAATAATAAAAGCTTTTATTTAAACCTTGCAAGCTACACGATGCGGACACAATTTACCAAAGCCTAATGGCGGCGATATTTTTCTTAATAATGTAATTACATCTAAATGTTTGATACGACCTCTACCATTTAAATAAATAATAAACAAACATAAGCATTTAGTACAACATTTAAATTTAATTAGAATGAGAATTTTTTTTTTTATAGATTGTATTTGATTATTGCTTAAATTAATTTTCAATAAATTAAAATGTTTGTTGCAAAATAAATTTCGTTTTAAGTAAAGCAATTAATTAACTAAAATACGCAATTTATTTTGCAACAAGCTAAAGATAAAAATAAGCCCATTCTTTTATATAGTAAAATTTTCTAATATTTTTCTAACATTTAAAATAAACATTAAGCTCGATAATGATAATTTAATTTTAATCTTGACAAACCTTGCAAGCAACTCGATGTGGGCACAATGAACCGAAGCCAAGAGGAGGCGAAATGCTTCGGAGTAATTGTACTACATCTAAATGCTTAATACGTCCTCTAATTTATTATTATATTATTTAATAATAACCTAATTTTAAGTACATGAAAAATAAAAGAAAAAAAATATTTATAACTAACTTTGCCTCTGGGTCATACTCAGACCATAACTGAACGAAATCGTCTAAATGATGAGGTCCGAGAATCGACCAATCTCTTGTTAAATAATCAAAATTGTCCATAATAACTGCTACGAATAAATTTATAACCAAAAATGAACACAAGCAGACAAAAGACACAAAGTATGGTATAGCAACCCAGCTGGAACAATCGTCTTCGTTTCCGACACGTTCTTCTTTAGAAGGCCTCGAAGCCGGATCACAAGCTTTGGTAGTTTGTATAGAGTACATTATTTCTTGCCATGACTCACCAGTCGCCGACCGAAACAGTACCATCAGTGCTCTTGGAAAAGATCTAAAATTATTGTGCCGAGTAATTTCCGATTCGCCTGTATTATCATCCAATTTTATTTTACCAAACAACTTTATATTAAATTAGTAAATTATTAAATCTAGTTTTGTAATTTACCTTTAAAATTCAAATTTACTTGCATGCCTATTACAGCATATATAAAAAATAACATTATTATTAGCAAGACTACATATGGTAGAGCTTGAAATGACTTTATAAATGTCCACAATAAGGTTCGGATGCCTTCATTTCTGCTCAATAGTTTTATCAGTCTCATTACACGAAATAAACGTAGAAATTTCAAATGTGAATTATGTTTGCCCTGTTTAAATATACATGGTATTATTTATTAGGAAAAAAGATTTTAAAATTTTTATTTATTAATTTTTTCAGAAGCAAAAACACTAAATGCAAATTTTTTAAAAGCTAACATTTTTTTGTTTTGTTTTATTCTATTAAAAAATAACCAAATTTTACAAAGTATATGGTTAATTTTTAATATTGTTTTTTTTTATTATTAAATATTTAATACGAATTTTACGAAATTTTACAAAATTTTGTATGAATATAAACTGATAAATTTTAGTTTTATTTTACTTTATTACAATGTTGCAAAATTAATTGCGTTTAAATATATTATAACATATATAAAAAACCGCAATTAAATTTACAGCATAGTAAAAAACTAAATAAAAACAAATAGATTGAAATTTAAAAATTTATATTCATCTATTTATTTAAAAAAAAAAAAATAAACTAAAATAATATATAATCAATTTTTAATAATATTTATATTTATATATACCTGAACCTAATATTAATTAATTTTATAATAAAAAAAAAAAATTATTAATAATAAAGTGCTTTTTGTAAAACATTAAAAATTTGTGGTTTTTAATTTTTTGTTTTTGTTTTTAATTTTTTTAATTTTAATTAAAGTTTATTAAGTTGAAGATGTAAATTTAATAAAATAAAGTTGATTTAAAAAGAAATATAAATTTATTTTAAAAAAACTTACGAATATCATTGCCACATCAAATATACTTCCAACCACGATTATAAAATCCAATATGTTCCAAACATCTCTAAAATAGTTCTTTTATTTTAAATTAATTAATAGATTATCATATTAAGTGTCTATTATATTTTGATTTTAGTAGATTTAAATATTGTTGCAAAATAAATTGCGTTTATTATAATTAAAAGCATACTAGAAAATACGCAATTATTTTTGCAACAATTTACTATAATACAACATATTATAAAAATATTTTTTAAATTACCTTAAACCGAAATGCCATTATTTTTAGTATAAATTCCAGAGTAAATATACAAGTAAAAAATATGTTTAAATTACTCAGCATATTTTGATATGCTTTAGAAGCATTGTGATACTTGATAAGAATAATATAAATAATTAAAATATATATTTAAGTAAATTTATATACTTTCATAGATAAAACAAGAGTATTTATAATAATAGTAATAAATATTCCATATTCAAAACCAGGTGATGTTACGAACCACCAAATTTTATACTGTACTGCATTTTTTGGTATATAGCGTTTGATTGGTCTCGCTTTGAGCGCAAATTCAATACATTTTCTCTGATTTTTGTCCAAGTCACAATTTTTGTATTCTTGTTCACCTTCATTTTGAAATGTAACGATGACAAAACCGACGAAAATATTCATCATGAAAAACGCTATTACTACAATATAAGCAACAAAGAATATAGCCACAGCTTTACGGTTATTGTAAATCGGGCCCTTGTATTCTTGAGTTGAGTCTATAGCTTTGTATAATAATCTTTATATTAACAAAAAAATTAATTTTTTTAAAAGTTCTAATAATTTAAATATTAAGTAAAATGACTTACGCTGGCCAACCCTCGAATGTAGTTACTGTGAACAAAGTATGCATACCATGTATTACATTATCAAAATGGAATTTATAATTTTCCCATTTGCGTTCTGATATAGTCAGCTCTTTGTTTTCGTATTTATAAAATTTACCACTTTAATTTAAATATATATATTTTATTTGTGTTTTGATAATTTAAGTTGTAAAATTAATTGCGGTTAAATTTAATAATTTCACTATGTAAACTACCGCAATTAATTTTGCAACAACATTTTAAAGTCTTACTGGCATTCAGCTTCAGTTAATTTAGCAAAATCATTACAATGAAAAAATGAGCCTTTGAACAATTGTACACCAATACAAGAAAACATGAATTCAAGCAAAAGAGTAACAAGCACAATATTACGAATAGTTTTAAGAGCAACTACAAGACAATTGACTACATGTTTAAGACCTTTGGCTCTATTGATAGCACGCAAAGGACGCAACACTCTTAGTATACGAAGTACTTTGAGCACAGACAACATTTGAGCTCTACTAGCTTTTTCTCCAGATTTAGTAAAAAACGGCATTATATAAGGCAAAGCTATGGACACTAGGGAAATTATGACAACAAATAAATCCAAAATGTTGAATAAACTTCGACAAAATGCACCTTTGTGTAATATTATACCATAAGAAATTAGTTTAAGACAAATCTCAATAGTAAAAACACTGGTAAAAAAGTAATCGAACTTATTCAAAATCTAAATTAAATTAATTTTTATAATGTTATAAAACATATTTCAATTGAATTTTAATTTTTCTTTAACTTACATCATTAGTTTTGGATACATAATTGACTGGGTCTTCGGCTGCTAACATAATACTTGAGACTAGAATACAAACTAGTAAAGAATTGCTGAACCAACGGTGGTTCGATATGAAATGACAAGCTCGTCTGAACCGGTTCTCATAAGTGAATAGAAATAATGATCTTGCTTTTGGTATTGGCTTTATTTTCTGTGATGGACCCAAATCACTTACTCTTGATGGATTTATAGATTTATTTGCACTTTCACTTGCAGAACTTTCTGTTTTTGCGTCATCTGCTATTTCCACATCTTTTTTCAAGTTATTTATTTATTTAAATTTTTTATTACTTTAATAAAAATTTTTTTAAAAACTTTTTCTTTCTAGTCTCATTTCGCCTTCGCTTTCTGTTCCACTTTTTTTCAAAATATCATTTTCAATATCGGTTGTTTCATTTCTAATTTAGAAAAATTATTGAATATATATTTTTTTTATTTCTATTTTAAAATTTCCTACTTTTCAGTATCTAGTTCAGATTCGTTTGCAGTTTCGTTACCAGTTTCAATACCGTCTATTTTTTCTTCTGTTATTGATTTTGGTAATTTTTTTTGTGGCTTATTTTTGAAAAGATATTAAAATTTATTTATATAATTTTTTTTATATGCTTTTTTTTTGTTAATTACTTTGGCTTTAAAACTTTTTTTTATTTCTTCTTTCTTTTTTTCTTCTTCTTCTTCGGCTGCTGTTAAACTTTCTGCATCTGCCAAGTTGTCGACAGCAATAGCCAAAAACACGTTCAACAAGATGTAATTACCACATATGAATAATATTATGAAATATATTGAAACTAATATTCCGATTGAGTTTACTCCTCCATAAGATCGTATTCCTGTATACATTACTTCATTCCAATCTTCACCAGTTAATATCTAATAATATTTTTATTTAATTAAAATGTAATAAAGTTAGATTAATCAAGAACTAGGATGTAATTTTAGTTGCAATATTTATTGCGTATAATTATATTAAAAATAATTGATTCAGGCGCAATTATTTTTGGAATTATAGATAATTATGATTATGACTAACAAACTATCAAAATTTGGCCTTGAAAAAAATTTATTGTTGCAAAATTAATATCGTTTTTTGTAATATAATTAAATTATATTGAACGCAATTAATTTCGCAACAGACTCATATAAATATACTAAATGAATATTTTTAATAATTTACTTGAAATACTGTGAACATGGCATTTATAAAATCGTCAAAATTCGATCTTGGTTTTTCATCATCATTTTCATTGAACATGTCCTCGTTATTATAGTTAAACTTTCCTCCAAAGAGCTGCATGCCGAGCAAAGCAGCAATAATAATAAACAAACCTAAAAGTAACAACAAACTTGCAATCGATCTCATTGAGTTTAGCAATGATACGACCAAATTTCTCAACGAGGTCCAGTACCTAGTTACTTTAAATACACGTAATAAACGTACACAACGCAACACACTTACACCTAAAGCAATATTAAATTTTAATGTTAAACCAATCTCTGCTATACTACCAAACACTACAAAACAATCAAACCGATTAAACATTGACACAAAATAGCTTCTAAAACCCAAACTATACATTTTCAAAAGCATTTCTATTGTGAACAAGACTATAAATATTATATTTGCATATACTTAAATAATTTTAATTGATTTTTTATTTTTATTAGTATTAAATAAATTTTTTAAAAAATTTTAATTTTTTACATTGAAAGTCATCCATCCAAGGTGGTTGTCTATGAAATTCACTAGCTAAAACAAGAGTGTTCAAAAATACTAAAACAATAACAAGCCAATAGAAAAACTGAGATTTAACAGCACGATGGATTCGGCGTCTTAGCAAATGATTCTTGTGTTGTATGGTCCGCCATAGTTGATAGAAACACTCGCAGAAGCGCCTACGCTTTGATATTTCACCATTTTCACCGTCACCAATTTGGCCGTCTCCGTTAGCTCCGTCAGCACCCGATTCTCCTTGATCGTTGTGTCCTTCATCTTCTTCATCTTCGCCAGCATTTATTTCCGCTTGTCTAATCCACAGAATATAATTTTTATAGGCTTCTTCAATTTGCCGTTTTTCCTTTAGCTTTTGCAAGTCGCCACGTTTTTTGGCTTTTTCTCTTTCTTTAGAAAATTCACCGCTCAAAACACCGAGTACTAGATTCATAACAAAAAATGAACCAATTATAATCAATGATATAAAATAAAAATAAGGCCAGGAGCTTCCTTCGGCGTCGTCTATTTTATACAATATTGTAGTCCAACCTTCCATAGTAATACATTGAAAAACAGTTAACATGGCAAGCCCAATATTATCGAAATTTATTATTCCAAAAAATGGTCCTTCCCAATCGGGTCTACATTCTATGGTTTTATTGGCATCTTTGGACTTGGGACACACAAAACCTTTAGAAGGCGCTGCATTCTTTTGTGTCATTATGCATGGTATATCTATTGAATACAATGGTTCCCATACATCCAAAGAAGCGTCCAATGAGCCAATATCGTTCGGCTCTTTGTTTATTTTAGATTCACACCGACTATGCATTATTCCACAAAAGAGTTCTAGACCAATTATTGCGTAGATAATTATAACAAAAATTACTAATAAAGCAATATGAAGTAGAGGTATCATAGCTCTTAGGATTGAGTTTAATACTACCTGAAGACTAGGTACACCGTTGACTAGTTTAAGCGGTCTAATGACACGCACAGCTCGCAACGATTTCAAATCGAGACTTAGATTTTTATCTGGTGAGTTTTGATCTAGTAGATCAGTTACTGCGCTAACTATACCAATCATTACAATTGCAAAGTCCAACAAATTCCAATAGTTGCGCAAGTAAGCGCCCGAATGTAAAACAAATCCGTACGCTATTATTTTTAGCACACATTCGCAAGTAAATATAGTCAAAAAAAAGTATTCTATATATTCCAATAATGAGTTTATTTTATTGTTATCTTTGTTCGGATATGGTGTATATACTGCTAATGCAACACAATTTAAAAATATAGATACTAAAATTAAGTATTCAAAAGGCCTTTATTGATAAATTTTTAGATTATATTTAAACACACACACAATTTTTAGTCTAGTAGAGTATTTTAGCTTTTAGAATACACTTTGCTTTATTGATATTCTCTAGAATCAAATAAAGGATATTAAAAGATTCAATTTATCAATCAATATTGTTGTAGAAGACAAAGAACTTAGTTTGTTTTGTTGTCAACATAACTTATTTTATATTTTAAACTTAAATAGGTGACTTAGAGATGAATATTAATTAAAAATATTATTTAAAGGAATTATTTTTAATTTAGAACTAATTTAGTTTAATTTTTAAAAATTTCAATTCAGATTTAAACAAATTCAATGAAGACTTTGTAACCAAAATTAAATATTTTATCCAATGAATAGCCGAAGACAAATCACCCTAAAACAATATAATATAATAGCCGGTGTCTTTATTTATCAAAAACTTGTAATTCTAATTTATACTCTTACATTTTCTATTATCTTTCACTCATTAGAATTAATCTAAATAAAAATCTAATTAATATATTTACCAATAAAAAGGTAAAATTAGACATCATTTTTCTAAAGAAATATAGAAATACATTATTACTAGCTTCCAATTATAGTAAACTTATTAAAAATAAGAGGTGTTGAAACTTATTTATTAGTTATTTATAATATTTTACAGTCAGCTCACCATAAAAGGAACTAAGTTTATAGAAACTTACTAATTGAAATTTAATTTTTTAAATCCTAAATAGAAACAAAATCTTTAAAGATTAATTAAAATCAAAGAAATGTTTTATTTCCCGATTGGTTTCTTTTAAATAGAGACTTGATTGTACACCTTATTTTTATACTCATCATTTAGTCCAAAAATTATTAGCTTTATTAAAGCAAATATTTAAGTCCCAAGTTTTATGATAAATTAAAACTAGAGTGTATAATACTCTTTTTTGTTTCTGTTCATCATAAATATAAAATCTAAGCTTAAAATTTTATTTAATTCCCTTTCCTGATGTATTGGATTACATTTTTATAAAAAAAAAAAAAACTATTTTATTATTGCTGAGTGTTTCAAATCTAAAATAATTAAACAAATTTAATAATAATAAAACCTTATATCATATAATCAATTAAAAATTTATTTTTATTAAACTTAGGGAATATTAATTAATTAAATAAAATTAAGCATTAAATCAAATAAAATAAAATATATTTTAATATAAAAGTATTCTTGTAAGCTAATTTCTAAAAAAGATATTAAAGAAACTAATTGTTTTCATTTCTTCAATCCTAAACATGGCTAAACGAAAGATTTCCGCTAGAGGTCCAATACGAGCCACAACCCCACGTCAACAATATTTTTATAGTTTACTAAATTTTATTTTAAATGAATTTACATGTTAATATATATTAGAATAGAATCACAAAATTCATTTCAATATTAATCAATTAAATTGTATGAATTTAGTTCTCTCTCAAGTACATTTTTCCATTATATTATTTATCTTTTACTCTTTTGAGTTTGAAACTTAATTTTTATTACAAATAAAACAAATATTTTCTTTTTTTTATATAATTTCAATTTTCAGACAAAAATAAAAATATACTTTTTTTAATCTTATTTTATTTTTTTTTATATTTTTTTTTTGCTTTTGCAACATAAACAAAATTAAAAAGTTAAAAATCGATAATTTATAAATTTACTTAACTAAATGCATATTTTAGAAAAATAAATAAACAATATTATTTTATTTTTTAATTGTTAAAAATTTTCGTTTGACTGTAAAACTAAAATTCTTGTTAAATCAATAAAAAAAAAAAACGTTTATTCTAGTTTGCCTTTTTTACCTATTTGCCTTTAATGAAATGTTTTCATATTTTTAATACATATTAATTAATCAAGATCAATTTTGGCTTTATTAAATAATTAAATATCTTGAAGAAAAAACTTTTTAAAATATTTACAAAAAAATATAATTTATTATACTTTTGAAAGAACTTAACAAGGAAAATGATACTTAAACATAAAAATCTTCCAAAAATTACTTACTTAGAAAAACTTATTTACAAACAGTTTTATAATTAAAGCTCAAGTTTAACTTGAATATCTGTTTATTTTATTAAATAATATAAAAAAAATTAAAAAATAAAAACAAAAAAAACTTGCATATTAAAACCATATTTTCTTATGATTAAATATCTTATTTTTTTTTAGTTTAATTACATTTTATAATTATAAAAACCATTAAAATAAAAGCAGCTGGAACTTGAATGGTTGTTGCATAATTAATTTCGTTATTATCTTATTATTAAGTATTAGTTATGAGCGCAATTAATTTTGCAACAACTTTCAAATTTGTTTTTAAATAAAACAAATAATTAAAACTAAATCTCAATATGATTTGAATCGTATGTGAACGTTTTGTGACTAACAATTGACGTGACTTTATTTATTATTAAAATACTATAAAGTTTCCTTTATCCGATAAATAAGCTCAATTGGCTTATAGGTATAGTAGTCGAATTGTTGCAAAATAAATTACGTTTTATATTATCTAATAATATTGAAATTAGCCGAAATTTATTTTGCAAAGATAAATTAAATACTTTTTAATAACACTGTATATTACTCAACCAAAAGCAATTCATAGTCTCTTAAAATTCTAAAAGCCGACTCATTTCCTAGACTTTAAAATGTAAACATTTTTAACTTACTTCCATTCGACAAATTTGATACAAAGTTTCCGAAACGGATTGTTCAAATCAAGACAAAACAAGACACGTTTTGGATGATCGACAGTTGCGTTTTGTTTTCGTTTGCGATTGCTATTTACCGTATTGGCTGCTGCCAACGCATTGCTCCATCCGGCACTCATTTTCCAAGTTTCGTTGTTTGAAAATATTTATTTGTTGTTTGATTTAATATAATTAAATTTTGATATGATATGCTTTTGCTTTCGACAATATATAAATATTTTTAAAACATTTTTTTATTACTTTTTTTGCTTAGATGTGATTTAGATTTGATTAATATTAAAATTTAATAAAAAAAAAAAAAAAAAAATTTTTTTTTTTTAATAATATAAACAAAATTTTTCTACGGTTTTAATTGAAATCTGAAAAAAAAACAAAATTTCAATTAAATTTAAAAAAAAAAAAAAGAAGAAAACTTTTAAAAAACGCGAGAACAAGAAAGGAATATATTTTCTGAGAATTTCTATATGAAAAAAATATATAATCAATCAAAATTTATCTTTTTTATGTTTCTAAGAATATAGAACAAAATTATAATATTCTTATACTTCTAATTCAATATTCAGATATTGCTTTATTTTAAAATACTAATAAGATAATAGAATAAAATATAGAAAATCTAGTCTGTTATATTTAAATATTTTATTCTTTCTTTTTCTTCTTCTTCTTCTTGTAATTCTTCTTCTTATTCCAATTCTTATTCTTACTCTTATTCGTGTTCTAATGCTAAATCAATTTATCTATTTGAATGAGTTGAAATATTTAATGAAAAATTAGAGCTCAACTTTCAAGACCTTTTACATATTTTTAGTGTTATAATATTTATTATAATTTTTAGAGTTTTAATTGCAATAAAATAATATTAAAAAAAGATTATAATAAATAATTCCAAGAGGTTTTTTTTTCAGTTTATCATAATTTTTCTAATAATTCTGAAATAAAAAAATAAAAAAAAAATTTTTTTTTTCTTGCTGGCTTAATTATTATAAAATATGAAAATGAAAAAACCAATATCCATTTGTGGTTCTTTGATTTTTTTTTTTTTTTTTGATTTTTTTAGTTTATCTTTTGTTGTATTTATTGAAGAAATATTTATTTCAACAATATGACGCTTTTCTTTTTTTTTTGCATTTTAATAAATAATTCTAATTAATTTATTTTATTTTTTTATTTTTTATTTTTTGAAATATATTTCAAGTTGACAATTTATTTAATGAACAAATCTAGTTCCTGTTTTATTTGAAAGGTGTTTGCTTAGTTGTTTAAACAGATGAGCTTGAAATAAATGTAGTTTTTTTTTCAATTGTTGTAAAATTATTTGCGTTTATTTGTAGTCTATTTGAATTATTTTAAACGAAATTATTTATACAACAACCTTAAAAGCTCAAAAATTGTTATTTTGTTGTTGTTGTTATGAAATATGCTAAACTTATCGAATTTATCTAGTTTATTATATACAAAAAAAGCTGATTTATATTTCAATTTAAAATCTATTTTTCATTTTAAATTGATAATTAATTCTTAAATTACAACAAAAAAAAAAAAAAACAAAAATTATAAATACAATAAACAGTATTTAGTTTTTAAATTAAAGAACCAAATTAGGTATTTATTTTATTTTGTTTTTTTTTTCTTGTTGAAATAAAATAAATGCAAATTAGTTTTATTTAAAATTTACTTGAGCGAGAAAATAAATGAGTTTAGGGATAATAATAAATTAGTTTAAACATAATCATGCCACTTGTTCTCATTTTATATTTTTAATGTATATATTTTCAAAGCTCAAATAATTCATTAATTAATTTATTAAAACTTTTTTTTCTTCTTCTTCTTCTTCTTCTTCTTCTTTTTCTTAATGTCATTTATAATTTGATTTGAATCATTTATTTCTCTTCTTTTTTTTAAATCTAATATTGATTAAAATTCTAATTTATATGTTAAATTTCAATTAAAATAAAATTCTTGCAGTCTTGTTAAAAATGAAAAAAAAATAATTTTAATTTAAATCCTTATATTAACTTTGAATCAGTCAATTGACTTTTTATTTATTTGTTGCAGATTTAATTGCGTGTCTTATAATCTATATCCAATTTTAATAAACGCAATTAATTTTGCAACATAGTTTTAAAAATAAATATTTTTTTTTAAAAAAGCTTTAACAACGAAACTCTATTTTATTTTATATTAAGTTTAATATTAAATTGCTGATAAAGAGAAATCCCTATTTTTAATTCGTATAAACAATATTCATGTTGTCCAAAAATAAAACAACGTGTGCATGCTTATTTTGATTCATGTTCCCATGCAAAAAAATATTACCACTAACTCTGAATTTTCTTTAATTTTCCATAAAAATAAATTCTGGCCAAATTTAAACCAATTTTGATATGGTAACATTTAAGCTATAAGTTTACTTTGCAATATGGTTTGTATTATTGGAAAATTTTGTTAAAAAAATTATTTACTTAAAATTGAATCACTCAATTGACTTTTTATTAGTTTGTTGCAGATTTGATTGCGTTTAATATAATATTAAACTTATATTAATAACCGCAAATGGTTTGGCAAAAATATATCTATATTCAAATAAATTTGTTTAGTTTTTATATTAATATTCATAGGAAAATGATAAAAATTTTATAAATTTTTAAAAATAAAAACAGGTTAAGCAAGTAAATTCTATTTTATTTTATATTAAATCTAATCAATAACCAATAAAGAAAAGTTTCTAATTTAAAATTTGCGTTTAGAATTTTATAATACCAATTATTTCATCAGAAGACTATTATAAACCAAGTAAAAACAAAGACCATGTGCTAAAGCCTTTAATAAATCTCTACTCAGTTTACTTCAGAATTTTTATTCTTAATTATATAAAGTTCTTTTAAAAAAAACAAAAGAGAAACTTAACTTTGAAAAAAAAACTTTGTTTTACCAGAATTTAAAATAAATGTTGCTATTATAATTATTGTTTTATTTTAAAATTTTAAAATTATTTCTGGGTAGATAAATTTTTTCAAAATATTCTAATAATAATTAAAAGATAAATAATGATTTGATTAAAAATTTTAAACTTTATTTTAATAATGGCAAAATGGTAAATTAAAAAAGGAACAAAGATTATGTTTAATCAATTTTTCGATTACAATAACTACCAAAGCAAGACCGCCATAAATAACAATATCCATCGCTAAAATGAGATAATAATAAAGTGGTATATGCTTTAATTCTTGTACTTCATATTCAGGTTTTATTATTAAATCATTTTGGGACACTTTTTGTGCATTTAAGCAAATAACTTGAATTGCAATTAAAACCAAACAAACACTTAAAGTCTTCATTTTGAAATTTTGACTATCAAATTTTAAAATATAAAAATTTATTATTTATACTAATTATTATTTTGTAAAACAAACACTTTTTTGATGTTTTTTTTTTTGAATAATGATTATTTAATATTGATGAGAAAATGAAATGTTTTTTTTTTAAATCATCTTGAATCACTTCAAAAGTTCAAATTTCAAAATTTTTTTTCTAAAATTAAAAATAAAAATATATTTTTTTTAGAAGCTTGAAAAAAAAAACACCCAACAAAAAATACAATGACAGACATATAATTTGGGCTTAATCATAAAAAAATATGTACTTGAAACGTGATGATATCATTTTTGATTATCTAAATATATTCAAAACTATTGAGCTATTAAAGAATTAATATAAAGATTAATCGTTTTTTATTTTAAGAAAATTAAGAAACAAATAAATAACTAGTAAAATAAAATTTTCTTCCATGTTTTAAATTTAGGCAAAACTTTTCCAAATTTTCTTGATTTTATTAATAATTTATTAAATTGAGTTGATTGGTGTTATTTTTTTGTTAAAAATTTTCAATTAAATATTTTATTTAGATTAATTAATCAAAATAATTTTAAAAACCATCATTAGCATATTCATCCATTTTGTGATTATTTTTTTCCAGGCTCGATTGAAAACCTAATTTTTCAAGTAAATCTGATTGCATTTTTAGTTGATCAGACATTTCTTTTAACCATCTATCTAAATTAGCACATGTTGCTTTTTCACCTGGTTTGAAAATTGAATTGCAGTTCATTATTGTATTTTAATTCGAACAATTACAAGGAATATCAAACTTGGAATTGGTTTGTGCCAAATAGGCCGAAACAGAATCGAGAAAATGTAAAATTAAAATTCAAAAATTAAAATTCAAAATTAAATTAATTTTATTCAAAAAAAAATTTTGATGAATAAAATAAATAATTTCGACAATGTTGAAATGCAAATGCGTCCTCAACCAAGAAATATAAGTGAGAATGATAACGACCTTAATGTTTAAAAAACTTTTTTTTTCAAATAATTTTGATATTTATAAATTTTTTTATTAGAAAGGCTTGATAAGCTATAAATGAATGTATTGCTATCTGTATAATTTTTAATCAAACGACCATAAAATTCTTTTACCCTTTTTTAGAAAAAATTATATCAAAAAATATATTAAATAAAAATTGTTTGTTTTTGTTTAGACTAATATAATAAAAATTTTTTTTCTGAGTGAATTGTTTAGTTGAAATGAAACATAATTAATGTCCAATATTGAAAACAAATTGCACCTATTTTCCTCAATATTAATTTCGTTGTTACCATAAATATCCTAAAATAAAAAAAAATAATTTCTAATTTAACATTTAAATCATAAACAAAGTTAAAATTCCAAGAAAATTTCTATTGATATTTACGTTATTTTACGTAAAATCCACGAAAAAGTCAAAATATTGTTTAAAAATGACCTTTTTTTAATATTGTTTTTCGTAAATCTACGTTTTTTGATGATAATTTAAAAAATTTTGCAAAACAATTTTACATAAAATAATGAAAATATTTGAAAATATGCGAAAAATTTTATTTAATTTGAATAATTTTATAAGAAATAATCTCTCTATTCCAAAAATGTGGTAAAAATTGTTCAATATTAAAAAAAGAATTGAACTACTCTAAATGATCTAAAGAATCAAAATATTTGTGGATTTTTTTTCCAGTCAAAGATATACCGAAAGTAATTACAAACAAAATGGCTTTTACAAAAATAAATGACTAAATACTGTATAGTTGACAGAAAATCAACTAGAAATTATTTTTTTCATTATAAAAATAATAATAAAGAAATATATTTTTTTACTTTTTTAAATAAATAAATAAGATCTTTCCTGAATTTTAATTTTTTTAAAAGATTTTTAAATTTGTTTGCAAACAAAATTTCCATTTTTTTTTTAAGAATATTTAGCTAAACTATGGTAAATTAAAATTTTGTGACATTATTTCAAAATCAAATTTCAAAATAATAATAATAATTATTATAAAAATTTGAAAGTTAAGCTTTTATAGAACTTGTTAAACAGATATATAGAACTTAATCAATCCAGATTCAAGTGATTTAGTATATAGTCTTAGCCGATGAGTTTTGGATGTTTTATTACTTAATAAATTTATTATTTTAAATAGATATAATTAAGTTGGTACAACTTGACTATTTTATTTTGAACTGCGTATAAAACTTTATTGATAATTATATTTTATTTAAAATTTTAATAAAACCAAATTGTTTTTTCATAAGAAATTATTTGTTTTTTTTTTTTAAATATTTTTTAAGATTGTTTTTTCTTATTTAAAGTAAACATTATAGAGTTAAATAACATTAAAATATTTAGGTTTTCATGGTAATATTAATTGCAAAGCTTTGAATTTAATATGGAAATATAGTTTAAAATTAATATATTAAAAACTCAAGACTCTAGACAATCTAGTTATTTAAGCTTTTACCACATCATTTAGGTTCTTACTAATTTGATAATAATTCGATTAAATCATTAGATTTTTAAGCTATTCATATATAGTTAAAATTTAAAATTTAAAATTAATTTTAATTTTATTAATAAAAAATAATATACCTTTATATAGATTCTAATTCGAATAATTTAATTTCCGAAAACACGATCAAAAACAAAAAATTTTTTTTTGTTAACAAATAAATATTTTTGAGTCGAAAATTTATTAAAAAATATCTTTTTAATAAAACAAAAAGAAAATGTTTGATATAATTTCAATTAAGTAAGTCTTAGTTTAAATTTTTAGCTCATACATAATTAAAATTTTAATTTTCAAAATAAATTTTAGTTTTTTTATTGTTCGATATTCTCTAAATTTTAAAGATTATTTTTTATTTCTAAAACAAATTTTTTAATTTTTAGATTTAGGAAAATATATATATAAAAAAATAAAATAAATAAAAGAATGAATATATTTTATAGAATTTGTTTATTAGCATGCTTAATGTTAAATTATTCTATACAGTGCCAAAGTATGAGATTTTCCTATTTCTTAAAATATTCTTAAATCCTATATTTTTATAAATTAAAATAAAGAATTTGTTGTTGGAATGTACGGTAAAAGTGAAATTTATAAAAATACAAATAAAATTTTTGATTTAACTGGCCAAAATGATTTTGTTTATAGTTTAGAGGTTTTATCAAATGATCTAATTGCTAGTGGGGGTGTGGGAACAATTTTTATATGGAACACAACTAGTGGCCAAAAATTAAGTTCACAAAGCAATCTAGGAACTGTATATACAATTTTATCAATTAACGAAACATACTTTGCTTCTGGATCGAATGATAAATCAATAAAAATATGGAAAATACCAGAGTTTACTAAAATTAATGAAATAGTCCAAGCACATAGTGGTACCGTGACTTCTATGAAATTATTAAAAAATAATTTATGTATGGTTAGTTCATCTGATGATAAATATTTAAAAAAATGGAATATTCAAAATTTTCAATCGATAATACAAATAAATGTTGGTACAGTTATTGGTGCTCTCGAAATACTGAATAATGGTGATATTGCTTGTGGTTGTGATGATTCAAAAATAAGAATTTATAACACTGATTTAAATTTGGTTAAATTAATTACAAATTCTTATAAAATTTATAGTTTAAAATTACTATCAAATGGCTATTTAGCTAGTGGAGATGAAGGATTTAAAATTATAATTTGGGATATTAGTTCAAATACTCCCACAGACACAAATACACTAAGTGGACATTTAGGCTATATTAGGTCAATCGATTTTATTTCAAATGATACTTTGGTTAGCTGTTCAGAAGATAAAACTTTTAAGATTTGGAATATAACAACTAAAACACAAATATTTTCATCCACTACCTATTCAAACCCAATTTATTCAATCAAATCATTAGAAAGTAATTTTTAAAAGATGTTTATTTTTTTTTAAATACTATTTCAAAAAACAATTTTTAAATAAAAGGATTTACTTTAGGAAACCCAAATTCAATAAGTTCAACAACCACTAAAATTTCCATATTAGAAAGTTCCACTAAAAATAATGCATTAAGTTCATTATCAACCAAAAATTCTAATATAGGTTTTTTTATATTTTAATTACAGTATATGTATAACGAAAATTCTTTTAATCTTAAATTAAGATAATTCAAGTATTTTATCTTATCAAACTACAGCAGAATATACATCATCAAAATACATAGAAACCACTTCAAATCCAATTTCATTTAATTCCAATAATATTTCTTTTATTGGTTCGAATTACAAAATTAAAGAAAATTATGAATTATCACAAAATATATTTGACCAGTTTTTTTTAAAAAAAATAAGAAACAATGAAAAATTTATATGTTTGAGATTATGTTCACTTGAAGCACAATGTAAAACTGTTTTAATTGATAAAAAACAATCTCTTTGTTCTTTTTATTCAGTTGATTTGAAAAACTTTAGCAGTTCAGTTTTAAATTTTTCAAATGATTTTGATACCTATTTAAAAATAAATATTTTATAGAAAAACTAAATAATTTATATTAAAAACTTAAATTATAATATTTTTAGAAAATAAAATTAAAAAAGGTTTTAATTTTCTTATAAGATTAATATATAATTTTCAAATATAAAATTTATATTATTTTAAGAATATTTAATATTATAATATCGTGCTTTTTAAAGTAAATGAAAATTAAAAAGAAATACCCAGAATCATCAATTAATAGAGAAATAAATAACAAGAGTTACTCTATATCGAAATTAAACCCAAACAACTAACTTGAAAAACAAGAGGCTGAAAAGAAGAGCCAGGTTCATTCTAAACACCCTGGAGGGTATCTCTCTAAATACATGATAATATACATTCCTTACATACAAATAATAAGAGTTTAAGAAAGCTTCTTAAGCTAATATAGAATAAAAAGCGGTGTTTGTCATTTTAGAAAAAGTAAAACAGGAATCATGATTTTTTGGCATTAATTGTATATTAAATTCATTTTTAAATTTTGAATATCAAATAATTAATTGACCATCATCTTCATAAACCAATTTCATCATTTTGATTTAATTTGATTTTTTAAATATCTATTTATCATCATTCATTTTAATCAATTTCTTATTTATTCTTATTTATAAAGTTATATTCAATGTTTACTTAATGTAATATTAAAGTTTGAATTTTTTAATAAAAATAATAAATTTATATTTATATAATTTAAATTTTAAAATAAATTTAATAAATATTTTTTAAATTATTGTTTTGTTTTCGTGAAGATTATTTTTGAAAAAAGTGTATTCATTCTTGCTTAATTATTTACAAAAAGATTAAAAAACTTGTTACATATATATGCCATTAACATATTAAATAAGCTTAATATTAAGTCAAAATTATACAAGATAAAATACCAACTCATTCTATAAAAGATAAAAAGTTTCAAAATTTAATAGGGAAAAATGAAAAATATAATTTTATTTTCACTAACTCTTTTTAGCTTAATTTGCAGTTTAGTTTAAATAAAAAATAAAGATATCATCGAAAATTGCAAAAACATAAAATATTTCAATCAAAAAGTAAAAAATTTCATCAATTTGATTATAAAATATAATTTAAAAATTTTTCATTTTGTTTATAAGATCAATCATTTTAATTATGATTTGAATCAAGATTTGTATTATAAACAAAGATACATCTTTTATGATAAATATTTTAAAGGCAAAGGAAGTCCAATCATGTTTTGCACTGGTTATGAAGCTAATATAGTTGATTTATGTCATGAAAATGTGAATATTTTATTTTTGATTTTTATTATTTAATAAAAAAAATTAAAATTTAATTGTTACCAGTTTTTCGCTTGGCAATTAAGCGAGAAACATGGAGCTCTTGTTATTTTTGCCGAACATCGTTATTTTGGCGAGTCATTACCTTTTGGAAATAAATCACATACATATCCGTATCATAATTATTTATCTGTAGAGCAAACATTAAAAGATTATGCATATCTTATAAAATTCATAAAAAGTAATATAACTAATGCTGCTGATTCACCTGTAATTGCATTTGGTGGAAGCTATGGAGGTAAATTGAAGATACCTTTAGATATACTGAATATTTATTAATATATTTTTATATATCTAGGAATGCTTGCTGCATGGATAAGAATCAAATACCCACATTTGGTTGAAGGTTCATTGGCTTCATCAGCTCCAGTTTCTCAAACAGATTGTTATGATTATACCAGATTTATAACTGATTTGTTTAGAAATACAAGTCCAGAATGTCCTGAAGTAGTAAGTAGAGTATGGAAAATAATTGATAATTTAAGCAAAACTCAAACTGGCTTAAACAAATTAACTAAAAACTTTAAAACATGTGATCCACTTACATTAAAGAAAATACCTAATCTTAAAAAACTAATTCAAGACGCCCTTTTCTTTTTGGGTCAGTCCAATTATAATTATGAAACTAACATAGTAAATCCATTACCAGCTTTACCAGTCAAAGTTTTTTGTAGTAGAATTCTAAATTCATTTAAATATGATAATTTAGAAGATCAAGACAGTATATTGAATGGTATATCAAATGGTATACAAGTTTTTTATAATTATACTGGTCAAATTAAGTGTAATCTAGTAGGCAATCAAAGTAAATTTTGACGACCTATCTATGCAAATTATAGTAAGTGTAATTTGATGTTTTAACAGTAAAATATAAATTTTTGAATTATTTCATTCCAAGAATTGTAATGATAACTTTTTTAATTTTTGTTCTAATGGCAAAACAGACATGTTTGAAGAAAGGCATTTTGTATTCAAAGATCATTATGAATCGTGCAAATTACGATTCAATATTACACCTATAGAAAATTCATTTAAAATTTCTTTTGCTAATTCTCATGAAGAATACAAGTCCTTTTCAAATATAATATTCTCAAATGGGTGTAAGTAAAATAATTTTTTATTTTATTTTAAATTAAAAATAATATAAAAACAATTAAATTAAATTAGTATCGGACCCGTATTGGCGTTCGGGAATTCATAAATTCATAAATAATAAACTTTCTGTTATTTTAATTCAAGAGATGCTTCACATCATGCTGGTAAAAAATTAAAAACTAATAATATTAATCCAATTTTTAAAATTGAATTATTAAAAGATTTGCTTGAACCAAAAAAATATGATTCTGATAGTTTGAAAAAAGCTAGAATTGATGAAGAAAGAATAATTTTGAAATGGATTAATGAATATAATCTAAAAAATTGATTAAATTACAAATTATTTAGAACTAATTTTTAAAAGTCACCTCTTTGATTTAAATACCCCTATTTATTTGATTCTGTCAAAAATTTTAATAAACTAGAAAAAGTTTTATAATTAGCCCTAAACCATCCATAATACTTTTGAACCCGAATTCAATAAATCACAGAAACCGATTGGTTAATAAAATATTTTTGAAAAGATGTACTCATTCTAATTATTCTGCATCAATAATTCTTTTTTGGTTTATTGTTATTTTTCAAAGCTAAGAAAGCTTTGAAACCAATAGAAAAAATAATTTTTTTCTGTGTTAAAAAAAAAGTGGAATATTTTTTGAGCATACTTGAAATAAACAAATGAATATTCATTAAATATATCATTAATTTATAATAAGTTTATTATTAATATTAAAAATTCAGAATTACGTCAATAAAATAAAAATTGGTATAAGGCTTAATAATTATGTTTAAAATGTGTTAATTAAATAAAAATATTATACCGAAAAAAAATTTGCTAAAGCAAATAGCATAATATTCTTTGTATTTAAAGATTATTTTTTTTAAGTATTCATTTTTTTTTACTTTTAAGTTTTGCATACTTCATATTCTGATTGACCATAAAAAGACATACATTTGAAAAAATATAGGAAAAATCAAATTAAGAAAAGCTATAAAATTCAATATATTTTGATAAAAAAAAAACAAAAACTCTACAAAAATAATTAAATTAAAGTAAATATGAAGCTTTCGATAAAATATTAATTAAGCAAAAATATTATTTTACTAAGCAATTCAAAACGATAAATTATTAAAGAAAATAAAATAAAAAAAAAATTAAAAGTTAATCTAAAAAATATTGAAAATTTTATTTGACTAAAAAAGAGAAAATACTGTAAAATGAACATGGAATTTTTAAAAAAAATAAAACTCAATTTTGGTATATATATTATATTAGTTTCTTCAACAACTTCTTTATTAAAACCAATAGGAAACCCTACACTTGGTTCTTTATCTACAACAACTTCCGATTCAAGTAATTTTACATAACTGAGCATGCTATTTTAATATTAAATTTTTATTTGAATTTTTATTAAGATAATTTAAACATTTCTCAATATAATCATCATAGATACAAAATTTTAAAGAATCATGAATTATCTACAAACGTTTTCATTAATTATCAAATCATACCAAAATATTTTAATTCTGCTATATTTTGTCTTAGAATTTGTTCTCTGGACGAATTATGTGAAACCATAGTTTTTGATAAAAAATACAAAAAATGTTCATACTTTTCTAACTTGAATAATATCTCATCATATTTAACTTATACCAATTACTCGGACATTTATTATAAATTTTTTTTTTAATTTTAAAATTTTCCTTTCCCTTTTAGTTGATTAGTTTATATTATTTTTTATTTTGTAGTTTTTTAAAACCATTAATCCAAATATTAATAAGACTTTTTTTTAAATTTTTGTTTAAAAAAAATAAAATCACATTTTGATTATCCTTGAATTTTATGTATTCGAATTATATGATTATTTAAGATTTTTTTTTGAGTTTACTTTATAAAAAAATCTGATAATATTTTGATTCTTTTTTATATAAATTTTTTTTCAGACTTGAAATTATTTAGGGAAAAAAATTATAACTTATCACGTTAACCTACTGTTATATGTTGTCTTGATTTGTTTTATTTAAAGCACTAGAGCTGCTTGTAATCAGAACATCATAATTCAAGCAACTAAAAAACAAAGAAATCTAGTAAATTCATCTTTTTCTCTATTAGCAATTAATATTTAACTAAACTCAAGTAAAATTTTTTACGTTTCAAATTCACCCTTTTTTTAAATAATATTTTACATTTAAAAATAAGGGCCTGCCCTGTATTGTGACCATACGGTAACGTAAACTGCTACCAAATTAATTTCGCTCATTTTGTCATCACTAAATCAGGGAGAATAAAAAATCAAACTATTTTAGATCTTGGAATTTAGAAAAATTTTTCATTTAATAATTTTGCTTAGAAGAACTTT
This sequence comes from Brachionus angularis, assembly GCA_021432725.1. Lineage (NCBI taxonomy): Eukaryota > Metazoa > Rotifera > Eurotatoria > Ploima > Brachionidae > Brachionus > Brachionus angularis. The sequence goes on from JAJVDD010000005.1 coordinate 4,096,191, forward strand.
TTTTTGAATATTTTCTATTAAACTAATAAACGTAAACATGCTCATAATCATAAAACATGAAGATAAAAGCTGCCAAGTTAAAAAAATCACGTACTCATGAAATCATAGAACTATTTGGTTTTTACTTATTTTATTCTAGAATTTAGAACACTAATATAATTTAATTATCTTGGTAATTTTAACTAAGAAAAACTGCATTATAGAATATTTTTTTAATAAAAAATTGAATGAGTCAAATAAATTATGATCCTGTTTTTCATATTTTTTGAAAAATAAACATTTAGAGTTTATAAAATAGTTTACAGTTTTTTATTTTATTTTGGCCTGATTTATTAAATAAATTTGAAAATCAGGTATAAAAATTAAACAAAAATGTTGTTTTTTTTTAATTATTTTAAATTATTTACAAAATAAATAAGTGTATTGAAGTATAAATATTAATTTTAAAGATTCTTCATTACTTTTGAATGACGTATTTTTTAGCAAAAATTATTCAAGAAAAAAAAATCATTTTTTTTTAATGGAAAAAATAAAATTTAATTATTCAATTGTAAATTTTTATATTTATATTTAGGAGTATTTATTTATTCAAAAAAAATCAGTATTAAAAAAAGTTTAAGAATTTTTAAATTTTGAAAATTAAAGACAATTAAAGATAATGGAAAAAAAAATTAAAAAGGAAAATATTTTTCAAAAATATAAAATAGCATCAATTTATTATGGATGTTTGATCATAATAATCATTATCGGAACTATAATTGCTCTGGTAATTACTGGTAAAAGTAAGTTACATCAATTTAAAAATAATTAAAAAAAAAAATTTTTTTTTAATAATAAAATTAAAGAACCTTGTATGTATACAAAATGCCATGAAAAAGCTAAATGCTTTAATAGACCATTTTATGGTGAATGTATTTGTAATTATGGTTATAACGGAAATGGAATAGATCATTGTGATGGTATATAAATTGCGAATTATTTTTAAAAAAAAGTTTTATTAATTTTCTTATTTATGTATAAATAATAGAATGTGGTATTACTCATTATCCAAATAATGCAAATGAAGACGGCATTAGAGCTATTCCTTATAGTTGGCCTGCAACTTCTCTTTTTCAATATGAATATACTACACTAGAAAACTTGGATAGTGAAAGAAACCTTTTGCAAGATACAGGATTTTGTGGTGCTGTATTAATAAATAGAAAAACAGGTGTAAATTTAAAACATTTATTAATTTCTAAATTTTTATATTTTTAACATATTTGTATTAAGTTATGACTACGGCTAGTTGCATTAGAACTAATTTTACATATCATGATTGGTGGTCAAGAAAAGACTGGACATTTGATATTGTACCGAATAATTTTAATCCAACTTTAGAATCAATATATAATGTTTACTTAGGAACTGATAACTTTGTTTCATATTATACTGATTTACCACATGTTGAATTAGCTGATTTTGATGAAATTATAATAGTAAATAAAATTGAAAATTTATTTAGAAAATTTACTTAATTAATAATTGCATTATACTGTGTATAGCATGAAAAATATAATTCAACAACAATGGAAAATGATATAGCTATAATAAAACTAACTAATCCGGTTGAGCTAAATCGTTACATACAAATCTCATGTTTACCTAACAGAACATCTAATGATGTTCCATATTTATCTTAAAAGTTTGGTTTTATTTCAGGTTATAGCACTTCAGGTTCTTCCTACGGAAAAAGTTATTTAATGAATACTAGAATTGATCTCTTTAATAATTCAATGTGTGATGTAGTTGATAAAGATAAGCCTAAAAATTGGGATGCTCAATTTTGTGCAGGTAAAAAAAGAATATTTCAAATCAATAAAAAATTAATATTTTCATATTAATGTATTTTATTTAAAGGCGAGTACGATGAATATTTAAATACTACAGCTTCTTGTCATGGTGATTTCGGATCTTCTGTATATACTCTTGATATTGTCAATGGTAAACAAAAATATGTTACCACTGGTCTTTTATCTTATATATCTTCATGTACACTTACCGAACATGCGCCTGGTGTTTATACTCGAATTAGTCATTATTTAGACTGGATTAATAAATATTCTAGGTATTAGTTTTTTTTTAAATTAACAAATCTAAAATAATAGTATTTGATTATTTTTTCAATAAAAACGTTTGAAAATTGAATTTTTGTTTAAAGTTGTTCCATATACCATCATGCACAAATTGCAACTTTAAAAGTCATACAATAAAAATAAAATTTAGACTATTGTATTTTCATTTTAAGACTTATTTAATTTTTATTTAAATTACATAGCCTCTTAAAAGGCGATTGAGCTCTTTTTAAAAAAAAAAGATAGGTTGGTACCCAATTTGTTATCATTTTACTGATAAGTTTTTGATAGATTCTACTGAAAAATTGTGTTAAATGTTTTGGTAAAGTCAAGAACAAGGATTTTATTTCTTCTAAAGAATGGTCCTGTGTTTTAATTTATCCTAATCCTTAGATTTAAAATTTCATTCTTTAATAGGTTATTTAATTGAAATTATTGAATTTTTTTTTAAATTATATTTTTAAATAAATTTATTTGAGTTTTTTTGTTGCTTATCTAACTCATTATTGTTAGAATTGTTTAAAAAATTAAAAATATTTTTTCATTTTAAATAAAATATATCTAAAAAAAAAATTAAACTCAAAAACCTTTTATTATATTTTATTTTTTTTCTTATATGAAATTTATTTTTATATATGACTAAAATAATTAATTTGCATTTTCAATAAATCAGCTAATAACCCAAAGCAATTGTAAACAAATTATCAGGCGATAATTTAGTTATTATATTAGTGGTGATGATTTGGTGCCAATATTTTTATTGTATAATAAAGGTAAATTGGATGGTTTCGGATGGGCTTTTAATGCAAACTTGCCTTCTAATAGATACGAACATCCAAACAGTGCTGTTTTTGACAAATTTTTTGCCAGTGTACCTAAATTTCTGTATAACCCAGCAACTGCTGGTGTTATCTCAACCCTACATGTTTATTTAAACAATATACCACAATTGAGTTTTTGCTAAATTTTAACATTAAAATAACTTTTTTATAAAGATTTTATAAGCTAATAATAACAATTTTATTAAATTTTAGTTTACTAGGAATATTTTAATTAAAAAAATTAAAAAGAAAAATATAAGAATGTATATGAGCTTTAACTGATTTCTACAAGCAAATTTAAATTAAATTAAAAAATAGTTATTTAAAAAGACTTAATAATAAAGTATAAGTTTTCGATTAATTCGATTCGATTATTTTAAATTTTATTTAAGTTCTCTATCATGATTTAGAATTTAGAATAAATTTAAATTCTTTTTGAATTTTTTTTTTTAAAAAATTTTAAATTTTTAAATAATATTAAAAAAGCTTCTCGAAAATTTCGATTTAAATTGTAATATATAATTGTGAAATAAGATATTGAAATCATAAATAATAAATCACCAAATTCTTCAAATATTGTGCAAATTTTGTTAAAATTATAACACAAATTTATTTTATAAATATTAGTCGAAAACTTCTCAAACGAAATAAATAGATAAAATGCTAAATCTATTATTCTAAATAAAATCAATATCAACAAATTGATCAAAACTATTTTATTTGTTCGTTGATATATTTTCTCAGTTTTTTTAATTTTTTTTCGTTCATCATTGACTCTTTTAAGAATTAGAATTTTACGCTCGAAATTTTATTTTACTTTTATCTAAGTTAAAAATTCAATTAAAAACATTATCAATAATAATAAAACATCATTTAATAGAAAATTCAAAATATAAAAAGCAAATATTAAAATTGAAATTAAATTAATACTATTTTGTAAAAAACCGTCTGCAATTTTTTTAATTACATGAAAATATAAAGTATTTAAATTTTTATTTGGATAATCTTCATAAAAATAAGAATCATCAAGACGATATTGTAAATCAATAATTCTTTTTTGATTTATTGTTATTGCTCCAAAGAAAGCTTTGAAACCAATAGAAAAAATAATTTTTTTCTGTGTTAAAAAAAAAGTGGAATATTTTTTGAGCATACTTGAAATAAACAAATGAATATTCATTAAATATATTATTGATTTATAATTAATTTCAGTTCAAACCGATAAATTATTAAAAGAAACAGAATTTTTTTTAAAAAAAAAATTAAAAGTTAATCTATTTAACCACATTTTTTAATTAAATAATTAAAAAAAATAACAATAAACAAAATTAATTTATATTTGATAAAAGCTTCTTAATAATTAATATAAATTTTTCTAAAATTTTTGTTTAAAAAAAAAAATAATCACATTTTGATTATCGTTAAATTTTATATATTCGAATTATATGATTATTTAAGATTTTTTTTTGAGTTTACTTTATAAAAAAATCTAATAATATTTTGATTCTTTTTTATATAAATTTTTTTTCAGACTTGAAATTATTTAGGGAAAAAAATTATAACTTATCACGTTAACCTACTGTTATATGTTGTCTTGATTTGTTTTATTTAAAGCACTAGAGCTGCTTGTAATCAGAACATCATAATTCAAGCAACTAAAAAACAAAGAAATCTAGTAAATTCATCTTTTTCTCTATTAGCAATTAATATTTAACTAAACTCAAGTAAAATTTTTTACGTTTCAAATTCACCCTTTTTTTAAATAATATTTTACATTTAAAAATAAGGGCCTGCCCTGTATTGTGACCATACGGTAACGTAAACTGCTACCAAATTAATTTCGCTCATTTTGTCATCACTAAATCAGGGAGAATAAAAAATCAAACTATTTTAGATCTTGGAATTTAGAAAAATTTTTCATTTAATAATTTTGCTTAGAAGAACTTTTTTTTGAATATTTTCTATTAAACTAATAAACGTAAACATGCTCATAATCATAAAACATGAAGATAAAAGCTGCCAAGTTAAAAAAATCACGTACTCATGAAATCATAGAACTATTTGGTTTTTACTTATTTTATTCTAGAATTTAGAACACTAATATAATTTAATTATCTTGGTAATTTTAACTAAGAAAAACTGCATTATAGAATATTTTTTTAATAAAAAATTGAATGAGTCAAATAAATTATGATCCTGTTTTTCATATTTTTTGAAAAATAAACATTTAAATTTTACAAAATAGTTTACAGTTTTTTATTTTATTTTGGCCTGATTTATTGAATAAATTTGAAAATGGAAACAAATTATTTTAAGAGCTAATATATTTATTTTGAGAGATAAAAAATAGCTATATATATAATAAAAAAAGAGCTATATTAATTAATTAATAGCTTTTAAAATAAAAAAAATATATAAAAAAATTCACAATAAGAAGATAAAAAGAAAAATTATTACAATGTTTTTACAAAAAGTCCAGAAACAGTAAATTTACCTAACTTTACGTAATTTTAAATTAGTTTACGTTACATTTTTCACTGTCTGAAACATAAAATCAAAATCATCTTCTGTTTGATGCCTAGATAACATCATACCAAAAGGATGAAAACTTTTGTTTCTATCAGTTGTACCACATATTAAGACTGGATAGTTGATCTATTGGCATAGACTGGCAATGACAGACAATTCATATAATTTAATAATTTTGAATCGTTTCTTTTTAAAGATATTTAAATTTACTACAAATTAAAAACTTTTATGATTCAAAATTTGTCATTATTATTCTTTTCTTAGTCTAACATATTTACTTAATATAAAATAATCTGTTTTACAGATAAAAGAAAAACAAGTGAAGTTATAATTTTGGGTCGGACTGTAAAATAAAAGACTAATATTCTAAATTATTACCACTCTTAATAAGCAAGAAGAAATCAAAAGAGGTCTGCTTTTTATAGCAGAAATTTGAAGATTATTAATAATTCTACCAAAATATAATAATCGGAGGAAAGTTCCACAATACAGCAGAATCTGTCTTTAAGAAAATTAAATGAAATCTTTTAATTGAGTTTATTTTTATCTTTTTGATAAAATGAATAAAAATTATTCATCATTTCATCAATGTAGACCAATTTTGTTCATTGAGTGTATTAAAGTATTGTTTGATTGTTTTTGGTTGGTCATTTTTGGTTAGTTTTCGTCGGCAGTTTCGATTTAATATCCTTGAAAATGAACAATATATTTATCACGTTTATTCCAATTATACGCTTGTTTTATGTCATTATCAGAAAAATAGGCTCATAAAAAAACTCTTAACAGTTTAAATTATCCAACTTGATAAATTGGCTCGTAGCTTGATCTTTATCAAATAAAATTTCAGAACGATCTTGAAGCCAAAAATATCAAGTTGCTTTTACATTCGCTTAACAAATTAAGATTTTTGATCTTGTCATGAGTTGATTCCAAGCCTTTGGTTGTACTTGGCATTCCAAGTACATTCTTTGTCTTTATTTGTTTGTGTTTTGGATAAATTTTGTTTAAATGTATTTTCTTTATACCAAACGGAATTTTTTTTTAACCCATTGATCTTTTTCGTTTTTATAACTGTTGCGTTTAATCTGAAATACTTAAAATTTAATTAAGTAATTTTCAGTTTAAATGCAAATCAGTTAAACTTAAAATCACAGTCACTTAAACCTTGCATTCTTATTAAAATAACTGCAACTTTTTAATATAAATAAGTTTGTAATTTTAAATTTAACCAGTAGAGACTAGAGAAGAAAAAGATAGTCTTGAAAGTAGAGATTGTAAGAAGTAAAAAGCAATCTCGAAAATATATAGAAGAATTATGTTTATGTTTTTGTTCTTTTTAATTAATTAAATAAAACTATTAAATTAAATATATATTTTTATTTTAATTATTTATTTTATATTGCAACAGTGGTGCCCAATGGGAGGATTAATCAAATCGAAGTAAAATGTTTTCTAAGTTTAGTGAATTGTTGTTTCCAAAACCAGTTAAACCAACTCTTTGGGATGTGCTGAATCACATAATTGTCGATTATGATCCAGTGAACACGTGGTGGATAGTATACGGAGTTGTTTGTGTTTTAATCGTATGCATGGCGTGCACGTGGTTTGTAATGTCAAGGAGAAAGAGTGGGAGGCATTCGTACGCAATTGCCAGCAATCACACCGTCATTTCAATGGATGGAGTTCAAAGAAGGGAACCCGTCTGCAGTCACAATGCACGTGTTGATAGAGAAACAAATGGATACATTCACAATAAAGTGGAACTCATCTATCCCGATTTGCGAACTAATAGTCCATATGAAGTAAATGGAAAAAAGTTGCATGAATTAGATAACAGTCAACAAAGAATTAGTCATTATCATAGTAGTACAACATCACCGTCAATGTATCAATCCGGTACAGATATTGATGTTTGGTTGAACAGATTTCAGTTGTATGTGAAATCAATTAATGTTTACGATAAATATGCTTTACTTTTGACTTCGGTCGATGAAAAAAGCGCAAATAGATTGTTAAGCTGTATTGACAGCGAAGATGAAAATGCGTATGAGAAAGGAATTGAATTAATGAGAAAGATTTACGCAAAGCCAAAAGTGTCTTGTTTAGACGCACAAAGAAGATTTCTAAATAGATATCAACAAGAAAATGAGAATACGTATGCTTATGCTACAGATCTCATGAGTTTAGCTAAGGACTCATATCCAAATGCTAGTAAAGAAACTATTGATGAGTATGCAAGGACTCAGTTCTTAAACGGTATTCGAGATAGACGTTTAAGAGACAAATTGTTATTTAGCAAAACGGCCTCGATGAATGAGCTTCTAGAGGAGAGTAACGATATTACACAAAAGTATCAAAGTGTGAATCGTGAGTACAGAAACGAATATAGAAAAAATGAACAAGCGACAATGCCGAAAAGTGTTCAAAGTGACAATCAAGGCAGTCAAAGTCAAAATACTTTTAATCAGTCATTAGGATTAAAGAAGACAACCCAATGCTACTTTTGTAAAGAAATGGGACATTTGAGGTCTCATTGTCCTAAATTAAAGTCTTCAGAAACAAATCAAACTAGTCGTGTTCAAACTAAAAAAGCACCAATTAGATTAGAAGGTATATGTCATATAAACAGACGAGAAGTCAAGTACTTGCTCGACACAGGTGCGGACATAACATTACTTAGTGATCGTTTACAAAAAAGATTAAATCTCAAAGTAAATAAAAAGTCACGTTATCCAGAACTATTTTTAACTAATGACGAGCAACTCGAAGTCGTAGGAGATGCATTCGTGTTTTTAGAGCTTAATAATATTTTGTATAAGAGGTACGCCACCGTCGTGAAGAACCTCAGATATGATTGTTTAATCGGTCTCGATATTTTAATAAAAGATAAAAATTTCAAACCATTATTTAAAGGTATAGAAAGTTTTGTAAAATCTGCAAAAAAAGATTTTAAGAAAGAAAAAATGAATTCAAAAGAAATAAAACTTGAACAGAAAGATTTTAGCATCGAAAAAGAAGCAAGAATTGAACAACAAGTCAATATGAATATTAGTCAAATAACACAGTCAGAATGCAAAAGTGAAGATGTCGATGAAAACAAAATAAAAGAAAACGATCAAGAAAAATTTGAAATTGTAAACGCTCGAAAAGAAATAGAAGAAATGCTGAAACCAGTAGTAGCCAACTTACTAAAAGAACTAACACCAACAGACGTAGCAACTCACGTAATCAAAGTAACAAATGAAGAACCAATTAGACAAAAAATACGTAAAATACCAATCAGTAAACGTGAAGAAGTTAAAAATTTACTAGAAGAAATGATAGAAAATCAACTAATTGTTCCAAGCAAATCAGCATGGTTATCGCCTTTACATTTAGTCGGAAAACCCGATGGAAGTGTGCGTATCACAGTTTATTATAGAGCACTGAACAATGTAACTGTCAAAGATGCTTATCCTTTACCAAACATAAACGACATGTTTTTAAATCTTAACAATGCAAAATTTATGTCTAAATTTGATTTATCTTCCGGTTATTATCAAATTAAAATGGATAAAAACAGTCAAAAATATACCGCTTTTGGATGCGAGTTTGGATTATTCGAATACACAGTAATGCCAATGGGATTAACAAATGCAACTGCAACATTTCAAAGATTAATGAATGAAATTTTCAAAGATTTAATAGGCAAATTTGTACAAATATATTTAGATGATATTTTAGTTTACTCAACAAGTGTAATCGAACACATAGGACATGTCAGAGAAGTCTTAAATAGACTTTTATATTTCAGTCTAAAAGTAAAATTAACAAAATGTGAAATATTGAAAACAAAAACAAAATTTCTAGGACACGTAATGTCAGATGGAAAAAAAGAACCATTTCATGAAAAAATAGAAGCCTTATACAATTTTAACATACCAAAGAATATAACACAAGTTCAAACATTTTTAGGATTAGCAAATTATTACAAGAGATTCATAAAAAACTTTAGCTCGATAGCTGCTCCACTTTACACAGTCAAAGAGGAAAATAATAGAATAATGTGGACCAAAGACTGTCAAGAATCATTCGATCAATTACGCAACGCTTTATCAAATTCACCAATTTTAACGCTACCAAATTTCAATTTACCATTTATTATAGAAACAGATGCAAGTAATTATGGCATCGGAGCCGTTCTAACTCAAAAATTAGATAAACGAGAACATCCTATAGCATATTTTAGCAAACATTTATCTAAATCAGAAAAAAATTATTCTGTAACTGAAAAAGAATTATTAGCTATAGTAGCGAGTATCGAACATTTTAAACATTATTTATATGGTAGAAGATTTACAGTTCATTCAGATCACAAACCTTTAAAATGGATATTAACAAGTAAAGAATTGTCACCAAGATTAGCACGTTGGTTAATAAGACTTCAAAATTATGAATTTATAATTGTATACAAAGAAGGCACAAAGAATGGTAATGCAGATGGATTATCAAGAATGCCAATTCAAGATGATAATGATATAACAGAAATCACAGACAAATCAACTGAATATATTATAAACTCAGTCAAATCTCACGTAAATGTCAGCCAAATAAATTTAGAAGGAGATGAAATAAAGAAAGCACAATTAAATGATAAAAATATTAAATGGATTTATGATTTAATCATACAAAATAACAATTCGAAACCAACAGGTATACAAACAGTTAATGAAGAACAAAAAGATTATTTAGACGAATACGACAATTTAGAAATTATTGACAGTAATATTTATAGAAAAGAAATAGTTGATGAAAATACATCATATTTACAGTATTTAGTACCAAACGAAGAAATAAACGAAATCATTTACAATTGTCATAGTTCTTTATTAAGTGTTCATTTAGGTATTGAAAAAACCTGGCAACGTATAAGAGAAAGATTTTATTGGCCAAATTCAAAGAAAACAGTCAAACAATATGTTCAAGAATGTGAAACATGTCAAAAGATAAAATCAGGTACTAGATATAAAGCTCCATTAAAGCCAATAAAGCCAAGTAAACCAATGGAATTAATCACAATGGATATAACAGGTCCATTACCAGTAACAAACGAAAATAAATCTTATATTCTCGTTATATGTGATCATTTTACAAAATACGTCGTATGTTATTCACTTATAAATCAAACAGCCAAAAATGTCGCTGAAAACCTAATGAATTATATGTGCATTTTCGGAATACCCGAAACCATATTAACTGACCAAGGTACGAATTTTCAATCGGAGCTAATGGATGAATTGATTTATTGGACATTAGACGGTTACGTACAAGTCCATACCATCCCGAGTGCGATGGAATTACAGAAAGATTTAATCAAACTTTAAAAAATATGTTAACCGCTTTCATTAACGAAAACCAAGATAACTGGGATCATCTTATAAACAAATTAACATTCGCCTTTAATAGCGCAAAACATGCTACAACAAATTACACACTATTCGAACTTATGTTCGGAAGAAATCCGAAAATATCAATTGATCTGATTTATAGTAATTTAAATCATTTAAACACAGTCACTACCAGTCAAGAAAGTTATTCAAATGAATTACGAAAAAAGTTAGAAAATATATTTGAAATTGTAAAAAACAATCGAGATTTACGTATGGATAAAGCCAAATTAAATTATGATCGCAAAGTGCGAAAAGCAAACTTTAAAATAAACGAATATGTGCTAGCATACGATTCATATAATAAAAAAGGTAAAAATAAAAAATTAAGTCCTAGATGGAAAGGTCCTTATCAAATTATTAATAAATTAAATGATACAAACTACAAAGTAAAAAATTTAAAAACTAATCGAACAAAAATTTTACATATGAACCTTTTAAAAACTTATCATGGGGCAATTGATAAATCAAAACCAAAAGTCAAATACAAAAATAAAGGAATCAACACAGAAAATAATTTTACAAAATCAAAAACAGTCAACAGCACAGAAGAATCTCAAAACACAAATAATACTGAAATATCGGAAAACTCTGAACCAATTCAGGAGAATTGTAATCTTAATGAGAGAGGTTTTGAACCAATCGAAGAAGTAGTAAATAATAAAAATAAAATTGAATCAGAGAAAGAATATAAATTGAACAAATATTATAAAAATAAATTTAAAAATATTCCTCAAGACTATATAAGATGGTCAGATAGGACCAAGAAACCAATCAACCGATTCGATGCCAAACATTAAAATAAAAATAAATAAATATAAAATAAATCATAAATTTCCCAAAAGTTAAATTAGTTTCGAAATGTGTAAATTGCAAATTATTACATATACAAAAAATTTCAAATTTATAAAATTTTCAAATTTAAATAAAACTAAAATACAAAATATTATTTAACAAATTCGATAAAATTCAAATTTAATAAAATCTAAAATAAATAAAAATAAAACATAAAAATAAAATGAACGCCGACAAACATGACATCATAATTAACAACATACCAAACGAAGCATACGTTAGACAAAACTTATTGGATATATTCAGAAACGATCTAAGAAAGTTTGGACCAATAACCGAATTTAGAGTTCTCAAACAAAATCAAAATCAATATTCAAAAACAACTTGCGCCTTTTTACGATACGAAGACACTCGAATACATCAACAAGTCATCGATTATTACGAAGGTATGATTTTCGAAGGCAGAGTACTTCATTTCGCTATCAATCAACAAAAAACTATTGATGAAGTCAACAAAAGTCGAAATATTCGATCAAAATCACCACCACAGTCAATAGTAACGGATGTATCAAGTGAATTTCTACCACAGTCATCTACAAACTTAATTTATACATCGACGCAAACAAACACAGTCAATGTAGAAGAAATTTTACCTGTTCAAAAAGCTTTTCACTAGAGCAAACTTTACAAGTTTTTAAATAAGCAGTTAGAGCACCGGGACCCTAATTTACCCGAATCAGTTGTTTGCATGTATTGCAATCGTCTCGTCCCATTATTAAATCTATCGCTTCATCATGTCAATTGTATAAAACAGTTCCAAATATGCGAATTTTGTGAAATCAACGTACACAAGTCACTGTCAAATAAGCACCTATCTGAAGATTGTCCAAATCGAAATGTCGTATGCGAGTTTTGCAAATTAGAAATAGCAGTCAAACAAGCAGAAGAACATAAGAAATATTGTGGAAGCAGAACAGATTGTTGTCCAAATTGTCATCGAAACATTCTACTCTCAACGCTAGAGTTTCACATAAGAAGCTGTGGAACAGAAACAGACGATAGTTTAGCTTCACGCATACTTAAAGCTAGATGTGTATGTCTAGAATTTTTGTCAGAAATGAAGGCAAAAAATATAACTAATTTAGATTGTGGTCATATGGTTTGTAATCGATGCTTGAGAGGTTTAGGAGTTAGAGATCCACCACACGGTCAAGACAAGTGTCCATTTTGTAACAAACTCAACTGCAAGATGTTTCCAACCAAATTTCAATGATTCACACTCAATCAGTCAACAATCAATTTCAAACAATCATTCTCAATAAACAGTCAAAAATAACTTTATTTTAAAATTATATATTAAATATTTCATTTTCTTTATTTTTACTCATATTTGTTATCAAATTTGTTTCGTTTATTATTTTAAATTATTATTATTTTTGTTATTAATTTTGTTATTAATTATTGTTTTTGCAAGTTTTAATAAGAATACTTATTTTACATTTGTCACCGTCAGGAGACGTTCTTCAATAGAGGAAGGTCTATTGCGTTTAATCTGAAATACTTAAAATTTAATTAAGTAATTTTCAGTTTAAATGCAAATCAGTTAAACTTAAAATCACAGTCACTTAAACCTTGCATTCTTATTAAAATAACTGCAACTTTTTAATATAAATAAGTTTGTAATTTTAAATTTAACCAGTAGAGACTAGAGAAGAAAAAGATAGTCTTGAAAGTAGAGATTGTAAGAAGTAAAAAGCAATCTCGAAAATATATAGAAGAATTATGTTTATGTTTTTGTTCTTTTTAATTAATTAAATAAAACTATTAAATTAAATATATATTTTTATTTTAATTATTTATTTTATATTGCAACAGTGGTGCCCAATGGGAGGATTAATCAAATCGAAGTAAAATGTTTTCTAAGTTTAGTGAATTGTTGTTTCCAAAACCAGTTAAACCAACTCTTTGGGATGTGCTGAATCACATAATTGTCGATTATGATCCAGTGAACACGTGGTGGATAGTATACGGAGTTGTTTGTGTTTTAATCGTATGCATGGCGTGCACGTGGTTTGTAATGTCAAGGAGAAAGAGTGGGAGGCATTCGTACGCAATTGCCAGCAATCACACCGTCATTTCAATGGATGGAGTTCAAAGAAGGGAACCCGTCTGCAGTCACAATGCACGTGTTGATAGAGAAACAAATGGATACATTCACAATAAAGTGGAACTCATCTATCCCGATTTGCGAACTAATAGTCCATATGAAGTAAATGGAAAAAAGTTGCATGAAACCCTTTTAATTATTTATTTTATATTGCAACATAACTTTGTATTTTTAGTCAAATTTAACAGCATCATTGAATAGTTTTTCAGATGAAATAGTTTAAATTTTAAAAATGTCGTCTCGAATATTTTTCATAAATTCTTTTTCGAATGAGTTCAATCGACTATCAATTTTTTTGATTACCGAGCAATTAATTCTTTTCTCGCATATAAAACCTGCTCAAATCCGTTTGTTATTGCTGCTGCATTGTCTGCAATTATTATTCTTGGATCAATTAATTTATTAAAAACTGTAAAGGCTACTTGCTAAATTGCTTTAAAAAAAATGGAAAATCTATTTCTTTTTCACTATTGCATAGAACAAACCCGAATGGGTAAAAGTTTTTTGCTCGGTTTGTTGTTCGGCCTGTAATAGCAGGAATCAACCATTAGTAAGCTTATGAGTTGCATCTGATAAAATAAATTTTGACTCTAATGAAAACTTGATTAGTCTTTTGGTGGTCAAAAATAGTCTTTTAGATTTCTCATGGTTGGTTGATTTGTCTTTTCTAGATCTCGATCCGCTGACACTGGTTGATTTGTCTGATGACTCGATCCGCTGACAAAATATAATTTAAACGTTAAGGTTCTTGAGGATTGTAGCCTAATTTTATTAGATTTTGTCTAATTGATTCGATATTTAGATTTAAATTATCTAATTACCATATTTTTTTGGTGATTGGATCATTTTCATCTAGCTTTCGGTATTTTTTTATTCTTTCAATAAGATTTAAGTGTTGGTCTACTGAAATAAAGCAATTCCCTTTTGATACGTTGGTTCTTTTGGCACATGATGAAATAATTTTTTTAAACCATAATTAAGTTTATTCTGAAAATCATGCTATTTAAATAATTTATAAATAATAATATTATAAGAAAATTTCAAAAAATAAAGTAAAAAATTAAAAACTATAAACTAGTTTAAAATGAATCAATCCAATATTTAAAAAAAAATGAATGAAATATTCGAATCAAATTATATAATTTAGAAATTATAAAATGGTTGCAAAACTTAAAAATAATATCAATTGAGCAAAATTTATTACGTGGTTGATGCTTATGGTTGGCGATTCACAAGATGTTCAACCCGTAAATCAATTAAAACTGGTACATTTCTTGAATCGTTCAATATATGTCTTCCAACAATTTAAAATTGTTTTTCTTTTGGTCTTTTCAAAATCGTAAAACTGATCAAGCAGAATTTTTGGATGTCAGCCGAAATATAATTATTACTTTCCATAAAAAGCTTAGATTTGAAGCAATTAGAAGGGTTAAATAAACCAACTATTCTGATTTCTGGAGTGATTATTCACAAATCAGAGAATTACACAAGAATTATCAACATCAAACTGTAAATCATATTAAAGCTTTTGTTAACACTGAAGATGGAACTCATACAAACTTAATTGAATGGGCTTGGTTTTAAAACCATGAGAGGTGTATCAAGAATATATTTACATAAAATTATTTATTTTAACTGCCCATAATTTTTTTTAATTCAATTTTAATAATTAATTGGCCTGTCCAATAGGCCATTAATGCTACAACGCCTCCTAATAAATTAAATTATTTTTGTGGTCCTAATTATGTAAGACCTTATGTATGATAGCGAAATGAATAAATTAAAGACTTAACTGACTTTTTTAATAGTTTATTGGAATCCGAAAAATGAGTATTAGTAGTTAGTTGTTTAAATATTAAGATATGAGGATGAGTTTAAGGTTAGTAAGAGTAGAAGGACTAGAGACAAATAACAGTAGTGTCTAAACTACGGTCTCAACATACCTCCCCTCTTAAGAAAAAAGTGCTAACCTCAAAAAGGTGAAAATACCAAACAGAAATAACGGTGCATGCAGCTCTCGCATGCACGGTGGCCACATTCCAATTGTACGACCGAGTTGCAATGCTCAAACTCGTCGTAACAAATGGGACAAAGACCACCTGTTAGGTTGTGGATCCGGGTTGTTGGTGGTAATGGCAGAGTATTGGGTGTTGTAAAAGTTGGCTCTGTCCGAGCTTCGAGAGCAAGTTTGTCTCTTCTCGGCCATATGGGCCTGGTTTCTTCGCTGGTAAGTGTGGATGTGGTTGGGGCCGGTTGGTTGAGCAGCTGGTCGATCAAATCATGGCCTCTCTTAGCCGAGCTTCCAATGATGTATTTGTTGTTGTTACTCGCTTGAGACGTTGAATCAGGGTATTAATTTCTGCTTTTGACTGTTCTGTTTGTTGTTGTAGTTGTTGTTGTAGCTCGCGTACTTGTCGTGGTAGTTGTTGCAAGTGTTCCATTTGTTGCTGCTGTTCTTGAAGTTGTATGCGAAGACGTTCAACTTCATCTAATTGTCTTGCGGCACGTAGGCTGGCTGGCACGGCTTCGATTAAGTGGTGTTGCTCGGTCGGTCCAGGATTGATTTCCAACCATATTCTTGTCCCGGAAATGCCACGTCGATTAAAATGTTCAACAACTTGCCTATGGACCGTCGGGTCCCTATATCGAACGAAGGCATAGTTGGTTCGATGGAAGCCACGGTTTGGTCCCAGTCCATGAAGTTGATTGGGCCAAATAGGTTCTCAAAGTCATCCAACTCCTCTCGTAGGATTTGTCCAGCATCGTCGACATTTTGGATGCCATGGACCATTATATCATGCTCTTGTTCCATTTTATTTGTTGAATTTGTTAACGTTGTTTAATTTTTTTTTTTTTTTTATTATTTAAAAATTTGAATTTTAAATTTATTTAATACAAAAATAATTTTGAATTCAAGTTTTACGAATCATGTGGTTTACAAAAATTGTTTATTTGATTTGTATAAAATTACATTTACAATTGATTTACATTTACAATATCATTTACAATTAAATTACATTAAAGTTTTTACAATTGTCTTATTTTGTTTTTTAGTAAATTTAATTAAAATCGAAACCTGTTTACAGGTTTTTGTGTCCTCTGGCTCCTTCTGGCTACAGTGGCACTGGGTGGTAGTTGTTTCCTAAAGTAGTGGTTAGGCTTAAATGATTCATCTTCTTCAGCTGATTCCAAGGCTGAGGATATTGATGATACTTCTGATGATTGCTTGTCATTAGCAGCATTACCATCTTGAATTGGAGAACACTGCGTGACCACTTGGTCAACAGGACTTAAGTTATCCTGAACTTGACGAGATGGACAGTCAGTGTCTTTGTCTTTATTTGTTTGTGTTTTGGATAAATTTTGTTTAAATGTATTTTCTATATTATTTTCCTTGTTTATATGATTATTTGTTATGGAAGAGTTAGTAGTTGGTTTGCTAATTGGCAGTTTGAAATATCCATAATATTTCTTGAGTCTATTGTGATGGACGAGTTTGGTAATTGAGTTTCTTTGGTGCAATCTTTTTATACGGTAATTGACAGGTCCCACTTTTTCAGCAATTTCGTATGGCCCTTCCGATTTAGGAGCCAGCTTTTTTGTCTGACCCTTTTTAATTTGTGGTTTATCTAGGAGAACTAAATCTCCTACATTATATACCTTTGGTTTGATGTTTCTTTCGTGGTAAATGCGTGATTTTTCCATTTTTAAATCACGGCTTTTAATAACGCTACGATAAACATCGTGAAGCCTGTTCTTTAGCTCTTCCACGTAATATGTCACGGATGTTTCTTCGTGGTTTGAATTATTATTTTCAAAATGACATGAATTGTTTTGATAATTTGGCTCAATTATTAAGTCTAAAGGTATTTTTGGCTTGCGACCGAATAAGACTTCGTATGGAGTACATACGTATGAATTAGTTGTTGAATGGGTTGATGTGTTACACGCAAAGGCTAAGTATGGTAAGTAATCATCCCAATTATTTTGATGTTCGTTTACAAAGCACGACAACATGGTCTTTAGAGTGCGATTGAAACGTTCTGTTAGTCCATCACATTCGGGATGGTACGGGGATGTTTTAAGCTTATTTATGTCGAGGAGTTCGTATACTTTACTGAGTACATCACTTTGATAGTTTCTTCCCCCATCGGTAAGGATATTTACATAAAGTCCATACATCATCATGAACTTCAGAATCAAGCTTATCATACTTTTTGAGATGATTAAACGTTTTTGGATCAGTTTCTTTGAACCAATATAAAAGATTATCAATTAGCTTTAGATCTTTGTAGTTTTTAAATAAAATTCGTTTAAAGTGTGTGTTAATAATTAAATCATCGATTGGTGGCTTGACTTCACCATGTTCTGAGATTAGTTGTTTTATCCATGTTATATCCGGATCTTTATCTTGCTCTTCCGGACTTATCAAGTATGTTAAAATAGAATTTTCTTCTCCATTTTGTTCAATTTTATTTTCTATAAAATTTATAACTTTATTTTGGTACTCATCGTTATTTGGAGTATTAGCTTCTTCACTGGTTGGCCATCGAGATAATGCGTCGGCATTAGTGTGCCGCTTTCCACTTCTGTAGATGATTCGAAACGTGTAGTTACTGATTCTTATTAACCATCTGGATAAACGTGCATTTGGGTTTTTGCATGATAGTAACCATCATAAGGGTTGATGATCAACTCTCACATCGAATTCTTGACCGAATAGATACTCGTGGAAAATTTCCATGGCTCGAACAATTCCCAGAAGTTCCTTTTCCGTTGTAGAGTAATTACGTTCAGCCTTATTTAGTGGTTTGCTATAATACGCTTTGGGCCTAAGAAGTCCGTTTACTTCTTGCTGAAGCACTGCTCCAATGCCGGTGTTGCACGCATCGCAATCGAGTATAAATTTTTTATTAAAATCAGGGAGTATTAATACACTCGAGCCTGTTAATTCCGTTCGAAGTTTTTTAAAAGCGATTTCACAATCATTATTCCAATTTAGTTGTTTACTGTTAGCAGCTTCTTCTTTGGTGGTTTACTTATATAACGGGCTAGCAATCCGTGCAAAATCTTGTATGAATTTTCTTTAGTATCCTGCTAGACCTAAAAAGCTTTGTAGTTGTGTTAGTGTTCTCGGACGTTCGTATTTAAACAGAGTTTGAAATTACATGTCCCAAAATATGGACTTCTGGTTTTGCGATTTCGCATTTTTTAAATTTTATCGATAATTTGTTTTTCTTCAACACGTTAATTACGAGTTCTACATGTTTCAAGTGTTCGATTAGGTCGAATGGATGTCGTCCAAATAAACTACTACAAAACCAGCTTCGATAAAACTACTCAGTACGTTATTCATCGATCTTTGGAATGTAGCTGGTGCGTTGGTAAGACCCATGAGCATAACCAGGTATTCGAAAAGGCCCCACTCGCACGTAAATGCGGTGTATTTTCTACTACACTCACTCATTAATATTTGAAAATAACCACTATATAAATCAATTTTCGTATACCATCTCGATTTGGCAAGAACAACATATAGATCTTGGCAGTTCGGTAACGGATGTGCGTCTTTAGTTGTTCGACCATTTAGCAGTCTATAATCGACTGTTACTCGTATTGATCCATCAGGTTTTGCTACCAGCATTAGTGGAGAAGCCCATGGTGAATCACATGGCTGTATTAACTTAGCATCAAGCATTTCATCCAACATTTTCTTGAACTCGTTGCGTTTACTGTGTGGAATTCTCCTCGGTTTTTGTTTGATAGGTGGTAGAGTAGGATCAATCAATTTAATAATATGCTCGGCACATATGGATGGCTTTAATTCTCGTAATGATTCTGTTGAGATACTCTTTATCATTTCGTTAATCTTTTCGATGTAGTGGTTTGTGTCTATTTGTGTTAGACTATTTATGAGCGTGCTATTAAAGTTGCCGCTTTTAGCAAAATACTTTGGAGCTTGTTATCCATTTGCTTAATTACTTCTTTTAGCTGATCTACTGGTTGTTTAAAAAATGGAAATTTGGGTAACAAATCAATTCCTAAAAGGCAATCAACAACTAAATCTCTGACAACAATAAGGAAAGTGAAGACGGCATATTCGCCAATTTTGAATTGAGAATACGTTCTCCCAAGTACATTTAGTCCATTTCCGCCTGCGCTTGCTATGAAGTTTATTACTGGTTCAAGTGGAGAAGGTCTCTCGAGTGCACGGTATATTCTTTTGCTAATTACTGAAACTTCAGCTCCGGTATCAATAGTTTATGTTACTACTTGTTCATTTATTATTTTTTGCTGTACTGGATTTTTCTTAAACATATCTCTCGATGATTTTTGTCGTGTAGACCTAGTGCTTAGGTCTCTTGACTTTGGATAATAATTAAAACATGCTTTGATAGTTGTTTTTTGTTCGTTGTTCTTTCTGATTGTTGTTAAAAACAATCCTTGTTTAAATGCCTGTGGTGCGAACAGAGCTGACACCAATCATTTTGGTCGATAGTATTATCCTCTGTTTGGCTATTTACGCTTAAATGTGCGTTTGAGACATTATTTTTTCTGTTCGTAAAATTAGTGTTGTGTTCCTCTATTGGGTTGCAACGTCTAAAAGCATCTAGCTCATATGCTTTCTTCAGTGCTGTTTTAATTAGTGTTGGTTTCCGGATAACCGTTTAGTCTTCCGGATAAAAAAAGCGGTAGCGGAAGAGTTAACCGGTAACCGGTAGCAGTAGCGGAAGAGTCAACCGGTAAGCGGCAGTAGATTAGCCGGTAGACTGGAGCAGGGGCGGTAAGCGGTAGAATAGCCAGTAAGCGGGAGCAGGGGCGGGAGAATTACCAGGAGGTGGTTGGAGTAGAAGTAGCGGTAAAAAAAGGTTTAAAGAAAATAAAAAATTAAAGTTTTTTTGTTTTTTTTTATTTTATTAAAAAAATTTATAAATAAAAAATTAGCTTTAAAAATATTTTTTAAAAAATTTTATTAAAAAAAAAAATTTCAAAAATTTTATTTAAAAAAAAAATTTACAAAAAAAAACTAATATGAAAAAATATTCACAAATAAAGAATAAATTTACAAAATAAAAATTAAATTACAAATAAAAAATAAATTTAAAAATAAAAAATTAATGTATAAAAAATTTAAAAAAGAAATACTTGAAAAAAAATTTTATAAATTAAAATTTGCAAAAAAAACATTTTCAAATTAATATATAAAAAATTTAAAACGGAAATACTAAAAAAAAAAATTATTTAAATTAAAATTTATATTAAAAAAAATATTAATTTAAAAACTATATTTATTATAGATGCCACTTTATTTTTATATTTATTTTATTTAATAAAAAATTAATTAAAAGAACTTTTTGCTATTTTTTTTCTTTGTTAAGTATATAAAAAAATGTTTTTGTATAATATACTAAAAGCTAGTTCCTTAAGTAAGAAAGTAAGGCCCAGATGGGTTGCTGGTTTAGGGTTCCAGCTAGGACTTGGTCCGAACGATTCACCCTCTTACTTTAAATTGCATTGCCATAAAGATTATTCTTCATTGATTATTCATAGTCCGGTATTAATATTTTCGGACGAGCTTTTTTAACTGAATAATTAAAATTTAATTAAAAATATTTAATCAATTTTCCCAAAAATTATCTAAATAGTTATCTTATCAAATATATTATTCAATTTAATAACTATCTTTTTCAATCTCAATTCAATTTCAATTTTGGTTCAATTAACATTTTTTAATATCAAATTTTTTTAATTATGAAAAAAAAATTTTAAATTTCAAATTAAATTTTTATTGTTTTAATTTTTTATTAAAATTAACATTTTTAATCTTAAAAAACTCAAAAAGAATTGGATATTTTACTTTGTTTATCTTCCAGAACTCAATTATATTTGGACTTATATTTTGATTTAAAGCTGTTATTTCTTTTTCAAAAATTGAATATGAATCATTGACGTAACCACCGATTTCTTTTTTCACAATTTTCCATGTAATGCATTCTTTGCTAGCTTCGTCATCAGACGAGTCGCTTAATTGAGCTCTTTTCTTTTCTTTATATAATGTATTTAAGTATCGTTTTGAATATCAGTATTTTTAAACTTATCGACTTTTTAACTTCTGGCAATTTTGATTTTATTAGCTCTTTACTAATTTCAATAAAATTTAATTGATCATCTAATGATGATTTCGAAAACTTTTTGTATTTTGGGTTTAAAAAAGTCGACAAAATTAAATACTTGTTTGACGTTAGAGAATATTTTTTATCATAGTATAATATGTTTTCATGTATTATTTCTTTTAAACCAGCCTGAAAAACGCTATCTTCAATATCTTTTTTTGTTAAATTTTTTAAAAGTAATATTGATGGCACAATAAGACTTCTTGTACCAAAATCTTCAGATGATATTTTTAATGTGATTTCATAAAATGTTTCTAAAATATCCAAAGAATCTTCCAAAATTTTTTTATCATCATCATTAATAATTAAATGTTTGTATTTATTTTCTTCTTTAACAATTAAATTTATTAGATCGATATTATTGAAAACCCGTTTAATCATCAAAAATAAACATTTTTTAATATCTTATTTTTTTAATATTGTAAAAAATCGTGTTTTTTGGCTAAGTCAATTAATTAAGCCAGCTTTTATAAAAAGCTTAAGAATTTTTTTTAAACATATATATTTTTTTTTGTAAAAAAATCGTGTTACCTTGAAATTTTGAATAATAGAAAAACTAATATAAATACTAAAAGCAAATTTCAAATTTACCACTAAAAAAACTTTTAATTTTAAAAAAAATTTATCCAATTATTTTTTTCGAAAAATAAAAATAAAGTGGCATCTATAATAAATATAGTTTTTAAATTAATATTTTTTTTAATATAAATTTTAATTTACATAATTTTTTTTTTTAGTATTTCCGTTTTAAATTTTTTATATATTAATTTGAAAATGTTTTTTTTGTAAATTTTAATTTATAAAATTTTTTTTCAAATATTTCTTTTTTAAATTTTTTATACATTAATTTTTTATTTTTAAATTATATGTATTAATGTGTGAATTTAATTTTTAAATTTATTTTTTTTTTGTAATTTATTTTTTTATTTTGTAAATTTATTTTTTATTTGTAAATTTATTTTTTTATTTGGTAAATTTATTTTTTATTTGTAATTTATTTTTTATTTTTAATTTATTTTTTTATTTTGTAAATTTATTTTTTATTTGTAAATTTATTTTTTATTTGTAATCAGACATTTAAACTCAAAAATTTTTAAGAATTGGTATGAGACTGGGATCTTGTCCCAATATCTAAATCCCAATTTTTTTGATAAAATTTCTAGTCCCATTTCAAAAATTTTGGGATTTTTAAGTATTGTAGCACCTCCCAGTGCTAATACTATAAATTATCAATATTATTATTATGGGTCTAGTCTGTTATGTTATCAACTGATAACCAATTATGTTATCAATTTGTCATTGAAGGTTAGGTTATCAATTCGATAACATATTGGTTATCAAATTTTTAAGTTATCAAAAACGATAACATAATATTTTGAACGATAACCAAAACTAAATTTTGATAACATAAAATATATAATAAAAACCAAATAATATTTTTTTTAAAGAATTAGTCTTAAATTATTTCAAGATAAATTTGTTTTGCAATTTTGAAATGATTTAAAAAACAAGTATAATTTAATTGAAAAAATATTAAATATTGTATTTAAACACAAAAAATTTTGGAATCAACTGAGTACAAATTTTATTCAATGTTATTAGATTATGGCTTAGTTCATACTCCAAGAAAATGTACCAATCAGAAATGTAAAAAGTTTAGAACATATTTCGAATTAGAACATAAATCAAACAATGATGATCTTACAGTTCTAGGCAAATCATCAAGTGGTTCAAGTACCATGAATCAAAATAATGGTTTATCAGATAGTGTTTGTGATGCTGATGAGATTATAAACGAAGAAGAAAACAGATTTGAGATTGATAGTTTAAACAATCAAAACAGAATTTCGGATCTTACTAATAAAATGAATGAACTGGTTTGTGATGTAAAAAAAAAAGCTATTTTGTGCGAAATAAGAGCTTTAGATTTGCCAAAATATCAAATGAGACTATTGAAGTCGTAAAAAAAGGATTAAGCAATAAAAAAAATCCAAGGCCTTGTCCTATTTGTGGTGCTATGATGGAAGGCGACCGTGGAGTAAACATGCATGTATTGCGTAGTCATAAAAAAAAAAAAAAAATATATATATATATATATATATATATATGGTGTATTTTTTTGTGTTTTAATAATAAAATACATACAATTTTGAAAATAACATATAAAAAGATTTAAGTTTTCAAAATATTTTTTTAAAAAATATTTGGGGGTTACATTTGCAACATCTTTTAAATACAAAATTATATATTTTGATTTAAAGCAATTAAATTCTTTTTTATTTTAAAAATATGAAAAATAAATGAAAAAAATTAAAAATTTCATTTACTTTTTTAAATTAAAAATCTGAATCAAATTAATTATTTTAATTTTTCATTGAATCAAAGCGTAATCGATTTCAGAAAATATTTTAATTATTGAAAAACTAATCTGATATATTCTATTTTTAAAATATCATTTAAAAAAATTTATTCTGTTAAAAATTTATTCAATTATCCTGTTTATTAGGGCAAAGCAGAATTCATTTTTTATTAATTTTAGTTAAATGGATTTCATTGAATGCTCAGAAATTTATTCATCATTTAATGAAGACCAGATAAATTTTCCAAGAAAAGGAAAATGTTGTATTGATATTGACAATATTAATGAAATTTGCTTTATTTGTTTAATATTTACTATGGATAAAGAGTTTTTTGATGAAAATTTTGAACATCAATTAGAGACATATAAAGTTTTAAAAATTTTTGATTTTAGGCAGATAATATTAGTAATATTATTATATAAAAGATCTACAAACGCAATTTTACTAGTGTAATTTGCTTAGAAGAAGAAAAAATTATTGGGTTTTTATTAAGAAATGCAAAAATTGAATTTAAGCTTTGTGAACAAAATTTTTATTTGTTAAAACAGAAAATACATGGCACTTTGTTATTAGGTAAGATTTTTAAAAATTTTATTGGCAGTCATTGGTTTCAATTCTTAGCTTTTGCTTATTTAAAGATAGTATTTTTTTAAATAATAAATTAAAAAACAAATTTTTTTGTGACATTATCTATATTTATTTAGCTCAAAGCAGGGCTTCTCATTGAATTAAAACCAAAAAAAAATTTAAAACTAACAAATTAATTTTTAAAGGCAATCTGAGTTATGAACCAAAAATAAAAAAGAAATATAAGAAAAAAAATAATAAAGAAAACTAAAAAAAAAATTAAATTTTTTGTTTAATTTTTAAATTATTTTTATATTTATCCTTTTTTTAATATAATCCTTTTTTTGCTTTTGATTTAAATTTAAAATAATAATTTAGCATGTTTTTTATTATTTTAGATTTTTAATAATTTAGTTAAAAAAATGACTTTAGTTGCATCAAGAGGTGTGAATAAAAGATTACGAATTAATAGGTCGGAAATCGATGATATAGATGATTATCATCTAATTAATACAGCCAAAGAAAAAAAATTAAAAATAAATTTACCTGCAAATACGAAAAAAAGGCTCATAAACCTTTTAGAAAAAAAACAAGATTCTTTATTTGTTCACCAGCCGACAGAATATAAAGATAATGGTTATTTTACAATTGAAAATATTCAAAATCAATTAGATAACCTACAAAAGAAATACGATCAGTTAAATGAAAAATCGGCAACTGTAAATTCCTTTGGAAAAATTGCAGCAATTTTGATGTGGGATTTACAATTAAAATTAAGTAATTTTAATCAGCTTTAATCAATTTACAATTTAATTAACTAATTATTTAAGATCTTGACGGATTTGAAAGAACTTTGGCAGTGGCTATATTTGCAATAATTTGCTTTTTTTTTTTGGATTTTGTTTTTTTTTTGAGCTCTAAATATATTTAGACTTAAATTTTTGATTAGATAATAATAAAATATACAATATAAATTTTTGTTTTTTCATTTTATTGAGTAAATTTACTATTATATTTTTAATTTAGTGTCTAAAATTATTTTAAAAAGTATTTTAAATTTATTTATTAGGTGTCTAAACTAATTTTAAAAGGTATCTATATTTATGAAATACATCTATATTATTAAATCTTGGCATTAGAAGTTTGATTGCTCAATGCCATTAAAGAAATAAAAAAACAATGAAAAAAATAGAAAAAAATATGTATTCAGGCACTGAATCATCGTCTTCTTACCTAAATCCAATAGGAACTGGAGATCATACATATAAAGAATTAGAAAAAAGCCTTACCAATGAATTAGCAGAAAAGAAATTAAAGAAAATAAAAATTTTATTAAGTATACAAGCGCAATGATTATAAAAGCGCCAAGGAGCATATTGATGGAATAATTGATAATAATTATTGAATAAATGAAGAGTGAAGAAACAAATTTCGAAGATAAGAGTTTCTTCTAAAAAAATAGTATATGCTCCTAAATGATGATAAAAAAGGTTAAATTAATTTCAGATACCAAAAAAAGATTTAGATACTGACTAAATAAATTTTTAGATACCTAAGTAGAATACAAGCCTTGAAATATTAAAAAAAAGATTAAAATATCTTTTTGAATTAAAAATTTATTTCAAATTTAAAAAATTAATTTGATTTATTATTTATTTTCAATAAATTCATCAAATTTTTTGTCTAATTTTCTTTTTTTTCTTCTTGATTTTGCTTTGAACCTATAGTACTAGGCAAGTATTTATTTATTGAGTGTATATGCTTTCAAAAATTTTTATAATTTTATAAAATTATAAAAATTTTTGAAAGCATATACACTAAAAATATTTTTTAACTGTATTTTATTCTTGTTATATTTTATTATTGTTATATTTAATTAATATTTCAAAACGACTTTTAATTCTTTCTTTTTGCTTTTTGATTTGTTTCATTTATTTAAATGATAATTTGAGTAGACCTGAAGTTAAAAGAAGAATCCAAAAAGTATTTTTTCAAAAGCATATGCGAATCATTATTTATAGAAAATTCAATGATTTGATTCTATTTTTCTTCTGAAGTTCTAAAAAGATTACCCTGAACTCAAAAAAAAGTAAATTATTTTGTAAGATAAATTAGTTACTGTTTTAAATTTTTTAATTAAGTAAAAAATCAAATAAAACTAAATAATTAAAAAATTTTGGAAGATTGGTTTCAAGAAAACATCATAAATCCATACGCCAATCATAAAACTAAAGAAGATCTTTGTAGAAAAACTCATCTTACTCAAAAACGGCGTAAAAAGCAAAAAAAAAAAAACCATAAAAGAATATCATTAAACAATAAATTATTACTAACAGATTTTTTTAATTGTCAAAATAAAAACCCAAAGAAACAAGAAGTTCAAATGCTTGAGAGTACAACTGGTTTAACAAAAAAACAAATAATATCTTGATTTGCTACTTAAAGATTTATTTACAAAAGAGATTTTAATTTATCAAATTAATAATTTTAAATAAAATACTTTTAATTTAGAAAATTTTTTCTTTTTTATTTAATTAAATAATAAGTTCATTTTATTTTTTAAGAAATCAAAAAATAAAAAAATTATTTTTGTTATCAAAAAAAAAACTACAATAAAAAAAAATACAATTATTAATTTAAAAAAACCAAAAATTCCCATTTCATTGAATAAACCAGCAAAAAAAGAATTAATACTATAGCCAGATGATTGACAACTTTGATTCAAAATATCAATTAAAATGTCGTTAAATGCCTTTTTAAATAAATTAAGATAGATATATTTTTTAAAATTTTTTCCAATTATCTTACATTAAAATATGAGATCCTATTTGCACAGCTTTTTTTTTTTAATAAACTAAAATAACTGTTATCATTTTCATAAATGCATTGGTGATATTCGTTCTCAAAAGCCTTATATCTTTTGAAGATTCCATCAACAAACATCAAAATGTATGCAAATAAAAACAGAAATAAAATACGAATTCCAAGTAAATGTCGACAAATTCTTATAAAAATATTTGGTCTTATTAAATCTGTGCGGTTCAATAACTTTCCAAATTCTTGATTTTGTTCAAACCATCTAACTTCGATAAGACCATTTTCATGCACAGACCATAAGAACCCTGTTTGAATTGATTCTAAAATTAAACTAAACTTAATCTAAATATTTTTAATATAATTAGAAAAAAATACCATTTGATCTTCTAAAAGAAACTTTTTCAAAACTCATATTGAAAATTTTTATTTTTTTTTAAATTAAAGATTTCATATGTTATAAAAATAAAAAAAAAATATTATTTACTAAGAAAATGTTATCAAAACTAAAACTAATGTTAAGTTTTATATGCTAAAAATTGAATTTTTCTTTACCAAATTGGGAGCTTTAAATTTTTTAAAAGTCTAATTTTTTTAAGTTTGCCATTAGAAAAATTTTTTAGCTACAAAATGAGCCGTTTTTTATTCAGATTGGACCGTCCCTTCATTTTTTATTAAGGGGCGAAATATCAATGCAAAGCGACTAAAGTTCTTTCATACAGTTGAAAAATCGGAAAAATATTTTTAACGAAGTTATTGAACGGTAGGAGAACGGAGTAAAGAAACAGATTTAATAGTTAGCGAAATGCATGATGCTTTGACAAGTGATGGAAGTGGAGAAATAGTGGAGTCAGAGGATAGTTACGCGGAGACAAATACAGAAACTAGTAAAATATTTCGCTGTAATTTCAATAACTGTAGTTTCGAATTGAATAAACAAATCGGTGTGAAGATTCAATACTCAAGAGTGTACGGGAAACATTCCGGAGTAGGAGAATCACCGATAAAACACCTATTTGATTAAAATTATATTTAATTTAGACGATCATAACTATTATTTATTTATTTATTTTCTTATTTTATTTTGTAATGACAAGAAGTTAACTTAATTTTAATTTTTTTTATATAAAGAAAACAGTAGAATAGGGAAACTGATATTTTTTTAGATATTTTTTTTAAATTTTGATTAAATATTTTTTTTTTAAATAATTTTAAAACGGTATGAAAAAAAAAATATTAAGATTAAAGAAAAGAAAAAAAAAAAAGAGGAAAAGGAAGAAAAATAAAAGAGACAATGAATACGCAAACGTTGGATCTGTATGCCGAAGTGGTAGTATCTAATATACCAGACCTGCACAACGGCATACAGGTCTTCAAAGAGGAACTCGAGGAGCTTATATCAAAGGAACAACTTTCGAAACTCCTCGATTGGTCCCGCCAGTGACCTAACACGGAAAGCATACATATAATAAACGGTACCCGGTTCGGCGTGGCGGAACTTCAAGCCCGAGGGTACCGTTTACAACGAATAGCGGTGGTGGTGGAACCTGTGGTAGTGGTGAAGGTAGAGCCATAATTAGCCTGGGAGGGATGTAGCTACTCCCAGTGCTAATACTATAAATTATCATTATTATTATTATTATTATTTTAATAAAGTTTTAAGATTTATATTTTATTTTAAATTATTAAAATATAACTGGCTAGTTCTACAGTATTTTGAAAAATAAAGTTTTACAAAATACTAACAAATGTGCATAAAATTTTGTTTTAAATCACAAGAAGAAGAAAATAGATTTTATACTTGCCAAAAAGGATGATCAAAACGTTTATTTATTTAATTAAATTCTGAAAACGAGAAAGTTAAAGTAAGAAAGTTTGTTTTTGTTTCAGATAATCAGCATGAACACCAATTATTAAAGAAAAGTGTAGATAAGGCTTTACCGAAAGAAACTAGAGATACAAAAAATAAAAGGATATTGAAAAAAAAAGCATTTTGGACCAGCGCAAGCAGATTTAAGAGATTTGGTCGATTGATTTAACGAAAGAGAATAATTCGTGAAGACCCTGATCAAGTTTTTATTGGTGGTATTCATTATAAAGTATCTAATAAGAACAAAATTAAAAAAATTAAATATTTTCTTAAAAACAAAACGTTTTGATCTACTTAAAACAAACATCATAAAGTCACGATATGTCTATTTTAGAAAAATATATTACTGATAGGCTGAAAAGATTCTCTGCATATTTAAATTCAAAAAGTACTATGCGTTCACCCATATGAGTTCTTAATTAATATAGAAAAAAACTTTGAAGAGTAAGCCCGTGTATTGGGTGAGCAAATGAATACTTATATAGTAAATAAGATAATGAATTCTATTCTTCCTATTATTCTACCACAAAAACATATTAAATTATTAACTTAAATTCTGAAGATATTGTTATCTATAAAAAATTGTGATATAACTAAAACCGAAACAGATATTTAAAAAAGAATTTTTTCCTTGTTCACATTTTCTATGTTTTTTTATTTAAAATGTATGTATTTGTTTTTTCTTTGAAAAAATTAAGTTGGAGTTAATTATTAATCTAATTCAAGAATTAGTTGATTTATTAAACAAAAATATATTCCTAAAAAAATGCTGCTTACTAAACAAGTAATATTTAAGAAAACAAAAAGTTTCGACGATACCTCAAATCATATGTTAAATATTAAGTAAATCTGTCCCTTATACTTATTAATAAATTGTAATTTATACATTTGCTAAAACTAGGTAAATGCAAAGCATTAATTAAAAACTCAACTTTATTACATTTTTTTATTTTAAATTTGTAACAAATTCAGCTTGTTTGCTTTATATTTTTTAAATTTCAAATTATTTTTATACATTATATTTTAACATTTAATTACATTTAAGTTACATTAGTGCAAATTATTTCAACATTTAATTTTTAATATGCTTTTTAAAATCGTATTATTTAATATGAGGATTTATGTGATGCGCAGATTTGTAAAAAAAGATTACGAAGAGTTTTTTTTACGTGATGAATCCATACATCCATTTTAAATTTAAAAAATTTTAAAGTTGATTATAAAGTTGATGTTTTTTTGATTGAAGAATCAGAAAGTTTAGAATTGTACAAATATGAAGCTTTAAAAGATTTATAGCTTAAAAAAAAGATTTTAAATAATTTATCAAAAATTTAAATAATCAATTTAAATTAAAAATCTCTTTTCAAAATGTTCAAATAAGCAAATCACATGTAAACTCAAAAACTTGTTTGGTGCAATAAATCAACTATTTTAAGCTTATTTGAGCTCTAGTTTCAAAATCGATGATCTAGACTTTAGTTGATTGCTTTATTATCTTTAAATTATAATAACAAATTTTATTTTTTTGTTTTATTTTAAAAATTGATTTCAAATGTAATATTAAATTTAAATCTATTTTATATTTTATAATATATAAAAAAAAAATAAAATTAACCAATTCTTAAATAAATTTTTTATTTGAAAATAGTTAAACAAATTTTAAATTAATTGACTATTGTAACACCCCAGACACGGGGGACCTGACCCAGAGAACAAACCACTATAAATATTTGATATTTTATTATTATATTTTAGTTTTTTTTTGAAAAGAGTTTTTATTGAAGAATAGAAGTTTAATATCGAAGAAATAAAGAAATTTAAATAAAAACTTTATTTTTCTTTTATTTTAAATTATTTAATAGCCCCACGCTATTAAACTATTAAATGAATTGTCAAGCATTTGTGAAGATAATATAGAATAATTAAAGAGAATTCTTAATTAAAAAGCTCATTGAGAAATATAATACAAATTTTAAAAACTTAAAAAATTAAATAAAATAAATAAATAAAGTTACCAGAAAAATAATGTTTTTAAAATTACGATTTTGCCTTTTCAAAAGGGTCAAAGGTTACTTGTTTATCAGAATTTTTAACAATTTATATTAAATTTTTTTCCGAAAAAATTTAGAATTATCAACTAAAATTAAAAATCAGACCTAAAAATTTCGGATATTTGGGACTAAAATTAAAATGGGGTCCCAAAAATTTGGGATAAGGATAACGTCCCAGTCTCCGTCCCAATATCTAATTTTTTTGAGTACAATTGTCTGTTTGTAATTTTATTTTTTATTTGTAATTTTATTCTTTATTTGTGAATATTTTTTCATATTAGTTTTTTTTTGATTTTTTTTTGATTTGAAAGAATTATATTTTTATTTTTGTTCTAGAAATTTTTTTTTTTATTATAACATTGAAACGTAATAAATAAAATTTGTTGTTTAAAAATTTTATGGTCAAAAAATAATTTTTTATTGGGAAAAGATCACGTTAGCTCTTTTGGTAACTTTGCACATACTCAAAATAGGGAATGATAAAGTTGAGTTCGATTCTTGGTTTTGGTTCCAAATAATGATCGAGTTTGCAGCTTTGGCTCAGATGAGTGGCTGTTATTTGTGCTGAACGTCATATTTACCCAACTGCCGGTCATTTCTAGCCTACTGGTACTTCTTTTTATAAAGTTTTTAATTAAAAATTATATATTAATACTTTACTTATAATTTATTTGATTTTATCAAATCTCTTGATATAATAGTCAAATGTTTTATAATTATTCTTGTTTTTTATGGTAAATTTCTTGGTTTAATTTAACGTGCTTTATTCTTTCAACGAAGGGCTTTCATATTATTACAAAAATATTTTACTTTATCCGGAAACCATCATTAAAATAAAAGTTTGATTTTTAGTGATGGTTTTAATATTATTATTAATATAGTAATACTTGTAAAATTTATTATTAGTAGTAGTAGGAGTAAAGATAACTGCATGGCGATGCTATATAGACTTTGACTTATAAGTTTATCAAATTTTCGATCAATTTTATTTTTAAAACTGTTGACTGTTTTAGCTTCTATGTCCTCATTAGACAATTTATTCCAAGGGCCACAAATTCTATTTGTAAAAAAGTTTGGCTAATTCCAATTTTCTGATTTAATGTGGTTTGGAGCATCCATTTTTTCGTTATTTACTCAATCGGCTGGTTTTGCCTTTTTAGCTGCTATACGTCTTGATGGCAAGAAATCCCAATCTTCCTCTAATTTACCAGATTGAACTTTTTCATTATCTATTTTAACTATATATACTGTATATTATACTGTATAAATGGGAGAATTCATTATATTTCCATTTTATTTTATTTGGGTTAACAAATTTTTGCCTTTATTATTGAAAATTTCTAGCAAATGCATACTTTTCAAGTTTTTTTAGTTACAGTTTAGTGTTATTAGGAGAATTTAAATTAGTAGAAATTTAATTTTAAAAAGATTTTAGTTTAAATTTTGGATTGATCAATTCGCTAATACTTTTTTTAAAAAAATCAAAGATAAAATTAATCCATTATTACACAATCTGAATTTATCATTTTCATAAAAACAATCATCAATATAATCTATGCACTTTAATTATTATGGATATTAAAAAAATAAATTTTTAATAAAGAGTTTTTAATTGTTTTTAAGGAAATTTGTTACATTTTTTGGAATTGGATTGAATAGCTTTAACAATAACTGTATAAAATGCTCCATTTTGTTAGTAGATTATATCCTTTTTTATTCAAACCTTTTTTCTATATTAAAACAGATTCAGCTATCTCCTATACAAACTCGATTTTTTAAGATCTACGATTAAATGATTGATAAGAATTCAAAGTGAAACAAGTTGCTATAAAGTTAATCTTAACAATATAATGAGTTCAGAAACTGATAAATTTCCTAGAAACTAGGTAAATGCAAAGATTTATTAAAATGTTTTTTATATTTTTTATTATAAAATTTGTAACACATTCAGCTAGTCAATAATATATAAATGCGGTATGTTCAACTTTGTTTGTTTGTATGCAGCATTTTTGTTTCACCTCAGGAGCGTGCTAAAATTACACACGATGGCTCATTCGATAGCCATTGACGAGTTGGTGTGCGCAAAACCCGCCTTTTAGTTTTGCCTTGATGCTTTGGTCATACTAAAGCTGCTCAAAGTTGGCAACTTTTTGGTAAAATTTTGGAAAAATATTATTTCTATTAGCATATGAATTTTAATATTGTTTCTTATAAAACAAACAGTGCTGATTAAGAAAATATGCTTGGTTTGAATGTGTGACGTTTACCTGATGAGATATCTCAGGTAAAAGGTGATAAAAATCTGTATATATCGCCTACTTTGAGTTAAAATAGATATGATAAGTATATTATGAAAACAATTGAAAATTTACTGTAATGTATTCTGAACTATGTAGATTAAGAATAAATTAAACCTAGAGTTTTGCCTAACTCACCTGAATAGTTATACCTAATCAAAAACTCAGATTTATTTAAAAAAAATTCAAAAAATATGAAGTATCTAACACATTTCTATTAATATCTTTTCTTATGTATTTAAATACGCTGATTAAGAAAATATGCTTGGTTTGAGCTTACTTTGAGTAAAAAAAAATTAATAATTAAATCAAAAAACATCGTGTATGTCTCGCAAAATATTTTCTAAAGAAAAAAAAATAAAAGCCACCGTGTTACACGCGTAATATAATATATTAAATAAAAAATCATCGTGTATGTCTCGCAAAATATTTTCTAAAGAAAAAAAAATAAAAGCCATCGTGTTAAACGCGTAATATAATATATTAAATATATCTCTCGCAAAATAATATGTTACCAAATAAAAAAATTAGCCGCCGTGATACCTTCCTAAAATTTTTTGCACAAAATTTTAGCACTCTGCCCGCTAAATATATGAAAAATAACTTTTTTTTCAAAAACAATCAAAAAGCATGTTTCGTATATTTCATAAGATGAACTATATTTCATCTGTTTGGCGATTTTTGAATTAGCTGGCTGTGAAATATCCGTATTTCAAGTATTTTCTAATTATCAACGACATACCATAGTCTCAAGACCCTTCCGGTGTCTCATATTTAGGAGGATATTACCAGCGTGATATCCGGTGTCCCTGATATCATTTTGGAGAATTCTCCTGATATTCAAAACCCATGGTATCATAGCGGTGATTAGCCATTCAGTTTTGACATATAGTATTCACAGTGATTACGCTTTAAAAGCAGACACACTATTGGTTCGGTTAAGTAAGAAATTTTTAAGAAAATTAGGGCCGATGGATGGACCATGTAAG
The DNA here is from genome assembly GCA_021432725.1 of Brachionus angularis. Taxonomy (NCBI): domain Eukaryota; kingdom Metazoa; phylum Rotifera; class Eurotatoria; order Ploima; family Brachionidae; genus Brachionus; species Brachionus angularis. The sequence goes on from JAJVDD010000005.1 coordinate 4,131,165, forward strand.
TATATTTAGATTAAGATTATCAAAAAAGTTTAGTTTTTTTAGTCTGTCTTTTAAAAGCATTCACTGTCGTTTACTGTCTCTGTCATAGATACCTCAATCGGGAATTGAATTGAAAATATCACCTTTGGTGTAGAATACTTTGCTTGGTTTGGACCGAAAATTGAGGATTGAATTCGCGACTCGATCTTTAATTTTTTGGGAATAATTAAGCAATGACAAACATGTCTGAATTTTCTATAAAATTCACATGTTTTCTAGATAAGCTAATCTCTTTCGGATATTTTTTGGATCGTGTTCTAGAGGCGGTTCTTAGAGTATGAAGAAAGAATTAGTTGATACCTATCGGCTAGGGTATCACTTTGAAGGGATATATCATTTAAGTGATATTATTCCTTGGTATCAAGTGATGAACTTAAAAGCTTTTTACGTGACCTGTATGCTGCAGCATTTAGGGTAGATCAAGTTATTAAAAGCTTTTTCTGATGATTCTAAAAAAAAAGAAAACAGTAGTCCGGGCTGCGATCTAATAGGGAATCTTTAAACATTCGATTTAAAGTTTTCTTCCTATTAATGTTTGTAAGAGTAGCAAATATAGACGATTTTAGCAGTGATTCAACTAACTAAAAATTAAAAAGCCTGGTAGCATGTCTATTAAGTTTTTATTTAGGTGATATCTAAAATTTAGGCAAATTAATACAGATCTACAATCAAATATATAAAAGCACTGTTTTAACACCTGATTGATTTTTTTGCACAGAATTTATAGATTCATTACCCTGTTTTAAATTCTTTTGTTTTTTTTCAAAAACAATCAAATAGCAAATTTCGCCTAACTTCGAGGTGCCGCTATTGGCGTCCACTTTAGTCTTTTTTTTATTATTTTTTTATTTTTTTTTTTTAGATATTTGATTAAGAAATTAAATATAATTAAAATGAGCAAAACCGAAGCCGATATCATCTATTGTCGTGAAATGTGTTTTAGAGGTATTTATCTAGCATGTAGCTACTCGAAAAAAACAAATGACATTAAGCTCAAGCTTGAAGAGTTAGAATATGAGATTGCTTTTCTTAGTAAACTTAGCGAATTTGCGTCTTCTATACTTGGCAAATTGTTAAAATATCAATTGGAAAACAATGAAATAAAAGGTAAAGACTTATTTTAATGCTATCTTATGTATCAAGTTTTTTAATTCTTTTTCGATGTTAAGACCGAATGAAAACGCCACCAAAGTTTGATTTTGATTTCGACGTTTTATTATCAAGCTTTAGCGATTATGATCAATCTACAGACATGGCATGTTTATACGTAAAACTGTTTTCGAATCGGTTATATACTCATTAGAAAAAATGGGCGTTTCAGAAACAGTTTCTAGGCAACTTGCTATAATCCATAGTAATATTAAATATCTGGAAAATTTACTAAAAGAAATCAAACAGCTTAATCAAAGAGCAAAAATAACACAAACTGAAGTCCAAGCTGCTTACGATGAAAGTAATATTTTTTAATTATAAATTTTTTTATTTATCATTAAAAAATAATATGTAAATAGAAATAAAATCAAATATTGAGTTGTTTAATTCAACAGTTCAAGTACCTTCAAGCGAAATAGCAATTAAAAGAGGTAAAAAAAATTATTCATTATATTTATTATTTGATTTATATTTTTTTGTAGGAGGTTCATTGTTTTTTAATTCAAAAAAAAAGAAGCCTCGTAAAAGCTGCGTTCCATGTTTTTCAGAAGAAAAAATGAAAAAAAGTGTTTTCAAAGAAAGTAATATGTTGATTTTTATTTTTAAAAGATCCGTTATTAATTAATATCAATTTAAGGATTAGAATTAATGTTCATTTTTGCCGATGACAATGAAGATGAAGAATATTAACTTTTGTTTTTTAATTTATTCAAAAGTTTTTTCTTATAATAAAGATTTAATAAAAAAATATTTTTTTTTAAATAAAAAATTTCGGAATTTAAAATCCGACATTATTATTAATTTTGAAATTTTATTTTTACATTACCTAGGTAAAGATTAATAAATAAAATAAAATTTTACATTTCAATATGAGACCAAGTTTGAAAATTAAATATACTTAAAATTTATTATTCATTTTTCATTCAATTTTTTTTTAAAGGAATTATTTTTAATTAAGAGCAGGATGCTTTGATATTGCAACTTTTTAATTCGAGGCAGTCGCGCAACTTAACTCAGATTATGATTGAAAGGGAATATGCTAACAGTTTTAGTAGAGTTTCATTTAAGGTTCTCCAAAATAGATATAATGGTAAAATATTTAAAAATAGCATTTTAATATTGAATTTCTAACTTTTGTTAAAGATCTTGTAGTGTCACAAGTTGGAACAAGTGAGCCTATAATAAATCAAAATCAATTTTTAAGAAATGACGAACAAGCCTTGGAAGATAATATTGACTTACAATCATTTCAAAATGATGCATTAATGTCAATTGAGCATGCAGATGAAGCCAGAATTGATGAGAATAATAACAATTTAAATTTTGAAAATGCAGAATCTGGAATTATACGTGGTATAATTTTTGTTTAAAAAAATATTTATAAAACTAATATAAAAAACAAATTATTAAAGAATTGAGTCAAGTTTCTATACATAACGAAGAAACAGCAATAAATAATCAAATATTAAATAACCAAGATAATATTGATGCAGAAACAGAGAGCAATACAGGTAGACCGTATCGAAGAAGAAGAACTTTAACTTTAAGGGGAGACAACGATAGAGTAAGAAATCATAACAGTCGTATTAGACAAAACGAACGTATAAGACAAAATGAAAGTCCTTTTAGACGTTCGATTCGCCTTCAAAATAATAGAGAATATATTCAGTCAGTTAGAATGAATGAAACCGATGAGCAAAGACATAATCGTCTCGAGTTTCAACGGGATTATGCTGAAACATCAAGAGAAAATGAAACCGAGGGGCAAAGTCATAATCGTCTCGAGTTTCAACGGGATTATGATCAAAGAACAAGAGACAATGAAACCCAGCAGCAAAGACTTGATCGTCTTAATAATCAACGAGGCTTTTATCAATTGAGAGTAGTAAATGAAACCCCTGAAGAAAGAGAAAATCGTTTACATTTAAGGGTCCGTCGACGTCTAGAACGTAGGTATAATGTTTCTACTTATCAAGAATGGGCCTTTAGAAATAGAACAGTTCCTCAATATTTTAATGTTGGACCAATGAACCAAGTATGTCAACATTGTTACGCATTATACTGGAGTTTAGAAAAAAATAGCCAAAACATGTATAAAAAATGCTGTGAAAATGGCAAGATTCAATCACCAATCATTGAAAATTACCATCCAACAATGATCGAATTTTTGAATCTAAATAATAGAGATGTATATCATAGATTATTGAAGGAAGACTTTTTACAGAATATTCGGCAATACAATTCACTGTTTGCTATGGCAGCTATTCGAGCTAACTTTGACAGTGATGATTTAGATAATCAACGCTCCCGTTTTAACGAGCGAGGAAATAATAGAATTGGGTATTTGTATAGAGTTCATGGTCAAATGTATTATCATCTACCACCAATGTTTAATCCACCCGGAAATCAAAGAAATTTGAGAAATGCACAATTTTATGTTATTGATACAGATCTTACTTTGATTGATGAGCGTATCAATGCTTGGAGAAGTTATAATGGCAATATTAATGAACAAGTAATAAACGTTTAAATATTAAGTCCAATTTAGTTTATTCTATTTTCAAAATATTTAAGATTTTAATGAAACTCGAAAGAATGATTCGGGAAGTTAATCCAATTGTTAGACAATTTTATACCCATCGAGAGCAATTGGCAATTCAAAATCTAAATGAGCCAAGAACTTGCAGATTGATTCTTACAAGAGATGTACCCCAATATCCAATAGTACGCTTGGATAACCAAAAAAGAAGGCATATAACTGAACATCCAGTAAATGGTGAAATTGCTGCTGTTTTTGATGATAAAGATGGATTACCAAATAATAATATTATAGCAGTTGCTCAAAGAAGAAGAGAAATAAGAAAGCATTTTGTTGACATAGTTCCACAAGCCGATCATAACATTTTGATAAACATACGAGATCCAAACTGTGATCCAATGTGCTTTCCATTATTGTTTCCGTATGGCGAGCCTGGTTACGACGAACGCTCTCAACATACTTATGAAACAAACAGAAATAACAGTATGACTTTGAAAGAGTTTTATAAACATCGTCTTCATCCAAGACAAGATAATTTGAACTTGATATTTAAATGTTCGAAATTATTCCAAGAATACGTAGTTTCATCATGGATAAAAATAGAATCAAATAATTTAAATTATTTGAGATTAAATCAATCTAATCTACGTATATCAGATTATGCTGGTTTATTAGATCATTTAAGAGCACCTCAATATAATGATGTTGGAATCGGACGTGCTTTTATTTTACCATCGACACATGAAGTATTTAATTTTTAAGAAAAAATTATAAATAAATAAATTAATTAAATTTGATAATTAACAAAGGGAAGTGATAGAGCTATGAAACAGCACTATTACGATGGTATTGAAATAGCAAATTGTTATGGAAAAGCTGATTTTTTTATTACATTTACATCAAATCCATATTGGGAAGAAATTACAGAACACATAGTCGATGGAAGAAATTATCTATCTAGACCAGACATTTGTTCTAGAGTGTATAATATAAAATTCAATCATTTTTTGAAAGCAATAACAGTAGATTGTAAACTTGGTATATTTTTGCAAAAAATTTTACAAAAAATGTTAAATTTAATTTATTTGAATAATTTTAGGTGTAACAGAAGCCTACGTTTACACTAAAGAATATCAGAAACGAGGCCTACCTCATAACCACGCTCTTTTTGGCTTACTGAGCGGGATAAAATAACTATTTCAAAACAAGTTGACGAATTTATATGTGCTGAAATACCGGATTTGAATGAAGAACCAGAACTTTTTGAGTTGGTTAAAAAACTAATGGTTCATGGTCCTTGCTTACCAACAAGTTCATGTATGGCTAAATATGGAAACAAATGAAGCAAGGGTTTTCCAAAACCATTTTCGGATCAAACTGTCATTTTAGAAAACAATTATCCGAGATATCGATTGATTTGAATTTAGAAGTTTATGATGAAATTACCGATTATGAAAGTAAATATCATATTATATTACTAATAAATAATATTAATTAAGAAATTATTAATTTTAAATATTTTTTATAGAAAGACGATACGTAAGTTCAATTGAGGCCTTTGATAAAATTATTGGTAATAAAAGAATGGATTTGTCACATACAGTATATCGAATGCAAATTCATTTACCAAACCGCCAGAATATTGTTTTTAGGGCTAATCAAGTTGATCAGTTAGCTAATGTTGAACCTCGAAATACGATGCTGACTGCATACTTTATGTTAAATAATCAAGATCAGAACGCATGTCAGTACTTGTATGAAGAGATTCCAAAACATTATGTTTACAATGAACGTACACATGAGTGGACCAGAAGAGAAAGAGGACATGAATCGGTGCTATCGAGGATGTACTTTATCCATCATACAAATATTGAGTTATATCATCTGAAATTGCTTTTACTAAATGTCAGAGGAGCCAAGTCTTTTAACGACTTATGTAATGTTAATCAAATTCAATTCGATTCGTTTACTGCTGCGGCTCAAGCAATGAATTTAATCGAAAACAACAATCACTGGGTTGAAGTTCTTGAAGAAATAGTTGTAAATGAGCTTCCTTATAAAATTAGGTTTTTGTTTGTTTCTATATTAGTTCACAACAATCCTCAAAACCCAAGTGCATATAGATTGTTGCTTCGATTTGGTACAATTATGAGCGAGGATTATTTGCGAAATGATCCGATTGAAATAGCAATTCAAAAATCTCTATCTGTAAGACAAGAATATAAAAATCTAAATTTGATAATTATTAAAAATTTTAATATTATTTTATATAGCATATACAGCACTTATTGTTTGGTCATGGTAAAACAATGGAAGATTATCGTTTACCGTTACCTGATGAGAGGGGATATACTTGGAGATTAAATATTCCTCGAAATCAAGATAATTTGACTATTGAACAACATAATTTAATAGCAAACCAGTTGTATGCGCTTTTAAATCGAGAACAGCTTGTTAATATTCTATGATATTAATTTTAAATCTTTCCTTATAATTTATTTTAATCAATTAGAATGCATATGAAGAAGTCATGAGAGATGTCAATAGTAGGGATCCTTTCAGTACTAAATGTAAATTTTTGGATGGACCTGGTGGAACTGGAAAAACGTTTTTATTAAATGTAATTTATAAATCGAATAATTATAAAAATATTTTTATAATATATATTACATTTTCTAGTCGTTATATCATAGACTTCGAGAATTGAATTATGAAGTTATTTCAACTGCATTTACTGGAATTGCAGCATCTTTATTAGTTGGAGGCGGTCAGACAATTCATTCGAGGTTTAAGATACCAATCCCAACTAATTTAGGAACGGTGAGTCAAATAGAAATGCAATCTATTCAAGCTCAACAAATTCGAAACGCAAAATTATTAATTATAGATGAAGCCTCGATGGTCTCTCAAGCATTACTTGAGTGTTTGGATCTTCTTTACAAAGATTTGACCGGTATCAGAAATGTACCGTTTGGTGGGAAATGTGTACTGCTAACAGGTGATTTTAGACAGTGTGGCCCTATATCAGAAAATGAAAGAATCGAAGCAAGTGTTCAACTTTGTCTAAAGAACTCTTTTCTATGGAATCATTTCGAGAAATTAAAACTAACAGAAAATGTTCGTGCTGAATTAAATGAAATAGAATTTAAATCATGGCTAATGAAAGTTGGGGATGGTAAATCAAAAATATACGACGGTAAATACATGATACGTATACCGGATCGTGTAATTTGTCAAACAAATATTGTAGATCAAGTCTTTGGTACTGGACAATTAGATTTGAACGAACAAAACCGTCTAAATAATGTAATATTATGTCCAACAAATAAAGATTCGCTCGAAATAAATGAAGTTATTTTAAATCGTTTAAATGGTGAATTATACGAATACTTGTCAACCACAAAAGTTTTATACAGGAATTCCAGAGAATCTGATAATATGTATCCAATTATTAATGCACAACGTATTACACCAAAACAATTTCCGCCACATAGTTTAAGGCTAAAAATTGGCGCAATCGTAATTTTATTAAAGAATTGGTCATTAGCTGAATACTTGTGTAATGGTACTCGACTAAGAGTTGTTCAATGTATGCTCAATTCAATTAAATGTTCAATATTAAACGGACCCAATTCTGGTCAAGAATACATATTTTGTAGAACAAAATTTACAACAAGTCCAAATGATCCAGGCATTTACATGGAAAGATTACAATTTCCTTTTAGATTGGCATTTTCGATGACAATAAATAAATCACAAGGTCAAACATTTAACAAAGTTGGGTTATTATTGCGTCAACCGGTCTTTTCTCATTGTCAATTATACGTAGCAGCATCAAGAGTGACAAAGTTTAATAATCTAACTATTTTAATTGAGAATCATGAGATTGGTAGCAATCGACAAGGAGAACTTCCTGGCTATGACGAAGATGGAGGTTATTATACCAAAAACATTGTTTACAGACAATTTTTAATTTAATTATATATTTTTTATTACTTTTAATAAATTATTAAAAAAATAAACTTTTTTTCTTCAAATAAATTAAATATAACCGTTTTTCGGGGATTTATCGGCATTTGTTGGATAATTTCGAATTTATTATTAAAAATTAAAACAACGTGTCAATTATAATTTTATTAAGAGTTCTAATATATTGATATTGATTCTTGATCAATGTTCTATTTAGATGAGTTAAATTAAACTTTTAATGCTTTAAAACTATAATTTTATCAATTTTAGTTAAAATTTTTTGAGATTAATTAATTTGAACTATTTCTATATTTTTATTTATTCTGAAAAATTGATAATTCATAACAATATAGATTAAAAGTATACAATGTTTATATAAAATGTTTTTTAAGGTTTTAAATAACCAAATAATATGATTTAATTAATTAAATTTTCGGTAAATATCTTTGTGTAAGACTAGATATTTATACAATATTTAGCAATTATCTAATTTATCACAAAAATGAATTATTAATTAATTTTTGTTATTCAGTTATTTTTGTGACTCTCATTTTGAATTACTTTTACAATTATAAAAAAATTGTAAATAATTGCCCATTAGAAATATATAAATTATAAAAATATATATTGATATATAAATAAATAAATTGATATGTTGTAGCTAAAAGAAAATAAATTTAAACAATGCTTTAAAAAGAAAAACTTGATAGCTATTTAAATATCTAAATTTGAAAATAATATCTTTTTTGAAAGAATTTGATTTAAAAAAGTCTTTTGATTTTTTTTTAAAATCGGTTTTATTAAAACCATTAACAACATATTATACGCCAAAAAAATAAACTTGATTAGAATTAAACTAAAATAATCTTTAAAAATCTCTGTCTTTTTGTATCATGTAAAGCAGCAAAATTTAGCCAATAGTTAAAAAAAATTTTTTTTTCAATTATTTTTAAATACGAGGATTTCTTAAAATCTTAAATAATCTTAAAAAGAGCTTTTGAAACTGATTTAAAGGGAGATCTATCTAATTAAAAGATTCGCAGGCGGATATGTCTGCATTAGACGGACCATTTCCTTTCGATAAGAAGAAATATATTACCAGAAAATACTTCACATGAATTAAAATCATTTTTTACTAAATTTTAGCTAAAACACTTTTATATTATTTGTTCTAAAGTTTATTTAAAGTTTTAAATTGTATAAATTTATAAAATTTGATAAAATAATGTTTTTTAAAAATCGAGTTCCAATTCTAACTAAATTTTAAATTTTTTGCCATCAGATAAGCTGAAATTCTCTTTTTCATCGATTCTTTCTGTTCAGCTATTAAATATTTTAAACAATCTGTTGCATTAGGAAAGAAGTTTTCAACTTCTTCATAAGTTGGATCATAATATGATATAGGTTGATTGGAAATTTCCGAATGGCTCTTCCATTCCGTTAGCACCGACAGTTTACGGTTGGCTCCAGCTCCAAAAAATTTGAATTCTTTGAAAAACAAAAAATTTAATTAAATTATCGGTTATTGTCATTAAAAATTCTATACCAGTACAACGTTTAACTGTCGATTGACATTCTTTACGGGTTAAATTTAAACTTTTGACTTTAAAAAATTCCCATGAGAGATCCATCAGGTAGCCTGTCGATGGACCCTGATTTTTAATTAATTCAGTAATGAATTCTCCTTTTCCTTCTAAATAAGTTAAATTAAACAATTTTATGTAAACTTTAGGAAAAAAAAATTTACCAGAATCTGGAAGATCTTTCGGGTGAATTAAATTAGTATTACGGAAAAATATTCCGTAAGCGTCATTTTTTATTCGGGAAATAGCGCCCGATCCACATCCTTGATTTGCATGTACCTCAAATAAGTCGTCATTTGGTTTGACTGTTATCATAATTACAAATCTATAAATATCTTGGTTTTGTAATTTTTGATAAAATGGAAGAAAATTTAAATAATCCTTTCAATGACAATTTAGAAATTAAGTTATTTTAAAAAAATTATATCGAACTAATTATAAAAAAAAAACCCTGTATGCTGATTGAAATTTGCTATATAAATCACCCGCTTCTTCAGGATGATTTAATAGTTCCGAATCAAGCCATACGCACTTTCTTTTTGAACCAGGTCCATTTTCTATTTCATTTGAAGTATCTTTAAAAACTATTTCTTTATCTATTTAAAAAAAAAATATTAAACATGAAGACATAAACGAAAATCTAAATATAAAAACCTGGCTCATGAGAAAATATTGGCTTTTCTAATTTTGTATTTGTCAAAAATGTTTGTTGGATCGCAATTTTATCTTTACCATAATAGGTCTCAAAAACAGTATTTTTTTCTCTTTCGAAGATCTGTAAAACTTTTCCATTTGTCCCATCCAAATCGTGTGATTTATAGATAAACTTATAATATTTCTTTATATTAAAAAATTATTTGATTAATTAAATTAAAAGTTAAAAAATTTTAAAATGATAATAAGTTTTAAACCTTATGTTGATCGTAGTTTATACTAAACAGTGAGTTTTTTTCTGAAAAATTTGATGATGATATTTTATCAGCCATACTAAAATTAAAAAATCCGCAAAAAATTAAAATAAATTCAAAACATATTAATAAAATAAATTTTTAAAATAATTAAAAAACTGTTTGCTTAATACATCAATAATTGAAAAAAACTAAATCAAAGTTAAAAAATTAATGGATAAAATTAGATAAAGTTTTATCATAAAATATTCAAAACAACAAATACAAGATGTGATTTTAAACAATAATTAATTAATCATAATAGATAAAATTTCGGTTAAATTAGAAAAAAACTAAGAGTATATCTAATTAATATGTAAAATAAAAATTTGGCAAAACCGGAGAAAGATTCAGCTTCCCTATAAGTTATTCCAAATCGACTCCAAATAATGCCAAAAAAAAACTAAAAGAAAAACAAAAACTAAATCGGTTACTAAAATTAAAATACTAGATGTAATTTTAAACAATAATTAATTAATCATAATAGATAAAATTTCGGTTAAATGAGAAAAAAACTAAGAGAATATCTAATTAATATATAAAATAAAAATTTGGCAAAACCGGAGAAAGATTCAGCTTCCCTAAAAGTTATTCCAAATCGACTCCAAATAATGCCAAAAAAAAACTAAAAGAAAAAAAAAACTAAATCGGTTACTAAAAAAAAAAAAACTAGATGTGATTTAAACAATAATTAATTAATCATAATAGATATAATTTCGGTTAAATGAGAAAAAAACTAATAGTATATCTAATTAATATATAAAATAAAAATTTGGCAAAACCGGAGAAAGATTCAGCTTCCCTAAAAGTTATTCCAAATCGACTCCAAATAATGCCAAAAAAAAACTAAAACAAAAACAAAAACTAAATCGGTTCCAAAAAAAAAAAAAACTAGATGTGATTTAAACAATAATTAATTAATCATTATAGATAAAATTTCGGTTTGATGAGAAAAAAACTAAGAGTATATCTAATTAATATATTAAATAAAAATTTGGCAAAACAGGAGAAAGATTCAGCTTCCCTAAAAGTTATTCCAAATCGACTCCAATTAATGCCAAAAAAAAACTAAAACAAAAACAAAAACTAAATCGGTTCCAAAAAAAAAAAAAACTAGATGTGATTTAAACAATAATTAATTAATCATTATTGATAAAATTTCGGTTTGATGAGAAAAAAACTAAGAGTATATCTAATTAATATATTAAATAAAAATTTGGCAAAACCGGAGAAAGATTCAGCTTCCCTAAAAGTTATTCCAAATCGACTCCAATTAATGCCAAAAAAAAACTAAAACAAAAACAAAAACTAAATCGGTTCCAAAAAAAAAAAAACTAGATGTGATTTAAACAATAATTAATTAATCATAATAGATAAAATTTCGGTTAAATGAGAAAATAACTAAGAGAATATCTAATTAATATATAAAATAAAAATTTGGCAAAACCGAAGAAAGATTCAGCTTCCCTAAAAGTTATTCCAAATCGACTCCAATTAATGCCAAAAAAAAACTAAAACAAAAACAAAAACTAAATCGGTTCCAAAAAAAAAAAAAACCAGATGTGATTTAAACAATAATTAATTAATCATTATAGATAAAATTTCGGTTTGATGAGAAAAAAACTAAGAGTATATCTAATTAATATATTAAATAAAAATTTGGCAAAACCGGAGAAAGATTCAGCTTCCCTAAAAGTTATTCCAAATCGACTCCAAATAATGCCAAAAAAAAACTAAAACAAAAACAAAAACTAAATCGGTTCCAAAAAAAAAAAAAACCAGATGTGATTTAAACAATAATTAATTAATCATTATAGATAAAATTTCGGTTTGATGAGAAAAAAACTAAGAGTATATCTAATTAATATATTAAATAAAAATTTGGCAAAACCGGAGAAAGATTCAGCTTCCCTAAAAGTTATTCCAAATCGACTCCAAATAATGCCAAAAAAAAACTAAAACAAAAACAAAAACTAAATCGGTTACTAAAAAAAAAAAAATAGATGTAATTTTAAACAATAATTAATTAATCATTATGGATAAAATTTCGGTTAAATGAGAAAAAAACTAATAGTATATCTAATTAATATATAAAATAAAAATTTGGCAAAACCGGAGAAAGATTCAGCTTCCCTAAAAGTTATTCCAAATCGACTCCAAATAATGCCAAAAAAAAACTAAAACAAAAACAAAAACTAAATCGGTTCCAAAAAAAAAAAAAACCAGATGTGATTTAAACAATAATTAATTAATCATTATAGATAAAATTTCGGTTTGATGAGAAAAAAACCAAGAGTATATCTAATTAATATATTAAATAAAAATTTGGCAAAACCGGAGAAAGATTTAGCTTCCCTAAAAGTTATTCCAAATCGACTGCAAATAATGCCAAAAAAAAACTAAAACAAAAACAAAAACTAAATCGGTTCCAAAAAAAAAAAAAACTAGATGTGATTTAAACAATAATTAATTAATCATAATAGATAAAATTTCGGTTAAATGAGAAAATAACTAAGAGAATATCTAATTAATATATAAAATAAAAATTTGGCAAAACCGAAGAAAGATTCAGCTTCCCTAAAAGTTATTCCAAATCGACTCCAATTAATGCCAAAAAAAAACTAAAACAAAAACAAAAACTAAATCGGTTCCAAAAAAAAAAAAAACCAGATGTGATTTAAACAATAATTAATTAATCATTATAGATAAAATTTCGGTTTGATGAGAAAAAAACTAAGAGTATATCTAATTAAAATATTAAATAAAAATTTGGCAAAACCGAAGAAAGATTCAGCTTCCCTAAAAATTATTCCAAATCGACTCCAATTAATGTCAAAAAAAAATAAAACAAACACAAAAACTAAATCGGTTCCAAAAAAAAAAAAAACCAGATGTGATTTAAACAATAATTAATTAATCATTATAGATAAAATTTCGGTTTGATGAGAAAAAAACTAAGAGTATATCTAATTAATATATTAAATAAAAATTTGGCAAAACCGAAGAAAGATTCAGCTTCCCTAAAAGTTATTCCAAATCGACTCCAAATAATGCCAAAAAAAAACTAAAACAAAAACAAAAACTAAATCGGTTCCAAAAAAAAAAAAAACTAGATGTGATTTAAACAATAATTAATTAATCATTATAGATAAAATTTCGGTTTGATGAGAAAAAAACTAAGAGTATATCTAATTAATATATTAAATAAAAATTTGGCAAAACCGAAGAAAGATTCAGCTTCCCTAAAAATTATTCCAAATCGACTCCAATTAATGTCAAAAAAAAACTAAAACAAAAACAAAAACTAAATCGGTTCCAAAAAAAAAAAAAACCAGATGTGATTTAAACAATAATTAATTAATCATTATAGATAAAATTTCGGTTTGATGAGAAAAAAACTAAGAGTATATCTAATTAATATATTAAATAAAAATTTGGCAAAACCGAAGAAAGATTCAGCTTCCCTAAAAATTATTCCAAATCGACTCCAATTAATGTCAAAAAAAAATAAAACAAACACAAAAACTAAATCGGTTCCAAAAAAAAAAAAAACCAGATGTGATTTAAACAATAATTAATTAATCATTATAGATAAAATTTCGGTTTGATGAGAAAAAAACTAAGAGTATATCTAATTAATATATTAAATAAAAATTTGGCAAAACCGGAGAAAGATTCAGCTTCCCTAAAAGTTATTCCAAATCGACTCCAATTAATGTCAAAAAAAAACTAAAACAAAAACAAAAACTAAATCGGTTCCAAAAAAAAAAAAAATAGATGTAATTTTAAACAATAGTTAATTAATCATAATAGATAAAATTTCGGTTTGATGAGAAAAAAACTAAGAGTATATCTAATTAATATATAAAATAAAAATTTAGCAAAACCGGAGAAAGATTCAGCTTCCCTAAAAGTTATTCCAAATCGACTCCAAATAATGCCAAAAAAAAACTAAAACAAAAACAAAAACTAAATCGGTTCCAAAAAAAAAAAAAACCAGATGTGATTTAAACAATAATTAATTAATCATTATAGATAAAATTTCGGTTTGATGAGAAAAAAACTAAGAGTATATCTAATTAATATATAAAATAAAAATTTGGCAAAACCGGAGAAAGATTCAGCTTCCCTAAAAGTTATTCCAAATCGACTCCAAATAATGCCAAAAAAAAACTAAAACAAAAACAAAAACTAAATCGGTTCCAAAAAAAAAAAAAACTAGATGTGATTTAAACAATAATTAATTAATCATTATGGTTAAAATTTCGGTTAAATGAGAAAAAAACTAATAGTATATCTAATTAATATATAAAATAAAAATTTGGCGAAACCGGAGAAAGATTCAGCTTCCCTAAAAGTTATTCCAAATCGACTCCAAATAATGCCAAAAAAAAACTAAAACAAAAACAAAAACTAAATCGGTTCCAAAAAAAAAAAAACCAGATGTGATTTAAACAATAATTAATTAATCATTATGGATAAAATTTCGGTTTGATGAGAAAAAAACTAAGAGTATATCTAATTAATATATAAAAAAAAAATTTGGCAAAACCGGAGAAAGATTCAGCTTCCCTAAAAGTTATTCCAAATCGACTCCAAATAATGCCAAAAAAAAACTAAAAGAAAAACAAAAACTAAATCGGTTCCAAAAAAAAAAAAACTAGATGTGATTTAAACAATAATTAATTAATCATAATAGATAAAATTTCGGTTAAATGAGAAAATAACTAAGAGAATATCTAATTAATATATAAAATAAAAATTTGGCAAAACCGGAGAAAGATTCAGCTTCCCTAAAAGTTATTCCAAATCGACTCCAAATAATGCCAAAAAAAAACTAAAAGAAAAACAAAAACTAAATCGGTTACAAAAAAAAAATACTAGATGTAATTTTAAACAATAATTAATTATTTTTAATAGATAAAATTTCGGTTAAATGAGAAAAAAACTAAGAGTATATCTAATTAATATATAAAAAAAAAATTTGGCAAAACCGGAGAAAGATTCAGCTTCCCTAAAAGTTATTCCAAATCGACTCCAAATAATGCCAAAAAAAAACTAAAAGAAAAACAAAAACTAAATCGGTTACAAAAAAAAAATACTAGATGTAATTTTAAACAATAATTAATTAATTTTAATAGAAAAAATTTCGGTTAAATGAGAAAAAAACTAAGAGTATATCTAATTAATATATAAAAAAAAATTTGGCAAAACCGGAGAAAGATTCAGCTTCCCTAAAAGTTATTCCAAATCGACTCCAAATAATGCCAAAAAAAAACTAAAAGAAAAACAAAAACTAAATCGGTTACAAAAAAAAAAATACTAGATGTAATTTTAAACAATAATTAATTAATTTTAATAGATAAAATTTCGGTTAAATGAGAAAAAAACTAAGAGTATATCTAATTAATATATAAAAAAAAAATTTGGCAAAACCGGAGAAAGATTCAGCTTCCCTAAAAGTTATTCCAAATCGACTCCAAATAATGCCAAAAAAAAACTAAAAGAAAAACAAAAACTAAATCGGTTACAAAAAAAAAATACCAGATGTAATTTTAAACAATAATTAATTAATTTTAATAGATAAAATTTCGGTTAAATGAGAAAAAAACTAAGAGTATATCGAATTAATATATAAAATAAAAATTTGGCAAAACCGGAGAAAGATTCAGCTTCCCTAAAAGTTATTCCAAATCGACTCCAAATAATGCCAAAAAAAAACTAAAACAAAAACAAAAACTAAATCGGTTCCAAAAAAAAAAAAAACTAGATGTGATTTAAACAATAATTAATTATTTTTAATAGATAAAATTTCGGTTAAATGAGAAAAAAACTAAGAGTATATCTAATTAATATATAAAAAAAAAATTTGGCAAAACCGGAGAAAGATTCAGCTTCCCTAAAAGTTATTCCAAATCGACTCCAAATAATGCCAAAAAAAAACTAAAAGAAAAACAAAAACTAAATCGGTTACAAAAAAAAAATACTAGATGTAATTTTAAACAATAATTAATTAATTTTAATAGAAAAAATTTCGGTTAAATGAGAAAAAAACTAAGAGTATATCTAATTAATATATAAAAAAAAAATTTGGCAAAACCGGAGAAAGATTCAGCTTCCCTAAAAGTTATTCCAAATCGACTCCAAATAATGCCAAAAAAAAACTAAAAGAAAAACAAAAACTAAATCGGTTACAAAAAAAAAATACTAGATGTAATTTTAAACAATAATTAATTATTTTTAATAGATAAAATTTCGGTTAAATGAGAAAAAAACTAAGAGTATATCTAATTAATATATAAAAAAAAAATTTGGCAAAACCGGAGAAAGATTCAGCTTCCCTAAAAGTTATTCCAAATCGACTCCAAATAATGCCAAAAAAACTAAAAGAAAAACAAAAACTAAATCGGTTACAAAAAATACTAGATGTAATTTTAAACAATAATTAATTATTTTTAATAGATAAAATTTCAGTTAAATGAGAAAAAACTAAGAGTATATCTAATTAATATATAAAAAAATTTGGCAAAACCGGAGAAAGATTCAGCTTCCCTAAAAGTTATTCCAAATCGACTCCAAATAATGCCAAAAAAAAACCAAAAGAAAAACAAAAACTAAATCGGTTACTAAAAAAAAAAATACTAGATGTGATTTAAACAATAATTAATTAATTTTAATAGATAAAATTTCGGTTAAATAAGAAAAAAACTAAGAGTATATCTAATTAATATATAAAAAAAAAATTTGGCAAAACCGGAGAAAGATTCAGCTTCCCTAAAAGTTATTCCAAATCGACTCCAAATAATGCCAAAAAAAAACTAAAAGAAAAACAAAAACTAAATCGGTTACTAAAAAAAAAATACTAGATGTAATTTTAAACAATAATTAATTAATTTTAATAGATAAAATTTCGGTTAAATGAGAAAAAAACTAAGAGTATATCTAATTAATATATAAAAAAAAAATTTGGCAAAACCGGAGAAAGATTCAGCTTCCCTAAAAGTTATTCCAAATCGACTCCAAATAATGCCAAAAAAAAACTAAAAGAAAAACAAAAACTAAATCGGTTACAAAAAAAAAATACCAGATGTAATTTTAAACAATAATTAATTAATTTTAATAGATAAAATTTCGGTTAAATGAGAAAAAAACTAAGAGTATATCTAATTAATATATAAAAAAAAAATTTGGCAAAACCGGAGAAAGATTCAGCTTCCCTAAAAGTTATTCCAAATCGACTCCAAATAATGCCAAAAAAAAACTAAAAGAAAAACAAAAACTAAATCGGTTACAAAAAAAAAATACCAGATGTAATTTTAAACAATAATTAATTAATTTTAATAGATAAAATTTCGGTTAAATGAGAAAAAAACTAAGAGTATATCGAATTAATATATAAAATAAAAATTTGGCAAAACCGGAGAAAGATTCAGCTTCCCTAAAAGTTATTCCAAATCGACTCCAAATAATGCCAAAAAAAAACTAAAACAAAAACAAAAACTAAATCGGTTCCAAAAAAAAAAAAAACTAGATGTGATTTAAACAATAATTAATTAATTTTAATAGATAAAATTTCTGTTAAATGAGAAAAAAACTAAGAGAATATCTAATTAATATATAAAATAAAAATTTGGCAAAACCGGAGAAAGATTCAGCTTCCCTAAAAGTGATTCCAAATCGAATCCAATTAATGCCAAAAAAAAACTAAAACAAAAACAAAAACTAAATCAGTTCCAAAAAAAAAAAAAACCAGATGTGATTTAAACAATAATTAATTAATCATTATGGTTAAAATTTCGGTTAAATGAGAAAAAAACTAATAGTATATCTAATTAATATATAAAATAAAAATTTGGCGAAACCGGAGAAAGATTCAGCTTCCCTAAAATTTATTCCAAATCGACTCCAAATAATGCCAAAAAAAAACTAAAAGAAAAACAAAAACTAAATCGGTTCCAAAAAAAAAAAAACTAGATGTGATTTAAACAATAATTAATTAATTTTAATAGATAAAATTTCGGTTAAATGAGAAAAAAACTAAGAGAATATCTAATTAATAATAAAATAAAAATTTGGCAAAACCGGAGAAAGATTCAGCTTCCCTAAAAGTTATTCCAAATCGAATCCAATTAATGCCAAAAAAAAACTAAAACAAAAACAAAAACTAAATCAGTTCCAAAAAAAAAAAAAACTAGATGTGATTTAAACAATAATTAATTAATCATTATGGTTAAAATTTCGGTTAAATGAGAAAAAAACTAATAGTATATCTAATTAATATATAAAATAAAAATTTGGCGAAACCGGAGAAAGATTCAGCTTCCCTAAAAGTTATTCCAAATCGACTCCAAATAATGCCAAAAAAAAACTAAAAGAAAAACAAAAACTAAATCGGTTACTAAAAAAAAAATACTAGATGTAATTTTAAACAATAATTAATTAATTTTAATAGATAAAATTTCGGTTAAATGAGAAAAAAACTAAGAGTATATCTAATTAATATATAAAAAAAAAATTTGGCAAAACCGGAGAAAGATTCAGCTTCCCTAAAAGTTATTCCAAATCGACTCCAAATAATGCCAAAAAAAAACTAAAAGAAAAACAAAAACTAAATCGGTTACTAAAAAAAAAATACTAGATGTAATTTTAAACAATAATTAATTAATTTTTATAGATAAAATTTCGGTTAAATGAGAAAAAAACTAAGAGTATATCTAATTAATATATAAAAAAAAAATTTGGCAAAACCGGAGAAAGATTCAGCTTCCCTAAAAGTTATTCCAAATCGACTCCAAATAATGCCAAAAAAAAACTAAAAGAAAAACAAAAACTAAATCGGTTACAAAAAAAAAATACTAGATGTAATTTTAAACAATAATTAATTAATCATAATAGATAAAATTTCGGTTAAATGAGAAAAAAACTAAGAGTATATCTAATTAATATATAAAAAAAAAATTTGGCAAAACCGGAGAAAGATTCAGCTTCCCTAAAAGTTATTCCAAATCGACTCCAAATAATGCCAAAAAAAAACTAAAAGAAAAACAAAAACTAAATCGGTTACAAAAAAAAAATACTAGATGTAATTTTAAACAATAATTAATTATTTTTAATAGATAAAATTTCGGTTAAATGAGAAAAAAACTAAGAGTATATCTAATTAATATATAAAAAAAAAATTTGGCAAAACCGGAGAAAGATTCAGCTTCCCTAAAAGTTATTCCAAATCGACTCCAAATAATGCCAAAAAAAAACTAAAAGAAAAACAAAAACTAAATCGGTTACAAAAAAAAAATACTAGATGTAATTTTAAACAATAATTAATTATTTTTAATAGATAAAATTTCGGTTAAATGAGAAAAAAACTAAGAGTATATCTAATTAATATATAAAAAAAAAATTTGGCAAAACCGGAGAAAGATTCAGCTTCCCTAAAAGTTATTCCAAATCGACTCCAAATAATGCCAAAAAAAAACCAAAAGAAAAACAAAAACTAAATCGGTTACAAAAAAAAAAAACTAGATGTAATTTTAAACAATAATTAATTATTTTTAATAGATAAAATTTCGGTTAAATGAGAAAAAAACTAAGAGTATATCTAATTAATATATAAAAAAAAAATTTGGCAAAACCGGAGAAAGATTCAGCTTCCCTAAAAGTTATTCCAAATCGACTCCAAATAATGCCAAAAAAAACTAAAAGAAAAACAAAAACTAAATCGGTTACAAAAAAAAAATACTAGATGTAATTTTAAACAATAATTAATTATTTTTAATAGATAAAATTTCGGTTAAATGAGAAAAAAACTAATAGTATATCTAATTAATATATAAAATAAAAATTTGGCGAAACCGGAGAAAGATTCAGCTTCCCTAAAAGTTATTCCAAATCGACTCCAAATAATGCCAAAAAAAAACTAAAAGAAAAACAAAAACTAAATCGGTTACTAAAAAAAAAATACTAGATGTAATTTTAAACAATAATTAATTAATTTTAATAGATAAAATTTCGGTTAAATGAGAAAAAAACTAAGAGTATATCTAATTAATATATAAAAAAAAAATTTGGCAAAACCGGAGAAAGATTCAGCTTCCCTAAAAGTTATTCCAAATCGACTCCAAATAATGCCAAAAAAAAACTAAAAGAAAAACAAAAACTAAATCGGTTACAAAAAAAAAATACTAGATGTAATTTTAAACAATAATTAATTATTTTTAATAGATAAAATTTCGGTTAAATGAGAAAAAAACTAAGAGTATATCTAATTAATATATAAAAAAAAAATTTGGCAAAACCGGAGAAAGATTCAGCTTCCCTAAAAGTTATTCCAAATCGACTCCAAATAATGCCAAAAAAAAACTAAAAGAAAAACAAAAACTAAATCGGTTACAAAAAAAAAATACTAGATGTAATTTTAAACAATAATTAATTAATCATAATAGATAAAATTTCGGTTAAATGAGAAAAAAACTAAGAGTATATCTAATTAATATATAAAAAAAAAATTTGGCAAAACCGGAGAAAGATTCAGCTTCCCTAAAAGTTATTCCAAATCGACTCCAAATGATGCCAAAAAAAAACTAAAAGAAAAACAAAAACTAAATCGGTTACAAAAAAAAAATACCAGATGTAATTTTAAACAATAATTAATTATTTTTAATAGATAAAATTTCGGTTAAATGAGAAAAAAACTAAGAGTATATCTAATTAATATATAAAAAAAAAATTTGGCAAAACCGGAGAAAGATTCAGCTTCCCTAAAAGTTATTCCAAATCGACTCCAAATAATGCCAAAAAAAAACTAAAAGAAAAACAAAAATTAAATCGGTTACAAAAAAAAAAATACTAGATGTAATTTTAAACAATAATTAATTAATCATAATAGATAAAATTTCGGTTAAATGAGAAAAAAACTAAGAGTATATCTAATTAATATATAAAAAAAAAATTTGGCAAAACCGGAGAAAGATTCAGCTTCCCTAAAAGTTATTCCAAATCGACTCCAAATAATGCCAAAAAAAAACTAAAAGAAAAACAAAAACTAAATCGGTTACTAAAAAAAAAAATACTAGATGTGATTTAAACAATAATTAATTAATTTTAATAGATAAAATTTCGGTTAAATGAGAAAAAACTAAGAGTATATCTAATTAATATATAAAAAAATTTGGCAAAACCGGAGAAAGATTCAGCTTCCCTAAAAGTTATTCCAAATCGACTCCAAATAATGCCAAAAAAAAACTAAAAGAAAAACAAAAACTAAATCGGTTACAAAAAAAAAATACTAGATGTAATTTTAAACAATAATTAATTAATCATAATAGATAAAATTTCGGTTAAATGAGAAAAAAACTAAGAGTATATCTAATTAATATATAAAAAAAAAATTTGGCAAAACCGGAGAAAGATTCAGCTTCCCTAAAAGTTATTCCAAATCGACTCCAAATAATGCCAAAAAAAAACCAAAAGAAAAACAAAAACTAAATCGGTTACAAAAAAAAAAACTAGATGTAATTTTAAACAATAATTAATTATTTTTAATAGATAAAATTTCGGTTAAATGAGAAAAAACTAAGAGTATATCTAATTAATATATAAAAAAATTTGGCAAAACCGGAAAAAAATCCAGCTCCCTAAAAAGTTATTCCAAATCGACTCCAAATAATGCCAAAAAAAAACCAAAAGAAAAACAAAAACTAAATCGGTTACAAAAAAAAAAAACTAGATGTAATTTTAAACAATAATTAATTATTTCTAATAGATAAAATTTCGGTTAAATGAGAAAAAAACTAAGAGTATATCTAATTAATATATAAAAAAAAAATTTGGCAAAACCGGAGAAAGATTCAGCTTCCCTAAAAGTTATTCCAAATCGACTCCAAATAATGCCAAAAAAAAACTAAAAGAAAAACAAAAACTAAATCGGTTACTAAAAAAAAAATACTAGATGTAATTTTAAACAATAATTAATTATTTTTAATAGATAAAATTTCGGTTAAATGAGAAAAAAACTAAGAGTATATCTAATTAATATATAAAAAAAAAATTTGGCAAAACCGGAGAAAGATTCAGCTTCCCTAAAAGTTATTCCAAATCGACTCCAAATAATGCCAAAAAAAAACTAAAAGAAAAACAAAAACTAAATCGGTTACAAAAAAAAAATACTAGATGTAATTTTAAACAATAATTAATTAATCATAATAGATAAAATTTCGGTTAAATGAGAAAAAAACTAAGAGTATATCTAATTAATATATAAAAAAAAATTTGGCAAAACCGGAGAAAGATTCAGCTTCCTAAAAGTTATTCCAAATCGACTCCAAATAATGCCAAAAAAACTAAAAGAAAAACAAAAACTAAATCAGTTACAAAAAAAAAATAGATGTAATTTTAAACAATAATTAATTATTTTTAATAGATAAAATTTCGGTTAAATGAGAAAAAAACTAAGAGTATATCTAATTAATATATAAAAAAATTTGGCAAAACCGGAGAAAGATTCAGCTTCCTAAAAGTTATTCCAAATCGACTCCAAATAATGCCAAAAAACTAAAGAAAAACAAAAACTAAATCGGTTACAAAAAAATACTAGATGTAATTTTAAACAAATAGATAAAACTGAGACTAAGAGTATATCTAATTAATATATAAAAAAATTTGGCAAAACTGGAAAGCTTCCCTAAAAGTTATTCGACTTAATGCCAAAAAAACTAAAATCGGTACTAAAAAATACTAGATGTAATTTTAAACAATAATTAATTATTTTTAATAGATAAAATTTCGGTTAAATGAGAAAAACTAAGAGTATATCTAATTAATATATAAAAAAAAATTTGGCAAAACCGGAGAAAGATTCAGCTTCCTAAAAGTTATTCCAAATCGACTCCAAATAATGCCAAAAAAACTAAAAGAAAAACAAAAACTAAATCGGTTACAAAAAAAAAATACTAGATGTAATTTTAAACAATAATTAATTAATCATAATAGATAAAATTTCGGTTAAATGAGAAAAAAACTAAGAGTATATCTAATTAATATATAAAAAAAAAATTTGGCAAAACCGGAGAAAGATTCAGCTTCCCTAAAAGTTATTCCAAATCGACTCCAAATAATGCCAAAAAAAAACTAAAAGAAAAACAAAAACTAAATCGGTTACAAAAAAAAAAAAATAAATTTAATTTTAAAAAAAAATTAATTATTTTTAATAAAAAAAATTTCGGTTAAATGAGAAAAAAACTAAGAGTATATCTATTTAATATATAAAAAAAAAATTTGGCAAAACCGGAGAAAGATTCAGCTTCCCTAAAAGTTATTCCAAATCGACTCCAAATAATGCCAAAAAAAAACTAAAAGAAAAACAAAAATTAAATCGGTTACAAAAAAAAAATACTAGATGTAATTTTAAACAATAATTAATTATTTTTAATAGATAAAATTTCGGTTAAATGAGAAAAAAACTAAGAGTATATCTAATTAATATATAAAAAAAAAATTTGGCAAAACCGGAGAAAGATTCAGCTTCCCTAAAAGTTATTCCAAATCGACTCCAAATAATGCCAAAAAAAAACTAAAAGAAAAACAAAAATTAAATCGGTTACAAAAAAAAAAAACTAGATGTAATTTTAAACAATAATTAATTATTTTTAATAGATAAAATTTCGGTTAAATGAGAAAAAAACTAAGAGTATATCTAATTAATATATAAAAAAAAAATTTGGCAAAACCGGAGAAAGATTCAGCTTCCCTAAAAGTTATTCCAAATCGACTCCAAATAATGCCAAAAAAAAACTAAAAGAAAAACAAAAACTAAATCGGTTACAAAAAAAAAATACTAGATGTAATTTTAAACAATAATTAATTATTTTTAATAGATAAAATTTCGGTTAAATGAGAAAAAAACTAAGAGTATATCTAATTAATATATAAAAAAAAAATTTGGCAAAACCGGAGAAAGATTCAGCTTCCCTAAAAGTTATTCCAAATCGACTCCAAATAATGCCAAAAAAACTAAAAGAAAGACAAAAACTAAATCAGTTACAAAAAAATACTAGATGTAATTTTAAACAATAATTAATTATTTTTAATAGATAAAATTTCGGTTAAATGAGAAAAAAACTAAGAGTATATCTAATTAATATATAAAAAAAAAATTTGGCAAAACCGGAGAAAGATTCAGCTTCCCTAAAAGTTATTCCAAATCGACTCCAAATAATGCCAAAAAAAAACTAAAAGAAAAACAAAAACTAAATCGGTTACAAAAAAAAAATACTAGATGTAATTTTAAACAATAATTAATTATTTTTAATAGATAAAATTTCGGTTAAATGAGAAAAAAACTAAGAGTATATCTAATTAATATATAAAAAAAAAATTTGGCAAAACCGGAGAAAGATTCAGCTTCCTAAAAGTTATTCCAAATCGACTCCAAATAATGCCAAAAAAACTAAAAGAAAAACAAAAACTAAATCAGTTTACAAAAAATACTAGATGTAATTTTAAACAATAATTAATTATCATAATAGATAAAATTTCAGTTAAATGAGAAAAAACTAAGAGTATATCTAATTAATATATAAAAAAATTTGGCAAAACCGGAGAAAGATTCAGCTTCCTAAAAGTTATTCCAAATCGACTCAAATAATGCCAAAAAAAAAACTAAATCGGTTACAAAAAACTAGAAAAAACAAATAGATAAAATCAGTATATCTATTTAATATATAAAAATTTGGCAAAAAATACTAGATGGTTACTAGATGTAATTTTAAACAATAATTAATT
Source organism: Brachionus angularis (assembly GCA_021432725.1). NCBI lineage: Eukaryota > Metazoa > Rotifera > Eurotatoria > Ploima > Brachionidae > Brachionus > Brachionus angularis. Next base: position 4,156,172 of record JAJVDD010000005.1, read on the forward strand.
ATTTTTAATAGATAAAATGTTGGTGAAACGAGAGAAAAATAAACTGTATACCTAATTAATGTTTAAAAGAAAAATTTGGCAAAACCGGAGAAAGATTCAGCTTCCCTAAAAGTTATTCCAAATCGACTCCAAATAATGCCAAAAAACTAAAAGAAAAACAAAAACTAAATCGGTTACAAAAAAAAAAACTAGATGTAATTTTAAACAATAATTAATTATTTTTAATAGATAAAATTTCAGTTAAATGAGAAAAAAAAACTAAGAGTATATCTAATTAATATATAAAAAATTTGGCAAAACCGGAGAAAGATTCAGCTTCCTAAAAGTTATTCCAAATCGACTCCAAATAATGCCAAAAAAAAAACTAAAAGAAAAACAAAAACTAAATCAGTTACAAAAAAAAATACTAGATGTAATTTTAAACAATAATTAATTATTTTTAATAGATAAAATTTCAGTTAAATGAGAAAAAAACTAAGAGTATATCTAATTAATATATAAAAAAAAATTTGGCAAAACCGGAGAAAGATTCAGCTTCCCTAAAAGTTATTCCAAATCGACTCCAAATAATGCCAAAAAAACTAAAAGAAAAACAAAAACTAAATCGGTTACAAAAAAATACTAGATGTAATTTTAAACAATAATTAATTATTTTTAATAGATAAAATTTCGGTTAAATGAGAAAAAAACTAAGAGTATATCTAATTAATATATAAAAAAAAAATTTGGCAAAACCGGAGAAAGATTCAGCTTCCTAAAAGTTATTCCAAATCGACTCCAAATAATGCCAAAAAACTAAAAGAAAAACAAAAACTAAATCAGTTACAAAAAAAAATACTAGATGTAATTTTAAACAATAATTAATTATTTTTAATAGATAAAATTTCAGTTAAATGAGAAAAAACTAAGAGTATATCTAATTAATATATAAAAAAAAATTTGGCAAAACCGGAGAAAGATTCAGCTTCCTAAAAGTTATTCCAAATCGACTCCAAATAATGCCAAAAAAACTAAAAGAAAAACAAAAATTAAATCAGTTACAAAAAAAAAAATACTAGATGTAATTTTTAAACAATAATTAATTATTTTTAATAGATAAAATTTTGGTTAAATGAAAAAAAAACTAAGGATAAATCTAATTAAAAAATAAAAAAAAATTTGGCAAAACCGGAGAAAGATTCAGCTTCCCTAAAAGTTATTCCAAATCGACTCCAAATAATGCCAAAAAAACTAAAAAGAAAAACAAAAACTAAATCGGTTACAAAAAAAAATACTAGATGTAATTTTAAACAATAATTAATTATTTTTAATAGATAAAATTTCAGTTAAATGAGAAAAAAACTAAGAGTATATCTAATTAATATATAAAAAAAAATTTGGCAAAACCGGAGAAAGATTCAGCTTCCTAAAAGTTATTCCAAATCGACTCCAAATAATGCCAAAAAAAAAACTAAAAGAAAAACAAAAACTAAATCGGTTACAAAAAAAAATACTAGATGTAATTTTAAACAATAATTAATTATTTTTAATAGATAAAATTTCGGTTAAATGAGAAAAAACTAAGAGTATATCTAATTAATATATAAAAAAAAATTTGGCAAAACCGGAGAAAGATTCAGCTTCCTAAAAGTTATTCCAAATCGACTCCAAATAATGCCAAAAAAACTAAAAGAAAAACAAAAACTAAATCGGTTTACAAAAAAAAAAATACTAGATGTAATTTTAAACAATAATTAATTATTTTTAATAGATAAAATTTCAGTTAAATGAGAAAAAACTAAGAGTATATCTAATTAATATATAAAAAAATTTGGCAAAACCGGAGAAAGATTCAGCTTCCTAAAAGTTATTCCAAATCGACTCCAAATAATGCCAAAAAAACTAAAAGAAAAACAAAACTAAATCGGTTTACTAAAAAAAATACTAGATGTAATTTTAAACAATAATTAATTATTTTTAATAGATAAAATTTCGGTTAAATGAGAAAAACTAAGAGTATATCTAATTAATATATAAAAAAAAATTTGGCAAAACCGGAGAAAGATTCAGCTTCCTAAAAGTTATTCCAAATCGACTCCAAATAATGCCAAAAAAAACTAAAAGAAAAACAAAAACTAAATCGGTTACAAAAAAAAATACTAGATGTAATTTTAAACAATAATTAATTAATCATAATAGATAAAATTTCAGTTAAATGAGAAAAAACTAAGAGTATATCTAATTAATATATAAAAAAAAATTTGGCAAAACCGGAGAAAGATTCAGCTTCCTAAAAGTTATTCCAAATCGACTCCAAATAATGCCAAAAAAACCAAAAGAAAAACAAAAACTAAATCGGTTACAAAAAAAAATACTAGATGTAATTTTAAACAATAATTAATTATTTTTAATAGATAAAATTTCGGTTAAATGAGAAAAAAACTAAGAGTATATCTAATTAATATATAAAAAAAAAATTTGGCAAAACCGGAGAAAGATTCAGCTTCCCTAAAAGTTATTCCAAATCGACTCCAAATAATGCCAAAAAAAAACCAAAAGAAAAACAAAAACTAAATCGGTTACAAAAAAAAAATACTAGATGTAATTTTAAACAATAATTAATTAATCATAATAGATAAAATTTCGGTTAAATGAGAAAAAAACTAAGAGTATATCTAATTAATATATAAAAAAAAAATTTGGCAAAACCGGAGAAAGATTCAGCTTCCCTAAAAGTTATTCAAAATCGACTCAAAAAAATGCCAAAAAAACTAAAAGAAAAACAAAAACTAAATCGGTTACAAAAAAAAAAATACTAGATGTAATTTTAAACAATAATTAATTATTTTTAATAGATAAAATTTCAGTTAAATGAGAAAAAACTAAGAGTATATCTAATTAATATATAAAAAAAAATTTGGCAAAACCGGAGAAAGATTCAGCTTCCTAAAAGTTATTCCAAATCGACTCCAAATAATGCCAAAAAAACTAAAAGAAAAACAAAAACTAAATCGGTTACTAAAAAAAAAATACTAGATGTAATTTTAAACAATAATTAATTATTTTTAATAGATAAAATTTCGGTTAAATGAGAAAAAAACTAAGAGTATATCTAATTAATATATAAAAAAAAAATTTGGCAAAACCGGAGAAAGATTCAGCTTCCCTAAAAGTTATTCCAAATCGACTCCAAATAATGCCAAAAAAAAACCAAAAGAAAAACAAAAACTAAATCGGTTACAAAAAAAAAAAACTAGATGTAATTTTAAACAATAATTAATTATTTTTAATAGATAAAATTTCGGTTAAATGAGAAAAACTAAGAGTATATCTAATTAATATATAAAAAAATTTGGCAAAACCGGAGAAAGATTCAGCTTCCTAAAAGTTATTCCAAATCGACTCCAAATAATGCCAAAAAAACTAAAAGAAAAACAAAAACTAAATCAGTTTACAAAAAAAAATACTAGATGTAATTTTAAACAATAATTAATTATTTTTAATAGATAAAATTTCAGTTAAATGAGAAAAAAAACTAAGAGTATATCTAATTAATATATAAAAAAAAATTTGGCAAAACCGGAGAAAGATTCAGCTTCCTAAAAGTTATTCCAAATCGACTCCAAATAATGCCAAAAAAAAACTAAAAGAAAAACAAAAATTAAATCGGTTACAAAAAAAAAATACTAGATGTAATTGTAAACAATAATTAATTATTTTTAATAGATAAAATTTCGGTTAAATGAGAAAAAAACTAAGAGTATATCTAATTAATATATAAAAAAATTTGGCAAAACCGGAGAAAGATTCAAGCTTCCTAAAAGTTATTCCAAATCGACTCCAAATAATGCCAAAAAAACTAAAAGAAAAACAAAAACTAAATCGGTTACAAAAAAAAATACTAGATGTAATTTTAAACAATAATTAATTATTTTTAATAGATAAAATTTCGGTTAAATGAGAAAAAACTAAGAGTATATCTAATTAATATATAAAAAAAAAATTTGGCAAAACCGGAGAAAGATTCAGCTTCCCTAAAAGTTATTCCAAATCGACTCCAAATAATGCCAAAAAAAAACTAAAAGAAAAACAAAAATTAAATCGGTTACAAAAAAAAAAAACTAGATGTAATTTTAAAAAATAATTAATTATTTTTAATAGATAAAATTTCGGTTAAATGAGAAAAAAACTAAGAGTATATATAATTAATATATAAAAAAAAAATTTGGCAAAACCGGAGAAAGATTCAGCTTCCCTAAAAGTTATTCCAAATCGACTAAAAATAATGCCAAAAAAAAACTAAAAGAAAAACAAAAACTAAATCGGTTACAAAAAAAAAAAAACTAGATGTAATTTTAAACAATAATTAATTATTTTTAATAGATAAAATTTCGGTTAAATGAGAAAAAAACTAAGAGTATATCTAATTAATATATAAAAAAAAAATTTGGCAAAACCGGAGAAAGATTCAGCTTCCCTAAAAGTTATTCCAAATCGACTCCAAATAATGCCAAAAAAAAACTAAAAGAAAAACAAAAATTAAATCGGTTACAAAAAAAAAATACTAGATGTAATTGTAAACAATAATTAATTATTTTTAATAGATAAAATTTCGGTTAAATGAGAAAAAAACTAAGAGTATATCTAATTAATATATAAAAAAAAAATTTGGCAAAACCGGAGAAAGATTCAGCATCCCTAAAAGTTATTCCAAATCGACTCCAAATAATGCCAAAAAAAAACTAAAAGAAAAACAAAAACTAAATCGGTTACAAAAAAAAAAAAACTAGATGTAATTTTAAACAATAATTAATTATTTTTAATAGATAAAATTTCGGTTAAATGAGAAAAAAACTAAGAGTATATCTAATTAATATATAAAAAAAAAATTTGGCAAAACCGGAGAAAGATTCAGCTTCCCTAAAAGTTATTCCAAATCGACTCCAAATAATGCCAAAAAAAAACTAAAAGAAAAACAAAAACTAAATCGGTTACTAAAAAAAAAATACCAGATGTAATTTTAAACAATAATTAATTATTTTTAATAGATAAAATTTCGGTTAAATGAGAAAAAAACTAAGAGTATATCTATTTAATATATAAAAAAAAAATTTGGCAAAACCGGAGAAAGATTCAGCTTCCCTAAAAGTTATTCCAAATCGACTCCAAATAATGCCAAAAAAACCAAAGAAAAACAAAAACTAAATCGGTTACAAAAAAAAAAAACTAGATGTAATTTTAAACAATAATTAATTATATTTAATAGATAAAATTTCGGTTAAATGAGAAAAAAACTAAGAGTATATCTAATTAATATATAAAAAAAAAATTTGGCAAAACCGGAGAAAGATTCAGCTTCCCTAAAAGTTATTCCAAATCGACTCCAAATAATGCCAAAAAAAAACCAAAAGAAAAACAAAAACTAAATCGGTTACAAAAAAAAAAAACTAGATGTAATTTTAAACAATAATTAATTATTTTTAATAGATAAAATTTCGGTTAAATGAGAAAAAAACTAAGAGTATATCTATTTAATATATAAAAAAAAAATTTGGCAAAACCGGAGAAAGATTCAGCTTCCCTAAAAGTTATTCCAAATCGACTCCAAATAATGCCAAAAAAAAACTAAAAGAAAAACAAAAATTAAATCGGTTACAAAAAAAAAATACTAGATGTAATTGTAAACAATAATTAAATAATTTTAAAAAATAAAAATTCCGTTAAATGAGGAAAAAACTAAGAGTATATCTAATTAATATATAAAAAAAAAATTTGGCAAAACCGGAGAAAGATTCAGCTTCCCTAAAAGTTATTCCAAATCGACTCCAAATAATGCCAAAAAAAAACTAAAAGAAAAACAAAAACTAAATCGGTTACAAAAAAAAAAAAACTAGATGTAATTTTAAACAATAATTAATTATTTTTAATAGATAAAATTTCGGTTAAATGAGAAAAAAACTAAGAGTATATCTAATTAATATATAAAAAAAAAATTTGGCAAAACCGGAGAAAGATTCAGCTTCCCTAAAAGTTATTCCAAATCGACTCCAAATAATGCCAAAAAAAAACTAAAAGAAAAACAAAAACTAAATCGGTTACTAAAAAAAAAATACCAGATGTAATTTTAAACAATAATTAATTATTTTTAATAGATAAAATTTCGGTTAAATGAGAAAAAACTAAGAGTATATCTAATTAATATATAAAAAAAAAATTTGGCAAAACCGGAGAAAGATTCAGCATCCCTAAAAGTTATTCCAAATCGACTCCAAATAATGCCAAAAAAAAACTAAAAGAAAAACAAAAACTAAATCGGTTACAAAAAAAAAAAAACTAGATGTAATTTTAAACAATAATTAATTATTTTTAATAGATAAAATTTCGGTTAAATGAGAAAAAAACTAAGAGTATATCTAATTAATATATAAAAAAAAAATTTGGCAAAACCGGAGAAAGATTCAGCTTCCCTAAAAGTTATTCCAAATCGACTCCAAATAATGCCAAAAAAAAACTAAAAGAAAAACAAAAACTAAATCGGTTACTAAAAAAAAAATACCAGATGTAATTTTAAACAATAATTAATTATTTTTAATAGATAAAATTTCGGTTAAATGAGAAAAACTAAGAGTATATCTATTTAATATATAAAAAAAAATTTGGCAAAACCGGAGAAAGATTCAGCTTCCCTAAAAGTTTATCCAAATCGGCTCCAAATAATGCCAAAAAAAAAACTAAAAGAAAAACAAAAACTAAATCGGTTACAAAAAAAAAATACTAGATGTAATTTTAAACAATAATTAATTATTTTTAATAGATAAAATTTCGGTTAAATGAGAAAAAAACTAAGAGTATATCTAATTAATATATAAAAAAAAAATTTGGCAAAACCGGAGAAAGATTCAAACTTCCTAAAAATTATTCCAAATCGACTCCAAATAATGCCAAAAAAAAACTAAAAGAAAAACAAAAACTAAATCGGTTACAAAAAAAAAATACTAGATGTAATTTTAAACAATAATTAATTAATCATAATAGATAAAATTTCGGTTAAATGAGAAAAAAACTAAGAGTATATCTAATTAATATATAAAAAAAAAATTTGGCAAAACCGGAGAAAGATTCAGCTTCCCTAAAAGTTATTCCAAATCGACTCCAAATAATGCCAAAAAAAAACTAAAAGAAAAACAAAAACTAAATCGGTTACTAAAAAAAAAATACTAGATGTAATTTTAAACAATAATTAATTATTTTTAATAGATAAAATTTCGGTTAAATGAGAAAAAAACTAAGAGTATATCTAATTAATATATAAAAAAAAAATTTGGCAAAACCGGAGAAAGATTCAGCTTCCCTAAAAGTTATTCCAAATCGACTCCAAATAATGCCAAAAAAACTAAAAGAAAAACAAAAACTAAATCGGTTACAAAAAAAAATACTAGATGTAATTTTAAACAATAATTAATTATTTTTAATAGATAAAATTTCAGTTAAATGAGAAAAAAAACTAAGAGTATATCTAATTAATATATAAAAAAATTTGGCAAAACCGGAGAAAGATTCAGCTTCCCTAAAATTTTTTCAAATTCGACTCAAAATAATGCCAAAAAAAAACTAAAAGAAAAACAAAAATTAAATCGGTTACAAAAAAAAATACTAGATGTAATTGTAAACAATAATTAATTATTTTTAATAGATAAAATTTCGGTTAAATGAGAAAAAAACTAAGAGTATATCTAATTAATATAAAAAAAAAAAATTTGGCAAAACCGGAGAAAAATTCAGCATCCATAAAAGTTTTTCCAAATCCACTAAAAATAATGAAAAAAAAAAACAAAAAAAAAAACAAAAACAAAAGCTGTTACAAAAAAAAAAACTAGATGTAATTTTAAACAATAATTAATTATTTTTAATAGATAAAATTTCAGTTAAATGAGAAAAAAACTAAGAGTATATCTAATTAATATATAAAAAATTTGGCAAAACCGGAGAAAGATTCAGCTTCCTAAAAGTTATTCCAAATCGACTCCAAATAATGCCAAAAAAACTAAAAGAAAAACAAAAACTAAATCGGTTACAAAAAAATACTAGATGTGATTTAAACAATAATTAATTAATTTTAATAGATAAAATTTCGGTTAAATGAGAAAAAACTAAGAGTATATCTAATTAATATATAAAAAAAAATTTGGCAAAACCGGAGAAAGATTCAGCTTCCTAAAAGTTATTCCAAATCGACTCCAAATAATGCCAAAAAAACCAAAAGAAAAACAAAAACTAAATCGGTTACAAAAAAAAACTAGATGTAATTTTAAACAATAATTAATTATTTTTAATAGATAAAATTTCGGTTAAATGAGAAAAAACTAAGAGTATATCTAATTAATATATAAAAAAAATTTCGCAAAACCGGAGAAAGATTCAGCTTCCTAAAAGTTATTCCAAATCGACTCCAAATAATGCCAAAAAAAACTAAAAGAAAAACAAAAATTAAATCGGTTACAAAAAAATACTAGATGTAATTGTAAACAATAATTAATTATTTTTAATAGATAAAATTTCAGTTAAATGAGAAAAAACTAAGAGTATATCTAATTAATATATAAAAAAAAATTTGGCAAAACCGGAGAAAGATTCAGCATCCCTAAAAGTTATTCCAAATCGACTCCAAATAATGCCAAAAAAAAACTAAAGAAAAACAAAAACTAAATCGGTTTACAAAAAAAAAAAAAACTAGATGTAATTTTAAACAATAATTAATTATTTTTAATAGATAAAATTTCAGTTAAATGAGAAAAACTAAGAGTATATCTAATTAATATATAAAAAAAAATTTGGCAAAACCGGAGAAAGATTCAGCTTCCTAAAAGTTATTCCAAATCGACTCCAAATAATGCCAAAAAAAAACTAAAAGAAAAACAAAAACTAAATCGGTTACTAAAAAAAAAATACCAGATGTAATTTTAAACAATAATTAATTATTTTTAATAGATAAAATTTCGGTTAAATGAGAAAAAACTAAGAGTATATCTATTTAATATATAAAAAAATTTGGCAAAACCGGAGAAAGATTCAGCTTCCTAAAAGTTATTCCAAATCGACTCCAAATAATGCCAAAAAAAAAACTAAAAGAAAAACAAAAACTAAATCGGTTACAAAAAAATACTAGATGTAATTTTAAACAATAATTAATTATTTTTAATAGATAAAATTTCAGTTAAATGAGAAAAAACTAAGAGTATATCTAATTAATATATAAAAAATTTGGCAAAACCGGAGAAAGATTCAGCTTCCCTAAAAGTTATTCCAAATCGACTCCAAATAATGCCAAAAAACTAAAGAAAAACAAAAATTAAATCGGTTACAAAAAAAAAATACCAGATGTAATTTTAAACAATAATTAATTATTTTTAATAGATAAAATTTCGGTTAAATGAGAAAAAAACTAAGGGTTTATCTAATTAATATATAAAAAAAAAATTTGGCAAAACCGGAGAAAGATTCAGCTTCCCTAAAAGTTATTCCAAATCGACTCCAAATAATGCCAAAAAAAAACTAAAAGAAAAACAAAAACTAAATCGGTTACAAAAAAAAAAAACTAGATGTAATTTTAAACAATAATTAATTATTTTTAATAGATAAAATTTCGGTTAAATGAGAAAAAAACTAAGAGTATAACTAATTAATATATAAAAAAAAAATTTGGCAAAACCGGAGAAAGATTCAGCTTCCCTAAAAGTTATTCCAAATCGACTCCAAATAATGCCAAAAAAAAACTAAAAGAAAAACAAAAACTAAATCGGTTACTAAAAAAAAAATACCAGATGTAATTTTAAACAATAATTAATTATTTTTAATAGATAAAATTTCGGTTAAATGAGAAAAAAACTAAGAGTATATCTATTTAATATATAAAAAAAAAATTTGGCAAAACCGGAGAAAGATTCAGCTTCCCTAAAAGTTATTCCAAATCGACTCCAAATAATGCCAAAAAAAAACTAAAAGAAAAACAAAAACTAAATCGGTTACAAAAAAAAAATACTAGATGTAATTTTAAACAATAATTAATTATTTTTAATAGATAAAATTTCGGTTAAATGAGAAAAAAACTAAGAGTATATCTAATTAATATATAAAAAAAAAATTTGGCAAAACCGGAGAAAGATTCAGCTTCCCTAAAAGTTATTCCAAATCGACTCCAAATAATGCCAAAAAAAAACTAAAAGAAAAACAAAAATTAAATCGGTTACAAAAAAAAAATACCAGATGTAATTTTAAACAATAATTAATTATTTTTAATAGATAAAATTTCGGTTAAATGAGAAAAAAACTAAGGGTTTATCTAATTAATATATAAAAAAAAAATTTGGCAAAACCGGAGAAAGATTCAGCTTCCCTAAAAGTTATTCCAAATCGACTCCAAATAATGCCAAAAAAAAACTAAAAGAAAAACAAAAATTAAATCGGTTACAAAAAAAAAATACTAGATGTAATTTTAAACAATAATTAATTATTTTTAAATAGATAAAATTTCGGTTAAATGAGAAAAAAACTAAGAGTATATCTATTTAATATATAAAAAAAAAATTTGGCAAAACCGGAGAAAGATTCAGCTTCCCTAAAAGTTATTCCAAATCGACTCCAAATAATGCCAAAAAAAAACTAAAAGAAAAACAAAAACTAAATCGGTTACAAAAAAAAAATACTAGATGAAATTTTAAACAATAATTAATTATTTTTAATAGATAAAATTTCGGTTAAATGAGAAAAAAACTAAGAGTATATCTAATTAATATATAAAAAAAAAATTTGGCAAAACCGGAGAAAGATTCAGCTTCCCTAAAAGTTATTCCAAATCGACTCCAAATAATGCCAAAAAAAAACTAAAAGAAAAACAAAAACTAAATCGGTTACTAAAAAAAAAATACCAGATGTAATTTTAAACAATAATTAATTATTTTTAATAGATAAAATTTCGGTTAAATGAGAAAAAAACTAAGAGTATATCTATTTAATATATAAAATAAAAATTTGGCAAAACCGGAGAAAGATTCAGCTTCCCTAAAAGTTATTCCAAATCGACTCCAAATAATGCCAAAAAAAAACTAAAAGAAAAACAAAAACTAAATCGGTTACTAAAAAAAAAATACCAGATGTAATTTTAAACAATAATTAATTATTTTTAATAGATAAAATTTCGGTTAAATGAGAAAAAAACTAAGGGTTTATCTAATTAATATATAAAAAAAAAATTTGGCAAAACCGGAGAAAGATTCAGCTTCCCTAAAAGTTATTCCAAATCGACTCCAAATAATGCCAAAAAAAAACTAAAAGAAAAACAAAAATTAAATCGGTTACAAAAAAAAAATACTAGATGTAATTTTAAACAATAATTTATTATTTTTAATAGATAAAATTTCGGTTAAATGAGAAAAAAACTAAGAGTATATCTAATTAATATATAAAAAAAAAATTTGGCAAAACCGGAGAAAGATTCAGCATCCCTAAAAGTTATTCCAAATCGACTCCAAATAATGCCAAAAAAAAACTAAAAGAAAAACAAAAACTAAATCGGTTACAAAAAAAAAATACTAGATGTAATTTTAAACAATAATTAATTATTTTTAATAGATAAAATTTCGGTTAAATGAGAAAAAAACTAAGGGTTTATCTAATTAATATATAAAAAAAAAATTTGGCAAAACCGGAGAAAGATTCAGCATCCCTAAAAGTTATTCCAAATCGACTCCAAATAATGCCAAAAAAAAACTAAAAGAAAAACAAAAACTAAATCGGTTACAAAAAAAAAATACCAGATGTAATTTTAAACAATAATTAATTAATCATAATAGATAAAATTTCGGTTATATGAGAAAAAAACTAAGAGTATATCTATTTAATATATAAAATAAAAATTTGGCAAAACCGGAGAAAGATTCAGCTTCCCTAAAAGTTATTACAAATCGACTCCAAATAATGCCAAAAAAAAACCAAAAGAAAAACAAAAACTAAATCGGTTACAAAAAAAAAATACTAGATGTAATTTTAAACAATAATTAATTATTTTTAATAGATAAAATTTCGGTTAAATGAGAAAAAAACTAAGGGTTTATCTAATTAATATATAAAATAAAAATTTGGCAAAACCGGAGAAAGATTCAGCTTCCCTAAAAGTTATTCCAAATCGACTCCAAATAATGCCAAAAAAAAACTAAAAGAAAAACAAAAACTAAATCGGTTACAAAAAAAAAATACTAGATGTAATTTTAAACAATAATTAATTATTTTTAAATAGATAAAATTTCGGTTAAATGAGAAAAAAACTAAGAGTATATCTAATTAATATATAAAAAAAAAATTTGGCAAAACCGGAGAAAGATTCAGCTTCCCTAAAAGTTATTCCAAATCGACTCCAAATAATGCCAAAAAAAAACTAAAAGAAAAACAAAAACTAAATCGGTTACTAAAAAAAAAATACCAGATGTAATTTTAAACAATAATTAATTATTTTTAATAGATAAAATTTCGGTTAAATGAGAAAAAAACTAAGAGTATATCTATTTAATATATAAAATAAAAATTTGGCAAAACCGGAGAAAGATTCAGCTTCCCTAAAAGTTATTCCCAATCGACTCCAAATAATGCCAAAAAAAAACTAAAAGAAAAACAAAAACTAAAACCGTTACCTAAAAAAAAATACTAGATGTAATTTTAAACAATAATTAATTATTTTTAATAGATAAAATTTCGGTTAAATGAGAAAAAAACTAAGGGTTTATCTAATTAATATATAAAAAAAAAATTTGGCAAAACCGGAGAAAGATTCAGCATCCCTAAAAGTTATTCCAAATCGACTCCAAATAATGCCAAAAAAAAACTAAAAGAAAAACAAAAACTAAATCGGTTACAAAAAAAAAATACCAGATGTAATTTTAAACAATAATTAATTAATCATAATAGATAAAATTTCGGTTATATGAGAAAAAAACTAAGAGTATATCTATTTAATATATAAAATAAAAATTTGGCAAAACCGGAGAAAGATTCAGCTTCCCTAAAAGTTATTCCCAATCGACTCCAAATAATGCCAAAAAAAAACTAAAAGAAAAACAAAAACTAAATCGGTTACAAAAAAAAAATACTAGATGTAATTTTAAACAATAATTAATTATTTTTAATAGATAAAATTTCGGTTAAATGAGAAAAAAACTAAGGGTTTATCTAATTAATATATAAAAAAAAAATTTGGCAAAACCGGAGAAAGATTCAGCATCCCTAAAAGTTATTCCAAATCGACTCCAAATAATGCCAAAAAAAAACTAAAAGAAAAACAAAAACTAAATCGGTTACAAAAAAAAAATACCAGATGTAATTTTAAACAATAATTAATTATTTTTAATAGATAAAATTTCGGTTAAATGAGAAAAAAACTAAGAGTATATCTAATTAATATATAAAAAAAAAATTTGGCAAAACCGGAGAAAGATTCAGCTTCCCTAAAAGTTATTTAGTTAGTTTTTTTCTCATTTAACCGAAATTTTATCTATTATGATTAATTAATTATTGTTTAAAATTACATCTAGTATTTTTTTTTTAGTAACCGATTTAGTTTTTGTTTTTCTTTTAGTTTTTTTTTGGCATTATTTGGAGTCGATTTGGAATAACTTTTAGGGAAGCTGAAAAAAAATGTCAAATTTGAATTTCCTGCCCTCGATTTACCTTGGAAAGCAATTTTGGAATTTAAAAATCATATTTAATGGGGAGGGGGTGCTTAGGTATCTTTTAATTTTAGATGCTTTCAATCATTTTACGAAATAAGTAAAAGAGATTAAAAAATAGTTAAAAATGTGTTTCTAACTTTTTTCTCATGTAGATTTTAAATTTTAAATAATATTAGGGTTGCTTGGGGTGTCGTCTTGCAAAACACCCGGGTGCTTTGAAAAACAAAACTAATTGAAAGAAAAAAAATTGAAAAAAAATGTTTTATTTAAAAATGAATATCATATCCGTAATCTACATCAAATAATGAACATTTTGGTATATGGTAGAATAAGCCTTAAAAATGCTTAGTTCGCAAAGCACCCGGGTGTAAGTTTTTCAAAAAATGGGGTGGTGTCGATTTTTCAGCTATCCATACTTTCATATACTTAATCTTAATCGCTTAAATTTTTATATTTTTTTATTTTTAATGTTAGTTTTAAAATTCTATTTTTAAAAATTTGCACGATTTTTATTTTGTATTAATGTTTTTAAAATTTATTTTAAGAAATGCATATGTTAAAAATTTAGTCTTTTGATGATATTACAAACAACATTAAATTTATTTAAAAAAAAAGCAGATATCGATCGCATTTTTATTTTTTAACATCAATTTCATATAGATAAAAATTCTTATTTTAAATTCTAAATAATTATTAAATAATAAAATTAAATAACAAAAATACTTAAAATTATAATTAGTGAATTTAATATTTATTAATATTATTCAAAGAAAAAAAAAAATATGAAAATATGTTTTTCGAGAATGAAAAAATCGATTCTGGAAGAATTAATTTTAGTATAAAAAAGTATAGTATCTCACAGCCAGCCTTTATTAACTAAAAAAGTATATTTAATATATAAAAATTATATAATTCTCTAATATCATTATAACTAAATTTTTTTCATTAGTTTTTCATTTTAGTTCAATAAAATGGCAACATGATTTTATTTTATTTTTTCTGTTTTTATCTTATTTAAACATAATTTTAACTAAGCATAATTGACATATTTTAAAAAATAATTTTCTAATTAATATTATATAAAATTTTTTTTCAAATTTGAACTCAATGTAAATGTTTTAATCAAATGTATTCGTACACATTATACTAAACTCATTTTCTTTTATTCAGTTTGGATCTTTTTCTTAAATATATTAAAATATTATTAAATAATATTTAAAAAATTTGTTAGTCAAGGATAAACTATTTTAGAAAAATTAAATATTTATAAAAAGTTTTTTAATTTTTGAAACTCAATTCTAATAAACCAGAAAAACTTTTTAAATATTGTATTTTGGTTTTCGAATATTTAATTTTAAAATTATAATTGATAATTTAATATTTTGAGGCGGTTTAGAGATTCAAATCGAAAAGCTAGAAGCCTTTATAAATGCCCAAGCATTTTAAGAGCTAGTTTTTATATATAAATTTCAAACTATTTTGGAATATTTTCTGATGATTAAGCAATCATCAGAAGTATTTTTTGAATTTCATTTTCATTTTAATTCATGAACCTATATTCATTAAATTTTATATTATTTTTTAATTGAAATATAATAATTTTTTTATATATAAAATATACCTTCATATCTAAAAATTTATCTTTAGTGGTACTAATTAATTCAGTTTTCTTTTGTATCATTTCTTCCTTTTGTTTTTCAATTCAAATGTAACATTTCAATCACTGTTTTTTCTTCTTCATAGAACTTTTTTACCGTTTTGACATATTGCTGTATTTCTGTCATAATTCAAAATTGTACTATTCTATAATTTTGTTTTTTTAATTTAATTTAATAATTATTATTATTTTAATAAAATATTAATATAATATATTAATTTTTATTTTAAATTTTTAGACAATTAAAAAAATTTAAATAATATAATTTTCGTTTTAAATTTTTAAATATTTTTGAGTGGCTTTGAATTAAAAGTATTATAAATTAATTTTAAAAGTGGTACTGATTTTTAAAATTAATTTTTTTTTTAATTGTTGTCATATCATTTATAAATTCAAAAATTAATCAATTAAAAATTTTATTAGTTAAAAGTCTCGTATAGCAATCTTTTAACATGGCGAAGATTTTTTTTCCAATACAACCATTATAAAATTATTAAAAAATTGAAAGAAATTTATTTATAATATATATATAATAAAATTTTTGTAATTTTTTTTTTAATAAAATTTTTTAAAAAATATTTTTTTAAGCTAATTTTTTATTTATAATTTTTTTTATAAAATAAAAAGTACAAAAACACTTTAATTACTGCTACCGGTTACCTGTTTACTCTTCCGTTTTCAACTGGTAATCCGCTTTTTTATCCGGAAGATCTCCCGTTAAATTTCTTCCGGAATCTTCCGGAAAGTTATCATCCGCCAGCCAACACTAGTTTTAATTGTGATGCAAGCTGATGGCTTACACAATTCTTGTTTTATTTTTACGTCGTAGATTCCTCTAATAAATCTGTCCTCTAAGTAGATTTTGCTAAAAATCAATAAGAATTGAAAATCTAATTTGAAAATATAAAAATTATTTTAATCAAAGCTTTTAAATTAATATTTTTTCTTATTTGAAATATTTAATATTTCAAATTCTAAATTATATAATTTGATTCGAATATTTCATTCATTTTTTTTTAAATATTGGATTGATTCATTTTAAACTAGTTTATAGTTTTTAATTTTTTACTTTTTTTTGAAATTTTCTTATAATATAAATCATATAAACAAGGAAAATAATATAGAAAATACATTTAAACAAAATTTATCCAAAACACAAACAAATAAAGACAAAGACACTGACTGTCCATCTCGTCAAGTTCAGGATAACTTAAGTCCTGTTGACCAAGTGGTCACGCAGTGTTCTCCAATTCGAGATCGTAATGCTGCTAATGACAAGCAATCATCAGAAGTATCATCAATATCCTCAGCCTTGGAATCAGCTGAAGAAGATGAATCATTTAAGCCTAACCACTACCTTAGGAAACAACTACCACCCAGTGCCACTGTAGCCAGAAGGAGCCAGAGGACACAAAAACCTGTAAACAGGTTTCGATTTTAATTTAATTTACTAAAAAACAAAATAAGACAATTGTAAAAACTTTAATGTAATTTAATTGTAAATGATATTGTAAATGTAAATCAATTGTAAATGTAATTTTATACAAATCAAATAAACAATTTTTGTAAACCACATGATTCGTAAAACTTGAATTCAAAATTATTTTTGTATTAAATAAATTTAAAATTCAAATTTTTAAATAATAAAAAAAAAAAAAAAATTAAACAACGTTAACAAATTCAACAAATAAAATGGAACAAGAGCATGATATAATGGTCCATGGCATCCAAAATGTCGACGATGCTGGACAAATCCTACGAGAGGAGTTGGATGACTTTGAGAACCTATTTGGCCCAATCAACTTCATGGACTGGGACCAAACCGTGGCTTCCATCGAACCAACTATGCCTTCGTTCGATATAGGGACCCGACGGTCCATAGGCAAGTTGTTGAACATTTTAATCGACGTGGCATTTCCGGGACAAGAATATGGTTGGAAATCAATCCTGGACCGACCGAGCAACACCACTTAATCGAAGCCGTGCCAGCCAGCCTACGTGCCGCAAGACAATTAGATGAAGTTGAACGTCTTCGCATACAACTTCAAGAACAGCAGCAACAAATGGAACACTTGCAACAACTACCACGACAAGTACGCGAGCTACAACAACAACTACAACAACAAACACAACAGTCAAAAGCAGAAATTAATACCCTGATTCAACGTCTCAAGCGAGTAACAACAACAAATACATCATTGGAAGCTCGGCTAAGAGAGGCCATGATTTGATCGACCAGCTGCTCAACCAACCGGCCCCAACCACATCCACACTTACCAGCGAAGAAACCAGGCCCATATGGCCGAGAAGAGACAAACTTGCTCTCGAAGCTCGGACAGAGCCAACTTTTACAACACCCAATACTCTGCCATTACCACCAACAACCCGGATCCACAACCTAACAGGTGGTCTTTGTCCCATTTGTTACGACGAGTTTGAGCATTGCAACTCGGTCGTACAATTGGAATGTGGCCACCGTGCATGCGAGAGCTGCATGCACCGTTATTTCTGTTTGGTATTTTCACCTTTTTGAGGTTAGCACTTTTTTCTTAAGAGGGGAGGTATGTTGAGACCGTAGTTTAGACACTACTGTTATTTGTCTCTAGTCCTTCTACTCTTACTAACCTTAAACTCATCCTCATATCTTAATATTTAAACAACTAACTACTAATACTTATTTTTCGGATTCCAATAAACTATTAAAAAAGTCAGTTAAGTCTTTAATTTATTCATTTCGCTATCATACATAAGGTCTTACATAATTAGGACCACAACAATAATTTAATTTATTAGGAGGCGTTGTAGCATTAATGGCCTATTGGACAGGCCAATTAATTATTAAAATTGAATTAAAAAAAATTATGGGCAGTTAAAATAAATAATTTTATGTAAATATATTCTTGATACACCTCTCATGGTTTTAAGACCAAGCCCATTCAATTAAGTTTGTATGAGTTCCATCTTCAGTGTTAACAAAAGCTTTAATATGATTTACAGTTTGATGTTGATAATTCTTGTGTAATTCTCTGATTTGTGAATAATCACTCCAGAAATCAGAATAGTTGGTTTATTTAACCCTTCTAATTGCTTCAAATCTAAGCTTTTTATGGAAAGTAATAATTATATTTCGGCTGACATCCAAAAATTCTGCTTGATCAGTTTTACGATTTTGAAAAGACCAAAAGAAAAACAATTTTAAATTGTTGGAAGACATATATTGAACGATTCAAGAAATGTACCAGTTTTAATTGATTTACGGGTTGAACATCTTGTGAATCGCCAACCATAAGCATCAACCACGTAATAAATTTTGCTCAATTGATATTATTTTTAAGTTTTGCAACCATTTTATAATTTCTAAATTATATAATTTGATTCGAATATTTCATTCATTTTTTTTTAAATATTGGATTGATTTTAAACTAGTTTATAGTTTTTAATTTTTTACTTTATTTTTTGAAATTTTCTTATAATATTATTATTTATAAATTATTTAAATAGCATGATTTTCAGAATAAACTTAATTATGGTTTAAAAAAATTATTTCATCATGTGCCAAAAGAACCAACGTATCAAAAGGGAATTGCTTTATTTCAGTAGACCAACACTTAAATCTTATTGAAAGAATAAAAAAATACCGAAAGCTAGATGAAAATGATCCAATCACCAAAAAAATATGGTAATTAGATAATTTAAATCTAAATATCGAATCAACTAGACAAAATCTAATAAAATTAGGCTACAATCCTCAAAAACCTTCACGTTTAAATTATATTTTGTCAGCGGATCGAGTCATCAGACAAATCAACCAGTGTCAGCGGATCGAGATCTAGAAAAGACAAATCAACCAAACATGAGAAATCTAAAAGACTGATGAGAAGCTAATAAAAATACACCAGAAGAAGAATATAATGTTTTTGTTGGCCTATTTGAATACGAGGCTTAACCAAATCAAAATTTTAGACTATTTTTGACCACCAAAAGACTAATCAAGTTTTCATTAGAGTCAAAATTTATTTTATCAGATGCAACTCATAAGCTTACTAATGGTTGATTCCTGCTATTACAGGCCGAACAACAAACCGAGCAAAAAACTTTTACCCATTCGGATTTGTTCTATGCAATAGTGAAAAAGAAATAGATTTTCCATTTTTTTTAAAGCAATTTAGCAAGTAGCCTTTACAGTTTTTAATAAATTAATTGATCCAAGAATAATAATTGCAGACAATGCAGCAGCAATAACAAACGGATTTGAGCAGGTTTTATATGCGAGAAAAGAATTAATTGCTCGGTAATCAGAAAAATTGATAGTCGATTGAACTCATTCGAAAAAGAATTTATAAAAAATATTTGAGACGACATTAAAAAAAATTCCGTTTGGTATAAAGGCTATGCTGTTGGAATGCCAAGTACAACCAAAGGCTTGGAATCAAGTCATGACAAGATCAAAAATCTTAATTTGTTAAGCGAATGTAAAAGCAACTTGATATTTTTGGCTTCAAGATCGTTCTGAAATTTTATTTGATAAAGATCAAGATACGAGCCAATTTATCGAGTTAGATAATTTAAACTGTTAAGAGTTTTTTTATGAGCCTATTTTTCTGATAATGACATAAAACAAGCGTATAATTGGAATAAACGTGATAAATATATTGTTCATTTTCAAGGATATTTTATATAATTTTTTTTAATGCATGTATAAATTTATGATATATGATACTAAACTTAACACTACCTATATGGAACTATAAATTTCATTTTTGTTTTTTTTTAAATTAAAATAATTATGTTATTCGATTTTATAAAAATTTTAAACAATAATCAAACAAATTTAATCTCTTGATGTCATTTTGAAATCGATTTTTAATATTAAATTAATTTTTTAATAAAAATTTCGGCCTTAAAATTAAAATTTGTTTAAGAAAAATTTAAATTATCATTAAAATTACGGAAGTTTTGCTTTCGTCATTTCCTAATGAATTTTGAAATTCCCATGTGAATTTTGAAAAGAGATAAAATTTCGGAAGAAAACTTTATAAAAAAAGTAATTTAAATAGCAAGAAAACATGCACTTAAAAATCAATTTTGATAATTATCAAGAATACTTAATTAAATTTTTTTAACTGGGTTTGAACATTTTTATATTTGATTTAAGTCTCAAAGTCTTAATTTTTAATATTAAATTTTTTTTTACTAAATCTACTGTATGTTTTATATCATTATTATAAAATATCAAATTTATTCTACAGATTTGATTAAAAAGTTTATTAAATTTAGAAAATCATTTTGACCAAATGGAGGTGAAATTTCAAATTCATTTTCATCAGTTTTTTTAAATAGCCAAGTCCTTTTGAAGTTTGTTAGAATACCATATTCTGTTTTTTTTTGGTTTATGCTTTTTATTACTTGTTGCAAGAGTTTTTCATTTTCTTTATTGAGAGCTTTCGTAAAATCTATAGATTCATTTTCAAGATTTTTTTTTTTATTTTAATTATTATTTTAATTTCATTATCAATTATAAAATCTAGGTCGCCTTGAGGTGTTATTTTAAAAATGTATCTTTTGTTATTTATAAATGTTTCTTCTAACATATTAAATAATTTTAATACTGCAGGTTTTTCATTTATATTTTGAATAAGATTATTAATCAATATTAAATATTTTTTGGATAAATTAATACTAAAATTGGTTTTAAATGTATTAAATTCATCATTAAAATCTTCCCAAATATTTAACTTGAAATCTACAAGAATTTATATTAATTTAATTTTTTAATACGAAAATATTATAAAAATTTAACTATAATTAAGTAATTTCACTCCAGAATTATGCTTGAAATAAAAAAGTTTATAATTGGAAATCAAATTTAGAATTTTATGACAGAAATAATTATGATTATAATCTGATTCATCTACTGGTTTACAAATTGATTTAAAAAAGTTACTATCTTGTATCGGATGAATAGACTTCATTAATTCTAGGTTATTTAGAACAACTTGATTACTGTTATCTTCACATGGTTTTAAAACACTATGAGTAATATATCCAAAACTTTTCAATTTTGAATAAACTTCTTGGTCTATATCTTTACTATTAATTAAGAAAATTTGTCCAATTAATTTTCTTTTTGGTATAGTTTCGATTAAATCTAATAACTCTTTGCAAAGATCTTTAAAAGTTTTATTAGATTCGAGATATATTCTTAAATAATTTATTATGTCAAGGAGTTTTTCTAAAACATTTTCATTAATAAATGAAGATTTTTCTAATTTATCTTTAATAATTTCAATTGATTGGTTATATTCATCATATTTGTTTTTATCTATTAAAAATCGACATTTTTGAAAATTTTCTTTAATTATTTTAAAGGATGATTTATTTAAAATAAAATTGTTTTCAAATCTTGAATCATTGTTATGAATTCCATTTGAAAGAACTATTGACATATAGGAAAGAGCTCTAGCAGCTGAAAAATTATGTGTTTCAAAGTCTCTTGTAAAATCGTTATATTCACTAAAATTTTTTATAAATTTATTTATTTGGTAGAATTTTTTCAAATCTAGATGTTCAGCTAATAGAAACATCATTTTCTCTTGGCATGGATTGTTAAACTCATAATGATTCTCTACATAAACAATTATTAGAGAATTTTCATTAGTGTTATAATCAATACAATTTAAAAAGTCTTGTTCAATATTATCAAAAGATTTTGTTTTGACTATAAAGATAAAAACTAAAAAATTATCTAATTGAATTGAATTTCTTAAATTTTCTAGCAATTTTTTAATATTAACGTATCCATTTGTAACATAATCATAATCTAAGAACATGAATATTGGATCAAGACAAATATTTTCATTTTTAAATTCGTAATCATCCTTAAATTGATTGTTGTCATTTAAACTATTTAATTTATTTTGTAAGTTTTTAATTCTACTAAATATCGATCCTTCATCATAATTAGCGAATATGTTATTCTTTTCAAATTGAATATTTATTGTTAAATTATTTCGATCCATTTGTATATGCTCTAATTTTAGTTTACTTTTTTCCCAGTCTTTACATAATTCTAAATTTTTTTTAAATATTTCAGGTTGTGCAATAAACTTATTGTTTTTGATAAATTCAAATTTAGATTCAAAATCTTTACATTCATTATAATCATCAAGTTTTGAAGAATCAGGCAACTGGTTTGTAGATGGATGAATCGAACGGTATGGATGTTTGATTTTTAAGCCAAATTTATCTTTGTTGTATGTATTTACTAGATGAGTATTTCCTAGAATTATTTTTTGCACACTTTTAATATTATCATATAATTCTAAATCATTTATGTCTAGATCACCTAGAAAAAATACATCATCTGATAAAC
Organism: Brachionus angularis; assembly: GCA_021432725.1. NCBI lineage: Eukaryota > Metazoa > Rotifera > Eurotatoria > Ploima > Brachionidae > Brachionus > Brachionus angularis. The sequence continues at coordinate 4,178,898 of JAJVDD010000005.1, forward strand.
AGTTTGCTATGTTTCTTATAATTTTATCCAGTTCTGAAATCAATCGTTTTAGCTTTGAATCTTTATTTTCATCAAAATTGATTATATCATAAAAATCAACTTCAAAAACTAATAAATAAAAAAATGAGTTTTTAAATTTTAAAATTTTTAATTTTTCTTGAAAATTTATTATTTGTTCGTTTTTCTTTATTGAATAAAATTGATTAATTTTAGAATTAATAAACTCAACATGAGTTTTATAAATTTCTTGAAATGAATTTATAAAATCATTTTTAATTTTTTCAAATTCTGATTTATCTTTTAATTTTCTGATATCATTTTCGTTCGAAATTTTCAAATTAACAACATATCCATCTTTCAAATAATTTTGAGTATTTGGTTGAAAATGTAAACTTTTAATATTATTAATATAATCGTCAAATATTTTTTGTAAAACAATAGTTATCTCATTTATTTTTTTCTTGTAACTATCATGAGTTAAAATTTTAAAAAGACAACTCGATGATGCAATATTCGCTCTTCTTAAATTTCGATATAACTGATTTAAAAGATGATTATTAATTGCCATCGATTTTGCCATAAAGAAATAAAATAGACTTCTTTTCTTGAATTCAAAAACATCATTTACTAAAGGTTTTAAAATATTAAATAAAGAATATTCTTGTAAAATGTCTTTATCATATCCAGAGTTGTCATTCAAAATCACAAGACAATCGCATCTTTCTATTAATTCAAGTTTATCATTTTCATAATTAATAAAGGTTTGTTTGTAATTTTCAGTTGATATGCATATTTCATTTATTTTTAGAAATTTACTTAATTCATTTTGATTGTGTTTTTTTGTTTTTTGCATGAAATTAATTATTTTTTCTTTATCATCTTCATTTTTACTTATTTTTTCTTCAGTTTTTGAATAAATTGAAACAATTTTAGGAAAATCAGCAATACAATTAAAATTTTTTTTCAATTTAAATATGTCTGATTTGTACAATTCTGCAAAGTCTTGTGGTTTTATTTTACCTAAATCGTCGTTTTTTATTATAAATGCACAATCAAGATCCTCTTTTAATATTATAAATGAATTTTTATCATCTGCATTTTCTATTTTTGGATCAGGAACACCGATTGTGTCAATTATTCGAACATTTTTTAGAAATTCATTTTCATAATTAAGAACCGATGATGGTATAGTAATTTTTAGGTACATTAATTCTTCAATATTTTTTTCCTTCATCAAGCTTTGCATTTTTTCTTTTATTTTGTCTTTTGGTAGTTTTACCGATATATTTTTTGTATCGTTATTATAAACATACTCAAATTTGTATAGTTTTTCGTTTTCTTCATTATTAAAACTGCATATAGTAGGATATTTTGTCCAGCCTTTATCATTTTTACTAATTGATGTCTCCACCGGTAGTAAATCAATACCGATCAATTTATTTATTAGAGTTGATTTTCCAGTTGAAATTTTACCAAAAAACCCAAACACAATAAAATTTTCACTTTTTTTGATATTAGCATAAAAACTTTTCAATTTTTTTTGGATTTCATATTCTTTTAATTTTTCTGCAACATTATTTAGTGCTGTTAAAATATTATTAGCATCAATATAGCTATTATTTAATTCAGTTTTTATTAATTTTTTTTCTATTGATTCAGAACCTTCTGAATTTGAGCTTTTTCTCTTTAGATTCGACATTTCTAAATTTTAATTTTAAAATCTTTTTATTTTAATTAATGCCGTTTATAAAAGTAATATTTTAATCTGCTTATTTAAAGTGTTCAACTTAAAATGATAAATCAAATCAAATCTTATTTGCAATGATAAAATTTTCTAACAAAAGATTCCTTAAAACCTTGGTGATTTAACTTTTCTTAATTTTTTAGCTGTTTTACTGCTTTACTGTTTTTTAGTATCAAACTAAATTTAGGTTTTTTGATAAAACTAGAAAATAATTAAAATATTGGTTCGAATTAACGAATATACATATCTTTTAAATAGTTTAATTTTAAAAATGGTGTACTACTTTAGAAAATTTAAATTCTGAATACGAAATTTAATGAAGCTTATAAGCTTAAATTTAAGAAATTATTATTATTCTGAATAAAGTTTAATATTTAAAAAGTACAATGTTCAGTGTAAAAAAGGTGTAATATATAAAGTTTCAATATAATAAACAAATAAAATATTATTCATAGAATTAAAATGCCTAAAAATAAAAAATAATAATTTTTTTTTCTAATGCTTAAATAAAAGGTAATAAAATTTCAATATAAAAAAATATTTACACTTCCTTTTTGACAGTGGAGTAGTCAAGAGAGCAATATGTACGAACATAATACTTTTTAAATATTAAACTTTATTTAGAACATTATATTAACTTGATTACCATGATGATGATAATAAAAGATTGAAAATTTTGATCTCTTGATGTTTTTGACAAACGTGAAAAATTGAATGATAAAAGAGTAGGAAAATTTGAGGAAACTTTAGTAATTAAGAGTAATTTTTACTTATTTTTTCTTCAGTTTTTGAATAAATTGAAACAATTTTAGGAAAATCAGCAATACAATTAAAATTTTTTTTCAATTTAAATATGTCTGATTTGTACAATTCTGCAAAGTCTTGTGGTTTTATTTTACCTAAATCGTCGTTTTTTATTATAAATGCACAATCAAGATCCTCTTTTAATATTATAAATGAATTTTTATCATCTGCATTTTCTATTTTTGGATCAGGAACACCGATTGTGTCAATTATTCGAACATTTTTTAGAAATTCATTTTCATAATTAAGAACCGATGATATGTTGATAATTTGATTAACACCAATTGATTTAAATCAAAATTTAAATAGCCTGAAAAAATTATTTTTTAGATAAAACAAAATATTTCATTAAGTGATATATTTGAACAAAAATCCTTAATATCATTTCTTAAATAGACCTTTCTGAATATTTTAGCATATTTTTGAGCTTTGTGGACTCAAGAGATCTAAAGTTGTTTCGGCTTAAAGTTAAGCATTTTTTAAATTTTTGAATTAAAAAAATCCATTTTTTTTAGAAAAAAAAGTAGTTTAACAAAATGAAAATTTTCTTTGATAGACCATAGTATTCTAAACATATTGAAATAAAAAAATTTTTGAATTGATCTACTATGATGTACAAGGCTTAAAAAGAGGTGTTTTTGATCAAAGATTATGACTATAAAAAAGGAATACATTTAATCGAATATCTAAAAATATGGCAATTTATATGGTGTATTTTTTTGTGTTTTAATGATAAAATACATACAAGTTTGAAAATAACATAGAAAAAGATTTAAAGTTTCAAAATGTTTTTTTAAAAAAATATTTGGGGGTTATATTTGCAACATCGTTTTAATATAAAATTATATATTTCACTTTAGTTTAATAAAAATAGTTTTTATTTTGAAACTTTGATTTAAAAAATAACTTTTTAATTTGTTTAAAATAAAAACTTTTACATATTTTCCAAAAAAAAAACAAATTTTTTTTTAATTTTTAATTGATTTACGACTTAATCAGTTATCAAATTTTTCTTCTTATTTTAAAAACTGATTTTCTTTATAAACGGATCCTTTGATTTGCTTTTTAAATATTTAAAAAATATAAACTCCAATTATTTGTTAACCCAGTTCGAAATCTCCGTTGAGATCTCACCGAGAAACTAGGAGAATTTTCTCTTGAGATTCAAACTAGATTATACATTTTATCGAAATTTGATCTAATTGAGAATTTTGAAATTAGTTTCTCTGAAGAATCTTAATTAGAATCTCTTAAGAACCTTATAATGTATATTAAACTTTTTAATAATCCAAAATTTTAGTCAATATCAAATATTTTTTGTTTTTAATTTAAAAAGAATTGATAAAAATTAATTTTTTTTTTTTGATTTTGTTGTGAACGGAAAGTCTAGTTACTACATTTTATAAAAAAATTCCGATTCACAATAATTTATTAAAAATAAAAAATGAAAAAAAAAAGTTTTATATTATACAGTAAATTAAAGCGTATTGAAACGAGGGAAATTCTCAATAAATTTTAAATATAAAAGATTTATGTTATTATTTACAATGATTTTATACAGTTTTTCTCTAATAAAAATGTCATTATGAACAATTTTGTTTGAAAATTTACTATAAAAATTTTCAAAAGTTAATTCACCAGCATTCGTAAACCTTATGACTTGATTAAAAATTTGTTGCCTTCGTAATTCATATGTATGTGTCGGTTCATAACGATGTAGTAAACATTTTAATCCTGTAGGAGCTTTTGGATTATCTAAAATTTCTTTTATAAAATTACAAAACTTTTTGAGCAAACGATGAGTAAAAGTAGATAAATTAAAACGAAAAAGAAAGTTATTATAATCGTTTTCACAGTCATATAAAACTCTTTTAAAACCAAATAATTTAAAAAAAACATTTGTTATAGATTTTATTTAAGCTTTTAATAGCTATTTTAGAAAAATAAATTGCTAATGTATTGCAATAGTCAAAGTATGGTAAAACAAAGGATTTGAAAAATTGAATCTTGACGGCCATATTTAGGTAATAAAGTCGACTTATTGAATAAAGCTTTCTGTTTATAGCTACTTTAATAGTATTTATATGTTGAGTAAAATTTAACATACAATCTATATTAACCCCAAGAAGTTTGAAACATTTAACAACTTTAATATCGATACCATCAAAAACTATAGTACTAGGTATATTGCATTTATCCGTAATAAACATAAAAAACGTTTTTTCCCAATTGATTTCTAGCTAATTGTACTTGCACCATATTTTAAGTGATTTTAGGTAATTCAAGAACTCTGAGATCACTTTTTCTAAATTAGTAGCTTGATGACATAAAGTGGTATCATCTGCAAATAAAACGGTTTTTAGTGTAGATAAATAAAACGGAAAATCATTTATATATATGAGAAATAAAAGGGGTCCAAGAACACTTCCTTGTGGAACACCGCATTCAATTTTATTATAATTTTAAAAACAGCTATCTAGTTTGACACATTGCCACCTGTCTGCGAAATAATTTTCCATTAGCTCTAGTGCATTAGCTGAAAAACCATAAAGTTTAAGCTTTTATATTAACAATTTTGGTTTAATGTAATCAAATGCTTTTTTAAAATCAATAAAAAGTAGAAGTGATATTAATTTACTGTCTTTTGCATTCTTCAAAGAGTTTATAATTTCATGAAGAGCAGTTTCGCAAGAGTGTGAGTTGCGAAATCCATGTTGACTCTTAAAAAAAAGATTATTTTCATCAAAGTAGATTGTGATCTGTTTTGCTAACACTTTTTCAAAAAGTTTTGCAATTGGTGGTAGAACTGAAATTCCTCGATAATTATTGATATCATTCATATCACCTTTATTTTTATATAATGGAGTAACAATCGCTGTTTTCCATTCGTTTGGAATTTGTTTACAACTGATGCATAAATTGAATAATTTACATAAAATACCAGAAAGATTTGATTCTTTGATAATTGTCGATGGAATTCCAGAGACACCAGAACTGCTATTAGAATCTAATTCACTTATTAGCTCAATAACTGTTTCTTCAGATACAGGCTTGAAATTAAAAGATTTTGGTGCAAATGTAGAAGAGTCTAGTAGTATTTTAAATTGATTGCTAATGAAGTTCATACAGTCATTATCAGAAGCAGCAGAGTTCGGTGAGAGTGAAGTAAAAAAAGTGTTAAATGCATTACAGACATTTTGTTTGCCAAAAACGTTTGAATTATTAAATACGATTAAGTTAGGTTTTAGTTAGGAGAAAAACAAGAAGTTTTGTCTGACTTAATTTCTATTGACGATTGATACAGTTGCCAAAATTTTCTAGAATTTTTAAAATATGACGATGTTTGGTCTGAGAAAAATTCAATCATTAGCTTTCTTTCAAGACTTTGACACAGAGAACGAGAGGCCCGAAAAGCATTCCAATTCTCTACTAAATTTGTTTTTTTAGCTAGTTTGTAGTTTTTATTACGCTTGTTGATAGCTTGACGCAGCTCTAATTTGAACCATGGAAATTTGCTTACCTTATCATTTAACTTAATCAATCGCAAAGGCGCAACTGAATCTATAATATTAAGAATATTTGTTTTAAAATAATCCCAATAATCAACTACACACTTGAACAAAGAATCGTTCCAAGAAATTAAATTAACTTTTTCAATAATAAGTATTTTATTATAAGTTGAGAGATTTCTAGTATTTTGAATTATTGGGGATAATTCAACTTTGGGTATTAAGAGATCAGCAACCAAAATTGAATGATCACTTATTGATGTTTCAATCACATCAACTGTTTTTATCAAGCATCCATTATGAAGTATTACATCAATAAGTGTTTTAGTATTACGAATATGATTATTTTTGCCAAATCGGCTAGCAATACGGGTTGGTTGATTAACAAAATTTTTTAAATCGTGAAGATATAAAAATGAGGTTAATATTTCACCATTTGAAGACATCAGGTCTAAATTTAGATCACCAATTATAAATATATTGTTTCTGTTATCTATTTGAGCTAGCAGTTCACTTAGAAAATCCAAGTATGATAATGGGCATATGTTAGGAGGTCTGTAAGTTGCAATAATGTGTACAAGTGTGTTATTAAGAGATAAGATAAAGTAGATTGCTTCATAGTTTTCAGCGTAGCTAATTTTGACAATTTCATAGCAGCGTTTTACAAGTACCAAAACACCACCACCACGTCTGTTTCTATCTTTTCTTAATATAGTATATTTGCTGTTTGTGTAAAAACTTTTTGGAATCAATTTATCTAATTTTGTTTCATTAAAACATATAATATCAAAATCATTTGATGTAATAAACTTATCTATTTCTCGTAGTTTATTAAAAATCGAATTTACATTGTGGTGCATTATTTTTTAAAGTTATTAATTTTGCTAACTGAGTTGTTTAAAAATGAATTTACTAACTTGCTATTATTATGTTGAAGATTGAGTTGCTAATTTTTAATTTCTGCTGTATTATTAGGGTATCTTCTTATAGAAACTTTCTCCTTTCTCCAGTGAAAAGGCTGATTTAAAGTTATCTCTTCAAGATTTGCTTTTTTTCTCATTGCATTTAATTGCTTATCCTCTTCTAACTCTAACCTTGTTAAATCAGGATTAATGAAAACATTTGGTCTTTTGCTTTTTAATTGTCTGGCAGCTTTAATAATTGTAAAACGAGATATAGAATCTTTTAAGGTTACTCTTACAAGACCAGGGCGACTATTGTTTTACTAAAACTTTTGAATGTTTTAATATGATTATGATCAATTTGTATATCGGAGAAAACTGATTTAATCGCTGCTTCATCATCTTTGCGAATTTGTGATGTATTTAAACTAATTGACTTAGATAGTCCAACAATTATTAAGCTGTTTTTCTTTTTCTCTTTCTCAGCATCCTCCTCGAGTTTTTCAACACGTGAGATATTACGCTTTGGTAAATATTTTACCGTAGTTGAATCGCCAGAACTGGGATATTTTGAGTTTACAGAAACATTTTTAGTTACTTTACTAGAAAACAGCGCATCAGAAACCTTGTTCATTTTTTCAGAAAGCTCGGTTATTTCTTTAGATGGTAGCTGTGGTGAACTATTACCTTTCAAGGTAACTAGTTCATCTTTTAACGATTTTACCATACCTTCTAATGATTTTATTCTGCTTTGATATTCGATGAGTAGGTCTTGCTGCTGTTGAAATTTTACTTCAAGTTGTGAGAGGCGATCAGGTTTTTTCAATGGCACTTTAGGTGTGGTAAAGATGTTTGATGCGTTTGTGTTGTTTTTTTTTTTTACAACTTCATCAATAGTATCAACAATGCTTTTTAATTTTTTAGCATCACCATCGTCAAGCGGTGAACAGGAATTTTTATTGATGCTTTGATCGATTCGACGTTTAATACCATTAGGTGTCGTAAGTAAATATTCAGAGTTTTGTGATTTCTCCACACATACTACTTCTTCATTAGAAGCAGATAAGATATTATCTGTATTTTGCATTTAAAAATCAGACAAATTTGATGCGTATTTAAATTTTTATATGAAAAGTATCAACAAATAATTCTTTTATACCAATATTATTTCTTATTTTAAAAACTGATTTTTTTTATAAACGGATCCTTTGATTTGCTTTTTAAATATTTAAAAAATATAAACTCCAATTATTTGTTAACCCAGTTCGAAATCTCCGTTGAGATCTCACCGAGAAACTTCAAATAATGAACCGCTTAAATTTTTCTAAATCAAATAAAATAAATCTTAAAATTAGTGCATTTAATTAAGTAAACATACTCTATTAATATTACTTTAAACTTATTTGAAAAAAACGATGTTTGCTTTGAAGTTTAATAAATAAATTAAAAAAAATGAATTAAAAACCTTTTCACAATCAATTGATCATAAGACATCAGTATATTAAACGGAATATTTTTACCTAGGTATCTAAAATTAATACATTTCGTATCTAAAATTATCTGAATTGGTATCTAAATTAATTTATCCAGTATCTAAATTAATTTATCAAGTATCTAAATTAATTTTCTAGTATCAAATTTAATTTGTCAAGTATCTAAATTAATTGATTAAGTATCTAAAATGATTTATCTAAGCAGAAACTAAATCATCATCTTAATCCAAACAGTTTTAGAATTACCAAAAAAAAATTTAAAGGTAAAAATAAAGAATACAATGTATAAAACTAATTTGATGATTATAAACTCTTAAAACTTTTTATTTTTCCTTATTAAAAAAATTATATTGATAAAATAAATATTATAATATTTAAAGTGGAACTAATTTTAAATCAGAATTGATATTATTCTTTCTATTTTTTGAAAAATTGTCAGGAAAGAAGATTTGAACCTGAGTAAAAAGCTATTTTTAAGCTTAAAACTACAACTTAACCAACTTAAACATGCAAATTTTTATAAAAATTTAGTTTAAATTAATATTTGAAATTTAAAAAATATTTTTAAGGTTTAAATTTTAATGTTAAATTGAAAAAGATAAAATTTTACCAAAAATTTTAAGATTTTATTCATAAATTTATTTTAAAAATTAATTTAAAAAAATTTAAAAATCAAATAATTAAAAAAATTTTAAAATTTTTCACTCAAAAAATTTGATTTTGAGTTTGGGTTTTCCACGCAAAAATTTTGCGTGCTTGAGTGTGAGTTTGAGTGTAACACTCAAAAAGTTTGTATTTTGAGTGTGAGTTTGATTCTAAGTGACACTCACTCAAATCACACGCAAACTCACGTTTTTTTGCATGAAATTGTCTGGTTAGAATAGTGATTTACATTATTCTTACTTTAAAAATTAAGAAAGATGTAAGATTAATAAAAGAGTATTTCATTCAAAAACATATGGAAGAAAAGGTGACTCAAATAGTTACACTGTTAGCTTTATTGACGATGATTCTGAAAAAATTGGTGAAATAATTAGATTTCTTGAGTATTCATCAAATATATGTGCAGAAATAAATGAATTTGAAATTCAAAACTTTAAAGATGTGTTTAAAAAATCATCGCAGGTTTTAGATCTTAATGAATGCTTGACAAAGTTTTATGTATTAATACCGATAAAATTGTAAAGCGTTTTGTTAAAGTTAAATATATTAAAAATTTTTGCTTAATCATTGAAAATGATATTTCTAAATTTGCAACAAGATTCTTTTTTATAAATTAAACTTTTTTATTAAACGTTTAAAAAAAAATATATATATATTTAAGCCTAATAAAAATTTAAAAAAATCACTATCTTTTGGCTTTAAATGGATATTGCAAATGATTACGTGTTAGTTTTTTTTAAAAAAGATAATACTTATACTATTTATCATGACAAAGATAAAAAATTAACAAAGTCGAAAAATGCTCAAATTTGCTTTGGTGGAACTTGGTTTAAAGGTGATATAATTCAAAGAGGTAAAATAAGAATTTCGTTGGTTTGTTAAATATTTATTTTATTTAAAATTAATTATTTAGGGTTATTATCCGATTACAAAAATAAAGCAAATGAGCTAAATTCACTTTATAATGCAACTGACAAAGAAGAAAACTTAGATAAAACAATTAATACCTCCAAGAAAGTAAAAAAAACAGGTAAAAATTAATAAAAACAAACTTTTAAATTAAAACTATTACCTTTTAAAATTTTTAGTTAATGGTATGAATGTTTTTGCAAGAGACCTACAATATTTAAAAGATTTTTCTCAAAAATATAAAAAAAAAAAAAAGAAATCTTTAATAAAAAAAAAATGAATAAAAAACAGTCCTCCTCGTTTTCTCATTCTTCTTCTTTATCAGCTTTTTTAACGAATTCTAGTTCATCTTCTTTGTCAAGCAACTCGTCTTTCTCTTCCAAATTAGCGTTTGTGTCTAAAATTAATGATTGTTCAGAACCTTGTACAAGTAGCCTTGTTATTGATACAAATATGGATTGTATACTTGCTAAAAAAACCTTAGAGCCTTGTTCTAGTAGTTCTACAAATGATGACAATCGAATTATTGATGAAAAATTGTCTAATTATATTGGTGAAAGGTTGCTTAAAATTGAGCAGAGAATCGAAGAAATTTATAATTTAGTAAGAAATAATAGGCATTTCAAGGATTTTCCAAGTGAAATAGTAATAGATTTTTAGTGATAATTTATACTTTTAAGTTTTTTAATGTTATAAATTAAGACTTTAAAAAATTTTTTAATATTTTTTGAATACTTAGTTAAAATTATTTGTTTTAATTAAATTTCTTTAGATTTTTAACGATATAAATCTCTTGAGCATCCGAGCAACTCGTCCAGAAACTTATATTAGTGAACTAGTCAAAATACTTTTTACTGGAGAAGAAATATCAACTGGTCTTGTTCTTAGAAAATCAAATAATAAAAAAAATTCTGATTCAAGAAAGCAGCTTGATTTAGAAAGAGTAGAGCTCTTAAAAAGTTTAATTTATTATAAAATTTTTATAATTTTTTTGTTAAAAATTTTTTTTTATAGAAAGTTACATGGCTAAATATAAAATACCAGACACAAAAGTTGAAGATACTTGGGCAGCAGTGGCTATAATAGCTAATAGAAGATGCTTTGATTTTAAGCCGTCAAAACCTTCATCCAGTTCATAACCTTTTTTTTTTTTTTTAAATTGATAAATTTCACAAGGATATTAAATTAAATTTTTTTTATATTAATTAAAAATTTTTATACGTTTTCCTAAATAAAATTATATTTTGTAATTAACTATTTTATTTAATTTGATAAATTTTTAATTTAAAATTCTTTTAAATGGTAAACAGTATTTTTATAAGTCATGATATGATGAATAAAATTATTTTAACAAAAATGTTATCTATTATAGATCTCAATGAGATTGAACTAGATGAAATATCTTGATAAAACTAGATTCTCAAGAGAACCAAATTCTTTTGAGAATCTCTAGTGAAACGAGTTTCTCAAATCTCAAGAGAATATCAATCAAGAATCTCATTGAGATCTAATTGAGATTTTGACCTGGGAATGTATCGAAGTTTTTTCATTTGAAATTTTTTTATTCTATTATCTAATACATTAAAGTAGTAAGAAATACCTTTACCACGATTGAATGTTAGTATTTTAAATTCTTACTTATAAAAAAAATAAATAATTATTTCATTTAATTGATTGTGTTTATTTAATAAATATACTAATAATAACTTATTTTAAAACCATCTACTATTCGAAGTTTCAGAGTTATTTTACCTAAAATTACATAAAAAAATGAATAGTAAAAGTATTTTTTTAAAAGTAAAAAATGAAAATTAAATAAATTTTTATTATTATTATTTTTTTTAAGATCGTCCCAATTTAGTTGTTTTTTTTTACAATTTTTTACGTAATTTTACCTAAAATTTTTTTAATTGAAATACCTATTAAAAAATATACCTATTAAAAGATAAACATGCTTTTAGAATATGTTGATATTTTAACTCAAAATATGCTAAATGTAAATTAGCAACAGATGGACCACATGCTGTTCCCAGAAATTATTTTTTAAAATCAAATTTAAAAGTTTATAAAATACGTTTGAATTTAAATGTTCGAAATTCGATTTTGAAATAAAAAACATAATGTTTGATATTGCATCATCTAGCGGTATATTGGTGTATAGCGCTTCAAAATCGGCTGAATAAATTTTTGAATTGTTTTCAAAAATTAAATTTTTTGATTTCTAAATTAGATGTTGTGAATCTTTTAGATACGTATAATGTTCGAATACTTTTTGTTTTAAGTAAAAATCTAGTGATTTAGAAATAATTGTAGTAGTTGTGTTAGAACAGTTTATTAAAGCTCTTGAGCTGAATTTAGGTTTATGTAATTTAGGTAAAATTCGGAAAGATGGTAGTTTTTTCGTAAGATCGTCCCAATTTAGTTGTTTTTTTTTACAATTTTTTACGTAATTTTACCTAAAATTTTTTAAATTGAAATTTTCTTAATAACCTTTAAAAAGAACAAACAACTATTCATATTTAAGGATTTTTATTTTATTTAAATAAAGTGCTTAGATTTGATTGAGATTTAGATACAAAAATTAAAAAATAAAAAAACTTTAAAATAAAATAAAATTAATTTTTAGTTCATAATAATTCGTCTATAAAATAACTTAAAATAATTCGTTAGTGCAAAATTAAAGCTTATAGTTTCTGTAATTTAGGAAATTATTAATCAATTTAAAATTATCTGCATAAAAATTGTCTTTGTAAAGATCGATCTTTGTAACTATTAAAAAATTTAAACTATCTATTAAACTTTTATTTGTTATTTCATAAATCCTTTTTATATTCACACACCATCCCTTCAGATTACCACTTAAGTCACAATTTTTTTTTAGTTACTCTTTCCAACTAATTAAACAGAATTTTTTTTATTAACTTTCAACAGTTTCGAATGATGGGTTTTTTTTGAAAATATTTTGAATGTAATTTCATTTTTCCCAGCTTGTTTTACCATTGTCTTCATCTCATTTAATATTCTTCAGAGATCTCATGAGAAAAAAATCTCATCTGATCTAATAAGATATTAGACTTTTTGCCATAATATTTCTAGTAATTAGATAATTATAAATTTTAACTTAGTTTTTTAGGGTTTTATTTGATTTAGGTTAGATCCAAATGAGATCTCAATAAGTTTCTTTAAATAAATTAGTTGAATACGATTCTATAAATTTATAATTTTAGTATTAATTTTAAGAAAAACGGAGAAAAATTTGGTTTAAATTTTTTTTATTAAGAAAAATATTACTGACCTATTTTTTTACATGGGTTGATACTGAATTTAACTACATATTATTTTATTTCAATTCAATTGAATGACCGATTGGTTGTAGCTTAAAAGCTCAATTGAATACATTTATTTAAATAAACAGCAGTAATAACTAATAAGTTTTATATATATATAAGTTTTATCATAGAAAGAAATTTTAAATTTTTAAATTAGCGGCTTTTTAAAGTTTATATCAGATTTATCAAATATTTTTATTACTTTTAAAAAATTACAGTTAATATTATTGATAACACGAATTTTAAATAAATTTGAATTTATTTGTAGATCATCGATGTATAATTCATTCAATAATTTACTAAAAAAATAATTAAAAGTTTTTTCAATACTATCATTATATTTACCTTTGTCCGGTATAGCCAACTCTTTTAGATATCTGAGGTTATATCTTTTATCTAGATTTATGTTATAAGTAAAGCTGTTTACTAAATTTGATGGGGTTTATATTATTTATTATTTTATGTATGTAAGTTGAGAGTCTAATTATCATTCGATGCTGATATTCTTGTAATCCATAGTATTCGAGAGCATTATTCCAAGAATTATAATCTTCAGTTCTGGTTATTTTTACATTATTTAATTTTTTTGTTTCTACTAATCTGAATAGACAATCATTGTACGAATTTGCTATTTTTTGTAAGGTTGACTTTGGTAAGTAGATAACTATACTAGAGCAGTAGTCAAAATGGGGCAATAAAAATATTTTTAAGAATTGAATTTTCACTTTTAATGCTAGGAAGAATAAACCTTTGATTGAGTATAAGCGTTTATTTACAACTCTTCTTAATTGACCAACATATTCCAAGAAATTTAATTTATTATCTATAGTAATACCAAGTAATTTAAAAGAATTAACAACATCAACTTTGATTTGATTTATTTTTATAAATTCGGGCAGTACACATCCTCTTTTATTAGTAATAAACATTGCTTTCGTTTTACTCCAGTTTATATCTAGTTGATTAAATTTGCACCATTCAATTAATCTTATGGTTGATAAATTGAATTTGTCGATAAGAGAATCTAGATCTGAATCAGAAGAATATAAAGTTGTGTCGTCAGCAAATAACACAGTTGAGATATTGTTTAATTAGTTAGGCATATCATTTATAAAAATTAAGAAAAATAATGGTCCTAAAACACTACCTTGCGGTACCAAGATGAACATGGCACCCATCTGATATCGTATTGTTCAGTTTAGTGAATTGTTTTCTGTTCTCAAAGTAGTTTTGCAACAGATTATTCGAGTTTGAATCAAAATTATAACCATATTTGAGTTTTAATAAAAGAAGATTACAATTAACTAAATCAAATGCTTTACGAAAATCGATAAAAAGATAAAGACCAATTGAATGTTTACTTAATACTGTATTCATGGAGCTTATGATCTCATTTAGTGCTGATTCACAAGAGTGATCTGATCTGAATCCATATTGTGAATTGAAAAGTAATTTTTCGTTGTTTAAGTAATTGGTAATTTGTGTTGCTAATGTTTTTTCAAAGATCTTAGCTATAGGAGGCAATACTGAAATAGCTCGGTAGTTATTGATGTCATCACTTGGTCCTTTGTTTTTATATAGTGGCGTTACTAATGCTGTTTTGAATTCATTTGGAATTTGCCCAGTTGAAATACAACTGTTAAATAAATAAGTTAGAAATGAAGAAGTTTTCAATATGCTAGCTTTGATAATTTTAGTTGGAATACCAGAAATGCCAGGACCGCTTGTGGAGTCTAAATTAGAAACTAATTCTATGATTGAATCTTCACTAATATTAATAAATGTAAATTTCAATTATTTTTCATTTTTGTTCAAATTGCTTAGATTATTTTCAATAAAATTTTTGCTCTCTTCTAGAGTTGTTGCAGAGTCTGGTTTAAGTGATGTAAAGAATTTATTAAACAAATTGCAAATCTCAAAATCATTCTCGGCTGTAGTTGAATCATGAGAGATTTTAATAATATTGTGTTGATTTGTTTTGTTTGATTTTATAGAAATATAATTCGAATAGAATTCCCAGAATTTTTTCGAGTTTTTGAAATCATTTATTGTTTTGTTCTGAAAGTAATCTATCATTTTCTGATTATACATTATTATTATTATTATTATTATTATTATAAAGTAAATTGTTTTCCTTTTTTAAATATTCTATTTCTTTTAAGAGTACAGATGTTTGCTCAGAAATCAACCTTCTAACTTCTTCGTTTTGTGCAGGAGTTAATTTAGTCATTTTGTTAAGTCTTTATCGATTTTTTAAAGAAGAATTCGTCGGAAATAGACGCCAACAACGAATTTGGATTTACGATTAAAATTTTTAAGTTTTTTTTTTTTTTTAAATTTTTTTACACGCGTGTACAATTAAAAATTTGTAATAAAAAATTGAATTTTACTAAAATATTTTTACATTTTTTTACCGTTTTTTACCACTTTAATATTGCTATTTTACGTAAATTTCGTTAAAAATTGTAAATAATTAGATTCAATTTAAAAATGAACTGTTTTAAAAAATTTTGACAAAAATGTCAAAAATGAGAAATATCCTAAAAATTGGCTGTTTTTTGGCCGATTTCATTTTCCCAAATTTTTGGTAAATTTTTGAAAAATTACCGAAATTTCGATAAAACTAAGTAAAATTACCGTCTTTTACAACGGTAAAATGACGATAATTTACGTAAAATCTTGAAAATTTACGTTATTTTACGGAAATTTTAGTAAAATTCAGTAAAAACCCATGTATCAAATCAGTACAGTAACTGATTTAGTCAAAAAATTTAAAAAAAATTATTAATCGTGTTCAAAATCATATTGAATTTTAGATAAAAAAAGAAATTTTTGATTATTAACAGCTATACATTTTAGTTTTTAGTCTGTTGTTAATAACATTAATAAAACAAAACAGTTCGTTATCATATTCAAAGAAAAAATCTTAGTTACTAAGTTAATTTAAGTTTTAATTGGTATGTAATTAAATAAAAAGTTTATTTATATTTTATTCTATATTGTGGTGGTGAAAGCAACTATGAAACTTTACATAATTTTTCGTCAAAATTGTACGTTTTAAAGCGAAATTTAAAGTAATCTTAAAAATTACGGTCTTAACGTAAAGAGTCGTAGGATGCGTGATTATACGCTGTAAAACGTAAAATTTGGAAAAATTATCCAAAATTACATACAAAAGTAACAAACTGTTTCTTAACTTATTCTTACGTTTTTTTACGTATTAATACTTGATTTTACCACAAGTAACTCTAAATTACAGAAATTTATTTGTTTTTTTACGTAATCTAACGTAATTGACACTTTATTATTAAAGATTACAAAAAATCAAAAGATAAATTAAAAAAGTATTAAGAATAATTTTTATATGGTAATTTATCCTAATTTACAGTAATCTTATGTAATAAAATTTAAGAATTTAAATTTGTAATTTCTAAATTAATTATAGAGCATATTTTCAATAACTTCAATGATTGGAATTTCATAAAATTCAGACTTCATAAAATAAAGCTTCTTTTTATTATTTAAAAAAAAACAGAGCAAATTAACACTAGAACTACCAATATTTTAATATAACTAGAAATACCACAGTTAAAAAAACTGTTTTTAATATTTTTTAATAATAATTTCGATACAAATTTGTCTTGTTAAAGATAAAGAATTTTTTATAATTTTTTTTCAAAAAAAATTAATAAATAACAGTAAAAAAAAAAGATTATTTTTTTTCTAAAAATTTAAAGATTTTTAGAAAACAGTTCAGCGCCAAAAAAAAAATAATCTAATTCGATTAGACTAAAAATTTATTACAAAAATGGAAAAACAGTTATTTCAACTCTTTGGTCGTGCTAGTTAATTTGTAATTTTTTTTCGGCGCGAGAAAAAAATTTTAAAAAACGACATTTTTATTTTTTAGAAGTATTCCCCAGTATTATCCAATAGAGTCCAAAAGATAAAGTTTGAATTTAGGAATTTGTTCTAAAATTAAGAAATAAAAAACAGTAATTGTTGGTTGTTCTAGTGTTAAAGGGCAATATTGTAAGGGAATTAATATAAATTTTAGCAACTAAAAGTTTGTTGGATCAATATTTTTATTTTTTTGTTAATTTTATTGGATTTATATAGAATTCTAACATTTCACCACAGTATATCAAAACTTAAAAGCTTTTAATAAATTTTTGATAAATATTTTGCTAAGAAAGCAGGAATTTGGAGTTATTTTACTTTATAATTATAATATTTGTTTTAAATCTTTTTTAAAAACTATTTTCTAATAACTAAAAAAAATTTATAATTTTATGGACTATAAAAAAGATTGTAATATAATGTCAAAATTATTTAATGCTATGAATTTTATATTAGTGAAACTAATGCCAAAATTAAATTTTTTAAAAAAGGAAACTAATGATAAAAAATCCAAATGTCATAATTTTAAAAAATTAATAAAAAAACTTTTGTTTAAATAAATAATGTTATCTTTTGATCAAAAAAAATACTTAATAAAACAAAATTGACCAAAGCTGTTTTAAGAATATTTTTCAACAGTCTCTAATGATGACATTAAAAACGAGGTAAAACAAATAAATGACACAAATAAAGATGAATAAAAGAAATAAAATAAAAATATAAACGATCAATCAAAGGAAATTTAGCACATAAAATAAATTAAATAATTAAAATTGGCTTCTGAGGTAATCAAAAATAACTAAAAATTATTACCGTATTCTGTTGTTTGCTACTCTTAGCCTTAAAGTTGAATTTAAGTTTTTTTACATCTGAAATCTTCTAATCAAAACTTTTTATTAGATCTTAAATTCAAAGCTTTTTCAAAAAACAATTTTTGATTTTTTTAATAGAAAAAACCTAAAGTTAACTTTAAGGCTTAGAGTAGCAGGTAATAGAATAGGGTATTTTTTCATTTAATTTATTTTTAATTAACTAGTTTTTTTAATAAACAATTATTATTTTAAACTAAATTAACATTACTTTTCTTACCATTAACTTTAGTTTTTATCATTTAACATTAGATAATTTTAAGTATAATTTTTTAATTCATTTTTTAACATCAAAAATATTTGACTTTAGATATTTTGGCATTAAATTTTTGGCAAAAAATTGACATTAATTTACTGAAGACTCTAAAAAATTATAAAATATTTTTTTTTGAAGATTATATTTAAGAAAATAAAAGTTTTAAAAATGGCAACAGCTGCTAGCAGCTGTTGAAGAGGGAAATAAATGAAATAAAGTGCTTAAAAAATATAAAAAATTAAGTAAAACTAAATAATTTTTGGTAAAGAATAATGATAGTTTATGAATGTTTTTAACAATTATTTTTTTAATTGGACCTCAAACAAGAGGTAGCAGGGCAAAATGTTTTTATTGAACTAAAAGCTATACTGGAGGCAGGTTTGTTGTAAGAAAAAGGATTTTTATAAGAAGTATTAAACGTTTCTTAGCAGCTGTTGAAAAAATTAAGGTTTATTCTTTCAAAACATAAGACCTATGAGAAATTGGAAAAAAAAAAAAACCTAATATTAGACTGTTATAAAAATTCTTTAAAACGCTTAATTGATTTTTATCAGGAAACAAAATTGAATAAAAAAAAAACAAAATAAAAAATTCTGGAGACTAGTAATGAATATATAATAATATCTAAGCTTTTTAATTTTTAACAAAGTTTTTCTTTGAATTAAAAAAAAAGATAATTTTTTAACATATTTTTTCCGGTTTTTTTTACCCGTATAAAAATTTTTTATTTAAGTAAATTTTCGTAAAGAATGGTAAATAATAAATAATAAATTTCAAGTAAAAAGACTGTCATTAATAAATACTGTACTGATAAGATTCGACGACGAGAGTAAGTTTTCGTAAAATTAATTTTTTTTACGTAAAAATAGTCAAAAAAAAACATTTTTCTTTTAATTTTTGCTGAAATTTTGTATTTTTTGAATATTTGTTTGTTCTTTTTTAAGGTTATTAAGAAAATTTCAATTAAAAAAATTTTACGTAAAATTACGTAAAAAATTGTAAAAAAAAATGAAATCAAATTTATATGAAAAATATCAAAAACTAAATCAAAAAAAATAATTAAATTTAATTTTCTAAATAAATATGAATTTTACATTTTTCAATTAATAAATACGAATTGAATTTTAAATAGGTATAAAAAAAATTTTTGACTGCTTATAAAAGATGAAAAAAGATGGCTTATATATTAAAAAGCAATATATTAATATCGCTGCTATTAACAACTAAATGTGTACACTGACTTTGCATTTTATTTGTAAAAATAATTTTTATATTCATAGAGCCGATAACCGTTTAAAATTTTTCTTTAAGTTCAATATTCTTTTGATTATGTTTCCTACTTGAACTGAATCTTTCTTTATTAGGTTCTATTTAGTTGGATCGATATATTCTGTTTCTATGCTATTTTAATTATTTGTTTAAGGATAGAGCCGCCTCTTTTCACAAAATATGAAGATTTGTATTCTAAACTTAAATTGTTCCACTTGCAAAAAGAATTTCTGTCATTAACTACTAAAAGCAATATTGAAAAATAATAATTAATAAAAAAGCTAATAATAGTTAATTTCCATTTGATAAAATTTTTAACAAAAAAACTAACAGTTTTTAGAAAACTTTTAATTAATAATTTAAAACTCAATCAATAAAAAAATTTAAATTGAAATTATGATTTGAATAGTCCAATTTAATAAAAAAAATAAAAATTGAAACTAATGGAAAACATAACAAAGAACTTTAGTCGATTTGCATTTATAATTCGCCCATTTATAAAAAATGAAATAAAAGTCGGATTTGAAAAAAAAAATTCATTCAATAGCTAAAATCATTTTCTAATGGCTAACTTAAAAATTTTAAGCTTCCAATTTGGTAAGAAAAAGTAGTTTTTGACAAAAAAACTTAACATTGTTTTTTTTTTAATTCCTTATTAAAAAAAAGTAGTATTATTTTAATTTTTATAACAAAGAATAACTTTTTGAATTTAAGATATTTTTAAAGATTTACAATTTTAGAGTAGAAAATTTAATTTATAGTTAAAAGTAAGTTTTACCAAAAATCATGTAAAAATAGTTTGTGGTTGAATAAAAATCATTTTTCAAAAAAAAATTGAGTTAAAATAAAATTTTTTCTCTGAAAACCCGGTAAAAAAATATTTTTTCTTATAAAAAAAATTTTTTTTTACTCATATTGGGTTAAAAAAAAATTTTTTTTCATAAAATATAATCAGTTTTTGGCAATTTTTGTTGTGATATTTTTTTTTCTATACAATTTTACTTTGGTAATTTTTTCTCAAAAGTAATTTTTAACTAAAATCATAGGGAATATTATCTCCCCAAAAATGAAATAATTTTCCTCACAATTAAAAAATTTTTCACCACAAACACAATTTTACTCAACACAATTCGCTTTCGAACACAAAATTTTTGTGTTGAAGAAAAAATTTTTTAAAAATTAATTTTATTTATTAATTACCAAAAAATCTAAAATAAAATATAAAATCAGTTACAATAATAAGCAAATTTTTTTTATTTTATTTATTCTCTTATAAAACATTTTTCACTATTTTTCGGGCGTCCGCGTTTAGTTTTGTTAACAAAATTAAAATTATTTAGCAAATTTTTTAAAGCGATTTGATGTGAACAGTAACCCCATGTTAAAAAATATTGACAACTACAGTCATTTTTGTTTATATTTAAAGTATAAATATTATTGAACTTGTAAACAAACTTATCAATACTTTGATAACGAGACCAATTTGTGATACTTTTACTTAAATTATTAGCTCTGGCAGTTGGAGTTGGGATTTTAAAAAAGTCTTTAGAAACATTGTAATAATACTTTATAATTTCAAAGCACTTTAAGATAAAAAAATAAACACTTTACTTTTTTCGATATGTAAAATCGGGCTAAATAACAGAATTAACTGATTCTATAGCAGAATTTGTAGCAGCATAAGCTGGTTGAGAATTGTAGATTTTCCAATTTGTATATTTACTATTTTCTGTAAAATCAAATTATAGATATAAATTAGAAAAAACAAGTTTTAATTAGATAATCGAATATATACTATACTATATAGATAATTTTTTTTTTTTTTTTATTAGTTTATTTAAAATTATTAATATATACAAATATATGTGTTTAATATATACAAATATATGTTCTATACAAAATGCAAAATAAAACAATTTGTAAATTTAATTATACAAAATGCAAATTTGTACCTTTCATATGTAAATTATAAATTTATTATAATAAATTTATAAATTTTTATTCTATTTACAAATTATTCAAAATTTAAATATAATTTATAAATTTTATTTTTAAAAAAATGAGTGATCTAATCGAACCTAATGAAATCGAATCGAATCGTCGAAAAGCACATTTGGAAGTTTTTGATAATTTTCTAAACGAATACACTCAGAAACAAGATTCAACTTCAATAATAATATCTCAAGAAAAATATAATACAATAATCAAATATTTGGACAATTCGATTGAAAACCCAGATCCGAATAAAAAATTTCATTATAAAAAACAAATGTTTAATATCAGTGGCGTAGCGTCCATATGTCAAAACAGGGCTAGAGCCCCCCCAAAAAAATTTTTGGGGTGGCTAAGCCCCCCTAATTTGATTTAAAACAAACATTTTAAATCATTTTTAAAAATAATTTTTTTTAAATAAAGACTCAAATTTTAATATTAATAATTTTATATTTATAGTATTCTTTTTTATTTAAAAATTTAAATTATTGTAAGACTAAAAATGATACAATCAAAACTTGTTTTTAATTCCAATAAATTAGATAAAAAAAATATTGATTTTTCAAATGAAAAAGACTCATGTATGCAGTTAGATAGAAACTCCACAATAAATAAATTCAATTTAAATTCACCAAATCAACCATCAAAAGTTAGCCAAATTAGAGACACAAATGGTCGTTGCTATCAAACTATTTGGTCGAAATTATTTGACTGGATTCATTATGTTGAAAACGATAACGTTATCTTATGCTTTTCTTGTTTAGCTCATGGATCTGGTATTCCAAAAAGTGTTAGTTTTATTAATAAAGGTTTTAATAATTGGAAAAATGCTATGGAAAGTTTCAGAATGCACCAAAATTCGGAATATCATAAAAAAAGTTATTTAAAATGGTGTCATAAACGAGCTCAAAATGAATCAGTAGCTTCTCTTTTGAACGAACATCACAAAGATCAAATAGAACTAAATAGAAATAATTTAATTAAAATTATTAAGCTTATTATCTTTCTTGGAAAACAAGGTATAGCTTTTAGAGGCCATGATGAGAAAGACGAGTCCTTAAATCGTGGAAATTTTAAAGAGCTAATTTTTTTTATTTCAGAAAATTATTGTCAAGATCTAAGAAAATTTGTTTATGGAAATAAACACGTAAATTATTTAAGTCCAGATATTCAAAACGAAATCTTGAGTATAATAGGAAAAGAAATTAAGCAAAAAATAATTGATCAGATTAAAGAGTCTAATTTTTATTCCATAATTATTGATGGAACATGTGATATTAATTGTAAAGAACAAATTTCTTTTTGTGTTCGTTTCTGTTCTATTGATTTAAAAATCAAAGAAAAATTTTTAGGATTTTTTAACGTAGGAAACACCACAGGTGAAAACCTATATGAACTAATTAAACAAGTTATTAATGAATATGGTCTTAAATTTGAAAATTTAATTGGGCAATCATATGATGGTGCTTCAAATATGTCTGGTTTGTATAGAGGTTTAGCTAGTAGAATTAGAGCTGATTGTGAAACAGCAATCTATGTTCATTGTTATGCTCATAGGCTGAATCTAGCTCTTCAAGATTCTTGCAATGACATAATTCAAGTTCAAAATACTCTTGGACAAGTAAATTCAATTTATAATATTATTGAAGGCTCATCAAAACGAGATTTTATTTTTGAAAAATTTCGAATCGAGTTTAATTCTTCAAATTTAAGACTAAAAAGTTTTAGTAAAACTAGATGGTCTACTAGATATAATGCTTTAAAAGCAGTTTATGAGAATTACAATGTCATTCTAGAGACACTCAAGGTGTTTAAAATTTTTTAGAAAATCAATTTATAATTTTTTAATTCTTTTTCATAGGAAATTAATAGAACCGACAAAGATTCATTAGCTTATTGCTTATATATTTCAATCTTTTCATTTGAGTTCGTTTTTTATCTTGATATTCTTACTTGTATTTTTCAAATTACAAATATTTTGTCAATTAAATTACAATCTGTTCAATTAGATTATTGCAATGTTAGAGAGTTAGCTGAATCAACTATTTCGTAACTTAATGATCTAAAACTAGACGACAATTTTGAAAAATCATGGGAAAAAAATTTAGAATATTCTAAAGAGTTAGGGATAAAACCTCCAGGAAGTCCAAGAAAACGTAAAAAACCAAAGTAATTTATTGGTTTAATATGAAGAAGATTTTTTTTATTTTTAATTATTTATAAGACGTTACCGTGATGAAGAAGAAACTGAAAATGATTGTTTATATGTAAAAGAATTGTACCGAAAAAATTTAGTTAAAATAATCGACAAAATATGTGATGAAATAACAACAAGATTTCAGTTGTCAAATTTAAATTCAATAACAACAATTTATGATATTATAACAAATAAGTTTAAATTAAACAATGATTTTATTAAAGAAAGATTAGGTCCATTTTTGAATTTTTTAGATCAAGAGCAGTTTTTTTCAGAATTAGATTTATGGTACAATTTTAAAACAAGTTTAAATTATGATATTGAGAATACTCATTTTGATGAGAGACTTGGTAAATTGGAAAATCTATTTTTAAGCCCAAATGTAACCGAAATTTTTCCAAATATTTTTAAACTTTTTCGCATATATTTGTCATTTCCAATTACAAATGCAAATTCAGAAAGATCTTTTTCAGCATTAAAACGTTTGAAAAATTGGCTAAGAAACTCTATGACCCAAGAAAGATTAAATAATGTTTCAATTTTAAATATTGAATGTGAAGAAGTAGATAAAATTGATTTAAACCAAGTCGTAGAAATTTTTGCTTCAAAAAAAAATCGTCGAATTAAGTTTTATTAGTTATGAATAACAAAATTTGTTAAAATTTTTTTTCCAATTTTCAATTTATTTTTGTTAAATTTTAATCAATAAATACTCATATATTATAAGCAAAATTTTTAGATAATTTAAGTTCTGAGCCCCCCCATCTAAAAATGCCTAGCTACGCCACTGTTTAATATACAAATGGTTAATGATGAACCAAAACTCTATCGTCAAGCGTAGAAATCAAGAATTTAATTTACCAGTCGCCGTAAAAGAATCATATTTTGACATTTTGTACGATTTGCATTCTGTCCAAAGAGGTCATGTTGGTATCAACAAAATGGAACAACAAATATATTTACGTTATTATGGAATTCCAAGAATTTTATAAAATTTTGCCCAATATGCTTATGTTGGTCTACCGTTAATATTTCAAAGTGATAATGGTAAAGAATTTAAAAATTCTCTTTTGAGAAAAATTTATGGCTTATGAGATTGTATTTAGTAGTAAACCTAATATTGGTAATGATAAAAAATATGTTGAAATGATTTATCAAAACGAAAACGAAGTAGAATTAGAAATAGAACAAAATAATTTTAAAGTTTTTAAACCGTTGAATTCTGATCCTACTTTAGAAAGCGATGCTATTTTAATTCCGATTAACATTAATACGGCTGTGATTACTGAACAACAATCAAGTATTCGTTTATCTGTAATAAATAATCAAGAAAAAGCAGCTAAAAAAATGGAAGATAAGCATAATAAAAAACGAAACAAAAGAACATTAGAATTTTAGATTGGTGATAAAATTAGTGTTGCTATACAAAGAATAGATAGAGGTGGTTCAGAATTACCTAGATTGCCAGGTGTAATAGGACGTAAATCTAATGATTATTACGAAATAGTTACAGAATACGGTATTTTAAATTCTTGTCTAAGAGCTAGCGATTTGGAATTATATAATGGTCCTATTAATTTTGATTATACTACAAAAACAGCTTAGATACCTTTAAGAAAAGCAGCTATGTTAGTTAATAATAGAAATAAAGACTTAAAAGAGATTGAGATATCATGTGAATGTGGTGGAAACTGTAAAAACAACCGTTGCAAATGCTTTAAATCAAATGAAAAATGTAACTCACATTGTCATTTAAAAATGGTTTCAAAATGTTGTAAGAATTGTTAAAATATATTAAAATTTTCAAGACTTTTTTTAGATAATTTTATTAATTTTTTACTTTGATTAATAATAAATTTGTAAATTTTTTAATAGTTTTGCAAATCGTTTATAACAAATTTATAAATTGCATACGTAATAAAATGTAAAGATAAAATCGCATTATTTTCAAATTAGAAACAAAGTGTATGAAAAGGATGAAATATTAAGAAAAAATTATAATATATTATAAGAATTAGTTAGCTAAAAAATATTTTAAGAATTTAAATTTATGAAAATGTAAAATAGTTTGTATAATATTCTGATTTTAGTAATTAAAAGGTCAGACAACTGTGGGATAAATTTATAAAAAATTCAAAATGTTAATAATTAGGTTGATGAACAGACAGAAAATTTTTTGACGATTTATAAACAGTTATTATCTTGTAAAAAAAAGATGAAGTTTGAATTGAAAATAATTATAAATTGAAAGAAATTATTGAAATATATAAATTATGATAAAAAAATGTTTATTTTCTAAAAGTTTATTGGGAAAATTAAAACTAAAAATCAAATTAAAACACTTTATATTCAGATGAACAAGAAAAAAAAGGAATAAAAAAAGCATTGAACTGTAACTATTACAAGCAACTATTAATTTTTTAATATTTTTTAAGTTTTAACAAATAAAAAAATATATTTGATATACTGTAAATTTTATTCCACAAAATCGATTGAAAAATTTACTAGATTTAGAAAATCATTTTCATTATTTGGTGGTGAAATTTCAAATTCATTTTCATTAGTTTTTTTAATTAGCCAAGATCTTTTGAAGGTAGTTAGAATACCATAATCTGTATTTCTTTTTTTCATATATTTTATTACTTGACAAAACTTTGCAATTTTGAATTAACATCTTGGTCTATATTTTTACTATTAATTAATGAAATAAACTATTAAATATTTGGATTATGATAGAAAAATGTTTTTTTCAAAAAGTTTATTGGGAAAACTAAAACTAAAAATTAACTTAAAACACTTTATATTCAGATGAATAAGAAAAAAAAGCATTATGCTGCAACTATTACAAGTAATTATTAATTTTAATATTTTTTAAGCTTTAATAAATATAAAAATATATTTAATTAAAAATTATTCCATAAAATTGATTGAAAAATTGATTAAATTTAGGAAATCGTTTTGATCAATTTGTGGTGAAATTTCAAATTCATTTTCATTGTTTTTTTTAATTAACCAAGATCTTTTGAAAGTAGTAAGAATACCATAATCTGTATTTCTTTGGTTTATATATTTTATTACTTGCCGTAAGAGTTTATAATTTTCTTTATTTTGAAATCTCAAAAAATCTATAGATTCCTTGACAGAATTATTTGTTTTTACTTCAATTATTATTTTAATTTCATTATTAATTAAAATATGTATGTCTTCTTCAACTGTTTGTTTAAAAATGTATTTTTGTTTAAATGTTTCTTCTAATAATTTTAATATATTCGTTTCTAAAGTTTTTTTGTTATCAAGACAATTTTCATTCATCAATATTTTATATCTCATTGGTAAATCTTTATTCGATTTGATTTTAAATATTTTGAATTCATCATCAAAATCCTCCCACTTATTTAATTTGAAATCTAATAAAATAAACATTTTAATATTCATATATTTGTAAAATATTTAAAAAATATTACCATATTCAAAAAAAGAATTGTGCTTGAAATAAAAAAGTTTATAATTCGATATTAAATTTAGAATTTTATGATAAAAAAAATTTTGATGGTATTTTGAATTTTCACTTGAATTTTCTTTAATTAAATTTAAAAAATCATTATCTTGAATCGGATGAATCGATTTTATAATTTCTAAATTATTTAGAACAACTAGATTACTGTTATCTTCAGTTGGCTTGGAAACATTGTGGGTAATATATTCAAAACTATTTAATTTTAAAATATATTCATTATTTAAATCTTTATTATTAATTAAGTAAATTTGTCCGATTAATTTTTTTTTTGGTATTATTTCCATTAAACCTAATATTTGTTTGTAACCATCTTCAAAATTACTAGATTCAAGTTTCGATTTTAAATAATTTATCATATCAAAAAGATTTTCTAATATGTTTTCATTAATAAAAAGAGATTTTTCTAATATTTCTTTAATGATATTGACAGATTGTTTATATTCTTCATATTTGATTTTACTTATTAATATTCGACAATTTTGTAGGATTTCCTCAACTGGTTCTAACCATTGTTTATTTAAAATGAATATATTTTTAATTCTTACATCATTGTTATGAATTCCATTTGAAAGAACTATTGACATATAGGAAAGAGCTCTAGCAGCTGAAAAATTATGTGTTTCAAAGTCTCTTGTAAAATCGTTATATTCACTAAAATTGTTTATAAATTTATTTATTTGGTAGAATTTTTTTAACCCTAAATGTTCAGCTAATAAAAACATCATTTTCTCTTGGCATGGATTGTTAAACTCATAATCATTTTCTACATAAACAATTATTAGAGAATTTTCATTAGTGTTATAATCAATACAATTTAAAAAGTCTTGTTCAATATTATCAAAAGATTTTGTTTTGACTATAAAAATAAAAACTAAAAAATTATCTAATTGAATTGAATTTTTTAAATTTTCTAGCAATTTTTTAATATTAACGTATCCATTTGTAACATAATCATAATCTAAGAACATGAATATTGGATCAAGACAAATATTTTCATTTTTAAATTCATAATCATCCTTAAATTGATTATTATCATTTAAACTATTCAATTTGTTTTGTAGTTTTTTTATTCTGTCTATAATTAATATTTTGTCGTAATTGGCAAATATTTTTTTTTTTATTAAATCAAATTTTATATTTATTGTAAAATTATCCATTTGTATATGCTCTATTTTTAGTAGACTTTTTTCCCAATCATAGCATAATTCTAATTTTTTTTTCAATTGTTTAGGTTGTGCAATAAACTTATTGTTTTTGATAAAATCAAATTTAGATTCAAAATCTTTACATTTATTATAGTCATCAAGTTTTGAAGAATCAGGCAACTGGTTTGTAGATGAATGAATCGATCGGTATGGATGTTTGATTTTTAAGCCAAATTTATCTTTGTTGTATGTATTTACTAGATAATTATTCCCTAGAATTATTTTTTGCACACTTTTAATATTTTCATATAATTCTGCATCATTTATTTTTATATCATTTATATCAATTCCAAAAAAAAAAATTTCATCTGATAGATAATTGATTATATTATTTACTATTTTATTCGATTCTAACTCAAATTGTTTCAATCTCGAGTCTACATTTAAATCAAAATTGGTTATTTTAAAACAATCAAGACTAAATAAAATTAATGAATAAACAAATGATTTTGAAAATCTAAAGCTTGACAATCTTTCTTTAACATTTTTTATTTGTTCATTTTTATTTTTTACATTTGATAGATTAATTTTATAAAATTTAATAAAAAAATTAGTATGATTTTTATAAATTTCATCTATCTCCTTCAAAAAAACATTTTTAATTTTCTCAAAGTCTGATATATAATTTGATTTTTTTATATCATTTTCGTTTAAAATTTCTAAACAAAAAACCTCGGAATCATCTTTGGTATCTGATTGATATTCTAAAATTACTTGATTTAAATTTTTAATATTATTAATAAAATCGTCAAATATTTTTTGTAAAACTATTGTTATCTCATTTATTTTTCTCTTATACCTATCATGAGTTAAAATTTTAAAAAGAATACTTGATGATGATATATTCGTTTTCTTTAGATTTTTATTTAACTGATTTAAAAGATGATTATTAATTGCTATTGATTGTTTCATGAATTTCTGAAATAAACTTCTCTTTTTATATTTGCTTACTTCTTTAACTATAGGTTTTAAACTATTTAATAGTGAACAATCTTTTAATATCTCTTCATCATATCCAGAATTTTCATTCAAAATAACTAGACTATCGCATCTATCGATTAATTCACGCTTATCACCTTCATTTACTATTATACCTTTTCTATGATTTTCTTCTAAATTTGAAAGGCAAATTTCATTTATTTTTAAAAATTTGCTCAATTCTCTTTTACTATGTTCTCTAGTTTTTTGTAAAAAATTGTTTATTTTTTCTTTATCATCTTCATTTTTACTTATTTTTTCTTCAGTTTTTGAATAAATTGAAACAATTTTAGGAAAATCAGCAATACAATTAAAATTTTTTTTCAATTTAAATATGTCTGATTTGTACAATTCTGCAAAGTCTTGTGGTTTTATTTTACCTAAATCGTCGTTTTTTATTATAAATGCACAATCAAGATCCTCTTTTAATATTATAAATGAATTTTTATCATCTGCATTTTCTATTTTTGGATCAGGAACACCGATTGTGTCAATTATTCGAACATTTTTTAGAAATTCATTTTCATAATTAAGAACCGATGATGGTATAGTAATTTTTAGGTACATTAATTCTTCAATATTTTTTTCCTTCATCAAGCTTTGCATTTTTTCTATTATTTTGTCTTTTGTTAGTTTTACCGATATATTTTTTGTATCGTTATTATAAACATACTCAAATTTGTATAGTTTTTCGTTTTCTTCATTATTAAAACTGCATATAGTAGGATATTTTGTCCAGCCTTTATCAATTTTACTAATTGATGACTCCACCGGTAGCAAATCAATACCGATCAATTTATTTATAAGAGTTGATTTTCCAGTTGAAATTTTACCAAAAAACCCAAACACAATAAAATTTTCACTTGTTTTAATATTTCGATTATTATTTTCTAATTCTTTTTGCATTTCGGAATCATTTAATTTTTTAGCAACAGTATTCAGTGCTGTAAAAATATTATCTACATCTCTATAAATGTCATTTTCTTCAGTTTTTATTAATTTTTTTTCTATTGTTTCAGAATCTTCTGAATTTGAGCTTTTTCTCTTTAGATTCGACATTTCTAAATTTTAATTTTAAAATCTTTTTATTTTAATTAATGCCGTTTATAAAAGTAATATTTTAATCTGCTTATTTAAAGTGTTCAACTTAAAATGATAAATCAAATCAAATCTTATTTGCAATGATAAAATTTTCTAACAAAAGATTCCTTAAAACCTTGGTGATTTAACTTTTCTTAATTTTTTAGCTGTTTTACTGCTTTACTGTTTTTTAGTATCAAACTAAATTTAGGTTTTTTGATAAAACTAGAAAATAATTAAAATATTGGTTCGAATTAACGAATATACATATCTTTTAAATAGTTTAATTTTAAAAATGGTGTACTACTTTAGAAAATTTAAATTCTGAATACGAAATTTAAAGAAGCTTATAAGCTTAAATTTAAGAAATTATTATTATTCTGAATAAAGTTTAATATTTAAAAAGTACTATGTTCAGTGTAAAAAAGGTGTAATATATAAAGTTTCAATATAGTAAACAAATAAAATATTATTCATAGAATTAAAATGCCTAAAAATAAAAAATAATAATTTTTTTTTCTAATGCTTAAATAAAAGGTAATAAAATTTCAATATAAAAAAATATTTACACTTCCTTTTTGACAGTGGAGTAGTCAAGAGAGCAATATGTACGAACATAATACTTTTTAAATGTTAAACTTGATTTAGAACATTATATTAACTTGATTACCATGATGATGATGATAAAGGATTTAGAAGGATAAAGAAAATTTTGATCTCTTGATGTTTTTGACAAACGTGAAAAATTAAATGATAGAGTAGGAAAATTTGAGGAAACTTTAGTAACTAAGAGTAATTTTTCAAATATTGTTGAAGTAGATTAAACTGGTTAATTCAAGGTTGGTGATTTAGAACTTATTGGATTTTATGAGTTTTCTAATTTATTAAAAATATCTTTATTGTCCGAGTTAAAACCATTTATATCTTCAGTTTCATCGTAATAATTAATGTAATCTGAAATTAATGTTTTTTTAAATGTGTTTTAAGGAAGTGACCAACTCAAAATTACTGGTTGTATGTATATATGAATATGAACTTGGGAAATCAAGTTAGATATTATCAAAGTATATACTTGTTTCTTCCATATTTTCAAGTTTAACTAAATTGAAATTTGAAACATTAATTAATTGAATAATGAGAAAATATTTCATGTTATTATAAACACATTATAAATATAGTAGCCGATGCATGAATCAATTTTTTGTCTATATCTTAATCATAATTAAAAAAAAAGCTTTTGATTTTTTGGTCTGGAAAAAATAGTTTAAAATCAAACATAAAGCAATATTTTTGAAATTATTATTTAAAAATTAAAAAGAGCTTTATACACCTAGATTGAATTGATGGATAAATTTTTATGATTTTAATTTTAGCAAATCTAAATAATTTAAGCAATTCAATATTTTTAAACGAATCATATCGTTTCAATAAATTACATTTTTGTTGTATAAATTTATGATCAGATACATAACTAATATTATAAAATAAACATAATTATTAAAACTTTGAATTATTATTAATTTAAATTTAAATTATAACTCAATCAAGTGTATAAAAAATGTTGCTAGCTTTTAAGTTTTAGGAAATTCAGCTGAATTCAAACAACAAAATTTCAACAATTCAAACAACTCAAATCAAATTAAAAAATTTTACATATATTCTATTAGAAAATGAAATATAAAAATTAATAACAAAAAATCTTTAAATTAACTAATAGCTTTTGATAATATTTTAAATAATACATCTTTTCTCTAATAAAAAAGACTAAAGACTTTTTAATGCTTGATTGATATTTTTAAATAATCATAAATGTATTTCTTCTTTTTAGCTTAATTTAGCTTAGTTTTTTTGCATTTTAAATTTTATAAAATTTTTCATTAAATTATCAAATAAACAGTCTTAAAATTATTGATTCAAAATTTAACAAAAAAGAAAAATTAAAATCTTATCAAACTAAAGTTATAATTTTTTAAGTAAATATTATCTTTTGTTGTTGTTGTTGTTATTTTAAACCATTTAGAGATAAAAATAATATTACTTTTCAAAAATAAAAGTTATTCTATACTAAGAAATGCCTTTCTATTTAAAATTAATTGCAATTTTAATTATTAAAATAAACAGTAATTAAGTTTAAAACTTGTAATTATTATATAATTTATAAATACTGTAGTATGATTATTAAGGTTTTTTATGTTCTGAATGGGATTATAAAGCAAATGGACCTTTCATGTTTTCTAGCTGTAAAGGCGAAGAACAATCACCAATTAATATTGACAAATCAAATGTATTATATAATGCTGGTCTTAAAAAATTTAATTTTATTAACCATGATCAATATTTTAACTGGAAGTTCATTTTGTTTATAGATCCAAAAATCAAAAATTGGCGGTTTTAGGGTTTTTGTTATATCTTCCGGGAACTGATTTTTTAATATGTTTATATCAGTGAGTTAAGCTTTAAAATAAGTTTTTTTTTTAAAGTTTGGTCCCATGACATGGGGGGTTCTATTAGGTCTAAACTGTAGCATGCGGTTTTTTCAAGTTTATTCTAAAAAACAATCAATCATTCAAATATTTCTATGTAGATAATAGTATATTTGGATTCCCCATCATTTTCTGAACAAGATTAAAAAAAGGTATTTACTTCAAAAAATAAAAATGACCAAGATAACCACTTTTAAAGCTAAACTATTATTCAATGTTTAAAAGCTTATATTTTGGCATGGGATGGTCAAAATAAGCATATTTTTGAAATCAGCTCATCAAAATCTACCAGAATATCCAAAGAAATTTAAATTTTAAATTTTTAGACAAATTGCCCCATATCCTTTGTTGAATTTAATATACTGATTTTTTTGAATAAATAGACTTATTATTTTAAAGGACAAAGTAAAATTTAACTGCTGTAAGAGAGAATTTTTTTGTTTTGATGTACTCGTGATACTGACTTTGTACAACTTGTTTGCAATCCGAACTTGATAAAAAGACTAAAAACAAAATGATTGAAAATCCTATTAGTAGCAATATATTTAGATTTTTATCAGTTTGTAAAAACTCAAGTTTAAATAATTCTATTTTATTTAATCAAAAAATAATTATTGATGACTATATAAAAATAAAAACGAAATAAATCAAAGAATCAATTTGTAACAGTGATGCTGATGCTCAGAATTAGAATCAAATTACAAATATTTTTAATTTATTACATATTTTTAATTTAAGACATTAAAACAAATTTTTTTTTCTAACTGTTCAGTAATGTTTACTTGGTCTTGGTGACTAAGAACATCTCTGCGATGCTTTAAATAATATGATTAAAAAATGTTTAAATTTTAAATTATTGTTTTATGATTAATGATAAAAAAAATGAAATATTAAACGATTTACCCATTGAGAAAATATTTTGAATATTTTCATTTATTCTAAAATTTACAATTTTAATTACTTTAAAAGATATAGTTATACTTATTTAAAATAAGACTTTAAAAAATTTTAATTTATTAAATAATTTATTAAGTAAAAATAAACATTGAGTAAAATTTTGTCAGCATTTTTTAATTGAACAGTAGTGCCTAATTACCTAAAATCTAGTTCTAAAATCTAGCTTTAAACATCGTAATCCTGAGCTATTTTAAAAATCCAAATAAAACTAGCAACTTCCAATTTTCTAAAAAGAAAAATCTTTTAATTTATTAGTTAAAAATAGATTCACTATTAGTCAAATTGTAAATCTAATAAACTTAATAAATATAAACTTAATAAAAATTTAAAATTTTTAAAGCTAAAAGAAAAGGGATTCGGGTATTGAAATTGGCATGAGTGAAGAATAGCGCGTAAACGACCTTTTTGACAGAAAATATAGGTAAACTTTATATATTCTGAATCCCGACGAGCTGATAACGAGTCTGATGACCGAAGCCACACCTTTTTAAAAAATTTACCTTTAAGATAAAGTCAAATTAAAAAACTAACTTTAAAAATGAATTCCTCGTCCTTGATTACCCTGATTGAAAAATTAAAGATTCGGTTTTTGATTACCGAAAAATTTAAAGCGGAAATTAAGAATTGATGAGTTATTAGACGAATATATTGAAATTCATCTAACAATTCATCAAAATAACAATTGTGAAATTTTATTTTCAAATTTTTTTTGGTTAATTAAATAAATAAATTTTGTTAAATATTTTAGAAAAAATTAGCGCAATTTTTTTAATTAGATTGATAATTCATCATTTATTACACGATAAATTATTAATTAAATTTTAAAAGATAAAAGAAAACCAAAAATAAACAATTCCTAATATCCGCTTTAAATTTTTCGGTAATCAAAAACCGAATCTTTAATTTTTCAATCATTTTTAGGGTAATCAAGTTAGTTTTTTAATTTGACCTTATCTTAAAGGTAAATTTTTTAAAAAGGTGTGGCTTCGGTCAAACCGACATCAGATTCGTTATCAGCTCGTAACAGGGATTTAGAATATATAAAGTTTACCTACATTTTCTGTCAAAAAAGTCGTTTCCGAGCTATTCTTCACTTATGTCTTGAAATTTAATTTTCACAATATATGTTTAAAAACATTCTGTTAGAACAGTATTTTTTAGTACGCAAAAATAATTGAGCAAAAATGAGCTAATTGAAATTTGAGAAAAATTTTCAAAGAAATTTAAATAAATATGCTCCACTTTAAGATATTTTTTGATATCTATTGTAAAAAAAACAAATATAAATAAACTTTAATAAAAGTAATAATCGGCTTTTTTTATTGCGACCTATGTTAAATTCTACATAAAATAAACTAGACGATTTTAAGATTTTTTTTAAATGGAGTTATATATGAATTTAAAAAACTAAACTACAATTTTTGATTTGGAGCACTTAAAAAAAAAATTTTTAATCAATTTCATAACATCGCTATTGAATAAAATAAACTCCAATTTATAAATCTTTTTAAATAATAAGTACAATTAGTACTATATTTTATTGCTTCTACAATTGTATAACTGGCGCTATTTGAAATCATTTAAAGTTATATTAAATAAATTTAAAAACAATTTTATTACGAGAACAATAGTAAACCTGTGTTGACATATTTTTAGAAATTTCAACAAGATTTATGCAATTTTTATTATTAATTCAAATATTTCTATACTACTATTTTAAATAGTTTTTTACCTTTAACAAGAAAATTATTACCAAACTAAAAAAAAAGGGAATTATAAACATAGTCCTAAATAAATATAA
This sequence comes from Brachionus angularis, assembly GCA_021432725.1. NCBI lineage: Eukaryota > Metazoa > Rotifera > Eurotatoria > Ploima > Brachionidae > Brachionus > Brachionus angularis. The sequence continues at coordinate 4,214,755 of JAJVDD010000005.1, forward strand.
TTCTAATTTAAATTATTTCGCATAAAAAGTTGAATCTTTACTTCCTTTTTTTTTAAACTAAAAAAAAACAAATTTTTTAAAATTATTATATTTTTATAATTAAGTATAATAACAAGCCAATATTCAGTTTGAATATGAAGTTTCAATTAAAATTATTTAAAACTAAACAAAAGATTTTGATTTTTCAATTAAACGAAAAAAGGAATATAACTCATAAATAATTAAAATATTTGTAAAATAATTTTAAGGAAACTTAAAATGTCAGATTTAAAAAGGAAAAATTCCGATAAAAATGGTTCAAGAAAATTAATAAAAAATATTGTAGAGCAAAATATTGATCAAGATGTAGAAATTGTTTATAATACTTTGGACAAAATTTCAAAGCATTTACAAGATTTTACAAAACAAAAAGAATTAAAAGATGATTATGAAATGATAAGAAATAAAGATAATTCTATTGTATTTGGACTTTTTGGTGATATTTCAAGTGAAAAATCTACTCTAATAAATAAATTAATTCGTATTGATATTATTCCAAAGGAAACCTTTACAAACAAAAATAACATAAAATATCCTATAGTATATTATTTTAATGAGGATAAAAATGAAACAAAATACAAATTAGAATATGTTTTTGAAAATCCTAATATAATTTATATGGAAAAATATTCAACAGAAGAAATAATTACAAATTTTATAACTCAAATGACCGAAGAGTTTATTATTAAAAATCAAAATCTTATGTACATTAAATTTTTTATACCATCAACAATTCTAACAATTGAAAATGAATTTTTAAAAAATATTAGAATAATTGATACAATCGGAGTTCCTAATCCTAAAATAGAAAATGCCGATGTCAAAAATTCATTTGTAATATTAAAAGAAGATCTAGATTGTGCATTTATAATAGAAAACGATGATTTAGGTAAAATTAAATCACAAGACTTTGCTGAATTGTACAAATCAGACATATTTAAATTGAGAAAAAATTCTAATTGTATTGCTGATTTTCCAAAAATTGTTTCAATTTTTTCTAAAAAGAGTGAAGAAAAAAGATCTAAATATGAAGATGATAAAGAAAAAATAAATAATTTTATACAACAAACTAGAAAACATAGTAAAAGTGAATTGAATAAATTTCTAAACTTAAATGAAACATGTCTATCAAGTGTGAAACATAGACAAGGTATTATAGTTTATGAAGGTGATAAACTTGAATTAATAGATCGATGTGATAGTTTGGTATATTTGAATGAAAGCTCTGGTTATGATGAAGAGATTTTAATAGAATATTCTCTATTGAATAGTTTAAAGCCTATAATTAAAGAAGTAAGCGAATATAAGAAAAGAAGTCTGTTTCAAAAATTCATTAGAAAATCAATAAAAATTAATAATCATCTTTTAAATCAGCTAAATATAAATCTAAAAAATAACAATTTATTATCAAATTGTCTATTAAAAATTAATGATTGTAGTTATTATAATAAAATAAATGAACTCAAAATAGAATTGAAATTAATATTGAATATTTTTAATGAAAATTTTAAAACAAATGTTTCTATGTTTCAATCGGATGATCAAAATTCTAAAATTCAAAATGAAAATGTAAATTGTTTAGAAATTCTAAACAAAAATGATGTCAAAAAATTAAATTATAAATGCAATTCGGAAAAATATAAAAATGAATTATTGAATTTTTTAGAAGAAATTTATAAAAATCATGTAGAATTTATCAGTTTTAAAATTAATCAATATCATATAGAAAACCAAATTTTTCAAGAGATTATAAAAAGTTTGAAATTCAATGATTCATTTGCGTATGTATATACTTTAAGTCTTGATTATTTTAACCCTTATATATCTAGCAGTGATACAGATAAACTTCAACAATTCGATTCATCACTTGATATTATTGTTGATGAAATAATCAATTGTATATCAGACGAAATATTTATTTTAGCAAATATGAATCCAAATGATTTAGAATTATATGAAAACATGATAAAAATAAAAAAATTAATTTTAGAAAATGATTATTTAGTTAATATTTATAACAAAAATAAATTTGATTCAAAAATTAAACAACCATTTCGTTCATTTGAGTCAACAACCGAACAGATATCTGATTCAATAAAAATAGAATTTAAAGAGCCAACACAATTAAGTAATAACATGAGTATAAATATAAATTTTGATTTTAATATTAGAAAAACATTTGCAAGTTATGACAAAAGTTTGATATTAGGTAAAACAAAAGACCTAAAAAATAAATTAAATAATTTAAATGATAATAATCAATTAAAAGATGATTACGAATTTAAAAATGAAAACATTTGTCTTGATCCAATATTTATATTTTTAGATAATGATTATGTTACAAATGGTTACGTTAATGTTAAAAAATTTCTAGAAAATTTAAGGAATTCAATTCAATTAGACAATTTTTTAGTTTTTATTTTTATAGTCAAAACTAAATCTTTTGATAGTATAATAGAACAAGATTTTTTAAATTGTATTGATTATAATACAAATCAAAATTCTCTAATAATTGTTTATGTAGAAAATGATTACGAGTTTAACAATCCATGTCAAGAGAAAATGATGTTTTTATTAGCTGAACATTTAGGGTTGAAAAAAATCTACCAAATAAATAAATTTATAAACAATTTTTGTGAATATAACGAATTTATTAGAGAATTTGAGACACATGATTTTTCAGCTGCTAGAGCTCTTTCCTATATGTCAATAGTTCTTTCAAATGGAATTCAAAATAATGATATAAGAATTAAAAATAATTCTTTTATAGATAAAGAATGGATAGATCTTGTTGAAGAAAAGATACAAAATAGTCGTAATTTAATTAGAGACAAATACGATGAATTCAAAAAAACAATCAAAACAATTAAAGAACAAAATCAAAAATTTACATCAATCAATCAAAACCTATTAAAAAAGCTATTTGCTATATTAAATTACTTAAAAGAAATACTCAAGCACCACAAAGAATATGAAGATTCATACAAAGAACTACTAGATCTAATGAAAACAATACCCAAGCGAAATTTTGTTGGTCAAGTTTATCTAGTTAATCATAATAATATTAGCAAAGATATTTATTCGAAATTGAACAGTTTTGAGTATTTAACTCACAATTTGACAAAAACAAATAATGAAGATTATTATAATCAAATTGTACTAAACAATTTAGAATTGATTTCTAATTCATTTCATGATAATGCTTTTTATGATTTAATAGGTAGACAAGCTGATTTAGCAACTGAATTAGTTAAATATTATAACAACAATTTTTTTTCTATTTATAATCTTTTTTACTTTATTCATAAATCAGGTCAAGCTCAATTTGAATATGGTAAAATATTAAAATGATTTTGTTTACTATTTAAACTAAAATGATTTTGATTCAATTTTTAAGATTTCAAATTAAATAAATGGCAATATTTTGATGAAGAATTTAATAATTTTAAATCTTTAAATATAAACATAGATGAACAAAATAATATAATGAATACTTATAAAGATTTATATAATTATAATATTGGTTTGGATGAAAAAGTTTTAGAAACAATTATATTAAGCTTTTTGAAAGAAGCATTCACGAATAAATTATTTGCTGGTAAAAGATACATTTTGGAACAAACAAATCAACATGATTTAAGTATTTTAAATACGAACAAGAATATTAAATTAGCTTTAGAAGTAAAAACAAATGACAGTATTAAAGAAGATGTAGACTTTTTGAAGCCAAATAAAGAAAACGAGATATTGCTAAAACAAGTTATAAATAATATAAATACAACCAAATCAGAATATGGTGTTTTAACCACAATGCAAAGAAGTTGGGTAATTAAACAAATCAATCAAAATGATTTTATAATATCACCAAAAATTGATGAAAAAGATTTTTTAAATTTAATATATTTTGTAACAAATAGTATAAAATATGATTCATTTTGAGAACACCAAAATACTATATTTGAAATGAATTTATTGTATGAGTAATATAGTATTAATAGTCCATCTTTACACATAGAGAAAGTATGCATTTACAAAGGCCTCAAAATGTCAAACAACACTTGTAAAAAATATTTATTATAAATATAACAAAAAAGTTTTTACTTTTTCATTTGATTTTTAGGCTTTTTTATTTTACAAAATTGCCTACAAATGTTTTATTTTTGTTAAAAACGATAACTAATGTTTGAGTAAAATAGTATATTTTCTATTTGAATTATATTATTTTAAGAAAAGTTTAAATTTAGCATATTGCTTGACAGCAGTGTGAATGTGGTATATTTTTAATGGTTCCTCTAATGAAGGTGAACCAAAGCAAACAAAAAGAGGTAGTCTTTCTCGTGACGATCAGACAGCTCAATAAATAATCTATATCTTTTAAAATCGATATTTTTTTATTTTTAATATTTTTCTAAAAATTAGAAAAAACTTTAGACTTCAATCATTTTGTAATTAAAATTTGTTTTATTTTAGAATTAAAAAATAAAAAATTTCACAAGAAAAAAGCGCAAAATCATTATTAATAAGAAATATGTAAACTAATATCTTGAAAAAATCAAAAAGAAAAGAGAATCAAAAAGCAATTTTGACAACTTCAGAGGCATCTTCTGAAGTCGATTAAAAAAAAAATTTTAAATAAACATAACGTTCTTTTAAATTTAATATTTTATTACTTTTAAGACTTTGATTTAATATAATATTAAAATAGAAAATTTAAAAATTTAAAAAATACAAAAATAAAAATTTTAAAAAAATTAATGTTTTAATATTTAGAATTTTTAGTTGCATTGCTTTGTTTGAATTTAAATTTGTGTAAATTTTTCTTTTTTTTATCTGTTGTATTTCACGAAAATTAGGTTCTGGCCAATTTGAATGAAATGCTTGGGCAAGCTTTTTTGGAATAATAAAAAATTTAAATTTAATAATTTAAAAATAAATTTTAAAGATAATTAAAGTAATTTAAAATTAGACATATCAAGTCTATCTGTAATTCAAAGCTTTTCAAAGTCAAAGAAGAATTTAAACTTTTATAAAAAATACTTGGAATGATGAAACGTTAAGTTTAAAATCAAATACAGTCCATAAAACATTTTCAGAGCATGGTGGAGTAGTCAAAGAGCCAGCGTATCTAAAATAAGGCTTTGAGTTTAATTCTGATCCAGATGGTAAAATTGAATTTAAAGAAAAGTTCAAAATTTTGTAATCTTAAAACACCAAATTTTAAATAATTATAAAATAATTAAGAAATTGGAATAATTAAAAAAATTATAAACCATTATCATTTTTAATCATAGAAATTTGTTCAAACAAATATTCAAATTTTGTATTATTTGAATTAGCTGGCTAATTAAAATTAAATTTAAATATATAATTTCTATTTTTAAATATTTAAACTTAATTTGTATATTCACTTGAAACAAAAACCCTAAAACCGCCAATTTTTGATTTTTGGATCTATAAACAAAATGAACTTCCAATGGATATTTCAAATAATCAATTAGATGTTCACTACCTTAAATATTCGAATATATTATTTAAATTATTAAAATAAATTTTTCATGATGCAAAATTAATAACCCTGATAAACATTATAGCCCCAGTGAAAATGAAATTGAACTAAATCATAAGACTCATTAAAGTTACTTCCGTTTATCGAAGGTTTTGTATCCAAAATAACCGGATTTAATATGACTTATGTATCTCTTTATTTTTAGCTGTTTGAATAACTTTAAATAATAAAAAACCTATTACTAGTATGTCCATTATGAGTTAAATTCCAGTTAAAATATTGATCATGGTTAATAAAATTAAATTTTTTAAGACCAGCATTATATAATACATTTGATTTGTCAATATTAATTGGTGATTGTTCTTCGCCTTTACAGCTAGAAAACATGAATGGCCATGCATCAGGTCCATTTGCTTTATAATCCCATTCAGAACATAAAAAACCTTAATAATCATACTACAGTATTTATAAATTATATAATAATTACAAGTTTTAAACTTAATTACTGTTTATTTTAATAATTAAAATTGCAATTAATTTTAAATAGAAAGGCATTTCTTAGTATAGAATAACTTTTATTTTTGAAAAGTAATATTATTTTTATCTCTAAATGGTTTAAAATAACAACAACAACAACAAAAGATAATATTTACTTAAAAAATTATAACTTTAGTTTGATAAGATTTTAATTTTTCTTTTTTGCTAAATTTTGAATCAATAATTTTAAGACTGTTTATTTGATGAATAATTTTTTGAAAAATTTTATAAAATTTAAAATGCAACAAAACTGAGCTAAATAAAACAAGAATTAAATTTTTGATTATTTAAGTTTTAAAAATATCAATCAAGCATTAAAAAGTCAATAGTCTTTTTTATTAGAAAAGAGATGAATTATTTGAAATATTAGCAAAAGCTATTAGTTAATTTAAGAATTTTTTGCTATATAATTAAAATATATATAACATGTTTTAATTTGATTTGAGTTGTTTGATTTGTTCAAATTTTGTTATTTGAATTCAGCTAAATTTCCTAGAACTTAAAAGCTAACAACATTTTTGATACACTTGATTAATTGAATTATAATTTAAATTAATAATAATTCAAAGTGTTAATAATTATGTCTATTTTATAATATTAGTTATGTATTTGATCATATAATTATATAACAAAAATAAAATTATGAGTCCTTACAGTCTTTTAAAATATTGAATTCCTTAAATTATTTAGATTTATTAAAATTAAAATCAAAAATATTTTTCCACCAAATCAATGTAGGCGTATGAAGCTCTTTTTAATTTTAAATAATCATTTCAAAAATATTGCTTTATGTTTTATTATAAACTATTTTTTGCAGACCAAATAATCAAAAACTTTTTTTTTAATTATGATTAAGATAGACAAAAAATCGATTCATGCAACTGCTGCTATATTTATAATGTGTTTATAATAACATGAAATATTTTCTCATTATTCAAGTATTTAATGTTTCAAATTTCAATTTAGTTAAACTTGTAAATATGGAAGAAACAAGTATCTAACTTGATTAGTTCATATTCATATGCATACAACCAGTAATTTCGATTTTCTCACTTCTTTAAAACACATTTAAAAAAAAATCTAATTTCAGTTTAAATTAATGATAACGATGAAACTGAAGGTGTAAATGATTTTAACTTGGACAATGACAATATATATATTTGATAATTTAGATAACTCATAAAACCTACCACATTAAACCACCAACCTTGACTCAACGAGTTTCATCTACTTCAACACTATTTGAAAAATTACTCTCGCCAAATGCTCAAATTTCCTCAAATTCTCCTACTCCTTCATTGAATTTTTCACGTTTGTCAGAAACAAAAAGAGATCAAAATTTTCAATTTTTTACAAGCGGGTATATAGCTCATCATCTTCGTGATAATCAAGTTAAATAATGTTCTAAATCAGGCTTAATATTTAAAAAGTATTATGTTCGTACATAGTCCTCCCTTGACTACGCCACTGCCAAAAAAGGAAGTGTAAATATTTTTTTTATATTGAAATTTTATTACCTTTTTCTAAAGTATTCTTTAAAAAAAAATTTTATTTATTATTATAAAATTCTTTTATTCTATGAATGCTATTTTATTTGTTTTTATTCAACTATATTGAATTTTTTTTTTTAATTAATGTATAACACTTTTTTTTACAATAAACATAGTACTTTATAAATACTAAACTTGATACAGAATAATAATAATAATTTTCTAAAATTAGGTTTTTATGCTTCTTTATATTTCGTATTTAAAATTTAAATTTTCAAAAGTTTTACTCCATTTTAAAAGTAATATGTATAATATAGCTATATTAGATTAGTCGAACCAATATTTTATTTATTTTGTATTATTACGAAAATTTTGATCAAAATAACATAAAGTTACGACTAAAACTTAAGGAAAGTAAAATTACCAGGACATTTAGTAGAAAGAAAAACATTTTGATTAATCGAAATCTAAAATTAAACTGTTTAATTACTAGATTACTATTATAAACGATATTAATTAAAATATAAAAATTTTTAAACTAAATTTTAAAAATGTTGAATCTCAAGAGAAAAAATTCTTTTTCCGAAAATTTTGATACAAAACAAAAAAAATCAATAAAAACTGAAGGAAGTGATATTTATAAAGATGTAGACAATATTTTTACAGCACTATATACTGTTGCAAAAAAATTAAATGATTCCGAAATGCAAAGAGAATTAGAAAGAGAATATGAAATTATTAAAACAAGTGAAAATTTTATTGTATTTGGGTTTTTGGTAAAATTTCAACTGGAAAATCAACTCTAATAAATAAATTGATTGGCATTAATTTGCTACCAGCCGAGACGTCAATTGGCAAAAATGATAAAGGTTGGACAAAATATCCAACTATATGTAGTTTTAATAATGATAAAAATGAAAAACTATACAAAATTGAGTATGTTTATGATAACGATACAAAAAATACATCGAAAAGATTGACAAGAGAAAAAATAACAGAAAAAATGCAAAGCTTGATGAAAGAAAAAAATATTGACGAACTAATGTACATAAAAATTATTATACCATCATCGATTCTTAATTATGAAAAAGAATTTCTAAAAAATGTTCGAATAATTGATACAGTTGGTGTTCCTGATCCTAAAATAGAAGATGCCGATGTTAAAAATTCATTTGTAATATTAAAAGAAGATCTAGATTGTGCATTTATAATAAAAAACGATGATTTAGGTAAAATAAAACCACAAGATTTTGCTGAATTGTACAAATCAGATATATTTAAATTGAAAAAAAATTTTAATTGCATAACTGAAGACTTTCCAAAAATTGTTTCAATTTATTCAAAAACTGAAGAAAAAATAATTAAAAATGAGGATGATAATGAGAGGATAAAAAATTTTATGGAACAAACAAAAAAACATAGTAAAAGTGAGTTAAGTAAATTTCTAAAAATAAATGAAATCGATCTTTCAATAATAGAAGAAAATCATAGAAAAGGTATTATAGTTTATGAAGGTGATAAGCGTGAGTTAATAGATCGATGTGGTAGTCTAGTGATTTTAAATGAAAAATCTGGTTATGATGAAGAGATTTCGAAAGAATATTCTCCATTAAATAGTGTAAAGCCAATAGTAAATGAAGTATTTGAATACAAGAAAAGAAGTTTATTTCAAAAATTTATGAAAAAATCAATAGACATAAACAATCATCTTTTAAATCAGTTAAATAAAAATCTAAAGAAAACGAATATTGCATCAACAAATTTTCTTTTTAAAATTTTAACCAATGATAGTTACCAGAATAAGATAAAAGAGATTACTATTGATTTGCAAAAAATATTTGACGATTTTATTAATAATATTAAAAATTTGTATCTAGAAATTTCGGAAAATCAATCAGATACCAATGATGATTCCGAGGTTATTTGTTTAGATGATCAAAACTCTAAAATTCAAAATGAAAATATAAATTGTTTAGAAATTCTAAACAAAAATGATATAAAAAAATCAAATTATCTATCAAAATTTGAAAAAATTAAAAATGATTTTTTGGAAAAGATGGAAGAAATTTATAGACGTCATACTGATTTTATTAAAAGTAAAATTAATCAATTAAATATAAAAAATAAAAATGAGCAAATAAAAAATATTAAAGAAAGATTAGCCAGCTTTAAATTTACTGAATCATTTTTATACTTATTAATTTTGTTAAATATTGATTGTTATAATATTGTCAACTTTGATATAAATATAGACTCAATATTGAAACAATTTGAGCTAGAATCGAATAAAATAGTAAATAATATAGTCAATTATCTATCAGACGAAATATTTTCATCAGGTATTGAAATAAATGATATCAAAAAAGATGATGTCGAATTATATGGAAATATTAAATATGTACAAAAAATAATTCAAGGAAATAATTATCTACTTAATACTTACAATAAAGATAAATTTGGTTTAAAAATCAAACATCCATACCGTTCGATTCATTCATCTACAAACCAGTTGCCTGATTCTTCAAAACTTGATGACTATAATAAATGTAAAGATTTTGAATCTAAATTTGAATTTATCAAAAACAATAAGTTTATTGCACAACCTGAACAATTTAAAAAAAAATTAGAATTATGCTATGATTGGGAAAAAAGTCTACTAAAAATAGAGAATAAACAAATGGATCGAAATAATTTAACAATAAATATAAAATTAGAAAAGAATAATATATATGCAAGTTACGACAAAAAATCAATTATAGATAGAATAGATAAACTACAAACTAAATTGAATAATTTAAATGACAATAATCAATTTAAGGATGATTACGAATTTAAAAATGAAAATATTTGTCTTGATCCAATATTTATGTTCTTAGATAATGATTATGTTAAAAATCGATATCTTAATATTAAAAAATTTCTAGAAAATTTGAGAAATTCAATTCAATTGGATAATTTTTTAGTTTTTATTTTTATAGTCAAAACTAAATCTTTTGATAGTATAATAGAACAAGATTTTTTAAATTGTATTGATTATAATACAAATCAAAATTCTCTAATAATTGTTTATGTAGAAAATGATTATGAGTTCAACAATCCATGTCAAGAAAAAATGATGTTTTTATTAGCTGAACATTTTGATTTGAAAAAATTCTACCAAATAAATAAATTTATAAACAATTTTTGTGAATATAACGAATTTATTAGAGAATTTGAGACACATGATTTTTCAGCTGCTAGAGCTCTTTCCTATATGTCAATAGTTCTTTCAAATGGAATCCATAATAATGATGTTAGAATTAAAAATATTTTCACTCTAAAAAAACAATGGTTAGAGCTTGTTGAGATAAAGATACACAATTTTCATTATTTAATAGGTAAAAATAAATACAAAGAATATATACAATCGATTAAAAACATTAAAGACAAATTAGATAAATCGTTATTTATTAATGAAAATATATTAGAAAATCTGTTTGACATATTAAATTATTTAAAATCAAAAATTGAATCTAATAATGATTATGAAGATTCTTACAAAGAAATATTAGGTTTAATGGAAAAAATACCAAAAAAAAACATTATAGGACAAATTTACTTAATTAATAATAAAGATTTAAAAAATGATTTTATTTCAAAATTGAATAGTTTTGAATATTTTACTCATAATGTTTCCAAGCCAACTGAAGATAACAGTAATCTAGTTGTATTAAATAATTTAGAATTAATAAAATCGATTCATCCAATTCAAGATAATGATTTTTTTAATTTAATTAAAGAAAATTTAAATGAAAACTCAGAATATCATCAAAATTTTTTTTATCATAAAATTCTAAATTTAATATCGAATTATAAACTTTTTTATTTCAAGCATAATTCTGGAGTTAAATTTTTTGAATATGGTATTAATTTTTAAATATTTTACAAATAAATGCATATTAAATTGTTTATTTTCTAAGATTTCAAATTAAATAAATGGGAGGATTTTGATGATGAATTTAATGCATTTAAGACCAAATTTAATATTAATTTAACAAAGAAATATCAAAAACTGATGAATGATTGCTTTAATGACAAAAAAACAATTGAAAAAACTGTAGAAACAAAAATATTAAATATATTAGAAGAAACATTCACAATAAAACAAAAATACATTTTTAAACAAACAGCTCAAGAAGACATACATATTTTAATTAATAATAAAATTAAAATAATAATTGAAGTAAAAATAAATAATTCTATTAATGAATCAATAGATTTTTTGAAATTTCCAAATAAAGAAAATGATAAACTCTTACGGCAAGTAATAAAATATATAAACCAAAGAAATACAGATTATGGTATTCTTACTACTTTCAAAAGATCTTGGTTAATTAAAAAAAACAATGAAAATGAATTTGAAATTTCACCACAAATTGATCAAAACGATTTCCTAAATTTAATCAATTTTTCAATCAATTTTATGGAATAATTTTTAATTAAATATATTTTTATATTTATTAAAGCTTAAAAATATTAAAATTAATAATTACTTGTAATAGTTGCAGCATAATGCTTTTTTTTCTTATTCATCTGAATATAAAGTGTTTTAAGTTAATTTTTAGTTTTAGTTTTCCCAATAAACTTTTTGAAAAAAACATTTTTCTATCATAATCCAAATATTTAATAGTTTATTTCATTAATTAATAGTAAAAATATAGACCAAGATGTTAATTCAAAATTGAAAAGTTTTGGATATATTACTCATAGTTTTTTAAAACCCTGTGAAGATAACAGTAATCATGTTGTACTAAATAACCTAGAATTAATGAAGTCTATTCATTCGATACAAGATAACAATTTTTTTAAATCAATTTGTAAACCAGTAGATGAATCAGATTACAATCATAATTATTTCTGTCATAAAATTTTACATTTGATTTCGAATTATAAACTTTTTTATTTCAAGCACAATTCTGAAGTGAAATTATTTAATTATGGTAAAATTTTTATAAATATTTTCCTATTAATAAAATAAATTATTAAAAATTCTTGTAGATTTCAAGTTAAATATTTGGGAAGATTTTAATGATGAATTTAATACATTTAAAACCATAATTTTAATATTAATTTATCCAAAAAATATCTAATATTGATTAATGATCTTATTCAAAATATTATTGAAAAATCTGCAGTATTAAAATTATTTAATATGTTAGAAGAAACATTTACAAATAACCAAAGATAAATTTTTAATATAACATCTCAAGACGACCTAGATGTTATAATTGATAATGAAATTAAAATAATAATTAAAATAAAAAAAAATTCTATCAATGAATTTATACATTTTACGAAAGCTCTTAATAAAGAAAATGAAAAACTCTTGCAAAAAGTAATAAAAAGCATAAACCAAAAAAAACAGAATATGGTATTCTTCCAAACTTCAAAAAGACTTGGCTAATTAAAAAAACTGATAAAAATGAATTTGAAATTTCACCTCAAATTGGCCCGAATGATTTTCTGAATTTAATAAACTTTTTAATCAAATCTGTAGAATAGATTTAATATTTTTAAAATAAAGCTATAAAATATACTGTAGATTTATTTAAAAAATTTAATATTAACAATTAAAACTTTGAGACTTAAACCAATTATAAAAATGTTCAAATTTTTATGTGATTTAAAATGAAGACTTTATTTAGAAGGAAACAAAAACTCATTCAATATATTTTTAGACATAAGAGAATTCATGTTTTTTATGTCAATTCAGAACTCTACTCTAATCGAATAGAACACTACTCTAATCAAACCTTGCTTGACCAAACTTTACTAGATAATATTGAGAATGTTATACCTATCAGTGGTTTCAATATTAATCTTCTCGTTAGTGACCTAAAGAAGTTAGATTACAACTTAAACTCATTCTCTCAAACTTGTTTAAGTGATAAAATTATTAACTTCTACTTCAATATAATTTGTTATTTTCATAAATCGAAAAAAATGCCATTCCATCATTCTATTTTCAAAAATACATATCGAACAGTCTATTTAACTCTAATAGATCCCAAAATTTAATAAATAATTGGCCACAGTTTGATAATTATGAATTGCTCATTGTTCCTATTTGCCACAATAGTCACTGGAAAATGTTTTTTATCAATATTGTTAATAAAGTAATTTTATATTTGGATTCATACAGAAAATTCACAAAGCAACATGATGTCCAGCTTTATTTCAACGGTATTAAATGCTTAATTAAAGATAACGCCAAGCAACATACTCTAGACATTGATTTCAATGAATGGAGATTTAAAAGCTTGTCAAAACTACCACAACAGGAAAATAATTTTGACTGTGGCGTCTTCATCTGTTTATTCGCTAGATATCTCTGTTACGACTATAAGATTAATTTTACTCAAAAGGATATACCAAAATTCTGTTCAATGATCAAAAATGAAATAATGAACTTTAGTTTTAACAATATCAATAATATTGAAAGTGTTTCTAGAATCGCTTTTTTAAACATGTGTAGATAGTTTCTGTCACTGTCCAGCCTGCTTCAAAGTTTATAAGAATTTTAATAAATCATACTTTAATCACCTTTTAAATATCCACGAAATTGATCTTTTTGATAATTATTTAAAAATGCCAAACGATACTTATACAAAATACAAATCAAAATCCTTTGTACCAACAAACGCTATTAAAAATTCGCTTTCAATACCAAGTTATTTTTTTAACATTTATAATTCTATCAAAACCGAAAAAAACTTCTCGATTCTTCATTTGAATATAAATTCTTTAAATGCTAAAAAGGTTGAAATATTTATGATTTTAGATCTACGTAATGTAGATATACTAATGTTAAATGAAACTAAACTAAATAGTCTAATACAACAACTTCAAGCTTTAAACACAATTTTTATAATCTCTTGAGATACGATAGAGATAGCCATGGAGGTGGCGTTTGTGTCTATATTCGCAAAGAATACAAATTATCAAAATCTTAAATATGGAACCAATTTACTTTCAAATAGTTTGCAATCAGCTTCTCCTAAACTTTTTGAGCTGTTACAAAAGTCCGTGTATCAATCATAATGAATTTATAGATTCTTTAGAAAATGCTATCTTCTCAATTGATCTCTCGCAACCTTTATTTATTATAGGTGATCTTAATATGGATCTACTTAAAAACGATTGTAAACTTTTTAATTTTATGGATAATTACGATTTAATTAATTTTGTAAATAAGCCGACTAGATTAAATAATAATTACGAATCTGATTATTCACAATTTAAATGCTCTAGCTCCCTGATCGATGTTGTTCTTCATAACCAAAACTTAATAAAAGACATAGAAGTTTTTGATTCAAGCTTAAGCGATCACTGATTCGTTTTAACTAAAATCAATATTTTTCAGATTAAAAAGAACAATACTATAAACTTATTCGCAATCTAAAGGATGATAATTTTTTAAAATTAGTTGAAATAATCGAGCTATCTAACTTCAATAAATATGCTTCTATCTCAAATGTTAACGATAAATGGATCGCTATTTGTAATCATATTATTGACATTTTAGATTCGATTTCACCTGAAAAATTATGTCAAGTAAGTAACTTTCATCGCCGCAGTCAGCCTTGGTTGTAATAATTTGATGATTAATTTTATTTTGGGAAAAACTTTTTAAAATTTGAAATGCAATAAAACTGAGCTAAATTTAAAAAGAACTACATTTTTGAATATTCAAGTCATAAAAATATCTATCAAGCATTAACAGTCTATATAGTCTTTTTTATTGGAGAAGAGATTTATTATTTCAAATATTATCTATTAGTAAATTTAACATTTTTTGACTATTAATTATTATATTTAATTTTCTAAAAAATACGTTACAGTCTTTTAAAAATTGAATTGCTTTACTAAAATTAAAATCAAAAAGTTTATTCCACCAAATCAATGTAGATGTATAAAGCTCTTTTACAATTTTTAAAAATCATTTAAAAAATTTTGCTTTATATTTGCATTTAAAACGTTTTTTAGTTTCTTTTTTTAAATTATCATTAAACTTGGTTAAAAAACTGATTTATGTTATTGCTGCTACATCTATAATATGTTTATAACATTATTAAGAAATATTTTCTTAGTTTATTTTATTTTTTTTCTTAAATATAATGATTTATTCCTCGCTTAGTTAGCAAATTTCAGATATGAATTCAATAAAAGGAAAAAATATATTAGCTAACTCAATAACTATTTATTAGAAAAGGATGCCACTTTTAATAATAATAATTTGCTTAAAGGCAAATTTAAGTTAAGTAAATTAGATACATTCTTGACTAAGAATAATTAAAAATTTTGTCAGTTTTAAAAAAATGCAAGTGTTCGTTATCAAAATTCAGATTATTTGAAACTTCAAAAATAACTTATAACTTTATTATTATTTTTTATTTAAAATGACTCTGAATTGTTCAGGTCTAAATTTCACACCATAATGAATAGATATTAAGATAAAAATTTAAAGTAGATAGAATAAATTTTAAAATTAAAAATTCTTTTGATCCAATTGAAAATTGAAATGTGGCTTGATAATTTGAAATGTATTTAGTTGTAAATAATGCGATTATATTATAAATTAATATTAATATATAATTAAAAACTTTGTATTATTATTTTAATTTAATTTGGTTAACATAGATACATGAGATTATTTTAACATAATTCTTAAAATCAATTAAAGTTGTAGATTTTTAAATTAAATTTGGTTTTAATTTTTTTTTAATTATTTTTTTTTTGGCTAAAGTTAAATATAAAATTTACTTTATTGATTTTTATTCATGTTTACTTAACAAAATCTTTAATAATTCAAATAATAAATAATATTCACTGGTAAATAAATTAAAAAAATTTTTATTTTAATAAAATATAATAAACTCACACCAACTTGCGTCACTTGAATCTAGAAAAATAAAAAGAAATATAATTAAAATAAAAATTAATAAAAATCTTTAATCAAAAGACTTTGGCTTGATAACTAGCCTAATTAAAATTAATTAGTTAAGTTTTAAAATAAATGTCAAAACTATTTGAATAGGTAAAATTGGATGATTCCATAGAGTAAAAAGAACACAAATTATTTGATTTATTGATCAAAACCATAAGGCAATTAGAATTAAATGAACATGTTTTAAAGCATTTCATTTTATTTTTATTTGTCATATTTATTCTACTAATTAAATATTTTTCAAATAAATGGTTCAATTCTGAATTGTTTTGAAGCTTATAACGAAATTTAAATTTAGTTGTTAAGCTATGTTGTATCAACTGAGTTGTTTGAATTTGGACAATAGTTGTACTACTCAAAGTTACTGAAATACTTTCTATATTAGTTGTAAGTTTATTTGTTGTTGAAAATTGCGTTTGACTATTCACATACGCCGAAAAATCTTCAAAATAAATAATTTTTCTGAATTAATATATTTAGAAACTTTTACAATTTTATTTACCTAAGCTGGTTAAAGCTAAAATGCTTGATAAACTGGTTTTAAAAGTTTCTGAATCTAAAATTAAAATAATTAAATAAGAAATCATTTTTTATTTTTTCATTACTTTCTAATGATATTATTGAGTAAATTCCATTTGAATATTGATTACTAGTATAAATATTGGATCCAGTGGTTAAATTCCATAATTTAATATAATTGTCATTAGATCCACTCACCAAAATATCTTCTAATAAAGACTCTATGCACAATACAAAATTAGTATGCCCAGTAAGTGTTTTTACAGGAGTTGAAGTACTTGAATCAATATTCCAAATTTTGATATTATTCCCATCATCTCCACTAGCTAAATATCCATTTGATAGTATTTTCAGAGTATTTACTTTTCTATCATTTGTTATATCTTTATTTATTGAAACTAAATCTGTATTATAAATTCTTATTTTATTATCATTACAACCACAAGCAATATTTCCATCATTAAACGTTTCAAGTGCATAAATAGCTGTACCTACATATATTTCTTTTACTGATTGAAAATTTTGATTATTCCATATTTTTAGAGAGCCATCATTTGCTGAAGTTATCATATATGATTTATTTTTTAATAATTTCATTGAAGTTATTGAATTGCCATTTTATTTTTAGATTAGTAAATTCTGGTAATTTCCAAACATAAATGGATTTATCATCAGATCCAGAAGCAAAACAAGTTTCATTTATTAATAAAATTGATTTTATACCTGAAGATCCATGATTAATATTAGTTAATTTTTGACCATTAGTTGTATTCCATATAAAAATAGTTCCAGTTTTAGCCCCACTTGCTATTAAATCGTTTGATAAAGTCTCCAAACTATAAACAACATCAGCTTGTCCATTTAAATCAAATATTTTTGATGTTTTATTGTAAATTTCACTTTTATCTTTAATTCCGATTGCAAATCCTTTTTTTTATTAAATTTAAACTGAATCATTTTGTTTAAATGAAAAATTTTATACTTTGGCAAATTATTGAATTGTAAATAATTAAAGTTATAAATAAAATAAAATTAAATGAATTCATTTTTTATATAGAAATATATAAATTATTTCCCTGTGCCATAAAAGATTAGATTTTCTAATTATTGATTTTAGAAGTTTTTACTTAGTTAATTATTTATTTATTAAGAAAACTTTATTAAATTTAAAAAATTTCAACAAACTAATTGTTAAAATAAATTAAAAAATTTTTGATCTTTACATAAGCATATGTCTATTTCTTGTTAAAAAACGAGTTTTTTTAATAATTTAAAACTTTTAAATAATTTAAAAAAATCTATACTACTAATCAGGGCTAAAGGCTGTTATTTTCAAAGAAAGAAGAAAGGAAATATTGAGAATTATTACAATATAGATAAGCAAGAGTTAAGTTCAATTAACTCGAAAAATTTGACGAGCAAAATAACTAAGTAATTTAAAAAAACGTTTCAATAAGTGATTTTGTCGATTATAGAAAATTGTTATTCTATAAAAGTTTATAAAACATATTCTTCATAGGTATTAATTAATTTCGAGTATATAAATTAAATATATTGACGAAATTAGCAAATTGATTTATAAAACAAGAATTTATGATCTTTGTATTGCTCCAGCATATATAGATTAGCTGATAGGCAAAATTTTATAAAAAAGGTTTAATTTCTTCTAGTAAAAAAGTTATTCAAAGAAATAAGAATTCTATTTAGAAAATCTCTAAATATTTGCCAAAAAACTGTCATCTTTTTTTCTATTTCAAACTCAAGGATATATTTAAAATTCATAGCTTTTTGAAACAGTTTTTACCTTATCGTAATTTAATTAAAATGAATTTGATTTGTTTTAATTATAATTTTATTAAGAATTTTGAGTGAAATTATAGATATAATTTAACTATTTGATAAAGAAAGGTGTATCATGATGATTGATGATGATGATTATTTTTGAGAAAGATATATCTGGAGCTATAATGAATTATAAACAAATAATTATATTTTTAATACGTACTCAGGAGTAGAAGTGTGATATAAAAAAGAGTCTCGAAGCGTTTAACTTCTTAGCTACAGTATGTAATGCACAATTAACTGTGCATCATTGAATAAGTATGGATTAAAGCATGTCAAAATTTTCAATAAATTTATTTTATTTGAATCATACTTTTTGAATTAAATATCAAAATTAAATGTTGCTCTTAAATTTTTAAAAATAATTTATTGGTAGATTTTAAATTTTAAAAAATAAAAGGTTATCATCAAAAAATGATAAATTTAATACTAATTCTTTATAAAAATGATTGACGTTTTTGTATAAAATAAAAAAACAAAAGGTACTATAGAACCTCCCCCACGAAAAAATCAAATAAGCCTATATATATTCTTGTAGATCTCTTCTAGTTGATCACGAATATATGCTATGCAGTTGCAGGGAGTCTTCATTCAAAAGTTATATGGATGTCTGAATTTTTGATTTTTAAGATTAAAAAAATGATTTAATTTTTAAAAACTGATGTAAATGATTTTGTATTATTATTTAAGTGCTCTTTCACTTTAGATAACGTTCGACATCTTCTGAGCCTGAATCGTAAATTAAAAATTTCTTTCGTTGATCTACAGTTTTGGGAATTGTGTTGATTAAAAAATCAGGAATATTAATATCAGCTAAACAACTGGGTTGATGTTTCAAGGTCAACGAAATTAGTAGCTTTTTGTTTTCTCAGAATAAAACTGTCTATCAGCATCTTATGAAGTTGAAGCGAAAATTCTGATTTAGCTTTAATAACTAATTTTCTTTTATAAATCCTTTTTGTTTCAGATAAATTAAGCTTATTTAAATTCATTATCTATTTGGTCAATTTACTTGCTTTTAGAATTATTTTAAAAAATCGTGAAAAAAAGTTATTTTATACATGCTATTTAATAAAAAATAAAAAAAAATTTGCTAAATTAACAGCTTTTTTATTCATGCTTTTTTGATTGGTCTATTTTTCACGATGTTATTTAGAACAGTGCAAACTAAAACTAACTTGTACGCTTTATTTTCTCTCCTCTTCTTATTTTCCTCTATATATTTTTGATTGTTCGAGGAAGAGGAGAGGAAAAAAAAGTGTACAAGTTAGCTTTAGTTTGTACTGTAATATTTCCGTTTCATTCATATTGAAAACAAATTCTCGGAAAAATATTTTTTTAGATTAAAATCTTTGACATTTAGCAAAAAAGTCTTTGATTAAAGTAATAACAATTTTGGACAACTTACAGTCACTAGAAGTCTTAAGACTGACTTTTTTGATTTAGAAAAATTGATAAACCATCCTTTGGAATGTTTAAAATAATGAACATTTACATTGATATTCTTATAAATGCTTTCATGTAATAATAAGGCTTTTTGCCTAATAGTTTTTAAACTTAAACATGCTCATGTTGTTTCCTAATTGGATACGCGACGGTAAAAATCGATGCCAGGTTGAGCACGACAAACCGGGCATGATCTAAATTGAGGTCTGACATAGCGGTGCATGCAGTCTTGGAATGCACGGTGGCCACATTTCAATTGTACGACCGAGTTGCAATGCTCAAACTCGTCGTAACAAATGGGACAAGGGCTACCTCTCAGGTTGTGGATCCGGATTGTTGCTGGGACTGGCAGAGTGTTGGTTGATATAAAAGTTGGCTCTGTCCGAGCTTCTGGAGCCAGTCCAATTTTAATGAAATTAATTGGACCAAATAAGTTTTCGAAATCGCCAACTCCTCTCGTAGGATTTGTCCAGCATCTTCGACGTTTGGGATGCCATGGACCATTATATCATGCTCTCTCTCCATTGTTAATTTTTATTTATTAAATTTTTTAATTTGTTTTATTTAATTATTAAAAATTTGAAATTTAAATTTACTAAATACAAAAATTTTTTTTTAATTTAAATTTTTTGAATCATGTGGTTTACAAAAATTGTTTGTTTAATTTGTATAAAATTACATAAGTATTTGCAATTGTCTTATTTTGTTTTTAGTAAGTTTAACTAATATCGAAACCTGTTTACAGGTTTTTGTGTCCTCTGGCTTCTTCGGGCTATAGTGGCACTGGGTGGTAGTTTTTTCCTAAGGTAGTGGTTAGGCTTAAATGATTCATCTTCTTCAGCTGATTCCAACGCTGAGGATATAGATGATACTTTTGATGATAGCTTGCATTAGCAGTATTACCATCTTGAGTTGGAGCACAATGCGTGACCACTTGGTCAACAGGATTTAAGTTATCCTGAACGAGACGAGATGTACAGTCAGTGTCTTTGTCTTCATTTGTTTGTGTTTCGGATATTTTGTTTGAATATATTTTCCATATGATTTTGCTTGTTTATATGGTTATTTGTTATGGAAGAGTTAGTAGTTGGTTGGCTAAGTGGCAGTTTGAAATATCCATAATATTTCTTGAGTCTGTTGTGGTGGACAAGTTTGGTAATTGAATTTCTTTGGTGCAATCTTTTTATACGGTAATTGACAGGTCCAATTTGTTCAACTATTTCGTATGGTCCTTCCCATTAAGGAGCTAACTTCTTTGTCTGACCTTTTTTAATTTGCGGTTTATATAGGAGAACTAAATCTCCTACATTATATACCTTTGGTTTGATGTTTTTATCGTGGTAAATGCGTGATTTTTCCACTTTCGTATCACGGCTTTGACGACTACGATAAACATCGTGAAGCCTGTTCTTTAGCTCTTCGACGTAATATGTTACGGATATTTCTTCGTGGTTTGAATTATTAGTTTCTATTGGACATGGTTTGTTTTGGTGATTCGGCTCAATTATTAAGTCTAAAGATATTTTTGGCTAGCGACTGAATAAGACTTCGTATGGAGTACAATTCGTTGTTGAATGGGTAGATGTGTTGTAAGCAAAGGCTAAGAAAGGTAAATAACTATCCCAATTATTTTGATGTTCGTTTACAAAGCACGACAACATAGTCTTTAGAGTTTGATTGAAACGTTCTGTTAGTCTATCACATTCGGGATGCTTAATACTTGATCAGTGGCTTGACTTCACCATGTTCTGATATTAGTTGTTTTACCCATAATATGCCGGATCTTTATCTTGTTCTTTCGGACTCATTAAGTTTTTATAAGAAAATTTTCTTCTCCATTTTGTTCACTTTTATTTTCTATAAAATTTATAACTTTATTTTGGTATTCATCGTTATTTGTTGTATCAGCTTCTTCACTAGTTGGCCATAGAGATAATGCGCCAGCATTAGTGTGTTGCTTTCCACTTCTGTAGATGATTCGAAACGTGTAGTGACTAATTCGTATTTACCATCTTGATAAAGGTGCATTTGGGTTTTTGCATGATAATAACCATGAAAAGTGTTGATGATCAACTCTCACGTCGAATTCTTGACCGAATAGATACTCGTGGAAAACTTCCATGGCTCAAACAATTACCAGAAGTTCTTTTTCAGTTGTAGAGTAATTACGTTTAACAATTACGTTTTTTGTACAACCATTATTCCAGTTTAGTTGTTTACTGTTAGCAGCTTTTTCTTTAGTTGTTAACTTATATAACGGGTTAGCAATCCGTGCAAAATCTTGGATCGATGAATTTTCTATAGTATCCTGCTGGTGAAGCGACAAAATAGCGGAGGTAAAATTAGCGGCGACAAAATAGCGAGCAGACAAAATAGCGGTAACCAAAATAGCGGAATTTTTTAAAATTTTTTTTGCTAGAATTATTTGAAATATGTTTGAAATTTATTTAATAAAATAAAATATGAAATATTTTTCAAACAAAATTTATTAAAGTTTTAAAATTTAATTTATTTTCTATTTTTATTAAAAAAATGGAAAAATACAATTTAATTATTTAAAAAAATGGAAAAATACAATTTAATTAAAAGATAAATTAAAACCAACACCTTTTAAAAATTCGATTATCGGTCTAAATTCATAATCGCTAATAATGTTTTCAATGCGATCGTTTACTTTTTTATATTTAATACTAGAAAACAGAGGAAATATTTCTCCGCCTAAAATTTTTGACAAAATTATCTCTGTATTTGATTGTTCAATCTGAAGTTTCTCAATTAAATTGTAGATAGAAGGGTGTGAGGCCCCAACTGATGTTTGAAATGCTCTATGCCAACCTTCGACAGCATTATTTGTCCTGGGAAGCTTATATAGGATTCTTTGATTCATATTCCAGAGAGAAATTGCAAAACGTGGAGACAGTCGACGCCTTCTATATTCTCTTCCAATATAATTGTCTTCAAAATAGGTTACAATTGGTAACAAATCCGGATAATTTTCAAATGAATCCTGAAGTTCTTCAAAAGCTTTAATGACATCGGTTTCCGGAACAAACGCAAGAGATAACAAACACTTTAGTAGAATTCGTGCGTTATCGTTATTCTTGTACAGATTTTCAGCTGGTGTTCCTTGTATTTGTCTATAAATAGCTTTGCTAAAATGAAAATAGCAGCATTTAATCAATGCATTCGGAAAGACACTAGAAATGGCGTTAATAGCTGCTATTTCGAAGTCCATCATAATGCTATCAGGATTCAGCTCTTTTTTCAAGTTATACAAAGAACGAAAAACACGAGTATAAAATTCTTGATGTTTACGTGTTAAAAGCACGTACACCAAAGGAACATTTTTGTTGCTTCTAATAGCATGAATAGTGTACAATTGTTCAAAAAGCTTGGGAGCTATTGAAAATGTACCATCCAAAAACCAATGTTCTGCGAAACAAAACTGGGTGATATTTTGCTCTATGCCAAACATTAAGTATCTTTCTGGATCTGATGAACCAGAATCAAACAATAAAAAAACTTCACCATTAGCAAGTTTGCGTAATTCATCTGGTATATCAATTTCAGATAAACTATTCGGAATTGGATATGGAGCATCATTTTTTTGTCGTATCCTTTCAACTGTTCGCTGCGAGGATCGGTACATTGGTAAAAGGCAAGCTGTTTCTTGCGATGCATTATTCTGGCAATGATGAATTATAGTTCTCGGTGGCTCTCTGGTAGTCGCAGCCCTGTTTCATATATCTGAGCATATTTTAAAAGCTTCAATTTCAGCTGGCTCAGCGGCGTGGTTGTGCGAAGTTTCGCCATTAAGAATATTATTATCAATTAATTTTATGCGCCCTTTGCAATCCTTTTTGACGCAACGCCAACTTTTAGCATTAGTTGTAACCAAATCTTAATCAAAACGATAACGAAAATTATCAACAATAACCATTTTTTTACCTTTTTGAGATTCGACGAATTCTGGAGTCTCCATAATTATTGTAAATTAATGTAAGTTATGTTTCCATAATTATTGTAAGTTATGAAATGTAGCTGGTGCTCTTGTGAGCTATTTGATTGGAGAAAAGACTAACCTAAACTAATAACTATGTGGAATTTTCTGGATTGACCGTATCAAGAACAAGCACGCGACAAGAACGATAAAAACTAAGCCAATACCCCCAGTTGTCAAAAGCTTACCTGTATAATGCTGTAGTTGTTCGATCACTTTATCCCTGAGTATCGAAAGAAACTCTGTTGTGTAAGCTCTGTCACCGTTGGATTCTCTGTGGCTTCAGTTTGTGTCGGCATGTAAGCATTCTTCTGCGTCAAATCGTCCATTCCATATGAAAATGGTTCATCGTCGTATATTCTGCGACCTAGATAACAACTAAATCCAAAACACGTTATATGTAAAAATCTAATGATGAAAAATGCATCATGTTTACAAATTGTATATGTATACAATACTTATTTACATTATGTATTATTATATTGTGCAATATCAAATATAGCACGTGAACTCGCAAGTTATTAATAAATGTAATTTACTAAAATATATAGTAAAATACCATTGGGCACCAAATGTTGTGGCCCTAATTAAATAAGACCTTATGTTTAATTGGGAAACAATAATAAATTAAAGACTTAACTGACTTTTAATTAATAGTTTATTAGAATCCGAATTAAGTATTAATGGTTAGTTGTTTATATATTGAAATAACTATGAGTTAAAGGTTAATAAGAGTAGAAGGACTAGAGACAAATAACAGTAGTGTCTAAACTACAGTCTCAACATATGTCTTTTTCTGATTTAATCCATTTATTAATAACACGACGATCAATATTAAACAAGTTTGCAAATTTGTTTATTTTTTTATTTTTAGGATATTCATTAATTACTTATTATTCTTTTTTGAGAACTTTTTTTTTCAATCGTTTGTTAAAAATTGAATAGATTCAATATTTAAAGAACGTAATTCTTCTACTAAAAAAGCATAATATGTTAAAAAATATTCATAATAAGCTACATTTGGCATTACAATTTAATCATAAAATTTAAACGGGCCTTGCAAAATTTCAGGAAACACCAGTTTTGAAAAAACTCAAACGTCATTCACTCAAATTTAAACAAACTTTAATTTAAACCAATAGCCAATAATGATAAAAACTTTCAAAATACCGCTCAGCGTATGAATATCCCTAGACAATTCTTAATGAGATGGTTTAAACAAGGAAATGAAATTGAAGGAGCACGCAACAAGATCGTTCGACAATGTCTAAAAATTGGTACAAGTCATGCTTTTTTCCGGAAACGGGGCAAACTTCAGAACATAGATTAAAGAAGAAAGAGCAAAAGGAGTGTGTCTCTAGATTTTTAATCAAAGTGAAAGCCGTCGAAATTATGAGAACACAAAACTCCGAATCGACTTCGCCGTTTAAAGCAAGTGAGGGTTTCTTAGCAAATTTTTTACGCAGAAAGAATTTTAAACTCCAATCGCTCCAATCATTATTGCAATATAGAGAAGCAAGAATTCATATCAATTGACTCGAAAACTTTGACGAGTAAAACAAAAAAATTATAACAACGTGTCTATCAGTGATTTGATTTGTTTTATAATTAAGATTTTAAATGAAGAGTTTTAAGTTAAATAGATATTTTAATTTTAAACTATTTAATTGAAATCAATTGCGAAAAGAAAAAAATAATTGTTATTATTTTATATTAATATATTATTGCATAACTGTAAAAAGTTTGGATAATAATTATTATATTAAAAAAAACTATTTTCTTTTAATTTTTATAACACTCATTTAAAATTTCAACTAATTTAAAAACTTCATTAAATTTATTATACAGCGGTGTTGGAGCAAACCTAATAACATTAGGTTCCCTGAAATCGCACTTTTTTTAGACAATTTAGATAATTATTTTTTTATTTTTAAAATTAAAATGCTTACAATAACTCCTCTTTTTTCCAATTCTTCATGTACGTTTTTGACACTTTTGCAAAATTTTATTGATATTTGAGCACCTCGTTGTTCTGGATCAGTTGGTGTAATAAATTCAAAACTTGCAAAATCTTAAATTTTGGAAAATATAAATTTTATCAGGATTCTATTATAAAATTATTTACTTTTATTGTTTTTAACAAATTTATTATTTAAAAGGGCTTCTAAATAACAAGTCAAGACTTTAGACCTTTTTCTAAGATTTTTAATACCAATTTCATCAAATATCTATTTTGCAAAATTTGTTTGATGATTATAATTATTATTATGATTAAATATTTAAAGAAAAACATGTTACATCTAAACTTGCTTTTAAACAGCTACACAAAAGAATTGAAGGATTGCTTAATGCAAAAACTGATGCGCCATAGGCATATTGCATTTCTTTTCATTAATTATATATAAAATTATTAATAGTAAAAGAATATGCTATTATTTTTTTAATTTACCATTAGACATTTGAAATCTTGTCTCAATTTTATGACTCCACCATCCATCTAATTTTTTGCTTTTAACCATTTCAAAATGCTTTTCATGTAAAAATATTCCTCCTTGTTATAAATTTAGAATACAATAATAGTTTAAATAATATTTTAGATTCCAATACCTATTGAACCAGCGCCTGAATTTAAATATTTATAAGTACACCAACAAGCGAAATCTACTTGCCAATCATGTAATTTAAGTTCTACATTTCCAACAGCATGAGCCAAATCCCAACCAATATAACAACCCTTTTTTATATAAATTGATTTTATTAAAAAAAATTTTATAATTTCAAGTTATAATAAAATGGGTAAACTTTAGAATGAGCTGTTTGTGTAATTTGTTCAATTTGAAAAAATTGACCAGTAAAGTAATGGACACCACTTAATAATATCAAAGCTATGCTATCACCTTCTTTTTCTATTATATTGAAAATATCTTCTGTTCTAAAATTATTTTCACCCTTTGAAAAAAATGGTTTAATAAACAAAAATCAAATTTTATTTCTAATCTAATTTTTATTTTACTTCTCTTGGTTTTATAAATAACATGGAATCTTTTGGATTTAAATTATGAAGTTTTATCTGAGATTCTACTATATACTTTTATTAAACAGAAAGTATATGAATAAAATTTTAAAAGATTTATAACAAAATTAAATTACATGGTCTGATGGAAATGCTTTTTCTTCTAATAAAATTTTAAATCTTGTATCATTTGGTCTATAAAAACTAATCTAAATTGAAAATAAAAAATTTTTAATTTTAACTATTGTGTTATTTATTTATTTTTTTTCTAATTACCATCATTAAATGTAAATTTACACTTAAAAAATTCATTATATCAACTTCATCAACTGAAGCACCTGAAAAAGTAAATAATAAACAAAAAATTGTTTTTTTTTTTTAATTTTTTTTTTCTCGTATTTTATTAAAACTAACCAACAAGTCTTGACATGGCTGGTCTAAGTGGTTCATTACAAGAAGCCCATGGCAAATCACCCATAAAATGACCATAAACTCCACTTAAAAAGAATTTAATTTAATCAAATTTAATAATAAATATATCTAAATTTGTTTATAGAAATATTACATTTTAGCCCATTTTTCAAACTCTTTATTAACATTTAGACTAGCAGTCTTTGGCTGTAAACCTAACGAGTTACCACATAAATAAATACATTCATCTTCTGGATTATCAACTAAAGAAACATCAACTATAACAATTTAAATTAGTAATATTATAATAAATTATTTAATTTAATATTAATAAGTCTTGCCATAAGGTAGATCTTTTAGTTTTGGATAGAAAAATCTATCTCTATAATTTTGCCATATATTTTTCTTATCTAATTCATTTGAAAACTCTTCAGAATAAATATTCATATTCCATTCTTGTGCGAGTTTAGATAAAATTTCAAAAGGATGTAATTCAGACATTTTTTTAAAAATAACTATTTTTATCTTTATTGAAAAAAAAATTTTTACAAAACTAGAATTTTAATTTTAAAACTCGAATATTTAAGTTATTATCTATTAATAAAAAATATTTAAATTTAAAAATAAATTATATGCTAAACAAAAACACAAAAAGATCTTTTTTTTATTATTTTTTGCTTATTAAGCTTTTAAATTTGGAATCTTAAAAACATATCTTGCTGTGAAAAGCAGAATATAAACTATAAACGAAATTTTTTATAAGAGATACATTTTTAAATATTTTAAAATTTTGTACGAAAATCAGAAAAACCCAATAAATGATATGAATTTTAAATTGTCAATTGAATTAAAAAAGCTTTGAGCCTGAATATTTTTTATTCGAATAACAAATTATCTGGATAAAGATAAATCGGACTGTAAAATGAATTTTTTTTTGTTTTAAGCTAATTTAACATACATAAAAGAACAACTACAAATAAATCAAAATTAAAATTATTAAAATGTATTTTAAATGATTTATCTTTCTTTATAATCTCTTAGATCTTTAATGAATCAACTCTTTTTTTTTTAAATAATTTCTTGTTTTAAGTTCATTTTTCATATCTAAAACTTAAAGCTTATTTTTAAATATAAACACATGAAATAAAAATTTCAAGATAAAAATATAAATCATCATGTTGATTCTATAAAATTATGATAAGGTCTGAAACCTTAAATAAAAAGTTCAAACTTTAAAATTTAGAAAAAAAACAAGCATTTATTTTAAAGTATTAAAACTTAATTTTATTTTAATTATAATAGACTTGATTAATAAAAAAATAATTTATATAATATTTTTTTGTGAATAAACAAGTAAAATGTATATAATGAATAATAAGCGAATATTTATATTTTTAATGATACGTGCACGTATCATGAAAAGAGAAATGTCATAAGATTTTAACTTTTAACTAAGCCATGTAATGCGCATTAAGCTATGGATCATTTAATTGAACAAGAGAGGATTAAAACTTATTCCAATTTTCAATTAATTTATTTTATTTAAATCATGCTTTTTTAATTGATTAATGATAAATGTTCCTCTTAAATAGTTTATTAGTATAGATTTTAAATTTTATAAAATAAAACTTTATCAACAAAAAATGACAAAATATTTTAAAAATTAAGATAAAATCTTTTTAAAAATGATTGACGTTTTTGTATAACATTAATTTACATCTTATATTAAGTAATATTTAAAAAACTATTTGAATTAAAAACAAGCGAATTTTAAGATAAAAAAACAAAAATTATTCTAACCAAATATTGCTTTTATGTATAAATGGGATTTTCAATTTTTTTCAAAATTTTTTGAAATTTTTTTAATTAATTGATTTTATGTCGAGGTGATGAAGATTAAGAAATTGATCTTAATAAGTATGATCTTTATGAGTAGTACTAATAATAAA
Source organism: Brachionus angularis (assembly GCA_021432725.1). Lineage (NCBI taxonomy): Eukaryota > Metazoa > Rotifera > Eurotatoria > Ploima > Brachionidae > Brachionus > Brachionus angularis. The sequence continues at coordinate 4,244,493 of JAJVDD010000005.1, forward strand.
GTATCTACAGTTGAGAAACTATACTTTCGTAAATCTGTTTCTGAGCTTTTTAAAAAAGTTCTAGTCGGTTGGTGATCGTTTTTACTGAACAATAAGTGAAAAATAGAAAATTAATTTTATTATATATTATTTTGGTGATCATTTAATAGTTAGAAGGAATAAAATTTAAATTTAACTATAGACCCTTTTGAGATTATTTTCTAAATCTCTTTGATCTTCAAAAAATCAACTACTAAATACTAAATATACTTGTTAATTTTTTAAATTGATGATTTATCAGCTTGACTTTAGTTTCTTCTTCAAACAGATTAGCTTTTAATTTGAAATTACTAAACTTACATCCTATTTTTTTTAAGTGTAAGGACCTCAAAACCATATGTTTATTTTGACAAGCAGTATGTCTTATAAATAAAAGATTTGATTTTATATGAAATCCGAGATATTTTATCTGATTAGAGTTTGAAACGATTGAGATAGAAAGTGGATTTGAATAGCATAAGGCCAAAACTCATAATATGAGTTTTATTACGATCAAATTTAACGCTCCATTTTTCTCCAAACATACTACATATGTCTAAGAGTTTTTTTGGATGAGAATTGTTTTACACCTTGTTTTACACCAGTTTGTTAATTTGTTTGTTATGAAATACAGTTTGTTTTTTTCTAAATTTAGAAATTGTATTCTTGAATTATTCTTAAAAACATTATGGTAAAAGAATCAATTTCTTATTACCATAAGATCTAATCTCATCAAATAATTTAGTTTCAAGTCTATTAAATTTTCAATCTCATTTTTACTTAAATATAAATCCTGGCTATTAAGACTTATGCTTAAATAATTTTTACGACGAACTTTCAAAAGATCGAAATAGCTATATTCGATCAGAAAAAACAAAATTAAATCGTTTGAATTTAAAAGCTTTTCTTTAAACAATTCTACTTTTGGTGCCGTTATTAAAATATTTGGAATCTCATCATTAACCAAATCATAAGATAAAGGAAATAATAAGCTTGTTGTAACATAGTTTTTACCACTAATTGCCATAGTAAGATATTTGACAGGCTTCAATAATTATGCTATTTCTTTTATCATCAAAAATTCTTTTCCTGAAAAAAATTAGCCTTTAATTTTTTTTAACCAGTTGTTCTACCATATAAGTAAGAAGAACTTGATTTTCAACTATAGAATTAAATAAATATAACGTTGAATTACAACGGGTTGCATCTTGAACTATTTAATTTTAATTCCTAAATTAAAATCTCCTTGGCCTTAATTTAATCATGCATTTTTTTTTTAAAGATCATACCAATTTTTTGCATTTGTTTAATATTTTTTCAATTGAATTTTCAAACACACCTGTCTCCGAAAAATTGATTAACATTAAATCTTGAACAGCTAAATTTAATCGATGTCCAAAACAAGAATATGTAAAAACATTCTCGAATCTTCTACCTGCATTCAAAATATTTGAAGCAGAATCACGAATAATTAATTAAATTTGAATTTTTATAATAAATTTTAGTTATTATAAAATTAATTATCAATTAGACTTTTCTAAAATATTCCACTTGAATCTCTGTAAATAAATAAACACAAAAATGAGACTTCTTAATATCTTAAGGCTAAAGGGAAATCAACTAGAAATAAATCTTTATTGATAGTGTAGACTGTTACACATAAGTGACTATCATTTTTTGCTGATTCCCATACATCTCTTGTAAAAGATATTGCTGTTGAGTTTTCGAAATGAAATTTTACAATTTGCTTTGATTAGCAAGCCTAGTAAATATAATTTAACACTTATCCGTCTGAAATGTTTTTTCGAAAGTTAAATGCTAAAACTGGGTCAAAATTGACCCAAAAAAAATAAAAATTATGACTGATTTGATTGGATTTTATAATATTTTTATTTAAATAATATTATCCAATTAAACGTTTTTTATTTATACATTATTTATTTAATTTTAGATTTTAATTGAGGCCTAGAAGGCATTATAATAATACAAAAGATAAATTTTAATAAAAAAAATTTAATTGAGTAAATAGAATAATTAATTTAATCATTAAAAAAAAAATTTTTTTAATTTTACAATTTTTTTAGTTATTAATGCAATCCAAGCAAATGATTGTAGTTAATTTTTCACTATGTTTGTTGCATATAAAGTTGTTGCAATCTGAACAAATATTTGAGGTTTTGTTGTCAGATCCAACGCATTTTGAGCATCTATTTCTTTTTTTTGTATTAGTCGGCGAGTTCAAATAATTTTCATTGTTTCTTTTAATTACTTGAAAACCAATTCTTTTCATCGATTCAATTATTTGTTGTTGTAAACCAACAAATCGATTTAAGGACGCTGACATTATTCTTTCAGATATAAATGGTTTAATTAGTTCGATTGAAAGATTTTCTAAACATGTTCTTCTATAGCGGTTCATATTTGTTTGATCTTGAGTATTATTTTTCAAATTAAATAAAACAAAAGAATTATTTGCTGCTACATCAATTAAATACATAAAAGAATTCATTGGCCATCTTTTTGTTTTTCTTCTTGAAGTAAATTTTTCTACCATCTGATCCAATGTATCTACACCAAATTTTGTTTGATTATAGTGATTTATTATTTCTGGCTTTTTGTGTTTATATCAATTGTTTTATCATGATGCAAGCTTGAAATTAAAATCACTGATTTATTTTTTTTTGGGACAAACGAAACCAGAGTCAAGTTTTGATTAAATCCAAAAATACTCGATTCAACTATTCTATAAAAATTCATTTAGAAGGCAAAAATTCATTTAGAATTTTTTTTTTGTTTGATTTTAAGGTTCCAACTAAGTGTATTTTCTTTTCTGCCAAAAAAGTTGCCAATGGAACGCTACAGAAAAAATTATCAACTGTTAAGGCTCTGTTTGATTCATAAAATGGCTCACATAAAGATTTCTGTTTCAACTGTTTCTCCAACCTTTGTTGATTTAGATGAATTTTCCGATATTTTGCCTAACTAGATATTTGTATCTATCAAATAAGATGTACTTACATCAACCAGTGACCAATATTTTAAGCCATATCTTGTTGGCTTCTTTGGGACATATTGACGAAATGAGCATCTTCCACGAAACGCATACAATTGTTCATCTATACATAACTGGTTGCCAGGTGAATATGCTCTACTGATATTTCTTTTAAAAAGTTCGAAAATTTCCAAAAATTTTGTAAATTTGTTATTTGCTGAACAAACGAATTAAACGAGTATCAATGTCATCAAAAGTCAAAACACTTGAAATAAATTTGAAGCGATCTCGAGACATTGTTGCAGTAGCATAATCAGAATGGTGTTTGGAATCAATACACCAAATTTCATCTATTTCGACATTATTTTTTTTTTGTCACCCCGAATAAAAGTAGAAGTCCAATATAGGCTCTGAATCCCATTCAAAATTATTATTTTTACCATAATATTTTTTGCTTGTTGTATTTTTTTACTGACTTCAATATTATGTGTTGTTTTATTTATTATAAATGTCTGAGAACGAGGTATTGGAATTTCAGAGTTTTTTTCTGTCACTTGGATATCAAATTGTTCTTGATAATAAGAATTTATCAAGTTTAATGCTGATTCATTTGTTGTTTGAACTGTTGTAAAGCCTGCATAAACTGGGCATGATTCTTCATCATCAGACTCTTCACTTGTTTCTGAAAGAATAATATGATTATTCATGTGAGACTCTAACACCTCTTCACATTGATAATCAAATTCATCATCACTAACTTGACCAGAATCATTCAAAAAATTAGTTAAAACCTGTTCAGCGTTGTAGGATCTTCTTGATTCCATTTTTTCAATAAAAATATTAATTTTTTTTTAATTCAAATTTGTATATAAGTTTTTAAATTTTCAATTTCTATTTATGCTTTTTTATTTTTTTTATTCAAAATTTCAAGAAAAACTCATGTTTTCATGAAAAAAAATCAAAGATTAATTTTTTTTATTTTCTTTCAAAAAAGTCTTTGTATTAAATTCATGTTTTTTTTTTTAAATTTGCAAGCATTTATTTATATAATAAATCCGTTTAAAAAAAGACTTGAATTAATATTAAAATCATTTATTGAAGTAAAAAAACTTTTTATTGTTTCAAAAATCAAAAGCTGTTAGAAAAAAGATTTTTTTTTAAAGAGTCTTAAAAAAATTGCATTTTTGGCTTACTCTTTAACAAATATTAATTTTTTTTTATTCTTTTTATTTTTTATTTTTTATTTTTATTTAGAAAATTAAATTATTAAAAAAATTTTAATGCTCGTGTCAATTCATATATAATAATTTAATTCGAGAAAAAAAAAATTTGTTTGATTATATAGTTGAAAATATAATTTTTTATTTTAATTGCCGCTTTTTAAAATTGATTGACCAATTAATTTTTATTTAAAGAAAAATCAAGTTAGTAAATTTACTTATTAAAATTTTGTATTAGATAATTTAATTTGATTTGAAAATAAAATTGTCCAATCAAATACGTTCGGGTCAATTTTTACCCCTTTTATATTTTTTATATATAAAAAAATACATTGGGTCATTTTTGACCCGTTTTAGCATTCAAATGTTTTTCGGGTCAATTTTGACCCGGTTTCAGACGGATAAGTGTTAAATTAAAATTTCTTCAAAAGAAGAAAGAGATACAAAACATTTCTCTAATTTTTAAGTCTTTTTTTGATCTTAAATCTAGACTGTTATTACTATTGTTGATAGCGTTATTAATTGATTAAGAATCGTCAGAATTTATTATTCTAATTCTTCTAAAAATGTTTTCATTTTCCTTTTAACTGTTAAGTATTTGATGTTTTGAAAAAAAATGAAAAATCTGAGAAGAAAATTAAATAATAAAACAAAAGGCTTTAAGGGGATTTTTGGTGATTGGTGATTAAATATTCATATTTAAATTAAAATCAATTAATTTAAATTTACTTTTATAGTCTTTTAATAAGATCAAAACGATATTAAAAATAAAAATAGTTTTTTTTTTTTTAAATTTGAAATGTATATAGTTTTTTAAAATCAATTGCCGAATTATATAATATTCGATTCGATTAGTTAAAGCATTTTTATATCGTTGTATTTTTTAAGTTACAAAATGTTTGATTGCGCTGATTAATAAATATTAGCTAAGGAAGAAAAGAAAAGACTTAAAATCATAAAAATAATCTAAATATCAAAATTATTTAATTTATATTATTACTGAACAGTAAAAATTAAAAACAAGGACAAAAAAATAAAAAAAAGTTAATAGACAAAGAAAAGGGTCAAAAAATTAAAATAAGAAAAAATAATAAAAAACAAAATAAAAGTAAAATAAGAAGAAAATTAAATAAAGTACTATAATAAAAAAGTAATATTGTCAAAGAAAGGTTTTTATTTGTAAATTAAAATAAAAATTTATATAGAATATTGAATGCAAAAAAAAGAAGAAAAAAAAAAACTTTTATAAATTAAAAATCAAAATCGTAAGTGATTAATTTGTGGTAATTTGGCTTGTCCACGATCCTTCTGCTATTAATGTTGTTATTGTGTTTTCACTTCGACCGGAATAAAAACCAGTAGAATCCAATTTAAAGAATAAACTTGATGAAAGTGATTTTAGAATGAAAATTGTATCAGATATTTGTTTATACAAATAGAAAACACTTCCATCATTTTTAGTATATATACTTTTTCCAAATATTGTAGAGAAGGTAAAATATGTTTTCAAATCGCTTGATATCCAATATTGTGTTGAAACAACTGGTGGTTGAGTGGGAGGTTGGCTTGGTATTTCAGTTTTAATTTGGCTTGTCCACGATCCTTCTGCTATTAATGTTGTTATTGTGTTTTCACTTCGACCGGAATAAAAACCAGTAGAATCCAATTTAAAGAATAAACTTGATGAAAGTGATTTTAGAATGAAAATTGTATCAGATATTTGTTTATACAAATAGAAAACACTTCCATCATTTTTAGTATATATACTTTTTCCAAATATTGTAGAGAAGGTAAAATATGTTTTCAAATCGCTTGATATCCAATATTGTGTTGAAACAACTGGTGGTTGAGTGGGAGGTTGGCTTGGTATTTCAGTTTTAATTTGGCTTGTCCACGATCCTTCTGCTATTAATGTTGTTATTGTGTTTTCACTTCGACCGGAATAAAAACCAGTAGAATCCAATTTAAAGAATAAACTTGATGAAAGTGATTTTAGAATGAAAATTGTATCAGATATTTGTTTATACAAATAGAAAACACTTCCATCATTTTTAGTATATATACTTTTTCCAAATATTGTAGAGAAGGTAAAATATGTTTTCAAATCGCTTGATATCCAATATTGTGTTGAAACAACTGGTGGTTGAGTGGGAGGTTGGCTTGGTATTTCAGTTTTAATTTGGCTTGTCCACGATCCTTCTGCTATTAATGTTGTTATTGTGTTTTCACTTCGACCGGAATAAAAACCAGTAGAATCCAATTTAAAGAATAAACTTGATGAAAGTGATTTTAGAATGAAAATTGTATCAGATATTTGTTTATACAAATAGAAAACACTTCCATCATTTTTAGTATATATACTTTTTCCAAATATTGTAGAGAAGGTAAAATATGTTTTCAAATCGCTTGATATCCAATATTGTGTTGAAACAACTGGTGGTTGAGTGGGAGGTTGGCTTGGTATTTCAGTTTTAATTTGGCTTGTCCACGATCCTTCTGCTATTAATGTTGTTATTGTGTTTTCACTTCGACCGGAATAAAAACCAGTAGAATCCAATTTAAAGAATAAACTTGATGAAAGTGATTTTAGAATGAAAATTGTATCAGATATTTGTTTATACAAATAGAAAACACTTCCATCATTTTTAGTATATATACTTTTTCCAAATATTGTAGAGAAGGTAAAATATGTTTTCAAATCGCTTGATATCCAATATTGTGTTGAAACAACTGGTGGTTGAGTGGGAGGTTGGCTTGGTATTTCAGTTTTAATTTGGCTTGTCCACGATCCTTCTGCTATTAATGTTGTTATTGTGTTTTCACTTCGACCGGAATAAAAACCAGTAGAATCCAATTTAAAGAATAAACTTGATGAAAGTGATTTTAGAATGAAAATTGTATCAGATATTTGTTTATACAAATAGAAAACACTTCCATCATTTTTAGTATATATACTTTTTCCAAATATTGTAGAGAAGGTAAAATATGTTTTCAAATCGCTTGATATCCAATATTGTGTTGAAACAACTGGTGGTTGAGTGGGAGGTTGGCTTGGTATTTCAGTTTTAATTTGGCTTGTCCACGATCCTTCTGCTATTAATGTTGTTATTGTGTTTTCACTTCGACCGGAATAAAAACCAGTAGAATCCAATTTAAAGAATAAACTTGATGAAAGTGATTTTAGAATGAAAATTGTATCAGATATTTGTTTATACAAATAGAAAACACTTCCATCATTTTTAGTATATATACTTTTTCCAAATATTGTAGAGAAGGTAAAATATGTTTTCAAATCGCTTGATATCCAATATTGTGTTGAAACAACTGGTGGTTGAGTGGGAGGTTGGCTTGGTATTTCAGTTTTAATTTGGCTTGTCCACGATCCTTCTGCTATTAATGTTGTTATTGTGTTTTCACTTCGACCGGAATAAAAACCAGTAGAATCCAATTTAAAGAATAAACTTGATGAAAGTGATTTTAGAATGAAAATTGTATCAGATATTTGTTTATACAAATAGAAAACACTTCCATCATTTTTAGTATATATACTTTTTCCAAATATTGTAGAGAAGGTAAAATATGTTTTCAAATCGCTTGATATCCAATATTGTGTTGAAACAACTGGTGGTTGAGTGGGAGGTTGGCTTGGTATTTCAGTTTTAATTTGGCTTGTCCACGATCCTTCTGCTATTAATGTTGTTATTGTGTTTTCACTTCGACCGGAATAAAAACCAGTAGAATCCAATTTAAAGAATAAACTTGATGAAAGTGATTTTAGAATGAAAATTGTATCAGATATTTGTTTATACAAATAGAAAACACTTCCATCATTTTTAGTATATATACTTTTTCCAAATATTGTAGAGAAGGTAAAATATGTTTTCAAATCGCTTGATATCCAATATTGTGTTGAAACAACTGGTGGTTGAGTGGGAGGTTGGCTTGGTATTTCAGTTTTAATTTGGCTTGTCCACGATCCTTCTGCTATTAATGTTGTTATTGTGTTTTCACTTCGACCGGAATAAAAACCAGTAGAATCCAATTTAAAGAATAAACTTGATGAAAGTGATTTTAGAATGAAAATTGTATCAGATATTTGTTTATACAAATAGAAAACACTTCCATCATTTTTAGTATATATACTTTTTCCAAATATTGTAGAGAAGGTAAAATATGTTTTCAAATCGCTTGATATCCAATATTGTGTTGAAACAACTGGTGGTTGAGTGGGAGGTTGGCTTGGTATTTCAGTTTTAATTTGGCTTGTCCACGATCCTTCTGCTATTAATGTTGTTATTGTGTTTTCACTTCGACCGGAATAAAAACCAGTAGAATCCAATTTAAAGAATAAACTTGATGAAAGTGATTTTAGAATGAAAATTGTATCAGATATTTGTTTATACAAATAGAAAACACTTCCATCATTTTTAGTATATATACTTTTTCCAAATATTGTAGAGAAGGTAAAATATGTTTTCAAATCGCTTGATATCCAATATTGTGTTGAAACAACTGGTGGTTGAGTGGGAGGTTGGCTTGGTATTTCAGTTTTAATTTGGCTTGTCCACGATCCTTCTGCTATTAATGTTGTTATTGTGTTTTCACTTCGACCGGAATAAAAACCAGTAGAATCCAATTTAAAGAATAAACTTGATGAAAGTGATTTTAGAATGAAAATTGTATCAGATATTTGTTTATACAAATAGAAAACACTTCCATCATTTTTAGTATATATACTTTTTCCAAATATTGTAGAGAAGGTAAAATATGTTTTCAAATCGCTTGATATCCAATATTGTTTGGAAACAACTGGTGGAGGAGTGGGAGGTTGGCCTGGTATTTCAGTTTTAATTTGGCTTGTCCACGATCCTTCTGCTATTAATGTTGTTATTGTGTTTTCACTTCGACCGGAATAAATCCAGTAGAATCCAATTTAAAGAATAAACTTGATGAAAGTGATTTTAGAATGAAAATTGTATCAGATATTTGTTTATACAAATAGAAAACACTTCCATCATTTTTAGTATATATACTTTTTCCAAATATTGTAGAGAAGGTAAAATATGTTTTCAAATCGCTTGATATCCAATATTGTGTTGAAACAACTGGTGGTTGAGTGGGAGGTTGGCTTGGTATTTCAGTTTTAATTTGGCTTGTCCACGATCCTTCTGCTATTAATGTTGTTATTGTGTTTTCACTTCGACCGGAATAAAAACCAGTAGAATCCAATTTAAAGAATAAACTTGATGAAAGTGATTTTAGAATGAAAATTGTATCAGATATTTGTTTATACAAATAGAAAACACTTCCATCATTTTTAGTATATATACTTTTTCCAAATATTGTAGAGAAGGTAAAATATGTTTTCAAATCGCTTGATATCCAATATTGTGTTGAAACAACTGGTGGTTGAGTGGGAGGTTGGCTTGGTATTTCAGTTTTAATTTGGCTTGTCCACGATCCTTCTGCTATTAATGTTGTTATTGTGTTTTCACTTCGACCGGAATAAAAACCAGTAGAATCCAATTTAAAGAATAAACTTGATGAAAGTGATTTTAGAATGAAAATTGTATCAGATATTTGTTTATACAAATAGAAAACACTTCCATCATTTTTAGTATATATACTTTTTCCAAATATTGTAGAGAAGGTAAAATATGTTTTCAAATCGCTTGATATCCAATATTGTGTTGAAACAACTGGTGGTTGAGTGGGAGGTTGGCTTGGTATTTCAGTTTTAATTTGGCTTGTCCACGATCCTTCTGCTATTAATGTTGTTATTGTGTTTTCACTTCGACCGGAATAAAAACCAGTAGAATCCAATTTAAAGAATAAACTTGATGAAAGTGATTTTAGAATGAAAATTGTATCAGATATTTGTTTATACAAATAGAAAACACTTCCATCATTTTTAGTATATATACTTTTTCCAAATATTGTAGAGAAGGTAAAATATGTTTTCAAATCGCTTGATATGAGATATTGTGTTGAAACAACTGGTGGTTGAGTGGGAGGTTGGCTTGGTATTTCAGTTTTAATTTGGCTTGTCCACGATCCTTCTGCTATTAATGTTGTTATTGTGTTTTCACTTCGACCGGAATAAAAACCAGTAGAATCCAATTTAAAGAATAAACTTGATGAAAGTGATTTTAGAATGAAAATTGTATCAGATATTTGTTTATACAAATAGAAAACACTTCCATCATTTTTAGTATATATACTTTTTCCAAATATTGTAGAGAAGGTAAAATATGTTTTCAAATCGCTTGATATCCAATATTGTGTTGAAACAACTGGTGGTTGAGTGGGAGGTTGGCTTGGTATTTCAGTTTTAATTTGGCTTGTCCACGATCCTTCTGCTATTAATGTTGTTATTGTGTTTTCACTTCGACCGGAATAAAAACCAGTAGAATCCAATTTAAAGAATAAACTTGATGAAAGTGATTTTAGAATGAAAATTGTATCAGATATTTGTTTATACAAATAGAAAACACTTCCATCATTTTTAGTATATATACTTTTTCCAAATATTGTAGAGAAGGTAAAATATGTTTTCAAATCGCTTGATATCCAATATTGTGTTGAAACAACTGGTGGTTGAGTGGGAGGTTGGCTTGGTATTTCAGTTTTAATTTGGCTTGTCCACGATCCTTCTGCTATTAATGTTGTTATTGTGTTTTCACTTCGACCGGAATAAAAACCAGTAGAATCCAATTTAAAGAATAAACTTGATGAAAGTGATTTTAGAATGAAAATTGTATCAGATATTTGTTTATACAAATAGAAAACACTTCCATCATTTTTAGTATATATACTTTTTCCAAATATTGTAGAGAAGGTAAAATATGTTTTCAAATCGCTTGATATCAATATTGTGTTGAAACAACTGGTGGTTGAGTGGGAGGTTGGCTTGGTATTTCAGTTTTAATTTGGCTTGTCCACGATCCTTCTGCTATTAATGTTGTTATTGTGTTTTCACTTCGACCGGAATAAAAACCAGTAGAATCCAATTTAAAGAATAAACTTGATGAAAGTGATTTTAGAATGAAAATTGTATCAGATATTTGTTTATACAAATAGAAAACACTTCCATCATTTTTAGTATATATACTTTTTCCAAATATTGTAGAGAAGGTAAAATATGTTTTCAAATCGCTTGATATCCAATATTGTGTTGAAACAACTGGTGGTTGAGTGGGAGGTTGGCTTGGTATTTCAGTTTTAATTTGGCTTGTCCACGATCCTTCTGCTATTAATGTTGTTATTGTGTTTTCACTTCGACCGGAATAAAAACCAGTAGAATCCAATTTAAAGAATAAACTTGATGAAAGTGATTTTAGAATGAAAATTGTATCAGATATTTGTTTATACAAATAGAAAACACTTCCATCATTTTTAGTATATATACTTTTTCCAAATATTGTAGAGAAGGTAAAATATGTTTTCAAATCGCTTGATATCCAATATTGTGTTGAAACAACTGGTGGTTGAGTGGGAGGTTGGCTTGGTATTTCAGTTTTAATTTGGCTTGTCCACGATCCTTCTGCTATTAATGTTGTTATTGTGTTTTCACTTCGACCGGAATAAAAACCAGTAGAATCCAATTTAAAGAATAAACTTGATGAAAGTGATTTTAGAATGAAAATTGTATCAGATATTTGTTTATACAAATAGAAAACACTTCCATCATTTTTAGTATATATACTTTTTCCAAATATTGTAGAGAAGGTAAAATATGTTTTCAAATCGCTTGATATCCAATATTGTGTTGAAACAACTGGTGGTTGAGTGGGAGGTTGGCTTGGTATTTCAGTTTTAATTTGGCTTGTCCACGATCCTTCTGCTATTAATGTTGTTATTGTGTTTTCACTTCGACCGGAATAAAAACCAGTAGAATCCAATTTAAAGAATAAACTTGATGAAAGTGATTTTAGAATGAAAATTGTATCAGATATTTGTTTATACAAATAGAAAACACTTCCATCATTTTTAGTATATATACTTTTTCCAAATATTGTAGAGAAGGTAAAATATGTTTTCAAATCGCTTGATATCCAATATTGTGTTGAAACAACTGGTGGTTGAGTGGGAGGTTGGCTTGGTATTTCAGTTTTAATTTGGCTTGTCCACGATCCTTCTGCTATTAATGTTGTTATTGTGTTTTCACTTCGACCGGAATAAAAACCAGTAGAATCCAATTTAAAGAATAAACTTGATGAAAGTGATTTTAGAATGAAAATTGTATCAGATATTTGTTTATACAAATAGAAAACACTTCCATCATTTTTAGTATATATACTTTTTCCAAATATTGTAGAGAAGGTAAAATATGTTTTCAAATCGCTTGATATCCAATATTGTGTTGAAACAACTGGTGGTTGAGTGGGAGGTTGGCTTGGTATTTCAGTTTTAATTTGGCTTGTCCACGATCCTTCTGCTATTAATGTTGTTATTGTGTTTTCACTTCGACCGGAATAAAAACCAGTAGAATCCAATTTAAAGAATAAACTTGATGAAAGTGATTTTAGAATGAAAATTGTATCAGATATTTGTTTATACAAATAGAAAACACTTCCATCATTTTTAGTATATATACTTTTTCCAAATATTGTAGAGAAGGTAAAATATGTTTTCAAATCGCTTGATATCCAATATTGTGTTGAAACAACTGGTGGTTGAGTGGGAGGTTGGCTTGGTATTTCAGTTTTAATTTGGCTTGTCCACGATCCTTCTGCTATTAATGTTGTTATTGTGTTTTCACTTCGACCGGAATAAAAACCAGTAGAATCCAATTTAAAGAATAAACTTGATGAAAGTGATTTTAGAATGAAAATTGTATCAGATATTTGTTTATACAAATAGAAAACACTTCCATCATTTTTAGTATATATACTTTTTCCAAATATTGTAGAGAAGGTAAAATATGTTTTCAAATCGCTTGATATCCAATATTGTGTTGAAACAACTGGTGGTTGAGTGGGAGGTTGGCTTGGTATTTCAGTTTTAATTTGGCTTGTCCACGATCCTTCTGCTATTAATGTTGTTATTGTGTTTTCACTTCGACCGGAATAAAAACCAGTAGAATCCAATTTAAAGAATAAACTTGATGAAAGTGATTTTAGAATGAAAATTGTATCAGATATTTGTTTATACAAATAGAAAACACTTCCATCATTTTTAGTATATATACTTTTTCCAAATATTGTAGAGAAGGTAAAATATGTTTTCAAATCGCTTGATATCCAATATTGTGTTGAAACAACTGGTGGTTGAGTGGGAGGTTGGCTTGGTATTTCAGTTTTAATTTGGCTTGTCCACGATCCTTCTGCTATTAATGTTGTTATTGTGTTTTCACTTCGACCGGAATAAAAACCAGTAGAATCCAATTTAAAGAATAAACTTGATGAAAGTGATTTTAGAATGAAAATTGTATCAGATATTTGTTTATACAAATAGAAAACACTTCCATCATTTTTAGTATATATACTTTTTCCAAATATTGTAGAGAAGGTAAAATATGTTTTCAAATCGCTTGATATCCAATATTGTGTTGAAACAACTGGTGGTTGAGTGGGAGGTTGGCTTGGTATTTCAGTTTTAATTTGGCTTGTCCACGATCCTTCTGCTATTAATGTTGTTATTGTGTTTTCACTTCGACCGGAATAAAAACCAGTAGAATCCAATTTAAAGAATAAACTTGATGAAAGTGATTTTAGAATGAAAATTGTATCAGATATTTGTTTATACAAATAGAAAACACTTCCATCATTTTTAGTATATATACTTTTTCCAAATATTGTAGAGAAGGTAAAATATGTTTTCAAATCGCTTGATATCCAATATTGTGTTGAAACAACTGGTGGTTGAGTGGGAGGTTGGCTTGGTATTTCAGTTTTAATTTGGCTTGTCCACGATCCTTCTGCTATTAATGTTGTTATTGTGTTTTCACTTCGACCGGAATAAAAACCAGTAGAATCCAATTTAAAGAATAAACTTGATGAAAGTGATTTTAGAATGAAAATTGTATCAGATATTTGTTTATACAAATAGAAAACACTTCCATCATTTTTAGTATATATACTTTTTCCAAATATTGTAGAGAAGGTAAAATATGTTTTCAAATCGCTTGATATCCAATATTGTGTTGAAACAACTGGTGGTTGAGTGGGAGGTTGGCTTGGTATTTCAGTTTTAATTTGGCTTGTCCACGATCCTTCTGCTATTAATGTTGTTATTGTGTTTTCACTTCGACCGGAATAAAAACCAGTAGAATCCAATTTAAAGAATAAACTTGATGAAAGTGATTTTAGAATGAAAATTGTATCAGATATTTGTTTATACAAATAGAAAACACTTCCATCATTTTTAGTATATATACTTTTTCCAAATATTGTAGAGAAGGTAAAATATGTTTTCAAATCGCTTGATATCCAATATTGTGTTGAAACAACTGGTGGTTGAGTGGGAGGTTGGCTTGGTATTTCAGTTTTAATTTGGCTTGTCCACGATCCTTCTGCTATTAATGTTGTTATTGTGTTTTCACTTCGACCGGAATAAAAACCAGTAGAATCCAATTTAAAGAATAAACTTGATGAAAGTGATTTTAGAATGAAAATTGTATCAGATATTTGTTTATACAAATAGAAAACACTTCCATCATTTTTAGTATATATACTTTTTCCAAATATTGTAGAGAAGGTAAAATATGTTTTCAAATCGCTTGATATCCAATATTGTGTTGAAACAACTGGTGGTTGAGTGGGAGGTTGGCTTGGTATTTCAGTTTTAATTTGGCTTGTCCACGATCCTTCTGCTATTAATGTTGTTATTGTGTTTTCACTTCGACCGGAATAAAAACCAGTAGAATCCAATTTAAAGAATAAACTTGATGAAAGTGATTTTAGAATGAAAATTGTATCAGATATTTGTTTATACAAATAGAAAACACTTCCATCATTTTTAGTATATATACTTTTTCCAAATATTGTAGAGAAGGTAAAATATGTTTTCAAATCGCTTGATATCCAATATTGTGTTGAAACAACTGGTGGTTGAGTGGGAGGTTGGCTTGGTATTTCAGTTTTAATTTGGCTTGTCCACGATCCTTCTGCTATTAATGTTGTTATTGTGTTTTCACTTCGACCGGAATAAAAACCAGTAGAATCCAATTTAAAGAATAAACTTGATGAAAGTGATTTTAGAATGAAAATTGTATCAGATATTTGTTTATACAAATAGAAAACACTTCCATCATTTTTAGTATATATACTTTTTCCAAATATTGTAGAGAAGGTAAAATATGTTTTCAAATCGCTTGATATCCAATATTGTGTTGAAACAACTGGTGGTTGAGTGGGAGGTTGGCTTGGTATTTCAGTTTTAATTTGGCTTGTCCACGATCCTTCTGCTATTAATGTTGTTATTGTGTTTTCACTTCGACCGGAATAAAAACCAGTAGAATCCAATTTAAAGAATAAACTTGATGAAAGTGATTTTAGAATGAAAATTGTATCAGATATTTGTTTATACAAATAGAAAACACTTCCATCATTTTTAGTATATATACTTTTTCCAAATATTGTAGAGAAGGTAAAATATGTTTTCAAATCGCTTGATATCCAATATTGTGTTGAAACAACTGGTGGTTGAGTGGGAGGTTGGCTTGGTATTTCAGTTTTAATTTGGCTTGTCCACGATCCTTCTGCTATTAATGTTGTTATTGTGTTTTCACTTCGACCGGAATAAAAACCAGTAGAATCCAATTTAAAGAATAAACTTGATGAAAGTGATTTTAGAATGAAAATTGTATCAGATATTTGTTTATACAAATAGAAAACACTTCCATCATTTTTAGTATATATACTTTTTCCAAATATTGTAGAGAAGGTAAAATATGTTTTCAAATCGCTTGATATCCAATATTGTGTTGAAACAACTGGTGGTTGAGTGGGAGGTTGGCTTGGTATTTCAGTTTTAATTTGGCTTGTCCACGATCCTTCTGCTATTAATGTTGTTATTGTGTTTTCACTTCGACCGGAATAAAAACCAGTAGAATCCAATTTAAAGAATAAACTTGATGAAAGTGATTTTAGAATGAAAATTGTATCAGATATTTGTTTATACAAATAGAAAACACTTCCATCATTTTTAGTATATATACTTTTTCCAAATATTGTAGAGAAGGTAAAATATGTTTTCAAATCGCTTGATATCCAATATTGTGTTGAAACAACTGGTGGTTGAGTGGGAGGTTGGCTTGGTATTTCAGTTTTAATTTGGCTTGTCCACGATCCTTCTGCTATTAATGTTGTTATTGTGTTTTCACTTCGACCGGAATAAAAACCAGTAGAATCCAATTTAAAGAATAAACTTGATGAAAGTGATTTTAGAATGAAAATTGTATCAGATATTTGTTTATACAAATAGAAAACACTTCCATCATTTTTAGTATATATACTTTTTCCAAATATTGTAGAGAAGGTAAAATATGTTTTCAAATCGCTTGATATCCAATATTGTGTTGAAACAACTGGTGGTTGAGTGGGAGGTTGGCTTGGTATTTCAGTTTTAATTTGGCTTGTCCACGATCCTTCTGCTATTAATGTTGTTATTGTGTTTTCACTTCGACCGGAATAAAAACCAGTAGAATCCAATTTAAAGAATAAACTTGATGAAAGTGATTTTAGAATGAAAATTGTATCAGATATTTGTTTATACAAATAGAAAACACTTCCATCATTTTTAGTATATATACTTTTTCCAAATATTGTAGAGAAGGTAAAATATGTTTTCAAATCGCTTGATATCCAATATTGTGTTGAAACAACTGGTGGTTGAGTGGGAGGTTGGCTTGGTATTTCAGTTTTAATTTGGCTTGTCCACGATCCTTCTGCTATTAATGTTGTTATTGTGTTTTCACTTCGACCGGAATAAAAACCAGTAGAATCCAATTTAAAGAATAAACTTGATGAAAGTGATTTTAGAATGAAAATTGTATCAGATATTTGTTTATACAAATAGAAAACACTTCCATCATTTTTAGTATATATACTTTTTCCAAATATTGTAGAGAAGGTAAAATATGTTTTCAAATCGCTTGATATCCAATATTGTGTTGAAACAACTGGTGGTTGAGTGGGAGGTTGGCTTGGTATTTCAGTTTTAATTTGGCTTGTCCACGATCCTTCTGCTATTAATGTTGTTATTGTGTTTTCACTTCGACCGGAATAAAAACCAGTAGAATCCAATTTAAAGAATAAACTTGATGAAAGTGATTTTAGAATGAAAATTGTATCAGATATTTGTTTATACAAATAGAAAACACTTCCATCATTTTTAGTATATATACTTTTTCCAAATATTGTAGAGAAGGTAAAATATGTTTTCAAATCGCTTGATATCCAATATTGTGTTGAAACAACTGGTGGTTGAGTGGGAGGTTGGCTTGGTATTTCAGTTTTAATTTGGCTTGTCCACGATCCTTCTGCTATTAATGTTGTTATTGTGTTTTCACTTCGACCGGAATAAAAACCAGTAGAATCCAATTTAAAGAATAAACTTGATGAAAGTGATTTTAGAATGAAAATTGTATCAGATATTTGTTTATACAAATAGAAAACACTTCCATCATTTTTAGTATATATACTTTTTCCAAATATTGTAGAGAAGGTAAAATATGTTTTCAAATCGCTTGATATCCAATATTGTGTTGAAACAACTGGTGGTTGAGTGGGAGGTTGGCTTGGTATTTCAGTTTTAATTTGGCTTGTCCACGATCCTTCTGCTATTAATGTTGTTATTGTGTTTTCACTTCGACCGGAATAAAAACCAGTAGAATCCAATTTAAAGAATAAACTTGATGAAAGTGATTTTAGAATGAAAATTGTATCAGATATTTGTTTATACAAATAGAAAACACTTCCATCATTTTTAGTATATATACTTTTTCCAAATATTGTAGAGAAGGTAAAATATGTTTTCAAATCGCTTGATATCCAATATTGTGTTGGAAACAACTGGTGGTTGAGTGGGAGGTTGGCTTGGTATTTCAGTTTTAATTTGGCTTGTCCACGATCCTTCTGCTATTAATGTTGTTATTGTGTTTTCACTTCGACCGGAATAAAAACCAGTAGAATCCAATTTAAAGAATAAACTTGATGAAAGTGATTTTAGAATGAAAATTGTATCAGATATTTGTTTATACAAATAGAAAACACTTCCATCATTTTTAGTATATACTTTTTCCAAATATTGTAGAGAAGGTAAAATATGTTTTCAAATCGCTTGATATCCAATATTGTGTTGAAACAACTGGTGGTTGAGTGGGAGGTTGGCTTGGTATTTCAGTTTTAATTTGGCTTGTCCACGATCCTTCTGCTATTAATGTTGTTATTGTGTTTTCACTTCGACCGGAATAAAAACCAGTAGAATCCAATTTAAAGAATAAACTTGATGAAAGTGATTTTAGAATGAAAATTGTATCAGATATTTGTTTATACAAATAGAAAACACTTCCATCATTTTTAGTATATATACTTTTTCCAAATATTGTAGAGAAGGTAAAATATGTTTTCAAATCGCTTGATATCCAATATTGTGTTGAAACAACTGGTGGTTGAGTGGGAGGTTGGCTTGGTATTTCAGTTTTAATTTGGCTTGTCCACGATCCTTCTGCTATTAATGTTGTTATTGTGTTTTCACTTCGACCGAATAAAAACCAGTAGAATCCAATTTAAAGAATAAACTTGATGAAAGTGATTTTAGAATGAAAATTGTATCAGATATTTGTTTATACAAATAGAAAACACTTCCATCATTTTTAGTATATATACTTTTTCCAAATATTGTAGAGAAGGTAAAATATGTTTTCAAATCGCTTGATATCCAATATTGTGTTGAAACAACTGGTGGTTGAGTGGGAGGTTGGCTTGGTATTTCAGTTTTAATTTGGCTTGTCCACGATCCTTCTGCTATTAATGTTGTTATTGTGTTTTCACTTCGACCGGAATAAAAACCAGTAGAATCCAATTTAAAGAATAAACTTGATGAAAGTGATTTTAGAATGAAAATTGTATCAGATATTTGTTTATACAAATAGAAAACACTTCCATCATTTTTAGTATATATACTTTTTCCAAATATTGTAGAGAAGGTAAAATATGTTTTCAAATCGCTTGATATCCAATATTGTGTTGAAACAACTGGTGGTTGAGTGGGAGGTTGGCTTGGTATTTCAGTTTTAATTTGGCTTGTCCACGATCCTTCTGCTATTAATGTTGTTATTGTGTTTTCACTTCGACCGGAATAAAAACCAGTAGAATCCAATTTAAAGAATAAACTTGATGAAAGTGATTTTAGAATGAAAATTGTATCAGATATTTGTTTATACAAATAGAAAACACTTCCATCATTTTTAGTATATATACTTTTTCCAAATATTGTAGAGAAGGTAAAATATGTTTTCAAATCGCTTGATATCCAATATTGTGTTGAAACAACTGGTGGTTGAGTGAGGTTGGCTTGGTATTTCAGTTTTAATTTGGCTTGTCCACGATCCTTCTGCTATTAATGTTGTTATTGTGTTTTCACTTCGACCGGAATAAAAACCAGTAGAATCCAATTTAAAGAATAAACTTGATGAAAGTGATTTTAGAATGAAAATTGTATCAGATATTTGTTTATACAAATAGAAAACACTTCCATCATTTTTAGTATATATACTTTTTCCAAATATTGTAGAGAAGGTAAAATATGTTTTCAAATCGCTTGATATCCAATATTGTGTTGAAACAACTGGTGGTTGAGTGGGAGGTTGGCTTGGTATTTCAGTTTTAATTTGGCTTGTCCACGATCCTTCTGCTATTAATGTTGTTATTGTGTTTTCACTTCGACCGGAATAAAAACCAGTAGAATCCAATTTAAAGAATAAACTTGATGAAAGTGATTTTAGAATGAAAATTGTATCAGATATTTGTTTATACAAATAGAAAACACTTCCATCATTTTTAGTATATATACTTTTTCCAAATATTGTAGAGAAGGTAAAATATGTTTTCAAATCGCTTGATATCCAATATTGTGTTGAAACAACTGGTGGTTGAGTGGGAGGTTGGCTTGGTATTTCAGTTTTAATTTGGCTTGTCCACGATCCTTCTGCTATTAATGTTGTTATTGTGTTTTCACTTCGACCGGAATAAAAACCAGTAGAATCCAATTTAAAGAATAAACTTGATGAAAGTGATTTTAGAATGAAAATTGTATCAGATATTTGTTTATACAAATAGAAAACACTTCCATCATTTTTAGTATATATACTTTTTCCAAATATTGTAGAGAAGGTAAAATATGTTTTCAAATCGCTTGATATCCAATATTGTGTTGAAACAACTGGTGGTTGAGTGGGAGGTTGGCTTGGTATTTCAGTTTTAATTTGGCTTGTCCACGATCCTTCTGCTATTAATGTTGTTATTGTGTTTTCACTTCGACCGGAATAAAACCAGTAGAATCCAATTTAAAGAATAAACTTGATGAAAGTGATTTTAGAATGAAAATTGTATCAGATATTTGTTTATACAAATAGAAAACACTTCCATCATTTTTAGTATATATACTTTTTCCAAATATTGTAGAGAAGGTAAAATATGTTTTCAAATCGCTTGATATCCAATATTGTGTTGAAACAACTGGTGGTTGAGTGGGAGGTTGGCTTGGTATTTCAGTTTTAATTTGGCTTGTCCACGATCCTTCTGCTATTAATGTTGTTATTGTGTTTTCACTTCGACCGGAATAAAAACCAGTAGAATCCAATTTAAAGAATAAACTTGATGAAAGTGATTTTAGAATGAAAATTGTATCAGATATTTGTTTATACAAATAGAAAACACTTCCATCATTTTTAGTATATATACTTTTTCCAAATATTGTAGAGAAGGTAAAATATGTTTTCAAATCGCTTGATATCCAATATTGTGTTGAAACAACTGGTGGTTGAGTGGGAGGTTGGCTTGGTATTTCAGTTTTAATTTGGCTTGTCCACGATCCTTCTGCTATTAATGTTGTTATTGTGTTTTCACTTCGACCGGAATAAAAACCAGTAGAATCCAATTTAAAGAATAAACTTGATGAAAGTGATTTTAGAATGAAAATTGTATCAGATATTTGTTTATACAAATAGAAAACACTTCCATCATTTTTAGTATATATACTTTTTCCAAATATTGTAGAGAAGGTAAAATATGTTTTCAAATCGCTTGATATCCAATATTGTGTTGAAACAACTGGTGGTTGAGTGGGAGGTTGGCTTGGTATTTCAGTTTTAATTTGGCTTGTCCACGATCCTTCTGCTATTAATGTTGTTATTGTGTTTTCACTTCGACCGGAATAAAAACCAGTAGAATCCAATTTAAAGAATAAACTTGATGAAAGTGATTTTAGAATGAAAATTGTATCAGATATTTGTTTATACAAATAGAAAACACTTCCATCATTTTTAGTATATATACTTTTTCCAAATATTGTAGAGAAGGTAAAATATGTTTTCAAATCGCTTGATATCCAATATTGTGTTGAAACAACTGGTGGTTGAGTGGGAGGTTGGCTTGGTATTTCAGTTTTAATTTGGCTTGTCCACGATCCTTCTGCTATTAATGTTGTTATTGTGTTTTCACTTCGACCGGAATAAAAACCAGTAGAATCCAATTTAAAGAATAAACTTGATGAAAGTGATTTTAGAATGAAAATTGTATCAGATATTTGTTTATACAAATAGAAAACACTTCCATCATTTTTAGTATATATACTTTTTCCAAATATTGTAGAGAAGGTAAAATATGTTTTCAAATCGCTTGATATCCAATATTGTGTTGAAACAACTGGTGGTTGAGTGGGAGGTTGGCTTGGTATTTCAGTTTTAATTTGGCTTGTCCACGATCCTTCTGCTATTAATGTTGTTATTGTGTTTTCACTTCGACCGGAATAAAAACCAGTAGAATCCAATTTAAAGAATAAACTTGATGAAAGTGATTTTAGAATGAAAATTGTATCAGATATTTGTTTATACAAATAGAAAACACTTCCATCATTTTTAGTATATATACTTTTTCCAAATATTGTAGAGAAGGTAAAATATGTTTTCAAATCGCTTGATATCCAATATTGTGTTGAAACAACTGGTGGTTGAGTGGGAGGTTGGCTTGGTATTTCAGTTTTAATTTGGCTTGTCCACGATCCTTCTGCTATTAATGTTGTTATTGTGTTTTCACTTCGACCGGAATAAAAACCAGTAGAATCCAATTTAAAGAATAAACTTGATGAAAGTGATTTTAGAATGAAAATTGTATCAGATATTTGTTTATACAAATAGAAAACACTTCCATCATTTTTAGTATATATACTTTTTCCAAATATTGTAGAGAAGGTAAAATATGTTTTCAAATCGCTTGATATCCAATATTGTGTTGAAACAACTGGTGGTTGAGTGGGAGGTTGGCTTGGTATTTCAGTTTTAATTTGGCTTGTCCACGATCCTTCTGCTATTAATGTTGTTATTGTGTTTTCACTTCGACCGGAATAAAAACCAGTAGAATCCAATTTAAAGAATAAACTTGATGAAAGTGATTTTAGAATGAAAATTGTATCAGATATTTGTTTATACAAATAGAAAACACTTCCATCATTTTTAGTATATATACTTTTTCCAAATATTGTAGAGAAGGTAAAATATGTTTTCAAATCGCTTGATATCCAATATTGTGTTGAAACAACTGGTGGTTGAGTGGGAGGTTGGCTTGGTATTTCAGTTTTAATTTGGCTTGTCCACGATCCTTCTGCTATTAATGTTGTTATTGTGTTTTCACTTCGACCGGAATAAAAACCAGTAGAATCCAATTTAAAGAATAAACTTGATGAAAGTGATTTTAGAATGAAAATTGTATCAGATATTTGTTTATACAAATAGAAAACACTTCCATCATTTTTAGTATATATACTTTTTCCAAATATTGTAGAGAAGGTAAAATATGTTTTCAAATCGCTTGATATCCAATATTGTGTTGAAACAACTGGTGGTTGAGTGGGAGGTTGGCTTGGTATTTCAGTTTTAATTTGGCTTGTCCACGATCCTTCTGCTATTAATGTTGTTATTGTGTTTTCACTTCGACCGGAATAAAAACCAGTAGAATCCAATTTAAAGAATAAACTTGATGAAAGTGATTTTAGAATGAAAATTGTATCAGATATTTGTTTATACAAATAGAAAACACTTCCATCATTTTTAGTATATATACTTTTTCCAAATATTGTAGAGAAGGTAAAATATGTTTTCAAATCGCTTGATATCCAATATTGTGTTGAAACAACTGGTGGTTGAGTGGGAGGTTGGCTTGGTATTTCAGTTTTAATTTGGCTTGTCCACGATCCTTCTGCTATTAATGTTGTTATTGTGTTTTCACTTCGACCGGAATAAAAACCAGTAGAATCCAATTTAAAGAATAAACTTGATGAAAGTGATTTTAGAATGAAAATTGTATCAGATATTTGTTTATACAAATGAAAACACTTCCATCATTTTTTAGTATATATACTTTTTCCAAATATTGTAGAGAAGGTAAAATATGTTTTCAAATCAGCTTGATATCAATATTGTGTTGAAACAACTGGTGGTTGAGTGGGAGGTTGGCTTGGTATTTCAGTTTTAATTTGGCTTGTCCACGATCCTTCTGCTATTAATGTTGTTATTGTGTTTTCACTTCGACCGGAATAAAAACCAGTAGAATCAATTTAAAGAATAAACGATAGAAAGTGAGAATGAAAAGTATCAGATATTTGATGAAATATTGTGAGAAGGTATGTTTTCAAATCCTTGATATCAATAGAATATACAGTTTAAAGATCCTTCTGCTATTAATGTTGTTAGTATGACTGGAATAAAAACAGTGATCCAATTTAAAAGAATACACGATGAAGTGATTTTAGAATGAAAATTAACATCAGATATTTGTTTATACAAATAGAAAACACTTCCATCATTTTAGTATATATACTTTTTCCAAATATTGTAGAGAAGGTAAAATATGTTTTCAAATCGCTTGATATCCAATATTGTGTTGAAACAACTGGTGGTTGAGTGGGAGGTTGGCTTGGTATTTCAGTTTTAATTTGGCTTGTCACACGATCCTTCTGCTATTAATGTTGTTATTGTGTTTTCACTTCGACCGGAATAAAAACCAGTAGAATCCAATTTAAAGAATAAACTTGATGAAAGTGATTTTAGAATGAAAATTGTATCAGATATTTGTTTATACAAATAGAAAACACTTCCATCATTTTTAGTATATATACTTTTTCCAAATATTGTAGAGAAGGTAAAATATGTTTTCAAATCGCTTGATATCCAATATTGTGTTGAAACAACTGGTGGTTGAGTGGGAGGTTGGCTTGGTATTTCAGTTTTAATTTGGCTTGTCCACGATCCTTCTGCTATTAATGTTGTTATTGTGTTTTCACTTCGACCGGAATAAAAACCAGTAGAATCCAATTTAAAGAATAAACTTGATGAAAGTGATTTTAGAATGAAAATTGTATCAGATATTTGTTTATACAAATAGAAAACACTTCCATCATTTTTAGTATATATACTTTTTCCAAATATTGTAGAGAAGGTAAAATATGTTTTCAAATCGCTTGATATCCAATATTGTGTTGAAACAACTGGTGGTTGAGTGGGAGGTTGGCTTGGTATTTCAGTTTTAATTTGGCTTGTCCACGATCCTTCTGCTATTAATGTTGTTATTGTGTTTTCACTTCGACCGGAATAAAAACCAGTAGAATCCAATTTAAAGAATAAACTTGATGAAAGTGATTTTAGAATGAAAATTGTATCAGATATTTGTTTATACAAATAGAAAACACTTCCATCATTTTTAGTATATATACTTTTTCCAAATATTGTAGAGAAGGTAAAATATGTTTTCAAATCGCTTGATATCCAATATTGTGTTGAAACAACTGGTGGTTGAGTGGGAGGTTGGCTTGGTATTTCAGTTTTAATTTGGCTTGTCCACGATCCTTCTGCTATTAATGTTGTTATTGTGTTTTCACTTCGACCGGAATAAAAACCAGTAGAATCCAATTTAAAGAATAAACTTGATGAAAGTGATTTTAGAATGAAAATTGTATCAGATATTTGTTTATACAAATAGAAAACACTTCCATCATTTTTAGTATATATACTTTTTCCAAATATTGTAGAGAAGGTAAAATATGTTTTCAAATCGCTTGATATCCAATATTGTGTTGAAACAACTGGTGGTTGAGTGGGAGGTTGGCTTGGTATTTCAGTTTTAATTTGGCTTGTCCACGATCCTTCTGCTATTAATGTTGTTATTGTGTTTTCACTTCGACCGGAATAAAAACCAGTAGAATCCAATTTAAAGAATAAACTTGATGAAAGTGATTTTAGAATGAAAATTGTATCAGATATTTGTTTATACAAATAGAAAACACTTCCATCATTTTTAGTATATATACTTTTTCCAAATATTGTAGAGAAGGTAAAATATGTTTTCAAATCGCTTGATATCCAATATTGTGTTGAAACAACTGGTGGTTGAGTGGGAGGTTGGCTTGGTATTTCAGTTTTAATTTGGCTTGTCCACGATCCTTCTGCTATTAATGTTGTTATTGTGTTTTCACTTCGACCGGAATAAAAACCAGTAGAATCCAATTTAAAGAATAAACTTGATGAAAGTGATTTTAGAATGAAAATTGTATCAGATATTTGTTTATACAAATAGAAAACACTTCCATCATTTTTAGTATATATACTTTTTCCAAATATTGTAGAGAAGGTAAAATATGTTTTCAAATCGCTTGATATCCAATATTGTGTTGAAACAACTGGTGGTTGAGTGGGAGGTTGGCTTGGTATTTCAGTTTTAATTTGGCTTGTCCACGATCCTTCTGCTATTAATGTTGTTATTGTGTTTTCACTTCGACCGGAATAAAAACCAGTAGAATCCAATTTAAAGAATAAACTTGATGAAAGTGATTTTAGAATGAAAATTGTATCAGATATTTGTTTATACAAATAGAAAACACTTCCATCATTTTTAGTATATATACTTTTTCCAAATATTGTAGAGAAGGTAAAATATGTTTTCAAATCGCTTGATATCCAATATTGTGTTGAAACAACTGGTGGTTGAGTGGGAGGTTGGCTTGGTATTTCAGTTTTAATTTGGCTTGTCCACGATCCTTCTGCTATTAATGTTGTTATTGTGTTTTCACTTCGACCGGAATAAAAACCAGTAGAATCCAATTTAAAGAATAAACTTGATGAAAGTGATTTTAGAATGAAAATTGTATCAGATATTTGTTTATACAAATAGAAAACACTTCCATCATTTTTAGTATATATACTTTTTCCAAATATTGTAGAGAAGGTAAAATATGTTTTCAAATCGCTTGATATCCAATATTGTGTTGAAACAACTGGTGGTTGAGTGGGAGGTTGGCTTGGTATTTCAGTTTTAATTTGGCTTGTCCACGATCCTTCTGCTATTAATGTTGTTATTGTGTTTTCACTTCGACCGGAATAAAAACCAGTAGAATCCAATTTAAAGAATAAACTTGATGAAAGTGATTTTAGAATGAAAATTGTATCAGATATTTGTTTATACAAATAGAAAACACTTCCATCATTTTTAGTATATATACTTTTTCCAAATATTGTAGAGAAGGTAAAATATGTTTTCAAATCGCTTGATATCCAATATTGTGTTGAAACTATATCAAACTTTGTTTCAATTGCCTTTTTTTTATAAATATCACATTTTTTACCGCCTTTTTTAATTTTTTTTGGTTTTTTTTTTTTAAGAAAAAAATTTTAAAAAATATCTACCTTTACAAATATTTTCTTTTTCTTTTTCAAAACTTGTGGTCAATGCGAATTCTGCAATAGCAATCACCACTATTAATCTCAAATTTAAAAGTTTCATTTAGGATTTTTAATATTTTCTTAACAATTTATTAATTCTTAATAATTTAAAAACTTTTTATCTAATTTTATATTTATATTTTTGAGAATTTTTCTAAATATCAGGGTTATATACTAAAAATAAAATTTAATTATTTATAATTTTTTTTTTATATTCAACGATCTTTGTTATTTATATCAATGTTTTATAAAATATTTTTTTGATTTTATAATATTATAAATTTTATTACAAAATGCTTTTAATAATTATTTAGATTTGATACATTTTTTGAATTTTATTAAAAAAATTTTTTTCAATAAAATCAATTTTAATTTCAATCAATTTAATATTGATTTTAAAGAAAATTTTTTAAAATAGAAATATTTTACTCAATTTTCGAAATATTTTTTTTTTTATTATTTAAAATATTTTAATAATATCTCAAAATATTTTTTTAAATAAATGAAAATAATATTTAAATAATTGAAATTTTTTTTTAAAAATTTTAATTATTATATAAAATTTAGTAAATTTTTCAATCAATCTTATAAAATAGATTTATATTTTTAGTTAAAAAAAATTAGTTAGAATTACAGAATAGGTTTTAAAGTTTTTTATTATTTTCAACTTTGTATTTTAATTTTAATTTTTTTAAAGATTACTTTTTATTAGTTATGAACGTATTAAAATAAGCCTAAATAGATATTACCTTTCCAAATATTTCTATAGGTAGCATCCGTACATTTATGATTTCTTTTCATGGATATTTTTAAAAGGTGTAAAAGGACATAGAAAATCTTAATTTACTAGCGATGGGCACTTTTTCATTAACATCTATATAGCTATCTAAAACAAATGGTTCATGTTCGAAATCAGGCAAAACTTGATTTTCATTGATAAATTTAGCCAAATCTGCGTAGCTAAATTCTTTTTTACCATTTAGTTTTGGTCTAAGTGTATTACATAAGTAATTAGTTAATTGCCGAGTATGTGGTATAACCAGACAATTGTACTCAAAAAAATTAGATATTGGGACTGAGACTGAGACGTTATCCTTACCCCAATCTTAGTATCAAATATCCCAAATTTTTGGGACCCCGTTTTAATTTTAGTCCCAAATATCCCAAATTTTTAGGACTGATTTTCAATTTTAGTCGATAATTCTGAATTTTTTCGGAAAAAAATTTAAAATAAATTGTTAAAAATTCTGATAAACAAATAACTTTTGACTTACCCTTTTAAAAAGGCAAAATTTATTAAAAAACATTATTTTTCTGGTAACTTTATTTATTTATTTTATTTAATTTTTTGTTTTCTTAAGTTTTCAAAATTTGTATTATATTTCTGAATTAACTTCTTAATTAAGAATTCTCTTTATTTATTCTATATTGTCTTCACAAATGCTTGACAATTCATTCAATAGTCAATTAATTTAAAATTTGTTTAACTATTTTCAAATAAAAAATTTATTTAAGAATTGGTTAATTTTATTTTTATTTTTTTTAAATTATAAAATATAAAATAGATTTTAATTTTATTTTACATTTGAAATCAATTTTTAAAATTAAACAAAAAATAAAATTTGTTATTATAATTTAAAGATAATAAAGCAATCAACTAAAGTCTAAATCATCGATTTTGGAACTAGAGCTCAAATAAGCTTAAAATAGTTGATTTATTGCACCAAACAAGTTTTTGAGTTTACATGTGATTTGCTTATTAGAACATATTGAAAAGAGATTTTTAATTTAAATTGATTATTTAAATTTTTTGATAAATTATTTAAAATCTTATTTTTTAGGGTCTAAATCCTCATCTTTTAATGTACAATTCTAAACTTTCTGATTCTTCAATCAAAAAATCATCAACTTTATAATCAATTTTAAAATTTTTTAAATTTAAAATTAGATAATTTTTATTTTTGTTTTTGTTTTTTTTTAAATTTGTATACTTTTTGTTTTGGTAAAAGTAATCAATAAGCCAATTTTTTTTAATTTATCAAAGCTAAAATTTTTTATTATTAAATCCAAACTAGTTTGCTTGTTTAAATTTAAATTTTCAAAAAATTTTTTGACTTGGAAAAATTTGTCTTATATCCACTTGTAACAAAATCATATATTTGATTGTCTAATTCACTCACACCAACATCTTAACTTTTTGGTTCAAACATTAATTTAACTTTATTTATAATTGAATTTATTTTATTTTTCATATCATCTTGTTCATCAACTTTACGATTCAATTTTATTTTATTTGATATCAAAAAAGAAACAATTTTTTTATCCATCATTGATAAATATATAAAATTAGAATCAAATATTTGATTCTTTTAACTATATTACTTGATAAGAAAAAACTAATTTCTTTTTAGTCTGATAAAAATCAGTTTAAATTTTAAAAATATTTTAAAGCTTATTTGTACTCTTAGACATTAAAATTTAAAATACTAAATTACATTTTTTTTGTTAGTTATTTTTTTTTCTTGAAAACAAGTTAAAATTTATTATATTTTTCTTAAATTAAAAAGATGATCAATAAAGTTCTCAAGTTATTTTTCATCAAGTTCGGTTATTCGAAATATATAAATTTGGCCAAGATATTTCGGATTAAAAGTACCAGGTAGCTTGTGTTTTTCCAGAGCTGTAAGATGACTTTGTAATTCTTCAACTAAAAATTTTATTTCTACAGTCATTTTTTACTTAAAATAAGATTTTTTAATATTGAAATAATTTTCTATAATATATAAATGCGGTATGTTCAACTTTGTTTGTTTGTTTGTTTGTATGCAGCATTTTTATTTCGGCTCAGGAGCGTGCTAAAATTACACACGATGGCTCATTCGATAGCCCTTGACGAGTTGGTGTGCGCAAAACCCGCCTTTTAGTTTTGCCTTGATGCTTTGGTCATACTAAAGCTGCTCAAAGTTGGCAACTTTTTGGTAAAATTTTGGAAAAATATTATTTCTATTAGCATATGAATTTTAATATTGTTTCTTATAAAACAAACAGTGCTGATTAAGAATATATGCTTGGTTTTACTGTGTGAAGTTTACCTGATGAGATATCTCAGGTAAAAGGTGATAAAAATCTGTATAAATCGCCTACTTTGAGTTAAAATAGATATGATAAGTAGATTATGAAAACAATTGAAAATTTACTGTAATGTATTCTGAACTATGTAGATTAAGAATAAATTAAGCCTAGAGTTTTACCCAACTCACCTGAATAGTTATACCTAATCAAAAACTCAGATTTATTTAAAAAAAAATTCAAAAAATATGAAGTATCTAACACATTCGTATTAATATCTTTTCTTATGTATTTAAATACGCTGATTAAGAATATATGCTTGGTTTGAATGTGTGACGTTTACCTGATGAGATATCTCAGGTAAAAGGTGATAAAAATCTGTATAAATCGCCTACTTTGAGTTAAAATAGATATGATAAGTAGATTATGAAAACAATTGAAAATTTACTGTAATGTATTCTGAACTATGTAGATTAAGAATAAATTAAGCCTAGAGTTTTACCCAACTCACCTGAATAGTTATACCTAATCAAAAACTCAGATTTATTTAAAAAAAAATTCAAAAAATATGAAGTATCTAACACATTCGTATTAATATCTTTTCTTATGTATTTAAATACGCTGATTAAGAATATATGCTTGGTTTGAATGTGTGACGTTTACCTGATAAGATATTACAGGTAAAAAGTATCAAAAATTAATATAAATATTATTACCAAGACATTTTTTGAACATTGGCAACATCCTTTGAGTTTTTTTTTTATTTTTTTATATAGAAACACTTCATACTTGGCTTTATTGACATTTTTAACAAAATCATTTTCTCATTAATATTAGTATAAAATGCACTTTTTTAAATATTGCTTTAATGTTTTTTTTCCAAGGTCTAGCTTACTATAATTACTTTACTTTTAAAGTATTAATTTTCATTAATTTTTTTATACACATGATTCATTTATTTTTTTTCTTATCTATCTATAATTTAAATATCTTTAATTCTAGATTAGTTTTTTAGAATATTTAATATGACAATCAATTTACTTTAAATTTTTTTTATACAAGAAATTTTGTTTACAACAAATCGAAATAAAAATATAGCTTAAAATACAATTAAAATTTATTAGAATAAAAGCTAAACTAAATTTTTCTTCAAATTGTGTAAAATTTTTTACAAATCAATTTTTAAACAATTATTGATTTTAAAGTAATTAAAGTAAAAATTTTGCTTATTTAAAATCTATTGCTATCGGTAAATTTCATTAAAGAGATTACACATTACAATTTAAAATTTAATTAACAAAAAGATTTATTGAATATTAAAATTTTATTTTGTATTTTTATTTAACAAAATTTAAAACATAATTGAGCAAAAGAGCAAAAAAACTTAAAGACTTTTGTACTTTAAACATTACCATCGATTATATAAAATTTAAATATTAACAATTTAGAAAAAATTAGCATTCAGTTAAACATATACTAAACTCATTTTCTTTTATTCAGTTTGGATCTTTTTCTTAAATATATTAAAATATTATTAAATAAATTTTAAAAATTTTGTTAGTCAAGGATAAACTATTTTAGAAAAATTAAAATTTAAATATTTATAAAAAGTTTTTTAATTTTTGAAACTCAATTCTAATAAACCAGAAAAACTTTTTAAATATTGTATTTTGGTTTATTCGAATATTCGAATATTTAATTTAAAATTAAAATTGATAATTTAATATTTTGAGGCGGTTTAGAGATTCAAATCGAAAAGCTAGAAGCCTTTATAAATGCCCAAGCATTTGATTTTAAGAGCTAGTATTTTTAATATTTTTATAGAGAAGAATAAAACGTTTAATTATAAAAATCTATAAAATACTTTAATATTTTAAAATTGAATAATGTTTAAATGTAAAACAAAATTTTATGCACATTTATTAGTATTTTATAAAAATTTTATTTTTCATAATACTCAAAAATCCCAAAATTTTTGAAATGGGACTAAAAATTTTATCCAAAAAATTGGGATTTGGATATTGGGACTGGAATTGAGACAAGGTCCCAGTCTCATACCAATTCTTAAAAATTTTTGAGTACAAATGTCTGGGTATAACAATGCCTTTTACATACAATGGATTTTTACAATTTTTTCTCTTTCTCTTTCTCTTTATCATTGTAACAGCTTTTTTTTCTTGATTTACATTTACTTTAATTCGAATAGATTTTCTAATTTCATTTATTGATTCATCATCTTTACTAGCATCTTTATTATTATTATCATTATTAGCATCATTCTCATTTTCAGCATTTATCAAAGCTTCTTCTATAGTTTCAATTATTCTTATTTGACTATTAATATTAATATTATCGTTATTATTAGTTTTATTATTATTATTATTATTTTCGGAATTATTTTTATCATTATTATTTTCATTAATTGTTTCTATTTGTTTATTATTACCTATATTACATATAAAACCAAAAACCACTTCATATGGAGTAAAATTAGTAGCTAATTAATAAAAGTTTTAAGTTAATTTAATTACATTATGAAAAAAAATTAATTTACTCACACGAACTTTTTTGTGTATTTAAATTAAACATTACATTAGGTAAATAATCAACCCAATTATTATTACCAAATTGAATCAAAAATGACGACAACATTCTTTCCATTGTACCGTTTGCTTGCTCAACCAATCCTTGGGATTGCGGATGACGAGGCCTACCATGAATGATTTTACAATTTCCTTCCCATGTATTGACTAAATCATATAAATATTGATTTTTAAATTCTGTACCATTATCAGTTTGCAATATTAATGGTAGACCGAAATAAGGAAAAACTCTTATTTTTAAATTTCTAACTATTTCTTGAGCTGCTTTATTTTCTTGTTCCCATATAATATGATACTTTGTGAAATAATCTTCGACATGTTGTGTTTTTACGGACACCATAATATTTGCATTTAATATGACTGTCAGTTTTATTAACACCACAATGTCCTCTCTGAATTGAATGAGTAGAATATAAAATATCAAAAAAATCTTCTTGTACAGCTATTGGTAGTTTTGATTTTGTTTTTTTATCATATTTTAAAAGACATTCTTTTCCATTATCATAACACATAGTGATTTCTTTTTCTTTTATATAATGCTTCAAATTTGGATCGGGTTTTGTTTCAATTTTTTTAATAATATTAATCATTTTGCTTATTTTATTTGAATTATATATTTTTGAAGTATTTTTTTGATTTTTTTCAGCATTTTCTGGGTCAGTATTTTCCTTTTTTTTAAGTTCTTCTTCGAAAATCTTACGATGATGATCTTTTTTATCATCAGAATCAATTGATTGAACTTGATTTTCTTGAATTTGATCCATTATTTTTTGTGTTTTTATTTTTTGAAATTTATAAATAATAATATTTTTTATAAATTAGCATGTTATAATTTATTGTATTTTTTTTTATAAATTATTATATAATTTATATAAATCACATTTTATTGTTTAATTAACATTACATTTTACCAATTTATAGTATATTATGAATAATTTATAAAATGATTAGATTTATAAACTGACTCGAACATATATAGGTTAATATTTAATTGGTTAAATAAAATTGTTAAAAATATATCTTTTAAGTCCACATATTCTAATAAAATACCTGTTTTTATAATATTCGTCCCCATGTAATTTTTTTTGATTATTTATATTATTTCAGGTTTTATCAACAAAAAAAATACAATTTTCAGAGAATATTGTTTACCCACAATAATCAATTTTAGAAATAACTTATCAATTCTATCTCTTGTGAATTTAAAGAGAAAATAAAACTAACTAGGTCACAATTTGACATTTTTATTTTCTCTATTTATAATTCCAAACTACCATGTTTCTAGAACAACATGATCAACTTCTAAAAAATATCAAATTTTTATTTTTGATTCATTTTTGGCCTGTTTAGGAGTTATTGTATTTAAAGAGGACTTATCTAAATTTAATGTATTAGTTATTCCATAGTTAAGTTTTTTTAAATAAAAATTTTAAATCTTATTAATAAAAGATAAATATATAGAATAACAATAATTTTTATTTTGAATAAAAAAATTTAAATTAATTTTTTAGACATATAAGGTCCATCTAGTTCATAACCAAGTTTCCTATAATAGTTTCTTGTACCAACACCTGATATAACACTTATTTTAACTGATTCATGTTCTTCTCTAGCAATACGTTCCGCCTCTTCCATTAACAATATACCAAAACCTTGATGTTGAAATTTAGCTGGGTCTTTAGCATTAACTGGCACAACACTTCCATAAACATGTAATTCTCTAACTATAGAAACACCTCCTTTTAATTCTGGTCTAAAAGTATCTGGTGAACATTTTCTAAGTCTTAATAAGCCAATTAGAATATCTTGTTCTGGATCTTCATAGGACAAAAACGTTTCCCAACCACCATTTGCTGTGTAATCTCTTCTTATCAATTCTATTTCATATGGTTTTACTTTATTGTGTATTTCTTGAATTCCTACTTCTCTTGTTCTCACATCTCTACATTGTAAACCTAATTCTTTCATTCTAGCAAGTGCTAATTCTCTCAAATTACCATGTTCTACGCCTGAACTTACCAATGGCATTGGAATATCTCTTTGAACACGATAAACTCTTGTCCAAGGCGGCACTAGCGCTAATATCTTTGCTACTAGATCTACTAATAAACTTGGTGGATAACTCTTGTATTTTCCACATTTCCACAACTCGTATAATCCAGTACCTCGAATTACCAATGTTGGATACAATTTTAAACCATCAGATCTAAAAGCTGGATTTTCAAAAAATTCTATAAATTGAAACATATCACGTTCCATGTCTACATTTGGCAGATTGGGCATCATGTGAACTACTACTTTAAATCCGGCGTCTTTGGACATTTGAAACGATTCACACACTGCTTTAACAGTATGACCGCGATTAGTATCACGAGCTACATCTTCATAAACCGATTGAACACCAATTTCTAATCTTGTACAACCATAACTTAACATATCACTCAAATGCTTTTTTAAACAATAATCAGGTCTAGTTTCAATAGTTATACCAATACATTTTGTTTTACTTTTTTCCGAATATTTAACTGCTTCTTCTACACTATTGCTTGTATGGCCAGATAGAGCATCGTGTAAGTTACGTATAAAATAGTCTCTATAGTCTTCGGCTAGACACATAAACGTGCCACCCATAATAATAAATTCTACTTTATCTACACTATGTCCTAGTTGTTTTAGTTGTTCTAAACGATGTTTAGTTTGTAAATATGGATTATATCGGGCTCGAATAGCTCTCATAGATGTCGGTTCATAACCAGTATAAGACTGGGTTGAATACTCAAAGTCAGAGTCTGGTCCACCAGGACAATAGACGCATATGTTTCCAGTCATGGCTATATGTGGACATCTATGTGGTTTACACATCACTGCAACTACAGCAATGCCTGAAGCTGTTCGAATCGGTTTTGCTCTAAGTTTTGGTAGTAAAATTTTTTTGTATTGAATCGGTACTGCTGATATGATGTCTGTTAAACGTGGTTGGATCGGAAGACCATATTTAGCTGCTGCTTTGCATTTTATTTTATTAAGATCAACTGTTTCATTTTTTTCATTAGCTTCAATCAACTCTTTAATTACTTCGGACACTGTTTTAACCATTAATTCATGTGTCGATAAATTTGAATATTCAGATGGTTTATTCTTCGACTTGTTTTTTACCATTTTGTACCAATTTAAAAGCTCTAAAAAAATTTAAATTTGGTTTTGTTTTTTTTATCGAAATTGCAATATATTTTTTTTTATAAATTAATTCAAAAAAGTATTTCAAAAATATTTAATTGCAAATTAAAGTTTAACAAATATTTTTTTAATAAATTTTGTCTTTATTAATAATATGTTGAGTTTTTAATTTTTTAAAACTATCCATATATTTGCCAAATTTCTAGTTGCTCTAAATTAGACACCAAATATCTTTTGATTCTTTTTTCTGTTAAAATGTTATAATATAGTTTTTATAATATGGCTCTTAGAGTTATTATAATAATTAAAAATTTATAATAATCAAATTTTTTTCAAGGCTTATTTTATTTCTAAAAAGCTTTAAAATTCTTTTAAATTTTAAATTATTATCAAGTTGCAAAATTAATTACGTATTTTATAATATAATCAAATATTTAAAAACGAAATTAATAATTTGCTAATACAAAAATAATTTTTTGTTTAAGTAATAAAAACCTTTAGCATATAGACCTATAGACTACTCTTAAAGGGCTTGAAATTATGTTGTCTAAAAGCTCATATTTCAAATAAAATATAAATTTTTTTTCCTAATTTAAATTAAACATAAATATCAAATCAAAGTATTTTTTTTAATTTTAATTATAATATTCAAGTTTATGATTTAGAACAGAATCCAAAGTCTGGAAATTTCAAACTTCAAATTTTTTATTTTTATTTCATCATCTTAAGCAAAAATTACAAAAATAAATAAAAAAAAAAGAAGCAAACTTTTTCTTTATAATATAAAATAAAATTAAATAAAAACCCTTGATTCACAATATATATATATATATATGCATGTTTGTTTAATTATTACACCATCAAATCAAAATGAAACAAAGCAAAAAAAGAATAAATGTTGAACACATGTGTTCACATTTTAGCTATTTATAAAAGCATAAACTCTGTGTGCTTATTGAGACTTTATTTAAAAAAATAAAAAATAATAAAAATTGAAATATTTTTAATAAAAGTATTAAATTTATAAAAAAATTTAAAATGTGCGGAATCTGGGGTATATTCGGCTCGGACGTAGATGTTCACGAGCAGGTCTCTTGTTGCTTTAAAATTGCTCATCGTGGTCCGGATTGTTTTCGTTTCGAGAATGTAAACCATTTTGCCAATTGTGCTTTTGGTTTTCACCGTCTTGCCATAGTAGACGACTTGAACGGTATGCAGCCGATTCGTATAGTTAGCATGCCTCATATATGGATGATTTACAATGGAGAAATTTACAACTACAAAGAGTTGCAATCAAAATACAATTTTAACTATTTGACCAACTGTGACGGTGAGTCTTTAATCCATTTGTACAATAAAGGTGGCATTGAATTTATGTGCGAAAATCTCTATGGTGTTTTTGCTTTTATATTACTTGATACTAAATTGAACAAAGTCTATTTTGGCAGAGACACTTATGGTGTAAGACCTGCGTTTAAACTTTTAACTGAATCTGGTGTTCTCGGTGTATGCTCCGAAGCCAAAGGTCTTTTATCACTTAAGCTTGCAAATGATGCAAACCATAAAATAGAAATAGTCGAACCAGGCACATTTGAAGAATATGATCTAAACTTTAATTCAAACAAAGAAAGAAAAGTAAAATTTGTTCGTAAATTTAAATTTCATGTTATCGGCAACAAGCCAAAGTATGATGTTAATGTATCTTTGACTGATAATATATTAGAAAATATTAGAAATTGTTTAACTAATGCAGTTAAAATGAGACTTATGTCACAAAGAAGAATAGGATGTTTATTATCAGGTGGTTTGGACTCGTCTTTAATAAGTGGTCTAATGGTTCATGAAGCTCGTAAAGCAGGTATTACATATCCGATTCAGACATTTTCGATTGGCATGGGCGAAGAAAGTCCAGATGTTTTGGCTGCAAGAAAAGTAGCTAAACATTTAGACACTGAGCATCATGAAGTAATATTTAGTGCCGAAGATGCTTTCAATTCTGTCAGAGATGTTATTAAAGCTTTGGAATCGTATGATATCACAACAATCCGAGCTTCGATTGGTATGTATTTGTTGAGTAAATATATTAAAGAAAAAACAGATACTGTTGTCATATTTTCGGGTGAGGGTAGTGACGAAGTATGCCAAGGTTATATATACTTTTACAAAGCTCCATCACCACAAGCCGGACATGAAGAGAGTTTAAGATTGTGCAATGACTTGTACATGTTCGATGTGTGCAGAGCAGATAGAACTACCGCTGCACATGGTCTTGAGCTTCGTGTACCATTTTTGGACCATTTTTTTACTTCGTATTTTTTCTCAATTCCACCTGAAGAAAGAGTAGCATTGAAGGAAAGATGTGAAAAATATTTAATTAGAAAAGCATTCGATGGTATGGATATTATTCCAAGTGATATTCTATGGAGACCAAAAGAAGCTTTCTCTGATGGTGTAGCACATAAAAAGAAGTCTCTATTCGAACATTTACAAGAGTACATAGAACCATTAGTAAGTGATGAAGAATTGAAGAATGCAGCTCAAAAGTATCCATTAAATACACCGCATACCAAAGAGGCTTATTATTATAGGCAAATATTTACTGAATTGTATCCGGGTTGTGAACATTTCACTCCATACTTCTGGTTGCCAAAATGGTGCGGTAATGTAACTGATCCATCAGCACGTACATTAAACCACTATGAAACACAACAGCAAAGTGCTGTACAATCTGAATAATTAAGCCAAAAAAATTCTATACAAAATATGCAAAATTTTTCATTACTTTTCTCTTTTTTTAGTTAAATAAAGTTTATTTTAATATTGTTAAATTCTAAATATTTTTTTTTATTTTTTAAGTATATCATGACAGTAGTACAAGTCCCGAGGCTTCTACTTAACTTAATATTGATTATTTTTTTTCAATCAAAAATAAGATATTAATTAAAACTTAATTATTTAGTTCAGATAAATTAATGAATGGTTTGATGGTGTAATCATATAGAGAGTAATTTTTAAAGTTTAAGATAAAAATCTATCTCTCAGTTATATAAATTATTGTTGAATAACATCTTTAATTATATTATACTATATATAAATGTTATAAGACAATTTTTGGAAAATCTAAAATTGTTTTTATAATAATTTTTAGAAGATACAAAATAATGTTTCATTTTATGCTATATCAAGGATCAATTAATCTAATCTGTTTCATATATTAGCATAAATTTAATCTAATATAATATTTAAAAAGTAAAATTCAAATTTCTATTTAATTTTATTAAATAATAAATTTAAAAAAATAAAATAAAGTATATCAGAAAGATAATATTTTATTTATTATATTATAGTTTTGAAAAAAAAAAAAATTAAAAAGGGTTCTCATAAAATATATATATATATTTTTATATAATAAATTTAATTTCAATTTACTTTTAATTGAATATCAGTAGACAATAGCCCAAAAAAAAAAAAGAAGGGATAAGAGTTGCAGGTATCAAAAAAAAAATAATATAACTAAAATTAAACACACACACATATATTGATTGATTACATATTATGTACTAATAGTCTAAACATTTCGTTTAATATAAACCAAGTGCCATTGGCAAAGCGTAAGTAAAAGGTCTGGGTAAACGAGTGTGGCGGATCGTTGTCAGTTTGTAATTGTCCGATAACGTTGATAAAAATACCTTGTTCGACAGTCACTTGGGTATCTATGGCAGTTATTAGTCTGCTAACTTTTTGAAACGATAAACTCTAAAATTAAAATTAAATTTTTTTGGAAACTTATTTATTTTTTTCAACAAAACTTACTTTAAGTTTATCTACAATGGCTTGCTGACCTCTGATCAAATTTCCCTCGAAAGACATTTGAGAAGTTTCACTGTCTGGTACCTAGTTTATATGAATACATTAATAATAGAAAATTATGCTTTCTAAATAATGTATATATATATATATATATATATATAATTACATATAACTGAGACAAATTCTCTCTCGGGCCTTGATCGAAGTATTGGTAATAAGTCTGAATAAAAGCTTGAGCTATTTCTTTTGCATATTCGGGTGTTAATGGTCGATCCATATTTTTTTAAGCAAAAATACAAAGTCTAAAAATTATAAATTTATTTATAACAATAATAAGTAAAAACACAGAAATAGAGTTTGGCTTTCTTCTAAAAATCAAGAATTAAAATCTTTAACAACATGCAAATGTATATATAATAATAACAATAATAATAATAATAAATAAATGAACAAATATGTATATATTTTCTATAAACATATTATTCATCATTTTATTTCAGCAACATATATATATATATAGATATAGAACATGTGCTAACGTCATACATGTTTTCAAATCGAAGCTTATTTTTGAATAATTTCATAATATTAAATTTTTATAGTTTAAAGACAAAAAAAAATTAAGCTTTTTTGTTGAAATTTTCAATTTGTTTATTTCAAAAATTAATAAAAAAAATTATAAAATTATAAAATATGTATAAACTTAAACCAATTGAGGAGAAGATTGTATTGGTAAATTTACCAAACTGTATGTACCAAATGAAGCCTTATTTCAACGAGAATCAACTCAGCTTTGATCAATCTTCATCATCTTCATCTTCATTAAACTTGGTAATTTTATGCTTTAAATATAAAATAGAAAATCTGTTTTGAGTCGGCACTGAATAAATGTATTTGTGTTTGTTCTTGTTTATTAGTCTTATTTGCTTGAAAATTTCTAATCTCTTTAATCGATTTATTTCGATTTGTATTTTATCCAAATCAATTAATATTTTATCTATTTCATTTGAAATATAATCTATTTTGTTTAAATCCATTTTATTTTATTTTAATTAAAATAAATTTGATTAATTTCTAAATCTTTATAGTTAAATCTAAATCATTTTTTTAAATGTCATATTATATTAACAAGAGCTTAAGCGAGCTAGAAGAATTGAGTAGAAAACAAGAAAAACAATTTAAAAGGTTGCAACGTTTGTTGAATAAATCGAATGAGTTATGCGAGGATTTGAGTTTAGATCATTTAGTTATTAATTTAACTAAACCAACAAGTGTTGTAAGAAGACTTGTTTTATTTTTTTGTTTTAAGTTTTGTATAAACATTGATTTTATTAAAAAAAGGATCAAACAAAGTTAAGAGATATTTATGATAAACAAGAAGCTCAGTTTAAGAAATTAAATAATTTGAATTCAAGATTTGAACAGTTATGTCAAGAAATGAATAAGCTAGATTTGAGTAAAACTACTAAGCCGGCTAGAAAAGCTTTTAAAGTAGATCTAAATTTGTTCAAAAATGTTCAAAGAGTTTCAACTAAAGTTTTAAATAAAGAAATAGTCGATGATTTTGTATTTCATTGTGATCCTTGTCAATTGTTACCTGTTAATCTTTTAAATTATTTTAACTTGTTAACTCAAAGTTTGAGATGTTTTATTAAATTTCACACACATGGTAGCTTATCGAGTGAATTGCAAAATAATTCTCAATTAGAAAATAGATTGTTAAATATAGCTGAGCTATTCGATGGCTTAAATTTTGGCTTGAATGAGTCTAGAAACAGATATGACTATGGATTTACTTTTATATGGAAAAAATGTAATTTTTTTTTTAATAAGATTTTTATTTAAGCTATTTTATTTTTTAATTTATTTATTTTTTAGCAAGTGAAGGAGTTGAATTAAGATTGTCAGACGGTTCAGTTATGGTTGGTGAAGAACAGATTGTTCAAAAATTGAACAGCTTATTGCCAGAAAGTAGTAGAGTAGCACTCGATTTATTGCATAAAAGATCTCAGTTTTCGGATTTATTAAAAAGTGTTTAATCTTTAAATAGATGTTTAATATATAGATTAATAAATTTAAAAAAATTAATAAAAACCATTTTAAAATAAAAACAAGACTTTTTTACATTTATAAAACAAATCATAAGGCAAAATTAGTTGGAAAATGAAATAGAAATTGAATTAAAATAATGTTGCCAAGGTTCGAAAAATAATTTTTTTTCTATAAAATTAAAAAATATTTATTCAAATAAAAGTATAAATATTTATACTTCTTTTATTTTATGCTGAAATAGTATAAAATAAATTCGTAGTTTTTTATTTCAAAAACTAGTAGCTTTTTCTATAACTAGTAGCTGTGATATTATTCAACTTTTTTTATTATGCCTAAACGAAAAAAAAATAATCCAACTAATCATATAAAATCAAAAAAACAAATTAAAACCAATATTGAGGAGTTTGAAGAAAAAGAAAAAGAATTAAGATTGAAAGAGATCGATGACGAATTAAAAAAAGATAATCCTAATACTGATATAGAAAAATTTAAACAACCTAATTCTAAAGTTAAAAAACGAAATTTTAAAATTATTGCATTTTATGCCGAAAAAGGCGGCGTAGGAAAAACTTCTAACTCGTATACATTAGCTTATGTTTTGTCTCAGAAATATCGAGTTTTGTTATATGATTGTGATTCTCAGCGTTCACTTTCAGCTTTTTTACTTGGATTAAATTATCAAAATTCGATTGAGAACTATGAAATAGAAAACCCTTTAACTGATTATATAAACAAAAATGGTGGAGATTCTTCGGTCAAACATTCTTTATATGAACAAATTATGGATGAAGATGATACGAATGTAAAAGAAGCTTATGCATTTTTTATTAAAAAAAATCTTTGGTTAGTTGCGGGCCATAGAGAAACAAGTAAGTTAGATTCGGAAATATTCAAAGCTGAAATATTTACTGATCCTAGTTTTCCCCATGTTAGTAAAAATAACAAGACTGGAAAGGTTTATGCATCAATTGCTAAAACTGCAGAGAAGTACAATATTGAATATGTTTTATTAGACCTTAGTCCAAGTAATGGTGTTCTAAATAGGTGTTTAGTTTGTTCAAGCCACTATTTAATTTTATCTACTATTTGTGACTTTCACTGTGCAGAAACGATGAATACAATGTCTGAAACATTAAAAGAATGGAAAGAAAGAATTACTAAATTACGAGAGATTGAAAATGGACATATTAGTCGTAAATCTATGTTTCCGATCCCTGAACATACTGTAAAATTTTTAGGATATATTGTAAATCGTATTGATTCTACAAATATTGGAGATATAAAAAATGGTATAGAAGATAATTCTCAAGGATATAGACGTGTTGAAAAATGTTGGCTCGATAGAATTGAAAAAGCTGCAAATAGAGTAAACAAGTTAAAAGATAATAATCCTCCTTTAGCAATACGAACAGATATATATGAAAATTTGAATAGAACAATTAAAATAGGTGAAGTGAGAGAATTTTGGAGCTTTAAAAATATTAGTGATATAGTACATTTACCAGTACCTTTTTTATTAGAAAGACATATGATTCAATATGAAAATGATCATATTTCATCAAATAAAAAATTGGATTATAACAAAATTAGAAAGTTTCGTGAAATATTTGAAGAAATATCAAAAACTATTGTTAATCTTATTGAAAAAGATAACATAAAATTTGTTTGACCATTTACATTCAAGGCATAATTTGGCTTAATTTTCTTGTTTTATTATTTTTTTTTGCTGATTTAAGACGAAATTGTTCTTTTTCGTCGTCAGACAATCATATAGTTATTTGTTTTGCATTGAATGTTTGGGTCTCTTCTTGTTGTTTCGATAATACTTTTAGTTTAGTTGGGCATCATAACCTCTGTCATAGATACATTTATCTTTTTTTTCTTGTTTCAGTTACCCTAAACCCTTGCAAAGAAGATTTATCCAATTTTTTGATTGGTTAGTTCTCTTCACCAGCCAATCAAAAAATTGAATACTAACTAGGTTTCGGGTTTTAGTGCAGACTCTTGTTTACAAGGGTTTAGGGTATATTTTTGAATAAAATGAATTTTATGTTTGGCTAAAAATCAATTTATAAGTTTTAAAATTCAATTTTTTTGTTAATCTAAAAATGAAATTTTATTTTTAAACCATAACTCCAGAATTTTTAATTTAAAATATTGACATTTCCTTTTAGCATATTTTTTCTACTAATAAAATTCTCGTATTTAAAATTTTTAGATCGTTTACTAGTAACCATTCTTTCTATTTATAAAAGTTGAAGAAAGTATTAAAAATCCTAACTATTTAGCTTTAAATGGGAAATGTAAATGAGTTTTAGTTCCAAAATTTTTAAATAGATTTTTATGATATAATAATTATTTATATAAATTATCTTCCAACTCTTCTTCATCATCATAAGTCAGTAGATTCATTTCTTTTATTTGATTAAAGCAGTTTGAAATAATATAAAAGAATATACAGTATATTTGTTTACTATTTTTGTTTTTCTTTAAAGAAAAATAATAAAATGATTTTTTTTATCGGGTTTTACCAAACCAAATTTTAAGACTTGTGCTTTGAAAACGTGAATTAAAGATTAATTTAATATATCTTTGATATATTTGAGTTAAGCAATTTTAAATCACCTATGAGCAAAAATAATTAAAAATAATTGAAAATTTGACACCCTAACGAAATTTATGAAAATGAAATTTAAAAAATAAACCAAAATTGCAGTATAAAAATAATTTAAGTATTGTTAGAAATTTAAAATTATTAATCTGAAAAATGAAAACAAAAAATTTCAATGTTTATTTGTTTTTATTGATTTATATAAAATATTTAAAAATCCAATGTAAAGATGAAACTTTTACTACAATAGATAAATTTATGAATAAAACAAAAAAATATTGTTTAAACATGGCTTCAAACAATTTTAAAAATGTTTTTATTTTAGCTATACTACCTGATCTATTCGAAATTGATTTAAGCATAGAAAATTTTAATAGTTTTGATGACATAAATTTTAAGTGTTTTTACATTAATTTAATAGGCTTTAACACAATTAGTTTTAATCCCAAGTGGAAAATAGT
The DNA here is from genome assembly GCA_021432725.1 of Brachionus angularis. NCBI lineage: Eukaryota > Metazoa > Rotifera > Eurotatoria > Ploima > Brachionidae > Brachionus > Brachionus angularis. The sequence continues at coordinate 4,289,439 of JAJVDD010000005.1, forward strand.
TCTTGACGATTCTCTTAAGTTTGAGCTTATGTATGAAGAAAAATTAAAAGAGCTTTTAAAACTCAATTTTTACAAGTTTCATTTAAGTTTCCAGAACTTGGCTGGCTTTGATCTAGAATCAAATATATTTGAAAATTTATTTATTAACAATTATCAAAATATAGACATTAAATTTTATTACATTCATTTCAAAGTGTATTCAAGCAAATATTTAAACAAAACAATAAATGGATTTTTTAAATTTGTATCTTCCATTGAGTTTGCTTATACAACAAAATACAATGAAAATACAAATTCATTAATATTTGTTAATACAAGATTAAACTCTTTAAGATTTAATGGTTTAATAAACACTTTTTTAAATAAAAACTTTATTAGCTTTACAAATGAAACAGGTTTAAATTGTACAATAAAATTTCTAAAATTAATTGCTTATCAATTTGTATTAAATGATAAAATATTGAATAAGTATTTATTTAATAATACAATGAATTTGTTATTAAAAGGCGTTTTTGAAACGATACAAACTGATTTATTCAATAATTTTATTAATTTAAAATATTTAAGATTGGAATTTGAAAATTTTGATCCAGAAAAATTGGCTTGGATAAATTCTTTAAATAGTCGTATTAAAAAAGAGGAAAATTTTACACAAAAATTTATCAATGATAATTTTCTTATAATAGATTTTGCTATTAAATACATTTTTCAAAATGAAGATATTTGTTTTTTTAAAAATTTTCCAAATGATAAAATTGTATTTTCTCTATTTTCAAAAACAAGTTCGCACACAAATTGTACTTGCACAATTATTTGGCTATTAAAATCAAATATTTTATATTACAAATATTTAAATTTAAGAGAAATTTTAAAATTCAATGAGTTTGGTTTAAGATCTTCTTGTATGGACTTGGACATTACATATTTTTTAAAATGTGATTTTGATTCTTTATTTAAAAAGTGTTCAAGTAATTTTAAAAGGAAGTTTACTAAATATACAGTTTGGAATTTTTACAACTCTCAGATATTTGAACTAATAAGCACAATATTTTTACCAATCATTTGCCTAATTGGTATATTTACTAATTTAATTAACATTTATGTATTAATTGGTGACAATAATAAAAACCATGAACAAAAAAGAGAAATGAAAAATCCAATTTACAAACTTATGCTGATAAATTCTGTTATTAATTTTACTTATTATTTTATTTATATATTTCATTTAATGAATAAATGTGTATCATATGACGGTATATTTTGTTCTAGTATTAATAGGACTTTATTTGCTCAATATTTTCAAATTATATTTATAGAATTTTTTTTAAGTATTATAAAAATATGGTCAAATGTGACTATTATTTTAATATCATTATTAAGATTGAATATTTTAAATGGCAAAAAAAAAATTAAATCAAAAACAAAATATTCCAAATATTTGGTTTTATTCTTAATAATATTAAGTATTTTAATTAATATAGATAAATTAATTACAATAAGAATAAATAAAGATTCTGAATTTCTTACTGAACAAGATTATGTTGAATTTCCTGATAAAAATACATTTACATTTACATTTAGCATTCCACGAATTATTCAATTTTATGGCGATACTAGTTTATTTTTTTACATATTATATCTAATCAACTTTATTTTGAACGATATTTTGCTTTATTTAATATTAAATATAGTTGACTTGTTGGTAATAGTTAGCATGAAGAAACAATTAGATGAGAAGAAAAGATTAAATTCAATTAGAATAAAATCAAGTGATTTAATAGCTAAAAACAATAACATTAGAATAACATCTACAATATTTATCAACACTTTAATGTTATTATTTCTTAGATCAATACATATTTTAATAACATTGATTATATTTATCAATAAAATATCTTCTAATTCATACAATAAGCAAAATGTGTGCTTCTTATCAAACAAAACATGCACAAATTTTCAAAATTTTGCTGATACATTTTATTCTATGCAATTTATTTACAACATTTTGATATTTTATAATCTAAACAAAAATTTTAGATTAATTTTAAAATCTTTATTGAAAAAATTTCATTTTATTGATTAATCAAAATTTTATTATTTCGCGTGTTGCCACAAGTCTTATTTATGGTTAAAAATCTTTTTTAATTTCTGTTCTAAAATATAATAAATTTTTTCAATAAACTTATTAATCAAAATTGTTATAATTTATCTGGTTGTTGTTCGATGCTCTAAACATGAAATCTCAAGATTTTATGTAACACAAAATTCGCAAGCTTTGAGAGCTAACTCGACAAAATAAGTTGCAAAAAAAATCATGAAAAATAAATGAAAAAATTTTTTTTAAAAAACTTATTTCCCATTTTTAATCTGAGTTGGTTTTTACACTATAGATGGACATTTTAAAATTTTTCGATTATTATTTTGTTCTAAAAACGCTTAGGTTACTTAAGCAGAATTATGAACAACAAATTATAAACAAAATCTTAGAATTCTTAATTTACAATAATGATTTTTTCTTATGACTGCTTAAATATTATGGATTAGATTATGCATTAAATTCAACAAATACTAGTTTAATTATATCTAAACATAAGTTTGAATGTGAAGGTACAAATATAACTGATTTAATCGGGGATATTGTAAATATATTACTAAAAGATTTAATATCATTTGTATTAATTATGTTTATGAATATAAAATCAGCTAGGTATATAATTAATAGTAAAAAAAACAATTAAAGCACAAAAAAACAATTTTGCTAAAAAAACTAATTTTTAAAGATTTTCTTTATTTTTTTTTAAAAAATTCAAATGAAAATAAAAAAGTTTTGCTTACTTTTTATCACCAAACTCAAAAAAGTAAGGCTATTAAAAATTAGAATTATAAATTTACTGAAAAATTAGCTTTTTGTATTGGAAGTAAGCATTTTTGCTTACTTTACTAAAATTTACTTAAAATAGTGTAAAATTACATCAGTTAATGTAAGCTTACATTATCTTACAAACAAAATCTAACGTAAGCTTACGTAATCTAACGTAAACTAACTTAAAATTACTTAAAATTACGTAAAATTAAGTAAATTTACTGTTTCTGGACTTTTTGCAAAAACGCTGTATTAAAACTAAATTAAATTTTCAAAGTATTTCACTTTAATAAATAAGCAGATGATTCATAGTTTTGTGATAAATTTGAAGGACAAAGCTATTTCAAATCAATCAGCTTCCAGTTTTGCAATGTTTGCAATGAAGGCTATAATTCTTAAACAATATAGAAAACCTTTTGAAAATTATTTAAATTCTAAAAAACTTTAAAATCATGATTAATTTAATATTTATTTTTAATTTTCTTTAACTAATTATATTTTAAATTATTTATCAAATTTATCTTTATAAATAAAATAATTTATCAAATATCTTTTTTTTTTAAATAATAAAAATTAAAAACGTCTAATAAAAATTTAAACTAAGAGAAAGTTTTAAATTAAATTTGATTTTTATTTAACATCTTAGGAACGCTTAGTTGATTTAATTTATAATATTCTGATAGTTTAAAAATTTTTAGCATTAAATAAATTATTCAATTAAGTAATGGAAAATTTAGTTAATTGCCAAATTTGGTCTTTTTAAAACTATTTTGTAATTTGCAGCCAAATTTTCAACAATTATTTTTTGAATTTTTTTTTCTGTTTTATGAAATTACAGATTTTTGCATTAAATTTTAATACATAATTGAGCAAAGAGCAAATTGAAATTTGAGCAAAAATTTTACTTTGCCATTCAAAATTTTAGTCCCAACTTATATAATAAATAATCTAAGAACAGAAATTATTTTTTAGGATAAAAAAGAGTCATCAATTATCAAGTTTATTTATCATCTAATAGAATTATAAATTTACCTAATATATAAATAGATTTATTGTATATTTTAAATGAAATACACACATGATGAAATGCAAAAATACTGAATCAATAATGTAAAACTTTTTAATTTTTTTTTATTTTTTGTTTTTTTTTATTAGAATCTTGTTTAAAATATATTAATTTTATGGTTAAAAAATTATTGTATTTTTTTAAAATTAGTTTTTATTAAATTGGTCTGAGATAAATCAAAAAAAATTTAAATAATTTTTATTATTTTTGTTTTAAATTTTTCTTAATTAAAATTTAACTAGTTAATAATTAATTTTTTGAAGTAATTTTCAAAATAAATCACATCAAAATGAATATCTTTTACACTGTATTCTGCTCTGTGATAAAAATTCATTTTAGATCTAAAATGAGATAAATAATGTTTTTTTACATCCAAACGGTGCAATGTACACGAAGAGAAATCAGTAAAATTATCTTTGGAATAATAAGTAGAAAAACAAAAATGAGTTGTTAAAAAAAAAGTTTTTTTCGTATTATGAACACTTTTGTCACCAATTACAGTTTCAATAACGAAAAATCTATTAAAATTACTTAAAAGACCCATATTTTTATCTATCTTGCTCTTGTGTTCTTCTAAAAATGGTTTTAAATAATTCTGGTTTATTTCGCATAATTTTTTTGCATACAATAATTCGTTTTGTGTTGATACTTTTAATTGAAAACTTTCTTCTTTTGTTATATCTAATAAATCTTTTAAAAATATTGGACTATTTATTTCTGTTAAATTTGATACTCTTAAACACATATTATCAATTATATAATTATTCAATACATAATTGTTTGGAATTATAAAGCTAGAATAATTGTCAAAATATTTTTTGAAAAAATTATGATTAAACTCAACTAGAGCAGTTTGCTGCTTTATTGAAAACATTTCACTTGTTTTTTTAAAATCATTTATTGTTTCACTTAGACTATTGTATATTTGATTTTTTTGTTGGCTTTCAAAGTAAGAATAGCTAAAGATTAAAGAGTCTGATTCTAATCGGGGTATAAATATTTCGTCTATATCAATAATGCTTATTTGCTTGAAATGGACTAAATTCTCTATATAGCATTCATTTATTATTAGTTCGCCAATTACATCGAAAAGTACATAGTGTTCTGTTTTGTTAACAAATTCAAAAAAATAAAGATTCTTTTCTGCTTTTAGCAAATTTGGAAAGCAAGTTAGCTGAGTCAAAGTTAAAATGTCTTTATATTTGATTTTTAAATCTTCAACTATATGATTGTTTGTAGTAAAATCTGGTACATAATAAGATTGAATATGATCATATCCAATTAATTGATTAAATCTAATCCAATTTTCATAATCAAATAAATCTTTATTCATAAAAAAAGCTTTAGTACAAATGAGATTGTTTTTCGTTTTTGATTCATCTAATATTTTTATTTTTACATTCAATGTCTTTGTTTGATTTATCAAAATATCAATTTCTGGATTTTGAACCTTTTCAATGTCAATATTTAACATGGTTTTAAAATTAAAATCTATATGTATTGAACAATAGGAATAATGCCACAACAATAGATCATTTCTTATAGAATGTAAAGAATACTTATTAAGATCGAAATCTAATTTAACCGTTTTACCATTTTCTTTGTATTTGATTAATAATTTAAAATCGAATTTTACCTCGGGTTTAAAAAAATTGTAATGAATCAATTTTAAGTCTATTAGTGATAAATGATGTATATAAAATGTTGAAGACTTTTTGAAATAAATTTTTCCATCTTCAAATGATAACCAATCACCATTTTCTTCACAATAGACATCAATTTGGGTTGAATTTAAATTTTTTATTAATGCTTTTGTTTCAGAATATCTTCCTAAATCATCAATAAATAAATTCTGCAATATCATAATAAATGATATCATAATAATTAATAGGAGCATAAATAATTTTAACATTTCTTTATTTGTAAGATAAAATGAAATAAAGCAAAATTTCCAATTGAAATGTGGACTTAAATGAAATTTTTTATTTTAAATATTAGGCTACAATTAAATGTTAATGGTTCAACTCTAACTAATCGTATTTTAAGAAAGTTAGCAGTTATAAAATAAATAAGGAAAATTTTTATAATTAAAGCAATTTTAAGTAAAAAGAAAATTACAAATTCTAACGTTTATCTAAATGATAACTCTAAAAGATTCTATATAAAATAAAATATAATTAAAATCATATTGTTTTGTGATATATATCACTGTTTTAAATTATATAAATATAAATATGCAACTAATTAAATAAATAAATATTTATTTATTTATTACAAAGGTCTATTAAATGAAAACAATAATTAATCGAGTCTATGAGATCTAACAGTACATTCAAATTGAATTTCAATTAAAATATTGACAATCATACTCTAGGCAATTTATATGGATCAAGCATTCATCTTAATTAAGCAATTCTGTTCTTAAGTTTGATTTTTATTTAGAAAATGTTTCTCAGAAGGAGATAGGATGATTATATCATCGCATTAAGCTATAATTGAAAGATTAAAATCTCCAATTTTTGCCCCAGAGCAGTGAACTGAATCACCGTTTCATTTATAAAAAAAAATTGAATAGATAAGGAGATAGTACTCCACCTTGTTTGGCATCTTCGATAGCTTCAAATGCGTTACTTCTTTCATTACTCATCTTAATTATAATTTTTGAGAGACCGTTTTTCAATCTTACACATTAACTTGAAGAAGATACCCACACGCTTATCAAATGCTTTGTTTGCATCAAGGCTAATTAAATTAACCGAGAGAGTCCGTTTGTCCACTATAGAGGGCATAGTTTTGAAATGATATATTTGATCAAACTAATATTAGATGAAAGAATCAAGTATAATATATATTCTTGAAGCTCTTGAAAAGCTCCATCTACTAGCAAAATAAAATTTGTGATATCCTTTATCATTTAAGAAAATTTTTAGGGAAAAAAATTAACGTTTTATTAAATTTTTCAAGAAATTTCGAAACAACAATTATTTATGAAATCTTATATTTTATGGTATATATTGAAGCGATTTCTTTGAGCATTCAAGCATAATGGTATATCGCACGTTTTGAACAATATAATGGTTCCATGTTATTGATTATTAGAGCATTATAAGTGTTTTACGTTTTGAAATAATGTCAGAAAATTACATTTTGTTATAATATTGCATGAAGTTTTCTTTTTATTTCCAAATTGGTTATCATGTATGCCCTTTAAAAATATATGTATTGTTTAAAATTAGTGTCTCAAAGATAGTAGCCAAAGAAGACGAAACTGAAATAGGTCTGAATTCAGATGGCAACAAAGACATCTTAGGAATTGGTGTAAGTATGGAAACATTAAATTCGTTTGGTAAGTAACAAAATTTGATAGAAGAGTTTTGCTATTGTTGTTTTTTTGTTAAAGTTCCTAATAATTGAGCAAAACTTGTGCTTATTTAGAACTTCTTATTTTTCAAGATTCAGTATTTTGCTCTTTGCTCTTTTCATTTACAGTAAAGATCTTGTCTTATAAGATGCTTAAATATATTCTTGTTTGCTTTTATTTTCTTTTTAGTTTCTTCATTTCCAAAATTAGTATTTTTTAATTGTCCGTAATACAAGTATTTTATTCTCTTCATTTATGGTGGTAATTTTAGAATTGATTTGATCGATTCGATTTACTGATATCGATTTGATCTATCTTTTGACTTTCTTTTTCAGATACTTACTGTTTTTTAGGGTAGACTATAGAATCTCCCCCACGAGCAAATCGACTACTTTTTAATTTTTGACATCCTACCAATTCATAAAATAATGAGTTGAATATTATTTTAAATGATTTTATAAAATTTAGATAATTTGTCAATGATCTTTTTTAAAATTGAATATAATTTTAAATTAAAGTAACCCAAAAACAACACTATCAATCGATATATAAACAACCATTAGCGTCAGCTAAATAAAATAAAAGTAACCAATCATGCAAACTTGATTTTTAATAAGAATTTTAAGCCAATAACTAAAATTTATTTGATTTTTATAATATGTATATTTTGAAAAAATTTTAAAAAATGGCCTTTTTAAGGCTAAAAATTCAAATTTTAACACCCTATAATTTTTTATTGGAGAATCCCTGCAACTAACCAACCATATATTCGTGATCAGCTTAAAGAGATCTACAAGAATATATATAGCTTTAGTCGATTTGCTCGTGGGAGAGATTCTATAGTACTTCCGTTTTTTATAGTAAACTTGGTAATTTATTATTAATTTTATTTATCAAAAGAATAATTCAATGTTTATCTTTGATATTCATTAATAGGATTTCTTCTGATAAACTATCTAAGTTATCTGATAGTAAATTTTTGTATTTTACAATAAACACAGTGTCTTTATAATCAAAAAAATGAAATCTACGCTTGTTTTTATTATCATCTAATGCTTCTAAGAAGTTAAGTTTGACAGACTCAAAAATGTCACAAAAAATAGGATTGTGATCACTAAGATTACTGGCAAATGAAACTTTATCATAATTATCTGAGTATATGACTTTTGAATAATGAAATGATCAATAGTTGAAGTGTAATTACCCTTTTTGTAACTATATATATGCATTTTTGGGTTTTAAGCAAACTAGATAATTTTGAATTAAAAAGTTTTTAAACACTAGGTCAAAACGTTTTTTCCTATTTAAGTCACAGTTCCAGTCTCCGTTCTAAACAATCCTCTAAATGCTCTAAACATGAAATCTCAAGATTTTATGTGACACAAAATTCGCAAGCTTTGAGAGCTAACGCGGCAAAATAAATTGCAAAAAAAATCATGAAAAATAAATGAAAAAATTTTTTTTAAAAAACTTATTTCCCATTTTTAATTTGAGTTTGTTTTTACACTATAGATGGACATTTTAAAATTTTTCGATTATTATTTTGTTCTAAAAACGCTTAGGTTACTGAAGCAGAATTATGAACAACAAATTATAAACAAAATCTTAGAATTCTTAATATACAAAAATGATTTTTTCTTATGACTGCTTATACTTTCTTATACTTTAGATTTTTTCTTATGACTGACTGCTTATGATAGCTTAATCTTATCTTAAGAAGATGAAAATGTTGAATATGCTTTAAAATTAGTCCAAAGCGCCGAAACAGAAAAGCAGCAACAAAGTTTTGAACTGAAATAATCTTGTTATCATAATATTCACTGTATTTCACTATAATAGGTTCAATACCTAAATCGTAACAACACTAATTTTTTTATAATCAAAACAAATTCTAAAAAAAATCGATATTAAATAAATTAACTTGACGGAACTCATTTAAAAATTAAAAATAAAATAATATATCCTTTTATAGTAAATTTTTATTTTTGAAAATTTTTTGTTTCTCTAATTTCTGAAATAAACTATGGTAAATTTGTTAGATAGCATAAGATTTTATTTTATCACAATAACAATGCCAATCGGAATTGTTCTAAACATTATAACAATAATAATATTCAACCGTAAAAAGTTAAACACAAACACAAACCGTGGATTTTTGTACACATTGCTGTGTTCTTCAAACGTTCTAGCTTTGTTAAACCAAATTGTATTCTTTGTGTTTGAATATCAAGATCTTAATTTGATTGATATATCTGATCTTAGTTGTAGACTATTAAATATATGGTCTTCGGTTCTTATTCAGATTCCTTCTGTCCATTTAGTGCTAATAACTATAGATCTTTACATGTCTATATGTCACATAAACAAGATAAGATTTTTAACTAAAAAATTTTACTATTTTTTAAACATTTTTATTTTAATTTTTCTTTTCCTTGTCAATTCTATATTTTTCACTTTTAAACTAGAAACAGAACAACAAGAAGAGTATTCAAATTCGACAAATTCAACTTCAAAACAAGTATGTTCTGGAACGAATATAACCGATTTGATCGGCGATATTGTTAATATTTTAATCAAAGATTTAATTCCATTTGTTCTCATTTTTATTCTAAACATAAAATCAACACAATTTTTATTCAAAACAAAGAAAGCAGTAAAATCAAAGAGTCTTAAACGACGATACAATTTTGCTTTATCTATAATCATAATGAATGTTGTGTTTATGCTCATTTCACTGCCGTGGTCAGTCAGTTCTGTGCTGTATCATACCTATCATTTTGAGAAATTCACCAACTTAAAAATTGATCTTTATAATTTAGACTTTTTACTAACCGTGTTCAACTGTGTTTCTTATTTAAATAATTATTCTCCTTTTTTTGTTAATTTGATTCTTAATTCGATATTCAGAGAAGAATTTATTTGTTTATTCTCAATCAAAAATACAGCTCATGTTCTAATCTCTTCGATTTCAAAATTTTTCATCAACTAAACAACAACAACATCCTGGTATTAACAACAAAAAGAAATCTAATTAATATTTTTAAAACGGAATTAAAATTATTAGAAATAGAATAAGAAATTTTCAATTTTAAACCAAATAAAAAATAAAAAATGGAAAATGTAATAAAAAATTATGAATTTATTTTTATCATGATCACCATGCCGATTGGTATTCTACTAAATATGGTCACAATATTTATATTCAAAAGTTACAAATTAAATCAAAACAAAAACATAGTTTTTTTGTATATTTGTTTAAATGTTTACAATTCGATTTGTTTATTTAATCAAATTGTGTTGTGTTTATTGGAAAAAAGTTCGCATAGTCTTTTGACCATGTCGAGTTTGAGTTGTAAAATTTTAAGTCTTTGGAATTCAATAGTAGATCAATTTCCGTCGTTTCATTTGGTTCTAATTTCTATTGATTTGTACGCTTCTATTTGCCATGTTCACAAGTCTAAATTGTTAACAAAAAAATTCTATTTAATATTAAATTTTTTAATAGTGCTGTTTTTGATTATTTTGAATACAACTAATCTTACATTTAATGTTTACAAACAAGAACAAGATGAGATTATAGTTAACTCGAGTTTATCGAATAGTTCGATTTATTATGTTAAAGATTGTTCTGGTACAAATATAACAGACTTGATTGCTGATTTAACAAATGTTCTTCTAAAAGCAATTATTCCATTTTTTATTATTCTAATTCTTAATATTCTATCAACTCAAGCACTTGTTAAATCAAAAAAAATAAGCCTAAAAAATCAAAAAATAATGCGAAAAGAGTTTAGTTTCGCACTTTCGATTATTCTAATGAATTTTATATTTTTAATTATCAACTTGCCTTGGATAATATCGTTCATAATGTATCATGTGTTTCACTTTCTCAGCTTCAATGGTATCAAGACCCATATTGCGTTTGTTTTATTTCAAATTATTTGCAATTCTATTTCTTATTTTAACAATTATTCAGCATTTTTTGTAAATCTTATTTTCAATTCTCTATTTAGAAAAGAATTTCTTCTTATTCTTTTTTCAATAAAAAAACTTAAAAAAAACAAAATTTTAAATAACAATAATAATAGTTTTTCTAGATCTTTTTTTCAATAATAACTTTAAATAAAAAAATTTATAATAAAACTAAAAGCTTTTTGTTATATTCATTTAAAGAATAATATGCGATTTCAATCAAAATAAAATTTTATATTGCTTATAAACTAAATTAAGACTTTTTTATTATGACAAGATATTATCAACATAGTCTAGTAATTGTAGCAAGCACTTGAAAACATGCAATCAATGGTATGTAACTCAAATTACAAGTTGTTTATTATGTTGTTGCAAAAATAATTACGTTTTATTATATATCAGTTATATATAAAAAAAACGTAATTTATTATGCAAAAGCAAAACATTTTTTAGAACATATTCAGTAAAGAGACATCAAAGTCTAAGTAGTTATAATTTTAAAGAATACAGACAATTATATAAATATATATGGCTTAAAGCTAAGATATATTGCATTGGTTAATTAAATAAATTAAAAAAGAATTAATTATAAAAAATTTTTATTATATTTTATTCATCAAACTAAAAATTAAGCTCAAGGCAAAATTGGTATGGCTTTTATTCTCTATATCTATGAAATAATTCAAAATAATTAATTTAGGAATTAATAATTTTATTAGGACTTAGGATTATAGATTATATTATAATTATCTAGATTCATTTATATTAGATGAGAATGTAGATTTAGTTTAAATTAATTAAGAGAAAAGCATCCAAATCTAAAAAAGACTAAAATGATTCAAATTTAATATAATTTTTCAAATATGAATCCTTTTACAGATTATATTCCAATTTTGAAAAATATTCAATTCAAAATTTAATTTAAAATTTTTCAATTAATTTCCTTTTAGTTTATAAAAAAAAAAATAAAAATAAATTAATTTTTACCGGCATTTATTTATGAACAAAGTCAGTTAATTGAAATTTTATTTACGTAAATCGATTTATTATGCTAAAATTGATCTAAATAAATTTAAAGAATTTGAAAAAAGATTTAAATTAAAACTCACCGTCCAAAAGTACTAACTGGTTTCTTTCTCAAAAGAATCTAAACAACTAAATTAAAGAAACGTGTTTCTTTGAAAGATTTTAATTCAATTCTTGCATGATTTAGAAAAATTAGATTATATTAAAAATGTTGCAAAAATAATTACGTTTTTTATGATTCATTTATATAGAAAAAGACGTAATGAATAAAATTTTATTAAAAATGAAATTAAATTCAAGTAAAATTACTGAAAATATGTCAAAAAGATGTCAATATTTTCATGAATAGATATTTAATTTTTTTATTCTTCTTATACTTAAATAAAAATTAATTCAAATTTTAACAGTAGGATACATGGATCTAATGAAAACATAAAATTTATTTTTTTTTTTTTTAAGATTTTTTATTGATTTTATTTTTCAATTAATTTTAAAATTTAAATCACATTTTCGATCATAATCAGAAATATTTTTTTCTACGTAAATTTAAAACAGACTTAAGTGTATAAATTTAAATCACGTTGGATTAAGCATAAATATAAATCAAAGAATCTTTTAATTAAAAATTTCTTTAAGAATATTTTAGTTAATCTATTAAATATCAGATCTCTAGATCTTGTTTATTTAATAAGAAAAAAAAACATTTTTGATATTTTTATTTTTCATAATATAAAAACTAATATAGAGAAAATATGGAAATACTGGAAAGTAACAATAATTCAATAATTTTATATGAAGATTTATTTTATTTTGATAATAAAACAACTTGGATTTATTTGAATAGTTTAAACAAAGCAAGTTTAGTATCGACCTATTTGAAAATAGCCTCGACCATATTTTACATGTTCTCGCTTATACTAGGCTTATCCGAAAACATTTTGGTTTTGCTAATTATATTCTCAACTAGACAGATTAAATCAATTACTAACTATTATATTACCAATTTGGCTATTTCTGATTTAATATTCATCTCTTTATGTATTCCATCTACTTATATAACTGCATTTTATCTTCAATACTGGCCATTATCATCATTTTTTTGTATATTCTTCAATTACATGCAAAATGTAAGTGTTACACTTAATGTATACATTCTTATATGGATTACATTTGATAAATATTTGGCTATTGTTAAACCATTAAAACATAGAACTAATATGGAAAAATCAAAAAGATTAATTCTATTCTCTTGGCTATTTAGTTTTTTTGTTTCATTGCCAATTTGTTTTTTTACTAAATTGGTTCAAGATGAATTAGAACCATACAAAAATCAATGTGTTGAAAAATGGCCTGTAAATTATGAATATTTATGTTCGATGTATAACATTTGTCTTTTGATGATACAATATTTTATTCCAGTTATAATTTTAGTTTATTGTTATATTCAAATTGGGCTAGTAATTAGAAAAACAAGGACACCTGGTGAGACTATTTTACTTAAGCGTGATGCTAAAATGCTTAAATGCAGGAAAAAATTGCTCAAAATGAGTTTGGTTTTAGTTCTAGCTTTTATAATTACATGGGCGCCAATGCATTTTCTAAATTTATACAGATTCATAAGTAATTGTTCTATTTGTGACTCTGTTTATTTTCCAGTTGTGTTTTTAATTTGTCATTTGTCGGCTGTATCAAGCAGCTATTTGAATCCAATAATTTATGCTCTTACAAATATAAAATTTAAAAATTTATTCACAGAATATGTTTTTTGTTGGAACTGGTTTAATGAAAATTCTAAATTGAAAAAAATAGACAAATTTAGTAATAACTTTGCACATTTTAATCATCAAACTGAAACACAAAAGTTAAGCAGTTTCTATTCAACTACTAATAGAGATCACATAGAACATGTTACAATTAAATAACAGACAAAATATTAATAAATTTTAACATGTATAAAAAATGTATTTAAAAATAAATTTTGTTTAATAAATCTAATTTAATTTAATCTAATCTAAACCATAAATCCAAGTGTTGAAAAATTTTCTTCTTTAAGGTTTTCAGTAAAATGTAGAACTGGCTCTTTAAAGCCAGTTATATTTTAATAATTTAAAATATAAATTTAAATTTAAAAAATAACTTTAATAATAATATTAAAATAATAATAAACAATATTATTTATATTGTCTAGCACTGGGAGGTGCTACATCCCTCCCAGGTTTAATTACAAGCAATATAAATAAATTTTAAATAAAATAAGAAAATAAATAAGTAAATAAATAATAATTATGATAGTCTAAATTAAATACACTTTTAATCAAATAGGTGTTTTATCGGTGATTCTTCTACACCGGAATTTTTCCCATGCACTCTTGAGTAGTGAATCTTCACACCGATTTGTTTATTCGATTCGAAACTGCAATTATTAAAATTACAGCGAAATATTTTATGATTTTCTGTATTAGTCTCCGCGTAACTATCCTCTGACTCTAATTCTCCACTTCCATCACTTGTCAAAGCATCATGCATTTCGCTAACTATTAAATCTGTTTCTTTACTCCGTTCAATAGTCTCGTCTTCTTCCCGTTCAATAACTTCGTTAAAAGTATTTTTCCGATTTTTCAACTGTATGAAATTTAAAAGAACTCTGTTATATACTTCGTCTGATATTGGTACTTCATCTTTTTTTCTACGTTCGTTAACTACGCTTGTTTCTAACATCGATGTCTTCTGGTCTTGTTTTTGTCTCATCTTATATCTACTTAAGCGGTTATAATGCACTACACTTGTTTTACCACTTTCTAAAGATTTTATTTCATAATTAAAATCGCTTATTATTTTTGTTATCACGTAAGGACCTGTGTACTTAGGCTCGAAACTCTTCACTTGACCCACTGTTTGTTTCGGGTTGTTCAGCATTTTCTTAACTTGTTTATCTACCTCTTCGTTCGCTGTTTGCGGCAATCGATACTGTTTCTGTTTTATAGGTATAGCATCTCCCGTATTAATATCGTGCTTGGCTTCTTCTGTTCTTCCAGTCTCGTACTCGTTCCACTGAAATACAGAATTGTGTTTTCCTAAAATTGCCACTAACTCACTCCGTTGTAACTCGCTTAGATTTTTATTTATCTCGAATTTACTCAAATCAACTTCCTGTTTACTATCGTCAGGAAACGAACCAAATATGTCCTCGTCAACAATTTCTGCTTCATCCACTTCACCAATATCTGTGTCTTTGTCAAAGAACAGCTCATCACTTGAAGTGTTTAGAACACTTGTATAAATAGTTTTATCATCTTTTACATCGCTCACACTCGATGCCCATACTACACCCTTAGCCATATCTGCTTCTGTAGTCAAATTAGGTTTAAAGATATACTCACCACTTTTTAATCCTTCAGGAACTCTCACTTTGACAAGGTTTTCTGATTTTGGCTTTAATACTACTTTGGTTGTTAAACACACTCCATTTCTTTTATTAATCGACTCTTTTCGATTCACCAAATTGAACTCACGTCCGTTATCGTATATGACTAAACTCTTATTACTAAAATTGAAATTTGTTTCAAATCTCTTTAAAAAATCCATGCCTAATATCGCTGTTTCTGTTAAATCCGCAAAAACAAACTCGTGGCTTCCAAACCACTCGTTTATACTAAATTTTATATTCGCAACCGCACATTTCGAACTCTGCGTGCTCATAGCTGATCTAATCGATAAATTAACTGATTTCAAATTCAAATCCGTTTCATCTACATTTGTCAGTTTAAAATACTCAATTTTACTTCGCAAATCGTTTGGTAACCATCTCGGGTTAATAAAACTCGTAGTCGAACCGCTATCTATTAATAATGGTAACGTAAACTTGCCATCTTCGTAAAACACTTCAGCATCCACTCTGATTAACGACGTTTTATTCGCTTCGCCACAAAGAAAATTATCACAAATAATAGTCCTAATCTCACTTTTTTCTGGTATGTAATCGTTGTCTTCATCATCCACTTCAGCATCAACTGTAAATGCACTTCGATTATAATTACTACGATTTGGTCTCTTATTATCAGATTCTGTATATCTTCTAAAACTCGTCGGAGTATCTTGTTTTGGTTTATTCCTTTGTCTCCACTTTATCCATTCGGTTTTCTCTCTACACTCCGATTGTCTATGTCCCACTTTGTTGCAAAAATGACACGATCCTGTAAATCTTGGTGTTGCGTTGTTCTGTTGTAAATAATTCTTGTTTGGAGTTCTGAAATTGTGTCTATTATCTTTATTTTTATCTCGCCAATTTTCTTGTCTTGTATCGGTTCTAAAAATTGTTACTTCTTGTTTAATTTCATGATTGTCTCCGCAAATTTTGTAATCCACTGATTTATTAAAAATCGTCAATAATTCACTCCACTTTTTGTCTGACAACAACTCTAAAAAATTCTTCACCTCATTTGGCACGTTTGAAATCAATCTCGCTTTCAACATACGTTCTCTTGCTGACTCTTCTAAGCCTGGCAATGCTTTATCTAACACTTTTTGAATTTCTGAACAAAATTTAGCTATACTCTCGCCTTGTTCCAATTTTCTCGCATAAAATAAATTCAAATAATATTCTGGTGTCTTCACACACACCGATTTAAGTTTCTTCCACACCGTTTTAATATCTCCTCTCTCTGCTTCACTCAATTCATTGTAGCACGCTAAAGCTTTACCACTCAAACAAAATTTAATTGCTCTCGCTTGACTTGCTTCATCCCAATTGAAAATTGTGGCCTCGTATCCAAATGCGCTTTCAAACACATCGAACTCGTCATCTTCGCCATTAAATACCACTCTATTGCCAAATCTCGACATTTTTATTTTTTTTTTTTTTTTTTTTTGCTTTTAAGTTTTTTTTTTTTCAAACTCTTTTTTTTTTTTTTTTTTTTTTTTTTTTTTTTTTTTTTTTTAACTCCTACTATTTTTTCTTTTAAAAAAACTTTTTTTTTTTTTTTTTCTTAGCTTAGTCTTTTTTTCCACACCCTCTTATTTTCTTTTTTTTTCTCTCGTCTAACCCCTGATTTTCACTTATTAATTTTTTTTTCTATTTCTAACACTTAAATCACTACGCTCTTTCTAACCCCTACGCTTAACTTTAATCTAACCCCTTTTATTTTTTTTTTTTTTTTATATCTTAGCTTAGCTAAGACAGCTTCACTGCTGTCACCAATGTAGAACTGGCTCTTTAAAGCCAGTTATATTTTAATAATTTAAAATATAAATTTAAATTTAAAAAATAACTTTAATAATAATATTAAAATAATAATAAACAATATTATTTATATTGTCTAGCACTGGGAGGTGCTACAAAAACTTTATTTAAAAATAAATTTTACAAATAAAAAATTTAACTGTTTGAAAACTATTTTAGTTATTTTTTAAAGATATTGATTTATTATAAATATTTTATGATAAATGAAAGTTAAAAGTCTGGATAAAACAACTGATTGAATTAAATAAATATGATTTAAAACAGTTAGATGATCATAACTTATGCTAAAACATATATTTTTAGATGATGTCAAGATTTTTTTAATGTTTTTTTTATTTAAAATTGGACTCAGAAAATTATATATACACTCAGCTTGTTATTGAGTAAGAAATTTCAGTTCCGATTATAAAAATTTTAATTTATATATTTAGAACTTAGAAATCGAAGCCCCTAACTACGCCACTGTCGGTTCCAAGCCAGGGTAAGAGTAGGAGAGGTGATGTTATTATGCAAAGTGTGTTGCATTACGGGTGGTAAGATCTACGGACCTTTGTTAAACCATTAAAACATAGAACTAATATGGAAAAATCAAAAAGATTAATTCTATTCTCTTGGCTATTTAGTTTTTTTGTTTCATTGCCAATTTGTTTTTTTACTAAATTGGTTCAAGATGAATTAGAACCATACAAAAATCAATGTGTTGAAAAATGGCCTGTAAATTATGAATATTTATGTTCGATGTATAACATTTGTCTTTTGATGATACAATATTTTATTCCAGTTATAATTTTAGTTTATTGTTATATTCAAATTGGGCTAGTAATTAGAAAAACAAGGACACCTGGTGAGACTATTTTACTTAAGCGTGATGCTAAAATGCTTAAATGCAGGAAAAAATTGCTCAAAATGAGTTTGGTTTTAGTTCTAGCTTTTATAATTACATGGGCGCCAATGCATTTTCTAAATTTATACAGATTCATAAGTAATTGTTCTATTTGTGACTCTGTTTATTTTCCAGTTGTGTTTTTAATTTGTCATTTGTCGGCTGTATCAAGCAGCTATTTGAATCCAATAATTTATGCTCTTACAAATATAAAATTTAAAAATTTATTCACAGAATATGTTTTTTGTTGGAACTGGTTTAATGAAAATTCTAAATTGAAAAAAATAGACAAATTTAGTAATAACTTTGCACATTTTAATCATCAAACTGAAACACAAAAGTTAAGCAGTTTCTATTCAACTACTAATAGAGATCACATAGAACATGTTACAATTAAATAACAGACAAAATATTAATAAATTTTAACATGTATAAAAAATGTATTTAAAAATAAATTTTGTTTAATAAATCTAATTTAATTTAATCTAATCTAAACCATAAATCCAAGTGTTGAAAAATTTTCTTCTTTAAGGTTTTCAGTAAAATGTAGAACTGGCTCTTTAAAGCCAGTTATATTTTAATAATTTAAAATATAAATTTAAATTTAAAAAATAACTTTAATAATAATATTAAAATAATAATAAACAATATTATTTATATTGTCTAGCACTGGGAGGTGCTACAAAAACTTTATTTAAAAATAAATTTTACAAATAAAAAATTTAACTGTTTGAAAACTATTTTAGTTATTTTTTAAAGATATTGATTTATTATAAATATTTTATGATAAATGAAAGTTAAAAGTCTGGATAAAACAACTGATTGAATTAAATAAATATGATTTAAAACAGTTAGATGATCATAACTTATGCTAAAACATATATTTTTAGATGATGTCAAGATTTTTTTAATGTTTTTTTTATTTAAAATTGGACTCAGAAAATTATATATACACTCAGCTTGTTATTGAGTAAGAAATTTCAGTTCCGATTATAAAAATTTTAATTTATATATTTAGAACTTAGAAATCGAAGCCCCTAACTACGCCACTGTCGGTTCCAAGCCAGGGTAAGAGTAGGAGAGGTGATGTTATTATGCAAAGTGTGTTGCATTACGGGTGGTAAGATCTACGGACCTTTTCTCAAATCACGAAGTATAAAAATGGGAACAACCGCGGGAGCTTGTTTTGTGAAGTTGGCACTTTGCACATACTCTTAATAAGGCTAGATAAATTCGTAAAGTAGTAAATTATTTCATAATATCATTATACGAGTGATATATAAATATATAAATAATTGACCAACATCTCTATTCAAAGTGAATAAAATATAATTATTTTTTCATTACAATGACCAAATTTAAAACTTCTTTAATAAATCCAAAGCTAAAATATTTATTATTTATTTAAGTCGAGTTTAGTTTAAATTTTAAGACTGCATTAAATAAGATAAAAATAAAATTTTAAATTGATAATTTATTAAAAGTTATATGATTAATAAACAGAATAAAAAAAAAAAGAGTTCTTTATCAATTGATATTTTAATAACCTATTGCAACCCATTGAATATAAAATTGATTTATATACAAATTTCCAATATATTTTAGATATATTTCAAAATTTGATGTTGTTATTTTTTCATCTTCAAAAGCATACAAAAATACTGCATAATTTCCTGTATGATATGCTCTAATTGTGTAAAATACAGTTGGGACACTTGTAAATGCCGTACCAAATGAAGCAGTTAATAATTGTCTTGATCCAAATGTGACTTGTTGTGGAAACAAATCCCAACGTCCACTTTGTATTTTCAAAGAAGGAATATTAGCAATTTGTGAAGTTAAAGTGGCAACCAATGAATCAATTCTACTATTTGTTTGATTAAGACCTCCTTGTAGGGCATTAAAATAAGCACTACATTGACCTTATTAATATTAATTGATAAAAATAAATAGATTTTTTTTAAATCTTCAAGAATATTTACCATTAGCCTGATTGGCAAAAAACCAAATAGCTAAAAAAATGTTTATAATATATTATTATATTTTGTATAATATTTTTATATAGGGTTATTATTAGTTTTATTTTAACAACCCTTATTAACTTACTTACTAAAGCAAACAATATTCTATAATGATTTGAAAACATTATTGGGTTTTTTTTTGTTTTGAATTTTTAAATTTTGAAAAAATAAAATATTTATATTCAAAAATTTTAAGTTTCGGTGATTGTTGGCTTATTAAAATTGTCATTTTTTAAATCAAATAATTTCATTTTACAATCTAGATATTCATTATCTATTAAAGTAAATGTGTTTAAATCAATTAGCATTTTATTGATTTGATCGTACATTCCACTTGAGCTTATATGTCTTCCCTCTACGTACATAAAATTCTGTAAAATTTGCAACTTTGAAACACTAAAAGAATATGGATTTTTTTTTGGAATGCTTTGAATATATTTTAAAAATTTTCTTATATTAATTTTGGTTTTCATATGAATGTAATTTGTATTATTAAAAGTATCATTATGAAGTGTATCATTAATTATATTGATCTTGTTGTCTGTACCAAATCTTAGCAGTATTTGTGACTTTTTATTGCCCATTGTTGAAATTTTTTTAAAACTATAATATATTATATGTACTGCAAAATCAGTTCAGTAACTGTATTATAACTAAAATTTTATTCAAGTAAAAAATTTTTTACAATCTTTAACTCTTCAACAAAAAAGTAAGTTTAATAATTTTTTTCTTATCTTATTTTACATGTATTTTATAAATTATATGTATATATACGAATTTTTAACTCATTTTAATTTTAAAAATTAATTAAATATTCACTAATACTAATAATGAGAAAATATTACCTGTAAAACTAAATTACTTTATTATTAATTTTTGTATAAATTCTTTTTATTTTACTTAATATAAATATTTATAGAATATTTAATTAAAATAAAATGAGCTTAAAACATGCTTAACCATATATAGTCCTTAATTTTTGACGATTGCTCAAATACCCAAAATTCTGGTTTTAATGCGGATTTAACTATCGAAAACCAAAAACATAAAATCCATATTTAAAAGCTGAAATAAAAATAAAATTTAAGTTTTGTTCAACCTCATCCTAAAAACTTATTATTATAAAACCCAAGATTCAAATACATTATATGTACGTGCACTTCTTCCTAAGAATATACTATATTTTGTAATTTTTGATTATTAAAAGAAGATAAAAACAAAATTTATTTAAATTGATAATTTATTAAAGTTATATGATTAATAAACAGAATAAAAAAAAGAGTTCTTTATCAATTGATATTTTAATAACCTATTGCAACCCATTGAATATAAAATTGATTTATATACAAATTTCCAATATATTTTAGATATATTTCAAAATTTGATGTTGTTATTTTTCATCTTCAAAAGCATACAAAAATACTGCATAATTTCCTGTATGATATGCTCTAATTGTGTAAAATACAGTTGGGACACTTGTAAATGCCGTACCAAATGAAGCAGTTAATAATTGTCTTGATCCAAATGTGACTTGTTGTGAAACAAATCCCAACGTCCACTTTGTATTTTCAAAGAAGGAATATTAGCAATTTGTGAAGTTAAAGTGGCAACCAATGAATCAATTCTACTATTTGTTTGATTAAGACCTCCTTGTAGGGCATTAAAATAAGCACTACATTGACCTTATTAATATTAATTGATAAAAATAAATAGATTTTTTTTAAATCTTCAAGAATATTTACCATTAGCCTGATTGGCAAAAACCAAATAGCTAAAAAAATGTTTATAATATATTATTATATTTTGTATAATATTTTTATATAGGGTTATTATTAGTTTTATTTTAACAACCCTTATTAACTTACTTACTAAAGCAAACAATATTCTATAATGATTTGAAAACATTATTGGGTTTTTTTTTGTTTTGAATTTTTAAATTTTGAAAAATAAAATATTTATATTCAAAATTTTAAGTTTTTTGTTCAATACACATAAATTAAGAATTTTAAAATATTTGTCTATATACTTGTCAATATATTTTAAAATTTAATTAATTTTCAAATTAGTCCATTTGTTTGATTATTCAAGAAATTTTTGTTAAATAATAAAATATGACTTTAAATTTAATTAATCAATATTTTTTTTCATACAATTAAATTAATTTAATAACCAGTTTTAAACTTGATTTTTTATTGAAAATATTACCTAAATATTGCTTCTTTATTATTAAACAATTAGAATTAAATATTATTTGAAAGCTTATAATCCTAAGCCAAAATCTAATTATTCTTGATTAAAATATATTTATTTTAAGCCAGTGATTGGGGCGTTTTGTCTAATATTTTCTATATTTTTATTTTTATACTAAATATAAATATTTAAGGGAATCTCAGTTAAGATAAGTTAAATTATTTGTTAATGATAATGGTTAAGACTCTTGTTTCAAATTGATTTTTGTATGACTTTTCTTTTTGATTTTAATAATGTTTGTTAAGCTAATCAAATCAAGTAAAATTATCACCAAGTAGAACAAAATTAATGTAGTTATTGCGACAATACTTGTTGTTTTGGTTACAATATAAATAACTTTTTTTCCAATTGATTCTAACTCACATTTTTTACCATGATACAAATAAAAGCATTGACAAATAGGCTCATTTTGAATATCATTACAATTACCATGATTAGAACAAGTCTCATTCTGACAAACGTCTATTTTTAGTTCACAATTTGAACCATAATAGTATTCATTACATTTACATTCATATGAAGAAAAACTTGAATTGTTTATATTTGTACATGTACCATTATTAAGACATGGATTAGACGAGCACGTTCTTAAATCATATTGGCAAGATGGTCCAGTAAAATATTCAAAACATTCACAAATAAATTTTTCTTCACCAAATAAAATACATTTACCGCAATTAGAACAATTAATTAAACAATTATTCAAATCATAATAAGCTAAAAAAATATTCATTTGTTCAATATCAATTGTGTCTAGATTCAAAACTTTGTTTAAAAGATTTTATTTATTAAATGGTATATAAATCTGAATTATAGAATATAGGTAAACTTTTACTTGTAATATTTTCATCAAACAAGAACTCATTCCAACTAAAGGTCGAGTTCAGAATATTTGGTGTTTCTTTCAATAGAAATTAAATTAATTCAAGTTTTATTATTGGTAATTTATATGAATCACTTGTTCTAGTCAAGAATTTAATTAAGAAAAAACTAAAACTCAAATGTGATTTAATTATATTTTATTTTATAGAATTTTAATTTTACTAAAAATTGCTATAATTAAAAACATCAAGTTTATTTATTTATTCTTAATATAAATAAGCGCTTGATCTTTCTTATATAACAGAGAATAAGAGTCGAACCAAAATTGCTCAATATTTAGCTAGTTAAATAAACTATTAAAATAAAACATTTCTTATTTCTAAATCTATAACAAATTATTAAAGCTTTATGCCATTAGTTCAGAAATATAATATATAACGACTTAAAATGGTCCAGCCATAAAGAACTTACCATAAATAAAGGTTGATTCAAAATTTTCTAAATCTGTGCTAGTGTTCATATTATCAATATTCGAATCTTAATAAAAGAATAAATTACTCTTTGTCATAATTTTTGTTAGAAAAATTATTTTACTAATTTTATTTTGTAATATTTTTAAATCATTTATTTTACCATTTAATCCCAAAAATTGTGTAGTATTAGAATAATCATATAAATTTATAATTATTATTTGTTTATCTAATCCAATCACCAATAAATTGTTATTTAATTTTTCTAAGCTTAAACAAATTTTATAAAATAAAATAAAACTGATATCCTTAAAAGTTTTATTCAAGTCTCATTTTTAAAAGTTTTTAACCTCAAAATTGATCATTTAAAATAATCGAATTCATATAAATATATTCCCTAATTTTTTTTGTTTTTTTTTTTAAACTTTCGTACTTGGTTTATAACAATTGCTTTTTACTTTTATTAAAATTTAATTTGTTTAGTTTTCCAAGTATAAGTTCGATATTAAAATGTTTGGTTTATTATTTTAATAATTTTTACTTAATAAGAAGAAAAATAATTTTAAAAAATCTAAAATAAATAAAAAAATTTTAATGAAATTCTTTTCCCTGATTTTAATTAGTTTTTTCTTCATCTTATATTGAAAATATTATTGAAAAATATATAAACATTGTTTGTTCAAGGAAAATTTAGTTTTTCATATGAAAAAATACCTAAAAAAATTAAATTTTTAATCTTGGATTTAATGAGAAAAGATGAATTTTATTGAAAAATTAGTAAATTCTTGATTATTTCATATGTGCCATTAAATTCATATTATTTATCAATCTTGGCTTTAAAATCTGTTTATTCACACAATAACACTTTACTAAATTAAATAATCCTAGTAATTAATTTCATAAAATTATCTTTGATAATTTTCAATCTTAGTAGAAGTTTCATTTAAAATTTGATTCTTGGCGAATTTGGTTTTGGTTTGATCATATAACCACTTTTAATTTCAAAAATACAAGTCAAAAATTTCAATTGTTAAATTTTAATAAAAAATTAATTTCATCTGTTTTTAATACAGTTGTTAATTTTTTTTTAGAACTCTATTTATTAAATTAAAATACTTTAAAATGATTTTCACACTTTCTATTTTATTTATTCAATCGAGTTTTATCTATTGTCAATTAAATGGTATAAAATATAAAAAAAAAAATTATATTTTATAAATCATAATTTTTTCTTTACAAATAATAAATTCTTTACAAGGATATTTTGCAAGCGCATCAAAAGATTCAGTTGATATATTTAACAGCACAACGAGAATAAGAACAATAAATGATAATAAAGGAGAAATACCATTTAATTGACAATAGATAAAACTCGATTGAATAAATAAAATAGAAAGTGTGAAAATCATTTTAAAGTATTTTAATTTAATAAATAGAGTTCTAAAAAAAAATTAACAACTGTATTAAAAACAGATGAAATTAATTTTTTATTAAAATTTAACAATTGAAATTTTTGACTTGTATTTTTGAAATTAAAAGTGGTTATATGATCAAACCAAAACCAAATTCGCCAAGAATCAAATTTTAAATGAAACTTCTACTAAGATTGAAAATTATCAAAGATAATTTTATGAAATTAATTACTAGGATTATTTAATTTAGTAAAGTGTTATTGTGTGAATAAACAGATTTTAAAGCCAAGATTGATAAATAATATGAATTTAATGGCACATATGAAATAATCAAGAATTTACTAATTTTTCAATAAAATTCATCTTTTCTCATTAAATCCAAGATTAAAAATTTAATTTTTTTAGGTATTTTTTCATATGAAAAACTAAATTTTCCTTGAACAAACAATGTTTATATATTTTTCAATAATATTTTCAATATAAGATGAAGAAAAAACTAATTAAAATCAGGGAAAAGAATTTCATTAAAATTTTTTTATTTATTTTAGATTTTTTAAAATTATTTTTCTTCTTATTAAGTAAAAATTATTAAAATAATAAACCAAACATTTTAATATCGAACTTATACTTGGAAAACTAAACAAATTAAATTTTAATAAAAGTAAAAAGCAATTGTTATAAACCAAGTACGAAAGTTTAAAAAAAAAAACAAAAAAAATTAGGGAATATATTTATATGAATTCGATTATTTTAAATGATCAATTTTGAGGTTAAAAACTTTTAAAAATGAGACTTGAATAAAACTTTTAAGGATATCAGTTTTATTTTATTTTATAAAATTTGTTTAAGCTTAGAAAAATTAAATAACAATTTATTGGTGATTGGATTAGATAAACAAATAATAATTATAAATTTATATGATTATTCTAATACTACACAATTTTTGGGATTAAATGGTAAAATAAATGATTTAAAAATATTACAAAATAAAATTAGTAAAATAATTTTTCTAACAAAAATTATGACAAAGAGTAATTTATTCTTTTATTAAGATTCGAATATTGATAATATGAACACTAGCACAGATTTAGAAAATTTTGAATCAACCTTTATTTATGGTAAGTTCTTTATGGCTGGACCATTTTAAGTCGTTATATATTATATTTCTGAACTAATGGCATAAAGCTTTAATAATTTGTTATAGATTTAGAAATAAGAAATGTTTTATTTTAATAGTTTATTTAACTAGCTAAATATTGAGCAATTTTGGTTCGACTCTTATTCTCTGTTATATAAGAAAGATCAAGCGCTTATTTATATTAAGAATAAATAAATAAACTTGATGTTTTTAATTATAGCAATTTTTAGTAAAATTAAAATTCTATAAAATAAAATATAATTAAATCACATTTGAGTTTTAGTTTTTTTTCTTAATTAAATTCTTGACTAGAACAAGTGATTCATATAAATTACCAATAATAAAACTTGAATTAATTTAATTTCTATTGAAAGAAACACCAAATATTCTGAACTCGACCTTTAGTTGGAATGAGTTCTTGTTTGATGAAAATATTACAAGTAAAAGTTTACCTATATTCTATAATTCAGATTTATATACCATTTAATAAATAAAATCTTTTAAACAAAGTTTTGAATCTAGACACAATTGATATTGAACAAATGAATATTTTTTTAGCTTATTATGATTTGAATAATTGTTTAATTAATTGTTCTAATTGCGGTAAATGTATTTTATTTGGTGAAGAAAAATTTATTTGTGAATGTTTTGAATATTTTACTGGACCATCTTGCCAATATGATTTAAGAACGTGCTCGTCTAATCCATGTCTTAATAATGGTACATGTACAAATATAAACAATTCAAGTTTTTCTTCATATGAATGTAAATGTAATGAATACTATTATGGTTCAAATTGTGAACTAAAAATAGACGTTTGTCAGAATGAGACTTGTTCTAATCATGGTAATTGTAATGATATTCAAAATGAGCCTATTTGTCAATGCTTTTATTTGTATCATGGTAAAAAATGTGAGTTAGAATCAATTGGAAAAAAAGTTATTTATATTGTAACCAAAACAACAAGTATTGTCGCAATAACTACATTAATTTTGTTCTACTTGGTGATAATTTTACTTGATTTGATTAGCTTAACAAACATTATTAAAATCAAAAAGAAAAGTCATACAAAAATCAATTTGAAACAAGAGTCTTAACCATTATCATTAACAAATAATTTAACTTATCTTAACTGAGATTCCCTTAAATATTTATATTTAGTATAAAAATAAAAATATAGAAAATATTAGACAAAACGCCCCAATCACTGGCTTAAAATAAATATATTTTAATCAAGAATAATTAGATTTTGGCTTAGGATTATAAGCTTTCAAATAATATTTAATTCTAATTGTTTAATAATAAAGAAGCAATATTTAGGTAATATTTTCAATAAAAAATCAAGTTTAAAACTGGTTATTAAATTAATTTAATTGTATGAAAAAAAATATTGATTAATTAAATTTAAAGTCATATTTTATTATTTAACAAAAATTTCTTGAATAATCAAACAAATGGACTAATTTGAAAATTAATTAAATTTTAAAATATATTGACAAGTATATAGACAAATATTTTAAAATTCTTAATTTATGTGTATTGAACAAAAAACTTAAAATTTTTGAATATAAATATTTTATTTTTTCAAAATTTAAAAATTCAAAACAAAAAAAAACCCAATAATGTTTTCAAATCATTATAGAATATTGTTTGCTTTAGTAAGTAAGTTAATAAGGGTTGTTAAAATAAAACTAATAATAACCCTATATAAAAATATTATACAAAATATAATAATATATTATAAACATTTTTTTAGCTATTTGGTTTTTTGCCAATCAGGCTAATGGTAAATATTCTTGAAGATTTAAAAAAAATCTATTTATTTTTATCAATTAATATTAATAAGGTCAATGTAGTGCTTATTTTAATGCCCTACAAGGAGGTCTTAATCAAACAAATAGTAGAATTGATTCATTGGTTGCCACTTTAACTTCACAAATTGCTAATATTCCTTCTTTGAAAATACAAAGTGGACGTTGGGATTTGTTTCCACAACAAGTCACATTTGGATCAAGACAATTATTAACTGCTTCATTTGGTACGGCATTTACAAGTGTCCCAACTGTATTTTACACAATTAGAGCATATCATACAGGAAATTATGCAGTATTTTTGTATGCTTTTGAAGATGAAAAAATAACAACATCAAATTTTGAAATATATCTAAAATATATTGGAAATTTGTATATAAATCAATTTTATATTCAATGGGTTGCAATAGGTTATTAAAATATCAATTGATAAAGAACTCTTTTTTTTTTTATTCTGTTTATTAATCATATAACTTTTAATAAATTATCAATTTAAATAAATTTTGTTTTTATCTTCTTTTTTAATAATCAAAAATTACAAAATATAGTATATTCTTAGGAAGAAGTGCACGTACATATAATGTATTTGAATCTTGGGTTTTATAATAATAAGTTTTTTTAGGATGAGGTTGAACAAAACTTAAATTTTATTTTTTATTTCAGCTTTTAAATATGGATTTTATGTTTTTGGTTTTCGATAGTTAAATCCGCATTAAAACCAGAATTTTGGGTATTTGAGCAATCGTCAAAAAATTAAGGACTATATATGGTTAAGCATGTTTTAAGCTCATTTTATTTTAATTAAATATTCTATAAATATTTATATTAAGTAAAATAAAAAGAATTTATACAAAAATTAATAATAAAGTAATTTAGTTTTACAGGTAATATTTTCTCATTATTAGTATTAGTGAATATTTAATTAATTTTTAAAATTAAAATGAGTTAAAAATTCGTATATATACATATAATTTATAAAATACATGTAAAATAAGATAAGAAAAAAATTATTAAACTTACTTTTTTGTTGAAGAGTTAAAGATTGTAAAAAATTTTTTACTTGAATAAAATTTTAGTTATAATACAGTTACTGAACTGATTTTGCAGTACATATAATATATTATAGTTTTAAAAAAATTTCAACAATGGGCAATAAAAAGTCACAAATACTGCTAAGATTTGGTACAGACAACAAGATCAATATAATTAATGATACACTTCATAATGATACTTTTAATAATACAAATTACATTCATATGAAAACCAAAATTAATATAAGAAAATTTTTAAAATATATTCAAAGCATTCCAAAAAAAAATCCATATTCTTTTAGTGTTTCAAAGTTGCAAATTTTACAGAATTTTATGTACGTAGAGGGAAGACATATAAGCTCAAGTGGAATGTACGATCAAATCAATAAAATGCTAATTGATTTAAACACATTTACTTTAATAGATAATGAATATCTAGATTGTAAAATGAAATTATTTGATTTAAAAAATGACAATTTTAATAAGCCAACAATCACCGATACGGCTGAAATAGGTTCAAGTATTTCAGATTTTGAAAAATCATTTAAAAAAAGCAGTAATATTTATGTGTTAAAATATGAAATGGAATTAAAACATGTTAAAGAAGATATTGTTTGCATTGAAAATATATTTAAATTTGATTCTGATGATGTATTGTGTAATGACAGATATTTTATAGATATGGAAAATTATTTTCAAAATTTTTCTAACCAAAATATTAATAATGATAAAAATAACAAAATATTATTGTTAAGTGATAAAATTGCTTATTTGTTATTTAAATATCAACAAGAATAAAATTTAGATTTGACTATAATGAAATATAGTAAATCCAAAAACATTTTTTATTTCTACTGATACTTTTTTATAGACCTTCATAAGTCCATAATTTTGTTCAATAAAAATCTTTTTTATAATTTTTTGCTCTTTTATTTTTACTTAATTTTTTTAAAAAGGAGCTTCTTTGATAACCAAATCAATATTAGAAGTTTTCAAATTTGTTTCAATATTTTTTGATTTCATTTTAGAAATTTTATGATTCTTTTTGTTGAAAATTCCGAGTATTTAAAAAAAAATTCACACAAGTCTTTTAAATTTAATAAAAAAAAAAGTTTATATAATAAAATCGTTTTATATAGTAAATTTTAAAATTATGGATTATTTAAATTAGAAAAATATTTGAAAAATTAAAGAAGGGTGTTATAAAAAAAAAGTGCCAAAAACAAAAAAAATATGAAAATTTTGAATAAAAGATAAAAATGAAATGTGTTTTTATAGAACCAAAAATTATGCTCTAGCTCTTCTTCTTGTTTGTGATTATACGTGACATTGATGCTTGAACTTTTTTCAAATTTCTAAGTGTTCCAAATTTAAAAAAGAAATGAAACGTTGATTTCAAACTAAAGAAAAAATTTAATCAAACAGCACTTAAATTGACTATTCATTAGTTTTAAGTGCTATACGTACAAATCGTAATGGTTTTATTATTGTAAAAGTATTAGGAATTTATTACTTATTTTTATTTTTTTAGCTTTAAAATTTCTTTGAAATAAACTATTTAAAATAAAATTAAAACCTTTTAGTTTAACAAAGATATATTAATAAAAATAAAGAAATAAACATTATATTTAATCTTTAAGCTTTAATTTCTTATTTTTTTAAAAGTATTTTGAATATTTTAAGGCTAATTTGTATTGAATTAAAATATTTAGAATTAATAATTATTTTGAAATTAAAATAAAACAATTTATATATGAAATTAAACATTATATCTTTTATATTGAAAATTAAACCTTAATTGCAATTAGAGCTTTGATTTATAATTAAATTTAATATATATACACTGTATTTTCAAAAACCGCTATGTTTTAATTAATTATATATTAATATTAATATTATTAATTAAAATATAAGTATTTTTCAACTACAGTATAAGACGCATCTATATTTTCATTATTAAGTTTTAAAATATAGAAAATAGAACATTTTTTTTTAGAAAAATGAACAAGCCTTTAGAAAATTTTAAAAGCATTGCAACAATTAAAGTTTTAATATTTTTAATTTAATAGTTTGTGATACATGATTTACTTGAGCTTTTTGATTTCATCTTTCAAAAATTAAAATTATGTATACAGTATATATCATAAAAATAAAAAAAAACATTTTGATTTTTCTAATAAATCAATAAATATTAAATTATTTATTAATCATATCATGTTACTATTAATACATTT
This sequence comes from Brachionus angularis, assembly GCA_021432725.1. Classification (NCBI taxonomy): domain Eukaryota; kingdom Metazoa; phylum Rotifera; class Eurotatoria; order Ploima; family Brachionidae; genus Brachionus; species Brachionus angularis. The sequence goes on from JAJVDD010000005.1 coordinate 4,321,038, forward strand.
GCAATAATTCAATAAAGGTGTGTGTGTGTGTGTGTGTTTATATATATAAATTTAAAGAAAAAATAAGAAACTCGAACTCGAGTTTATTTTATTATAAATGACATTTAAATAAATTTCCTTTCGTAAAATATCTAGTCTTTATTCAAAAATCCTTATAATTTAAATAATATTATATTTGAATAATAATTCACTTAATCACATGATTAAAACAAGAAAAGAAAATTTTTTTTTTTGCTATTAATATCAACACTTTATAAAATATACGAAATAAAAAATTTAAATTTAGACAAACAATTTTTCTAAAAGAAAACCAAAAAGCTAATATTTGTTCATATTTAAAAAAAATATATAAAGATTAAATTTAATAAAGTTCAAAATAATACTTGAAAAGAAAAAGAAGAAAAGATAACTAGTTTATATAAAAGAGCAAAAAAATATAATTATCTATCTTTTAGCCCTGTTTTTTATATAAATTTATTTATATATTTTCTAATTAGATTCAAAAAAATAAAACAAAAATAAAATAAAATGTCAACTTCTGCTGGTCTTTGGAATTTTACTTATAAAGATATACCAATTGAAGATAAAGATTTGGAAGATTATCAACAAAAATTAATCGAGTTGAGAGACAAATATCATGACAAAGTTGAAGATGTGACTGGTTGTCATTTCTATATGGGACAATTACCTCCAAAAGATAATGTTTTTGCTCGATTCGAATACGAATGCAAACGACATCATCCAAAATGTACTGGCTGGTTTTTACTATGGAATCCAAATATTAATTTAAACAAGGACAAATTACACAGTCACTTACACAACCATTGTTCTCTTTGGCAATACAAAGCTCTCAGCAAACGAATTCAATTAGAAATTGTAAAAGATTTTGAAAAATATTTTCAAATGTTCGACGACGACGATACTCATCCATATTATATTGATGCTTATTATAATCTAAAATATGGTTTTAAAACCGAAGAAGACGAAGTACCTGATTACACATCTTACAGCCTTGAAGAGCCAAATTATAATATTTAAAAAATATTTATTATTTTGTATTTATATATATTTATTAATTTCCAATTTATTTATAAAATATTTAAGCTTTTTTGTTTTAAATAAAGATTAGATTTTTGAATTTAAGAAAAAAAATTTTCTAATTTTAATCTTGTATAGACAGTTGTATATTCCTATATTGATTAATTCCAGTCAGAAGGTTGACAAGAATAATAATGTATGGTTCTTGATATTAGCACTAGATTAAGATTTTTGTTTTTTTTTCAAAGATTATTGGGGCAAGAGTTAAAATAAAAATAAAGAGCTACAAAGACTTGTAATTAACAATAATAACAATTGTATATTCAATTATTAATATGTTGCAAAATAAATTTCGCTTTTAGCTATTTGATTATACGATGCTAAACGAAATTAATTTTACAATTATTTTATAAATGAGTTTGCTTTTACTAGTAAAAGCAAACTCATTTATAATACATCATAGTATAAATTTGAATTTCATAGTGTAAATTTTTATATTTTTGCCATGATCAACCAATAATCTGGTTAATTATTACACTGTTATACTGTATATTTCATTTTAGGTAATTAATTAATAACCTAGAAAAAGTCGACTTTAAGCCATTAAACTACTTCATGTTTCCTTTTCTATTTTAATTTAGCTTAAAATCTAATTTTCATAAATGTTTCTATTAAATTAATTTACTTATTTTAACAAGAGCACAATTACAAAAGCTTACAGGAATGATTTTAAAAATTTTAATTGTTTTTTTTTTAATTTTAATAAATTTCCTTTTTTAAAAAGGGAAAATAAAATTTCAAAATAGCTACACATATAAATAATAGGTTTTTGTTTTAAAATATTTAAATTTAAAAAATTTAAATAAAAAAAAATGGAGAAATACATAAATGATATAAGATTTTATTTTAACGTTATTACAATGCCTTTTGGTATTTTATTTAATCTAATAACTTTGTTTATTTATAAGCAAAATAAGTTTAATAAAAAAACAAATATTGGCTTTTTGTATATGATGTTGTGTGCATCGAACATATTTGCTTTATTCAATCAATTTTTGTTCAATATATTAAGCTATAATGATTTGGATATTGAAAATTTATCAAATTTTTCTTGTAAATTTATTTACTTATGGTCAAGTGTAATTTTACAATATCCTTCAATGCAATTAATACTAATCACTTTTGATTTATACGCTTCTATTTGTCACATACATAAAACTAATTATTTAAATAGAAAATTTTATTCTATTTTAAATTTGATTATTCTATTTGCTTTATTTGTATTTAATTCAGTTTATTTAACATATAAATTGGAAATAAATGATTATGGATTAGATGTTGCATTAAATTCAACAAATACTAGTTTAATAATATCTAAACAACAGTTTGAATGTGAAGGTACAAATATAACTGATTTAATCGGAGATATTGTGAATATATTAGTAAAAGATTTAATACCATTTGTATTAATTATGATTATGAATATAAAATCAGCTAGGTATATAATTAATAGCAAAAAAACAATTAAAGCAAGCAAATCTTTAAAAAAAGAGTACAGCTTTGCAGTATCTATAGTTGTGATGAATTTAATATTTATGCTTATTTATTTGCCATGGTCTGTTTCAAATATTTATTACAATGCTTTTCATTTTTTTAAATTTTCCAATCATAAAATGAATTTAAATAATTTAGACTTGATGTTGGTCATTTGCAATTCTCTTTCTTATTTAAACAATTATTCTCCATTTTTTGTCAATTTAGCATTCAATTCAATGTTTAGAAAAGAACTTTTCGGTTATTTTAAATTATCCAAATCGTCTATTGTTTTAGAAACCTCTATTACTAGGACTTTTTAAATTTTTAACTATTTAAATATTTATTTACAATTTTTTAAAAAATGTACAGTCAATTTTAATAAAATATTTTAAAATAAAACACAAAGTAAATTATTTCATATACTTTTATCTCGCCAAGTTTTTTTTTTATTTGCTAAAGAAACTGTCAATTACAATTCAAAATTTTAGCCCCAACACAAATAATCTAATAAAAGAAATTATTTTTTAGGATAAAAAAGAGTCATCAATTATCAAGTTTATTTATCATCTAATAGAATTATAAATTTACCTAATATATAAATAGATTTATTGTATATTTTAAATGAAATACACATATGATGAAATGCAAAAATACTGAATCAATAATGTAAGAAAAACTTTTTAATTTTTTTAAATTTTTTGGTTTTTTTATTAGAATCTTGGTTAAAATATATTAATTATATGGTTAAAAAATTATTGTATTTTTTTTAAATTAGTTTTTATTAAATTGGTCTAAATTGGAACAATAAAAAATTTTTATTATTTTTGTTTTAAATTTTTCTTAATTAAACTTTAACTAGTTAATAATTAATTTTTTGAAGTAATTTTCAAAATAAATCACATCAAAATGAATATCTTTTACACTGTATTCTGCTCTGTGATAAAAATTCATTTTAGATCTAAAATGAGATAAATAATGTTTTTTTACATTCAAACGGTGCAATGTACACGAAGAGAAATCAGTAAAATTATCTTTGGAATAATAAGTAGAAAAACAAAAATGGGTTGTTAAAAAAAAAGTTTTTTTCGTATTATGAACACTTTTGTCACCAATTACAGTTTCAATAACAAAAAATCTATTAAAATTACTTAAAAGACCCATATTTTTATCTATCTTGCTCTTGTGTTCTTCTAAAAATGGTTTTAAATAATTCTGGTTTATTTCGCATAATTTTTTTGCATACAATAATTCATTTTGTGTTGATACTTTTAGTTGAAAGCTTTCTTCTTTTGTTATATCTGATAAATCTTTTAAAAATATTGGACTATTTATTTCTGTTATATTTGATACTCTTAAACACATATTATCAATTATATAATTATTCAATACATAATTGTTTGGAATTATAAAGCTAGAATAATTGTCAAAATATTTTTTGAAAAAATTATGATTAAACTCAACTAGAGCAGTTTGCTGCTTTATTGAAAACATTTCACTTGTTTTTTTAAAATCATTTATTGTTTCACTTAGACTATTGTATATTTGATTTTTTTGTTGGCTTTCAAAGTAAGAATAGCTAAAGATTAAAGAGTCTGATTCTAATCGGGGTATAAATATTTCGTCTATATCAATAATGCTTATTTGCTTGAAATGGACTAAATTCTCTATATAGCATTCATTTATTATTAGTTCGCCAATTACATCGAAAAGTACATAGTGTTCTGTTTTGTTAACAAATTCAAAAAAATAAAGATTCTTTTCTGCTTTTAGCAAATTTGGAAAGCAAGTTAGCTGAGTCAAAGTTAAAATGTCTTTATATTTGATTTTTAAATCTTCAACTATATGATTGTTTGTAGTAAAATCTGGTACATAATAAGATTGAATATGATCATATCCAATTAATTGATTAAATCTAATCCAATTTTCATAATCAAATAAATCTTTATTCATAAAAAAAGCTTTAGTACAAATGAGATTGTTTTTCGTTTTTGATTCATCTAATATTTTTATTTTTACATTCAATGTCTTTGTTTGATTTATCAAAATATCAATTTCTGGATTTTGAACCTTTTCAATGTCAATATTTAACATGTTTTTAAAATTAAAATCTATATGTATTGAACAATAGGAATAATGCCACAACAATAGATCATTTCTTATAGAATGTAAAGAATACTTATTAAGATCGAAATCTAATTTAACCGTTTTACCATTTTCTTTGTATTTGATTAATAATTTAAAATCGAATTTTACCTCGGGTTTAAAAAAATTGTAATGAATCAATTTTAAGTCTATTAGTGATAAATGATGTATATAAAATGTTGAAGACTTTTTGAAATAAATTTTTCCATCTTCAAATGATAACCAATCACCATTTTCTTCACAATAGACATCAATTTGGGTTGAATTTAAATTTTTTATTAATGCTTTTGTTTCAGAATATCTTCCTAAATCATCAATAAATAAATTCTGCAATATCATAATAAATGATATCATAATAATTAATAGGAGCATAAATAATTTTAACATTTCTTTATTTGCTAGATAAAATGGAATAAAGCATAATTTTGAAATGTGAATTCAAATGAAATTTTCTATTTTAATAGTTTATTTAACTAACTAAATATTAAGCTAAAATTATATAAAAAATGTTCGACTATATAACTCTTAATTATTATTCTTAATATATTAGAAATAAATATTTCATTTGCTTTTACTTTTGTTTTTCTTTCAACCAACATTTTATAGTTTTATAAAGATTTATGGTTCAATTGCTTTTATAAAATTTTTATTTTGAATAATCAAATTTACTTTAAATAATATGCTTTTGTAATCAAGAAACTTTTTAAACAAAAAAAAAGAATTGTTAATTGAAATTTTTTCCAAATTTTTTTCAAGTTTTTTCAAGACTTCTGATTTTTAACTTGAATATATAAATTTTTCAAAAATATTTCGATGATTTTCAAGTAAAAAAATTTTAAAATCAAAAATCAAGATCTAATTATATAATTTTAAATTATATCTCTAGTCTTTTCCTACACATTCTTTTTCTATATTTATTGAATATTATTGATTGCTTCTGATATTAATAATAAATTATAATAAATGTAAACACCAATTAATTTATTTTAAAATCGCCATTAAAATTTAGTTGAAACTTTCAATTTCTCGGTTCGAAATTGGTCCGTTTTAGCATTTTCAACTTGTGAGAAAGAGTTTTGGGCGGATTAATGACATGTCTTTATAATGGAGCTTTTAAATTTTTATCATAATTTGATTATAGACATAATCATAAAATCACAATCTTCTGATATTTTAGTTCTCGTTTTTATCTTAAGCATTTAGTACAAATAGTTCTACAAATTATCTTTCGAATTATATTTTTTGGAAAATAGATATATCATGAATATGAAAAATAAAATAAAGTTTAATCAAATTTTCTTTTTAGCAATTATAATGCCTATCGAATAAACGAATTTTTTCAACAACATTGTTTGGTTCAACAATTATTTTAATAAATTTTGTTATATATAAAATATGCATTTATTTTAAGGCATCTTACACTAATCTCTAATCTACGTAGATTTTAATAAATTTTAGCGATAATATGATTTAGAAAACTGATATTCTGAGTTTGTTGAATATACTATATCTACTTAAATACTATAAAAACTAACCTATAAGTAATTACAAAAATTCTTCTAATATGAAAAGAGAGTTTAACTAAAAAATTATTTTTAATTTATTTAAATGACTATTTAAGTTCCAAACTCAAAAAACAAACTTAATTTAAAGATTTTTTTTTGACTTTGTATTGATTCTATTAGAAAAAAAATTTAATTTAAATTTATAATAAATTTTTTACATTAAACAAAACCTGATTTAATTTTAATATTAATTTAATTTGATTAATATTTAAAATAAAATTATAAAATATATTTTTTTTCAAGTTTTTGTTCAAATATTTGATAATTTTTTTGTTGACTCAATCAGCATATACACATCACCCATCATGTTATCTTCACAAAAATTATTGGAAAAATTAAGTATAGGATCTCAATTACCGGTCAAAGATATTATTAAATATCGTTTCTTTCTAAAGTTTATTGATTGATTGATTCTATATTTTCTTGCTGGACTTGATGATCGGATAATTTCAATTACAACAAAAACAAACAAACAAGAAAGATAAATCCAAGTTTCTAATGTAAATTTTAACCCCAAGTAAACATATTTTTATCAATAAATTATTAAAAACTGGTACAAAATAAAATAAAGTATTATTTTCTAGTTCAAAAAATTTTTTCTTACTACTTTTTCTTATTTATTTAATAATCAATATCTATATTTGATTTATTTTTAAAGATTGCTAAATGTGTGGTCTAAAATTTTTAATTGGAAAAAATAATAATAATTAAAAAATTGTTTTTTTTTTGTTATGATTATTATTATTATTATTTATTAATCACAAAATGTAAAATTAAATAAAATTATTCAAAATATTTGAAAATTTTAAATCAAGAAAATAATTATTTAAAAAAAAATTAAAACTTGATTCTTTTTAATTTTATTCTAAAATTTTTTATTGTCTTTTAATTTAAAATTTCTAGATATAAACTAAATTTTAAAGAATTTTGACAACTAAAATGAATTTTTTTTCATCATAAAAAAATTTTATATCAATAAAAAATAATTTCTAGTTACTCAAAAAGAAATTTTTAAAATTAATGTACAAATCACTAAAATTGTTTATTTTAGGTATTTTTTCTAATTATTGAATTTTATTATATTTTAAAATTTTTCAAGTTTTTGCTCAAATATTTGATAATTTTTTTGTTGATTTAATCAGCATATACACCATTTATTTAAACTTGATAAAACTAAATTATCTCATTTTAAAGTTTTTATTAAAGAAAAAAAAAAGAATTTAAATCGGCTAAATTTTAAATTTTAAAAGCTATTTATTTCAAATTTTAAATAATAATAAAATAAACTTATCTAAATGGTTTTAAATTAGGCAAAGTTTTTTGATAAACAATATCTTTTTAATAAGGAATAAATTTTACTAAATTATATGGTTATTAAAAATTATTAAATAATTAAAAAATTTAGCTAATATAAATTTATGCTTTTAATATTTAAATATTTTATTAATTAATTAATTAAAATAATCAAAAATTAAATTTTTTAATTTAAACAGTTGTCATATCTTTAATAAATCAAAAAATTAATTAATTAAAATTCGCGTATACCAATCTTAAAACACGGCGAAGATTTTTCTTCCAATACAACCATTTTCAAATTAATTAAAAATTGAAAGAAATTTATATATATATTATATATATAATATATATGAAATTATAAATTGTTAATTGACTATTTATGCTTTAAATTTAAAGTGTCTTTAAGATTTGTTTTTTTATAAATTTACAAAATAAATATAAAATACATAGTTTATTAGTTTAAACCATTAGTACTTCGGGGTCTTAGAATCAAACTTGAACTTAATTTAAGTGCTTTAAATTTATTCTCTAATAATTCTCTTCTATTCAAACGTTTGCTTAAATAAAATGATTTATTTTTGTAATAATCTTGTTTTTCTTCATCTGTAATCAAATCATTTTCAATCAAATGCTTTGAATTTAATTTCTTGTTTTTTTTATTCAATATCAAGCTCCATTCTTCTTCAACTCTTTTATCACATTCTTCTTGTTCTTCTTCTTTTACCAATTTATTCCAGTATTCTATTATATCAAAACAACAACTCATTTCGCACTTTTTAAACTCTTCAACACCATGCACAAACTCGTTCACATCATCACAACTACAATCTTCATTTTTTATTAAATTATCCAATTTTTTTTTTACTATTGTATTTTTGTTTTGACCATTATTTGTATTATTATTATTAATATTGATATTATTATTATCAGAACAGTTACTATCTATGCAAGGCTTTGAATTTACCAAATCGATTTTGGTTGATTTTTTATTTGTTTGGCAAGTGTGTGATGTTTTTGACTTTGGTTTTGTCTTATTTGAACATGATGATGATGATGATTTGTTTTGTTTTTTATTGTTTTCGCTAGATTCAAACTCGGCTATTAATGAGTCAAAATTTTTATCTTTTTCTGATTCGTATAAAAATTTCTTTTTTAAACTTAGCAAACTCGAGTAGTACAAGTATTTCCATGATTGTTCTTTTATTTTCATCAATTGACCCATTTGAAAAAATCGCTCATACAAAAATAAACCTATTGAAATCAATATCTCTTCTTGGGCAACATCTATTGTTTTGGCATGTCTCTCGGGTCGTCTTTTAAATAAAATAATAAATTTAATCACTTCATTTGTACATATCGTTAGATATTAGTTTGTTGCAAAATTAATTGCGCTATTTTACAATACAAATGGATTAAAATAGAACGCAATTATTTTTGCAACTTTAAAAATATTTAATTGATTTATATTTCTATTGAATTTATTTTCTAATTTTTCATTTTATTCTTGAAAGTAAATTAGTTCTCAGATTGAAATACTTAAAAATAGATTAACAAATCTTTCTTATTTTTAACAAATTGAAAAAAAATAGGTGCTAAAAGCTTTAAATTAACTTTTTTTAAGTGTTTTTTAAACAAAAGTTTTAGATTTCAAAAAAATTAATGTTGAAAACAATATCTGTTAAAGTTATCATATTGTTGCAAAATAACTTACGTTCATTTCAATATTATATCCATAACATAAAACGCAACTTATTTTGCAACAAAATTAAATATTAAAAAAATATTAATTACAATTCTTTAATCTCAGCTTCTGCTTTTTGAATAAGAGTTCGTACAAACTCTTTGTCCGGTTTGATATGTAAATGAGAAATTTTTGGATTCGATTCTGAACAATGTTTAATGCCATCGAACAATTCTGGCTTATAAGTTCCATCATTGTCTAACAATTCTGCTTCATTCGTTAATATTTTAAATGCAACTAAAACTTTAAATTTACAATCCGAGCAAAACTTGTTTCTTTTCAAATACTTATTGATAGTCTCTAAAAGCTGATTTGTGTCTATAATTGTCAATTTTTGTCTACAATCATCAGATTCCATTGAATCCCAAACATTAACCCAATCATCGATCCTATTCTGTCTCAATTTATTCTGATTCTCTGTCAAATGTAACTGGCATCTTTTTGAAGACTTGTTCCTACTCGAAACTAGCATATCTTGATTAAACTTGGTCATGTAAAACAAATTATAAACCGAGTCTGGTTTTAAATGAGATTGTTTAATACTAATTAGACCTAAATGACTTATCTGAATAGGATCTAAGGCGAGTGAATAAGAGCCTCGTTTTTGTGGTATTAATTGTTTGAATAAACGTTCTATACTTGATCTACATGATATGCAATTAGTAAGTGTAGAAGCCGAGTTTAGAACTTCGTCTAAACCGACTTCAAAGTTGCTTAAATTCAAACTTTTGTATTTGTCTAAAAATTCCTTATAGTCAGCATCATTACTCATCAATTGATCATCTATTTTACAACCTTGGCAAGAATTCAAATCTTCAAATTTTATAACCATTTTTGGCAAATCGTCTAATTCATAAGGAATTTGGCGTGGCTTAAAGTTTGTACTAGCTTCGTTGTCTAAGCTCAGGATTTTTATTTGTCTAGTCATTCTTTAATAATAATTTAATAAAAAAAATAAAAAACTTTTTTACAAGATTTTTCTTTCACATAATAAAAATATTAAATAGGCTTTTATTTTGAATGTGAAAATTTTATTTATTACATAAATAGAAAAAAAATAAGTTCAAATTTCAAATAATAATAAATTATGTTTTATATCATAAGTATTTTATGCAAATCTTATATTCTTGAAATTTGTGTTTTTAATTAAACAATTAATTGAAATATGTTTTTTTTATAAATTCTTTATATATATCGTTCAATATAATTCAGTTAATTTTAATAATAAAAACATAGTTTATGTAACAAAAAGTTATATGATTTTTTATGAACTATAATCTCTTTAAGATAATAGAAAAACAAAGTCTAGATATTTTAGAACTATGCATTTCTAACTAATTTATTCTAATTTTTTGAAAAAAAAAAATTTTCATTAGCTTTTCCCATTTTTAATCATTATAAACCTAATTTTTAATATTATTATTATTATTAAAACAATTGTAATAATTTGACTAAAATTATTATTAGTTTTAAATTTTAATTTGATATTTAAGATCAAAACTTAGAACTGTATTGGAAAACAAAATGTTTTTATTTTAATATATATTCACTTATTTACACAATTATTAAAAAATTGGGAAAAGTATTTAAGCTCTTAAGTTTACATTTTATTAATAAAATTTTAAGATCAAAATATATGATAGTTGCTAATCTTTTTGAAGCAGTGACAACATGCATTTTTTCATAGCTTTATCTAAAAACAAACAAGTAAAGAGTCACTATAAGCGTATTTGTAATTGTATAAATAAATTAAATGACTATATAGATCGGCTAATATAATAAACTCTAATTTTTATTTTGTCAATTTTGAGCTCTAACAACTTTAATTAAAAGTTTTTAAAAACTTAATGCAATTTAGAATTAGATATCTTTTACATGAGTTATCAGAAATTTTTCATGGTTTTCGGAAAATAAGATCTCCATCAATAACATATTTTGATGAATTTTTTCAAATCAAAATTTTCTTTGGATAAGGTATAAAATTGGCCAGATTTTCTGGGAATTTATAAAAATATCAACAAAGTTTTTCTCTTAATTAATTAATTTTATCTTTAAATATTTTCTTAAAAGCTTTTTAACACTTATTATATAAAAAAATATTCGTCTAAAACTTAGGCAATTTCGGTTTAGTTTTTAGTATTAAATATTTAAGATTTTTGACTGCTAAAAAAGTGATAGACTAATTTTGCAAAATTTGATTTGATTATTTAATTAAAAAAAAAATTTAGTATAAACTTTAAAAATAATCAATTAGTATTTCTAGAATAAATCCATTTGCTTAAAATTCCATATTTTAATAGTATTATCAGCAGATCCACTTACTATATTTCCATTTTGTAAAACTGCAAATGACAATACAAAATCAGTATGATTTTTTAAGGTTGCAATTAACGACCAATCATTCGGATTCCATATATTAATAGTATTATCCGCAGATCCGCTTACTAAATATCCATTTTGTAATACTGTTAACACATAAACCGCTCGAGTATGTTTATATAAAGTTGTAATTAAAGACCAACTATTTGGATTCCATATTTTAATAGTTCTATCAACTGATGCACTAGCTAAATATCCATTTTGTAAAACTACTAATGAACAAACCGTTTGAGTATGATTATTTAATGTTGTTATCAAAGACCAATCATTTGGATTCCACACTTTAATAGTCATATCAGTTGATGCACTAGCTATATACCCATTTTGCAATATTGTCAATGATAATACATAGCTTGTATGACTGATTAAAGTTTTGGTTAATGACCAATCATTTGGATTCCATATTTTAATAGTTCTATCATTTGATCCACTTGCTAAATATCCATTTTGTAAAACTGTTAATGATCTTACGTAATCACTATGACTAATTAATGTTGAAATTAATGACCAGTCATTTGTATTCCATATTTTAATAGTTCTATCAATTGATGCACTTGCTAAATATCCGTTTTGTAAAATTTTCAAAGCATAAATTCCTCTAGTATGATTATTTAAAGTTGTAATTAATGACCAATTATTTGGATTCCATATATTTATTGTTTCATTAAAGGATCCGCTAGCTAAATATCCATTTTGTAAGACTGTTAAAGAATATATTGAACTAGTATGATTATACAATGTTTTGATTAGTGTCCAGCTATTTTTACTCAAATTACTTTTAATTTTTAAAAGTTATATATTTATATATATTTCAAATTAATAAAAAAATAATAAAAATTCTAATACTTTTCATTTTTAATATCTTTTGAATAAAATGTTTCAGATTCATTTAAACTACTTGAATATGGCAGTTGGTTATAAAGTCTACATTTGAATTTATTTGAATCAAATGCAATAAAATTGCAATCGTCTTTTTTTGAACAATCAATTAGACATCTCAAATCATTATTTATTTGAAATTCATTAATCAAATTAAATTCATCCATCATATTATTATTGCTAAATGTATTTGTTTTATATTTGTAAAATATATTATCTGTTCGTAGAATTTTTAAATTCAATTTTTAAAAAACATTAATAAATAACAACTTTTAAAATAAATATATACTTTTAGCAATAAAACATAGTCCATATTTGAAATAAAATAAAAATCTAATCAATCTGAAAATCCTCATTATAAATGTTACACAACTTAAATTATTTTTTATGAAACTTTATATAAGAGCATATAACAATTCGAATTATTTTTTAATTACTTTTTTCTTTATAAATATAAATTATATTTAAATAAATTTTTAATATAACTTATTTAATTATTCAAAACAATAATAGATATTTAAATGAAAGAAAGAAAATGTTTTTTCAAAAACCAAATAATTTTAAATGCTTGCATAGAAATAGTTTCGAGAACTTTGAAATGACACATTGCGCTCAATCTTACTTAAAACATGTTAAAAAATTAAACATTTTTGTTTCAATTTGCGAAATTATCATATTGTTCAGACCGTAACTTGTGTTACTTGTCTTTATTCTTCTTTCTTAAACTTAACTATTTGTTATTTAAACAATTAAATTACTTACTTTAAATCAGATTTCAATCAATTTATTATTAGAGTCATTATTTATTTCTTAAAAATAAAGTAATTAGTACTTCAGGTAATTACACAATATAATAAATCTTCAATTTTATGCTCAATATAAAAATTGAAATAAAAAAGGTTAATCACAGAGAATTTATTTTCTAATAAGAAAATTAAAAAATTTCTTAAAAGTTTTGTGTTTTTTTTCTTAATAATAACAAAAATATACATTTTAAATATTTATTAAGAATAAACAATTTTTTTTTGAAGTTTATTTTGAAAATGATATGAAATTATATTTAGCTGTTAAATTGTAAATTAAACGACTTTATATTAGCTAAAAGAAAATCAATTAATAAATAAATTAAATTAATATTTAAAATTTTATAGCAAAATTTTTTTTTAACCATTTTTTAAAATTTATTTCGAATTTGTAATTTGTATGATTAAAAATTTTCAAATTAACTAAATAATTTTTGTTAAGACAAAGGATAGCCATTCTTAATGTTGTCTTTGAATCAATTCAAATGTTTTATTAACTCTTGAATCAACTTTTTCAATTTGAATGTCTTTGTTATAAATGGTGAATCGACAAAATAGCGAGCAGACAAAATAGCGGTATCTAAAATCGCGGAATATTTCTTAAATTTTTTGCTAATTTTGAAATATTTTTGATTATCTCTTAATAGGTAAAAACTTATTTTTAATTAACTTACTTATGAAAACTTTTTTACTTTATTTGTTGAATGTCGAATTCTGGAGTCTGTTAATTTATATTACTCAAATATCTTAGATATAGAAAATCTTATAAATAAATTAAAAATTAATAAAAATAATGAATAAATCGAACTTATCAATTTACAATAATTATGAAGACTCCAGAATTCGACATTCAACAAATAAAGTAAAAAAGTTTTCATAAGTAAGTTAATTAAAAATAAGTTTTTACCTATTAAGAGATAATCAAAAATATTTCAAAATTAGCAAAAAATTAAGAAATATTCCGCGATTTTAGATACCGCTATTTTGTCTGCTCGCTATTTTGTCGGCTATCTGTTATAAATGTGTAACAAATATTATTAATTTATAATGAACAATTAAGTATTAAATTTTAAAAATTTTATTAAATAATTTAAATTTTATTTTTTAAAAATTTTATTTTATTTCAAAATGAAAAAATATTTTTGTTTTATTAATTATTTTATAAAATTTACAAGTTAAAAGAAACTTAAAGCTAACAAGAGAATATCTTGTTTTTGTTTTATAAATTTGAGCCAAAATATGTTTAAATCTAAGTTTTACAACAATATATTTTGTTATGGTTAAAATAACCAAAAAATTTTCTTTTAAAAGTCGAATTAAATGCTAAATTAACAAAAAATGGTGAACAATTATTTATATAAGAAACACAATTTGTTATAGTTAACATCAATTCTAAATTATTTAAATTCATATCATGATTGGAAAATTTAAAAAAATGAAAAACATTGTAATATATATTTGAAGAAGACCCAGGTAAACATATAAAAATAAATATAACATTCATTAAAAATATTGACATTGCAAAGCGGTACTCTTTTCTTAATGATCTTTTTGTTTTAAATACTTTTTTACTTTTTATTATATCTCGAACTGATTTTATATTCATAATCATAATTAATACAAATGGTATTAAATCTTTTAGTAATATATTCACAATATCCCCGATTAAATCAGTTATATTTGTACCTTCACATTCAAACTGTTGTTTAGATATTATTAAACTAGTATTTGTTGAATTTAATGCAACATCTAATCCATAATCATTTATTTCCAATTTGTATGTTAAATAAACTGAATTAAATACAAACAAAGCAAATAGAATAATCAAATTTAAAATAGAATAAGATTTTCTATTTAAATAATTAGTTTTATGTATGTGACAAATAGAAGCGTATAAATCAAAAGTGATTAGTATTAATTGCATTGAAGGATATTGTAAAATTACACTTGACCATAAGTAAATAAATTTACAAGAAAAATTTGATAAATTTTCAATATCCAAATCATTATAGCTTAATATATTGAACAAAAATTGATTGAATAAAGCAAATATGTTCGATGCACACAACATCATATACAAAAAGCCAATATTTGTTTTTTTATTAAACTTATTTTGCTTATAAATAAACAAAGTTATTAGATTAAATAAAATACCAAAAGGAAAAGTCGATATAATGAAATAATATTTTAAATCATTAATCCATTTTTTCATTTTTATTTTAGTCGAAATATTAAAAAAACAGAATCAAATAAATTTATATTGATTTTTTTTTTGAATTATTAAAAAAAAGGAAATTTAAAAAATGATTTATTTTTAAAAAAACAAAAAAATTTTTTGCATGAATTACTTAGTTACACATTTCCAAGAAAATATTTAAAAAAATAACACCAACTA
The DNA here is from genome assembly GCA_021432725.1 of Brachionus angularis. Classification (NCBI taxonomy): domain Eukaryota; kingdom Metazoa; phylum Rotifera; class Eurotatoria; order Ploima; family Brachionidae; genus Brachionus; species Brachionus angularis. The sequence goes on from JAJVDD010000005.1 coordinate 4,336,812, forward strand.
AATGATTGATTTAATGAGATTTTATTTCTTTAAAATTCTTTGTTTTCTAAATTATGAGGGTTGAAAAATAAATTTTATTTTTATAATCACTTTTTTTTACTTTATTTAAATTTCTTAACATGATTTACGCCTAAAATGATTTAAATATAATATTCAAATTAATAAGTGAATTATTTTTATTTTTTAATAAATAGATGATAAATAATTTTAAGAATTTATAAAAAGAATTTATTATTTGTTTGTAATTATTATTAAATTATTTGATTGTATTTATCTAATACCAAATATTCGTTTGTATTGAAAATCAATACAAAGTTTATTAATTATTATAAAGATTCCAAATTTTAATATAATTATAATCGAGGACTGAACCAGCTAAATATTTATTTTGCAAAACTACGAATTTTGTAATTAAACTATCATTATTATTAATTGTTTTCAATAAACTTCCATTATAAGGATTCCATATTTTTACTGAGTTATCCAATGATTCGCTTACAAGATCACCATTTGGTAAAACAGCTAAGGAATATACTTCATCAGTATGTCCCGACAGTGTTTCTAATAATATCCCATCATTCGGATTCCAAATTTTGATTGTTTTATCTTTTGATGAACTTGCTAGATTTCCATTAGGCAAAACCACAATTTGACTAAATTAAATTCGAATGTATTACCTAAAATAGTTCTTATTAATGTACCGATATTGATGTTCCATATTTTAATTGTACAATCCCTAGATGAACTAGCTAAATTTCAATTTATTAAAATTGCTAATCCATTAATATCATCATTATGAGCTAGAAGAGTTCTTCTTAGGTTTCCAGTATATGGATTCCAAATTTCTATAGTATTTTCAGAACATCCACAAACCAAGTTTCCATTATCTAATATAACAAGTGAAAGTATCGCTTTTAAACTTTTAAAAATCTTTAATTTTGTTCCTTGATAAGCATCATGAATAACTATATTACCTCTAAGATCACCAGACATCAAATGTAATCCAATCTGAATCATGTTCAAGAATTTCAATAATTCTAACTAATGTAATATTGTAATTATAGGTTTTTTCGTCTCTCAATAAATTAATACTGTTTACTTTTGCCTTAAAAATCTCAAAATGTATTTTTATTTTCTTTTTAATTTTTATATTTTTACTATGAACTTGAAGAAACAAAAAATCCGAGAATAAAAATTAAAAAAATTTAAAAATTTTTGTTTGAAATTATTTTGATGAGATTTTAACAAATTTGTTTTTTTAAATAAAATTAAAATCTAAACACATGTTAACAATTTCAAAAAATTGAAAATTTAATTTCAAGTAATATCTAGATTTTGGGTATATCAAATAGAATCAATGGTTTTAAATGATAAATGCTGCTAATTTTCAGATTTATTTTTTTCTATCATGCAATTTAAAAACGGAAAGTCAAATAAATAATTTTATAATATTCTATTTAAGAAATTTAATAGCAGATAAATTCTATAAGAATATTAAGCCATTAAGAAAAATTCATTATTACAATATCAAAATTAAAAATAATTGCTTTATTGCAAATTAAACTTATTTGGTATAATTTAAATATGAACATATAGCAAATTGAAACTATAACATTTTATTTTGTAACAAGTACCTATAAAGTTATTATACTTGATAAGGTCTTGTGTTTTCTTCGACACATATAGACTTTCACTTTTCATTTTCTTAATTAAAGACTTGATTATACTAAATCAAGTTTCTTGGATCAATTTCTGAATTATTGGTATATTTAGTGAGTCATTTTTTTATTATGTAGTTTTATAGTAAAAATTTAAAGCCCATATAAAAATATTCAGTTTTATGTGAAAGTGTTAAAATTTACCAAAAACTGATTATTTTTTGAAAACTCTTTTGAACTTAAATAAAGCTAAAAATAATTTGATGGATACCATTAAATAAACGAATAAAGAACTTATATTTAGATAAATTATACAAGAAACAAATCAATAATACGAAATTAGAAAATATAAATTTATATTTATCGAAATTTCTTTTATTAATTTCTTATTATATAACTTGAATATAAAAAATTTTGAATATTTTTAGATATTTAAATACTAATAAAATAGTAATCAAAAATACAGCTTTTTTAACAAGGTTATAAAAATGTTGCCATGATTTTGATATTTGACAAACAAACAATAACTTTTGCGTCATTTGAACTAAAAAAAAAAAAAATTTGAGACAACAAATTAAAAACATTTTTTAAATTTACTCAAAAATACCAATACTAATTTTATTTTCTCTTAAACTTTATTAAAAAAACCTTTACAATATTAATTAAAAATTCTTAACAAAAATAAATATTTCCTTAAAACGACCTTAGTTTATATGGCAACAAGCAAAATATATATAATTTTTATTGAAAATAATTGGGTATAAAAATAAATGATTTTATCATCAAGATATTATTAAGAAAAGAACAATTTTTAAAATGAAAAATTTTAAGAAATTTTTAATTTTTTCTTGTTTGATAATATTAAGTAGTTATTTTATTAAACTTTATAATAATAGGATTAAATAAATTTTGAAATTTTTTCAAGACACTCTTGTTCCTGATGCAGAATCAGTGACATGTCAACTCTGTACTGATTGTGAATCTTCAATCGCTCCAGGATCCATAAGCACGTGTACTGGAACATACTGCATAGTAAATTTAATAATTTTAAAAACAAATTTTTATGTTTTAATATTAATTGCTTTTAGAGAGCAACCATTAATTCAGGTATAAATATTTTTGGCATGGGAGTTAGTTCAACCACTGTAAATCAATACTGTTCTTCCATATGTCCAAATACACTTGATACGGAATGTTGTCAAAGTGATAATTGTAATGCAGCAAGTACTAAAAAGAGTAATAAAACAGTATTTTATAAATATTTTGATTTATTGTTAAATATTTTTTATTAATATAGGCTTACAATGTTATACTTGTACAAACTGTGGCTCAAGTAAAGGAACATTAGAAACTTGTCCTAGTTCAGCTAGATACTGTTCGGTATTTTCATAAAAATTTGATGTTAAATTTTTAAATATATACTATTTTGAATATTTATTTTAAAGAAATCAAGCTTTTCAATTTTGGGAGCAACTAGTGTCACGAGAAAATGTGAATCTTCATGTTCAGAAACAGGAATAGGGCTATTCGGAACTGGAACTTCAACAAATTGTTGTTCAACTGATGGATGTAATAACTCATTTAAGATTAACTCAAATACAGTACTGATATCTTTATCAGTAGTAATCACAAATATTTTTGCATTTTTATAAAATTAAGTCATATAATTAAATAGAAATAAAAACTTTGAAGCAATAATAACATGCTATCTTATTTTAACTCTGAATATATTTTCATTTTTTATAGACAAAAATTTATTTTTTATAAGCTTAAGTAGCAAAAATTTTTTTGGTGTGTAATGCTATTTATATTAAAAAAAATTAATAGAATGAAAATAAGCGAATAATTATGTCAGCAATAGCTGTTCTTCACATACCGTAAACCCTTGCACATAGAGCGAGAACTTATTTAACGCATAACTAACGGCGAATACAAGTTTAAGCCCGAAGTTTTAACCCAAAAACTTAAACTTAATTCAGCATTAATATTTAAAAAACCTAATTTGATTCTGTACTTATAACTAAAAATAAAAAATTAAAAAAGTTTGAATATTGTAGCACCTCCGAGTGCTACTTTAAATATATAATATTATTATTTTTTTTTTTTATTTGAAATTTGTCTTCGATCTTGTCGAAGTCATCTTGACGAATTTAGCTTTATACGTGGAGAGGAATTTCTTAAAATACCAACCAAAATTAAAAAACATTGTGCTGAGACTATTTTATTACTCAAAGCTTTAGCTGTTAAAGATCGTAATTTTAATTACGGTATGTTTGATAAATTTCGCAATCTAAGCACTTTAACAGATGAACATTGTATTAAGGTTGGTCAAAAAATATTTTTTTAAATTTTTTTGGTGTATTATCTTTGGTGTATTAACTCAGAATTTGACTATATTTATTAACATTTTGATTTGTATTTGAATTTAACTCAGCAAAATTATTAATTTTTGTTGTTGTTTTTATCTCCTGAAGAGTAAGAGCGATGTTGGTTTTTAAATCTAAATTAAAGAGTCGTTTATTTAAAATTTTAAATTCGAATTCTTACAACTAACGGGATAAAGAATTCTCGGAATAATAAAAGACGTTTTTGCTAATTGAGTTGTTGACTGTAAAAGTCTAATTTTTTTAAGTTAAAAAAAACTAAAATTAGCCAATTTGAAATTCAAATCTTGAAAAGAATCGAAGAATTTGGTAAAATAATTGATGATAAATCAAGAAAGACTTACAAATTTCAAATAAAAAATAATTTGCTATTTTAACATAAGACCAATTATAATATCTGATATTAATTTTGTAATTGGATAGTAGAAAAAAGAAATCAAGGAATTTTTTTAAGCAGCATGTAGATTAAACTTAAAACAATCTTTGTTTTGATTATTTTATGAAAATATACAAGAGTCATCTAATGAAACTAAAGCTTCATATAGTTGGTTTGATAATTTTTGTAAGCGAAAAAATTTAGTCTTGAGAGGTATTACTATTAGTGATAGGGACCTACCTAAAGATACAGTTGATATTATTAAAAGTTTTTCAGTAAATATCAAAAATCATCCAATTTTTCAAATTTCAATTTGTCTAAAGTTGTAAATATGGATGAAACAAGTATCTATCTTGATTGCCCGAGTTCATATACATATGATGAAAAATTAAATTTGAAATCAATCAGAAATAAATGTTTTGTATAAGATAGAACGATTATAAAAATGTAAAAATTATGATAATTAGATTCAACATACAGTAATTATTTTATAATTACGAATTAAAATTTTCAAATATTTGTCAATAATAATTAATTTTTTTATTTTTACCTTATAATTTAAAAAATTTTTTCTTTTTATTTAAACATATAGTTCGATTGTATTTTTAATAAAATTAGAAAATAAAAATGTTGAAGGCAAAATTCTTATTTTTTCTAGTTTTGATTAATATTTCAAATAGTTTTTAAACAGGAAAAAATAACTTTGAAATTTTTTTTAATACAGCTGAATGGATATTTATAGAGATAATGTTTTATCTTTGAGTATAAATCAAAAAAGTGTACCTCTAAATAAAGTTTCAGAAACTTTTGATATACTCGAAAATAAATTTAATCTGATCCAAATTCTTTATATATGAAATTTTTATGTCATGCACAATTTGCTTCATATAAGAATCAATGAAATATAGAGCCACATAGACTAACAATTAGTTGGTTACAACAAATTTTAAATTTTGTTTCTCTTTAAAAAAAAATTCTATAATATTTTTGATTTTTAAAGACAAAGCTATTAATCTTTGAAATTATCATGAATGAAAAATTTCAAATGTCAATGTTTTAATTGGTTGATTTTCTTTATTGTTTTACTAATCTAAATATTATTAGGAACAAACGAAAATAGAAGTAAGAAAAAAAGTGTTTATTCAAAAAATGAACTTAAAAATGGTTTAAGTTATGGTTAAATTTTTTTAAAAAATAAATAGACTTGATACACTACTTAATAAAATCATTTTAACTAATAATAATTTTTTATTTGTGTGATGATAATACATTTTTAATAAAAAGATTTTTTGATGAAGAGATTTTTTGACTTGATGACGAATGATATCTTTTATAGAAATATTATAATAATTTTCAAATAATTTCAAAATTTAAAACTTTTTTTTATTTAATCTAAGCTTTTAATGTGATGCTACTTAATAATTGAATATTTCAATAAGTGAATGAAAAATAGATTTTCGGAATTTTAAAACATGGTCTAAAAATTAAGAAGTTAAAGTTTATCTCTTTTTTTTAAGCTTTATAATTACATTTTAAATTAAAAGTCTTATTAAAAAAGTTTTCATTTACAGTGCAATTTTTTTTATTTTTCTTAAAAACTAATTAAAAATTTGATTTAAAATTATTATTATTTACTTAACCAAAAAAAATAAAATAAAACCTAAACATAATTATTTCTTTTACAAAAGCTTAAGGAAAATTGAATAAAATTTTGAAATAATTTTAATTTTAATTCAAAAAGTAAACAAAATAATACATTTTTTTAACTATTTAATCAATCAAATTTAAATCATAAAAATGTGATATTAAATACATATTTTAAAAAAATCAAATATAACATTATTAAAATTTTAAAAATTTTTAAAAAATTTTAGCCGAAAAATAAACAAACAATGTTTGTTTTATTTAATTATTTATAAAAATAAAATTTCTATGCTTTTAAGTGTATAGTTGAATTATAATAAACAAATTTTTTTTAAATTAAAAAAAAATTTTATCCAGAACAATCAGTAAATTTAGTCTATATTTTGTTGTTACTCTTGAATTAAACTTCTTATAAATTTAGAGATTCTATATAAGAAATTTTTTAAAATGAAATTAATATTGATTTTTATTTTGGTTAAGCTTTTTTACAGTTTAAATGATGGTTAGTTATTTAAAAATTTTGATTTTATTTTAAATTAAAACTTAAAATTAACAATTTAAAGGGAGTTTTAGGATATTAAAAAATCAAAAAATTTCAGACAATTTTAATAATAATGTCTTTTTGATAGCAAATTTTCCAAAAGAGAAGTTGTTTTGTTTATTAAAATGTATCAATTTAAATCCATGCTCTTTAGTAGAAATAAATATTCATAAAATTACATGCAATTTATTTTCAATTTCTAATTTTAATTATGTTTCATTTCAATCAAACAATTCAGTCAATAATCAAATTTATATTAAAAATAGAAAAAAATACATGTTTATTAATATTTATTTCTTAATTGTTTTTATATTAACTTGGATATATTTTTAAAAAGGGCAAAAGAGTTATATGGTAGTTTGATCAAAAGTTATTTAAGTGATACTGCTATTTATAGCTTAACAAGCCTTTCAAATGGGTCTTTAATAAGTGGCTCTAAAAATGAAATAAAAATATGGAACCAAGAAAATGATGTTGCATTTAAAACATTCAATAACTTTAATTATACTTATAGCTTGATTAATATTGATAATTATAAAATCGCATTTGGTCAAATTGATGGAAAAATTATAATCTTGGATATTAATAAAAACACAATAATTAGAATAATAAATGCTCATTCAACTATTATTAGATCAATAGTTTTGGCTAAAAATGGAAATATAATTTCGTGCTCCGAAGATAAAACTATCAAAATATGGAATCTTAATAATGGAACATTAATTAATACAATTGATTCTAATTTTGATAAAGTTTTATCATTAGTTTTATTTAATAATAATGATTATTTGGCAAGTGGTTATGGTAATGGCTCTATTAAAATATGGAATTATAGAGATGGAATTTTTATAAGAGAATTATTATATGGTCATGGCGATACTGTTTTTGTATTAAAAATTCTACAAAATGGATATTTAGCAAGTGGATCTTTGGATAAAAGCATAATAATTTGGAATTTAAACAATGGAGCCAAAATTAAAAGTTTTACTAACTTAGATAAAACCATTTCATTAGCAGTTCTTTTAAATGGTAATTTAGTAAGCGGATTCAGTAACGGTAGTATTTTTATATGGAATTATACTAATTGGAATATAATAAAAAAATTTCAAGCCCATTCAGATATGGTTAGAATATTACATGTTCTGCAAAATGGAAATTTAGTAAGTGGATCATATGATAAAACAATTAAAATATGGGAATAGTTGAACTTATTTTAAATTATTGAAAATTTTAAATTCTCAAAAAATTCTAGTTTAACTTTTTCAATACTAACATTTTTTTACGTAAAATTTGTAAAATTACGTAAATTTACGAAAAATAACTGCTCTAAAATAACTGATTCGTAAAAAATTCTTAATTTCGAAAAATGCCAAAAAAATACGAAATTTTATTAAATTTTTGAATTTTTTTGTTAAATTTTAAAAATAAAAATATAAATTTTTTACATGGAATTAAATGAGAGATTTGAAAAAAGACATTAACAAAAATTACTTAATTTTACGTAAAATCACGTAAAAAACTATCAATTTAAAAATTAGGAATAATAAATTAGCAAAAATAATAATTTTATCTTATAGATCTATTCGCGAGCTTTCGATTGATACCCATATTTATGTTTTTTTCCCAGTTTAAAGCTAATTTATTGTTGCTAATTTTTGAAAATTTAAGAAAAAACTCAATTTTATGCAAAAGTAAAGATCCTAGATTAAAACAAATATCATAAATGAGTTCTACGTCTATGGTTTGACTAAGAAAAATGTTCTTCTCATCTTTGAAAAGTATTTTATGGGGGGGGGGTGCTTGGGTACTTTACAATTTTTCATGTTTTTGCTTGTTTTGGCAAAATTCATAAGGTGGTGCTTCTTACTTTTTTTTATGTAGAATTTGAATTTAAAATAAAATTTGAGGTGCTTGGGGTGTCGTCTTGATAAGCACCCAGGTGTATTGAAAAAAAAAACAAATTTTTAGAAAAAAAATTGAAAAGTTTTAAATTAAAACTGATAGTTTATTCGTAATCTACATTAAAAGACCTACATTTTGGTATATGGAAAAATTAAACTTAAAGATGATTTGTTCGAAAATCACCCGAGTGTAAGTTTTTCAAAAAATGGGGTGGTGTCGATTTTTCAGCTATCCCAAAATTTGATAATTTCCAAAAATTTGGTTTTATTGAAAGGGTTTTTTTCAAAATATTGCAAAGTTCCAAACCACAAATCTTCTAATGAATTCGTTCTTCTAATTATTAACCCAGAAAAGCCTTAACCCTATTAAAAAGAAAAAAACTTTCCTATTCATAGATATTTTTAAGATTTATTGGATATTTTCGCTCCGAGCGAAAATGTATTTATAAAAATGGCATTTTTTTAAATACATTTTTTAAGAATTTATCAATCAAATTTATGAGTTACGAAAAATATTTCATTAAAAAAATTCTGATGAAATTTTTTTAAAGTCGAAACTAGTCAGAAATATTATAATTATATACAAAAAAATATTATTCTCTTTTAAATAAAGTTTAATTAAAATAAAATAAAATTATTGTTTTTTCAATTGATATATACAGTGTTTTTACAAAAGGTCCAGAAACAGTAAATTTACTTAATTTTACGTAATTTTACATAATTTTAAGTTAGTTTACGTTAGATTACGTAAGCTTACATTAACTGATGTAATTTTACATTATTTTAAGTAAATTTTAGTAAAGTAAGCAAAAATGCTTACTTCCAATACAAAAAGCTAATTTTTCGGTAAATGTATATTTCTAACTTATAATAGCCTTACTTTTTTGAGTTTGGTGATAAAAAGTAAGCAAAACTTTTTTATTTTCATTTGAATTTTAAAAAAAAAAAATAAAGAAAATCTTTAAAAATTAGTTTTTTTAGCAAAAAAATTGATTTTTTTCGGAAGTAAGCATTTTTGAAAAGTTTTACTAAAATTTACTTAAAATAATGTAAAATTACATCAGTTAATGTAAGCTTACATTATCTTACAAACAAAATCTAACGTAAGCTTACGTAATCTAACGTAAACTAACTTAAAATTACGTAAAATTACGTAAAATCAAGTAAATTTACTGTTTCTGGACCTTTTGTAAAAACACTGTAGGAGAAGCAAATAGTTTTGTTGGTTTCAGCTCATAATTTAAATTTGCAATTTTTAAATAACTTTTTTTTTATAATAATTTAAAAAATATTAAAATTTATTTTCTAAACTATTTATTTTTTAAAAACTAAGATTCATAACTTTTATTTATACATAAAAATATCTATTTTACCTTTAACAGAAAGATTAGATTAAATTTATTTACAGTACAAGCTAAATTAGACAAAAAGGAACTTAATCAAATTTTAAATAAATATCCATATTGCTTGAAAATTTGTAATTTAATAATTCATTATTGTATAAAAGGCGTAAATTGTTTAATTTATATATTAATACCATTCGACAACTAGAATAAAATGAACATTTTTTTAAACATTCTATTTTATCTTTAATATTTATTCTATAAATTAAATTTTGATCATACCATTCATCCCTTACCATTCATCAGAAAAATCCGTATTTAGGTATTAAGTAAAAAATTTTAGTTTCGATAGGTTAATTTTTGAAAAAATTAATTTCTGTATAAACTAAAAACGATATCAAATGATAGAGAATAATATTTTTTACATGATTCTAACAATAAAATAATAAGAACCATTGAAAACCCATAAGAATGCTTAATACTTCAAAAAATCAATACTAAATATACAGCATATGTTTAGATAAATTTTTAAGTTAAATTTTACTGCCCAATTTTAAGTATATTACAAAGTGTTTATGTAAATGTAAATCAAAAATGAGCTTATTCAGTTCACTTACTTCATTCCTACATTAAAAACTGTCTATATGTGATTGACTTATATTATTTTTTGATATTTATGCAACATTTAAAAAAAAATGATACCAGGGTATAGAGCTCGGCGAGTAATATAAGAGTAAAATTAAAAATTTTAATTGTTCATAGTCGGACTCGATTCCTAAGAATGAAATTTACGCTTTTTACAGTAGAAATACCGTAAAAAGTTAATTATAAGTTAAGGATTTATTTATTTAATTTTTCTTATGAATTTAATGTCCAATTTACGAATATCGTATTAGTTATCCAACTCTTATCTTTTATAAAGGTGCTAAGAATTGTATTTTAGCTATGTTTTTATTTTATTTTAGGAAAATTAATTCCGTATGAAATAAAAATGGTCTCAAAAGATAAAATATTGAATTCTCTATATGAATCTAGCAAAAAAGCTATTTGTGACTATATGGTTTGACCTTAACGCATCTCTAAAAATTAAAAAAAATTGTCAAATATCCAACTTTTTTAGTATAATTAGTAAAATATACTCAAATTAAATATTTATAAAATTTTACGATGCTTATTTCATATTTTTTACTTATCAAATAACATAATAGTTTTTACCTAGCTCCTAAAAGCCTATCTTAAGATTTGACCTGTATTTTGGTACTAAAAATTGTAGGAAAAATACAACATGTGTATTTTTGAGAATTTTTTTGCCATTTAAGTTGAAAATGGTCTGAAAATAGAAATGAAAGATGTCACTTTATTTTAAATTATCCTGTTTCGCACATCAAAAAAGTTTCTGACCAAAAAATTTTTTTTTGTTTTTTTTTATTTTATTTCAAAGTAAAGTCTTAATAATTAATCCAACTACCTTTTTTTAGAAGTTATTGATTTATTCTTTTAGGCATTGATTCAGCTAGGACCCTACATTGGTCTATTTTGATAGAACTCCAGCATTTTTGTACTGCTTCTTCTAATTCATTCTTATTTTTAAGATTCAGTTTCCCAATTTCGATTTTAGGTGTTCTCCATAGATTTTCAATTGGACTTAGATCCGGACTGTTAGATGGCCACTCAATTAAATCAATTTTCTTTCTTTTAAACCACTCTTTTGAATTTTTTGCAGTATGTTTTGGGTCGTTGTCTTGTTGGAAAATAAAGTTTTCTTCAAATAATTTATCTGCTGAAGGAAGCATGTGGTGTGAAAGTATATTGACATACTTAGCAGACGTCAAAATATCAGTTATTAAATGAATATTACCTATTCCATGCCAACTAAAGAATCCCCATATCATGACAGACTTATCATGTTTTATTGTTTGTTTTACGTGTTTTGATTTTATCATTTCGTTTGGCATTCTCCAAGTCCAACGTCTTCCATCGCTACCATGCAGGCATATTTTGGTCTCATCTGACCATAATACTTTTTTCCAATCATCAATTGTCCAATTTTGATACTTTCTAGCGAATTCTAATCTTTTTTCGAATGTGCTTCTTGGTAAGTAATGGTTTCTTTATTAATGCTCTTCCATACAATTTATGCTCATTAAGCCTGTTTCTAACTGTTTGCGAACTTATTTCTACTAAATTCATATCAGAGAGTTGTTTTGCAATGTCAATTGCATTTGGGGCTTCGGATGTTTTAGCCATTTTAACAATTTTTCGATCAATCCTAATACTGGTTTTTCTTTTTCTTCCGCAACGTGGAAGAGAAATTAATGTTTTATATATATCTAACCTTAGTAAATTATCGTCATTTTACCATTGTAAAAGACGGTAATTTTACGTAATTTTATCAAAATTTCGGTAAATTTTCAAACAAGAACTTACCAAAAAATTACCAAAAATTTGGTAAAATGAAATCGGCCAAAAAAACAGCCGATTTTTAGCATTTTTCTCATTTTTTGAAATTTTTTTTCAAAATTTTTCAAAACAGTTCATTTTTAAATTGAATTTAATTATTTACAATTTTTTACGTAAATTTACCTAAAATAGCAATTTTAAAGTGGTAAAAAATGGTAAAAAAATGTAAAAAAATTAAAAAATTTAAAAAATTTAAAATATCTTTATATAGAAAATAGAAAATTCTGATCTCGATTAATTTTATAAAAATTTTCTAACACGAAAGAAAGTTGTCGCTTTATTGTCCCAGTTTGTCCCAGAAAGTTGTCCCAGTTTTTTATTATTTTGGTTCGTAGATGTTTATCTTGGTTTTTCAATATATATTGAAAACAGTTTTACTTTTATTGTAGTTTTATTTATTTAGCTCCCTTTTTATATCTAAGCCAAATAAGAATTAAATAAACCTATTAAAATTATATTATAATAAAACAAATTTTAAAACGATCATTGTAAAAGCTAAGAAAATGTAAAAGCATTGTATTTCAATAATTTATTAGTATATATTAGTAATACATAATAATAAATTTAAAAGAAAAACTTTTATAAACTCTCATCGAACTTGAAATCTAACAAAAACCAAGTTAATCCATGTTTTAATAAATATAAAATTTAATAATTATTGAAAAGATTCCAAATTTTTATTTGATGAAAATCAAGTTCTGAAGTAGCTAAAAAGTTATTAGGCATAACTAAAAATTTTGTAATTAAAGAAGCATTATTATAAACTGATGTTAATAATCTTCCTTCATAAGGATTCCATATTTTTATTGAGTTATCCGTTGATCCGCTTACAAGATCACCATTTGGTAAAACAGCTAAGGAATGGACTGAATTAGAGTGACCTGATAGTGTTTTGAATAATAACCCTTTATTTGTATCCCAAATTTTTATTGTTTTACCTTCTGATGCACTTGCTAGATATCCATTTTGTAAAACTACTATTCCAGTGAATTTAAATGTATCATCTGATATAGTTCTTATTAATGTACCAGTATTTATATTCCATATTTTTATTGTTAAATCGCTTGATGAACTAGCTAAATTTCCATTTGCCAAAAAGGTTAATCCATTTATTTCACCATCATGACCTAGAAGAGTTCTTCTTAGGTTTCCAGTATAGGAATCCCAAATTTTGACTGCATTGTTACCAGAGCCACTTATTAATAGTCCATTATTATTTTTAATTAAAACCTTAATATAGCTATCTCGATCGTTTGCTTCAGAAAGAGTTTTTACCATTAGTCCAGTCAATGGATCCCAAATATCTATACTGTTTTCTATGCACCCACAAGCTAAGTTTCCATTATCTAATACTACTAAAGATAATATCCCTCTCCGGCTTTTAAAAGTTTTTAATTTTGTTCCAGTGTTAGAATCATGGATAGCTATATTTCCGTTAACATCAGCAAAAGCTATATTTCCATTTGTTAAAACATCAAATGTCATCCAATATGACATTAAGCCTGGTTTAACAATTCGCACTAATGTAATATTGTAATTATTGTTTTTTTGTTCTTTCCATAAATTAATACCGTAGCATTGTCCCTAATAATTTTCAAGAATTAATAAATTTTTATTAAATTTATTTTTAAATTATTTTTTATTAAATTATTACTATAAAGAAGCAAAAAATTCCTAGAAAAAAAATTTTCATTTTCAAATATTTTTTTTTTATTATTTTATTTAAAAACTAAAACAAAAATGTTTTTATTTATACTTTCACTTTTGTGAGATTTTAACAAATTTCTTTTAAATATAAATTAGACATCTTTTAAAACTTTCATAAAAATGTAAGAATTTTTCATTTTTAAATTTTGTTTATATCATTATTATTCGTTATTTTTTATTGAAAATATACTTATCACGATGACGAATAAGTTTCTAAATTTTTTTGTTCTAATTTTCATCAAAAAAACTGCTCAATAATTATATAATCAATATAAAGCCAAATTTTTATGAAACTATATCTTTCATCATTTAATAAATTTTGTTTTTAAAACTTTAATACTATTTTTTAATTCTCAGAATTTTAGCTGTTATTTCTAAAATGCATGTATGGAATCATCACGTAAAAAAACTTTTTTTACCAAAGTACCTATACATCACATTTTAATCTTTTTCCAAATTATCTATGGATTCATCACATAACTCTTCATCAAATAAAAAATTATTAATTTTTTATTTTAAAAATTACATTGATTTATTTTTTAAGTTTAATTAATAAATCATTTCAAACTAAGCATGCTTTATATCAGTTTCATCAGTTTCTATTTCCAAATTTTTACCATTGGATTTTATTTTATCTTGATCTTTTTTTCTATCTCTTTTAAAAAACTAAAATAATACTGATCCTTTTTGTTAAAAAGTTTTTTATAAGCAATCAAGATTTTTCTAAGAAAGGGATTAGTTTATTTATTCATTTGCTCATCATTTATTTATTTGCTTGGGTCTTTAATTTTTTAATGGATATTAGAAATTTATTTTTAAAATTTTAATTAAGTTAGTTGATTTTTTTGGTTGATCAAAATTTAATATATTAAAACAATTATCTATAATTCATTTAATAATAATAAACCATTTTTGTTCATTAATGATAATTCATTTTAAATTTAAAGCTTTACCAAAAAAAATTTTTAAAAGATAATTAAATATGTTTTTTTTTTAATTAGATACATATTTTAAGATAAATCAGTTAGTAATTCAAAATAATGTAAGTTTTTTAATTTTTAATAAAAAAATAATCGCTTATCACGAAATAAACAAAAATTTAAATCAACCAAAATTTTTAAACTCTTTTATGAGATTATTAAAAGATGTTGCAATTCATGTTTTTATTAAAAATTTACAGTTAGTTGCTATCGCCAGAACCGAAGCAACTAACTCATTGATTAATATAATATTAAACCATGCTGGAAGTTTATTTATTTTATGCTGCTTCCTTTCTTTGTAGACAATGCTGAGTTTTCCGTGGTAGCATCAGCAAATATACTTACTTGGTTTATTTTCTCTGTTCTGGTCTTGAATTTAATCTTGTCTATAGAGAAAAAGAACAGCATAATGGTTCAATATTTTGTTACAAAAAAAGACCCGTCTTCCAGGCGGTTAATCGAACAACAACACTATTTATAAAGGCTAAAAGACTAAAATTTTGCTCCTGTAACAAAGCCAATATTTTTTATCAATTTTTATATATTAGAAAAAAAATGATCAACTTTATGATAGCTTTAAAATGGTTTTTAAAAATTTTCTTTTTCATATTTAGCCAGTATCTTTTATTAAACTGTTATATAGATCTACTAAAATTAGAAAATTTTTTAGAAAATCATTTTTAATTTTTTTTAGAATTTAATTTAAATATGAAGATTTAGTTAAAACTAATTTATAGTCATTAAGTTTTAATGAATGAAAAACTTATTCTTATTTTGAAACTATTAGATTTTGTTTATACGTTCGGCTTTACCAGCATTTTGATCCTTGAAAAATCAATATCTGGATTGACAGTTTGATAACCTAATCCACAAGTTAAACAAATCGAATCCACAAAACAATTATCATACCACCAACCTGCTTTATAAATAGCAGCACAACCATTATCGTTATTTCTTGCATAAAAACCTTTTCGATTTAATAGAAGAAAATTTGAGGTTATATTTTTACCAATTAAACTACCCAAAATTAATTTATATCTTTCTGCAGCTGTTCCGATCTTAAAATTAGCAAATCGCATATAATAATAATTAGGATTTGAAAATTCAATTAATAAATCATAATTATTAAAATTTAATAAATCATACATATTTGTCAAACCAAACCAATTGTTAGTATCATAAGATAACGATGTATGTCCAAATCCGCTTATATATTCCGAATAAGTTTTATCAAAAGCAACTGTTTTATCAATTTTATTAAATATTCTAGTCCAACCACCTTTTTTCAATTCACAATAAACTTGAACCTGTCTTAGATTACTAGATAAATAAATTGTATATATACCATCTGTATTTTCCCCATTTAGATAAATATCATAACAATCTTTTGGATATTGAACTTTTTAAAATGAAAAATATTAAAATTTATAGTAAAACCTCTCTAATAATTAACAATTTTAAATAGGCTAACTTTTTCTTGTAGTTGATCGAGTACAAGTTGATTTTGTTCCTTGAATATTAATATACATATTAAGATTATTTAAACTCAAGTATTTAATATGTTATTTTAATTTTTACCAGTTATTATAATTAAAAACCAAATTAAACAATATCCTTTTATTATATTATAATGAAAAAAAAAATTGATTTAACTATATTATTAAATTATTATTTTAATAATAATATTTTACCTAAATAAAATGATTTAAAACTATCCATTATGAATTTAAAAAATATAATATTAAATTTTATAAAAAAATTTCATTTTTAAATTAAAATTTATGAAATTTTTGTGAAATGCTTTAATGAATCTTTTTTCGTTTAAAATAAAAACTCAATGCTAATTAATAATTAATCAATCATTATTTAAATTAAAATAAGCATTTTACAAAAACATAAAATAAATGTGATTTTAAAAATAAATAATTTTTTTTTTAAATAGCTTTTTCGCTTGAATACATTATTTATTAATAAGATTCATGAAATTCATGGTTTTTTAATTTTTAATTTTTATTTCGTTTTCTATATATTAAAATTAATGTTAAAGTTTTTGTTTAATATCTTTATAAATTTTTTTGCATTTAAAATAGTGTACACCTCCCAGAGCTATAATTTAATAAAATAAAATTTTATATTATTATTAAATAACTTTATTTTGTATTAATAAATCAAAGAAATATAACGATTTTAAATAAGAATAAAAATAATAGGTTTCATAATCGATTATCGAATATCGAACAAAAATCGAAAAAAATAATTTGATTTTAAAATGGTGTATTTTTTTGTGTTTTAATAATAAAATACATAAAATTTTGAAAATAACATATAAAAAGATTTAAGTTTTCAAAATATTTTTTTAAAAAATATTTGGGGGTTACATTTGCAACATCGTTTAAATACAAAATTATATATTTTGAGTTAAAGCAATTAAATTATTTTTTATTTTAAAAATATGAAAAATAAATGAAAAAAATTAAAAATTTCATTAACTTTTTTAAATTAAAAATCTTAATCATTTTCAAAAAGAATTTTCTTTTTTTAAAAAGCTAATCTGCTATATATTGTACTTTTAAAATATCAATAATAAAAATTTAACTTGCAATAATTCAATTGAATTATAACAAAATAAAATTTTGAATGAGTTTTTTAATTTTCGAATACATTTTTTATTAATTAAAAATGGCCACCATTATTAGTTATAACAAAAATAAATAAAACCTATTACAAAAATAAATTAAATAAGTGACAAAAAAAATTAATTATTGGCAATAATAATAAAACAATTTCCAAAAAAATAAATTAATGACAAATTAAATAATGTGTTGACAAAAAATATAAATTGATGCCAATTAAAATAAAATTGAAGACTAAATTAATAAGAGCTAATATAAAAACAACTAAAATAAAATGAAATTAAAAATTAAAAACTCTGACAAAATAAAAAACTGACAAACTTCAAAAAGATATTTTAAAATGTCCAGTAGTGCTCCAGTTCCAGAATTTCAAGAGAATGATGATACTCTAGATAAAATAGAAAACTTAGAAGACATTGATGAAGAATTAAAAGTAAACAGACGTAGCAAAGGAATCTGCTATAAACTTATAAAAAAAATTACATTACAAGAATTAAGTGACGAAATGTCATTAGAATTTAATAAAACAGAACATTTGGCCTCATTTGTATATTTAGATAATAAGTATAAATATCAATACAAACGAAATACAAACAAATCGGTCAAGTTTTATTTTTGTTGTACACCACAAGATGCCAAATGCAACAAAATGGCTTACTTAGAAGAAAGTTTAGAACATTATTTTTTCTATTTAAGTGTGGAAGAGCATCAACATATTGCGAAAAAACAAAGAGGAATACCAAAGGAAACAAAACAGGTGATTAAAAGTTTATTTGAAAAAGGAATTACTACACCAAATGCAATAATTCGTGCATTGGAAGTTGATGGAATTGTACCTCCATCGAAAACTCAACTTGTTAATCATTTAAAGCTTATAAGAAATCAACATTTTGGACCAGCTAACATAGATTTATCTGATTTACAAAAATGGTGTGATGCTAGGAGTCAAGTACCAGATGAACATCAAATGGATATTTTATTTGTACCTAAATTTCAATATGGTCTGGATAAAAACCGGGTTTCTTATTTTAGATTTTTTGGTACAACCAGACGTTTGTTATCATATGCAACAAACTTACCGATTCTGGAAGTTAACTTTAAACACTGTAAATTATTCTTAAATTTCAATTTTTTCTAAAAATCTAATAGAAGCTACTTAATTAATAGTTCTTTTGGAATTGATTGAAATATTTTTTTTAAATTGATATTTATTTAATAAAGTTCCAAAAAATAATGATTTCCTTTTCGTTTGATTTTGAAATTAAATGAATTTTTGTCAAATTTTTTAAGAAATTTGTTAAATATATGCTTAAAAGATAATTTTTGATTGCTGAAAACACTTCAAAAATTGTTAATTACATAAATTTATTAGAAATAATATTTTCAAACGCAAAAAAATGGGACGAATTGTTCATTGAGCAATTTACCTAAATGGGAACCCTTCAAACTCCCATTTAGCCAAAATTTTTTAATTAGCTTAGTCGTATTAACAATCATAAAATTGTAATTATAAAGAGATAATAAAGTAAGAATATTTTTGATAATATCAAAAAATAAAACTTCAGTAAAAATAGTACTTAATTTATTATACTAATAAAAAGCATCTAAATTTTTCAAATTTTACCTTTTTTTTTTAAAAAAATATATCAAAACTTTACTTATATATTTTTTTATTTGTTATTTTAATATAACTATTTATTTTTAAAAAATAAATTTGAAACAAAATTTTTAAAATTCTTTAAATCTCAAAACTTGTTTCCAAAAATATAAATTACTGTTTAATTTCTCTATAAATTACTGTTTAATTTTCAGTCATACTAGGTAATACGTATTCGTAGAAGTGAATTTCAAATAAAAAATTGGATAAGTATTATGTTGTGAATTGATAATGATAATATTAAAAGATTTATAAAAAGAAATTAAAATATAATTTTTAAAAAGAAAATTTATAATTTTATATTCTTAAATAAAAATAACAAAATCAAAAACTTATTTAATAAAATTTTGATAAATATTTTTGTTAAAAAAAAGGATTTTGAATAATTTTGCTTTTTAAAAATTAATTTAAAGAAAAATATTATTGAAAATTAAACTTATTTTTTTAGAAAAAAAATAAAATTGAAAAGATGGTAAACCAATTATCTGATGTAGAAAAAATCAAAAGGTTTATTTTATCCCAAAACATGAGGACAATGAGAAATTGGTCAATTTATTTCAAGCTCAAACAGACTTAGTTGGTATTTAGCAAAATTAAAAAAGACAATAAGGTTTATTTTAAATTTACTTTCAGGAAACGAAATGGTTGAAATGTTAAAAGGTAAAAAATATTAAAAAAATTTTGATTTTATTTATTTTAAAAAATGATCAAAAGATATATTAAACAAAAAAGAAAAAAATCAACTGATATTAGACTGCTATAAAAATGCTCTAAAAAGTTTAGTCGATTTTTATCAGGAAACAAAGACATAAATTTGTAAGACCGATAAAAAATTCTGGACTCAGTTATCCAGAGTTTCGTAAACTTGGTTTTCCTGTATCCAGGCATTTATGGGATACTTGTGAAAATTCTTCAGAAAGAAAAAAAGGTATTATCTATTTTTTAAAGAATCTAAAAAATCAGAACATTTTAAAACAAAAGTTCACTTAAACAATGCCAATAATTTTTAAATAAATTCTAAGTTAATTAGAATACTTTAGATACTAAAATTAAGCTCATTAAAATTTAATTTTTTTGAAATTGTCCTGTTAATCAAAATCAAAATCCATATCTTTTATTCTGCTATTTTTGGACAACAATGCCTATTAAATCTTTTTACTTAGCTAATATTTTAAAAAATTAGAATTTTCTTGTAACTTAGATTTTATCTAATAAAATTTTGGCTTATTTTAAAAATATTAATTAGATTTAAACAAATTTAATTTTTTAAATTGAAAAAAGGTGGAGGGATTCCAATATCAGTTGATTTAAAAGATTCTTTAAAAAATTATTTGCGTGAGAGGTCTAATATTGCTTCGAATAGACTTTTTATAAATAAAGACGAAAACGATCCGCAATACAAAACTTTTCAAAATAGTCGTTATCTTGATGACCAATATTCTGAATTATATATATCATTTGAATTCTCTTCTGAAATCTCAATATCAACATTTTATAAGTACTCAAAAAAAAGTGGTGAATTTAAAAAGCCATATCGATGGACTGATTTATGTGACTACTGTGAAAAAGGAAAATCAATTAAACGTGAAATTGGAGAACAATTAAGAGATTTAAATTACAAATTTGAAGAAGTTTTTGATCCAGAAAAAATAATAAAATATTTTGAAAGTAAAAAATTAGAATATTTCAATAATTACAACTATCAAATGTTGAATCGAATGCAAATAAACGGGCAGTGTTAAGTTTAGTATCAAAATATCATAATATCAAAATATCAAAATTTTTTTTAATGCATGTATAAATTTAAAAAAATTTTGATATTTTGATATTATGATATTTGATACTAGACTTAACACTGCCAATAAACGAATTAGATAAAATTGATTCCTTAGTTAATTGTTTAAAAGATTTTGAAACAATATTAGTTCATAAAAATATTGCCAAAATTCAACGTTTGGCTTATAATAAACATAATAATAATTGATTCAAATATTGATGAATTAAAAGATAAAATCATGATAGAAGTTGATTTTAAACAAAAAATAGTATTTGGATTGAGTCCTCGCCAAGTAAACAGCGAGTATTATAATCAAATTAGTCGTTCTTGTTTAGGTAAAATATATTTAGCTACAAATTTTTTTAATATTCTGGTTTATTGTATTATAATTAAAAATAGGCTTTGGAATTTATTACATAGATAATTCTAACAAAATACAATCAATAAATTTTAACATAATTTCTTCGGATTTAAATGAGGATGCAAGAGCTGTTATTCGAGGGTTTAGAATTTTGAGAATGCAGGAATTTTTTTTAAACATAGAAAAGCCAAATTATATTGTTTGGATGGACTGTGGCAAACATTTTAGAAAATGTGAAGTTATTGGATACCTTCTAAATGAATTATCAGAGATAAAAATTCATGGTAAATAATTCCCAAAATTATGAAAATTCTTTAAAGCATAAATAAAATCTTCTAATATTTTCAAGTAAACTTAAATTTTTTTTGCGAAAAACATGAAAAAAATTCGAGAGATTCGCACTTTTCATGTATTTCAAAATTTATAAAACATGCATCCTTACGAAAACGCCTTTGTTCGACTAATGATATTTGCGAAGCTATAAATGATGGACAAAAAATTGCAAATGAAAACTGTAAAATATTTATTTTTATTTTTATGAAATTTAAACTTTTGTCCTGCTGTTTGAAATTTAAACTATTAACTAGTGATTTATTATTAAAAGCCTGTCAAAAAATTAGCATTATTCAAATATTTTAATCTAAAATCAATTCATTCTAAGATTGTAATAATTAAAAAATTTTTTCTTTAATTTTTTTAAAGCAAAAAAGCAAATTGTTACAATTGCATTTGGGCTAGATTTTGAGACTGATTTATATTTGAGCACAAACTTTACATCTATTAAAACTTTAACTATTCAAAATGTAGAGAGCTATTATAATTATCGAACAATCGACAATGACTTTAAACTCGTTTCTTCAATTTTATCTAGTGAAAATGAATTTATTGAGCTTAAATTAAAAAAAGGTGTTGAGAATATAAATTATCTTGATTATGTTGTTATTCCAGAACCGAAAATGCCTGAGTTAGATTTAAATATGTCTAATATGCGAATTAAACAAACAAGGGTTAGTTGTGCGTTAAATAAGATAAAATCTAACTTGGAAAAAAACAATAGAGAAACGAATAGGACTTTATTTGATTTTTTTAGTATAAATGATGAAAACGATGGAAATGATTTAAGAATAAAACCTTTTTATTGCAATGATAAAAAAACTAAAAAAAAGGATCTTTGTATTGAATGCAAGGAAATTTGTTCTTTGCCTATGGAAATGATTTTGCATCCTACAAAACCCGTTTCTCAGGCTGACATATTCGAAGAACTTATGATACACCATCATCCTTCCTCTCGAATTATTAAAGATAAGAATATACAAAGACAAAGAAATACAAAAGAAGCAGCCGAAGAATTAGCTGCGCATTATATTTTTGTACATAATAAAAAAAGGCCAATTTTTTTGGAAAACAATTTTATTTAATTATTACCGCTGCTAAATAAAAACTTTCAAAAAAATATTTTTATATTAATTCTTTAAGGTAGTCTATGTAGTTTTCGTATTCAGTTTGAGTTATATGCTGATTTGTAATTGCAAATTTTTTCAATCTTTTCAAAGAAAAAATTTTTTTTAAATAATTTAAGTCATAAAATTAAATTAAACCATATTTTTTTTCTCTTTTACTAAAACAAATTAGTATTTATTTGAAACTTATTTTTTTAAAATGTTCTCATTGAATTTAGATTCACAAGCAGCCATATTATAACGAAAAAATATATTTAATTCATCAATGCACTTAAATGTTGTAAATTTTGTTTTTTTTTTCAAATCATTTTTTGAAAGCCTTTAATTTATTAATTATTTATTATATATTTATTAAAATCTTCATAAGAAAATTGAAAAATTACTTTTGATTTGAATATCTGTTCATCGCAAATTTTGAAATTAATTCATAGCAAAAAATAAATAGAAACCATATTAAAAAAAAAAAATCAGGAGAAAAAAGCAGAATTATAATTGAACAAAGTATTTTCAATTTTCTTTGATTGTTTTTACCATTAAAAACAATTTGTTGGCTAAATAACAAATAAAGAAAATAAAAAAACGACATTATAAAAACAATTAAGTTTAGAATTAAGTAAATCTTCCATGCTTCGTCAAAAAAAAAATGAAAAAAAATCAAGTTTATCGCCCAATTAGATATAAATGGAATTAATAGAAAGTTTTTTAGAAACTTTGTAACCTTAAATATTAAGTTCCAATAAATTTTTGAAAATTTAATAAATTTAACAAAATAAAAATCCAGAAAGATAATTAAATTTTTTACAAAAAAAATATTTACAAAAAATTCGCTTTTCAGGTATAATAGCAGAAAAAAAACTGTAATTAAATGAAACAAATACATCTTGAATTTAACCAAATTTTATCCAAAATAAAACAAAATAAACTTCAGAAAAAAAATAGAATCAAATCATTAAATCTTCTATAAATAAAGATTCGCATATGCTTTTGAAAAAATTAAAAGAAAAACTTTTTAAAAGCAAGTTAATTTTATAAAATTATAAAAATTTTTGAAAGCATATACACTAAAAATATTTTTTAACTGTATTTTATTCTTGTTTCTTTATTTTTAAAAAGTTCTAAAATTATTTAATTAAAATTTTCATTATTTTTATTAAAAGAAAATAAAGTATTGTTAGTTTGTGAGATTTCGAATGGCTTTGAGAGTTTTAGATTGTTTTAATAATTAAGGCAAAATTGATTATATTTGTTATTATCAGAAAGATGATACGTTCTTAAATTTTCAAAACTAAACGTAAGATCCAAGTTAGGACCAAACGTATTTATTTGATATTTTAGGTCTTAAGACTGCTAGAGCTAAATATAAGTTAGTTCATTACTTTAGATAAATAATCTATTTCTCGCATTTATTTTTTTTCAACACATTCTTTACAAAATTTTTTAAATTATAAAATTGTTTTTGTTAAATTAAAAAAATCTTTTGTTTAATTTTTCTAATTAATTTCAAAATCAAAAATATTTTAATTTAAGATTATTCAAGTTTGTTAATTAGTTTATATCAATTATCTGAATGGAAGGCTCTTCAATTAATATTTCAAAACGACTTTTAATTCTTTCTTTTTGCTTTTTGATTTGTTTCATTTATTTAAATGATAATTTGAGTAGACCTGAAGTTAAAAGAAGAGTCCAAAAAGTATTTAAGCCGATTTTAGGCAATGAAACAAATCATACACTAATAAACTTAATGGATAGTAATACTCGTTTGTTTTCAGTCGGTCTTTCAACATGCAGTTACAATGATATCATATTTTCCGGTAGTTTTAATTATTTTTTAAATTATTTAATTAATTTTACTTTATTATTATTTACCAAGAGGTTTATTCTAGAGCCAAAAAATTTTTTGTATGGACTGTTAGCTACTGGAGCATTAGGGGTTGCAAAATACAAATTTGAGCTTATAGATTGGGGCTTTTACTCAATAAATAAATACCTGCCTAGTACTATAGGTTCAAGTAAAATCAAGAAGAAAAAAAAGAAAACTTAGACAAAAAATTTGAAGAATTTATTGAAAATAAATAATAAATCAAATTAATTTTTTTTTAAATAAATTTAATTAAATTTGAAATAAATTTTTAATTCATAAAGATATTTTAATCTTTTTTTTAATATTTCAAGGCTTGTATTCTACTTAGGTATCTAAAAATTTATTTAGTCAGTATCTAAATCTTTTTTTGGTATCTAAAATTAATTTAATAAGTATCTAAATTTATTTTTTATTATCATCATTTAGTAGCATATACTATTTTTTAGAAGAAACTCTTATCTTCGAAATTTGTTTCTTCACTCTTCATTTATTCAATAATTATTATCAATTATTCCATCAATATGCTCCTTGGCGCTTTTATAATCATTGCGCTTGTATACTTAATAAAATTTATTTTCTCTTTAATTTCTTATCTGCTAATTCATTGGTAAGGCTTTTCTCTAATTCTATATATGTATGATCTCCAGTTCCTATTGGATTTAGGTAAGAAGACGATGATTCAGTGTCTGAATACATATTTTTTTCTATTTTTTTTCACTGTTTTTTTATTTCTTTAATGGCATTGAGCAATCAAACTTCTAATGCCAAGATTTAATAATATAGATGTATTTCATAAATATAGATACCTTTTAAAATTAGTTTAGAAACCTAATAAATAAATTTAAAATACTTTTTAAAATAATTTTAGACACTGAATGTATTAATTTTTGATATTAAATTAAAAATATAATAGTAAATTTAGTCAATAAAATGAAAAAACAAAAATTTATATTGTATATTTTATTATTATCTAATCAAAAATTTAAGTCTAAATATATTTAGAGCTCAAAAAAAAAACAAAATCCAAAAAAAAAAAGCAAATTATTGCAAATATAGCCACTGCCAAAGTTCTTTCAAATCCCTTAAGATCTTAAATAATTAGTTAATTAAATTGTAAATTGATTAAAGCTGATTAAAATTACTTAATTTTAATTGTAAATCCCACATCAAAATTGCTGCAATTTTTCCAAAGGAATTTACAGTTGCCGATTTTTCATTTAACTGATCGTATTTCTTTTGTAGTTTATCTAATTGATTTTGAATATTTTCAATTGTAAAATAACCATTATCTTTATATTCTGTCGGCTGGTGAACAAATAAAGAATTTTCTTGTTTTTTTCTAAAAGGTTTATGAGCCTTTTTTTCGTATTTGCGGGTAAATTTATTTTTAATTTTTTTTCTTTGGCTGAATTAATTAGATGATAATCATCTATATCATCGATTTCCGACCTATTAATTCGTAATCTTTTATTCACACCTCTTGATGCAACTAAAGTCATTTTTTTAACTAAATTGTCTAAAATAAAATCTAAAATAATAAAAAACATGCTAAATTATTATTTTAAATTTAAATCAAAAGCAAAAAAAGGATTATATTAAAAAAAGGATAAATATATTTAAAAATATAAAGTTTTATGAAATTTGAAATTAACTTAAAGAATGTTTGAAATTGAAAATCGTGATTCATTAGATTCGGGTATATGCTTAGTTGATGAAGGTATTAATTACAATCGTAATCTTTCTGATTCAGATGAATTATTCAAATGGATTGATGAAGTTTATGAATATTTTATTGTAAATGGAAATTATATGGGCAAAAAGAATATACAATCGGATCAAAAAAACTCGAACAAAATGTATCAAAAGATTCAAAAAAACAAGATCAATAAGTTGAAAAAGAAAATTATTTTTTTAGAAAAACGGATAAAAATTATTAAAAAACGGGCAGTGTTAAGTTTAGTATCAAAATATCATAATATCAAAATATCAAAATTTTTTTTAATGCATGTATAAATTTAAAAAAATTTTGATATTTTGATATTATGATATTTGATACTAGACTTAACACTGCCTAAAAAACGTTGCTTAAAAAAACAGAAAAATTTTCATTTTCAAAAAAAAGAGAATTTTTTTTTGGATTTTTTACTCCGATTTTTCTTATTTTTTTTATTTTTTAATTTTTTTTTTAAATATTTGAAATAAAAAAAAATTTTAAATTTCGTTTCACAAAATTTCGTTTTTATTGAACTAAAATAAACATTTATTTTGAAAAATATTAAGTAGCTTCTACGAATTTAGTTAGGTATTATATTTTTCAAATTTTTTTTAGCACCAAAAATTACTTAAATTGAATTTTATGGCCTTAAATTTAAAAAATAATTTAAAAATTAAACAAAAAATTTAATTTTTTTTTTAGTTTTCTTTATTATTTCTTTTCTTATATTTCTTTTTTATTCTTGGTTCATAACTCAGATTGCCTTTAAAAATTAATTTATTAGTTTTAAATTTTTTTTTGGTTTTAATTCAATGAGAAGCTCTGCTTTGAGCTTAATAAATATAGATAATGTCACAAAAAAAATTTGTTTTTTAATTTATTATTTAAAAAAATACTATCTTTAAATAAGCAAAAGCTAAGAATTGAAACCAATGACTGCCAATAAAATTTTTAAATATCTTACCTAATAAAAAAGTGCCATGTATTTTCTGTTTTAACAAATAAAAATTTTGTTCATAAAGCTTAAATTCAATTTTTGCATTTCTTAATAAAAACCCAATAACTTTTTCTTCTTCTAAGCAAATTACACTAGTAAGATTGCGTTTGTAGATCTTATATATAAAATTATTACTAATATTAACTGCCTAAAATCAAAAATTTTTAAAACTTTATATGTCTTCAATTGATGTTCAAAATTTTCATCAAAAAACTCTTTATCCATAGTAAATATTAAACAAATAAAGCAAATTTCATTAATATTGTCAATATCAATACAACATTGTCCTTTTCTTGGAAAATTTATCTGGTCTTCATTAAATGATGAATAAATTTCTGAGCATTCAATGAAATCCATTTAACCAAAATTAATAAAATATGAATTCTGCTTTGCTCTAATAAACAGGATAATTGAATAAATTTTTAACAGGATAAATTTTTTTAAATGATATTTTAAAAATAGAATATATCAGATTAGTTTTTTAATAAATAAAATATTTTCTGAAATCGATTACGCTTTAATTCAATGAAAAATTAAAATAATTAATTTTATTCAGATTTTTAATTTAAAAAAGTAAATGAAATTTTTAATTTTTTTCATTTATTTTTCATATTTTGAAAATTAAAAATAATTTAATTGCTTTAACTCAAAATATATAATTTTGTATTTAAACGATGTTGCAAATGTAACCCCCAAATATTTTTTAAAAAAATATTTTGAAAACTTAAATCTTTTTATATGTTATTTTCAAAATTGTATGTATTTTATTATTAAAACACAAAAAAATACACCAAATAAAAATCGATTTAAAATTTAGGACATTTTTAGTCTTACTAATTAAATCTAGATTTTGGAAATTTGAATATATAGAATCACAAATTTAAAAACTGATCTGGTTTTGGGAAGTTTAAATGATGGCCATCAAAGTTTTCATGTAACTTTTTATATTTATTAATAGATTTATATACAAATAATGTATACAGTATACAATCTAAAACTAACTTGTTTGCTCTCTATCCTCTTCCTCTCTAATTACAAAAAGATATTAACAGTCTCATTAAATGGTGTCCAGACTGGTCGATGGATATAAATTTCGAAAAATGTGAAATTATGCATTTTCAAAAAGGAATCTCAAAAGAAACTCAAAAGGATCTAGATATTAGAATAAAAGATAATTTAAAATGGAAAGAATAATTTTTGATAAATTTATTTTAATATGATTAATATCATATTTTTGCTTTCTAAAAAACTTGAATCTATATTTTAAAGTTAATGATTAAAGTAGTTTATTCAATTTGAAATATTTGTATGTAAAAGAAATTAAGTTATAAAATATTAAAGTAAATTATGTATTACTAAATAAGGCTATTTCTATAGTTTAATTTAATTAAATATTTGAAAAATATATCTATGATAAATGAAATAATTTTTTAATTGAAATTTCTACGAATTGAATACATCTTCATGATATCTATTATTTGACTAAATTAAAAGAAAATTAAATGCTATATTTTTAAAAATGTTAAAAACATATTTTAATACTTTCATCAAGTTGATGTATGTTTTTGAATCAATCTCGTTATTATTTAATATTTCATTTAGAGTTTTCATAACCCCAATAGATAGCGATTTTCTACCACATACGTAAAGATGTGCATTTTTATTTGTTAGTAAATCAATTAAAATACTTGAATTTTCAATTATTCTACTCTGAATGTATTTCTATTTAATCATAATTTTATTTAATTTCAATTAATTTATAAGTTGTTTTTTAATTATTTTAAATACCTTTTCTTTTTTATTTGGATCTCTACTAGCACATGTATACAATGAAGTTATTACTTTGTTTTTTAACATCTTATCTATTTCATCCTTATATAAAAAGTCTTTATTTGTTTCTCTAAATCCAAAAAACAGTAAAAACTCGCCATA
Source organism: Brachionus angularis (assembly GCA_021432725.1). Classification (NCBI taxonomy): domain Eukaryota; kingdom Metazoa; phylum Rotifera; class Eurotatoria; order Ploima; family Brachionidae; genus Brachionus; species Brachionus angularis. The sequence continues at coordinate 4,366,198 of JAJVDD010000005.1, forward strand.
ATTATCACGAGGCTTTTGTTTCATTTGATAATATCGTTCAAGCCAGAAACTTCTAAAAGGTGCTATGCCTGTTCCAGTGCAAATCATTATCACTGGAGTTGAGCAGTTTTCAGGTAGTTGAAATGTATTACCACTTGTGAAAATTTTTATGAATAATTAATTGTTAAAGAAACTCATATTTATTTATTTACTTTCTTATTTTTCCTGGTAATATATCATTCATTTTTAAATCTTGCAAATATTTTGTGCATACACCATAGTGATTAGACTTGTAAATTTCCGAATAATATTGGATAATTCCGATAGTAATATCAACTTCGTTTTCGGTTATTGATTGAGAAGAACTAATGCTATACAATCTACCTTTTAATTTCGGCAAATAGGCTAATAAAGAAGCAATATCTAATTTAACTGAAGGAAAATATCTTAATGTATCAACTAGATTAGGATAATTTTTCCTCCATTCATTGTATTTACTCTTTTCCTATTTTATTTTTAAATTTTAATTTAAATTAATAAAATTCTATTTTTGATTGATTTTACATTAGCTAGTAATTCTAGAGTTTTTTTTTCCATCTGATTTTCACAATTTAAAGCTAACTCTGCAAGAGCCTCTTGTGATAAAGGTGTTGTTATATCAAAAAAATACATGATTGCATTTTTTAAAGACATTGATGGATAGTTTTTGTCCAAATACCAAATCTCATTATATCCTTATAAGGTTGCGGTTTAATAAATAAATTCTAAAATTAAACATGTACATATTTAAAATTTAATACCATGTGATAATTTTTGATCGTAAACTTCGAATAGCAAAGGCTCATCAATATCAAATTTTTCATTAGATTTTTTTACTCTTTCCAAAATGTATTCAACATATTCTTTTGGGTTTTTTGGAAATATTTCCAAATGATCACCTGGTTTATAATTAATTTTTTCATCTTTTATTCTCAATTTAATTTTAAATATTTTAGTGCTTTTAAGTGATAATAAAGTTAATACTAGTAGATAACTTTTTAATAATTTAATATGATTAATACTTGTCTGGTTGAGTCCCTATTATGGTTTTACCAACTAGTTGAAATTTTTGAATATCATTATCAAACAGAGTTGAAAAATTTGTGTAATCTTCACTTGTTGATTTAGATTTGTTAAAAGTTAATCTAAGTCTTAATTTATTCTTTATCAAATCTTTTGAAGAATATATTTTATCTAACTCTTCATCGTTTATTCTCAAGTACCATCTAAATTCATTAATAGCAGCCTTAAAATTAAAAAAGAAAACCTTTAAACAATTATATTATGAGAATATAATTTAGATTTATACTTTGAAAGTTTCTCTCAACCATTCGTAACAAGTGTTTTGTTCATCATTCAACTCATCAGCCATTGTAAATTCAGAAATTTCTTTTAAATTTAGATTCTTCAAAAAATCATAAATGGTTTTGGCAAAAGCGCAAAAATCACTATAATTGGTACTTCCAAGACCAAGTAAACTGAATCTCAGATGTCTAAAGTCTTTTTGAAATACTTGATCATTTAATGTTTCATCACTTAAATAAATGGTATGAAAAGTTTTTGTTTATTCAATCAAAAAGATACAAAAAAACTTACGCTTTGCTTTTTTGAATCATATTTTCTAGTATTTTAGCATTTGTAGGAGCTTCTGAATTACCAGTTGTACTTGCAATAATCAAAACTAAATCTTCTTTATCCAATAAATTGAAATCGTAGTCATTTATAGATGATAGCTGAATAAAGAAGTGTTAGATTTTGTTTTAGAATAATTCAAAGTTGTACGTTTTCTTTCGCATCCTCTTCCTCTCTTCTTTTTTTCTCCTATATATTTTGCATTGTTCGAAGAAGAAGAGAGGAAGAAGAAAGGTAGAGGAGTGGAAAAAAAGCGTAGTTTGTATACTGTAACTAATAAAATTAATACTTTAGTATTAAAGGCTTTTTTAAATACATTCTGAGTTATTTCGGCAAATTTTTCCGATTTTCCAGTTTGACTAGCAAATAAAATCAGACATTTTTTTTCTTTTTTTCATTATTTTTGTATTCATGGTATATAAAAATAAAGCTATTGATCTTTATATTAAATAACTTAGACTAGTATTATTATAATAAGTTAAATGTATTTTACTTTGCTAAATTTTTGAAATGAATGCGTTTTTTTTCAAGTCTCATAGGCTCTTGATATTCAAAATATGGTTTTACTATATAGTTTAGCATTTCAAGACCAAAAACTGGTGTTAAATGACTACTCATCGGAGGATTAATCCATACCCAATCTGCTGGTGTTCCGCCTCTTTCTTTTACTTCGTTTTCCATGTATTTAACAAATGATTCTGATGCAGAATGATGATCTACAATTGTTACTCCTGCTAAACCAAATGAATATAATATTGCTTTGTTTAATTCTAGCAATGCTTCATCTTTCCATAAACTTGTATTACTTTTCATTTCTAAATTAAGAGATCTAGCAATAACCTTTTTTTTTTTAGAATTTTTATTAAATTTATGAAAATTTTTTATAATAATTTAAATAAACATTTCTACTTCTAATTTATTAAATCTATTTGATTCTAGTAAATCTCTTCCTATTTCAGTGCTCATATACCACCCATTAAAAGCACAACAATTAAAATAAATTCCACCAGCATCCAAACACATGGATGATACAGCTGGTAGACAAAACCATTTTAAATTTATATCATTAAATCTTGTCGAACTTTATTCATAAAAAATTAATTATTTTTAATTATCTAATTTAAAAATGATTTGAAACATTATTTTTTTAAATTTACTTTGGATGAACAATATTTGCTTCTAATACAAGTTCTTTTGGTATTTCATATAAATCTGGTTTCTGACCATTGGCTTGCAGAACCCAGGGTAAAATTTCAAATTCATTTTTTTTACCCTTCCATCCTAATTTTTCACATATTTGAGTAAATTCAATATTTGCTGCATCGCCAATTACGTCTGTCTCATTTATTCGATAACCAGCATAGTTGATTAATTGACTATTCCAAATTCTTTAGAAAATTTATAAATTTTTTGATAATAAAACCAAAATTATAAATAATTCTACCTAAAATCATGTTTGTTATCTATTTTCTGTCTAAATATTGTAATAGCAGATCTCAATATACCTTGATTATTACCATATTTCAAGTGTTCACATAATGCTTCAAACATTCTAAGTACATATTATATTTTAGTGCTTTATTATTTAATTAAATCAAGTATTAATTTAAATTAATTTACTCTTTGGTTGTTGTTACATGTCTCTTATCAAAAAGCTTTTATAATTATTTTATTATTAATTAATTAATATATAAGATTTTTTAATAAAAAAAAAGACATTTTTACTTTCAAATTAGTCCAATTAGCTCGACCAATGCATCTTGCACTATTTCTCCAAGCATTTCTACATGCAAAATCAAGCTCATCACTTGTTAAATCATGTTTTTTGTTTATTTGATATTCACGCATTAATTTATTCAATCTATTATTATGCTCTTGTGAATATTTTCTATATAAAAATTAAAAAACATAATTATTTAATTAAAAGATTTAATATTGTTTATTAGGTAACTTATTTATTGATTCATAATATTGATTTAAAAATTCAGTTAGCTCATTTATTACCACATCTTTTTCTTTAATTTGATCTTTCTTTAACTGAACTGGTTTTAATATTGAACCCTTTTTTAAAATTATTTTATTTTCCAATTTTAGCTTTCAATAACGATCAGTTTAAATTGATAAATTTAAGTCTCTAAGCCATCAAATCAATATATTTAATTTGAATTATAATTATCAAAGGGGCAATTTTAGTTTAATAGTAGTTAAATACAGATTTAAAATCATAGCAAGAATTTATAATAAAACATATTTACCTTGCAAACATTTTTTGTGCAGCAGTCTCTCTTTAAAAATTTTTAATTTATTTTTAACATTATAAAATAAAATTGAATTAAAACCTCTATGGAATTGGAATGAAATGTATCGGTGTAGGAAATATCATTACTATAGCTATTTAAATTTACGGCTCTGAAAGGACACAAAGATATTGCCTTTGAATCATACGATTTCTTAATATATTCAACATTCTTTAATTTAAATATTTTCTTAATTGATTACATTAAAAGCATAAAATATTAAAAAACTTTTTTCTTCTTAATTGAAGGAAGAAACTTTGGTGGAACTATTCTAATTTTATCATCTTTTAAGCCTTGATTTTTTTGGTTATTTTCTTTTACTTGTGGTTGATAACACTTTTTAGGCTCAACATTTTTATTTAATGGATAAATATGATACAATAAATATTTATATTTTAACTTAAAAATTATGATTTAATCAAATTTTTGATTAATCTAAAATGTTTTCAACTATTTAAGAATTTAATACTTTTTTTTCTGAATTTTCATCTGATAAAAGATCTCTTTTCGAAAAACGATCTGTCGATGAATATTTTTTATTTTGAAACATTTTATAAAATAAATTTTTAATTAGAAATTGTTGTTTAAATTTTTATTTTTATACTGCTTTTTATTTTATTACTCCATCTGAGATAAAATTTAAATTTCAAATCGAATAAATTTATTATCACTTAAAATATGATTTATTTGAGAATAAAAGATAATTACAGCTTTCACATTAGTCATTACATTTTAGTTTTGATAAAAATACTAAATTTAGTTAGCTTAATATGTGAGAATTGCTTTATTAAAATAACTTTTGAACTGTGATTCTCTGATGAAGATAAACATGAAGATTATGTAACGCTTTAGAAAAAATCATCTTTTAAAAAAACAACAAAAAAGGACAGAAAGAACTTGTTAAAAAAAGGTTGAAAACTTTCTTATCAACTATTAAATGTTGCTGTGTAATATTACGAAAAATTCATGTTTTTTCAATGACTTTAATTTTGTTAAATAAAGATAAAAAATTGCTTTTTTTAATTTTCATTTTTTTAATCAAGGATTTTTATTTTATTAATTTTCATGCCAAATAAAACGTTTGAATTGTAAAAGATTGAATGTTTATAGCATGCAACAACAGTTAGATAACTGTTACTGAACTATAACATGTCTAACTCAAAGTTAAAATTAATTTATTAAATTTTGGGTACAATTTTTAATTATTGTGAATTAGATTTAAGATTTGCAAAGTTAATAATTGTAAATTAATAAATTATACTGTATAGTTAAATATTTTTTTATATAGTAAATTGAATCCTTTTTATATAGTATAATGTACCTCATTATAGTAATATAAGTAAGATTTATATGCCCAAAAGTGGGAAGAAAAATTAAAATAATTTTTCTTTTAACAATCTATTTCGTCTTTTTTGTAGTTCTGTAAGTACCAGTGGTTTCATAAACGCTGTCTATTTTTGCTTTAAACGAGTTTACTGTTTTTGCTTCTACTGCTTTAATTGGTAATGCATTCCAGTCGTTTGCAATTCTATTGGTAAAGAAATTTAATCTTATTGTTTCTTTGGTATTTTCTTTAATTAATTTAAAATCATGGCCTCGAGTAACCGGACCCTTTAAGTGCTCACCGCCAACTTGAGTTTTATGCCTTTCGGGTTTTTTAATCCAATTGACTTTATCATAACCTTTTGCTATTTTGAACTGTTGTATAAGATCACCTCTCACCCTTCTTTCTTCCAATGATGTCAGGTTCAATTTTTTTAATCTTTCTTCATAAAAGAGATTTCTGAGGCCTGGTGCTCTCTTTGTTGCTCTTCTTTGAACAATTTCGATTAGTTCTATCTCTTTTTTGGCATACAGATTCCAGGCCCAACCAGCAAATTCTAATTGTGGTCTAACGAATGTGCAGTATAACAGTCTAAATGTTTTTAGGTCTAGGTACGTAAATGTGTTCATTAGCAATCCTAACATTCTGTTTGCCTTTGCCGTTATTTCAGCAATATGTGCTTTGAATTTTAGATCATCCGAGATCATTATACCAATGTCTCGTTCCTCTTTAGAACTATCTAGATCATGGATAGTGCCTTTATGTTCTATTTGATATTTGAATTTTTGATTCTTGTTGTCAAAGTGAATTACATGACACTTCATAATGTTAAGACCTAGTTGCCACTTCAAGGACCACTCATTGAGTGCATTTATTTCTCTCTGAAATACATTCTTGTCATCATATGAATTCACTTTTCCAATTAGCTTGTTGTCATCAGCGTACAATTTACAATTGCTTTTTAAGTTCTCAGGCAAGTCATGAATGTATATTAGAAACAGTATGGGACCTAAGACAGAACCCTGTAGTACTCCGCTTAAAACATCAGCCCATTTAGATTCACTTTTACCCATTACAATTATAGAGTAAGTAAAAAATAAGTTACAAAACTAAGTTTTTGCGTTAATAATTCTTTATTTTAATTTAAAATAATTACAGAACTAGGTTTGAATAACAAAATCTATTTTCTCCAAAAAGTTTGCTTCTTAGTCGGCTAGAAGTGAACGTGGTTTGAGTAAATTTTGTATATTTAGCAAGTGGGCCGATCAATAAAACTTATCTCGATTGCTTATTATCTTATGCATTCCAATTAAAATTATTTAAAATTGATGTTAATCTAACTTAAATTATATATATAATTTAACTCGAAACGAACTTTTGAATTCATGTAATTTAGGTAAAATATATAGTATTAATATTCGAAACATTTTTTAATAAAAAGTTTAGTTGTTTTATAGTTTGGTTTTTATTAAATTAAAAAAATAAGCTTTAGTAAGATGCTCGACAATCTTAAATTTTTAAATTTAAAATAAACTATTAAATAAACTATTAAATTGAATTTTATAAAATTCAATTTAATTCAATTTTTTTTTATTATTATAATAATAAAAAAAATTTCTGATCAGAATAAACAAATTTTAAATTAACAATAATGAAAAAATATAACTTGCTAGCAAAACAAAAAAAAAAAAACAATATTTTGATTTTAAATTGAGGTGGTAATATGTTAATATTTTTTTTACGAAACATTATAAGAAATATTTGTTTAATTATTTATGAATAAAATGTTGATAAATTTCAACTCGCCAAATCAAAATATAATGTGTTTCCTTCATTGAAAATCAATCTAATATCTTTAAATATTTAATTTAATATGGAATTTTAGTTTAAAAAGAAGAGGCTTTCTTTGAGAAATTTAAAAAAATCAAATTAAATTTGGCTATAATTTTGTTTAAGCTTATTCATTTTTTTATTTTAGTCAAGATGGTAAACAAAAATGATGTTTGTTTTAAAAATAATTATAAAGATATTTTAATTATTTATGATTAAAAAAATAAAAAGCTTTTTACATAAATTCTTTATTCTCTTAAAATTTTAGATTTGAAAAAAGTGTTTTTCTTTGAAAACAAAAAAAATGAAATTAATTTTGGTTTTAATTTTGTTTAAGCTTATTTACTGCTTTAAAGATGGTTAACTATTTTAAAACTTTTAGAAACTTTTACCTGAAATAAAATATTCTAATAAATATTTTAAAGGCATTTTTCAAATATACAACAACAGACAGGTTTTGGATCACTTTAATAATAATTTTTTTTTCATTACAAATATTTCAAATGATAAATTAATTTGCTTATCAAAATGCATCACTTTAAATTCTTGTTTTTTGGCAGAAATAAACATTGATAAAAATAAATGCAATTTATTTTCAATTTTAGACTTTAATTACGTTTCTTTAGAATCAAACAATTCACTCAATAATAAAATTTATCTTAAAATTAACAAATCAAAAACTATGTTATTAAATATTTTTAAAAATCATTTTATATAATGTGAATTTTTTTTTTAAAGGATTAATAATGAATTTTATGGTCGTTTGATAAAAACTTATACAGATAGCAATACTACCATTTTTAGTTTAACAAGTATTTCAAATAAATTTATAATAAGTGGTTCAGAAAATGAGATAAAAATGCGGAATATTGAAAATGATTTAATTATAAAAATTTTAAATAATTTGAATTTTGTTAATAGTTTGATTTCAATTGATGATTCTAAAATAGTATTTGGTCAACTGAATGGAAACATTACAATCTTTGATTTTATTAATGATACAGCAAATAGAATAATTAATGCTCATTCTGCAAATGTTAGATCAATAGTTCTAGTTAAAAACGGAAGTTTAATTTCAGGTTCTGAAGACAAAACTATTAAAATATGGAATCTTGATAATGGCACTAAAATTAATAGAATTGATTCTAATTTTGAAAAAATTTATTCATTAGCTTTATTTAATAATGATGATTATTTAGCTAGTGGTTATGGAAATGGTTCTATTAAAATATGGAATCTTAGAAGTAACACAATATTAAGAGAATTGTCAAATGCTCATACTGATTTGGTTTTTGTATTAAAAATTTTACAAAATGGATATTTAGCAAGTGGTTCTTATGATAAAAGCATTATAATATGGAACCTAATTGATGGGGCAAAAGTTAAAACTATTAATAACTTGGATAAAATCACTTCATTAGGAATTCTTTTAAACGGTAATTTGATAAGTGGTTATTTTAACGGTAGTATTTCAATATGGAATAATACCGATTGGAATTTAATTAAAACATTTAAAGCTCATTCAGATAGAGTTAGAGCATTACATGTTAATCAAAATGGAAATTTAATAAGTGGATCATATGATAAAACAATTAAAATATGGGAATAATAATAAATATTACTACTTGCACAGTACACATTAAAACTAACTTGTACGCTTTTTTCTCTACTCTTTCTCTCTTCTTCCTTCCTGTTTCAATAAAAAATATAAAGAGGAAAAGAAGAAGAGAGGAAAGAAAGGGTACACGTTAGTTTTAGATTGTACTGTACCATCTTAAAAAAAATATTTATAGTAAAAATTTAATTTTAACTGTATTTATTCATGATGTTTAAAAAAATTTATAATAATTATATTCTAATATAAAATATAAGCTAATTTATAATAAAGATATAAAAACCGTTTTAACTAATTGTTGTCATTTCTTCAATCCAAACTCCAAATCAAAAATATTAGAAACTTTTATTAATAACATAAATCTTAAACCCTTGCGCATTCATTTACTTATTTAAATTAATTAATATTAAATAATATATAGATGTATTTAACTCCAAAGACAGATGGATATTTGAAAAAATTCAAATCATAAGAATGAAATTTTTTAAATTATTCAAAGCATGCTTTTATAATTAAGAATTACATATTTGTATCAAATACAATTTTGAGAAGTTTTTGATTTCTAATGGCCATAAATAAACTTTTTAAAAGAATTTTTATAAATTTTAAAATAAAAACTTAATGACAATTTAAAATTTTTATTAAAAACAAGCTGTTGAAGACGAAAATGGAGTTTCATAAAAGCAAACAATTAGCAGAACCGATGATTTTATATAAAATATTACAATGCCTAAAAATTATCATATTAATTCCATCTATTACTTAGACAATTCACGTTACTATATTGATGGGATTTTTCAAATGACAGGAAAACGGGTTTTAGTTTAAAAAAGAAAATTTTAAGCATTTCAAAGATTGTCTGTAATCTAATGTCAAAATATTTTAATGTTATGAATTTTATGTTAGTGAAACTAATGTCAAATTTAAAAATCGGAAAGTAATGTTAAAATTAAATTTTCGAATTTAATCATATTGCTTAAAAAAAGAAACTAATGATCAATTTTTAATTTTAAAACTAATGTTAAAAAATTCTAATGTCATAATTTAAAAAAATTAATAAAAAAATAAAACAAAATTGACCAATGCTGTTTTAACTTAAAACAGAATGTTCTTAAAATTTTTAAGAACATTTTTCAACCGTTTCTAATGATGATGTTAAAACCGAGCTAAATCTTAAAAATTGGCTGTTGAGTTAATCAAAAATAACTCAAAATTATTATTGTATTCTGTTGCCTGCTCCTACCTGAAAACTTTGAATCAAAATTTTTTATTAGATCTTAAATTCAAACTTTTTTCAATAAAAACAATTTTTAATTTTTTTAATAGAATAAAATAGAAAAGATTTAATTTAATAGAAAAAAACTTAAATTTAACTTTAAGGCTAAGAGTAGCAGGCAACAGAATATGGTATTTTTTCATTAAATTTTTTTTTATAATAAATTTACTAGTTAAAAACAATAATTATTTTAAATTAAATTAACATTAATTTCTATCTAAAACAAAAAAAAGAAAACCTATTTTTATATTATCTAATTTTTATTCTTTTTTTTATTTTATATTTAAATATTTATAAAAATAGAAAAAATTCCAGAAAGAGGACTGAAAGGAAGGAGTTCACTTCCAAACAGTCCGTCCAAAACCCCCTGATTATTATTATTAAATTAACATTACTTTCCTTAACATTAATTTTGGTTTTTATCATTAACATTAGATAATTTTAACTATAATTTTATAATTTATTTTTTAACATCAGAAATATTTGACATTAAATTTTTTAACATTAAATTTTTGACAATAAAATAATTTGACATTACTTTACTGAAGACCATTTCAAAATTTTTATAATTTTAAAAAAATCGAGCATTTACATTTAAATTTATATTATTATAGATGATTATTTTTTTAATAAAAAATTTTTAATCCAATCAATTTAAATGTTAACTAAAACTATGCTGGTAGTGAGAGAAAAAATATTTTTTTCAATTTTGATCAACTTTACATTTATCGATACTATATATATAATAATATATTTTTGTAACTATATAAAATCAACAATTTATAAACTAACAATAGAAGCAATTCAATAAAAAAAGACTTGCTTATAGAAGCAATTCTTTAAATTCTAAGAGTTAAAGCAATATTATAAAAATTTAAAATTTACTATTATAAAATATTATTTCCAATAAAATTGTGTAATTTCATGTTTTCAGCCATATTTATATTAAAATTTTATCATAAAATTAACTTTAATAAAATATTTTTATCTTTTTTTAAACTTTAATTTATTTTATTAAAATTTATCTTTTATTTCTGAATTAATCTTTAATTAAAAAAAAATATTATCTATTTTATTTTTTTATTATCATTACATATCGTTGATAATTGACTTCTTTCTATTAAAAGTTTTAAGTCTTCTTTTTTTGAAATACCCTTCCCAATACTAGAATGTAATTTTAAATATTGTTAAATTTAAAATTTTAAAGTAATATCTGAATCAGCATTTCATTTTCCTAGCAATTCTGATGTTTTGAGTAATAAATTAATGAACTTAACTAAAAACAATCTTATAATTTAAAATTTAAAAATACAAATTATTCTCTTGGCTTTTTTCCATCTTCGAAAAAAAAATTTACTATAATCGTAAATTTGTATATCTATGGTAATATTATAATATAATTTCTTGATAAACTGAAAATATATACTTTAAAATTAATAATTAACACTTTTTTACCTTTTAAAATATTATAATAATTTATTTTTAAAATTTAGTAGCAAATTATTAAAAGCACAAATAATTTAGTTATTTAAAAATAATTTAAAAATTGATAAAAATTAATTGGTTTTTTTTTAAATAAAAATCATTGTTATAAAATAAAAGATAACTATGACTGAAATTGATTATTATTTGGATGAATTGAAAAATATGCCATTATGCGCCGACAAATTGTTGATTCAATTGATGGAATTTGCATCTAAAGAAGATTGGGAAAATTCTTCTTTCATGGAAAAATTGATTGAACTTCAAAACAGAATAAATAAAGAAAGATTAATTAATAGATTAATAGATATTGATAAAACATTCAACAATTTATACTCTTATTTTAAATCCAAAGAATACCATTTATTTAAAAATGAATTAGAATATCTTTTCGCAAAATTTCGAACTATTAATGTTCCAAAATTACTAAGATTGATGAAAGAAAATGAAAATTCATTAGAAGAAATAAAAGGAAAAAACATTTATTTATTTATCGGTTTTGAAGCATCTGGTAATTTTAATATTAATAATGAAAAATAATTTAAATTTGTATTTTTTTAATATTTGTTTTATTATAAAAATAAATACCATTTATTTTTCTAAATCAATAATTAGAAAGTTTAGTTTAGTTATTATATTTTAAGGTAAGTCAACATCGCTTCATTATTTGTGTGGTGAAAAATATGAAGCAAATATAAAATCAAAGCTTGCACCAAGCAATGATTCAGAAACTAAAAATTTTGTTTCAATAGAAATGGATTTCGGAAATAGTCAAGATAAGATCATATTTTGTGATACACCTGGGCTTATGAATACAAGTGGTCCTGAAGTCGATATATCATATAGTAAAGCTATTCTAAAATGTTCTAAAAATTGTAAAGGCATGATACCTGTGATAGTAATAAGCAATCAAATTGGTGAAAAACTAGAAAGACTGATTGAATTAGCTAAAATACTTGAATCAATGTTTTCAAATTTTGAAAAAGTTATATCAAAATTCATTTTTATATACACTAAATACACTGGAAATAAAAAAGATATATATTACTATTTAAAAAATTTGTTTTCTAATATATTAAAAGAAATAAATGAAAGAGAGAACAATAATAAGTTCTCAAAATCATTTAAATTGCTAATTCAAACAATGAACCAAAAACTTGTCACAAATCCTATTATTTTGAATCCTAATGATATAACAAAAAAAGTAGAAAATTTTTATCAAATTATCCATGAACCAGTATTCATAACTGAAAATGCTGAAAAAGAAATGAAAATATTCTTAAATAATCAAACCAAAGATCTATTGGATTTACAAATTGAAAATTTAAAATATACAATACAAAAAATTTTTGAAAATTTAGATTATGATTTAGTATTTTATAAGTACAAACAGTTAAAAGAACTAAATGAACTAAATATTTCAAATTCAAAAAATATAAACGATGAAATAGGAAAAAAAATTGAAACAATAAAATATATTAAAGATTTAAAAAAAGATTTAAATGATAATCTAAATGAACCAGAGAAGGAAAAAAAATATTTAGAATATGAAATAAATAAACTGGAGAACGAGAAGTTAAATTTGCAGAATAAAAATAAAGATTTTGATGACCAAGTAAAAAAACTTGAGATTGAAAAGCAACTTTTAGAAAATAAGAAAAAAGAATTGGCAAATAAAGTAAATAATTTAGAGATTGAGAAGCAAAATTTGGAAGATCAAAGAGAAAATTTAGCAGATAAAGTAAATAAATTAGAGAACAAGAATAAAGATTTGGCAGTTAAAGTAAAAGAACTTAAAAATGAAAATGAAGAATTAACAGATAAAGTAACAATACTAAAAGAGGATAATCAAAATTTGCACAATAAAATTGCTACAATAAAACTGCTGGAATACAATTATAAAGATTTAGAAATTAAAGCAACCCAACTAGAAATTATAAATCAACAATTGACAGAAAAAATTATATGGCAAGAGAATGATTGTAAAGATTTAAAAGATAAAGTGGTTCAATTGGAGAAAAATAATAAAGAAATGATAGATATAAAAGTAGCAGAAATAAACAACTTGAAAAATGATCTAAACTTAAAGGAAAATGAAATTAATGAATATTTGAGCAACAATCTTACATATAATAGCTATAAATTGAGTTTAGTTTTAAAAAACGATAAAATTAATGAATTAAAAGACAAAATTACTCAAGCTTTTTATTATATAGAGTTATTAAAAACAGCTTTAAAAGAAACTAATTAATAAAAGTCAAATTAATTTTCTTTCCCAAGAATATTTTTAAATAAGCTTTTCATTCATTTCAATAACGTAATATTTTTTAATCACACTTGAAATTACTTTGCTTCTCACAAGCACTTTAATTCAGGCATTATCAAATCAAAAATTACCTTTTTTTTCAAATAAAGAAATTTAAATTAGATAAAACTAAAACCAATTTTTAATCAATAAAAAAAATCTAGTTGAATATTATAAAAAAACTAATAATAAAACAGGTATAATCTGAAATAGCATATATTAAAACCTATAGGAATACACATTTTTATGTTCGCATTTATTTTTTATTTTTTTCTAGCTCTACAAAAGAAAATCCATTTTTTGTTACAATTTCTAGAAAAATAGTAAACCAAAAATATAAAAGATTTAAAACTAAATTATAAAGATAAATTCAATAAAAGAGTAAAAATTTGGCAATGGATTTTATAATAATAATGTTTCATAAAATTAAGCATCTTGTGAATCATCTTTGCAACAAGAGCTCAATTACGTAGAAAATGTAGATTTTAGTACATTAGGATAAGTATAATTAGATTTAATTGAGCTTAAATACCAAATTGCGCTTGCTTCATGTGCAAAATAGTAGACTTTAATTGAATTTGAATATTGATTAGCATTATTTAACTCAAAAGCAATCTATAAATATTATTTGATAAATAATTTTATGCTTTTTAAAAAGGTGTTTTATTTAGATTGAGAAGTTTGAACATTATTGTGTTTATATGGTCTTTTACCAGAATTACTTATTCTTATTTTTTCTTTTCACATATTTAAATAAAATGAAAATGTTATTTTGAAATTTACTTAAATCTGCTTTATTTTCAATATCTGTTTATAATCCACGTTTAGCTTTTGGCTCGATAACTATATTTTTAAATTTCGTTGGGATCTGCACTAATTTTTCTATAGCAGACAAAACTATCAAATGGAAACAAAAATAATTTTTTAAAAAATAAACACATGTACAAAATGAACTAGTCCAATCATCCTTATTAAATTTAACTATACGTACACCTTTAATTAGCTTTACCAATTCATCAAATTTGAGATTAATCTTATTAAAAAAACCTTTTGCATAGGATCAGACAATTACACGCAAAATTTTTTGAGTTTGCGTGTGATTTGAGTGAGTGTCACTCAAACTCACACTCAAGCACGCAAAATTTTTGCGTGGAAAACCCAAACTCAAACTTAAAATCAAATATTTTGAGTGAAAAATTTTTATAAAAATGGTGCATGGTTAAGTTAGTTAAGTTGTAGTTTTAAGTTTAAAAATAGCATTTTTACTCAGGTTCAAATCTTCTTTCCTGACAATTTTTCAAGAAATAAAAAGAATAATTCCAATTCTGATTTAAAATTAGTTCCACTTTAAATATTATAATATTTATTTTTTCAATAAAATTTTTTTTTAATTTTCTTATAAATTCCTAGAATAAGATATTTTAAAATTCGATTCCGGGACGAGGGTTCAAATCCAAAAGATTCAAAAAAAATTTTAATTTAATTTTTATTTTATTTTATTTAAAAAATTAATTTTATGTTAGTTCTTCTAAAATATTTATATTTGATTTAAGAATGCTTCTGGTAACAATCAATTCATCTTTCATATTACCAGAATTTTTCTTGCATATTATACCACATATACTAAAAAACCTTTCAATAAACGCGCTTGAAACATTTATATTTAAAAGTAAAGCTGCTAATCTTGCTAGTCTTGGCATTTCATCTAAGTTACTTTGCCAGAACTTTTTATTTGAATTTATCTTTGCTAAAATATCAGGCTTCGATAAGAAATTAGCCAATTTATCAACCTCTCTCTCTATTTGAATTTCAATTTTCACCAATTCCGATTTGACAGTATTTTCTGGAATATCGTCATCTTTCATTAAATCATTAAAAAATTTACCTTCATCATCTAATTCATTATCACTTGGTATAGATAATATTTGCTTATCTTCTTCTTGATCTTTTTGATTATAAAAAAATTTTATATAAACAGCTTTTAACGTAATCCATTTGTTAGAATATTTTCACAATAACTTTTGGTAAGCCATACATTAACTTTTGCCAAATTTAGAACTGTTGAAGCCTAATAAATAAATTGTTTATTTTTTTAGATCTAATTATTAAATCAAAATATACTTGGTAAACTTCTGATTCAATTTCATATTTAAATTTGTCTCTAAAACAGGCAATTAACAGAATCGTCAATCGTTCATCTTCAGGTTCTAAATCCATAGTTTCCCAACTAAAAATTATTCGATACAAACTTGGAATCAACAAAGCAATAGATGACTTATTATTTTGAAAAGAAATCGAAAAACGATAAGCTGGTTGTAATATTTGTAAATAAATTTCAACTTTTTTTAAACTAATTGGACATCTTAAATCTTCAATTTCGTCGTTAAACAAATTTTTATCAAAGGCTCGCTTTACGGATTCTAACATTAAATATGCTGATGAGCATCTAGTAGCATTTTCAATTCTAAGCCTTGATTTCTTTTTTGAAAAAGTTTTATTTAACCGTATTGAACTTCGTATATGAACATTTGCAGTATTTAATTATTTTAAATTTTCACCAATTGTATGCATTGAAATCGCGTGACGTACAGCTAAATTTGCTTTATGGCACGCACAAGAGAAACGAGGTATTTTTCCAACGTCTATATCTATATCATTTTCTGTTAAAATTTGGCCTCGAGTAAAATTAGTGTTGGGTTGCGGATTGTCGGATTTCGGATTGCTCCGGATAAAATTTTTCGGATTTTGATCCGGATAACAAAACGGATTTCGGATTTATTTTCGGATTGGAAATCGGATTAAGAATCGGTTTTCGGATTGAAAACCGGATTGAGCTACGGAGCGGATTGGAAACCAGATTGTGGCTGGCGGAGCGGATTGGAAACCGGATTGTGGCGGCTGGCGGAACGGATTGGAAACCGGATTGGACCTGGCTTAGCGGATTGTAGTGTTGGTTTCCAGATAACCGTTTAGTCTTCCGGAAAAAAAAGCAATCTTCCGGATAAAAAAAAGCGGTAGCGGAAGATTAGCCGGGAACCGGTAGCAGTAGCGGAAGAATAGCCAGTAAGCGGTTGCAGTAGCAGTAGATTAGCCGGTAGGCGGGAGCAGGGGCGGGAGAATTACCAGGAGGTGGTTGGAGTAGAAGTAGCGGAAAAAAAAGGTTTAAAGAAAATCAAAAATTTTTTTTGTATTTTTTTATTTTATTAAAAAATTAAAAAAATAAAAAAATAGCTTAAAAAAATATTTTTTAAAAAATTTTATTAAAAAAAAATTTACAAAAATTTTATTTAAAATAAAAATTCACAAAATAAAAAATAAAATTACAAATTAAAAATAAAATTACAAAAAATAAAATTACAAATAAAAAATAAAATTACAAATAAAAAATAAAATTACAAATAAAAAATAAAATTACAAATAAAAAATAAAATTACAAAATAAAAAAATAAAATTACAAATAAAAATAAAATTACAAATAAAAATAAAATTACAAATAAAAATAAAATTACAAAAAAATAAATTTAAAAATTAAATTCACACATTAATACATAAAATTTAAAAATAAAAATTAATGTTTAAAAAATTTAAAAAGAAATATTTAAAAAAATTTTAAAAATTAAAATTTACAAAAACATTTTCAAATCAATTTATAAAAATTTAAAACGGAAATACTAAAAAAAAATTATGTAAATTAAAATTTATATTAAAAAAATATTAATTTAAAAACTATATTTATTTAAAAACTCTATTTATTATAGATCTACCGTTAAATTTCTTCCGAAAAATTTTTGGCCATAAAGGCTAATTTATTTAGAAATTTTATTTAAAAAAAAATTATTTTCAAAAGCCAAATTATTAAAAATTTTAGTAAAAACCAAATTATCAATATTTTAATTAATAATATTTTTCTATTTAAAATTTTATATTTTTTTTATATATAGATGTCTCTTTTAAATTCAAAATAAATTAAATTTTTAAATCAAATAAAAAAATTTTAATCAAATTTTTCATCTTTATTATAAATATCTCTTCGAACTTGTATTTACTTCAAGGGACTAGTCTATGGCATTATGGTTAGTTTCCTCCGATGAAGGAAGTACGGCCAGATAGCTTCAGTTCTGGCTGCTGGTTTAGGGTTCCAGCTAGGACTTGGTCCGAACGATTGACCCTCTTAATCGGAAAATACTAAATGCCATTTTGTTCGATCATTTTGTGCCAAATGATGCTGAACTTATAAAATAAAATAAAAGAAAAATAAAAAATATTGAAAATATTTAATTACAATTCCATTGATTAATAAAAATTTATAGTTTTTTCAATCATATTCTTTTCGTAAAATCTTATAAATGTAGATAATTATTAAAAATGTTTAAATTATTAAATTTTACTTATATTTACCTAATAATTAAAAAAAAACTAATCATTTTTTTTTTATTAAAGAAAAAAACATCAAAATTTAAAAAAAATATTTAAAAAATTTTGTTTTTCAATGGAATTTTATTTTTCAAAATTAGAATTTTATTAAAATTCTTTTAAATTTTCATAAATAAACATGATTTTTTCCACTCGTTCAGGTGAAATTTTGTTTCTTCTATCCCAAACTTGATATCCAACATGAGAAAATATTCTTTCAGATGGTACACTTGTTCCAGGAATGCTCCCATACTTTTTAAAAAGCTCAAACAGAGAAGGATATTTAACTCTATTTAGTTTCCAAAAATCAATTATCATAGTGTTAGAATCATTAATATTATTGTTTTTGGTTAAGGCAAAATCTTTTTCAAATAATTTCCAAGAATCTATCATGTATTCTGATATCTCTTTTTTTGCCAATCTCCAAGTTATTGTTTCTCTTTCATCTTCATCATCAGATGAATCGCTCAATTGTATTTTTTTTTTATCACTTGGAATTGGAGTACGAATTTGATTTAATTGTTGTTGATTTAAGCTTTCCTTAATTTCATTTAATTGCGATTTTATCATATTTTTAGCTTCTTCAATAAATTTTTTTCGATCATCTTCAGAAGCTTTTGAAAATTTTTTGTATTTCGGATTTAAAAAAGTCGATAGAATCAAATGCTTGTTGGTTGTTAAAGAATATTTATCATCATAATATAATATATATTCTCGTAAAATCTCTTTTAAACTTGCTTTAAATTCAGAATCAGAATCAGTATTTTTTGTTTCATGAATTAGTAATAAAATCGATGGAATAATAATGCTGCTTGTTCCTATATCTCCAACTGATATTCTTAAAGTTATTTGATGAAAAACTTCGAAAATTTCTATTGCTTCTTCTAAGCATTTTTTCTCATCATCTCTTAAAATCAAATTTTTGTATTTACTATCATCTCTAAATATTAAAGGAAAAAGATCGTAATTGTTATAAATAGATTTGATCATAAGATATAAACTGTTCCATCTCGTCGAAATTTCTTGAGATAATGCTTCGACATTTTTATTGTTTTCTTTTTGTTTTTTAATTAATTCTTCTTTAAAATTAGTTGAATGATTGAATAAAGAAGCTAAAGAGCAGCATTTTTTTATAACACTATCGAAAATTTTAAATTTATTTATATTTTGATTGATTATTATTTTTACGATATTATTTATTGTGATTTTTGTTTGTTCTTCATTTTCATTGTTAACTTCGTTTGGCGCTAAATTATCGTATTCAATTTCTGATTCAGAAGTTTTAGTTGCTTCTTTTATTGCTTTAAGGCATGTTCTTATTACTAAATTTAAAATATGAGCAAAGCAAGGTATTCGTTCAGATTTGAATTCTTTTACAGTACGAAGCATACTGTTAACATTGTCGGTCGAAAAGAAGCCAATCTTATTTTGAATTTTAAATTCCTTAAAAATATCGTTTATATTTTCAACCAAATTGATTGCTGTATGCCCACCCAAAATATGTCGAACCGATAAACAAATTGATCGATATTTAAGTTCAGCGTCGAAAAAATGGCCTGTTAAACTCAAATAGGAAAAGTTTTGAACCGAGGTCCAACAATCTGTAGTAAAATTTATTGATGGAATTTTTTCTAAAAATTTAATCATAAAATTTTTTTTTTGATAAAAGGCGTTATCAACTAAGTCAGCTAAATTTTTCCGATTCGGTACTTTATAACTTGGATTCAATATTTTGCAAAATTTAACGAAAAACTGATTTTCAACACAAAGAAATGGTAAACTAGATGTGATAATGAACATCATTAAAAAAAAATTAGGATCTATATTTTCGTAATGATTTTCATCTTTTTTAGTGCAGTCAAATTGATGTTTTGATCTCAAATGTGTGACTAAAAGACCAGTCGATTCACCAGAAAAAGGATATGTTTTTAGACATTCACCGGTTTTTGTTGGATGATGGCAAGTAACAAAAATTTTTTTCTCTTTTGTTTTTTTATTTAATTTAAATTTTTGTTTGAAAAACTGCCAGCATTTGGACTTCCTTTTTTTTTTTCGAGCTAATTTCTTCGTCAATAGATTCCCATTCATCCTCTTCATAATTTAACTCAGCGGTTGATAATAACTGTGTTTCCGTTTGTTCATTAGTAATTTCGTTTTCATCATTGTAAAACTCATTCAAATTTTCCATAGTTGAAGTTGTGGGATGGTCAAAAGACCTGATCCGTTTGCTTTGAGAAACATTTTCATTTGATGATGGTGATCTTGGTAGTTTTTCTGACATTTCCAAAAATTGTAGAAAGCTAATATTTTTTTTTTTTATAAAAGTAAAATTTTAAAATTAAACATTAGAATTTATAGTTTTATTATTCAAAATTACAAGGAAAAAACGTTTTAAGAAAATAATCATTGAGATTAATATAAGAATTTTAAAATCAAATTATGATTGAAAAAAAATTTTTATTAATCAATGGAATTGTAATTAAATATTTTCAATATTTTTTATTTTTCTTTTATTTTATTTTATAAGTTCAGCATCATTTGGCACAAAATGATCGAACAAAATGGCATTTAGTATTTTCCGATTAAGAGGGTCAATCGTTCGGACCAAGTCCTAGCTGGAACCCTAAACCAGCAGCCAGAACTGAAGCTATCTGGCCGTACTTCCTTCATCGGAGGAAACTAACCATAATGCCATAGACTAGTCCCTTGAAGTAAATACAAGTTCGAAGAGATATTTATAATAAAGATGAAAAATTTGATTAAAATTTTTTTATTTGATTTAAAAATTTAATTTATTTTGAATTTAAAAGAGACATCTATATATAAAAAAAATATAAAATTTTAAATAGAAAAATATTATTAATTAAAATATTTTTAATTTTTTTTTTAATTAAATTTTTAATAATTTGCCTTTTTGAAAATAATTTTTTTTTTTAAATAAAATTTCTAAATAAATTAGCCTTTATGGCCAAAAAATTTTTTCGGAAGAAATTTAACGGTAGATCTATAATAAATAGAGTTTTTAAATAAATATAGTTTTTAAATTAATATTTTTTTTAATATAAATTTTAATTTACATAATTTTTTTTTTTAGTATTTCCGTTTTAAATTTTTTATAAATTGATTTGAAAATGTTTTTTTTGTAAATTTTAATTTTTAAAATTTTTTTTTAAATATTTCTTTTTTAAATTTTTTAAACATTAATTTTTTATTTTTAAATTTTATGTATTAATGTGTGAATTTAATTTTTAAATTTATTTTTTTTTTGTAATTTTATTTTTTATTTGTAATTTTATTTTTTATTTGTAATTTTATTTTTTATTTGTAATTTTATTTTTTTATTTGTAATTTTATTTTTTTATTTGTAATTTTATTTTTTTATTTTGTAATTTTATTTTTTATTTGTAATTTTATTTTTTGTAATTTTATTTTTTTATTTGTAATTTTATTTTTTATTTGTAATTTTATTTTTTATTTTTTTAATTTTTTAATAAAATAAAAAAATACAAAAAAAATTTTTGATTTTCTTTAAACCTTTTTTTTCCGCTACTTCTACTCCAACCACCTCCTGGTAATTCTCCCGCCCCTGCTCCCGCCTACCGGCTAATCTACTGCTACTGCAACCGCTTACTGGCTATTCTTCCGCTACTGCTACCGGTTCCCGGCTAATCTTCCGCTACCGCTTTTTTTTATCCGGAAGATTGCTTTTTTTCCGGAAGACTAAACGGTTATCTGGAAACCAACACTACAATCCGCTAAGCCAGATCCAATCCGGTTTCCAATCCGCTCGGTCAGCCACAATCCGGTTTCCAATCCGCTCCGTAGCTCAATCCGGTTTTCAATCCGAAAACCGATTCGTAATCCGAAAAAACTTCATTTTTTTTCCGGAAACTAATTCGGCGCTCCGGTGACCAATACTAAGTAAAATCATATTCTTCAATTTCGATCAATTTAACTGATTTTGCTTTTTCTTGTATTTGAGATCTTTTTTCACCTGTCTTTTTGATCAAATAATTAAATTTCAATGAATTGATATCTTCAAGAATTTCAATAATATCTATATCTGTTGAATTCATATTTGAAATGATTTAGTCTGTCTCGTTTGTTTCTGTAGAATCATTTTCAACTTCAGGTTCATCTCTATAATCTGGATTTATTTCTTGATAAATATTTTCGTCCAAGATATTAGTTGGTTCATTTGTTTCTATAAAACCTAATTAATTATGTGTTTTAATAAATTTATTTTATCAAAAATTACCAGCTTCTGATTCTAATAATTTTAAACTAAATTCAAAAATACTAAAATCAATTTGATTAAATAATTTAACTAAATTACTGCCTTCATCACAGACAATTCCTTTACGAATTTTAAATAAAATAACTTTTAAATATTTATTAAATATATTTAATTTTTACCATGAATTTTAAGTCTATTGAACGAGTATCTATTTAAAATATTTATCAAAGCTTTACGAATATTTTCAGAAGTATGTCTACCAGGCATTGGTGTCATTCCAATCACAAAGCTTTCTTTTTCCATGGTTTTGTAAGTCACTAATGCAGCGCATGCTATAAAATCTATGTTGAATGAATTGGTCCATAAATCTATTACCAGAGATACTGTTATTGCTTCTTGAAGTTTCTTTTCAATCGCAATATATACTTTTTTTAAAACACTGGGCAGAAGATTGTGTCTTCAGTAATAATAACTTGATACATTTAACGACGGATGCAATATGTTTCAAAAAAATGGTATTTTAAATTGAGAAAAGCTGCTATTTCCAACAATAAACCATTTTACCAATTGAAGTACTTTCTCATGTAAAACATTTGTCGATTCTTTGTTTTGAAATTTTTGATATCTTTCAAACCAATCTGATAGGTAGCTACCATGCTCTGTTTTTAAATGTTGATTACTTAGCTTCTTAAATGGGGCATTAAATTTTGAGTTGCAAATTTTGCAGTTGAAAATAATATTTTTGTCATCTGGTATTTTCGAAAACCGTGTTGGTATATTGAAAAAAAAAACAATTGTTGTTTTTTTTATCATTTCATCTCCTTTAATGAATTTTATTCATTAGATTTAATTTATAAATTAAATATCAAATCAATTAATAATTACCTATTAAAAAAGTTTTTTTGGGAAATTTATTTTTTTTAGACATTTCAATCATTTGTTCAACGCTATAATCGATATCTTAAAATACTTCATTTGATAAATCCAAATAAGTTTCTCTACTTTGAATTTTTGATTTTCTTTTTTGGTCTACAAAATATTTATTTAGACAATCTGAATTTGGCTTGATTTGTTGGTTCTTTGATTGAATATCTGTTTCTTCTGAGTTAGATGATTCCATCAAAGTTTTTTTAGATGTAGTTGTTCGAACCTGATATGAAGCTAATTCATGGTTTGAATCTTGAGTTAATTTTTTAGATGTATTTGTTTCCAAAAAAGAAGATAAAGGTCTTTTTTTTAATTGGCTGTTTTTTTGACTTCTTAATACAATTTGAGATTCATATGATAAATTTTCATTTTCTAATGATGATACCATACCAACAATTTCGCATTTCAAAACATAGACTTTATTGTAATATTTAAATAAACAATCGATTACTTCACCAATTTCGAACTAATATAAAATAAGATATATTTTTAAAACTAAATTTTAATAAAAATTTAATTAATTACTTCTTTAATCACTTTGTTGTTTCTAATTTTAGTAGATTGAATTTTATTAAGCTCTATTAAATGAACTGAACCAGAAAATTAAATTATTAATATTCTTCTCCAAAAGATTATCGATTTGATTCTCCAATACTATAACTTTAAAAGCACTAATTGACATTATTAATGGCTGGTTGGTTTTTAAGTTTTTTATAAATAATTTCTGAAATAATACAACCTTTTTTTAAATGCATTATTTTCGGCTTAAATTAGCTTGTTTCTTTTTTTTTTTTTAATTTTTCGTTTTTAAACCTTGATCAAAATCAAGAAATCATTTCAAAGAAAACAAAAAAAAAAATTTTTTTTTTTAAAAAAATCATTATTTTTAAATTTTCTTTTCTCAGTTTTTCCTTTATTGGCTTAGTTTTTCTAAGAAAAAGAAAATTAAAATTTTTTTTGAATCCTTTGGATTTACCCTCGTCCCGGAATCGAATTGTAAAATATCTTATTCTAGGAATTTATTAGAAAATTAAAAAAAAATTTTATTGATAAAATAAATATAAAAGTATTTAAAGTGAAACTATTTTAAATCAGAATTGGAATTATTCTTCAAAAAGGAATAGGTGAGTTCATCCAATTGTGGTTGGTTCGAAGGAAAAAGTCTAAGATGCCCGTCAACTAATAATGGACTAAAGAATATAAATGGAAAGCTATAATTACACACGTTGAGAAAACGAATGGCTTTTAATGTCTTTTTGAATAATGCTTATACAACATTGAGAAATTGGTCGAAAGTTACTGAAAAAGAAAAAATCTTTTCAACTAGCTACGATCTAAATGATAAAGGCTTACAGATTTTAACAAGAAAAGATCATAGAACGATAAATATACCAAATACTTATATATATCTTTTGATAAAAAAAGAGTTTCAGATTCAAAATGTGTCCTATGCAGACAATTTCATGCATCAATGCAAGAGAAATCAAGACATACAGCTTCTGTTGTTATGCTTGGATAAGACTGAGTGAAAAAATCGTCTGGAACTTGATTTGTAGTTTCATATACATCATTTGTTTCTACAAGCTCTTCAAGTCTTATTTTATTAAATAATTCATCTTTATTTGTAGAAAGTTGCGAAAGTTTTCTATGACAATTGCCGCAAACATACTTATATTGAAACCATTTAATTCCTAAAGACGACAAAGAAAATTTTAGCCAGGCAGATGTGATACCAATTTTTTGTTTATTTTTTTTTTCATTTGAATCAAGACGAGTCTTGCAGTTTGCACATGTTCTATGAATATTACTCATTTTACTTTAAATATTAAATGATCAAATAAAAAATGTGTACTAGCTATTTATAAGAAAAAGAATGTGAAAGTAAGGACTAGAGATGTAGTTTTAAATTATATAATTAGACCTTGATTTTTGAAAAAAAAAATAACCAGTTAATCATAAGAAAAATTGCATCATTAATCGTATTTATATTATCAATTAAAACTTAAAAATAAATAACTTTTAACATGATATCTTCAGGGAACTGATTTTTTAATATGTTTATATCACATTCCAAACATTTACTATTGTCTTCTCAAATTGTAAGTTTTGTTCGATGATGTTAACTCATTGCAAAAATTAACCATCTCAAAACCATTAATAATTTTGAAAATCTGAATTAAATCACCTCTCGTTTCAAGTTTCAAGATCCATTATATTCAACATTTTTAGTCTTTTTTCATAGTCAAAAACACGAATTGAAGAAACAACTTTTGTAGCTCTTTTTTGAACTTTTTCCAACTCGTAAATATCCTGGGCGCCATGAGCTGACCGCAAACTCAAGATGCGAGTCAAAAATTTTAAAACTTTTGGCAATCATACCCAAAAAAACGGTTTCCACATAGATTTTGACATAGTTTTTGTCTCACTCTTGTTGAAAAATCAAATAATCAAATTTAATATTCTTCGAACTAATATGCATCACGAAACATTTTTCAATATTCAAATCTAAAGACCATGTAATTGGCCGATTTGAAATGAAATAATAATCTCTTTAAAGTATCAAATTGTCGTTTAAACTTTTAATAATTGATAGCACTTTAGTATCGTCGGCGGATAAATCATTGATAAAAACAAAAAAACAATTAAAATTCAAAAAAAAAAAAACAATTAAAATTCAATCATTCTAAAAAATTATATTTTTCATATTTGTTTTATATTTTCACTAAAATAAATTAACTTTAATATTATTTTGATAAAAAGGTTTGGCTTATATTTTTGGTAGTAGAAAATATATTTTTTGTGGTAGAAAAAATATTCAAAAATAGAATTCAATATTACTTTAGTTATTTTTTCTAAGTCTATGTCTTTTACGTTTTTCTGGTTTAGTATTAGCAATTTCAGTATTGTTTGATGGTTGGTTTTTTCTTTCGATACTTTTTCTACAAGAAGTTAATGTCTTTTATATTGGATTAAAATATGTTATAATTGGTCTAAAAATTTGAGTATATTTTTCTAAATTTAAATAAAGAATTGGAAACCCTAACAAGAATAATTAAAACCAATGCAGATTAAATGTTTTCATATTTTTTATTTCTTAATGTGTTTTTTTGGCACAAATTCATCGGAATAATTATCGTCTTGATCCTTTATTGTTTATCGTCTGATAATTTATGTGATCAATGAATCTGAATCGTCTCGTAGGACATTATAGGTGTTAGAATTTCCATTTTTTACTGACAGTTTGGGTTATAAAAATAGTTTTCAAAAACGTTGACCTATAAGTATGCTTTGATGGAAATTTAATCACATTTAATTTAAGTTAATAATTAGTATGAATTAAATTTAAGGAATATTTTTCTAATAAAAATTTGGTTTTTTAACTTTTCTACGTATAGGAATATTTTTTCTACTAATTAGATAATTTTTTCTACTAATTTAAATTATTTTTAATTAATTTTTTTTTCTACTGTGAAAAATATTTTTTCTACTAAAAAAAAATATTTTTTCTACTACGAGAAATATAAGCCAAAAGGTTTGGTTTAAAGTTTCATTTAAATTTTTTCTTAATTGGTTTTATTAATGGTTTAAAATTTATTAATAATTAATTGAAATATTATACAACAAATTTAATTTTTCTTAAATTTTAAGAATATTAATTAATTTAAAAAAAAAATTTTCATAATTTTTTATTTTCAAAAAATTTTTCTTTGCAATTTTAAGATCTAAATAATAATGACAATAGACAATTCCTTATTAGTCCGAATCATTTCATCTTTTTCATTAGTGATTATAATAGTTGGTCTTATTGGTAACATTATCAGTTTTATAATATTTAGATTTAGCACTGAGTTTAGGAAAATACCATCAATGGTCTTTCTTTCATTTGTAGCCATATTTGATACATTGTGTTTATTTGGATGGAATTTAAATCATTTTTTGGGCAGAATTTTTGACTTTCATATTATACATATACATATAATAACTTGTAAAACTATAATTTTCATACAATTTTTCGCATATCAATCAAGTGCTTTTCTATTAAGCGTAATGTGTATAGATAGATTTGTAAGTATAATTTCCACCCCTGGTTCCTTTGTTAGTCGTTTACCATTTTCAACCATAAAGTCATCTTACATTTGGTGTATCTCTATTAGTGTTATAATGTTTTTATTTAATATTCATTTTTTAATATTCAATGGAAATTTTATTACAACAAAATATAAAAATGATACTATATATTTTAATGATACTTACAAAAATCTATCAAAACAAGTTTATGATTCAATTATTAATATAAATTGTTTTTGGTATAACTCAGAGTTTAATATAATTACATTTTGGGAAAAAGTCAATCTCTTAATGTATAGTTTTATACCATTTACAATAATGCTTATATTTAATGTTTTATTAATTAAAAAAACATTAATTGGTAAAAATTCAGCAACAAAACGTCAAAGCAAAGAAGAATTAAAAAGTGTGTATAAAAAGAAAAAATTAACTATTTCATTGTTAAGTATTACATTCGGTTTTATTATTATGACTTTTCCACAATCCCTTGCTTTTGGTTTTTTTTTGGACAAAATATTAAAGTTTAACCCAAATATGGAACTTTTAATTTTGCTTGATCAATTTGCGTTTTTATTTCATTGTAGCTTATTTTTCCAGTCATTTATTACGAATGTTAAATTTAGAAGATATATTATAAATATTTTCAAAAAAAGTAAAAAACAATCAGATAACAATAGTAAAATCAAAATGAAAAGTAGATTTTCGTCTAATTTAAAAACTTTAAATAAGTAGTCATAAAACATAATCAAGATTATAGAAGTATTTCTTCAATATTCCGAATTAAATTAATGAAAAATAATTAAAAGATAAAATATTATCATTTTAAGATATAAACACATTTTCACTATATTTAAATCCAAATTTAAGAATTTATAATGATGTAAATATTAACCACAAGAGTTTTTTTTTAAAATATTGGTATTTTTCATTCAATTTGTAATATCGAATCTATTTACACACATTTTTGGAGATAATTTGTGATAAATAATTAATCGATTGATATACAGTATACTTATTAATAAAAAAATCAAATTCAAATAAAAAACAAATTTGTAATATTTTTTTTAAAAAAATTTTTTTATTTAAAGAAAAATTTTAAATTTATTTTAATCGACGCGTTTCGACCATAAAAGTCTTCTTCAGGATCTAAAGACTAAAAAAATTTTTATTTTAATTATATTTTGTTTTAATTATATTAATTTAATATAAATTTCTAAACAACAATATTAACATTTTTCTAAATAAAAACAAAAAACCTAAATTATTAAACTAGGTAAAATTAAAAACTTTGCTTAAACAAATTTGTTGCCAAGGATTGAATAATAAAATCTTTAATTAAATTAAATTTTGTTGTCATGTGCTTTTTTGGAATAATTTTCAAAACTAAATTGATTCGTTTTTTCTCAATAAACCAACTTGGATATTTTTTGTTAAAATTTTTTAAATATTAGAACATTTAACATTTTAGTTTTATTGGAAAAATAAAAGTTAATTGTTTAATTTAAAAATCCTAACTAAAAGTGAGTCTAAATACATTTAATTTTATTCCCAAAAATTTAAATTAATCTAAATAATATTCACTAAAATCCGACTAGTTTGTATCCAATTTTTTTGATTTGGAAATTTTTTCTCTCAATTGAATATAAACCAGTTTTCGGGTTTTAGAGAATTGATGTTATTTAATCAAAAATCAATTTAAAAATTTCATCATCATTCTATATTATATGAATGAAATTAATCTTGTTTAGCAGTCATTAAATAAAAATCAGTACCATCAATATTGTTTATTTTTTTGTAAAAGAAAAGCATTCAATGTCTCTTATAAATTCTTTATGTTTTTTTTGTACATCTTTAATCATGTTTTTATTGTTGTCGCAAATAATTATTTCCTATCTTTTTTTAATATATTTTTGGAAATATTAAAAGCATTTTTTATGTCATCTGAGTGACCCCATAATGAACAACAAAATACAATATAATCAAAAAGACCAATACTATCTTTATCTAATTTTAAATAATTTTTATCAATTACGTTTATGTGTTCCGGAATCTCGTCCAATC
The DNA here is from genome assembly GCA_021432725.1 of Brachionus angularis. Lineage (NCBI taxonomy): Eukaryota > Metazoa > Rotifera > Eurotatoria > Ploima > Brachionidae > Brachionus > Brachionus angularis. The sequence goes on from JAJVDD010000005.1 coordinate 4,395,683, forward strand.
TTTTGTGATCAACATTTATAATTTTGTAGTACCGATATCAACTAGTAGTATGTTGTGGGTTTGTTGCGATTGATTTGTTGTGGTTGTTTGAACACTGTGATGAGCCGGAATGACAGGCGTATTCCTAACTTAAATTTACAGTAAGAATTTTCTTAAAATCCTACTTAACTTAAAAGGTAACCTTATGCGCACTATTCAGCCAGTCAGGCGAAATTAAAGAAAATTAAAGATATCTCAGGAATCGATTCCAGAGAAATGAAATTAAAGATTAAATCCCACTCTTCAGCAGGAAATAGTCAAAGGGGAAAGTCTGCTTTTTAAAGCAGAAATTTGGAGATTATTAATTATTCTACCAAAGTAGAATAATTGGAGGAACCTATTCACAGTTCTTTGAATAGACTGTGTAATTATTTACTTAATTCGGATCTAAAAAATTTCAATGCTCGAAATTTATCTTCTTATAAAATGTGGCATCGTGATGTTTTTTCTTCACTGTAGGATATCCTTGGTTATGAAATTAAAATTGATAATTTATTAATATCGCTTCATAAACTTTATATTTTGGTCGATCCTAATTTGATTTTAAATTCATCGTTCGAATTTCTTAACAAATTAATTTCTGAAAAACCTAATATTGGACTAAAAGGAATACCTTCTAATAGTATTTTGGAAGATTTAATTGAAATACGTAAAAAAGCAGAATTAAATTATACTAATGTATCGATTCAGTCTCAGAATCTAAATACTAATCAAATTCAATCTTCATCTGATTCTCAAAAATCTCTTAATATCATTAATGATACTATTATTACTTCTCAAAAAGATTCCAATTCTAAGCAATTTCCTACTTCAACTCAAAAATCAACTAAAAATTCTAATAAAAATTCAACTAGTACTAATGTTAATATTCACAATAATAATAATTCTAATTCTAATTGTTCGATTGAAATTATTGACAGTAATAACTTTGGATCTTTAAATAATAAACCTTTTAAAAAAATTAAAAACTGTATTCGTCGTATTTTAAAAAAGGAAAATCATATTAATATTTTGAATTTTCATCTAAAAAATGGTACTACACCAAATCAATTATTATTCAATAGATTCCCAACACCTTTTTTAGGTACTAATGAAAAATTTGTTAATGGTTATAATGATATAATTTCAAAAACTCAAATACAAATAATAGAATTTTCAATTAACACATTAAAAGAGCAAATAGAAGAACTAAATATTAATATTAATACATTCAAAAATGAATTAAAGAATATAGAAAACCTTGAAGAAATCTTGCAAAAAACAACAGAAGATTTGACTAAAGAATTAAAAAAATCATTTGATCATGCACATGAAAAGGCTATTCGAATAGTTGCTCGTCCTTATGTTGCTAAAAAATTAGAAGACATTAGTTCTTCTTTTGATAAATATAAATATAATAAAACAAACAAATCGAATAAGAAAAATAATAATATTAATAATAAAAATCTCAATAATAAAAAAATTAACCGCAACAAAAACAAATATAATAATAATAATAATAGTAATAATAACAATATTAATAATAATAATAACAATATTAATAATATTAAAAATAATAATAATATTAATAATAAAAATAATAATATTAATAATAACAATATTAATAATATCAATAATAAAAGTAGTATAAATAAAAATTTTTTTAAAAATAAAAATATTAGTTCTAATCCTAGAATTAAAAGTAAAATCCAAAATTCATTTGATATTAATCATAATTCTAATTATTTGACTCACAATTCAAATAAAAATTTTTATAAATTTAATTTTAAACGAAACTATAAAAATTATAAAACTACAACGTATAATAAACAAAATATAAATTTTATACCTAGAAATCATAAACCATACAGCAATGTTAAATCTAATTTTAACAATCAATTCTTTATCAAACCTTTTAATCAACCGTTTTACCATCATAATCAGAATTTTATATATAATAATTCTCGTTTCTCGGTAAACAAGAAAACTGGCTTTAAATATAATAATTTTAATAATTTCAAAAATTATAAACGTTATAATAACGATTATTGTAGTAATAAATTTTTTAATAATGAACATGATGTACAATTTAAACCACAGGAAAATCAAAACATAAATTTTCGGAGGAGATATTTAAACCAGATGAAGTTTTAGCAATTGATAACAGCCCAAAATTGATTTATAGGTTAGAAAATTCTGTTTTTTGTTTTGGAAAATTAGAAACTAATCAAGAAATATTGAAAGATATAATTTCTTTGTTAAAACTTGGTTTTAAATTTATTCCTTCTTTCTTTTCCAATAACTTTGATTACTTTAATTATTTATTTATTACTTTAGACAATTCGCTCATTGATTTTAATTCAAGGCTTTTCTTTGAAATTTGTAAAACAAAAAATAATAATGCAAATAATCTAAATAGTAAAGATTTAGAACTAGATTTAAATAATCAATTTTCAAATCAGATCTTAGATAACAATTTAGATCATATTATGGATAAATTTTGTAAAAAAAGATTTTTTAAAAAAATTAATTCTACTAATATTCCCATTTTAAAAGAAACTATTAACTTAAGATTTTCAGTTCTTGAAAAAATTGACAAAAAATTAAATAATAAAATATTTAATAATTTACATAAGAATCAAATTAATTCTCTAAAAAAATTTATTAAAGAAAAAAATTTTAGTATATTACAATGTGACAAGAATGTTGGTAGTTTATTAATTTCAAATCAAGATAAGAAACAATTAATAATTGAACATTTAAACAATGTTTTAACTTATAAAAAAACTGATAAAAGTGAATTATATTCTATAATCAATAAAATTAATCATAAATTAAAAAATCTTTATCAAAATAAATTTATTTCAGTCAGAATTTTTAAAAAACTTTTTATCAAAGAAATTTGTAAAGCAGGTTCTATAAGAATTTTGCCAAAATTACATAAGAATAAATTTGGTATCAGACCAATTATTAATTGTATCAATCATCCAACCTCTAAACTATGTGAATTTATAGATATTATTTTTAAATATTGTCTGATTAATTGTCATACTATACTTAAAGATTCACAAGAATTACTTCAAACTTCATTTAACTTAAATTTTAATTCTGATAAAGTTTTTCTATATTCTTGCGACTTTGAGTCGTTATATACGAACATTAAACCTGATCATGCTTCTAATATTATTTGTGATTTCTTAAAAGATTCTCCTATCTTCTTTAATAATTCAGATTTTAATCTATTAAGTATTAAAGAAATTTTAATTTTGATTTTTAATTCAGGAATCTTAGAATTCGAAAATGAAACTTATTTACAAATTTTAGGCTTACCAATGGGTTGTATTTGTGGCCCATCAGTAGCTAATCTTTTTTTATATATCCTAGAAAAAAATTGGGTTTCATTAAATCCTGATATTTTATATAAAAGGTATATAGACGATATCTTCATTGTTTCAATGTATGAAATCGATATTAATAATTTATGCTCCCAATTTCTTTATTTGAAACTAAATATAGATAAAAATGATTCAGTAGTATTCTTAGATTTAAAAATTAGTTTTAATTCTATTATTCGAAAATTGAATTTTGATTTATATATTAAGCCAACTAATTCTTGTAATTATCTTATGCCTATTTCTAATCATCCTTCTCATATTTTTGATAATATTCCTGTAAGCCTCTTTACCAGATTACGTAGGATTTGCTCTTCTTATTTAGATTATTTAAAACATTCCAGAAATCTTTTAATACAATTATTAAAACAAGGTTATAATTTAGATAAAATTACAGGCATCTGTAGGACAATAGGTAATAAAAGTAGAATTGAATTGATTCCTTATAAAACTAAATCTGAAGTAGTTAATTCTAAACTCAAATATTTTTTGAACTTTAATCAAAATATAGAATTTCTTAAACCTATAATTAAGAATTCTTTTAGACATTTAGATAAGAACAATTCTCTTAATAATAAACAAATTTTATTTGTTAATAGGCTTGAAAAAAACATTGGCTCATTATTAATTTTAAATTTTAATTTCAATAATTCAAAAAAATTTTTCTGTAATAAATGTTTGATTAATAATTGTAGTACTTGTAATTTTATTAATAAGGCTTTTTATTTAAATTATAATAGTTATATTATACCCTTTCAAAACAATTCTAATTGTATTTCAATTGGTGTGATTTATATTATTAAATGTATGAAATGTAATATTTTTTACATTGGTGAAACTAGTAAACAAGCTAATAAAAGAATAAGTGAACATCTCTACTCTATAAATTTCTTTAGAAATAATTTAAGAAAATGTCTAAGTAATTTTTCAAATTGTAGTGAAGTAGCAATACATTTTAATAATAATAATCATTCAGATAATGATTTTACATTTTACATATTTAATTCTAATATAATAGATAATTTAAAAAGAAAATCTATTGAAACGGATTTAATAAATATATTTTTAACATTAAAAATTCCTATTATAAATAAAAAAATACCAAAAATTGACAAAATTAATTCACTTAGCTTTATAAATTAAATTAACTTATATTAGCTATTACAAATATATATTTTTATATTATATTAAATTAATAAGTGTTTTAATCGAATTATTATATAATAAGAAACGCTTAAGTTAAATAGCGTCACTTAAAAAGTTTTTTAAAAAATATAATTTAATTTATATTTTTTTAAGAAAATTTCTTTAATTAATTTTCTTTTTTCTTTTTCTAATTTTTTCTTAATTTTGTAAAATTAAAAAATTAAACATAAATTTTCGGTTTTTTCTTTATTTAGACTCTGATGAAGACTTATTAAAGTCGAAACGCGTCAGATTTATTATTGTATATTTTTTATTTTTTATTTTTTATAAAAAAATATTTTTTTAATAAAATTATCACAAAAAATAACAAAAAGTTTTTTGTTTTTATTTTATTTTTTTAAAACTAAATAAAAACAAAAAACCTAAATTATTAAACTAGGTAAAATTAAAAACTTTGCTTAAACAAATTTGTTGCCAAGGATTGAATAATAAAATCTTTAATTAAATTAAATTTTGTTGTCATGTGCTTTTTTGGAATAATTTTCAAAACTAAATTGATTCGTTTTTTCTCAATAAACCAACTTGGATATTTTTTGTTAAAATTTTTTAAATATTAGAACATTTAACATTTTAGTTTTATTGGAAAAATAAAAGTTAATTGTTTAATTTAAAAATCCTAACTAAAAGTGAGTCTAAATACATTTAATTTTATTCCCAAAAATTTAAATTAATCTAAATAATATTCACTAAAATCCGACTAGTTTGTATCCAATTTTTTTGATTTGGAAATTTTTTCTCTCAATTGAATATAAACCAGTTTTCGGGTTTTAGAGAATTGATGTTATTTAATCAAAAATCAATTTAAAAATTTCATCATCATTCTATATTATATGAATGAAATTAATCTTGTTTAGCAGTCATTAAATAAAAATCAGTACCATCAATATTGTTTATTTTTTTGTAAAAGAAAAGCATTCAATGTCTCTTATAAATTCTTTATGTTTTTTTTGTACATCTTTAATCATGTTTTTATTGTTGTCGCAAATAATTATTTCCTATCTTTTTTTAATATATTTTTGGAAATATTAAAAGCATTTTTTATGTCATCTGAGTGACCCCATAATGAACAACAAAATACAATATAATCAAAAAGACCAATACTATCTTTATCTAATTTTAAATAATTTTTATCAATTACGTTTATGTGTTCCGGAATCTCGTCCAATCTTTTGTGATCAACATTTATAATTTTGTAGTACCGATATCAACTAGTAGTATGTTGTGGGTTTGTTGCGATTGATTTGTTGTGGTTGTTTGAACACTGTGATGAGCCGGAATGACAGGCGTATTCCTAACTTAAATTTACAGTAAGAATTTTCTTAAAATCCTACTTAACTTAAAAGGTAACCTTATGCGCACTATTCAGCCAGTCAGGCGAAATTAAAGAAAATTAAAGATATCTCAGGAATCGATTCCAGAGAAATGAAATTAAAGATTAAATCCCACTCTTCAGCAGGAAATAGTCAAAGGGGAAAGTCTGCTTTTTAAAGCAGAAATTTGGAGATTATTAATTATTCTACCAAAGTAGAATAATTGGAGGAAAGTTCCACTGTTCAGCAGAACCAGGAAATTAGAAATAAAATTTTAATTAATACTTCTTTTATTAGTTACTGTTTTATATAATAAAAATTTCAAAATAAATACAAAAAAATTAACAATATAATTAAAGTAATGTTAATTTACTTTTAACATTTGAAATTTGAATTTTCAATTTCAAATGTCAGAATATTGTTGAGACATCTATAAAAATAAAAATATAAAAAAATTGAATTAATAAAATAATTATTTTAAATTTTTTAATTAACTTTATTTTTATCTTTTTGACATCCCCCCATCAAAAATAAATTGGCTGGTTGTATTTTCATCTTCGGAATCAGCCACGTCAAAGAATTCGTATAAAGATTTAATCCAATCATTCAGTTGTTTTTTGGTTTCTTCTGGCGATTTTCCTATCTTCTTTGACTTATAATCTTCAAATGAAATTTTGACTTTGTCTCTCGGTTTGACCCTTTCTATAGTGATGGATGATTTTGTTAAATTTGGTTCTGGATCTCGTTGTGGTACCATATGTTTTAATTTCTCCGGTATTTCTGGAAAATATAACATCGGCGAATTAAAATAATTGAAGTAATACATCAAGTCGTATCCTCTTGTTAGCAACCTAGCGTTTCCATAAGTTTCTTTTACTAGTTGCTCACGATTTTGTCTTTCGAGTTCCTTTAATTTTGTCATCTGAAGACGTTGTTGGCGGCGGAAATAACAAGCGTTGTATTTTGGCATTTTGTATCTCGTTTAAAATTTAATTGTTTAAAAATCTAAAATAAAAATTTAATAATAAAAATTTCTTATCCTAGGAATACTTAATCTGCCTGACTTAGTACGTGCTGGATAATTTCTAATATTTTCACTAAATCTTTTCGGTTCTCTTAACCTAACATTGTTCATGGAAATTTTTGACTCTAACTTCGTCACCCACTTTTAATGGTTTCATATCACGCTTATATTTTTTATCATAATACTCTTTATTTATTAAAGCTTGTTTATCGATACATTTCTTATCCTCTAACCATCTTGCATTTAGGTTTTGTATAAATTGGCAAGGTTGATAGCCATTGTTGAAATTATCTAAGTCACCAATTCTTGGTTCTCTACCATAAAGAAGTGCAAACGGAGAGTCAAGACTTGTTGTTTGTTCACTCGTGCGATAAGCAAATAAAACTAAAAGCAAATATAAATCCCAGTTTGTTTGGTTAGAATTACTATAAGCTGAAAGCATTTGGCATAAAGTTTTGTTGAAACGTTCAACTAAACCATCACATTGTGGATGATATGGTGACGTTTGTATTTTATTAATTTTAAAATATAAGCAAATATTTTTAACTAAGTTTGATAAAAAATTTTTGCCTTGATCACTCAGTAATTTTGATGGTGCAGAATGTCTGGTAATAATCTCGTTGATAAATATTTTAGCAACTGTTTCAGCTGTCATATCTTTAATTGGAAATGCTTCTACCCATTTAGTTAAATAGTCCGTGAAAACTACGACATATTTATTACCAGAATCTGTTCGAGACAATTCCAATATATCGACAGCAACCATATCAAAAGGTTTCTGGAAATCAGTAATTGGATTTAATTTAGTTCTGTTAGCTGGAGGATTTTTTATTTTTGCACATGTTTCAAAAGATTCAACATAATTCATTGTGTCTTTATAAGAATTTGGCCAATAAAATCTATTATTTAGCTTTATCCAAGTCTTCTATTGTCCTAAGTGAGCACCAGTGAAGTTATCGTGACATGTCTCTAAAATATTTATTCTTAACTCCTTTGGTTCTTCTAGTTGTTTATATATTCTTTTGTTTTTACCTTTTCTTATTTTTAATAAAACATTATTTTCCAATACATAACCTCTGAGTTTTCCGCTATTAACTTGGTTGACCATTTTATTAATTGTTTAATTGTCTCCCAATTATATTTGTCTAAACCAAAGCCATACTTAGGAAAAGCTAATTCTTTGATTTTATTTTCAGAAAAATACTCTGCCAATTTATAAATACATTGTCGTAATTTATCAATATTTGGTTTGTTTGATATATTGTTACGTGTAAATAAGTATATAATGATGCGTCCATCATTCTTAACTTGTATACCTAAACAATCATTATCTTTCCAATTTTTGATATTTGATTTTCCATAATGTTGAATCAAGTCATAAACTATTCCATATTTAATGTTTAAACATTTAGGTGCACATAAAACAATAGTTTTATTGCTATCCAAAATTTCACCAATTTTAAATTCAATTTTATCATTAATTTCTCTATAATTATTACCAGTGATGCATAACAAAGATTCCATTAACAAGTCTGAATTTATTGATTTGTTTTCATCTTGCTCTACTCTTGAAAATGCATCTGCATTTGTATTATGTTTACCTTTTTTCTATATTATATTAAAGTTGTATTCTGCCAATTTTAGACGCCATCTTGTCAATCTTGCTGAAGACAAAGTTAGATTTTGTAAATAAGTTAATGGGTTATGGTCTGTAATGATTGTAAATTCAGTACCATATAAATAATATTTAAACTTTTCCACAGCGTAAATTATAGCCAATAATTCTTTTTCTATAGTGCTATAATTTCTTTCTGCTTGGTTTAATGATCGGATAGCTTGAATTCTTCCATCGTCAATGCTTACTCCATGTTCTGTAATTTTGTAACCAAGAAACATTGTTTCATGACAAGCTATTTTGCATTTAGTTGTTTTAACTTTAATATTTGCCATAATTAATCTTTCAAATAATTCTTCAAGATGTATTAAATGGTCGTCAAAATTTGCCGAAAAAGATAAAATATCATCAATATATGCTGTCGAATTTTCGAGCCCATTTAATACATTTTCCATAATCCTTTGAAATGTCGCCCCAGCATTACTTAAACCGAATGGCATAACTTTGAATGAATTTAATCCTTTATGGCAAATAAATGAAGTTATTTGCTTAGCTTTTTCTGTTAATTTAATTTGCCAATAGCCTGAAATGCAATCCAAAGATGAGAATATTGTCGAACCATTTAGTTTATTTAATTTAACTTCTATATTTGTCTTTGATTGTAACATTATTTACTTTTCTGTAATCAACGCAGAATCTTTCACTACCGTCAAGTTTTTTAACCAGAACAATTGGTGAAGCCCATTCGCTATTAAATGGTTCAATGATGTTCATTTTAATCATCTTATCCATTGTTGACTAAAACATAGATTGATACTGGACATCCTTTTTGGTTACAATTATAAAGATACTTGTCACCTTGTTTAACTGACTTCAATGACTTGAATAACCAGGTTGTGCCTCTAATCTTTTTATTTTTTATTTGATCCTCAATTGTTTTGAAATCTGAAAATGTACACAAAAAATCATAGTTTTTGCCTTTGCCTCGTTTTCTTTTTTCACTTGGTACATTTATTTCTTCTGCATCATTACATGTGTCATTGATAAAGTTTTCAAAGATGTGCTCTATGGAACTTGTTTCGGTCATTTTTTAGATTTGATTAAAATATTTTTTGCTAAATAATTTGGTATTTTATTCGTTATATTTAAGGCAAAAATGGAATTGGTTTTATAAAATTAAATCAAAAATTATTAGCATGATTTTTTAATTAATTAGCTTTAATTTTATTATTTTGGATATTTTTTTATTTTAGAAATTTTTTTTTTAATTGGTGGGTTTTTATTATATTAGATTTTTTTTTATAACAGAGTATTGTTTTTAGATGCATATATTCATTTAACACATGATTATTTTTTTAAGGCAAATTTCATTTATTTTAGTGAGATTTTCAATTTTTAGCCTTTTTTTTTATTAAAATAGCGGTAAAATTTATCAAAATAGAGGTAATTTTAATTAAATTAGAGGTATTAAAAATATTTACGCCTTTTATTATAATTTCCAAAAATAAACTTGAAATTAAAATTCTTTTTTAGTATAAACTTTTCCAGAAAATCTTAATAGTTGTAAAAAATAGTTCGTCGCTTGTGCTTCTCCTTCTGGTCTAAATTTTAAAAATGTCAGATTTATGAAATAAATTAATTTTTTAATAATTAAAATCAAACGTTATTTCTTGAATAGCTTCAAAATGAAAAAATTTTGATATGACTAATTTAAATTTTATGATTGGAATAACTTTTAAAATAATTTGCAATTCTTTCAAGAGTCAATTTTTAAATTTTTTAAAACTTTTTAAATTAAACGTTTAATTTTTGATTATGAGTTTTTAACTGAAAAAGATTCCAAAGATAGATTCTTTTGTTTCTTATATATACCAACGAAATCAATTATTTTTAAACAGAAGGGTATTAGGTTTTCAAAAATGGCTTTAATTTTTTCTTTTGAATAATTTTTTAAAGTATAACATATTTAATACAAGCTTAATAGGTAAACTTTTTGAGCTTAAAAAATTAAAGGATATTGGGCAATATACCCTTAAAATTTATTTATTATTTTTTACTTTTAGCTATGTTCTTGGAGATTTTGATGCCAAATTAATAATAATTCATTTTACTTTTTTATTTTAGTTAATTAAAATTTAAAGACTATATTTTTCTAATCTATAAAACAACGACCTTAGAAATGATATGAAATTAATTTTAAAACTTCAAAAAATGACCAAAAAAATCTATAAAATATTAAAAAGACTTGAAAGATTTTGGAATAAACTTTATTGTAATTGAATGAATAACTAAAATAAATATTTTTTAAACTAATTGATCAAATCAAATCCTAAAAAAATATTTTCTTTAAAAAAAAACACTTTTTTAAAGTAAACTTAAAAAACAAATATAACTCATTTTTACAATAGAAAGAAGTAAAATTTTTTTTTTTAAATTTAAATTTTGGCAAAGATGGAAAACAAACATTATTTGTTTTACTTAAATTATTAATTAATCAAAAAACATGTTTTATAATGAAGCTTCAAGATACGTTTATAAAAATTTTGAGAATAATTTTAAGTAATCAGCAGTTAATTTTAATATTCTTTAGATTCTAATCCGAAAATTGAATTAAACCACTATTCTCATTTTTTTCTTCTTATTATAATTCAGTCAAATTTAAATTAAATATTTGTTAAGAGACTGGAAATAAAAGTAATTATAAAAATTTTTAATTTTTAGAAAATGTAATTTAAAATAAATTTTAAAAGTGAAATTAACTTTAATTTTGATTTATGTTAAGCTTATTTACAGCTTAAATGATGGTTCGTTATTTTTTATGATTTATATTACAAATCAAACTTTTTATTTTAAATATTTAAAAGGTATTTTTAAAATATATGAAAATATAAGTATTTTAGATCATTTTAACAATAATGTATTTTTGAATGCAAATATTTCAAAAGAAAAATATAATGATAAATTTTTTTGCTTATCGAAATGTATCACTTTAGATTCCTGTTCTTTGGTAGAAATAAATATTGAGAAAAATAAATGCAATTTATTTTCAATTTTAGACATTAATTACGTTTCATTTCGATCAAACAACTTACTTAATAATAAAATTTATCTTAAAATAAACAAAAGCAAAACTATGTTTAACAAATTTTGTGCAAATTTTTCTTATAAATAAAATTAAATTTAATAAAATTTTCTATAAAAGGGTAAAAGAACTTAATGGTCGTTTGATCAAAACTTATCCAAGTAATAGTACAATATTTAGTTTAACAAGTCTTTCAAATGGGTTATTAATAACTGGTTCTCAAAATGAGATAAAAATATGGAACCAAGAAAACGACGTTGCCCTAAAAACATTCAATAATTTAAATTATGTTTTGAGTTTAGTTCATATTGATGATACCAAAATAATATTTGGTCAATCAGATGGCAAAATAATAATTTTAGATATAATTAATAATACAAAAATAAAGACTTTAAATGCTCATTCTTCAAGTGTTAGATCAATAGCTCTTGTTAAAAACGGAAGTTTGGTTTCGGGTTCTGAAGACAAAACTATCAAAATGTGGAATCTTAATAATAGTGAACTAATTAGAATTATTGATTCTAATTTCAGCATTGTTTTGTCTTTAGCTTTATTTAATAATGATGATTATTTGGCAAGCGGTTACATCAATGGTTTTGTAAAATTATGGGACTTAAGAAATGGAACAATTTTAAGAGAATTGTCAAATGCTCATACTAATTGGGTGTTTGCTTTGAAAATTTTACAAAATGGATATTTAGCTAGTGGTTCATATGATAAAAGTATAATAATATGGAATTTAATTGATGGAACAAAAGTCAAAACTATTAATAATTTGGATGCAGTTTCTGGTTTAGCAGTTCTTTTAAATGGTAATTTGATAAGTGGTTATCTTAACGGTAGTATTTCAATATGGAATAATACTAATTGGAATTTAACTAAAACATTCAAAGCGCATGATAATTATCTCAGAGCATTTCATGTTCTTCAAAATGGAAATTTAGTTAGTGGTTCATATGATGCAACAACTAAAATATGGGAATAATAATATTTTCAAAATTTTATTTTTAATCAAATTGTCTTATATAATAAAATAAAAGTATAAGAAATAACAGAAAATAGTTCTTAAGCATTAATTTCTTAAATCTAATTTAATAAAAATAAAACGTAGAAAAAGGAAAACAAGTACTAATACTTAATTTTGATTTTTTTTTAAATCATTTAGAAATTACCACGATTACGGTAGAAATTTAGCCTTCCAAAAAAACGGATGACTAGTTATAATCTAGTTAAATCTCCAGTGAGCGAAACAGTGAAAATAGCGATAATTAAATTTTTGACTATTATTGAAGAGATTATATTTAAAACTATATATTTCTTCACTAGCACTCGTTAAATTGATTGGATAAATTAATTTATCAAAATCTTTAGTTAAAATAGTATATTTTATAAAATAAATTTAATAATTAAATTTTCTAAAATGAAAAAATAATAATCGAAACAAAGTTTAGAAATCATACTGTAAAAATTTGAACAATTGAACAGTACAATCTAAAATTAACTTGTACTCTTTCATTTTTACAGGAAGAGGATTTGTTCTATTTCGCACTGTATTAAGCTCATTGAACAAAACTACTGTTTGTTTTTTATAATGTTTTTTATCAGTGATTAAAAAATAAACATTTTGAAATCCAAAAACACAAACCAATAATTATATAGTTGTCTTTTTTTAATATTTTAATTTTAAAATGAAATATATTTTGCTAAAAATTTCCATTAAATTAATAAAATTAACTTTTTAAATTCAAAATACTATATAATGGTTAAATAAAATGAGAATTGGGTTGTTGAGCGACTAGAATATCAGGAAAATAATTAAAAGCAAATAATCCAAGCATTGTTCGATTTCATTGTGGATCAGATTTTAAGCTTAAAATGAGATATTTAAAAGTTTATTTTTTTAAATATTTGTTTCAACTTAATTATTCATTACAAATTAAAAATTTTATTTATAAAAGCCACTAACTACGCCACTGCCGGTCCCAAGCCCGTGTAAGAGTAGGAGGGTGATGATAACCACTAACTAATAAAAAATTATTCAATATATCCTTTACCATAAAATATGATCATGGTTAATTATAAATTATTACAATTTATTTAAACTAAAAGAAATTTTTTTTTACCAAAAAGTTGCCAACTTTGAGTAGCTCTAGTATCACTAAATCAATTAAGTAAATCTCAACGGCAAATTAGCGCACACCTCCTCGTCAATGGCTATCGAATGAGCTATCGTGTGCAATCTTAGTAAAAAATTTTTATAAAATATATTTTATATAAAATTAAAATAAAGTTTTTGGTTGTTAGCTTTAGCTAGGTTATTAGTGATAATAGTAGTAATAGTGATAGTAGTATCTGCATAGTAATCCAAATAAACAATTTTATGGTCGTAGCAGACTGCGTCTAATCAGTTTTTAGATTTTCGTGTCGACTTTATTTTTTAAGCTATTGAATTTATTTTATTTTCTTATAAAAACATTTTGTTTTTAAGAAAATTAATTCAATTTTTTTTTACTTCCCATATAAATCTCTATAATACTTTAAACCTTCTACTTAGACTAAGTAAGTCTAGTGCCGAGTCTGAGTATTTAGCTTTTTTGTTATGTTTTTGACCCTGATTGATCTGAAGTAACGTGATATAAATTAATACTTAATTTTTTGAATTTATTAAAATTAAATCTTTGCTAAATTATTTGATAAGCCAAAAATTATATATTTGATTAAAAATAAAGTTTCTATAATTATTATCTAATTCAAAAGTTATACTTCATTTATCTTTATTCTAATGACTTATCTTACACTCTTATTTATCAATTTATTATTAAATTTTATCTTGGTTATAAAATAATATTTGATTTATCTAAAAATTGTTCGATTCAATTCTATATTTTTAAAAAAACAAGAACAGCACCTTTTTTTCTATATATTTTTATAGAAAAAAAGGTGCATAGATAGAAAATTTAATAGTTTTAATTTTTACTTTGTTTTTTGAGATTTTTGCCTAAAAAAACTAATTACTAGGTTAATATTCTAAATTTTATCATTTTAAAATGTTAATATGACGTGTCATTATATTATCTTGAAAAATAAAAAGCTGATATATTTCAATTATTATCACATTTTTATATTCAGTATAATAAAATCGCTCCTATAATACCTATATAAATAAATAAAATAAAAATACTAAAATTAAATTTTATTAAAATATTAGTGTTTTAAAATAATTTTCCTATTTTATATGATTTGAAGAGATGAAATCAAATAAAATTAAGCCAGCAAATGAACAAAATTTTGAATTAGAAAACCAAGAAGTAATAGATTATCAGAATAAAGCAAAAGATGATTCTTTAAATGGAGTAATTTATATATTATAAATTAGTATTATTTTTTAAAAAAATATTTAAAAATAAAGAAATTTACAAAGCATTTAGTATTTGGTTTTTTATTTGCTTCTATGGGTTCTGCTTTTCAATTTGGATGGTGTTTAGCTGTACTTAATACTCCAGTAGATGTAAAATAAATTCCAAAATATAATACAAACTTCTTAATAAATTAAAGCTTTAATGTTAAATTAATTAAGGTTATAATTGAATTTTTTCGCGAGGTTTATTTAGAAAGATACGGAAAACCAATAAGCAATACAACATCAGAAACTTTATGGTCGCTAACTAATGGTCTTATACCAGCTGGTGGAATATTTGGAGCTTTGAGTTCAGGTTTTGCTGCTGATTATTTTGGCAGGTTTTGAATAGAATTAAATAAAATCATTTATCTATTTATGTATTTACTTTTTGTTTTAAAATTAAGAAAAACAAGTTTGATTTTGGTAAATGTTTTTGTAATTATAAGTGGTATTTTAATTGTAGTATCTAAATTTATTAGATCATATGAAACAGTATTGATTTCTCGTTTCTTTAGCGGAATTTTTTCTGGTCTATTTACTGGTATACTTCCATTGTATCTTTCAGAATGTTCTCCAAAAAATTTAAGAGGTACAGTAGGATCAGTGTTTGAGCTTACTGCTGTAACAGCTATTTTGATTGCAAATATTTTGGGCCTGCCTGAATTGCTCGGAACCAAACAGTTGTGGCCTGTTTTAGTAGGTCTATGCTTTGTGTTTGCTCTATTTCATATTGGTCTTTTTTTTACATATGAATCACCAAAATATTTATACATAAATTTAAAAAATAAACAAAAAGCTAGAGAAGCACTAATGAAATTTACAAATAACAATGAAAAACTAGTAGAACAAGAAATGAAAGAGTTAGAAATAGAAGAAGAAAAAAATTCACAACAAGTCAGCGTAAAATGGTCAGATTTTTATGCAAATCGTGCTTTAAGAAGAGCAATAATTGCTACCATTATGATTCAGATATCGCAACAAATGTCTGGTATAAATGTGGTTATATTTTATTCTACAGCTATATTTGCAAATGTTGGACTTAAAGGTTCTTGGCCAATTTATGGTACAATTATTCTAGGTGTTATTCAAATTGTAATTAATTTTGTTTGCATGGTAATTGTCGATAAAACTGGTAGACGAATTCTGTTAATATCTGGCATGGCTGGAATGTGCATTTCTTCATTTTTAATTGCTATAACAAGAATACTTGGAGTAATTAAATATAGCAAATTAGATTTAGTAGTAGATTTATAAAAATTGATTTTTTTTAAAAAAAGGAAGAAGGTAGTTGGTTAAATTATTTGACTGTTGTTGGAACTGTTTTATATATTGTATTTTTTTCAATTGGTCCCGGTGCTATTCCGTGGCTTATAACACCAGAACTGTTTGATTCTAATTCAAGAGGAAAAGCGACCTCTATCGCCGTATTTGTCAACTGGTTTTCAAATTTGATCATTACTATTACTTTTCCGTTTATTGAATCTGCAATCAAAAGTTATAGCTTCATTATTTTTGGTGTTTTATTAATAGTTTTTTCTTTTTTAATGTTATTTTTTGTTCCTGAAACTAAAAATAAACCTATTGAGAAAATAATTCAAATGTTTGAGAAAAAATTTATATTTTTCCCAAAAGGAGAATAGATAATTTTATTTTGATATTTTATTTGTATAATTTAAAATATAATTAATACAAATAAAATTTTTATTTATCTAAATTATTTGTTTATTAAATTGTCAATATCATAAGATCATTGTAAAAATTTTTAGAGTCGGTGTCTGATTAAATTAGATTTAATTTAAAAGTTAAGTATTTAAATGATTGATGAAAGTAATTTTAATTTTTTGATAGGAACAACAATTTCTAAATTTTCAATCATCTTAAAATTTAAAAATAAATTGACCATTGTGAATCTCTTCTTTGGCAATTTGTTTTTGAATGTCTTGAAATTATAGATCATTAAAACTGATAATTAATTGATTAATTAATTCAAAGATTCGAATATTCATTTCTATCTAATTTTTTTATGTTAAATTTTATAGCTTAAAAAAATGGTTTTATTTTAATGAATTAATTATATATCGTAAAATGGGGTAAAAATGATCAGCAGATAAAACCGATCAGTTATTGACAAAATTTAGTTTTTAATATTTTTCAAATCTGTTTTTAATTTTTAACAATTAATATTATATATTTAGAGTTAACTAGAGAAAATTCTCTACAAGATAAAAGTATTTTCCTAAACAAACAAAAAAAAATGTTTGTTTTATTTGAATAAAACTTATCCTATTAAAAATAAAATCATAATTTATTAATTTTCTTTGATTTAAACTTAAAATACAAACCGAACGAATTTTTTTTTTCAAATTAGAAACTCACATGTCTATTCAAAATTTTGCGATAATTTCATTTTTTTTTCAGAATTTAATTTGACTTATCCTTTCAAAAGATATTGCGAAAAATCGTTTTTTAGTCAAATAAGGGTAAAACCGATCAGATGAAAAAATAGAAAAAACATAAAAAAAAAACCTTTTTTTTTTTAATAAAATTGAATTTATATACATAATATATATATTAATATTTAAATTTAAGTCAAACACGATCATGATTCTAACGAAGATGAACGCGGAATTTCAATTGAAATAAAAGAAAAAATTAAAGAGATGTACTCTTGTGGAGTAAATAAACCGTTAAATATTATATACGCATTGAGGAAGTTGAACAAATTCAACAAAATACCAAATCGAATACAAATTATGAATTTTCTTGCAAGTTATCGTAAACAAGTATATGGAGATACGTCGATCAGTTATTCACAGCTCGAAAAATTTTGTTTGGACAATACTGTCATACCAAATAATGAAGACTTACCTTTTGTAGCCAATTATCAAATCGACGCTAAATCAAACTTTTTTCGCATTTTGGTAACAACTAAACGACTGCTAAGTCTATGCAAAAAATCAGATGTGCTTTGCACTGACGCCACATATAAATTGATATTTCAAGGATTTCCTTTAATTATTGTTGGTACGGTTGATAAACAGCGACATTTTCATCCATTTTCATCCACTTGCAGATGCGGCTGATAGTATAACAAATGCATTTAAAAAATCGTTTAAAGATTACCAACGTCTTACATGTTCGGCACACGTTCAAAGAGCGATTTCAAAGCGTTTGACACATATTAAAATAACAGAAATTCAAACTTCGATAGAAAAGGATATCTACAAGTTGCAGAATTCTGACTCAATTAGAAATTTTCGAATATTGTTTGGCTTGATTAAGTTTAAATATCAAAAGATGATTACCTCAAATGAAGAAGTGGGTGATTTTTTTGAATACTTCGAGAAAGAATGGATTGTTTCTGATCATTTTGGATGGTTCGAAGGTACAGCTCATCAAATACCAAGCACAAATAACGCGCTCGAAGCTTTTAATAATGTCATCAAACGCACTCATACTATGAGAGAACGTTTTTGTTTATCAACATTTCTTGCAAAGCTTATAGAAATGACAAATTGTTGGTCTACAGATTTAAAAGATGGTTTAAAAGTATTCTACGATAATCCAATAGTTGATTCAACACTTTGGAAGAGTTCAAGCAAATTTATAGACTTAAGCCCCAAGCTTAAATTCATTCCTGATTTAGGATATTTGGTTTCTTCAAATGAAATTGATGACGATATTTTTGAAACATATTTAGACAGTTTAGAATGTAACGAAGATTGTGAAATTACTGAGTGCTTTGAAGATTTTGATAAATTTTACTCTTTACTAAGTAAAATCAAAATAGTAGAATTGAATCATTCAAACTGGCTATTATCCAAATGTTCATGTTTAAAATATTTTAAAGAATTCATTTGTGAACATATTGTGTATGTTGCTTTTTGGAAGAAGTTAACAACAATTGATGAAAGTTATAGAATTGTCGGAAACAAACAAAAAAGAGGAAGAAAAAAAAGAGCCTTAGGTGCGTTAGTTTATCAAAATGATTAACTTTTTTATAAATTTTTTATTTAAAAATTAAAAACAAAATTCTGGCTTATATAGAAAATAAAAATTATTTTTATAAAAAATAATTGTTTTTAGACACTATATTTGATATCGTTTTCTATAATTGATTTTAGAAACATGTATTGTTTTTAGAATTATCTATTGATCATAAATCGAAAATATTGATTTTAGAAAAAATAATTCATTTTAGACAAAATTAAATACGAGCCAAATAAAAATAATAATTAAAATAATTTAAAAAGCTGACAAAATTATTTAAATTTTTTTTATTATGCCACATTACTGACACAGTAATATAAGTTATTTGAAAAAAAATTTGCAAATACATATTCTTATAATATAGTATTTATTATATTTTTATTAGTTAAAGAGTTAAAATAAAGAAAAAATATTAGGCAATTAATCGTGAATCTAATATTCTTTTATCATAAAAAAGAGTTGCAATTACTGAGTTTCCACCTCTTTCTCTATTAAATTTTGTTTTAACATTACCAGAATTATTATTCAAGCCAATTAAATCGAAAAAATCATTTTTATTATCAATGTGTTTAACAGCTCTGATAAAATGAGCACTACCATGCATTTTGCCACTTTGTTTTTTTTGTATTTTTCAATAAGCTGTCAAAATTATTTTTAGCCGTATTATCTATAAGTTAATTTCTGATACTATCTATAGTTGCTTTTTGAGCATCTTTTACTATATTGTTAGCTGCTTTAAAGCTAAGTAATGAGTCTGTAAAAAAGAATAGACTTGTCTTTAGTTGAAGTATTTCAAATGCTGTTATATCTTCTGGTTTTAAATCAAAAAAATAATCTTTAAAATATAAGCAAGAAGGTTTTAACGAATTTAACAGTCTATATTTAAGTAGTAAATCTTAGCCATTTTTAATACATACTTTGTTATTGAGCTCGTTACTCGAAATCTATTCGATAAGAATAATATATCAAAAATTTTTTTATTGTTATTAGTGATATTTAAATCAAATTTTTATTTAAATATTGAATATTAATTTAAGAAATAATTTGAGTTTTTAATTATCAGTTTATTTTGGTAAGTTTAAATTCAACACTTTTTATATTTATAGCTATAAGTAATACAAAATATGTAGAAAGTAAAATTGTTTAATAAAAAAATAGCACTTCAAAATTGGAAAAGTATCGATTTACTTTCTTTAATATATAGAAAATGAACCGAGTATTAGTAACATTTAAACTAAACGGATAAATAAATATCTTTAATAGAAAATTTTTTTGTGATAAATATTCTTAAAATAAAAGTCAATATTTAAAATATCAAATAATCAGTAAAAAATAGTTTTAATAATATTTTCCAAAGTTAGAATTATGTTTTTTGTTTCTGAAAAACACTTTTAGAAATATTTTTATTTAAAAATAAAATTACAAAATAACAAGATTTAATAAAAATAAATACTGATCAATAAACTTAGAAGTATGAATATAATACTATTAATTTTAAACACTAGAAACCAGAAAATTTAACTTTAATAAATTTAGCTTATTTTATAAATAAAACAACATTTCTTTTGAGACACATTTTACCCTTTTTAATATAAAAAATAGATCAATTTAAAAGCTGAAACTCCTATCACGCTTCTACGTGTTTAAAAAACCTCCATTTGTTCTTCGTCTTCGAGTTGAAGCTTTGGTGCACCGTTTCGATTGTTCTCATACACTTCAGTAATTTTAAAATCATTATTATTAAAATTATTGCCATTATTGTAATGAAAATGTTTAGCTTCGTCTTCTTGTTCGACTAAATAAAAACTTGAATTTCGATTCAAATTATCATCATTTTCTAAATCAAAATCATTAGTCATTTCTTCTATACAAATTTTATTCAATTGAGAATATTTTCTCTTTAATTTGTTTTTTTGTTTTGTTAAAATATCACTCGGCTCTTCGACTTTGTAACTATTATTCAACAAATAACTTTGACTAGACGAAGCCGAACTCGAAGAACTTAAACTTTCTTCTAAATCTTGATCACTATTTTGTATTGGAAATTCTAATTTCGGAGTCCATGGAATCAATTGCATTCTATTTAAATCAAAATCAATTGTTTTTTCATGTTTTAATTGATTTATTAAATTATATTCTTTTAATTTTGATTTTAATTCATCCGAAATTAAAAAACAATTTTTATTATCATCATCATCAGCATCATCATCATCATCATCATTATCATCATCAGAATCGAATATATCAAAAAAAATTTTTTTCTCATTTTTACAATTAAATTTAGTTTTGTTTAGATCTGAAGTGTCAATTTCGAGTTGTAAATTGTTTAATGCTTGACTCATGTTTTCTTCGGTTATTAAAAGTTTATGACCATGTTTGATTGGTTTGACATTTATTGAGCCTATTGAAACAACTGAAGATGCAGTTGAAGAGTTTGATTCATCATCGTCTAAACTCTCTTCTTCATCTTCTTCCTCTTCTTCTTCTTCTTCACTGTTTAAACTCGGATTTTTTTTAAATTTTACTCTTTTTCGTTTATATTTGTGATCTGTTTGGTGATTGGTAATGTTTAACATTTTTATTTTGGCTTTATTTTCCCTGAGATATCAAAAAACCTTTATTTAATTATAAAAATATTTTTTTATTTTAAAAATATGCATATTTAAATATATATAAACAAAATAAATTTTCTAGATTTATCTTGTTTTTTATTTCTAGAATATTAATAAATTATAATAAATTTAAATAATTATTAAATCACATGGTTAATTTTAGTTTTTGGAAAAATTTTATTTCTAAAATAATTATTTAATGTATTTCTTTAAATGATTCTGATATTGTTTAATATTTATTCAAAATTGGTTTTAATTCTATAACAAATTTTTATTTAAATATATGGTTTTGGGAACAATTATTGCAACATTATAAACTTTTAAATTCTTGCAGCTGTTTTTGTTTTTGTTTTAAATCAATAAGAATTGATTTGGCACATAAATTCTTGAAAAACTTTAGCTTGCCTACTAAATATACTTTTGTTATATACTTTTTAATTACATGGTGAAAAGCACACAGAATCAATTCATTTGAAAATAAAATTATAATATCTCAAAAGTTTAAATTATACATTTCAAATACACGAGAACTAATTTTGATCTAATTAGAAATATTAAGAACTTTTTAATACAGTATCATAGTAAAATTAAAATATAGATGACAAATACTGTAGATTCTGATGAAATCTCAACAAAAATAAAAATATATGTTATTTATGTCAGGAATAAAATTTAATTTTTATTGTTTTTAAACTTTATTTTTTTTATGATTTGAAATATTGGTTTTATAAATATATATTTTATAATTAAATAATATAATATATATTAAGGCTTAAATATGTAGTAGAAAATTTATTTTTGAAAAATAGTAAAAATACAAACATAAAAATTATTTTTATTAGTAGAAAAAAAAAGTGTTACTTATTAAGAATTTTTATTAACAATTTTATAGTTTTGGTTTTTTATAAGTCTACCATTTTTACTTTACTCATTTTAATTAGCATTGATTTCAGTATTTTCTCATGCTTGACTAATTCTGGGACTATAGTCCAAATTGTTATAAAGTTCATTTACTATATGTTTTCATATGTTGTTATGTCAACATTCAAAAACATCAAAAAGACCAAATAATAAATTTATCAAAAATGTGAATAAGGATTTTAACTCTTCAATTATAAAATTAAGTAATTATACAGTATATTAGCAATTTATACTAAATCTACTACTACTATTATATTATAATTATTGTTTATATCAACAAAGTATTTTAGTATTTTTCAAGAATAAATGTGATATCAAGTTGAAATTTAGCTTGCAGCTACTATTAAATCATATAGTTACTACAAATAACAATAATAATAATAACTATAATACTTTTTTGTTTATACATTTCCAATAAGAGCATAATTAAATTTAAATTCATATTTTTTAAGATTTCTTTAAATAAATTTACTTAAATAATAAGTAAAGTTTAATTATATAATATATTAAAACAAAAAAAGAAGGTAACTATGGTTATTGAAATATAAATCAAAAATTTCAAACAAATTTTTACTTGAATTAAATCTTTCGATTTTTCAAGTTATTGTTTTAAAGCTAAAGGCAATTAAATAACAATTATAAATAAGTAAAAAAAAAAAGTATGAAAAAAATCATTTTTTTTAAATTATAAAAAAACAGTTGCATTAAACAATATAAATAGAATTTTTCCAATATGCTCAATATTAATTTTAGCTGTAATAAAAAACAAACAATAGATAAATTAACTGTTCAAAATGTTCAAAATAGTCTGTCAATAATAGAATCAACCATTAATAGAATGCAACCAATTTATAAAGGATCAAAATTGTCTTAAAATAATTTCAATTAAATTGAATATTGATTCAATCAGAAATCTATTGATACATTTTCAAAGTATATAATCATTGCGTATTCTGTTTTGGTTTTAATATTATCTGCTTTTATATTTTCAAATGACTTTCAGATTTCATCAAGTTATATACCTGTGAATAATAATATTAATTAAAAAATTAGAATTATTTATAAAAAACGCATGGAAAAACCTAAAAACTAATAAAATTTTATTCATAATTATAAACTATTGTTTATCAACTCTTCAAAATCTTAATTGTTGTCAGTTATATATTTCTAGTATTTTTTACATGTTAAATTCAAATGATGAATTGAATAAAGTGATTATTTGATCATTCTTTTCAACACACAAATACTGATCAAACCTTGACAAAAATATAAAGTTGTTTGAATAAAACGACAGACTAAGTTAAGACAACTTAAGTAATGAAGCAATCAATTTATTCGATTCATGATTCGAACCAAACATTTAAAAAGTATTGAAAATCTCACTGGTTATTTAGATCTTGAAGACATGAGAAAATTTGATTTAAACATGAATATAATTAGTTTGACTTTAAGATTTATTTATGTTTTATAATCATAATTTCAATCTTATTAATTGATATATTTACAGTAATATAAATTTATCAAATTTAAAAGCAAATGAAAAGATACGAGCAAATATCATTAAAACCAAAACATAATTTGTTATGCTTATATATATAGGAATGTATTAATACATTTTTGGTTTAATTAATATTCAATTTAATTGAAAATATTTTTATACATTGTTCTCGAAATTTATTTTGAAAATTGTTTTTTTTCAAAATAATTTTTAACAAAAAGCTATGCTAATTTTAGTACAAAGAAAGAGAATAAATATAATTTTGAAAAAAATGTTGACAAAGCAGTATCAATTATAAGATCCTAAAATTCATTTATTTAAAAATTTTATTAATAAAAAAAATATTATTTTAATATTTTTATAACTTTTATTTATAATAATAAGTTTAAACCTTCATAATAAACGCCTTTAATCTAATTAATCTTTTTTTTTTAAATTATTTAACAAGAAAGCAATTATCATATTAAAGTAGAAATAGAATTGTTTCAATATTTTATTAGAATATAATTAAATTGAATAAATTTTATTTATCTATCTACAAGTTGTTACATTTTCGTCATCTACAAGTTGTAGAAACTTAAATTTTTTTTGTTTAAATTAAATTTAAGAAAATTTTTAAACACATTTTTGAATATTTAATTCAAATTTTTATATTCATCATAAAAACTCCTAAACATACAGTTTAACTATTGAAGTATAAATAAGCCAATTAAAATATAATTTTTATTAAAAAAAATGAAAAATTTCAATTTATTAATTGTAATTTTGTTAATTGGTAAGTTATTAAGTGTAAAATAGAATTAAAAAAAAAAAGTAATTCAATTTTGTCTTTTAAAATTTGTAATTTAAATGTTTCTATTGCACAAGGCACTAGTCAGGTAAGATCAAAAAACACTAATGTACCCAAAAATAATGTCAAACCAAAATAATCTACAACTAAAATATCATTTTTTTAAGAATCATTTTATAAAAATTCGTTTTAATATATTTAACGGAATTTATTTAAAAATGAAAATTATATTATTTTAAATTGGTACTTGTATTTTAAAATTTTGTTTAATTTCGAAAAATTATAAAAAAAACTCTTTTCTTAAATTATAAATTTTATAGTTTATTATTTTTATAAATTTAATAAAATTAATTATCAAATTAATCTTACACATTAAAATTTTTTAAAATTAACTATATTAATAAGAAAACAACTTTGTTTAAAAGTTAGAGTATCATATTATTTATTTGTTTAACTTTTTAACCGGATTATTGAATAAACCAAAATGCTTTAAACTTTGTAATTTATGAAAAACACTTTTATCAATTGATTCTAATTTATTATTGCTTAAATCAACTGACCATAATTTTTTTGAATTCTCAAATGTTTCAAAATCTATAAATTCAATTTGATTATATTTCAAATAAATTCTTTTCAAGTTTTTTAAATTAAAAAAAGCATCTTTATGAATTGTATTAATTTGATTATTGCTTAAATCGATAAACTCTAAACTTGGTAAGTTTTGAAATGTTCCATTATCGATTGATTCAATTTGATTATGGTTTAAAAACAATTCTCGCAAATTTTCCAAATTTTGAAAAGTATCTCTATGAATAAATGTTATTATATTATTGTTCAAATAAATAGTTGTTAAATTTGTTTTATTTGAAAAAGTATCTTTATCAATCAACTTTATTGTGTTACCACTCAAATTTATTTGTCTAAGAGTATTTACATCTTGAAAGGTATCTTTTTCGATTATGTCTAATTGATTATTGCTTAAGTTAATTACAAACAAATTTGGTAAATTACAAAATTTTTCTTTATCCACAGATTCAATTTGATTATTGGATAAATATAAAAACTTTAAATCATTCAAATGGTGGAATGTCTGATTATCAAATGATTTGATTTTATTATAACTAAGATCAATTTTTATTAATCTTTTTAAATAAATAAATAAATCCTTATCTATGGTTTGTATTTGATTTTTGCTTAAATTAATCTCTTCTAAATATTTTAAATTAAGAAAAGTCTCTTTATCAATCGATTCGATTTTATTATTGCTTAAGTTAAGTCGTTTTAAATTTTCCAAGTTTTTAAAAGTTTCATCTTCAATTGAATTTATTTGATTATTGCTTAGATCTAGTTCAGATAAATTTATTAAATTTTGAAAAACCTCTTTTTCTATTGATTTAATTTCAGTATTACTCAAATTAATTATTTTCAAATTTTCCAAATTGTTAAATATATTTTTATCAATTATTTGAATTTGATTATCACTTAAATTAATCTCTTTTAAACTTATTAAATTATTATTAATCTTTTCATTATCAATCGATTCTAATCGATTTTTACTAATATTTAGCCAATTTAAATTTTTCAAATTCTTAAATAAATCTTTATCAATAGATTTTATTTTATTATTACTTAAATTAATTCCATACAAGTTATTTAAATCTTTGAATAAACCATTATCAACTGATTCAATTCGATTATTATCTAAATGAATAACAGATAGCTTGTTTAAATTATGAAAAGTTTCTTTATCGATTGACTCAATTAGATTATTACTCAAAATAATACTAATTAAATTTTTCAAATTTTGAAAAATATTTTTATCAATTTGTTGGATCCGATTAGAGCTTAAATCAATTACTGATAAATTATTTAGATTATAAAATGTATCTTTATCGATTGACTCAATTAGATTATCATTCAAAAATAAATGATTTAATTTTGGTAAATTATGAAATGCTTTTTTATTGATTGATTCAATCTGATTATTACTTAAATTGATTATCAATAAATCTTGTAAATTTCGAAAAATATCTATGTTAATTGTTGTTAAATTATTTTTACGTAAATCGATTTCTATTAAACTTTTTGTATCTTGAAAAGTGTCTTTTTCTATTAATTCTATTTTGTTATCACCAAGATCAATAAAAAGTAATTTTGATAAATTTTGAAAAGTATCTTTATTAATTGACTTGATTTGATTTTCTTTTAGATTGATTTCTTCTAAATTTTGTAAATTATAAAAAGCATCTTTTTCGATTGATTCTATATTTTTACCACTTAAATCAATTTCCTTCAAATTATTTAAAAAATTGATACTTTCTCCATTTGAATCGGTTAAATTTATAAAATTTATTATGTTATTTTTATTCAAAGAAATCATTTATTTATGTTTTATTTTTAATTGTATGCTATATTCTTATTTGAATTTTTTAACTGAATAACAAATTTTTAAAGTATTTTAAAATATATTAGTCATATTTGAGACTTTGTTATTTTTATTTTTAAATTAACTAAAAAAAAGATTACCTTTAATAAGAATTATTAAATTAGAGAAAAAATAATGTTATTATGATTTTTATTTTTATAGTTTATAATAAGAAATGATTAATTGAAACCTTAAAACTTGATTTAATTTTAACATAGAATCCAAAAATTTACAGTTTTTAAACTGTATTACCATTTTTCCCTCATGTACATGTACTATTTTTTATTGTTTAACTGCAAATATTTTTCAAGTCATCATGTTTTTTTGTTAATTTAATGGTTATTATATAAGTTGAAATCAACAAGATATCTTATACTTGATCAATATGATTTAAAATTAACAATTTAGAAAAAACAAAACATTATCAAGATAATCATGAGTTTAATAAACTGAGCTTTAAATAGTTTTTAGTTTTACTTATGTAACACTATTAGCTCTTAAAAGTCAGTTGTATTTTTAATAATTTAAAATAAAAAATTAAAGTTAAATGTTTTATTAATAATTATATTCATCAAAATAATACAAAACAATATTATTTATAGTGTCTAGCACTGGAAGTTGCCACGCTTATTTGAATTGTTAATTTGGTAGTTTCGGAGTATTTTTAATTTAAATCAGCATTTTAAAAAATTGTTTTTTATCGATTTTGAATCAAGTTTTATGCAATTAACGAAAAAATTTTTAATATCATGATACCGATCAAAATTTAGATGAATTCTTTTCTTAATAAATTGATAAATTAATGAACAATGAACATATTTGTTTGAATTATCAAAACCAAAATCTATTACATGAATAAAGATCGAATTAAAATAAATCTCATTTATTTTGTATGATTCAAGAGTATTCATAAAATTACATAAATTTGTTTTACTTAAACACTCAATGGATAAATCAATATATTTTATATGTTTCAAATTGTAAAAATTTAATTCTAAATCAATGCAAGCTAGATTGTTTCCAATAGCTAAGTAAATTAAATCTTTGAATAATCTAATATTTGATGATAATTTAGAAAAATTTCTTATTTGGTTAAAGCCTAAATCTAAATACTTTAAATTTTTCAATTTTTTAAAATCAATATTATCTATAGAAACAATTTGATTATACGATAAATCAAATTGAGTAAATTTGTAAAGATCTAATTGAATTCCATCAATGGTTTTTAGTTTATTATTTTTTAAGTATATATCATTTAAAATTATACCGTCTGATTCCAAGTCTTGGATGCAATTAAAGCTAATGTCTAAATCAATCAAATTTTTAAATTGAGAAAAAAAATTTTTTTCCACATAATCTATACTGTTATTTGACAAATCCAAATTAGTTAAAGAATTCATTGAAAATTGCATATCATCTAACTTTTGAATTAAATTATTTGATAATTGTAAATCTTTAAATTCTGAATTAAAATTGAATACAATATGATCAAATGATTGAATGAAATTATTTCTCAAATTTAGAAATGTTAATTCAGTTAAATAAGAGAAACTATTGTTTTCAATGAAATCGATTAAATTATGTCCAAGGTTTATGTATTTTAATTTTGGAGTGTTTTTAAAATCATCTTGATTTATTTTCTTAATTTTGTTTTTTGAAATTTCAAAGTGATGAAGTTTATCAGTAAAATTAAAATTTACATCTTTTAAATTTTGAAATTTATTCTGACTAAGATCAATACCTATCAATGTGTTTGTTTGATTAAAATAAGAATTCTTAAGGCTAGTAAAATTGTTCAAGTTTAATGAAATATAATGAGATGAGATGATGTTTTGATTTTTATTGTTGAAATCATTCCATATTATTTTCTCAATAGGATTTGCATCTATAAAAATTCTTTGTAAATTTTTTAAACTTGAAAAACTTTTTGAATCTATTATATTTATTTTATTAAATATCAAACTAAGTTCGAACAAATTCTGCAAGTAATCAAACGAGTCATTTAATAATTTGATTAAATTAAATCCCAAATGTAACTGTGACAAATTTACAAAATTTTTAAAAACTTCTTTATTTATAAATTTAATTAAATTATGAGTTAAATCTAACTTTTCAAGATAAGAATGATTCAGCTTATTAAACGAATCATTCGATATGTATTCTATTTCATCATAACTTAAATACAATTCTTTAACACTTAATCCATCTAAAATAAAATCTGACAATAGTGAAAATTTCTTATTTTCTATAACCAGAGTGTCAAT
Organism: Brachionus angularis; assembly: GCA_021432725.1. Lineage (NCBI taxonomy): Eukaryota > Metazoa > Rotifera > Eurotatoria > Ploima > Brachionidae > Brachionus > Brachionus angularis. Next base: position 4,425,230 of record JAJVDD010000005.1, read on the forward strand.
AATTAAAAATTTGAATGATACATTTAAACATGGAAATTGAGTTAAATACTTTTGATTTTGTCTGCATAAGGTTATATTTATTGGTACTTGATTTCTTTTTTCTTGATCCATTTTTTCATGGCACTTGAGTTTTGTATACAAACATGAATAGGATGACATACATGCTTTATTTAAGCTTAATAATAAAAAGTAGTAAATATTTGCAAATTTCATTTTTATTTTTTAAAAAAAAGCAAAATTTAAATACTAATTAAACATCTATTAATTTTTAATTTTAACTAATTTATTATATGTACTGTTTGAAACGAAATTTAAAAGAATTGTCGAATTGTTATTTCTTGAAACTGTTATTTCTTTTTTTCAATAAAATTAACTTCTCAGCTTTTTTAGTTTTATATCAGCTTTTTGTTAATTTTCTAATTAAAAATTTATATCCTTAAAAATTAAGAACAATTATTTTTATTATTATTTATGTTTAAAATATTTAAAAGCTAAATTGACGTTTTTCAACTCTAAAAAGTCTACCAAAATAAATAAAATTTAATAGAAATTTAAACTAGAAGAGTTGAAGTAATTAGATCTTTTCTTAAATACACTTTCAAAGCTTCAGACAATATTCAAAATTACATCACTTCCTCATACACATAAAAAAGCTGCTGGCTTAATAAACAAGTTTTTCAATATTGTATTCATGAATAAGAGATTGAAAAATGAAATCAAAATTAAATGAAAAGAATGCTTGAAAAGATAATTTTAGAGAAAAAAATTACATAAGAAGCAGAGAAATTGAATGTTTTAAAAATGGAAAATTTGTTTACCCACATTTTCAATCAATAAAATTTTAATCTTAAATTAAATACAGTTACAACAAAAAGTTTCCGATCAAACGGATTCTATTAAAATTAAGTATATTCATGTAGAGCTCATTGAGCTCTATCACAATAGTACCAATTTTGCGTATTTCTTTTAAAAAGATGCCACTTTGTTTTAAATTTTCCTGATTCGCACCTCAAAAATGTTTTCGAACATTTACCATATGCTCATTTTTTTCATTTTAGTAAATGTAAATTTTGATTTTCACTTATTAAATTTTTTAATTAATCATAAAAATTACATCATTTTTTCAATTGTAAAATTTGAAATAACTATATAGTCTTTATTTTTACAACTTGAAATTTTTTTTTAAAATTTAAATTTACATAGTCTCAAAATATTGAGCTGATGCCTCAAAATTATTGTTATTTTAAAGCAAACTATATCAAATATTGGTATTTGAGAAATTTTTTTATTTAAATTTTGAATTTTTAAAAAAAATATTTTTATTACATTTTTTGCTTTTACAATATTTACATTATATTAATAAATCATTGTAAAAATTTATTTTCAATTTTATAAAATAGCTTGTTTAGTTTACTTAAAATTAATAAAAAAAAAATCAATTTCAATAATTTTAAAAATTAAATTTATCAAATTGAAATTTAAGCTATTATTTATAAATGCATTAAAAAAAAAGTCTTTAATAAGATGAAATTATTAAAATTTTTTTTTAACTCAAAAATAAATGGTATTGTTTTTTTTTTTAAATTATACAAAACTTAAATAATAAAATTTAACTATACAAATATTGGATGTGGTTAGTTATCTTATACACCAAAGTCTATCAAATTCTTATTGAAAGATAGACTAACTAATCAGATAAGTTATTATGTAAAAATGCATCAACAAATTTTGTAAAATTCCTCATATAATTGCAATTAAATAAAAAAATATAATATTTTAACTATTATTTGATTTTAATGTTAAAATCAAATGATTATTAACGCAAATTATTGACAAAGCTTATAAAGAAACTTAATTAATGTTTAAGAATAAATAAAGTTTAAGATGAAAATCAATTAATTTATATACAAAGAGTAAACCAAGTTTTCTACAAGCTAAGTTAAAATATTTTATGTATTTTATTAGTTAAAAAGTTTTGTTTGTTTGGTTTGCAATATTTTTATACTTTTTCTATAGGTTTATTTCATGCTTTTTTTAGTTAAAAATAATTATATCTTTACGGAAATAATTTTTATTTAAATTTTAATTACTATCCTTATAATTACTTAGTCATTTAAAAGCTAACATTTTTAATAAAAATCAATATAAAAACTTTTATTAACCAGAAAGTAATAAATTTTTTTTCAAGTATCTGAAATATCAACTAATAATAAGAAAAATAAAAAACGATACAAAATAAAAAATATTATCAAAGAATGGGCTCTAACAAGCACAGCACACGGTGTAGGGTAAAAAGAGAAAATTTTAAAACATTTATAGAAATATTTAAGAATTAATATTTTGTATTTTATAAAAAGAAACATAGCTAGAGCAGAGAATATTATTTTAAAATTAATATGGATCCTTTTTTTGCTTGTCAGTGTTTCATATTGTTTCTATACTATAATAAGTGCCATAATTGATTTTAGCAAATTTCAAATTCAGACTTCAATTCAAATAATTAATGAAGCATCGCCCATCTTTCCAGCAGTTGTAATTTGTAATTTAAATTCTTATATTGGAAATTATGTGCAAGATATTCTAGAATCCTCTTTGTATTATCGTAATATATCAATAAAAAATTTTAAAACAGCACGAGATTATGTTGATAATTCACTTGAAATTATAAACTCAGAAAAAATTCAACATGTTGATGAAAAAGATTTTTATATGTATAGTTATTATTTATCTGAAATGCTAATTAGCTGTAGATATCAAGATCAAAAATGTTCAATAAATGATTTTTCATATTTTTACAACCATGAATATGGAAATTGCTATCGATTTAATGGAGGAATGATTGGAAACATTGGAAAAAATAAAACTAAAGTTGAATTAAAAAAATCAAGAAAACAAGGTTGGAAAAATGGACTGCAATTAGAATTGTTTGTAGGTAATCCTGACATACAGCAGATATTTACATACAAAGCTGGTATAAGAATTTTAGTTCATAATCAAAGTGTAGTCTCGTATCCAGAAGATGAAGGAATCGACATTTCGACTGGTCAACAAACAAATATAGCAATTACAAGAACATTTATAAATCGTCTATCAAGACCATACAGTGATTGTATAGAAAAATTTGATGATAAAAATGTTTATTCAAATAATGTAAATCTAAAATCAATATATGAAAATTACAAAATCAGTGAGTATAATCAGAAAACTTGTTTAAAAATATGTTTACAGGATTATATATTTGATAATTGTTCATGCTATGATATTACCCTACCGGTGCCTAGACAAAATTATTCATTTTCAAATTATTCTTGTTTATCTGATGTTCAAATTAAATGCAAAATTGAAGCTGATTTGAGTTTTCATAATGGAGAACAAGTGGAAAAATGTAATTTAAATTGTCCATTAGAGTGTAATCAAATAAAATATGATTATAAACAAAATATTGCAAGTTATCCTATTAAGTGGTATGCTGATTTATTAAAAAGGTTTCCTAATTCTAAAACTCTATTTCAAACATATTATTTTGATTATAATAATACACAGCTTATTGATGATATTACTTTAGAACAAATGAAACAGTCTTTATTAATGGTAAATGTATTCTATGAAGACTTGAGTTATACTCTAATAACTGAATCAGCAAAAGTTACTCCTGATACTCTACTAGCAAACATTGGTGGCGTTATGGGTCTTTTTGTTGGTATTAGTTTTTTAAGCTTTATTGAAACTATAGAAATATTATTCTATTTAGTTTATTTATTTATTAAAAATGAAGTTCAATAATTTAGAAAAAAAAAAAACTCAATTTACCAGAATTTATTTTGATTCTTCTTTAAAAATTATGAACTTTGAAAAAATTTTAAATAAATAAACATGTTTTTAAAGTCAGTTTTAGAACGGCTTCTTATTTTTTTGATTTAATTTAATTTATTAACTGATTAAAATTTTAGAAATTTCAATTAAGATAAATACAACTTCATTTAAGACTTTGGAACCAGAATTAGATAATAGTTATATTGAAAACTAATAAATCTTTTATTAACTATCTTATCTAAGCTAAAATATTTTATATAAGCTTTCTATCAAATTTTTTATTTTATTTTTGAATTAGAGCTATTATCTACATGTAATTTATTTAATATTCATTATGGTAATTTAAAAAACTAATTCTCTTTTAAACTATTATTCGCATATTTTTATTGAAAAAAAAATTACACACTAGATTACTAGAAACACACAGAATATTATGTGGAGATCAAAATTTTAATTATTTTTAAAAGAGATAAAATGCCAAAATACACATATACAGTATTACTTGAACTACAGTACAAACACTACAGTTCTTCTTCTCTTCCTCTCTTCTTCCTCGAAACATGAAAAATATATGGAAGAATATTATATTTGCTAAATAACCAATTCAGATACAAATATTAAGAATATAACAAGAAAAAATATTGTTTTAATTTCTATTTAAGATATTGATTTAAATTTTTAACTATAAAACGCCTTCGCTCTCGTCATATGTCTTGTGTTTTTTAACGTTCTTATTTTAGCTTCAATTTCAATTTTTCTAAATTTATTTTATAATAAGTTTAATTTTATTGATACTGAAACAGATTTTATCTTTTCAAAATCAAATATTTAAAAAAAAAATTTGTTGCTGCTTGAATATATAATTAAAATATGACTTCATTTCCTTTTACTTCATTTTTAAAACTCCTAAACAGAATACGATTCAGATATATAAATATTTCGTTAAAGAAATTAATTTTTTTTTTAAAAATGAAAATTTTTTATTTGTTAATCTTAATTTTGGTGATTGGTAAATTTTTAAATTTCTATAAATAGAAATATAGAAATAAAAAAATTTTGATTTCATAATTTTTTTTCAAGTATGTAGTTTAAATTTCTCAAATGTAGAAAGTTTTTCAACACCAAGAAATTCTGATCATTCACATCCAACACGTGATGAAAGTAAAAAACCATCACACAGCCACTCTGGTACACCAAACAGTTCACACAAACCACACGATCAAACAGATAAACCAAACAGCTCACACAAACCACACGATCACACAGATAAACCAAACAGTTCCAAAAAGCCAAAATAATGGCCAAACAATACTTTATTAAGCTTTCTTAATTATTTTATTAAAAACTAGCTTGAATATTATTTAAAATGGAAAATGTATTTTTTTTATGAAAATGGGTAGTTAAATTTATTTTATTTTTTTTTCAAATAAAATTAAAAATCTAAAAAAATTTCTTAGATTTTCTAATTAAATTGAATAATTAACTAATTAAATTTTGCTTTTAGCACTTGATCTGAATTGATCTCTTTGAAAAAAACTTATTTATAAAGGTTTTATATTAAATTTCTATTCTCTACTAGATTAGTATATCAAGAACTCAAGTTTTTTTTTACCAATCAACTATATTGTACCATGTATAATTACAGTTTTGATGCTTGATTAATCATGTAAAATATTTCAATATAAATCTCAAAGTTTTGGTCTAATTTTTATTACAAACTATAGTTTGTAACTAACAAATTAAAATTTATTTAAATTTGCAATGATTGCATTCATTTTGAAATTTTATTCATAAATGAGTTATTAATAATAAATTATTTGAAAAATTTCTATGTTTTTTATTTTGTCAAAACTAAAATAAATTTTCTCACTAAAACGTGTTTAGATAATATTTTATCAAAAATGGATTATTTAAGCCTTAAAAAGCAACTAGAAGAACAAGATAGTTTAATAGAGTCTCTTCAACAAGAATTAGATGTTTTAACTCAAAAACGAGACGAACTAAAACCAAATGAACAATTAGCTAAACTGATAACAGAACACGACAAACTTAAGTACAGAATCCAAATTCTTAAACGAGTATAACTAAAACTCAAAATACTAATAAAAAAGATTTTCAAATTATTTATATTATTAATTTTATTAAAATAAACAAAGAGCATTCAAGAAGAGAAATCAAAATCGACAATGTCAAGTGGTAGTGGTTCTCAGCCTAGTGAAAATATTCAGACTCGTAAATTAACTAGTAAAATGGTAGCTCAAGATAGCGAAAGACACAAGTATTCTCTCAGTATTCCAGACACTTTATACAGTCTATTTGATCAAGCAATACAAGTCGAATACTCGAATCTACCCGAAGCTAGTGTTGTTATTACAAACAGTAAAGTTGCCGACTATCAATGCAACTCTGCCATGTCAATTTCCCAAGCTTTAAAATCTAAAGGTGTCAAATCAAATCCAAACGAAGTAGCAAACAAAATAGTCTCAAATCTAGCCAAAAATGATTTAATCTCAAAACTAGAAGTAAGCGGTCCTGGATTTATAAATATCTATCTATCAAAAGAGTTTGTTAAAAGTGAAATAAAAAAGCTATTAACTAGCGGTACTCAGGCTCCATTTGTCGGAGAGAGAAAAAAAGCTATAATAGATTTTTCTTCGCCAAATATTGCCAAAGAAATGCATGTTGGTCATTTGAGATCTACAATTATTGGTGAATCGATTAGTAGATTATTAGAATATTTTGACTATGATGTATTACGTTTGAATCATTTAGGTGATTGGGGTACACAATTCGGAATGTTAATAGCACATTTGCAAGATAAATTTCCCAATTATGCTAACGAAGTGCCACCAATAGGAGATTTACAAGCATTTTATAAAGAGTCTAAGAAAAGATTTGATGAAGATGAAAAATTTAAATCACGTGCATATGAATGTGTAGTTAAACTACAAAGCTACGATCCTGATATAATCAAGGGTTGGAAATTAATATGTGATGTATCAAGAAAAGAATTTGAATATATTTACAAAGAGCTTGATATAAAGTTAGTTGAACGTGGTGAATCTTTTTATCAAAAACTAATGGATCAGGCAGTAAAAGAGTTCGAAAAAGCCGGTCTAGTGCAAGTAGACGAAGGCAGAAAAATAGTATTTCCACCTGGTATGTCAGTGCCTTTGACAATAGTAAAATCAGATGGTGGTTATACTTATGATACTTCAGATTTAGCTGCTTTGCACAATAGACTTTTGACTGAGAAAGGAGACATATTATTGTATGTAGTCGATGCTGGACAATCATTACACTTGCAAGGAGTATTTTCAGCAGCAAGACAAATCGGTTGGTTGAAGCCACAACACAGAGTAGAACATGTAGAATTTGGTGTTGTACTTGGAGAAGATAAGAAAAAATTTAAAACAAGATCTGGTGATACAGTTCGTCTAAGAGATTTATTAGACGAGGGCTTAACACGAGCTTTGGCAAAACTAAAAGAAAAAGAAAGAGACAAAGTATTGACTCAAGAAGAACTATTAGCAGCTCAAAAATCAATTGCATATGGTTGTATAAAATACGCCGATTTGTCACATAATCGAACTAATGAATATATATTTTCATTTGATAAAATGCTGGAAGATAAAGGCAACACAGCAGTGTACATGTTGTATGCTTACACACGAATAAGATCAATAGCTCGTAATGCTGGTGTTAGTTTGGACAAATTGAAACAGTTTGTGCTAAACGATCAAGTTAGTTTAGAACATGAAAAAGAATGGAAATTGGCAAAATTAATTCTTAAATATCCAGAAATTTTATTAAAAACCTTAAATGATCTATTGTTACACTCTATTTGTGATTACATGTACGAATTAGCATGTGTATTCACCGAATTTTATGATTCGTGTTATTGTATCGAAAAGGATAAACAAACTGGTGAAATAAAATCAATCAATATGAGTCGATTGGTCTTGTGCGAATCAACTGCTAGTGTTCTAGCTACTTGTTTCCATTTATTAGGTCTACAAACTATAGAAAAGATGTAGTTTTAATATATTTAAAAAAAAAAATTTATTTTATTTACCAAATAAATATTTTTAAATTAAAATTTATTTTGGCTTTATGTAAACAAGTTATACCTCTCTGCTGTTTTTTAAGTTAACATCACCTTGTTATTTTTTTAATTTCTTAATTTAGATCTCTAAATTACTTAAAATGTTTTATTTTATTTCATTTTCAAGTATTATAATATTATAATATATTTTCAAGTCCTAAATGGATCATGTTAATTAAATCATGTTCACATAAAATTATATTATTGAAATTTTTTGATAATATGTACTTAAGTTCTGATTTAGTTTAATTTCATATTATACAAGCCTAATTGTTATACCAATAAGAGGTTTATTCATTTTTGGAAATTAAATTGTAAAAATAAAATCAAAAATAGAGTCAATTTTAGTTGTATTTATAGTCAAGATAGAAGAAAATTTTATTTATATTATTAATCTTATTCATTTAAAAATCATATTAAGCTAAAATATTTCTGAATTCAACTAAAATTCACTTATGCATCAAAATATATACTAAATCAAGTAAAAATTAGTATAAAAATTACTACAGAAATCCAAAATTAAAATCATTTAAAAACCATGCTAATCAAAAAGAAAACTTGAATTAAGATAAACAAAATTATTAAGTATGTTTTTTATATTTAAAAATTAAAAAGTATTTTTTTAACCAATTTAACCAATTTTGAAATTGTAAATAAAAGTCTATTTTCAAATAGACATAATTTATTTAGTTTTTGTTAAAATCAAAGCTTAACAATATAATAAATTTCAAAATTTTAATTTATTGTTTTAAAGTTTTAAAACAAATATGATAATTATATTAAATGAAAACTTTTAATGAATTTAAAACTTTTTTTTGTTGAGGCGATAATGATTTTCAAGGTGATGAAAATCTGGAATACATTTATATTTATCAAGTACACATAAACTAGAAACAATAGGAATATTTTTATTTGTGGATTTCAAAACTCTAAAAAAATATTTACTAACTTAGAAAGATTTCTTTACAGGTGTTGTACAAATTGATTAAATTTTGATTCAAATAAGCTTAGTGAATTAAGACTAGATTATTCATAGGTTCAATACTATCTCTATCTTGAACATTTACAATTGTGTTTTAATCAGATCAGAACTAACTAGAACTATCAAACAGTTCAAATAACTGTTTTTCTAATTTTGTAATAAATCTTATTCTAACGTATTGGATAACTTTTTTGTTCAAAGGTTAACAAACTGAAAAAATTTGAACTAAACTCATTTAAACATATAAATCGTTTGAATTCTTTTAAAGAAGAATCATCTTTTTCAAAGAAAGAATTAATGGACAAAAACCAATGATTTTGATGTTTTTATTTTTCAATAAATTTTTATTTGAATATATGAAGATTTATTTTACTTTAATATTTTAATGTTGAATTTTAAAAAACAAAATTCATTTTTTAAAAGAGACTTTCTTTTACAAGTTAATATTATTTAAATTTTCTTTTAATGTTTTTAATTTTATTTAAAAAAGGATTTCTAAGCAAATTAAGAAATTTAGAAATTTGCCGAAAACATTATAAAACATTATAAAAAATAATAAGATTAAAAAGTAAGCATTTTAATGAAAACTTAGCTAATCATTATTTAAACTTGGTTTTCAAACAAAACTAATAAAAATTCAATACCTAGTATTTTAATATTTATCAATTATTTAAATGTTTTTTTTTAAATGCTTTAAAATAGCTCAAAAGTAAACTTAAAATAAAATTTTAAATAAATTGTTAAATCAGTCAAAATATAAAAGTAATTTTAATTTTTTATAAGTTATATTTATTTCTAATTTCTAATTAAATAAATTCTAAAATACAGTATAAAAAAATTAATTAGCACATGATGGATCATTTTTAATAAAATTCAATTGATTCATATCTTGATTCAGACGAACTAGCTGATTGATTAAAGGCATTGTTTTTGAAAGACTATCGAATGAACGGTCTTTTTTAACAATTAGATATGACTCATCAATATCTGAATGCCAAAAGTTATCAAATTCAACACAACTATAAAACAATCTTAGTTGATCATCAAAATAAATAAGTGCATACTCTGAATCAACAGTTTTTTTATGAGGTTTACCAAAGATACCATGCACAGTTACCTCAGTTTGTGTTTTATAAATACCTGGTCTTGATTTGTCTAATTTTACACTAAAATTAGCACTTTGTTTTTCATTCAAAAAACTTTAAATTTATTCAAATAAATTTTATCAAATTCAATTTAAAATAATAATATAAATATCAACTTGAACCAATCTTGTTGGATTTCTACAGTATCTCCTTTAACTGAATCTAAAGATTTTATACAACTTACGAAATTTTCTTCAGGATTTTTGGAAAACTTAACTCCCATTAAATACCATGTTCCAGATAGTTTACTATTATCAAAACCAGCAGCTGGCTTTACATTAGGGCATTTTTTTTTACTTAAAATAGAACCTCTAGTTTCGGTTAATAAGACTATTAAAAAAACTGTTAGACATATTATTCTATTCATTTTTGGTTTATTTGGATTTTTATTTTTGCTGATCAAAAATTCTTTTTTTTTAATTTTTATACTAATTTTGAATGTTTGATTTTAAAATGTTAAATAAATATTAATAATTAATATTTATATTTTAATCTGGAATTTATTTTCAAAAAATCTAAATCTTATTACAAATATGCACAAAATTCTAAATTTAAAAATTTTAAATTTTCAAGTTATCAATAAAAAAATTTCACAGAGTATAAAGTATATGATGTAAAATAGAACTACTTTTTTTTTTACTTTAAATAGTTTTTGTAAAAAACCATTTAATTTAATTTAATTTTCTATTAGTTTAAGAATTTATTTTTTAAATATTATTTATTTAGAATAATAGACATTTAATTTATATTTTAAATTTAGCATCATATTTCAAAACTAATCTATTATAATAAGCAATTTTTTATGAATTAAGATATTTAAAAACTTTAATTAGATCTAATTTTAAAAAACAAAAATGGTGATTTTTTAGATACATTTGTGAGATAATTCTTTTTTTTTTTAACTTAAATTGCTTGGGTTAGGATAAAGATTTTCCCTTGAAATAAATAAAACTATAAATAAAAAAATTTTATTCCAACGGCTTGATATAGGGCCAGCCGAACCGATTCTTAATTGTCAAAACTATGTTAATATAGCGCCATAGTTTAATACTAAAAATATCTCACTTAAGAATAATTATATTTCTAAAGTTTTAAGCCTAGTTACAAATTTATGAAAAAGCTATTATTTTGTAAATTAAAATAAAATTAAAAACTTCAAATTATTAAGACATCACAAGTTATTCTAAAAAGCTAATTTCTAATAAAGCTATTAAAGAAATCGTTTCAACTAATTGTTTTCATTTCTCAAATTCAAACATGCCAAAACGCAAGGTTTCCACCAGAGGTTCAGTATGAACCACAACCCCACGTCAACAAAATTTTTCAAATTGTTATTATATTTAAAGGTCTCCAAGCAAATTTTTGCAACTTGGTGTTGAATTTTTATGTTCGCATAAATGCGAATACCATATTCTCTTGCCTGCTACTCATAGAAATAAAGTTGATCGAATAATTATAACTATAACAATTTTTTTAATTTTTTATGAAAAAAGTTTGAATTTCACATATTTTCTATTATTCTAAAATGATTAGTTTTGGACCTTTTTTAGCAAAAATTTTTATTTAATTCCAAAAAAATTCCAATTTTTAAGAGACATGTTGGAATGTAAGTGGCTACAAAAAATACAGTAATAAGGTATATGTCTTTTAATCAGCTTAATAATTAAAAAACTAAAATCTTATCTCTCAGTTGTAAATATTTTAATGCTGTACTGAAGCAAGACAAACATTTATTTTATTGCGCATCATTCAGTGAGTAATTTAATGTTATTTTCCAAAGGAAAAATTAGGAATTTTATAAAAAAAAATAAACATTTTGTGAATAAATAAAAAATTAAAATAAAAAAAGACGACAACATTATAAGCTACTGTAAAATAAAAGGGAATTAAAAAAAAAGGAATTATGTATAAAAAAATTTAAATTTTTAGTTTGAAATAAATAATGTTTGATTGTTGATGATAATAAAACTATGATTTTAAAAAATTAAAATCAAAATCTTAAGATATTAAACAAATGTCTGTAATTTTCCAAAATAATCAGTATCAATATGACATTTTTATTTCATATGAACTGCATTTAAAAGAAAAAATTGATATATTTCAAAATAAGTTGACGGAATTAGGGTTAAAAATTAAGAAAGATGATTCTTTTTTTATAAATAATAATTGTAATATAAATATTGAATTAAAAGATTGCATAAAAAATTCGAAAGTATTCTTATCATGCAAAACTGGAAATTATGAATCAATAAAATGTAGTAATGAAAAAGAATATGCACATAGTATTTCTAAAAAGATTTTGGTGATAGAAAATTTAGATGAAAATTGGTATAATTTAGATTTTGAAAATATTAAAGATACAAATGATTCTTGTTTTATTGTATGTTTTAAATTAAAATTTAAATTAAAGTGAATTAAAATTAGAATTAAAAAAGATAATTAAAAGTTTAGGAGAAACTTTTGAAAAAATTGGTGAAAATAACGAAGCCTTAATATTTAAGATAAAAACATATGATACCCAAAAAAAATTAATAAATAATAATGTTCATATTGATTTGGCACAATCAATTAATAATTTAGGCTTTGTTTACCAAAAAGTTGGTGATAATGAAAAAGCATTAAAATTTTTTTTGGAATCGTATGAAATAAAAAAAAGAATTTATGCTGATAATGATAATATTGATATAGCACAGTCGATATATAATATAGGAGAATGCTATCAAAACATAGGTGATAATGAAAAAGCATTGAAATTTTATTTGCAGTTATATGAAATGAAAAAAGAAATATATGATGATAACGATCATATTGATTTGGCGCATTCACTAAATAGACTTGGAGTTGTATTATTTATAATAAAATTCATGAATATGAAAAAGCAAAAGAATATTTTGAAAAAGCATATAATGTAAGAAAAATATTATTTAATAATATTGATCATATTGAATTAGCACAATCACTGAATAATCTAGGTTTAAGTTACCAACATACTGGTAATTATGAAAAAGCATTCGAATTTTTTCGGGATGCATATCATATGAGAAAGAGATTATCAATTTAATTTATTTGCAAGTTCAACACCAGAATATTATTATAAACTAATTATATTTTTTTTAAATTATTTAAAATATTTAAACATATTAAAAATAATTAATTTTTTAATCTGTTGATAACAATTTTATTAAAATGATTTTATGTGATAATAGTTTTTTTTTTAAATTTCTAGCTTTGAAAGTGCATGGTTTTAATAAATTTTGGTATCAATCAGTAACACATAAATTGAGTTAATATTTGTTTTATTTGTCTAATTGTAGAAAAAGATTCAAAAAATGAAGATAATCTCCCGTTTAGTTTATTTGCAAGTTAAACATTAGAATATTATTATAAACTAATTATGATTTTTTTAATTTTTTAAATAAAAAATTTTTTGATTATAATTTACACTTCTTTTTTCAAAATGTTTTTTTAAGATTTTACCTCTTTTAAAAACCTTGCTTAATATTTTTTATTATATAAGAAATCTGAAAAAAATCTTAAAATTAAAATAAAATTTCTTAATTTTCAAATTTATGAATCATAAATATGAACAACCTTAAAGCAATCCAGTTAATAGAATTAAAACAAAATAATTTAGAATTAACAAAAGAGGGTTCTGAATTTTTAAAATCAATAGAGCACAACAATTTTGCTTTTTGCGTGTGTGTTGGTCCTTATAGACAAGGCAAATCATATCTTTTGAATAGATTGGTAGACAAGAAAAATGTTTTTGATGTAGGACATTCAGAACAAGTATGTACAAAAGGAGCATGGATATATACTGAGCATATATTTGCTGACAATCACAATTTAAAAGTGTATTTTATTGATACTGAAGGTCTTGAATCAGAAAATGATGAATGGGATACAAAAATATTTTTGCTATCTTATCTAATTTCGTCTGTGTTTTTATACAATAGTAAAAATGCTTTAACATCGGACGCTATCAGAAAGTTATCAGCTATTTCGGTTTTAAAGAGAATTATTTTTTCAAATAAAGAAAATGAATCAACAGGATTTAAACCAGAATTTATTTGGGTCATAAGAGATTTTGCTTTAAATTCTAAACTCGAAGCAAATGAACGTTTAAAACAATTTTTAAAACTAGAAGAAAAATTATCGATTCCAGATGCAAATGATCCAGATTATAAAAAAACGATGCAAAAAATAATTCAAATAAACGAAAAAAATGAAACAAGGAAAAAAATAAGTGAATCATTTGAAAAATTAGAATGTATCTATGTACCTGTACCAGTTTCAGATAGTATTGATGGCAAATCTTATGAAGAATCACTTCAATCATTGAATGAAATGGATGAAAATAAATTAAGATCTGAATTTAATAAATCCATAATTAAAATTAGAAACATGATTAAAGATAAAGCTAAAATTAAACAAATTGAAAACAAAAAATTAAATGGTTTATTGTTTGAAAAATATTTAAGAGAAATCTTAAAATCGATTAATTCAGAGAGCAATATAAAACTAAATGATATATTAGTATCAGGTATTAAATCAATAGCTGAATTGTCATTTGAAAAAGCCAAACAAAATTATACAACAAAAATGGATTCTCTAGTATAATCAGGAAAAGAACCTTTTACCTGGGATGTTTTCAACAAGGAAGAATTAAATTTAAAAATACAAAGCTTAGAAATAATTCAAAATAATATTGGTGATATTTCAAAAGATTTTTCTAATGAATATATAACAAAATTTAATGAATTCAGAGAGATTAAACGATTAGATAATTTAATTGGTGGCAAATTATTTGAATATAGAGAAATAAATAAAAAAAATATTGATTCTTTTAATGAAAAAAAAGTGGTTGAGCTATGGAAAAAAGAAATAGAACCAAGATATAACTTGTATAATTATATTTCGTTTTCTTCGAAACACAATTTCGATAATGAAATAGAAAGATTTAAAAATAATAAGCTAAAAAATGAATTAATTGAGGTAGATAATTTAAACAGATTTTGGAATCAGAATTGTTACAAAATTGATTATCAGAATGCTAGAGACAAAGTATATTCTTATTTCGATAAAATTGAAAAAGATCAAAAAGAAGCTGAATATAGAGAAAAATTGAAAAAACAAGAAGAAGAAAAGAAAAAGTTACAGCAAGAGTTTGATGAAAAAATAAGAAAAATGGAAGAAGAAAAAAACAGAATAATACAAGAAAGAAATAAAAATAGAGATGATTACTTTAGTTCATCTAATAATTGTATTTTATATTTTATATTTCTTTAAATGCTTATTTAAAAATTGAAAAATTTTTTGTTTTAAGCTTTTCCAATATTTCGTGAATATTCTAATTTTTCTAGTAGCTCATGTGGATCAGGTTTAAAATTTTTTTTGTTTAAAATATATAATATTTTATTATCTAGTTGCATTTATTTATTATCTAAGGTCCCAAAGTTTATGGTACATATGAAAGTAATGGAAGTGCAAATGGAAGAAATCTCTATGAAGGTTCCAGAGGTGGTATTTATTATGAAACAGCTTCTGGCAACAGAGTATATGTCAAAAGAAAATAAAAAAATATTAAAAAAAACCTTTCTAATAAATTTAAAAATCTTTTTAAGTTTTTTATAGTGTTTTATAAATTGAGATACTCTATTCTAATATAAATTTAATTATTCAAAAAATTATAAGATATTTCAAAATTTAATTTTAATTTATTGAGTAAAATAATATTTTGTAATTAATTTTTGATGCTTTGTGTTACCAATCAGTTAATAGCAACTGCAATCAAGTACAATAATAAACAAAAGTGTTATTAAAAATAACAAATTATTCATATATTCATATATAACGGTAAAATTACCATATTTGAAATCAAATTTACATACCCGCCCAATTAACAAAAACAATATTGTTGACGGCTTGATAAAGGACCAGCCGAACCGATTCTAAATACTATATTAATATTATACTATATTAATATAGCGCCATAATTTAATACTAAAAATATCTCACTTAAGAATAATTATGTTTCTAAAGTTTTAAGCCTAGTTACAAATTTATAAAAACTATTATTTTGTAAATTAAAATAAAATTAAAAACTTACTAAAATAGTACAAGTTAGTTAAAAGCTAATTTCTAATAAAGTTTTTAAAGCAACTATTACAACTATTTGTTTTCATTTCTCAAACATGCCAAAACACAAGGTTTCAGCCAGAGGTTCAGCACGAACCACAACCCCACGTCAACAATATTTTATATATTAGAAAAAAAATCATTTTGGTAAAGTATTTTTATCTAAATTAAATCAGTCTTAATATAGAAATTTAGCTTTAAAGTAACACATCTTACTAAATATAATATAAATAAAAAAAAAATCAGCATCCCAACATGAGAAGCTCGTCAAGATCTGCAAAATGGTATGCAAAATATAAATTTTTATCTTTTCTCACCGCTTTGCTTCTTTTTTTATTTTAATGAAAACATCTACCTATTAAGCCCTTAGTATAAGCCGTTCAAGTTAAATAAAATCTTTTTTTAAAAATGATTGAAAAGACAAGGGCTTTTCGACAAAGTTAATTTTTAACTAATATTCTTATTTTTATTATTTTTATAAATATTTAAAATAATCAATCTATGGATAATTATAACGAGTAATATTTGTATTTATACATTTTTATAATTTTAATATTTTTCAGGTTTTTCACTTTCTTTTTCATAAAAAATTTTGATAAATCTAAAAAAAGAGCTAAAAAATATATTATTGCTATTGAAACTATGGCAATTATTGTTGTTGATTTAACAACTGTTTTGATAATTATGATTTCATTTTGTTGATGTTCACATTTCTTACCATAATAATACTGAACGCATTTACACTCTGTTGAATAAGAATTATTATTTTCATTATTGAATATTTCTTGACAATAACCATTATTGTTACAGGTTTGATTTAAACAAAGATTAATTTTATTTTCGCAATTTAAGCCATAAAAATATTTTTCATTGCATAAACATTTGTATTTGTTATTAGAAATGTTATGTTGGTTAGAATTATCTATATCAATGCATAAAGCATTATTTAAACATGGGTTTGATGAACATGCTCTTAAATCATATTCACAAGAAGGGCCAGTGAAATTTAATAAACATGAACATTTAAATTTATTTAAATATGATTCATATTCACATATTCCATGATTAGAACAATTAATCAAACAATTATTTAAATCAATATTTTTTATTGAAAGAAGTGTATTGATATAATTGATATTCTCTTCTGATTGATTAAATGAAAATAAAATCTCTTTTGAATAATTTAAATTGATTTGATTTGATGTGATTGGAAACGTCATAAAATTGGAATTTGTAAAACTTAAAACATTATGCAATGTGGTCAAAAAAGTTTCTATTGAATAAATTGTTGATAATTTTTCATATGATTGATTATTTGCAAATGAAATGGTACTAGTTTCATTCGATATTATTTCGTTTGTTGAATGCAAAGAACCATTTAAATTATTTGTATTCTTGCTACTTTCATAAGTAGAAATTTCATCAGTTGTTTCTTGAGTTGATTCGTGGTTGTATTTTGTATGTGTTATTGTATTATTTGTTGAATTATAATTTGTGCTTAAATTTTGTTTTGTACTTTCAAATATTTCGTTTGTTGTTTGTATAAAGCTATTATTATTTATGTTTTCAAGAGTATAAATTGTATCAGTTTTTTGTTGAGTTGTTTGATACATAGACTTTGTTTGTAATATCATTATATTTGTTGAATTATAATCAGTGTTTAATCTATCTATTGTACTTTCAAATATCACAAAATTTGAATTATTTTCATTTTCTAAATTACTACTATTATTTTCATTCATCAAATATATATTATCTACTGACTGTATTAATGTTAGAATATTAAATTTTTCCTCAATCAAATTAATGTATTTAATTTTAAATGATACATTATAAATTCCTTGACTAGTGTAAATATATTGAAAATTGATATTATTTTCGATTATTTCATCATAAATAACTCTAACATAAAATCTCCAGTTGTTATTATATGTTATTTTTGAAATAATGATTGAATTATTCAAAGAACCATTATGAAATAAATTAAAGTCTGTTAGTTCACAGTATTCAGAATTATCTATTGCTAATTCAGCATATTCTTTATCTTTTAAGCCAAATATTACTGGGAATAAACCAATTTTTGATTCGAATAAACCAATTTGAGTTTGATTAATATAGTTATAGCTTTGGTTTAAATAAATCTGATTTGTTTCGTAATCTATTCTAGATGAATAGCTTTTATAATTTTCTTCATTTTTTAATTTCGAGTTATAACAATTTTGAAAATTAGTCAAATTACACTCAAGTATTCTAATAAACTTTAAAAATCAAATAATAAAATTTTAAGTTTATTAAATTTATTTTTGAACTTGATACTCCAATTTTCACATAACCAGGCTTTAAGCAAAAAATTTCAAAACCCTTAACCACTTTTGTGACACCTAAACCAATTAAACTTGTTAATAAAACACCATATGGATAAGCTAATGTGCTAGCTAATTTGAACTGAATACTTTTTGGTACAACTTTTTAAAGACGAAAATTATTGATCAAAAATAGATTTTAAATTTTCTAGTTATTTACAGTAGCTATATAATCTAAATGTTTTCGGTGTTTCATTATTATTAAAATTAATTTCTAAATCTAAAAAATTTCTGCTTATATTTTTGGTCTCTATTGTTAAACTACAATTAAACGTTTGATTAGTTACAACTGTGTTTGGGCATCTCAATGAAGTTTGGAAATATGGTACTTGATTTTATTAAAATAAATAAATATTTTAAAAAAATATGTTAAAACTACCTTTATAATATTTCGATTTATTAGGCAATTTTTTGACCATAAGTAATTTATTGTATTCAGTTGAATTATTCACTTTGATTATTAAATTAAAAATTCCAAACAAAAAATATGTTTTTGGAATTAAAATATAATTAAAACTAGTTTCATCAATTATCAAGTTGAATAAAAGTTTTCTGGAACTTTTAGTAAATTCACTTAGAACAAAATCATTATATTTTTCAGCAAAATAAGTTAAGCAAATATCGTTCGTGTTTTTTTCATTATAAATCTTTAATCGAGTATTTACAGTTGTAATAAACGGAATCCAGTCCTTTTTAACAATCAAATTACCCAACTGAGTTTTATTATAATAATTATAACCAGCTTTAGCGATTAAAAGAGTCGATTTGACTGAATTATTTAAATGAATGTTTAGTTTATTTAAACTATACGAGTCTAAATATTCACTACATGTCATATCATAAGAATTATCTGCGCATTCAATAAAATTTGCTATCTTTTAAATGAAAAAATTAATTTTATATAGAATATGAAATTTGTTTGAGTTTTTGAACCTCTAAATAAAAATATTGTTCATTATCACTGTAAAATTCTAAGCCAGTTAAAATTCCATCTTGCTTAATTATACTATTAAAAAATATTATTGCACTATAGTTTCTGGATATTGAGTCATATACAGTTCTATTTAGATCTACGGGCACTTAGATAACACTTTTATCTTAAAATATTTTTTATAAATTAACCAATTTAAAAATTAAATTACATTTTTCGTTTTCTCCAACATCAGTTATATTTCTAATTTCACCATCAGAAAAATCAATTGTAAAATTTGTTTTAGTTTGTTCGGTATTCTTAAAATAAAACTTGCATAAAAACTCTAAGCCATAATTTATGTTATTAATAGGACAATTTATCAAATATCCAAATCCTTTTTGTAAAATTTTATAATTTTGCCAAAACAATTAAAAAAGATAAAATATTTTTAAAACCTATTTGGATAAAAATTGAAATAAGAATTATTATTTTAAAAAAAAATTTCATTTTTAGAATAATGAAATAAAAGAAAAATTTTAATCTAAATAAACTAAAAAGTCAAAACTAAAGTTTATAAATTATTAATTTGTATTTAATTTTGTTTATTCAAGAAATTTTAAATTTTTGAAAAAAAAAAACAATAAAAAAACAAGTGTCATACGATTTTTCTAGCTAAAAAGAATATTTTTTTTAAACACTAGTTTCAAATGATGCTCATTTTCAGAATTTAATTACCATAAAATAAATAAATTATATTTTTGTTGAGTTTTTGATTTAATCGAATGACTTTTATTTTTGAAATGAATTTAAATTATTTAATATTAAAACTTGATGTTGACATTTTATGTATTAAACCAATTTTAATTAAAATTTTTTTTACATGATTGCAGTTTTTATCAATAATAAATATTTAAAAACAATTAATATAAAAATATTTATCTGATGTTTCTAAATTATTTATTTAATAATTGAAAATTTAAGCTGAAAAAACTTTTAAGATCGATAAGTAATTTTTCTTTTAGAAAAAATACTTCTTTCCTAATTCATATGGAAAAAACTAATTAAGAACAAACATTTTTTCTTTTTGTTTTTCCAATTATTTGACTTTCTTTTCTTCTAGATGAGATAAAATCATTTTGCAAACTTTTATCAAAATTTTTTACAATATTTAAATTTCATTTAAAATTAAATTTTTTTTTAACTCATGAATTCTATTTAATTATTAAAGTATTTAAAATACTAATTTTAATACTTTTTAACATAACAACAACCGCAGTCGTTTTTTTTTTAATTTTTTTAACTCAATCGCCTTATTAAAATTCTAGTCTTCAGTCTTTTGTTCTTTCCTTAAACTTTTTTGAATTTATTTTTTGAATTTTAAAAGTTTCTGTCATTTAACAAAATTTTACTAGAATATTCTTAAATAATTAAAATATTTTCTGCTTAATATTCTTCTAAATCAAAAAGTAACAGCTAAAAAAATTAAAGAAAACTGGGATTATAAGTCAACATGCGTACAATTCAAAGAAACTATCTGAATTAGGTTTGGCATATAAAAAAGTGACCAAAAATTAACCAATTACAAATGCTCACATACAAAAAAGAATTGAATTAGCTCGAAAATATATTGGCGATAATTTATCAACCAAAACATCGTTTTTACAGATGATCCTCGAGGATCAAACGAATGAAACTATTAAAAAAATATATTACAGCTGGAATAGTAGACTCTTAAAGGTTGTAGAAAATCAAGGAAAAGAGGTTTCCTTAGACTATTTAAAATATTAATTAAAGACCAAGTGTACCAAAAATTTTATCGTATTAAAAGATCATTACTTTAGTGTTTGGTTAAAAAGATTTGAAGACGATTTCTTCAAAATTACAGTTTTCCAAAAAATGAAATGGTGTTGATTTTTCAACTATTATTATTAAATTGGCTGTAAAGAAAATTCCCCGCAAATTTAGTAAAATATTCAATCAATTTATCCATTTAATTATCTATTTTAAAATTCTTTTAATTAAAATTTTAAACTTTTGGAAATGTAACAATTATTGACTAGTAGGCAAAGATAAACATATCTACTCAACTACTCTTCTTTTTTATAAACATTTAATTTTCTTTTAAAGCTTTTTATTAATTTAAAAAAAAAATTATTATTATCTTAAAAATTAATCAAACAATTGATGAACAATTTTTATTTAATTAGAAGAACATGATTCAAAATTTATTAATTGAAAATTCTCAATAAAATATTGAAAGAATTACTAATATTTTTATTTTAGTTTTTTTCAAAGATATTTTAAATAAATTACTTAATCATCACTTATTGTCCTTAAATTTTAAGTCTGTTTATTTTGTTATAAAAATAAAAATTATAATAGTTGCAGTATCTACTTAATAAATTAAAACTTTTCGCATTTTTTACAAAATATTAATAATTTTAAAATTTTTTGAATTTTTTGAATATACTATAATAAAAGTCGATGATGAACATAATTTCAAAGGGCAATAATAAAGAAACAAATATTTTAGATTCTATAAATCTAAAAGATGGTTCCGTCAAGTATCAAGTTAAATACAAAATTGAAAAGTCTTCTGCTACATTTAAGCTAAGGAATTTAAAAACGAGTCTAACTAAAACACCCGGTTGGCTGGTTGTGGTCGGAAGTTTGAGTTTCTTATTTTTAGTTTTGATGCTCATAATAATTCTGGTTTTGCTGTTAAACACACAAAGAGAAGGTATTTTAAATGAGGATTGTAGTTTTCGAAAATGTTCATCTAGATTAAATTTAAATTGTATTAATAAAACATGTCAATCTAATTGTAAATTATTAGTTTAAATTATAATCTTTATTAAATGTTTTATAAATTTTTTTAACAGCTATTTTTACACCAACAAATCAAACACCTATTACTACTTTATTAGAATGGACAGCAAGTTTTGATTCACATAGTACAGGATTCGATAACGAAACAGAAAAAGAATATCAATATGAAACTACTTTAGTTCAAGTTGATAAAAATGATTTAGAAGGATCATCAATAACTAGTCAATCTAAAACACCAAAAACAACAACAACAACAACTCTATCTACAACAACTAATGACTATTCAATATTATCTCTTTCAACTCTTGGTTTTAGAATATTTTATAATGAAACTTATTCTCATATAACCACATTTAAATTTTTATCTAGTCTAAAATCTAATTGTACACCGGATTCAGTTTTATGTGCTGGTGGATCATATAAAAATTCAGATAATTTAATACTTGTCTCTTGTGGAAATTGTTTTGCAATATTAAGTCGAACTTCTTTGAATTCTCCAAAATTTATTGGATCTGCTTATTGGTATTTTACACCTGATATGAGTTTTGGTTTTTCACCTACTTCAAATATAAAGCAAGGCCAAGCAGATACTCACGATCTAGAAAATAGATTAAGATTATCATGGCATCTTAATATTGCGGGTGGTTGGAGACTTGGTAATATAACATATCTAAATTCAGATGTTAATTATCGAAAGTATATTTTCATAAATAATTTTATTTAAGCAAATAGTTACCGTATTTCCTTGCTAGATATTGCAGCACCCAAAGTTAAGACGCGTCTTTGGTGCATGCTCATGCTCAAAAAAATTCATGAAAAATAAAAAACAATTTTTAATTAACAAAAAAATCTGAAATTAAATAAAAATATTTTCTATTTTTTTCGATTTTTTTTTTGAATTTTTAAATTTAAACTTAAATTTGAACAAGCAACAGTCAGATAAATTATAACATTGGCGAGATGTCGTTTGGAGCATGCACCAAAGACGCATCTTAACTTTGGGTGCTGCAATATCTAGCAAGGGAATACGGTATTTAAAACCTTGTTCATTCTTTTTAAATAAAAATATTCAATAAAATGTATTATAAAAGGTATCCTAGATTTTATTAGATCTGATTTACTATCATCTAATTATAAATGAATCTATTTCCAAAAAATTAATCCTAAACAATTTAATTCTAAAATATAATTTAAAAAACAAATTATACAAAAAAAATCAATTAAACAAATTTTCTTAATTTTTTCAATCATATATTTATATTAATGGCTTAAAAGAACTTTATCAACAAACAACTTTTGTATTAAAAAATTCAACAGAAGTATTAGTTATATAGGTAAAAGCTTTTTTTCATATGATGATTTAGCATCAGCTGATTTTGATGATATTAAACTATTTTCACCAACTGAAATATTCAATGAAAATTTAAATTAAATTTAAATTTTACAAAATTATATTTCTGTCATAATTAAGATGATGAATTCATCAATTAATAACATTAAATGTGACTAGTTATTATTTTAGAAATATTTGTTTAAAAAATAAAAACTAATAAATGTCGTGTTAATAAATAAATTAAAAATTTATTGACTATTTTTGGTCAGAAAATTAAATTGACCCATTTGTACTGACTATTGATTTAATTTGTTTGCCAAACTGCTTCGTTACAATTAAGATTCCTAGTTAAATCAGTACCACTAGTAGACATGTGCATATTTCGAATTAATTTTTTAATTAATTTTATTTTTAAATCGGAATAACGTTTAAAATAATTTTTACAATTGTACATAACATGAAAATAGCACATTAATATACGAACATCTTCAAATCTTTTTATTGCAGCATTATATGATGCATCCCAAGCATCTTGTACAATAAGTTCCGGATTAAACTCAACACCAAATTCATCTGCCAAATCGTGTAAACCTTTATAAAATTCATCAAAGTCTTGCTCTTTCTTGCTCTTGCTCATGACTTGAAAGACAAAATGTTATTGGATGTACTTTGTGATGTGCATCAGTTCTTACTAACACCAATAAAGGAAAACCATTTTTTGTTAATTTTTATGTACCAATGTGATAACAACGGGGAAGATTAGAATCTATTCGAGTAAATAGTGCTTTTGTTGTTACAATCAGACTTAAATGACTGTCTTCACCTCCATTATTAATAACAATTTTATTACTATTAGTGTAATTTAAATTAACAAAAAATGGCTCGTGATCAGCTAATTCCTGTGAGAATAAATATTTCTTAACAATATTA
Organism: Brachionus angularis; assembly: GCA_021432725.1. Classification (NCBI taxonomy): domain Eukaryota; kingdom Metazoa; phylum Rotifera; class Eurotatoria; order Ploima; family Brachionidae; genus Brachionus; species Brachionus angularis. The sequence continues at coordinate 4,449,781 of JAJVDD010000005.1, forward strand.
AGAACTGAGGCTATTGAGTTTTGGTTCATTTTTCTATTACGGTTGTTAGTGACAAAATTTTGAATCTACTTGTTAAAAAAATAATTATTTATCAACATACATATGTTTTATTAATAATCATGAGTAAAACCTTACCTGTTTTAAAGATGGAATTAGATTTGCAGGAATATTGTATATATTTACGAGTCTATCTAATACACAGCTCGGTATAATATCATTGTCTTCCTTGATTATATTTTTAATATATTCACGAACTATAGGATTTATACCTCTAGTTTTTTTTAAATTCGATAATATGCCAGAATGCTCTCTAGATTTATAAACATAATGCTTTCCAGTTTTTTGGCATATAAAAATTCTTAATTTTAGTTTGCATCCAGCTTGGTTGCAATTACACACTCGGTAAATACGTCGCATTTGATGCATTTCGGTTGATTTACAATCAATACATGAGCATTTGAATAAGCCACTGTTATTAGTTTTTGTGTGGAGGTATGATGTTGATAAAAAACTATTATATTCAGTAACTTGGTCAAAAACCTTAAACAATCTAAACTCGCATTTTGATTTGTACTTGTAGCTGGAACGTGATTTGCTGGTAGTTTTGCTAATAGATTTGCTGCTAGTACATTTACTGGTAGTAGATTTGCTGGTAGTAGGACTATTAGTAGGGCTATTGGTAGTGCTATTAGTTTTGATATTAGTTTTGCTGCTAATATATTTGCGTTCGTAACTAGAACTTGATTCTGGTGATTTGTGCTTGTAGCTGGAACGTGATTTGTTATTCGTATTGTTGGAAGTAGTGCTGGTATTAGATTTGTGTTCGTGACATTCGAAATTTAATTTTAAATCATCGTCTACGTCGTTTAAAGAGTCGTTTTGGTTTTGTTTTGGTTTTTTATTTTGATTATTAAATACTTTTTTTTTTCATATTTTCGTTTGTTAGAATAATTGATTAAACTTTTTTTTCGAAGCTTCATTTTAATTCTCTTAAAATTAAAGTATAAATTTTTAAAAATTTTTAAAAATTAAAAATAAAATTTTTATAAAAATAATTTTTATTTTATTTTTTTTGTATGTTAATAAGGGAAATATGCTATGATGAAATTTCATGTATGTTAAGATTATTTTTATGTATGTTGAAAAAGTAGACCCTTTTTATATACATTTAAAATATTTCCCTCATAAATAAATAATATTTTGTTAATCAGGGTTTTTGTTATATTTTGTTAAAAGTATACATTTTATTTCTTATTAGAAATTTTTTTCATTTTTAAATTTTACTTCTAAGTTATCCATATATTTATATAAACATTGATTAATTTAATAATTTAAAAAATCAAAATTTATCAAAGTCTGTTCAAACAAGTGTTCGATTAATAAACAAATATGTTATGGAGTAAATAGTGACTATTAATGGCAAAACCAAATTTTAATTGAAATTTAACATAAATCGCTGGATAAATAAAGTTTTTTCAAAGAAATTAATTTTGTTCTTTAACTAAAAAAAAGAGAAAATCTAAATTGATATCAAATGATCATGTGTAAATAAAAGATTTTCTATAAATATTTTTATTTAAATTTAAATGTAATTGATTGTAATTTATAAAAAAAAAATGTAATTTCTACTGGTCATCTTGGTTATTATTTTTTGAAGTTTCTGATTTAAAAGATTTTTTTTTAATTTGATTTTCAATATAATCAAGTTTTTCTGAATGAACTTTTTCAATAAAATCTATTTTCTTTAAACAATTTTCATTTCCTATTGACAAACGGCTCAATTCCAAAAGTATTTCTTCAAATTTTTTTTCAAAATTATAATCTTTTTTGGCTTCACTATTTGTATCAATATATTGATTTTTGGTTTTAATTTTATAATTATTCCATTTTTTTGAGAAAAATTTTTTCAAAATATTAAATAAACTTTTAATAGATTCAGAAATTTTGAGAAAAGTTTTTTCAACAAAATTCATAATTTTTTCAAAGATTTTAAATTTATTTCTGTATCTTTTAATTATTGTTACGTACATTATTTTTGATTTAATATTATCAGTTTCTGAATTTTCAATTTGTTTTTGTATTTCATCAATTGAAATACCAGTAAATATGTTTATTAATAAAATGGGTATAATTATAACAAAACAAAGATAAATTAAAAAATTTATAAAGCTGTATTCGTTTAAGTAGTCGATTCCCATATCTTCATTATCTATACCTCCTAATGACATGGCAAGCACTTTGTAAATACTAGATTCGAACGATATATTAAATACATTAACGGTTTGATCATTCAATTCGGAAATCGGCTGAGATCTGTTTCGAAACGATAAAATAAAACCAATTAAAAATATAAACACAATTATTAATAAGCTCAATGAGTTTTTTATTATATTACCTATTACATTTACGTATGTTCCTAACACCCAAAATTTATCCAAACGAAAAATTAATATGCAATATGCTAATAAAATTGTAAAGGAATATAGGGACGATTTAGCTTCACTTTTATCAAGACATAATTGTACTATACATAAAATAAAATTAGAAAACTCGAATAAATTTTTGTATGAAGAGAAATAATCTATTAATAAAAATATATTATTTAATATTGAAATTAAAATTTGCAAAATTTCGATAAGCATGAATAATGAAATTAGAATAAAACAAATAGTCCTTGAAGCTAATTCCAAAGAGTTTCCATAATAAAAATCGTTTTTATAATATTCAATATTGATTGAATAAAATATGACAAAAATTAAATAAGAAATCAGATTAAAATAGTAAAAAAATCTTGGAAAAATTTTCCACTGATGATGTAAAATATCTTTAGTTGTATTATGTCTCAAAAACTCTTGATTGTTATAATCATTTATTAATTCAAGAAAATTCTTTTTGTTTTCTTTTGACTTATTATTATTGTGTTTTATGTGCTTATAATAATCTGGTTTTCTAGATTCAACTTTATTTCTTTTTATATTAAATTTTTTTTCTACATGGTTTTGTTTATCAGAACTAAATAAATTTTTTTGATCACTGTAATATTCATATTCATCATATGTATGCATCTCTATTGAAGTCCATTCATTTACTATTTGATTTTTATTTCTAGAATTTTGGGAAGATTCACTTATTTCATAATCAATTAAAGATTTATCAAAAACTTCTATGAATTCATTTTCTTTGTAATTATCTAAAATAAACTTTATTGCATTATCCCATTTTAACTCGAAAACTTTTTCTAAATAATACTCAATAAACTTTTGATTGAACTCCTTTATTAGGTCTAATTGTTTATCATTTTCTTCAAATAAATCATTTTCGATATTATTCACGAATTTATAATTTAGGATACCAAATTTTAAAAAACACAATAAAAAAATAGCCATTTTTTCATTTTTTTTCTCAAGTATTACATCGAAACAAGTACAATAATCTATATCTAAAAATAAATTGTCGTTAAAACAAAATTTGTTCAATTCCATCTTTCTATCATCAAAATTTTCTCTGTTTTCAATTATGCACTCTTCGTTTATTATTTCTTTTTCATAATAAATAAAAAAATCTTCAAAATCATCAAAAGAAAAAAACGTATTTAATAGAAAAGTGTTGTTTCGTTTAAATAAAAATATAAACGATTCGCTTGATTTGAATTTAAATTCATAATTAAAAGAATTGGGATGCTTTTTAATCTCTTTTACAACATAATTTGTGAACGAAATTATTGTTTCATCTTTAAAATCATCAAAATAAATTAAAAAATCTAAAATGTTCCATTCGAAATTCTCTATTTTTGAAATTGCATCATTAAAATTTATTTTAAAGCCAAACTTATCTAATAAATATTGGTCGTTTTTTGACATTTCTTCCAAAGAACGTATCTGAAAGTTAAAAAATAAATTTGATAAATAAATCTTTAGACCATAAAAATTTTCACAAAATATATTAAGATTTCTAAAAAAAATATAATCATATTTTATCTCCATATCTTTATTCACATGTTGCTCTAAATATTTTGGATAGAACATGTTTTGATAGTTTACAAAATATTTTTTTGAAAGTTCATTTAGTTCAATATGATGTTTTTCATTAAAATTGAAAAATTTTTTAAAAATAACGGAAAAATCATTTAAATTTTGATAAATTTGAAACAAAGTTTTATGATTTGAGAAATTTAAAAATTCAAATTTAATATTTTGAATATCATTTCCGCTAAAATAAACATATTTTAAATTAGGTGTAAATAAGTTTTTGGTTAATTCAGAAATTCTGTTGTGAGCAAAATTTATTTTATATAATGATGAAACATTTTTAAATAAATCATTACTTAAATATTGTATTTGATTATTGCTAAAATCTAGATCTTGTAAATTTTTCAAATTCTGAAATATATCTTTATCCAATGTTTGTATTTTATTATAGCTTATATTTATTTCGGCTAAATTTTCAATATAATGGAAAGTTTTTTTTTCGATAGATTGCAATTGATTATTGCTCAAGTTAATTTTGTTTAAGTTTTTTATATTATGAAAAGTTTGTTTATCAATAGATTTAATTTGATTATTACTCAAATCGATTTCGTTTAGACTTTTTAAATTCTGGAAAGTATCCATTTCAATAACAGTTAATTGGTTATTACTTAAATCAATAAGTTGTAAATTTTTAATATTTTGAAAACTTTGCTTATCAAATAAGCGCATTTGATTATTGCTTAAATTAATTTCCATTAAATTAACTAGATTCTCAAAAGTATCTCTATTCATTGTTTCTATTAAATTATTGCTTAAATCAATTCTGGTTAAGTTTTGTAAATTTTGAAAACACTTTTCTTCTAAAATATGTAATTGATTTTTACTTAAATCAATAGATCTTAGCTTTTGTAAATTTTGAAAAAGAATCTTATCAATAGACTGGATTTTATTATTACTTAAATTGATTTCCCAAAGGTTTTCTATATTTTTAAAAGAATCTCTTTCAATTGAGTTTATCCTATTATTTGATAAATCAATTACCAAAAATGCTTTTGTATTGTAAAACATATTAGATTTAATACTTTCTATAATATTGCTACTTAGGTTGATTCTTTGCAAGTTTTCCAAATTTTTCAGGGTATTTTTTTCTACTGTTTGCAAATGATTGTTGTTTAAATCTATAAACTTTAAATTGTTTAAATTTCGAAAAGTATGTTTTTCAATATGGGTTATTTGGTTATTGCATAAAATTAAATTTATTAAGTTTTTTAATTCTTGAAAAATATCTGCTTTTATTGTTTTAATACAATTTCTGCTTAAATCGATTTCTTCCAAATTATGTAAATTTTTGAATATATTTTTTTCTATTAATGGTAATTTATTATTGCTCAAATCAATGTGTTTTAAATTTATCAAATTTCTAAAAATGTCTTTATCTACAGATTGTAATTGATTGTTGCTTAAATCGATTCTCTGCAAACTTTTTAAATTTAATAGAATCTCTTTATCTATCCATTCTATTTGATTAAAACCCATACTTAAAAATTTTAAACTTGTTAATTTTTTAAAAGTATCTTTTTCAATTGATTCTATTTTATTTTTGCTCAAGTCTATCAATATTAAATTTTCTAAATTTATAAAAGTCTCTGCTCCTAGAGACTTTATTTGGTTATTACTTAAATTTATTCTCTGTAATTTATTTAGACTTTTGAAAATATTCTCTTTCAATCGAATTCGATTATTACTTAAATTCAATGATTCTAAATTTACCAAATTTTGAAATGTGTTTATTTCTATCGATTGTATTTGATTATAACTTAGATTAATTTCATTTAAATTTCTATTATATTGAAAATCTATTTCTAAAGATTTTATCCGATTATTGCTTAAATCGATTAATTTGAGATTTTCCAATTTAGCAAAAACATCTTTTTTTATTGATTCTATATTATTATTGTTCAAATTAATTCTTTGTAAATTTTGTAATTCAAGAAAAGTTTCTTTTTCTATAGACTGTATTTGGTTATTGCTGAAATCAATTTCTACTAAATTTTTTAAGCTCCGAAAAGTACCCGCTTTCATCAATTCAATTTGATTATAACTCAAATTTAAACATTTTAATTTCTCTAATTTTTGAAAATTGCAGTTATCTATGTGACGTATTTCGTTATTGCTTAAATCAATTTCATTTAAATTTTTCAAATTTTGAAAAGTCTCGTTTTCAATTGATTCTATTTTTTTATTGCTTAAATCAACAACTTCTGTTAAATCTAAATTCAAATCAGATTGATTATTTACAAATTTTTTCAAATTTTCTTTATTAATCATTACTTTGTTTGGCATGATTATGGTCTTAAAAATATTTTTTATTATACTGCCACTTATGATTCCGTTTTTTACTAAACTAAATTTTATTTTAGATTTATATTACTATGACAACTTTTAAAATTATTAAAATAAATAATAAAATATATTATGACTAAAACATTAAATTTCTTTTGTTTATTTTAACATAAGATCAACCTATTCGAAAATTGAGATTATTTTATTACAATTATTTAAAAGATTGTTATAAAATTTGGCATTTCTCAGTTAGTAAAAGTTATGTTTTATTTTTCATTCACTATTTTTGGCTATTTTTTTAATTTTTTTTTTATTATTTCAATAAATTTGTTTTTTTAATATTGTATATAGAAAATTTTAATTTTTTCATCTTTTTACTAAAAATATCTTAATTAATTTCTAAATATTTTAAATCAACAATTTCAGAAGACAAAATAAATTTAGGGCAATTAATCAAATAAAGAATGCTCATTATATTTAAATCATTATTTTTATTTTAAATCTAAGTTCAAATGAATAGCTAATAATGAATATTAACACTGTACGCCAAATAAATTTCAACTAAGTGAAAGAAGTGCGTCAATTCCTGTGTGTTGCCAAAAAAGGTGTAATAACATTTTCTTTTTTACCTGATAATCTTTTTTTTTCCTAATTTATTTGGCCTGTTGACTAAATTTGGACTAGAATTTGAATTTGATTTTCTTTTGACTTCGTATCTAAAATTAGATGATTCTTCGTCGGCACCTCTATCCTCTAATAAACTATTTTTTCTACTTACCTTTTGAAGGAGGTCTAATAACTCTGAAATTGTATCAGAATCTTGTATTGATGGTGATGATTCTTCGTCTGCATCCAAGTTATTCATGTAGATACTTAGAATGTTAGATTAGAATTATTAGCTTCTCTTAAAATATATTTTAAATTTAGTTGAAGTAAGAAGCTCATTCGAAAAGTAATAAAAATATTATTTTTGTTACTAATCGAATAAATGAAATAAATTTTTAAATATTGATAAACTTCAAATTAAAGATACAGAATAAAATTATTTTGTTAATACTGTATAATGTGTGTGCCTTCAAGTACCAAATAGTTGATATCAAATGCCTGGATTTTTAGAAAATTGTCTTTTCACATCCTTTTTTAATTAATATAATTTTGAAATTTTCTAACCAAAAAATAAACTAGTATGAAAATAATTAAAAAATTTAAACTAATTAATTTTAAAATTTTGACAATTAAACATGTTCAAATATAACATATACATTTATATAGAAATTTATTAAAAAAAAAAACATATTTAAATTTCTTCCTAAAAAAATTTAGTTTAAATTTTTTTAAAATGAATTCTAGTTCTGACTTGGCTTATATTCAATGGACAGTAACAGTTACAAAAAGTCTTCTATATTATTCAAGTTTAATTATTTTACCGATTGGAGTTATATTCAATGTTTTGACATTGATTGTTTATTGTAGAAAAAAATTAAGATGTTTAAATCTTGGAATTTTTAACATTTTGGTTTCAATAATAGACTCAATTTTAATTACTATTGCATCTATATATTATTATGGTCTTTCAATAGAAACTGATTTAACCCAAAAAAGTCAATTTTTGTGCAAATTTTTTATCTTCATGTTGAGATATTTGCCACAATATAGTTCATTTTTAAGTGTATTTCTAACATTTGATACTCTAATATCAATTCATCCAAACAAGTTTGAAACATTCAAAAAAAGAAAAATTATTTTCATTCAAATTTTTCTGTTTAGTATTTTTTTAATTATATTAAATTTCATCAATTTTTCATTTGATTTAATTGAGACTCAAACAAATAATCAAACAATATATATTTGTAATGCATCACAAAGTATTACATTAATTAGAGATGTAATAAATATTATTTTTAGAACTTTTCTACCTTTTGTATTGATGATAACACTCAACTCGATTCTAATAAAATCATTCATTTCATCTAAAAAAAGAGTTAATAAAGATAAAGCATTAAAAAAAGAATTGAATATTTGCTATTTTATTATAATTAGAAATTTATTTTTTTTGGCTAATTTACTACCGTCAGTTGTTAGTTTGATTTTGATGAATATATATCGAAGCAAACAAGATTCTGTTTATTTTGCTGGTGCATTTTTGGCAAACAATATTGGAGCTCTCACATCTTCTTTTAATTACACTTTTTCGTTTTTAATTAATTTAAAATTTAACAAATTATTTTTAAAAGAATTTTTGCAAATCTATAAACAAGTTTTTAACAAAAAAAATTCAAACTCAATAGCTACCAGCTCATAAAAAAACAATTATATATTCACAATTTGAATTAATTTAAATTATTTATTTTTTATTAATAAATAATTATTTTTATTATTTTTTAAATTTTTAAAAATTAAAGAAAATTTTTTCTTATTGAATAATTAATTAATTAAATGACTGAAAATTAAAGGCCTATATTTTTCCAGCTATCAAATATTTTTTTATGGCTCATTGATTCTAAAACCCCAATTTTTAAAAAAAATACCTCAAAATTTAAAATACAGAAACCAATTTTAAAATAAAGTACCTTTTAAATTAATTTTTTAAACTTAAAAAAAAATTAACACCAATTTGATAAAAAAATTATTTTTTTGAATATTTTGACATCAAATTTTAAAAAAGAAACCTAATTAATTAAAATGTAACTAATTAAATAATCTTTGACATATTTTGTATTTACTGTATATTTCAAAATAAATAAACATTGATAACTAAATTAATAATAAGAATGTCAAGCTCTGTAAGCATACTTGAGAATAACTTCAACGATACAGCTGGAGATGCAGAAAATTTACCAAATAATAAACGAAGCGCCGGGAAAACATATGACTTCGTTCAAGAATGTGAATCAGTGGAAGAATTCAAAAGGCTAATAAAAAATTTACATTTTGATGGATTATCTTGGAATTTTCATGCTCATAATCAGTTGTCTGATTGCGATAAGCATATTTATAATTGTAAATATAAAATTAAAATAGGCGAAACAAATGGATATGTCTACGTATCAGATAATGATCACTTGAATCATTCCGAAGAAGAACAAACACCGGCAGTGCCTGTTTTAGTTAAAGAAAAAATTTTGTATTTGAGATCTCTTGGACAAAAAAAAAGGAACATAAAAAAAACTTTGATCAAAGACGGTATTCAGCCACCAACAGACAACCAAATTCAGCACATAATCAATAGTGTTGCCTATGACAATAACAAAAATTGCACAATGAATGACTTAAAAATCTGGTGTGAAGAACATTCAGTGGTTCCAGAGGATGAAGACTCAGTATTTGTTGGAAAATTCGAGTTAGTTGATGTACCGAACCAAATATTTAGAATTTTCTTAACAACAAAACGTTTGATTAAGTTTGTGGACAAATGTGAACATTTTTTAAGCGATGCAACTTATAAGTTAACATATGAAAATTTTCCAATAATTACAGGTGGTGTCACTGATCGCGCAAAACATTTGCATCCAATTGGCATTACAGTGACTAGACAAGAGACTGAAAACGATTTTTGTTTTTTCTTTTCAGCAGTAAAAGAAACATATGAAAAATGTTTTAATAAATTTGAATTTAAAACATTGATTGCTGATAATGCAGTAGCTATTACTAACGGCTTTAAAAGAGTATTCGATTTAAAGCTCAGAGTAAACTGTTGGGCTCACGTTTATCGAAACATTGAATCACATTTAAAGCCACCCATCAAAGTTGCTGATCGATAAAAAACCAATAATTATCGATAAGCTCATTCAAATACGATATTATATCGTTTTTTTGTCATTTGATTTTCAAATTTTTCAAATTTATTTAATTTAAAATGTATTATCATTATATTAAATGATCTAAAAATTTAAAATATTTTATAAAGTAAAATGTCAATCAAATTTAGGCGCGAATGGCTTCGAGACGAGACCAAAGCCATCCCGTATTCGACTCAACGGCGTTATTCAAAATACAATTGTTTATCTAGCGAAACAGATTCTAATAACAAAATCGAATCTAATCGAGTTTCCGAATCTAATTTAATCGTCGATTTTAATGTTTTAGATAACATAAAAAATAACCCCGAATTTGATGTTCAAGAATTTGCTATTACAGCTGATTGGGGAAAAAAGAATGCTTATGTTTCTAAATCAATAAACACTATAAAATTTCCTAGCTCTGAAGAAAAAGATTCAAGCAAAAGCGATAATTTAATAGTAGATAATGATTTATTCGCTATTAATTTATCATTATTAAGCCTAAAAGTTAAATTTAATGTACAAAATAAATGTATGGACTCATTGTTAAATTTATTTAAAATCTACACAAACTACCGAATTCCAACAAATTTCAAGTCTCTTATCGTATTTTTCAAACAAAAGAGTTTGTTAGAAATAACTTTTGATCGATATTTTTATTGTTTACAGTGTCACCAGAGTAAATTACACTCTAATAAAAACAAGTTAAACAAATGTCCATGCTGTATGAGTGAGCTGATTTGGTTTTTACATTTAAACATAGCTAATCAAATAAAATACATTTTGCAAAATTCTAAAGAATTAATTAATTTGACATTGAATAAAAATAACACTATTAGCAATCAAATAAAAAGAGATCATTCAAATTTTTTAACACTTACAATAAATACTGATGGTATGAGTCTTTTCAAATCTTCGAATGTGTCTCTTTGGCCTGTATATTTAACAATAAATCAAATAAAAGCCTCGGAGAGATATAAATTAAATAATGTAATTTTAGCTGGTGTTTGGTTTGGAAAAGTCAAGCCTGTGTTTGAGTTTTTTCTAGAACCAATTATCAAAGAATTACAAATTTTAGAAAATGGTATTGTTTATAATGATTCAATTTTAAGCATTTTTGTGACTACAGGAGTATTTGATAAGCCAGCTAGATCTGCTATTTTAAATACAATTCAATTTAATGGCAAGTATGGATGCATTAATTGCTATCAGCCAGGTGAGACAATCAAAACTAAGCAAAACGGTTCAACTAGAATTTACCCATATCATTATTATTATTCAAATATATTATTTTATTCAAATATAGATAGTGTTCCTGATTATATCAAACAGAAGATTTTAAGTGTTGCAAATTTTAATGATGATTTAAAATATGGATCAGAACTGTCTTTAAATATTTTGAATCATGAGAACAAAAATTTATTAGAAAAAGTTTTTTCATTACCGTATAATAAAATAAAATTGACAGATTCTATAAAAATCAAAAATATTCTTTTTACATATTTAAGATGTTACAAACAAAATAACATTAGTAAATGTAAATGATTTAAAAAAATGTATTTATATTGAGTCCAATAACTGCGTGTATGTTTCAAATTTTAACACTTCTAATATATGTTGCTAGAGCATTTCATTTGAATTTTTATTTATTAAACTTTTTCATTTAATGAGAACACGATTAGTTAGTTAAAAGTAATAAGCCAAATTAGTTTTAAATTTTTTTTTAAAAAAAAATTTTTAAGTCGATTAGAAAATGTCAAAAAAAAAATCACTCGATATAGAATTATATGCTCTTGTAGAATGGTGCGAGGAGAATAGATTCAGTGTTATTAAAAGGTCTGATCTTTTAGTACCTAGTGAAACTGGAATTCATTTAAATCATAAATATTTTGCAAAATGGGAAAATTGTTCATTTGAAGTCGAGTTAAAATTTTTGGGCTCTTTTAAAGACTGCGATAAATTGTGTGATGAAATCACTCAAAACAAAAAAGCCAAGTCTAAAAATGAAACCAAGTCAAATCAAAAATCTCATTCAAAATCTTCAAAAGCTCATACAAGCATAAACGATTTTGAAGATGATGTTGAGTCACCAGTTTGCTCAAAATCAAAATCAAGTATTTCAATTGTTAAAAGCAACGACCAGACAGAAGTCTTAAAAAGAGAATTACAAGAGCGTAATGAATTGATACAACGTCTTAATACCGAAATTGTTAAGAAGCAAGATTTTATCAATGATTTACAAAGTGAAATTGAGACTTACAAATCTCTTACAGGTCAGTCAGTTTGTTTTTTTTTTTAATAAAGAGCATTTACATTATTTATTATAGTTATAATAATAAATAAGATAAATTGTTTAATAAAGCACAAAGAATTTAATTAAGGCTATTTAATTTTTACTTTATATAAATTTTACTTTCAGATCGATTCTCTTCTTTAAATCTTAATCTTGAATTAAATCTCTGAATTGTATTGAATTGTATTATTAGCTGGGAATAATATTATTTTAAAGCTTAGTTTAAAAACTAGAAAATTTATTAATTTATAACTATTAATTTATAAAAGCTAAATTAAATATTTTTGTTTTTTTCAAGAAAAAGATTTTGTTCCAGGTTTAGTAAAACTTGGTATCAATATTATTAAATATTTGACAAGTGAAAAAACCGAGAAGAAATAAAAAAAATGAGTCTTGGTACTGGAAATGTTATTTTACATTCAACAATACCTTCTGTAACAATAACTCAAACTTGTTACCATCAAATAATGAGAGATATTGAATTAAAAAAATCAAAAAAAGTTTTATTCAAAACACTAGCAAAAACTCTAATACCAGATGTTGAAATCTGGGGTTCAAACAACGGTGAAAATATGAGAAACAAATATTCAAATCAATTAAAAGCTGCAAGAGGTAAAAAAATCACCTCTCAAAATTTGTAATTAAACTTTATCTCTTAATTTATTTAAGAATTTCTCAACAACAATGGTGTGATTTTGACTGAAGATGAATATAAAACATGTTTGAGAAACATTTGTGGCCATTCTAAATCAAGAATAAAATTAATTAATAACAAGACGGTACCGTCATTACCACCATCAACACAAATATAAAATTAATGTTAAAATTAAAATATAGCTGTTTGTAACTTAACAATTTTAAATTAGTTTTGTTTGTAAACATTACTTAAGCTTTTATTTTGACTTGATTTAGAATGATCACATGATACATCAGTAAATAAAATCATTGGTTTTGGAATATCATTCGATTCATTCATCATTTTAAATTTTATATTTTTTTTCAAATTCCGTGGATATTTAATTTTGTTTTTATAATCCTTTTTTTTCAAATAGATTAGTTCTAATTAAATTGTGATTAAATACTCGTTTTTCAATATTTATAATATTTTAATTGTATTTGTTTTTTGGTATTTTAAATTAATTTTTTCCTAATAAAAATTTATTTTTTAAAAGTCTTTTTTTATTTAAATAAACATTTAACCACAAAAATAAGAATTAATAAAAGATAAAAATAAGCAAATAATTGATAAATTAAAACTTAAAATATCGACAATTTTTCAACTTGTTTTTCGCTAAATTTACACAATTTATTAACGTTATATTATCGTTAATTTTAACCAAACCGATCAAAAAATTACCGATCAAAAAATATCGGTTAGTTATCTAAAAGTTATCGCAAAAAAATCTTAATGGGAAGTTAGTAAAATCCAAGCGCTAAGAATTTTAGATGATATAAAACAAATTCAAAAAATTAAAAAAATAAATGGGACAATGTCAATAGTACTGCAATCCACACTTTTTTAGAATATTTTGATAAGCAATTGTGTCAAGATGGGAATAATGGGTGGTATGAAGGTTATGCTCCTGGACTACCAAGTACAAGCAATGCCCTTGAGTCTATTCATGAAAAAATTAAAAGTGCTCTTTCTAAAAAACGGCTTGGGTTGATACCATTTCTAAATGAATGTTCACATAATATTATAAAAGAGTGGACAGTTGAACGTTCACCAACATTAACACTAAAAGATTCTGTAACAAATGAAATAAGAATTGTTGGAAATTTAAATCAAAAATTATTTCATGATTTTCCAATTATAAAGAAATCTGACTTGATAGAAGCTTATAAATGGAACTGTCAAAATAAAACAATTGTTCATTTCAAAGAGGACAATTTTTATTATGTCCAAAGTGAAGGCAAAAATGATTTAACAAAGGAGATTTGCAAAGAATTCAATCATGAATTAATTTCAAAAAATTGGATTAATTTTGACACAATGATAAGTTTTATATTTAGTATATATAGAGTAAAATATGACGAAATTAATTGGATTTTGAGCGCTTGTAATTGTAATTATTGGCTAAAAAATTACAAATGTTATCATCAAATATCTATTGCTGCACGGAAAAAGAAATGCAATTTTGATTCAGTTGGAATGGATATTCCGATTCAATCAAATCGGAAAAATAGCAGACCAAAAATCACATTTAGCGCTCTTCAAATTCAACCAAATGAGACCCAGTCTTCAGATGCTGTTCCAAAAGGTATAGAATCCGATGAAGAAAATCAAGAAATTCCTATTGAATCAACTTCAAAAAGACCTCGAAATGAAAAAGAATTTGAAAACACAAATGATAAAAGTTGTGAAAAATGTGGTCTTAAGATGATCAAACGTCGATACTGGGCTTGCCCAAATAAATGTAAAAGACAATGACTTTTTTTGATAATTTTCCAATAAAAGTATTTTATATGTTTTTGGTTTAATATTTGTTTTTTTTTTATAAAAAAAATTTGTTTTTTTAAAAAATTGTTGTCTTAATAAAAATAAAAAGTATTTTTTTACAATATATGGTTTTATTTATTTTTTGTTGTTTTTAAAATAAAAAAAAGGTGATTTCTTTAAAATTTGGGGTATTTTATTAAAAATTTGTGGTTCTTAAACTAAATTAGTCTTTTTTTATTGATATCTAATCTTGCTATCAAATATTCTTATTTTGCTAACAAAAAAAATAATTAATTGATATCTAATTATCATACTATGATATCAAAATATTTTTTTTTGCTATCTAATTTAATTAACAAGTGCTATCAGAATATTTGAATTTGTCAATAGATTAATTAAAATTTTCAATCTTTAAATTTAATATAAAAACCTTCATAATACTCTAACTTTAACCAAAACTTAGAAGTTAATCTTCAAGTTATGAGTTTTTAAGTCCTATAACTCGGTATGGTATTACCGGTATGGTATTAATCAGGATCTTAAGCATAAATAGATAGCATATATTTAAAATAGATAGCATAAAAATAATTTTAGATACCTAGAAATATATTTTTGATACCTTTAAAAAAAATTTTGATATCATTAAATTTGATATCGGAATTATTAGATAGCAAAAAAAAAACATTAGATAGCAACAAAAAATAAAAGTCAAAAAAAAATGTTTCAAACTCAATTAAATTGATTAATATTTTAAATAATCTTGATTAACTTAAACTTATAAGCCTCTATATTGTATAAAACCAAATTTTAAAAATTTTAAGTCTTTTAATTTAAATTAATAGTTAATAAATATGTTTTAATTTAAATGTAATTAAAAAACAATTGAAAGTGGTTCTGTTTAAAAAGAGAATATCTTGTATTTTCTTATAAAAAAGTCTTGCTCTTAAAATTTTAATATTTAAAAAAATTCTGGTAAAATTTTAAATTTTTAGGCTTATTTTATAATTTATCTCATATAATTTCATAAATTTTTTTAATACCAGAAAATTTAGACGCATATAGCTATTTCACAAAGTTTTTTAAAATCTCGCATGATGTTTACTAATAAGAAAATTATTTAATATTGGAGTTTAAATTAAAAGGAAGCTGACAATAGAATTTTAGAATCTTTACTTTTCATATCCTTGAAAATTTTTTTTTCTAATTTATTCTTTTTATTAAATTTTTATTTATTTTATTAAAAACAATAAACTTTTACCACCAAAGGCTTTTATATCTCTTTGGAAACATATTAAAACAAAAGGAAATAGATATTTGAATTATAAAATTCAAATTTTAATTGTTTTCCATATTTTTATTATTTGTTTTTAATTTGTTTTTTTTGTTATATTAAAATTTAACTATAAAAACTTTTAAAGTTTTAGATTTTCGTTTCTTAATAAAAACTTTTTCTAAAATGTTTGTAATTTTTTTCATTATTTTTATAAGCTTAAACAATTTCAAATTATCTCAATGTAACTTAAACAAAAAACATTTGAAAAAATTGAAAAACTTTTAAAATTTTAAATAAAAATTTATACTAGCACGTGATTTGGATGCGTATTGTTCTCAAATAGTCATCAACAGTTTTGTAGAGTGCTCTGTACTGGCCGTATCTGAAACTAGTTTAGAAAATTTCAGTATCCAAATAGATAAAATATTAAATTATACAATCACAGGTATGTAAATAATTTGAATGTATTTACTATTTATGGTTTAATGTCTTAAGTAAGAGTTTTATCAAATACAAGTTTATTTCACAGTTTTTACACTATATAGAGTAAAACACGGTTGTTTAATTCTTAACTTTAGAGTAAAGACCCGAAAATATTGGTGTTAATTAATAAACCCATTATTTTAATAACCATTTTCTTAAGTGGACAATTATTAGAAATTTAAAAAAATCTATTTCTTTAAAAAACAAAAATGAAAATTTTTTTTACCAAACTTAATGATCACAACAGAACATATTTGTTTGAAGTTAGGAATAAATTTAGGGCTTTTATGGTAACAAAAATTTGAATGTAGAGGGTCGAGTTTAAAATAGAACCCAAATTCGATACATGATATCTTAAAAATTAAAATAAAACATTCATGTACATTTACTAATGGTAATTTAAGAAACAGTATACAAATTTTTTTATTTAGACTGATTAAATCTGGAAAATTCAGACAAATCATTTTTTTCCAAAAGTTTTATTAAATCTAAATTTTTACTCTAAATTTCGTGAAACTTGTGAAAATTTAATAAAACAATCGATCACAAATCTTGTTGAATTAAAAAATTCATATTCTGTAACTTCATTAAAAATCTCTTTTATATAAATCAATCAAATAAATTCAAGTATAAAAATAAAAATATTCGTTTTTTTTTTGAAACTAATTATTTCGATTATTTCACAATGCCACAAAATTTGAAGATAAGCTTACCAAAATTATTTATTTTTAAAGAGATGATCGATTATTTTTATTTGAAAACCTTAAATGTTCAACATCTGCATCTGCTAGTTGATTCTGAAGCCTTTATTTAATTATGAATAATCTAGAATCTTTGCGCTTTTTCAGTTGTAAAATAGTTTTTTCTATTTTAACTATTAAGAAAAGCCTAGATTCTCTCTGCAATTAAATAGCGCATTTTTTAAAATACACTGTGCAGATAGCATAGTTTGGAGAATATTCTGATTTCTTAAGTAGATTTTTCTTTAATTTGCCACACTTAAAGAATTAATTTTAGACTTCTTTTAAAAAAGTTGCTAAATCTTTTTTTTCGAGGTTTCTAGTTTTTCAATCTCTGTTTAAAACATGTTAAGTAAATATTTTATTTTGTTATGAATAGATCAAGTGTATTCATCATTTGGAATCGATTTAGATTCTTACACAAGTCAGATTAATCCAAATATAGTAAAGAATGCAAGAGAATTAATAATAGTTAATAGTGAATTTAAATTCGATGCTAATTTGACTGGTATCCAACTTAGTGCTAAATCACCTGGCAAAATTTTGATTAAAGTAAATCAATTGATTTAATATAAAAACAGTATTTTAAAAAAATTCTAAAAACTTGTTTCTAGATATTAAGAATAAATTCATGTACGAGTTCCTGTTCTGAAATATTATCTAAAAGTGTAAAACTGTTGAACTATGATACTTTTGATTTAGTAGAATTGAACGTAGTCACTGGTCATAATAATTTTATTTTGTCTAATTCAAAATATGTCCAAAAAGGATCTTTTTTGGCAATTTATTTGTTCAACGATACTCAAATTGAAATTGATTCAACTAAAAAATCTATATATTCTGATTACTACAAATCAAGCTCTAATGATTTGTATAGAATAAATACTACTGACAATTGGGCATTTCTTGTCAAAGCTATAGTTGATTTTAAATTTTATTAAAGCTTAGTAACTCTCCAAGTTAAATTACCTGTAAATTACATGATAAAGCTAAACACAAAATTCATCGGTTCAACTGAACAAAAACAAGTTTTTTTAAGTTATGAAAAAATAGATGATTTGTTCATTTATTGTCTGAACAACTCACAATTGATAGATGAAAAATTCAATTTTACTTTATACATTATAAGTTTGTCTAAATTTAATAATATCGTTAATAGTTTTGGAGACAATTTAAATGAAACTTATGCTGGACAAGAGGGAAAATTATTGAATTATTTTGGATCAATAACACAAAATTTAGATACAAATAATCAAAGACCTTATATGACAAATGAAATTTATATTTTATTAAATACAGAATTTAAATTCAACTCTAATCTTACTGGTTTTGAGTTTTACTTAGAGGATGCTGGATTTATTAACATAAGTGTAAGATCATTTAATAATGTTTGTGGTATAACCTTTTTTTGTGCAGATTATTTAACAAGCATGTTAAAAAAGAAACTTCCTGATTCGATTGAACATTTTTCGGAAACATTTAATGGTGTAAAAGGTTTTAATAGAATAAATTTAAATAGAACATACAAGATTCCAAAAGGGTCATTGGTTTTTGTAAATTTGACTTTTAAATCTTTTGCGGCAAAACTAGCTTACAACAATTGGGACAATGTGTTTTATAGTGATTTAAAACTAAATTCAATCGATGAATTGAATCGATTAAATAGAATCCAAAATTGTAGATTTGAATTGATTGCATTGATTGATCAACCTTATTATTTGACTTTAAGAAATTTTTCACATAAATATCAATCATTAGGTCAATTTGATTTAATAGCAAATGTTGATAACAGCTACTCAGATATTTTGAAATCTATGGTTGTCTACTCATTTAAACGTAATTGATTTAATTATTTAAATTTCTTTTTTAATAATTTAATTTCTCATTTTTTTTTTATTAGATCAATTTTTGGATATTTATTGTCACGATTCAAATAAGAATCTAAACAAAATTATTAACTGTAAAATAATTGCTCTTAGTCAAAATCAAAGAGATTCTTTTCAAATAGAGTTTGATAATAAAATAACCATAGTTCAAAATTTAGGTAAGAAAATGTAGCACCTCCCAGTGCTAGACAATATAAATAATATTGTTTATTATTATTTTAATTTTATTAATAAAGTTTTAAAATATAATTTTATATTTTAATTTAATAAAATATAACTGGCTTTAGAAAGCCAGTTCTACATTGGTGACAGCAGTAAAGCTGTTAAAGTTAAGTAAGGGGGTTAGATTAAGAAATAAGTGTAGGGGTTAGACGAGAAAGAAAAAAAAGAGAGTTAGAAAATAAAAGAGAGTTTGAAAAAAAAAAAATAGAAAAGCGTAGGGGTTAGAATAAGAAAATAAAGCTAAAAAAAAAGCGTAGGGGTTAGAATAAGAGAAAATAAAGAGTTTGAAAGAAAAATTAAATAAGCTAAGAAAAAAAGTTGTTTTGAAAAAAAAGAAAAAGAAAATTGTGGGAGTTGAAAAAAAAAAATTAAGAGAAGAAAAAAAAAAGAGGAGAAAAAAAAAAAAAAAAAAAAAAATTTAAGCCAAAAAAAAAAAAAAAAAATAAATATTGTGTGTTTGAAAAAATAATAATATAGCGTGTTGAAAAAAAAAGTCAAAAAAAAAAAAAATGGCAAGATTGGGAAACAGAGTGGTTTTCAATGGCGAAGATGATGAGTTCGATGTGTTCGAAAGTGCTTTTGGATATGAAGCAACAATTTTCAATTGGGATGAAGCTAGTCAAGCGAGAGCAATCAAATTTTGTCTAAGTGGTAAAGCTTTAGTGTGCTACAATGAGTTGAGCGAAGCAGAAAAAGCGGATATGAAAACAGTGTGGAGGAAACTTAAATCGGTGTGTGTGAAAACACCAGAGTATTATTTAAATATGTTTTATTCGAGAAAATTGGAGCAAGGCGAAAGTATAGCTAAATTTTGCTTAGAAATTCAAAAAGTGTTAGATAAAGCATTGCCAGGCTTAGAAGAGTCAGCAAGAGAGCGTATGTTGAAAGCAAGATTGATTTCAAACGTGCCAAATGAGGTGAAGAATTTTTTAGAGTTGTTGTCAGACAAAAAGTGGAGTGAATTAGTGACGATTTTTAATAAATCAGTCGATTATAAAATTTGTGGAGAAAGTCAAGAAATAAAACAAGAAGTGACGATTTGCAGAACTGATACGAGACAGGATAGTTGGCGAGACAAAACAAAAGAAAATAGAAACAACAATTTTAAAAATTCAAATAAAAACTATTTACAAAATAACAATACAACACGATTTAATGGATCATGTCATTTTTGCAACAAAGTGGGACATAGACAATCGGAGTGTAGAGAGAAAACCGAATGGATAAAGTGGAGACAAAGAAATAAACCAAAACAGGATACTCTAACAAGTTTTAGAAAATATTCAGAATCTGATAATAAAAGACCAAATCGTAGTAATTATAATCGAAGTGCATTTACAGTTGATGCTGAAATTGATGATGAAGACAACGATTACATACCAGAAAAAAGTGAGATTAGGACTATTATTTGTGATAATTTTCTTTGTGGCGAAGCGAATAAAACGTCGTTAATCAGAGTGGATGCTGAAGTGTTTTACGAAGATGGCAAGTTTACGTTACCATTATTAATAGATAGCGGTTCGACTACGAGTTTTATTAACCCGAGATGGTTACCAAACGATTTGCGAAGTAAAATTGAGTATTTTAAACTGACAAATGTAGATGAAACGGATTTGAATTTGAAATCAGTTAATTTATCGATTAGATCAGCTTTGAGCACGCAGAGTTCGAAATGTGCGGTTGCGAATATAAAATTTAGTATAAACGAGTGGTTTGGAAGTCACGAGTTTGTTTTTGCGGATTTAACAGAAACAGCGATATTAGGCATGGATTTTTTAAAGAGATTTGAAACAAATTTCAATTTTAGTAATAAGAGTTTAGTCATATACGATAACGGACGTGAGTTCAATTTGGTGAATCGAAATGAGTCGATTAATAAAAGAAACGGGGTATGTTTAGCAACGAAAGTAGTATTAAAGCCAAAATCAGAGAACCTTGTCAAAGTGAGAGTACCTGAAGGATTTAAAAGTGGTGAGTATATTATCTTTAAACCTAATTTGACTACAGAAGCAGATATGGCTAAGGGTGTAGTATGGGCATCGAGTGTGAGCGATGTAAAAGATGATAAAACTATTTATACAAGTGTTCTAAACACTTCAAGTGACGAATTGATCTTTGACAAAGACACCGATATTGGTGAAGTGGATGAAGCAGAAATTGTTGACGAGGACATATTTGGTTCGTTTCCTGACGATAGTAAACAGGAAGTTGATTTGAGTAAATTCGAGATAAATAAAAATCTAAGCGAGTTACAAAGGAGTGAGTTAGTGGCAAATTTAGAAAAACACAAATCTGTATTTCAGTGGAACGAGTACGAGACTGGACGAACAGAAGAAGCCAAGCACGATATTAATACGGGAGATGCTATACCTATAAAACAGAAACAGTATCGATTGCCGCAAACAGCGAACGAAGAGGTAGATAAACAAGTTAAGAAAATGCTGAACAACGATATAATAGAAGAATCAAAGAGTCCATGGTGTAGCCCGATTATATTAGTCAAGAAGAAAGCAAAAGAAAATTGCAAACCAGAATTCAGATTTTGCATCGATTTTAGAAAATTAAATCAAGTTACTATAAAAGATAGTTACCCATTACCAAGAATAGATGAGACTGTTGATGCATTGGGTGGTTCGAAGTATTTTACAACGTTGGATTTAGCGAGTGGTTATTGGCAAGTTCCTTTAGACGAAAAGGATAAAGAGAAAACAGCTTTTAGTGCAAATCATAAACTTTATCATTTCAAAGTGATGCCATTTGGGTTATGTAATGCTCCTTCAACGTTTCAGAGACTAATGGATACGATTTTAAGAAATTTTACGTGGAAACAATGTCTTGTTTATTTAGACGATGTAATTATATTTTCGAAAGATTTTAATTCACATATTTTGAGATTAGACAATATATTAGAGAGTTTAAAGAGAGCTAGGTTGAAACTGAAACCGAACAAATGTTTTTTCATGATGGACGAAGTTGACTATTTAGGATATAAAATTTCAAAAGATGGACTGAAACCAGACGATAATAAAGTAAAAGCCATAGCGAGTTTAAAAACGCCGAATTCGAAAGACGAAGTCAAAAGATTTTTAGGCATGTTGTCATATTATAGACGATTTATAGAAGGATTTGGAACGACTGCTGCATGTTTATACGAATTGACAAAACTAACAAATACTTTTAAATGGGAGAAACAACATGAAGAAGCTTTTGAAATACTTAAGAATAAAATTACGTGTGCACCTATTTTAATTTATCCGGATTTTACCAAAGACTTTGAAATATTTACAGACGCATCTGGTGTGGCTATTGGTGGCGTATTAACACAACGTGAAAAGGACAAACCTTTACCAATTGCTTTTGCAAGTAGACAACTTGGTAGACACGAACGTAATTATTCAACTAGCGAACGAGAAATGTTAGCAATTGTTTGGGCAGCGCGTCATTTTAATAGTTATATATATGGGAGACATATAAAATTTTATACGGACCATAAACCGTTGGCAACGTTAGTTAAGTCGAAAGAGCCAAATGGACGTTTGTACAAATTGATGTTGAAGATACAAGATTTAGACTACGAAATAATTTATTACCCAGGTAAATTGAATCATACAGCGGACCTATTGTCGAGGCCGACTGGTATGAAGAAGCAAACGGCGATAAATAGCTTAGATATAAACATAGAAGTTGATTGGGCCGATGAACAAGATCGAGACAAAGAATTAGTATTAGCGAAGTGGTGTTTTAAAAATAATAAAGATTGGTCTGAGTGTGGTAGTCAGAAAGTTTGGGAAAAATTAGCTGATAAAATGAACGTTAGTAATAACGTACTATTTGTGAAAAACAATGAAAACGTAGATGTTATTGTGGTTCCAACTGATTTAAGAGATAAAATTTGTAAACTGTATCATGATTCAGTCACAGCTGGTCATTTGGGTTTTGAGAAAACAATTTACGCTATAAATTCGAAGTTCTTTTGGCCGAACATGAAAAACTATGTGTACGATTATGTAGCATCTTGCGATGTTTGCCAAAAATTCAAGACTAAAAATAAGACAAACGTATGGCCTTTGATAAGTATTAAAGTTGAAAAACCGTGGGACATGATTGGTGTGGATATAGCAGGACCATTGAAAGAAACTCCGAGAAGAAACAAATATTTTATAATTTGCGTCGATTATTTCTCGAAATTTTTAATAGCGAAATCAATTAGCGATTTTACAGGAATCACTACAGTCGATTTTCTGGAAAACAATTTGGTATTAAAACACGGGGTACCATTTTCTTTGCTCAGTGATCAAGGACGTAATTTTGAATCGAAAGCAGTTGAAACTTTTTGTTTAAAATACGGTATAAAGAAATTGAGAACAACAAGTTATCACCCGCAGTGTAATGGATTAACAGAGAGGACTATAAAGACAGTGAAGCAATTAATATCAGCATTTGTGAACCAGACTCATACTGATTGGGATTTGATTTTGAACAAAGTTGTTTTTACATACAACAATGCTAAGCATCTTTCAACTGATTATGCACCAAATGAAATTATTTATGGTAAACTACTAATGAGCGAAATCGATCGAAGTTTGAATCTGAACGATAATGGAAACAAAGATCGAAGTAAAATAATTGAAGACGTTACTAAGAAGTTAGAACAGAGTCATATTAAGAATCAAAAACAATATGATAAAAATACAAGAAATACTGAAAAGTTTGTTTTAAATGATTACGTAGTGTTAAACAATCCGAAACAGACAGTGGGTCAAGTGAAGAGTTTCGAACCTAAGTACGCAGGTCCTTACGTGATAACAAAAATAATAAGCGATTTTAATTATGAAATTAAATCTTTAGAAAGCGGTAAAACAAGTGTAGTACATTATAACCGTTTAAGTAGATATAAGATGAGACAAAAACAAGACCCAAAGACATCTAAGTTAGAAGCAAGCGTAGTTAACGAACGTAAGAAAGTAGATGAAGTACCATTAGCAGACGATGTGTACAACAGAGTTCTTTTAAATTTCATACAGTTGAAAAATCGGAAAAATACTTTTAACGAAGTTACTGAACGGGAAGAAAACGAAACTATAGAACGCAGTAAAGAAACAGATTTAATAGTTAGCGAAATGCATGATGTTTTGACAAGTGATGGAAGTGGAGAATTAGAGTCAGAGGATAGTTACGCGGAGACTAATACAGAAACTAATAAAATATTTCGCTGTAATTTTAATAATTGCAGTTTCGAATCGAATAAACAAATCGGTGTGAAGATTCACTACTCAAGAGTGCATGGGAAAAATTCCGGTGTAGAAGAATCACCGATAAAACACCTATTTGATTAAAAGTGTATTTAATTTAGACTATCATAATTATTATTTATTTACTTATTTATTTTCTTATTTTATTTAAAATTTATTTATATTGCTTGTAATTAAACCTGGGAGGGATGTAGCACCTCCCAGTGCTAGACAATATAAATAATATTGTTTATTATTATTTTAATTTTATTAATAAAGTTTTAAAATATAATTTTATATTTTAATTTAATAAAATATAACTGGCTTTAGAAAGCCAGTTCTACAAAAATAAAAGATTTGTAAATATTATTTAACTCATGTAAATATCTTAGTGAAAATCTAGCTGATAAGAGTTGTATGATATAAAGAATCTAAATGATATCTTGATATCAATAAGAATACAATCTTTTAGGAATATCGGCCAATTTTTTAAAAAATTCAAATTTATTTATTTTTGATTAATAAAGGAAATTCTGTTTCTTACTTTGGCTATTACAACTCTTCAAATAGCATAAACCCAAAAATCTACAATAACAATACTGGACTATTTTTATTAACAAATACTGAATTTAAATTTGACACTTTAATAACCGGTTTCGAGTTTTTTGGTGCTAATAAAATCAAAATTAAAGTATAAATAAATAAAAATATTTGAAACTTTTTAAAATTATTTTAAACTAATTATAAATATTTAACAAGATAGCTGATTTTGGAGATCAATGCAAAACATCCAGTTCATGTGCAAGTTGGATAGCTAAGTCAGGTCCAAATATTTTTTATACAGAAACTGAATTTTTGCAAGATTATACTATTAATGGCAATAAATTACAGAAAGTATCTACTCCATTATTCAAAGTTAAAAAAGGACAAATGATATTGATTGAATTGGAATCTATTAATTCTTTGGCTATAGATACAAGTGATAATTTAATGTATTCTGATTATTGTGTAGGCAGATATTTATCAAAATTAAACCCATATTTCAATTGGAGATTTTACTTTAATGTTCAAATAGTTAATCAATATTTCATTAGTTATATAGACCTTAATAAACAATATTCAGAGTTAAATAATCAGAATTATGTCAATAAGTACAACTTGAGTTCTAAATTCTTAGAATCAAATTTGTCTACAAGTGATAATTATATTATAAATTCAATTGAATACTCTTCAGACATGTATATAGATGCTCTGAATATCAACAAAACAGTAAATGTGCTATTATTCTTTTCATTTAAGATAAATTATACACAAGTGAGCATCGACTATGGATATAAAATAGAGAATATGTATTTATTACAACAAAATAATTTAATATCTTATTATGGTCAAAAAATTAACGATTCCAATACAACTATAATGTCACCTAACAGTTTAATTTCAAATGATAATTATTTGCTAGTTAATACAGAATTTAAATTTGATTCAACTTTGACAGGTTTTGAGCTTAATTGTGAATCTGGTGGGGAAATAAGTTTAGAACTTAGAAGTTTTGATATTATTTGTGGAAAAGAAATTTCTTGTTCAAACTATTTTGAAGTTAAAAATTATTATCCTTCTTATAAAACACTTGGTAATTGGAAAATTAAAGTAGCTCAAGGATATAACAAGATTTATTTAGATGGACCTTTAAAAGCTGTCAAAGGAGCTATAGTATATTACAATTTTAAATATAGCACTGGAAAAATCTATCTCAATACAAACGATAGCTCGTATTACAGTGATTATATAACCAACGAGGACGGCAATTTAAAAAGATTACATGGATACAAAAATTATAGATTTGAATTAAATTGTTTAATAGAAGAACAGTATTATGATTATGTACTTAATTTGACATATTATTTTGATTCTTTTAAACAAAACAATATAATTTTCAATTTTTCAAATTCTTTGTTTTCTTCAGTTATTAATAAAACTTATATTGTTATAAAGAGTAAGAATTGTTTAATTTTATTTTTAAAGTTTAATAATATTTCTAAATTTTCAATATATTTGTTAGATCAAAATTTCTATTTGAATTGTGAACCAAACAAAAGAATTTTGTTTGAAAATAAAATCAACTGTTCTTTTCAAGCTATTACACAGTCTAAAAATGATAAATTTATATTTTATCATCACAATGGCTCAGAAATAATTTATAATTTTACTGGTATATAACTTTTAATTTTAACTATCAGTTAAAAATCTAAATAAAATGTTTATGTTATTATAGATAATCGAATATCTTATTTTGGAAGTTATAAAATAAATTCTCAAATTGAATTAAGTACAGTAAGTTTTAAATTTGGCACATTTATATTACCAAATACAGAATTTAAATTTGATTCTAATTTAATTGGATTTGAACTTTATGCTTCAAAAAATGCTTCTATCTCAATTTCTGTAAAAATATTTATATTTATCACTTTTATTATAACATATTTCAAAATATATTTACTTTATTTTTAGATAATTACTCTTGACTCTTGTTCAATAGCTTCATCATGTTCTGAATATTTATATGATTCTTTTCCAGTTCTACCATATAATTACCTTAGATTTGTAGATTTATACAATCTACAAGCTGGCTATAACAAATTTATTCTAGACACGAGCATTCTTGTTCGTAAAGGGCAAATGCTTTATGTGTCTTATAATGAGCCAGATTTATTATCATTAGACACAAATGATGAATCATATTTATCAGATTTGTATTATGAAAATGGTTTATTGTATAAAATAAATGAAGCCTTTAATTGGAGATTTTTAGTCAATGCTCTTATAAATGTCAATTATTTTATGGTTGAGTTTAATTTTATTGTGTCTTATCCTTTATTACAAACCAACCAAGAACAAGTGGTTAACTTTACTGCTAGATTTTTAGACTCTTCAAATAAAACATTGACTTTAATTAATAAAAATTGTAAGTTTTATATAATTTTTAAATAAATTTTTTCTTTTAATTACATTCAATTTAATTTAAGTTCATGATTTTGATATATTTTGCAAAAATACAAACAACACTTTAGATAAAACTGCTAATTGTACATTAACAGCAATTACTTATGATCAAAGAGATCAATTTTTAGTTTCTGATTTAAATCAAACATTTAATTTTACTGGTAATTGTATACAATATTTAAATTCATTCATAAATTATTTGTTAATTAAAAATTCAAAAAGACACAGGAAAATATTCTTTTGGAAACATAAAATCACAATCCTTTGGTCCAAATGCTTTGACATACAATAATTATGGTAGATTTATTTTACCACACACAGAATTTAAATTTAGTACAGATTTAATTGGGTTTGAAATTTTTGCCAACAACATTGGTGTCATCAACTTTTATGTATTTATATAATATATAATATTAATTTATTTTAATATAAATAAAATTTATATTGATCAAAAGGTTATTGGATTTAATTCTTGTGGTCAAACAGACTCTTGTTCAAATTGGATATTACAAAACAGTCCCAAAATAGATCAGCCTATAATTTATTTAAATCAAAGTTTTGTTCTAAACCAAGGATTTAACAGAATAATTTTTAGTACAAGTTTAAGAGTTAACAAAAGTCAAATGATAAGTTTAGAAACTCTACAATCAGATATATTAATAATTGATGAATCAGATGATTCAAAAATATCTGATTATTATTATATACCTACTAATGGATCAACAAAATTGCATTTATACTATAATTACAGGTTTTATTTCAATGCTCTAATAAGACAAAAATACTTTTCAAACAATTTTCAATGGATCATAAATCAAACAAAATTGGTCACAAAAAACTATGAAAATTTTGACATTATTGGTAAATTTATAAATACAAGTTACAATTTTACCAGAAAATACACAATTAGTAATTGTAAGAAATTTATCAATTAACTTTTAATTTATCATATTATAATTGGTTTTTTTAATATGATATTTTTATTTTTTTATTAAGTTAAATATACCGAGTTTGTTTGTCCTAAAGCTCAACACAGATTTAAATCTTATCTTAATTGTTCAATATTTACACTGACTCAAACAAGTAATGATCAACTTGAAATATTCTATGGAGACAATGTCACACAAAAATTAAATCTGTACACTTCAAATAAAAATTATTTGAACAATTTTGGTTTTCTTAATTCAAATGCAAATAAAACGTTGGGGAAAACATATAAAAATTTTTACTTATTAAACACAGAATTTAAATTTGATTCTAATTTTGTTGGGTTGAAATTTTATGCCTCTAAATTGGGCACTTTTATATTCTCTATAAGATCATTTCCTAATAATTGTGGTAAAGACAGATCTTGTTCACAATTTTTTGTTTACACACAAATAATTCCAAAATTTGTAGAACATTATTCAAATACAATTGAAGTTAAAAATATAGGTTTAAATGAAATTATGTTTTTATATCCAAAACGAATACCAAAAGGATCTATGGTTTATATTGAATATACAAATGTTACTGATATTATATATATTGATGATAATAGTGAAAATATTTTACATTCTGATTATGTGTTTTATCCTGGTATTGCAATACTGACTAAATTAAAAAAATACCAAAATTTGAAGCTAAATTTAATGGTTTTAATAGATACTGTGTATTTATATAAAATATACAATTTTCAATACATGTATCAAAATTTAGGAATTTACAATTTAACAGCAACATTTGAAAATCAAACTAAAAATGCTACTAGTCTTTTAGTTGAATCTGTTTATTGTAAATATATAGACATATATTAGTTAAGAAATAAATTTCGTTTGTATAAAATATAACATAATCTAAACAAACGAAATTAATTTTGCAACAATTTAGAATTTTTTTTTTAATTTTTTATTATTAAGTTAAAAATTTGGATATATTCTGCGATAATTCGGATAGAACTTTAGATAAAACCATCCAATGCACTTTAATAGCTATTAGTCAAAACAACAACGACTCTTTAATTACTTATTTTGATAACGAATTAAATGATTCTCAATCATACAATTTAACTGGTAAAAAAATAACCAAACAATTTTTAATTTTTATTTAATAATTTTTTAAAAAGATAATGCTCTTAACTATTTTGGTACGTTTGATAAAACCGCAAATTTAGAAAACATAGTAACATATACAGAAAAAGACATATATTTTTTAACAAATGCTGAGATTAAATTTGATACTTACATGACCGGTTTAGAGTGTTATGCCGGCCAAAATGGTTCTATAAATCTTCAAGTAGAAAATTAAAAAAAAATTCAATAGTATAAATATTATTAAAAATTCTTAATATTAAGATAATTGATTTTGGTAGATATTGTGGTCTGAGTTTTAATGATTCATGTTTTAATTTTTTTTCAAGAAATTCATATGCGGCAAATTATATTGATAGTGTTGAGTTTGAACAAAACTTTGAATTAAAGAAAGGATATAATTTAATAAATTTGAATGATTATGTAGAAATTAGAAAAGGACAAATTATTAGAATAAATTGCTCAAAAACTGGTATATTAGGAATTAATACAACAGAAGATGTTTTGGCAATATCAGATTATAGACTTAGATTTAAAATCAGTTTATCTTCCAACTGGAGAATATTGATGAATATTTTAATTGATGACTATTATTACACAAGTAGAATGAGTCTGACAAGATCTTATAAAAACAACTTGTTTTCTAAAAGTCAATCAATAAGTGCTATTTTCAATTTTAATTTTAAGATTAAAAATGATTTCTTAATTTCAAATGGTATATTTAAATTTTAAAAGCATGTCATTTATAATAATAATTAATATTATTTTTAATGTAATTTTAATAGATCATTATTTGGATATTTATTGCTTTGATTCGTATAAAACTTTAGATAGTACCATACATTGTACAATCATAGTAGTTTCACGAAATACAAATGATACATTTACCATCCTTTATGACCAAGATAAAAATTTAACATATAGCATATACGGTTTTATAAATATAAAATAAAAATTTATTTAATTCATTTTTTTTATTTTTTTATTTTTTATCAAGGCGAGTCAATATCGTACACTGGTAGTCCAATTTTAATTAAGAGCAATTCCGATTTATTATCGGTTTCTCATATTGGTGAATTTTTATTACCTCAAACTGAAATTAAATTTAATTGTTATATTATCGGATTCGAAATGTATGCACTCAAAACTGGGTCAATTCAAAATGTTTATGTAATTAAATCTTAAACTATAAAAACTAAATAAAATTAAATTTACGTTTAAAAGTTGTTAAGAAATAATGCAAAAAGAATTTTATCTAGCAATTTAAAATTAAATAAAGGTTTAAATCAAATTTATTTACCAACTCCATTAGATGCCATTAAATTTGAAATGATTGGATTTTCAACTTCAACACCAAATCTAATTGCCATTGACTCTAATGATCAAACCG
Source organism: Brachionus angularis (assembly GCA_021432725.1). Taxonomy (NCBI): domain Eukaryota; kingdom Metazoa; phylum Rotifera; class Eurotatoria; order Ploima; family Brachionidae; genus Brachionus; species Brachionus angularis. Next base: position 4,480,901 of record JAJVDD010000005.1, read on the forward strand.
ATTATTTTGAATCTGATTATTTAATACAAAATCAAACAAATATTAAAATTATTTTGGACAAGAACTCAAGATTTTTATTTAAAGTTTTAATCGACCATGAATATTATTTGAATTATATAAACATAGAAAAAACCCATTTAGATTTTAACAACTTTGATTTTGGAACATACAATTTAAGTGCTAAGTTTGATAAATCATCTGTCATGGCAACTACAAATTATACAATTATTAAATGTAATTTATTTTAGCTTTTTTCATACCTGTATATATAATTAAGTTTTTTAATATAAAAACTTTTTGCTAATTAAATTGCGTTTATGATGAATATATAATTTCAATATTTTATAACGCAATTAATATTGCAACAAATTTATAATATCTCAATATAAAATTAATGATTTCATTATAAATAATTTAACTAAAAAAAATTTATTTTTTAAGTTGAATTTTCAAATTTTTATTGTTCGTGGTTTAAAAATTCCATCAAAAATCACATTAATTGCACGTTTCTCTCACAATTGAGTACAAATTTTACACAAATTGTATACAGAATCGGAAATTTATCAAATACATTTAATGTTACTTCAAGATTAATTTCTTATTTTGGATCAAGTGTTCCAGGTTATTCGTCTAAATCAAATTATACTATTCTAAAGCCTGCTAAATACTTGTTAACAAACACTGAATTTAAATTTGATTCTAATTTAATTGGTTTTGAATTTTATGCATCTCAAGAAGGTCAAATTAATATTCAAATTATAAAATTAAACAACAAATGTGAACCATCATGTTCGGTTTATTTATCTGAAACACTTAAATTAACAAATATAACTACAGTTTTGAATCAAAACTTTAGTGCCAAAATAGGTTATAATAAAATTTTGTTGAACAACTCGATGTCAATTAAGAAAGGATCATTTGCCTTAACAGAATTATTTTCATCTGGATCAAATGCTGAACTTGATCAAAACGAGCAAAATTATTTCTCGGACTATTTGATCAGACAATCTACTAAACTAATCAAATTAAATCGAGTTAAAAATTTAAAATTTTCATTTAATTGTTTAATTGATCAAAAATATTATGATTATAATGAAACTGTTTTATTTCCAATTATAAATGAACTTGATTTAAACATAACTTACAATTACATTTCTGACAATCAAACAATACCTTCACAAGAATTTGAAGCAAATTTAAGAATCAAAAATAGTAAATTAAAATACTTTTTATTAAATAAATTATTTTTATAATTTTAATTAAAAAAAAGATAAAAATTTGGAAATATTTTGTAAAGACACAAACAAAACACTGGACAAGACAATACATTGTTCTATTTTTGCTATATCTCAAAGTAGATTTGATGAATTTGAATTTTTTTTTGAAGAGAACTTAAATGTTTCAAAAAATTATGAAATAATCGATGGTCCAATTTCGCACTTTGGAAATTATGATTCTTCTTTATTTATTAATAACTCAAACATGACAAATAAGCTAATATCAAATCCACAAACTGGATATTTTGTTTTGCCAAATACAGAATTTAAATTTGATAGTTATCTGATTGGTTTTGAATTGTATGCATTCAAATCAGGAACAATTACAATTGAAGTATAAGTCTAAATTTTTTTAATTATCTAAAATCCTTTTAGTTTTTTTTTGTTTTATTTAAAAACCAAATTTTATTAAAAGATAATTGAATTTGAATGGTGTGGCATTGAAGATTCATGTTCAAATTGGATTTATTATTCATCTCCATATTTTAATTCAAGCAAAACTGTTTTCACTCAAAGCTTTAATATAACACCAGGAAATAATTTGATTTATACAGATGATAGTATTAAAATTAAAAAATCTCAAATGATTTCAATCACTGTTCAGGAAAAGAATCTATTAGCTATTGATATTAGTGATGATTCAACTTATTCGGATTATTTGATTTTAAATAATTCTGTTTCTACTAAAATTAATTTAAAATCAAACTGGAGATTTTGTTTTAATGCTTTAATTGATCAACAATTTTATTTCACTTATTTAAATATTCAAAAAACATTTGACAATCTTTTAAATGAAACATTCGGAGTTTATAGTTTTTATGCAAAGTTTTTAAATTCCAGTGTTGAATTGACTAGATATTTTAATGTAACTACAAATCAAAATTTGGATATTTATTGCAAAGATTCAAATAAAAATTTAGACAAGACTATAAATTGTTTGCTAACAATTATAACTCGATCTAAAAAAGATCAATATTTTATATTAAATGAACAGAACCAAACAATTTCAAATATTTCAGGTTTATATCATTATATTTATTACATAGTCAAAATAAAATAATAATAATTATTTTAGATAATATTGTTTCTTATTATGGAAATGACATTTCTAAAATTGATGATGAATATGAAATTTTTGATTCAATTAATTCAACCGGTTGGTTTATTTTAACATCAAAAGAGTTTAAATTTGATACAAATTTGATTGGATTTCAATTTTATACCAACAGTTCTGGAATTGTGGAAGTTCATGTAATTCTTACTATTTTAATCTATTTCTTCTACGATAATTAATATATTTAATAATAATAAAGTTGATTGAATTTGAATGGTGTGGTTTTGAAGATTCATGTTCAAATTGGATATCTGATATGTCACCATTATTTAATTATTCAAATTTAATTTACATCAACACATTTAATCTAACTAAAGGCTTAAATAAAGTTTATTTACAAACACTATTTTTAGTTAAAAAAGGGCAAATAATTTCAGTCAAAACAAATACACCAAATATGTTATTAATTGATAAAACTAATGATAATTTAATTTCTGATTATCTAATTGATTTAAATTTGAACAAGTCGGCTAAATTAGATTTTAGATTTAATTCTAGATTTTATGTGACTGCTTTAATAGAAAATGATTTTTACATTAACCAAATAAATTTAACTAAAACAGTTTCTAAACTTAATGAATTTAATTATGGATTTTACAATTTTACAGTATCTTTTTTGAATTCTGATAAAACCTTAATAAAATATTACAATATAACAAATTGTAATTATAAATTATATATTTTATAAAATTAATTGACTATAAAATTATTTTAATTTTAATTTAATTATAAGATGAATTTATGCAATTTAAATGTTGGAATTTGGAAAATATTTTAGATAAAACTTTGAATTTTTCATTTTTTGGTTATTTTCAAACAAAAATTGATTCATTTGAAATTTATTCAGATTCGAATAATTTTATTCAACCTGTTTATAAATTAATCTCTTATTTTGGATCAATTCAATATTTTAATAATTCAAATGAAAATCAAACGATTCAAAGTGGTTATTCATATCTTTTAACAAATACTGAATTTAAATTTGATTCTAATTTAATTGGTTTTGAATTTTATGCAAACAAACCTGGTAGAATAAAAATATTTATAAAAATTTTTATTAATAATGTTTCATGTGTTGAATTTATTTCAAATAATTTATATTTACCTGATAATAAAGATAAATTGATTGACGAATTTAATGTGCAAATAGGTTTAAATAAAATTCAATTAATTTATGCAGAAAAAATACAGAAAGGATCAATGATTTTAATTGAAATTCAAAATGGAGCAGAAATTTCAATAAATTCAATTGATGAATCATTTTATTCAGATTTTATTTTAGATTCAAATAAGAAAAATTTAACTCGTTTAAATAATTTTAAAAATGTAAAATTTAATTTTAAATGTTTAATTGAACAAACTTATTATGAATATTTAATTCATTTTTTGATCAAATATGATTCTTTGGGTCTTAAAAATATTACTTTAAAATTAAACAATAGTTTAAATGATATTTATAAATTAAATGATTCATTTATAATTACAAATAATCAATATTTGGATATCAATTGTCCGGAATCTGGTAAAACATTAAATAAATCAATTAGCTGTACAATTCAGGCTTTTTCACAAGATAAAACAGATAAAATTGTATTACTAGAAAATGATAAATTAATAAACAATTTTACATTTGATGAAAAAATTAAACTAAACTATTTCGGCATATTCAACAAGAATTCAAATTTCAGTGATATAAAAACAACCAATTTATCTGGATATTTTGTTTTATTAAATAGTGAAATAAAATTTGATTCAACTTTAATTGGATTCGAATTGTATTCATTTAAAACTACTAGTTTAAAAATATTTGTCATTGAACTAGAAATATGTGGAGGAGTAAATGAATCATGTTCAAATTTATTATACAAATCTATTCCAAATTTAAATTTTGATTTATTTAATCGAGTGGTTTATGAATTTGAATTTCAAATAAAGCAAGGATATAATCTAATGAATTTAGATGGACCCAAAACGGTTAAAAAAAGTCAAATGTTTGTTATTTATACTAGTGAACCGGGCATTATTGGTTTAATAGAAAATAAAATGTATTTGCCTGATTTATTCATTAGTGGAAATAAATCAAGGAAAATAGATTATTATTCTAATTTAAAAATATGTTTGAATGTTTTAATCAAACAAGAGTTTTATTATAACTATTTTATTCATGAAAAAACTTTAACTGATTTAAATCAAGACAGCATAGGGTTTAATTTAAAAGCTGAATTTTTAAATTCAAATGTTACTTTTATTGAAACATACGAAATTTCAAATTGTAATCAAAACACTTTAATTTTAAAATTTTAAAAAATAAATTTATTTAATTTTTTTCTAAAATAATTATAGATGAATTTTTTTACATTGATATATTGAATTGGATGAATATTTTGAATAAAACTATTAACTATACTGTTTCATTTGAATCATTCACATATTACAATCAGTTAAAACTGATAAATGAGGATTTTAATTATACACAATTTATCAAACAAGATTTTGTGAATTATTTTGGATCTCAAATACCATCAAATGTAGTAAGCATGAAAACTATACCCCAAAACAATTCTCAAATTGATATTCTCATAAACATTGAAATAATGTTTAATGCTAATTTAATTGGTTTTGAATTTTTTTCAACAAATCAAGGTTCTTTAAAAATTGAATTGAAACAAATTACTAATGGAAAACAAGGGCTAAACTCTTTAACACTAAATACATGGGTTTTAAATGCACAATTGGGATATAATAAAATATTATTTAATTTTCCAATATTTGTTCAAAAAAGCTCATTTATACTTGTTAATGTGACTGATTCAAGTGCTAAATTAGCTTTAGATACAAATTTTTCTTACTCTGATGATTATTTTACAAATTACAAATTTTATTTTAATTCTTTAATTGATCGATTTTTTTACAAGTTTAGCTTGTATAACCAGATTTATCAATATGAAAATGATGGACTTAAAAACGTAACCAGTGAATTTAGAAATACAATTAATGGATTAACAAGCTTAAATACTAACACTTTTGAAATAAATTCAAGTAATTTTAATTTAATCAATTTAATTTCCTAAAAATTGTTAGATTAATTAAATTTTAAGTTAATTATTTTGAAATATTTTGTAAAAACTCGGATAAAACTTTCAATAAAACAATAATTTGTTCTATAATCGCAATAAGTAAAGATCAAAGAACACCTTTTATGGTTTATTTTGATGAAAAAATAGAAGAAGTTTCAACTTATATACAAAAAAGTTTGAAATATATTTTAAATAATATAATTAAATTAAAAATTTATTTAATGGTTTTAATAAATTCATTTCAGATAATTTAATTTCTAAATTTGGAAATTTGAATAATTTTACAAATAATTATGATACAACCAAATTAGCTGGCTTGTTTTTGCTGACAAATACCGTATTTAAATTTGATTCCTTTCTAATTGGATTCGAATTTTATGCAATTAACTCGGGAAAAATTGAAATCAATGTAATGCCTAAAAATATTTAAAATTATTTTATAAATTCTTTATTATTATATATAATACATTATTTCAAGATAATTTCATTTGATTGGTGTGGTAAAATTGATTCATGCGCCTATTGGATCTATAAATCAAGTCCATTTTTTAATTATTCAAACATAACACATACATTTGAATTTAATTTAATAAATGGATTGAATGTGTTAAAATTGTCAGCTCCAGTCAAAATAAAAAAAGGTCAAATGCTTTTAATTCAAACTTCAACACCTGATTTATTAGCCTTAGACAAATCAGACAATAATTTATATCCAGATTATTTTATAAACAATACTAATTCATTTAAATTAAAAAATTCGAATTTTTTTTCAAATGTTTTAATATATGAACAATTTTACAGAACAGATTTAATTATTTCGAAAACTTATTTAAATTTAAGCAATAAAACATTTGGTGTTTATAATTTGAATGCTGAATTTATTGATTTAAATTATACTTTAAAAAGTCATAATTTCAATGTAACAAATAGTAAGTCAATTTATAAATTAAAATTTAAATATTGATATTAATTAATCTTAAAAAATGTGATGTTTTAGAAAGATTTGTAGATTTATTTTGTTGGGGAATTAATAAAACTTATGAGTTAAAAATCAACTGTACTCTTTTTGTTTTATCACAATATGAAAAAGAAAAAATTAAGTTAGACTATGGAAACAATTTTAATGATATTTTGGAATTAAATGGCTCATTGGTTTCAAAGTTTGGAGTTTCAATACCCAAAACAGAACCTGTTGGCTCATTAACAACAATAAATCAACAGTTTTATTTAGTTTCAAATTCGGAATTTAAATTTGATTCAAATTTAATTGGTTTCGATCTTTTAACTTATAACAATGGTCAAATAATTTTAAGCATAATAAATTTAGAACCCATCTGTGGTCTACATATTTCATGTGCTTCATATCTAACAGATAATAAAATAGAAAATTTGAAATTTGAAACTTTATTTAAACAAACTTTTATCATTCAAAAAGGTTTTAATAGACTAAATCTATCTTATGATGTCTTTATTAAAAAAGGAAGTTTAATTTTAATTGAAACTATTGATTCTCAAATTTACATAAACAATTCACAAACCAACTATTTTTCTGATTTAAATATAATAATTTCAGGTGATTCAATTATATCAGGCGATTCAATATACCCAAATCAAACCACATTAATATACTTAAATGCTCTCATAGATTCAAAATATTATGAAAATAGATTTTTAATTCTAAAGAAATACAAACAAGTCGGAACATTTAATATATCTGCAAAGTTTATTGATGATTTAGATGCAAACGATTATCCAATACAAACAATTAGAACTTCATTTAGTAGGCTTTTTGTATTTTTTTTTTAAATTTCTAATTTTAAATTTTTTATAATTTTTAAGCATTTAAGTTTAAATTGAAGTTTAATTTAAGTGATTTTGAAAATAATATAACCAATCCGAAATTATTTGAAAGATCAGATTTAATTAAAATATTTTTTGATGTTGGAATTGAAACAGAATATAATTATACTATTTATAGCAACTGGAATATTTTTGAAATTGATAAAAACAATCAGATAATCAATCGCATTACTTTAACAAATAATCCAACTTTAAAATATTCAAAATTGATAATTAGAAGTAATACACTTAATTATGGCTTATACAAGTTAGAATATTATCAGTCAGTAGAAGTAGATGTCAGCGATGTTGGAAATGTAGATAGTCAATTTAATCAATCTATTAATTTTTATATAAAAGTTATACCAAGTGGAATAGCTGTTTTTGGATTAGAAAATGGCTTAGATTATATCCGAATAGGAAAAGAGCAAATATTAGAACTCAATCCACTTCTTTATTCATATGATATGGATTATTTATTAACAACTGAACACTTAGATTTTAAATTTTATTGCTTTGACAACTTAAATAATTCGATTTTTAACTTAACCAGTCTAGATATGATTGAAAATTTTAATTTAAAAAGTTATAAAAATAGTTTGGTTAATTCAAACCCATGTTTTACCGATAAGAACGCCTTTAAATTCGATTCGACAGAAAATATTTTAACTTTTCAAGGTAAGGCTCTAAAAAAAGGTTTTGAAACAGTGAGCTTGTTTTTAATTACAACTAATCATCTTAATGTTACTTATTACCAATTCATAAAAGTCGAATTATTAAATATTTTCAAGGTACCAATCGGATCTTCTAAGTATATATTAATTTTTAGAACTGTTAAAAATAAAAAAAATAGATAAAATATTAATTTAAGATGTAGAATAAAAGAATTTTGTATAGCTTCTCGAAAAATATTAAGAATCAATCCAGATAATCAATTAATAATACAAAGTGAATGTAAAGACGGTTGTGAAAAAGCATTAAATATATCATATGAATATGAATTATATTTTAGCAGATCAAATTACACAAACTTGGAATGGGAAAAACTTAATTCTTCATTAAGAAAAAACTATTTGAATGGAACAAATACCAAAGAGTTAACAATTTCAAGTTTATTATATGATAATTTCGAATCGGTCCTCTTCTGGAAAGTTGACTTGAATATTCAAGTTTTTATACAAGATTTAAAAAATTCAAACGGAATTAATTCTATGACTGTAAAAATAAATGAAAAGCCTTATGATGGTTTTTGTACTGTAAGTCCATCAGAAGGTTTTGCTTTAATAACTAATTTTTCAATTGTTTGTAGAAATTGGATCGATAATGATGGTTATATCGTGAGATATGAGTATTTTGCTAGCTTTTTAAATAATACTAATCCTATCGCTCTTTACTTTAGTAATGACAATGTATTATCTATTCAATTACCCCAGGGGCCCGATTATGATTCAAATAACGTTTACTTATTTATTCAAATAATTGATGATAATAATGCAATTACTGTCTTTAATATACCACGACCAGTAAAAGTAATTGAACAACCTGGTTTTGTGGATAATATTGTAAAAGAAATCATTAATGACGAATGGAACTCGGAATTTTCAAAACAACTGCAACAAAATGATTTACAACTAGTTGCAAAAAATTTGATATCATTTGTCTCGATATTAAATGAAAAGTTGCGTAATTCCCCTAACCTTACGAATGAAATACGAAACAACAAAATTATTAGAGAAAAATTTGTGAAAATAGCAGATAAACTTAATATTACAGATGTAAGTGGTATAAAAGTTTTATCTTCTGTGTTTTCTATTATTACCGAAAAATACAATTTGATTGAAATTAATACTGCTGAAATTTGTATAAACAAAATTCTTCAACTTTCTAATTCACTGTTTAAATTTTCAAATCAAACTGGTTTAGTATTTCTTAAACAAGCGGCCAACAAAATAGTTGATACAGCAGCCAACTCTCTTCTTTCAACTACACAAAACCAATTTTACAATATTTCTGAAAGAGGATTAAAAATGTTCAATTACACTCAAAGGATTTTAGATAATTTACTGCAAATATCAACAACACATTTGAGCATAAATCAAGAAACTGATATTAATACAAATAGTATAAATTTAAAATACATGAGAGCATATGTTGATGATTTGCTTGAAAAAGTAGAATCTGATAATAGCATAATAAAGATTCCAAAATTTACATGCGATGATCAAAATTTAGATTGTAAAAACAATCCTTTAACTCTTCAAACTTATTCCATCAAAAAAGCGATTTATGGCTTAAATGGAATCAATTTGGGTATCGAATCAAGCCTAGCTAGTCTTAGTTATTATTCTCAAAATGGCAAAGAAATAAATATAAAAAATCAAAACGAATCTTTCGAGATATTAATAAGAAAAAGTTCTATAAATATTCCAAAATTTGTTTACATCAATATCAATGACTTAAACAACAATTCAAATAGTTCTTCAATTAAAGATATTTTGATTTATAAAACAGAATTAAAATCTAATTCATCTTTGTTTATTCAAATTAAACCAGAAAATGAATCTATCGTGTCTTATTTAGTTTTAATCAAATTTAATCAATTGCCTAAATTTTCTAGTAAAGATTTTGATTTTTTTAAAATAGTTTGCCCTGATGTTCTAATCGATGATAATAATTCATCCTATTATCAAATATTTTCTAAAAAGTCTATAACAAAACAATACATGATTAATAATTTAGCATTTATAGGGATTAAAGAATTGAGTGAATCAGAGTCTGAAGAATATTGCATTAAACGAACAAGTAACAAGACGAATTTAGACTTTTTTTATAAAAACCAAAATCAAAATTTAAATTTTACAACTGATTTTTCAATTAGAATATTTTCTAGCGATTGTTATTATTTTGATAAAGAATCTGGTAAATGGTTATCAGATGGTATGGAAGTAATAGAAGAAAATACTAATTTTGAATATACTAATTGTCGTTCAAATCATTTAACTGATTTTGCTGGAGGCTTTGTTATATTACCAACTGAAATCAATTTTGAACAAGTTTTTGCCAATTCTTCATTTGAGAAAAATCCAACCATATACACAACCATAATTGTAATATGTTGTTTATATGCATTATTATCTATATTTTGTGTAATAATGGATAGAAGAGACAAACGTAAAACTAGAATTCATTTATTAAAAGACAATAACAAAGATGATAATTATTATTATGAAATTTGTGTATTTACTGGTTCAAGAAAAAATGCAGGAACAGATTCAAGTATATTTCTTAACATATTTGGTAATAATGGTGAATCTTCAATAAGAGAACTAAATAGTCAAGATACAAATAATAACTATTTGTTTCAAAGAAGTGCTATTGATACATTTATTATGTCAGTAAAAAAACCATTAGGTGATTTAAATATATGTAGAATATTTCATGATAATTCTGGTAAAACAAGAAATTCATCATCATGGTTTTTAAAGCACATAATAGTTTGTGATTTACAAACAGGACAAAAATTTGTATTTTTATGTGAAAAATGGTATTTTTTTATATTGTTCTTATATTTATTCTAATTTAGTTTGACTATATTAAAATTAAAATTTATGAAAGGTTTGCATTAGATATAGATGATGGCCTAATTGAAAGAAATTTAGCTGTTGCTGGTGATTCACAATTAAAAGATGTAAAATATTTATTACCAAGACAAACCAAAGATAAATTAAGCGATGGTCATTTATGGTTTTCGATATTAGCTAGACCAACCTTAAGCTCTTTTACTCGGTTAGATAGATTAACATGTGCATTTGTTCTATTATTTATAACTATGCTGGTTAATATATTATACTATGAAATAGATAAATCTCCTAAAGCAGGAGGCTTAGAAATAGGACCTTTATGTATTACCCCTCAACAAGTAATTTAGTAATATTAAATAAATTTTCATAAAATAAATCAAATAAAATAATACTTTTTCAAGATTGCTATTGGAGTCATTACAAATTTGATAATATTTCCACCAAGTTTTTTATTAATACAATTATTTAGAAGATCAAAAAGCAGAATATCAAGAGAAAATAAACTAAAAGAAAAGTTAACTAAATCTAAAATGAGTCAAAGACAAGCAATACATTTAGAAGAAGAAATAAAACAACAAATTGGAACTAAAATTAAAAACAAAAAAAAAAATAAAAAATTTGAATTTCCATGGTGGTTTAAAATAATTGCTTATTTATTATCAGTTATTTTTAGTGGTGTTTCACTATTTTTCATAATTGTAAAAGGTATTTCGTTTGGTGATGAAAAAGTTCAAAAATGGTTGACATCATTTGTGGTTTCTATTTTTACTTCATTTTTATTAACTCAACCTTTAAAAGTAATAATTTCACAAGTTTTTAAATTTTTTATTATTAAATTCTTTATTTTTATTTAAGATTGCTGCTATTACATTATTATTGACTTTTATTTTCAAAAAAGCCGATAATTTTACAAATTTTGATGATTTTTTTAAAAATGAAAATAAAGAAAATACAAATCAAGAATTAAATGGAAATGAAATTGAATCCCATAAAATTAATAAAAATCAAAATCAAGATGCTGATTATTTGGAACAGGTCAAAAGCAAATATAAAAATCAAAAATTAGCTTTTAATATTTTAAGAGAAATATTTGTTTATTGTTTATTTTTGATAATATTATTTATGGTTTCATATTCAAATAAGGCAGACATTTGTACTCAAAAATTTTTAAGAATTGGTATGAGACTGGGACCTTGTCCCAATTCCAGTCCCAATATCCAAATCCCAATTTTTTGGATAAAATTTTTAGTCCCATTTCAAAAATTTTGGGATTTTTGAGTATTATGAAAAATAAAATTTTTATAAAATACTAATAAATGTGCATAAAATTTTGTTTTACATTTAAACATTATTCAATTTTAAAATATTAAAGTATTTTATAGATTTATATAATTAAACGTTTTATTCTTCTCTATAAAAATATTAAAAATAAAATTATTTCAATATTAAAAAATCTTATTTTAAGTAAAAAATGACTGTAGAAATAAAATTTTTAGTTGAAGAATTACAAAGTCATCTTACAGCTCTGGAAAAACACAAGCTACCTGCTACTTTTAAACCGAAATATCTTGGCCAAATTTTTGTATTTCGAATAACCGAACTTGATGAAAAATTAGATTATGAAAATGTAAATCTATTAAAATTTACTTTTTCTCTTAAAAAAACTTTCTGCGAATTTATTAATATTTAGGATAAAAATTATTTCTATACTTTGATATTTACAAATTAGTTTCAAAATATTGCTATTTGTTTAAAGTTTTATTTCTTTTTATTATAAAGATTGAAGTTGGTCAATTAGTAGATGTAACAGTAGAATTTTATAGAAATTATTATAAATTAAAAGGTGAAGTTTTAAGTAAAGCTATTCCAAGCGAAATTTCAGAAAGTTCAAATATAAATTCAAATCAAGAAAATTTAGGTGTAATTCTTCGCAGAACAAGTAAAAGAACTAGGCAAACAAATAGTATTTATGGCGAGCCTAAAAAGGTTTCAACCGCTTTTAATCAACTAAACTGTAATCAACAGCCAAGTTTGACACCGCCAACTACTAGGTAGTTTTCTGTCATGTTTTTGTTTAAAAATCAAATTAATTTTAAATTTATATTTTCAGTACGAGAAATTTAAACAAAAACAATTTGAGAATTAATATAATCACAAAACAATCAGAGACATCTAATGTCACTCAAACAAATTCTTTAATAAACGAGTCGATTACGAGTCATCAAACAACTCAAACAATAGTTGAATACACAGTAAATGAAATGCTTAGTTTCGCTGAATCTAAAAAATATCCAAAAAGAACGTTTATTGTTAATAATTGTTCAAAAACTTTTACACCAATTTTACATTTTTTTAATTGTCCTAAAACCTTTTCGTTAAATCAAAAAACTGCTGAAAAAAAAGAATTAAAAATTGAGTTTAAATGCAAATCGTGTAATTTTACTAATACACAGGTTTTGGGTCAAGTCTCATATCTGAATAGACACCTTAGATTACACTGCATAGAAAATGTTCGGAAATGGTATAATGAATTTATGAAAAATAGAAATTTAAAAAATACAGAGCCTATATTAAATAAAGACATGCTTAACTTGGTAAAATTCTTTATTACATCGAATATAGCTTTAGTCGCTGTTTCAAATCCGTTTCTAAGAGAGTTATTATTACCTAGTTTTAAAATATCTGGTCCATTTGCATTCAGAAACAATATTTTACCTAAAATAATGTCACACTTGTATAACATAATTGGTTCTAAGTTAGAAAATGCGTTATCTATTTGTTTAATTCTTGATATATGGACAAATTCTGCAATGGCTGACTTTATAGGCTTAGCAGCAGTGTTTACTAATAATTGCTTTGAGAAAGAAATAATTGTAATTAATATGAGTCGAATGGATGGTGATCATACAGCGGAAGCTATAAAGCTCGCAGTTGAAAATATGATTAATATTTATAAATTTGATAAATCTAAAATACATGGTGAATTTGATTCTTTTTTATTACTTTTCATCAAATTAAAAAAAAAATGTAATATATATCCTTAACCTTATAGCTGTTGTTTGTGACCAAGGAAGTAGTTTAGTTAAATTATTTACACAAATCTATGATAATCAACCTATAGGTAATAATTTACCACTTACTGATGATTGATTTTGTTTTTTTAAAAATAAAATTTAGATTTTCTTAGTATTGATCAAGAAAATGAAGAAACAACTGATGAGTTTATCATTAATAATCAACTTAATGATGAATGTCTCACAGACTATTTTGATTTAGATAGTAAAACTATAGAAAAGGCCGAATCAGAAATCTATCAAATTATGAAAGATTTAAAAGAAGACGAAGAAATTTGTGATTTAGACGATTCGAATGAAATATACGATTTAAATGAGTTATTTAAAAATCAAAAAGATAAATCAATAAACGAAAACGAAAGTGAAAAAAACCAACTTTATAACACATGTTTAGGATCAAATGAAATTTCGCATGAAACTGAAATTTTACAGCAAAATGAGACATCGAATCAATTTGATTTAAGAATGAATTATAATTTAAGTGAAAATAAAAAATTGCTTGAATTTTTAGAGCTAAATATACAATCAAATACGATACCTCGTTTTAATTGTGCAAATCATAAGCTAAATTTGGCTGTAAGATCTTCTATAATTAAGCAACCAGTTATTCGTGAGCACTTAAAGATGATTTTCAGTTTTATTTCAAGAATTAAAAATACTTTACAATTAAATATTATATTTACTAATTTAAAGTGTAGATTAAGAACTGAAAATAATACTAGATGGGGTTCAGCTTACTTGGCTTTAGAAAGTATAATTAAAGCTCATAAACGAAATGCATTTAATGCCAATAATTCTAGTTTGAACCTTCCTGTTGACTTTAAAATAATAAAGATTTATTATTCAATATTAAAAGTTTTATATAAACTTAATATTGTTTTCCAATCAACCAATTCAAGTATTGCGGACGTAATTCCGTTGTTGTTATCAGCAATATTAGCACTAGAAAAATTGAAAAAGAAATTAATGTCTGTTTATGTTAATGGCTCTCAATTTTGTAGCTTGCTTATTCAAGAATTGAAAAATCGCTTTCATTTTGAATTGAATTCTAACACATATAAAGTTTTATTATGACTTTTTAATTTTGCTTTTTTTAAATAGCCATTTAAGCTTTTTCTAAATTAGGTAGCTGCTATTCTAAACATCTCATCAAGTAAAAAATGGAAAAAACATGATCATTTAAAAAAGCATTTTGATGAAGGATTTGAGGGTATTTTTGGAGTATACAATGCTTTTTTTAATAAAGATAAACTTGAAGAACTTGATGCTGCCCAGACCCAATCCGAATCTCCATCTAAAACACCTTCTACTGGATTCAGTTTATTCTCAGTTGGCGATTTTTTAGGAGAAACAGAAGTCAATTTAAACTATGATAAAACAGTTATTAATCTTCAAATTAAATCAAAATTAAATACTGAAATTACAATTTTGTTAAGTATTTTTAACGATCGAAAGTTTTTAACAGATAAATTCAGCACGCATCAATTTTGGTTAAAACACGAAAACAAACTTCCTTTGCTATCCAAGTTAGGGTTAGTCTTACTTAATATTTCATGCTCTAGTGCCTTCATTGAGAGATTCTTTAGCATTTGCGGGGTTGTTTCCGAAAAAAGAAGACTTAACAGCGATGATCAGCTTTTAATAGAAAGAAGTTTTCTAAAAGTAAATATTAAACTATTAAATGAATTGTCAAGCATTTGTGAAAACAATATAGAATAATTAAAGAGAATTCTTAATTAAGAAGTTAATTGAGAAATATAATACAAATTTTGAAAACTTAAGAAAACATAAATTAAATTAAATTAAATAAATAAAGTAACCAGAAAAATAATGTTTTTTAAATTCAAATTATGCCTTTTTCAGTCAAAAGTTACTTGATCATCAGAATTTTTAACAATTTATTTTAAATTTTTTTCCGAAAAAATTCAGAATTATCGACTAAAATTAAAAATAAGTCCTAAAAATTTCGGGTATTTGGGACTAAAATTAAAAATCAGTCCCAAAAATTTGGGATATTTGGGACTAAAATTAAAAATCAGTCCCAAAAATTTGGGATATTTGGGACTAAAATTAAAAATCAGTCCCAAAAATTTGGGATATTTGATACTAAGATTGGGATAAGGATAACGTCCCAGTCTCAGTCCCAATATCTAATTTTTTTGAGTACAATTGTCTGAAATAAGGATTTAAATTCTTATAAATATCAAAAAAATATTAAAAATATATTTGCTGTTAAAAATAATCAAAATTCTCTTGAAGAAATAAACCAAGTTAACGATGTCTGGAAATGGTTTGATAAATATTTGATTCAAGCTTTTAATTCTACAAATTTTTACAATTCTAATAAAACAACAAATTTAAACAATTATTTAAATGATTTAACATCTTTTGTTGTTGGAAATCCAATTATTAGACAATTAAGAATAAAAAAAAAAAAATGTAAAAATCAAATTCACAATCAAACATGTTATTCAGATTACGAATTTTTCCATAGAGAAAAAACAAATTTTGGTTTAAAATGGACTGAATTACAGAATACTAATAAAACAATTGAAGATTCAAATTATTTTAAATATTTAGATCAATTTAAATATTACAGTTCAGATGAATTAGAAACATATCCTTATTTAGGTGTTTATTCAAATTATTTTGGAGGCGGTTATGTTTATAAATTAGATTTGAAAAAAGAAAAGAGTTTGAATATAATAAAAAAAGATTTAGAAAATTTACAAAAATTAAATTGGATTGATCAACAAACAAGAGCTTTATTTGTTGAATTATCTTTATATAATTTTAATTTAAATTTATTTGCATATTGTACAATTCTATTTGAATTTTTACCAACTGGAAATTTAATTAAATCATTAAAATTTCAACCAGTTATTTTATATGAAACCAATTCAAGTGTAAATGCTATGATAATTGCATTTAATATTATTTATTTAGTATTTATTCTATTTTTTATGATCAAAAATATTAGATCATTATTAAAATTAGGTTATAAAATATATTTTAAACAATTTTGGATTTATATTGAATGGATAATCTTTTCATTTTCATTTGCTTCTTTGGCTATTTATTTATACAGATTATATGCCAAACAAGATTTATTTGATAAATTATCAAAACATCAAATGGTAAAATTACAATTATTGAGTAATTGGAATGAAATACTTGGTATTTTATTAGGCTTCTTATCATTTTTTGGAACATTGAAATTTTTAAAATTATTAAGATTTAAAAAGAATATTCAATTTTTAACTTGGACTTTAAAATCAAGTTTAAATGAATTATTCTATTTTAGTATAATATTCATAATTTATTGGATTGCATTTATCCAATTGATGTATTTATTTCTGAGTGATAAATCATCATATTTTTCAACAATAGTTTCTACATTTGAAACTACATTTTTGATGATCTTAAATCGTGTGCCAAACGGTTTTTATAATGGCGAATTTTCCCTATTTTCAATATTTATCAGCACTTTATTTTTTATATCTATGGTATTTGCACTAGTTAATATGTTTATTTCAATTGTAACTAGTAATTTTGAATATGTAAGAAAACAAGGAACTTATGATGATCAGAGTAAAATAGTGGTTGATTATATAATTGAAAAAGTAAAAGCAAAATTGGGACTGCTAAAAAGTAAGAAAAAAAATACAAATGAGCTTAACTATATACAAAAAAGTTATGATGATGTTTTATATTTGGATGATCGATGTTCAAAATTGATAGATTACGTTATAGAAAATTCAGAAGACAAATTTTAAAATTTTAATTTAATGATAATAATTAAAAACTAAGTTAATATTAACTATTCAATTTATTTAATTATTTAATAAACAATATTTAGCATTCTTTTTTTATTTTTCAAAATATGTTTAATAAAGCATCAAAAAAATATTAGTAATATTTTTTAATAAATCAACAAGTTAAAAACAAACATGAAACTAAATATCTTTACTAATCTATTAAAATATTTCTATCGATTTTTTCAATTATTATATTTTATTTTAATTTCATACAGTGGTGGTACTGAAGCAAATTTACGATTAATTAAGTAAAATAACGCAATTTTACGTAATTATACGTAGTTTTACTACAGACGTAAATTTGCTTCGGTACCACCACTGTATAATCTTTAATAATTAATTATAAAAAAAATGCTTTTTCATTTATTTAACTATTCAGTTAATTATTTTAGAACTAAGTTGCTTAGGTTTAAAACCATAAAACAAGAATTGTTTAATTCAATTTTGGTAATAAACTTTTATTTGTTGATATAAGTAGTTATTTTTGATTAAAATTAATAAAACATCAGTGTTTAAAATTTAAATTTTTAGTTTTTTAAAACTTAAATTTCAATTAAAAAAAATTGCAAGCTAAAACATTAAATAAAGATTTTTTATTAACATTTATTAAACATTTTTTTATATTTAACATCTATCAAACGCAAAAACAAGTATAAAAATAATACAATACTTAAAATTACATAAAATTTTCAAATAATAGAAAATTTGCAGTAACATCTACACCAAAAATTTGGGTGTGATTTAATTGTTGTTTAATTGTTTGTTGTTTTAATTGTTGTTCTAAAATGAATCAAAATAATTGTTTGAAAGCTTTGTAATCTCTATTTCTAAATAAGATTTTCTCAAGTTTTACAAAGTACTGTAATACCTTGTGAAAATATTTTTTTGTCTAAATGAAAAACTAAATTTTTTATTTTTATTTTAAAATTTGTACAACTGTAAAAAAAGTAAATTAAATAGCGCTTGCAAAATAAAAATTTTGCAATTTTCAATTATATTAATTTATTTCTTTATTTTAACTAATTTAAAAAGGTTTAAAAAAAGATGTATAGCTAGAACTACACCTAAAAACAACGCTAAATACACCTTTTTCATATATTTTTTACAAAAAGGTGCTGGTGTAGGGTGTAGGTGTATGAGTATATCTACACCAACACCCTAGACCAAAATATTGGTGTGGATGTTACTGAAAATTTGAAAGTTCAAAATGATAAGATTATTAAACTTGACTGCTATTATTATTATTGGTTTATCAAATCAAACTACGAGCTCAATATTGCATGAAAAAAAATGTCCAAAGGTAACACCAGTTGCAGGTTTTGATACAAAAATCCTGAATTAAACTCAATAAGCTGTCTAAAATCTGTTGAAACCGTCAAAGGAGACAATTTTGAAGTCAAACAAGAATGGATCAAGTTTGTATTATTAGTTTTTTCTTTAAACTAAAATAGAATAAAATATATTTAAATTCAAGTAAATCAAATGAAAAAGAATCACGAAATTAGACCGAAAAATTGGATGGTTCAAGACCAGGTGTTTTAAAAATGAAAGCACCAATAACCATAAATGGAATATTTGGTGAGCCTCATCAAGAAATTGTTGATATCGAATATAATGTAATTTATTATGATGATCAACTTGCCATGTACTATGGTTGTGTTGAGATCAATAATTTTTGGCATAATGATATTGATGAAAGTTATGTAATATATAAAAAAGATCGTTCATTTGATAGTCTTTCTAAAACATTGTTTCTAATTGGTCAACTAATTAGTCTTAATCAAGATATGAATCAATTGAATTTCACGAAAAATGATAAATCATGCCCAAATTAGATTTTTAAATAAATTTTGTCATAAAAATTTAGAATTTTATTTTATTTTTTATTTAATATAACAATTATTTATCTTAAAAGAAAAAGTTATTTAATTTTAATTGATCTTTCGGTTTCAATAAATACACTTTGAACTTGATTAGACATCTAGCACAGTAGTTTTGCTTTAGAATAGATTTACTTATAAAGCAGACAGAGTTTTAATAATTGGAACATTTTTCAAACAATTATTTTTAATTTTAGATAAATATCTTATGAATACATATAAGATTATAATGAAAAATTGCTTTATTAAAATAATATTATAAAATATTATGTTTTTTTTTATAAAATGACTATATATAAGCAAAAACACGTTTAAATGAAATTCAAATTGGATTTCATAATCAATATCCTTAATGTGAAAATTTCAATTATTTACTCCAATAGTAGTAATTTTCTAAGTAGTCAAAACGTGATTTGAATTTTAAAAAAATTTATCTGCATCTGTCTCGGTTAATAATGCTCTATATATTCCACTTGATTTATATTATAAACTATTTACAATAATTAAAAAAAAAGCTTTTAAATTTTATTTTTCATTTCCTTTAAAATAATTTTAAATCAATAAAAAAAAACATTAATGATATTATTTTAATTTTAATTTTTAAATTAAAAAAAAAATGGAAAATACTATTCATGAAATAAGATTTTATTTCAGCGTTTCAACAATGCCGATTGGAATTTTTCTCAATTTAGTAACTTTGGTGGTTTATAGACATAAAAAGTTCAATAATAAAACAAACACAGGCTTTTTGTACATTTTTTTGTGTATATCAAACATATTTGCTTTAGTTAATCAACTTTTTTTTCATACCATGAATTACAAACAAATTCACTTAGAGAAGTTAGCTAATTTTTCGTGTAAGTTGATTAGTTTATGGAATGTTGCAATTTTACAATATCCATCAATTCAGTTAGTTCTTATTACATTCGATTTATACGCTTCTATTTGTCATATACACAAAGCAAAATGTTTAAACAAAAAATTTTATTCTATTTTAAATTTGATAATTATTTTTTGTTTATTTGCATTCAATTCGGTTTATTTTACTTTTAAATTAGAACATGAATTATTACTCAATTTAAATTCAACAAATTCAAATGTAATAATAATCATAACACAACCTAAATTTGAATGTATAGGATCGTATATAACTGATTTGATCGGTAATGCTATAAACATTTTAATAAGAGATTTTATACCGTTTATTTTAATAATGATTATGAATATAAAATCAGTTAGATTTATAATGAATAGTAAAAAAACTATTAAAACAAAAAAATCATTAAGAAAAGAGTATAGTTTTGCTGTTTCTATATTTTTGATGAATTTAATATTTATGGTAATCTATTTACCATGGTTTATTTCAAGTGTGTATTATCATACATTTAAACTACAAAAGTTCACTAATAATAGAATAGAATCGAACAACTTAGAGTTGATGTTATTAGTTAGTGATTTGATTTTATATTTGAACAATTATTCACCATTTTTCGTAAATTTAGCATTCAATACAATGTTTAGAAAAGTATTTGTTGGTCATTTTAAATTAAATAAAACAACTAGCATTTTAGACAAATCTAATACAAAAACATAAAATTAATAATTTTTAATAATTTACATTTCCAAAAAAAATATATTGTTATAGGCAAGGACTAACTTTGATTAAGTTTCCAACACAACTCTTTTTATATATTAGTTATAGTTTATAATTTTAACACTAAAAACAAAAAAAATCATATGCATAAAGAAGACATGTTTTATTGTTTGAATTTTTATTTCTAATAAAAACAAAAAAACTGATTAAGAAATTAATTAGAAAACAAGATTCATCATTTTTAAAAAACATCAACTGATTCAAATCTTGATTTAAACGAATTAATTGGCCAGTTAAAGCCAATACTTTTGAAAGGCTATCGAATGATGAATATGTTTCTTCAATGTCTTTATGGCAAAAATTGTCGTATTCAAGACAACCATATAGTAGTCTTAGTTGATCATCAAAGTAAATAACTGTGAGCTCTGAGTCGATGGTTTCTTTATGAGTTTTACCTAAAATTCCATTTACTGTTACTTGAGTTTTTGCACCTGGACGTTTTCTATCTAATTTAAAGCTTACATTTAAACTTTGTTTTTCATTCAAAAAACTTTTTACTTTTATTTAAATAAAAGTAAATAACTGTGAGCTCTGAGTCGAATATTAACTTGATCCAATCTTGTTGCACTTATAAATTGTCACCTTTAATGGAATCTGTATCTCTAAATCAACTTATAAAATTATTCTCATGATTGTCCGAAATTTTAGCAGCCATTAATAACCATGTGCCAGCTAGTTTACTATTATCAAAACCTGCTGCTGTTGCTACTCGTGTTCATTTTCTTCTTTGTAAAATAGAGCTTGTGCTGTTGTTTGTTAAAACAATTATAAAAATTGAAAAAATCAAGATTTTTTTCAAAATGTTAGATAAAAAACTTGAATTCAATACTTAAATTTGAAATTTGTTCTTATTAAATTTTAAAAAGGTATCATGTCATTTATTCTAGAAATTAGTATTCAATTTTTACTTATATCACGCAAATATTTAACAAAACGAAGGTAATTTTTTATACTAAAAATATGAATATTTATTTGTAAAAAATGATTAAGTTTTAACTTTGAACTTTACTTTATTTAACTGAAAATATAAGTATTTGTTTCTATGAGTATTTGTAAACAAATACATTTAATGAAATTTTCAAAATTTAAAAAAAATAAATAATCATTGTTTAAATAAGAATTTTTATATTTAATTCAATTAGAAAATAAAAAAAAATATTGGAATCAAGTAAGCCAAAATAAGTTTTATCACACTTTAAAACTTCAAGTTATATTAAAGAAATGAGGATAATTTATTAGTATGGGACATTTTTGGAAAAATGTACGATTTCAAAATTGAAAACTACTTTATCAAAATACTACTAATCAAAACAAACAGTACTTGAAAATGGATTCAAAGCTTTTTTAATAAATTTTTTTTATTTTATTTTCAGTATTGTTAACTGTCTTGTTAACTATAGAAAAAAACAAACATTTTGTGAATTTTTTTTGAGATTAATTTTTATAAAATTTTTTAAAAAAATGTATTCGTGTGTCTTTAGCTTTTTTTAAATTTTAATTTATATCTACAATTTATCATCTGTTGAGACCGTAGTTTAGACACTACTGTTATTTGTCTCTAGTCCTTCTACTCTTACTAACCTTAAACTCATCCTCATATCTTAATATTTAAACAACTAACTACTAATACTCATTTTTCGGATTCCAATAAACTATTAAAAAAGTCAGTTAAGTCTTTAATTTATTGATTTCCCTATCATACATAAGGTCTTATAAAATTAGGACCACAACATTTGGTGCCCAATGGTATTTTACTATATATTTTAGTAAATTACATTTAATTAGAACTTGCGAGTTCACGTGCTATATTTGATATTGCACAATATAATAAAACATAATAAGTAAAATAAATATTGTATACATATACAATTTATAAACATGATGCATGATTTCATCATTAGATTTTTACACACAACGTGTTTTGGATTACTTAGTTTTCTAGGTCGCAGAATTTACGACGATGAACCTTTCTCATATGGGATGGACGATCTGACGCAGAAGAATGCATACATGCCGACACAAACTGAAGCCACAACGAAACCAACGGTGACAGAGCTTACGACAACAGAGTTGCTTTCGATACTCAGGGATAAAGTGATCGAACAACTACAACATTATACAGGTACGCTTTGGACGACTGGGGGTATTGGCTTAGCTTTTATTGTTCTATTGGCATGTTTGTTCTTGATACGGTCGGTTTGGAAAAATCCACATAGTTATTGGTTTACGTTAATCTTTTCTCCGATCAAATGGCTCACAAGAACCAAAACACAATACCCTTTACCAGTATTCAACATACCCACATACACACCTACAAGATTCACTGAGGATAAAAATTTTAACCAGTGGATAAAACATTTTGAACGTTATGCTATTCGCCTTCACGATAAAACGGGAGCATTGTTAACCTTAATAGAGGACAAGTGCTTAGCCAAGTTCGAACAGCGAATACTCAACCAGAATCCTAACGCATCTTATGAAGAGATCAAGGATACCTTACGTAAGTTATACGGAAAAGATAATCAATATAAAGATCCGTTAATAGATTTTGCCTCGCGTAAACAACTACCGAATGAAAATATTTACAATTATCTAAGTGAATTGGAAGCTTTGGCTGAAGCCGCGCATCCAGAACAGAAACAATCTGCCTTAGAATCACTAGTAGTCGACAGATTCATTAGAGGAATCTACGACATAAAAATAAAACAAGAATTGTGTAAGCCACCAGCTTGCATCACAATTAAAACAGCACTGAAGAAAGCATATGAGCTAGAAGAAGCTTTTCGACGTTGCAACCCAATAGAGGAACACAACACTAATTTTACGAACAGAAAAAATAATGTCTCAAACGCACATTCAAGCGTAAATAGCCAAAAAGAAGATAATACTATCAACCAAAATGATTGGTGTCAGCTCTGTTCGCACCACAGACATTTAAACAAGGATTGTTTTAAACAACAACCAGACCGCAGAAAGAACAACGAACAGAAAACAACTATCAAAGCATGTTTTAACCATTATCCACAGTCAAGAGACCAAAACACGAGGTCTACACAACAAAAATCATCGAGAGATAAGTTTAAGAAAAATCCAGTACAGCAAAAATATTCAAAGAACATACCAATAATCAGTGCAAACAACGATAAATCGTTGGCAAGGATCGAATATGTGAACCATATGCCTTTTAAAAAATTAGATGTAGTGAATGAAGACGTTACTCATAATTACCAAATTCCGATCGAACAACTACAAGAAATGCAAAACGAATCACTACAAGGAGCGTGCCTAATAAATGAACAAGTAGTAACATATACTATTGATACCGGAGCTGAAGTCTCAGTAATTAGCGAAAGAATATACCGTGCACTCGAGAGACCTTCTCCACTTGAACCAGTAATAAACTTCATAGCAAGCGCAGGCGGAAATGGACTAAATGTACTTGGGAGAACGTATTCTCAATTCAAAATTGGCGAATATTCCGTCTTCACTTTCCTCATTGTTGTCAGAGATTTAGTTGTTAATTCCCTTTTAGGAATTGATTCATTACCCAAATTTCCATTTTTTAAACAACCAGTAGATCAACTAAAAGAAGTAATTAAGTAGATGGATAATAAGCTGTTAATTAGTCCAAAGTATTTTGCTAAAAGCGGTAACTTTAATAGCACGCTCATAAATAGTCTAACAGAAAAAGACACAAACCACTACATCGAAAAGATTAACGAAATGATAAAGAGTATCTCAGCGGAATCATTACGAGAATTAAAGCCATCCATATGTGCCGAGCATATTATTAAATTGATTGATCCTACTCTACCACCTATCAAACAAAAACCGAGGAGAATTCCACACAGTAAACGCAACGAGTTCAAGAAAATGTTGGACGAAATGCTTGATGCTAAGTTAATACAGCCAAGTGATTCACCATGGGCTTCTCCACTAATGCTGGTAGCAAAACCTGATGGATCAATACGAGTAACAGTCGATTTTCGACTGCTAAATGGTCGAACAACTAAAGACGCACATCCGTTACCGAACTGCCATGATCTATATGTTGTTCTTGCCAAATCGAGATGGTATACGAAAATTGATTTATATAGTGGTTATTTTCAAATATTAATGAGTGAGTGTAGTAGAAAATACACCGCATTTACGTGCGAGTAGTTTTATTGAAGCTGGTTTTGTAGTAGTTTATTTGGACGACATACTTATCCATTCATTCGACCTAATCGAACACTTGAAACATGTAGAACTCGTAATTAACGAAGAAAAACAAATTATCGATAAAATTTAAAAAATGCGAAATCGCAAAACCAGAAGTCCATTTTTGGGACATGTAATTTCAAACGGTACTCTGAAACCAGATATGTCAAAATGTGAAACATTGTTTAAATACGAACGTCCGAGAACACACACACAACTACAAAGCTTTCTAGGTCTAGCAGGATACTATAGAAAATTCATACAAGATTTTGCACGGATTGCTAGCCCGTTATATAAGTTAACCACCAAAGAAGAAGCTACTAACAGTAAACAACTAAATTGGAATAATGATTGTGAAATCGCTTTTAACAAACTTCGAACGGAATTAACAAGCTCGAGTGTATTAATACTCCCTGATTTTAATAAAAAATTTATACTCGATTGCGATGCGTGCAACACCGGCATTGGAGCAGTGCTTCAGCAAGAATTTAACGGACTTCTTAGGCCCATAGCGTATATAGCAAACCACTAAATAAGGCTGAACGTAATTACTCTACAACGGAAAGGAACTTCTGGCAATTGTTCGAGCCATGGAAATTTTCCACGAGTATCTATTCGGTCAAGAATTCGACGTGAGAGTTGATCATCAACCCTTATCATGGTTACTATCATGCAAAAACCCAAATGCACGTTTATCCAGATGGTTAATAAGAATCAGTAACTACACGTTTCGAATCATCTACAGAAGTGGAAAGCAACACACTAATGCCGACGCATTATCTCGATGGCCAACCAGTGAAGAAGCTAATACTCCAAATAACGATGAGTACCAAAATAAAGTTATAAATTTTATAGAAAATAAAATTGAACAAAATGGAGTAGAAAATTCTATTATAACAACCTTGATAAGTCCGGAAGAGCAAGATAAAGATCCGGATATAATATGGATAAAACAACTAATCTCAGAACATGGTGAAGTCAAGCCACCAATCGATGATTTAATTATTAACACACACTTTAAACGAATTTTATTTAAAAACTACAAAGATCTGAAACTAATTGATAATCTTTTATATTGGTTCAAAGCAACTGAAGACAATTCAACGCAAAAACGTTTAATAATTCCTAAAAGTATGGTAAGCTTGATTCTGAACTTGGTCCACTGCTCCGTCTTACATGGACACTTAGGAGTACAAAAAACAATAGACAAAATAAAACTAAGATTTTACAGACCGGGTCTAAAATTAGAAATAATCGAGCTTATCAAATCATGCGACGTATGTCAAAAGATAAAAAACGCTAATGTGACCAGTAGAGCAAAATTGCAACCGATGCGACCTTCTGAGCCACTACAACTGATAACCAGTGATATAATCGGCCCTTTACCGGTTTCAAAGAAAGGAAACATTTATATTTTAGTAATTTGTTGTCACTTTTCAAAATGGGTTTGGCTTTTCGCACTAAATAATATTACGGCCGAAATTGTTGCAGATAAAATTGTAAAGTTCATGATGATGTATGGACTTTGTGTAAATATCCTTACCGATGGGGGAAGAAACTATCAAAGTGATGTACTCAGTAAAGTATACGAACTCCTCGACATAAATAAGCTTAAAACATCCCCGTAGCATCCCGAATGTGATGGACTAACAGAACGTTTCGATCGCAATCATTTTCTAAAGACCATGTTGTCGTGCTTTGTAAACGAACATCAAAATAATTGGGATGATTACTTACCATTCTTAGCCTTTGCGTATAACACATCAACCCATTCAACAACTAAATGTACTCCATACGAAGTCTTATTCGGTCGCAAGCCAAAAATACCTTTAGACTTAATAATTGAGCCAAATAATCAAAACAATTCATGTCTTTTTGTAAATAATAATTCAAACCACGAAAAAATAAATGTAGCATATTATAAGAGCTAAAAAACAAGCTTAATGATGTGTATGGTAGCGTTATCAAAAGCCGTGATTTAAAAATTGAAAAATCACGCATTTACCACGATAGAAACATCAAACCAAAGGTATATAATGTAGGAGATTTACTTCTCCTAGATAAACCTCAAATTAAAAAGGGTCAGACAAAGAAGTTGGCTCCTAAATGGGAAGGGCCATACGAAATTGTTGAACAAGTGGGACCTGTCAATTACCGTATTAAAAGATTTCACCAAAGAAACTCAATTACCAAACTTGTCCACCACAATAGACTCAAGAAATATTATGGATATTTCAAACTGCCAATTAGTAAACCAAATACTTACTCTTCCATAACTAATAATCATATAAACAAGGAGAATAATATGGAAAATACATCTATACAAAATTTACCCAAAACACAAATAAATAAAGACAAAAACACTGACTGTACACCTCGTCTCATTCAGGATGAGTTAAATCCTGTTGACCAAGTGGTCACGCAGTATGCTCCGAACCAAGATGGTAATACTGCTAATGACGAGCTATCATCAGATATATCATCAATTTCTTCAGCCTTGGAATCAGCTGAAGAAGATGAATCATTCAAGCCTAACCACTATCTTAGCAAACAACTACCACCCAGTACCACTGTAGCCAGAAGAAGCCAGAGGACACAAAAACCTGTAAACAGATTTTAGTTAATTAATTTTAGTTAATTATTTTAGTTAGTTTCGATTTTAGTTAAATTTACTAAAAAACAACATAAGACAATTGTAAATACTTATGTAATTTTATACAAATTAAATAAGCAATTTTTGTAAACCACATGATTCGTACAATTTAAATTCAAAAATATTTGTATTAAATTAATTTCAAATTTCAAATTTTAAATAAAACAAATTAAAAACCGTTGCTAATAACTTAATTATTAACAAATAAAATGGAAAACGAGCATGATATAATGGTCCATGGGATACCAAATGTCAACGATGCTGGACTGATCCTACGAGAGGAGTTAGACGACTACGAGAACCTATTTGGCCCAATCAACTTTATCAAAATGGGACCAAATCGCGGTTTCCACCGAACAAATTATGCATTCGTCCGATATAGGGACCCGACGGTCCATAGACAAGTCGTGGAACATTTTAACCGTCGTGGCATCTCGGGGACAAGAATATGGTTGGAAATCAATCCTCGTCCAACCGAGCAACACCACTTAATCGAAGCCGTGCCAGCCAGCCCACGTGTCGCAAGACAATTATACGAAGTTGAACGTCTTCGCATACAACTTTAAGAACAGCAGCAACAAATGGAACACTTGCAACAACTACCACGACAAGTACGCGAGCTACAACAACAACTACAACAACAAACACAACAGTCACAAGCAGAAATTAATACTCTGACTCAACGTCTCGAGCGAGTAACAACAACAAATACAACATTGGAAGCTCGGCTAAGAGAGGCCCATGATTTGATCGACCAGCTTCTCCACCAACCGGCCCAAACCACATCCACACTTACCAGCGAAGAAACCAGCTCATATGGCCGAGAAGAGCCAGACTTGCTCTCGAAGCTCGGACAGAGCCAACTTTTACAGCACCTAATACCCTGCCATTACCACGAACAACCCGGATCCACAACCTAACAGGTGCCACTTGTCCCATTTGTTACGACAAGTTTGAGCATTGCAACTCGGTCGTACAATTGGAATGTGGCCACCGTGCATGTGAGAGCTGCATGCACCGTTATGTCAGGCGACAATATAGATCATGTCCAGTCTGCCCTGCTCAACTTAGCGTCGATTTCTACCGACGAGTGTCCGATTAAATAACAACGACAACAATCAATTCCAAAAAAACAGTTTAACTACTAACTACTAATACTCATTTTTCGGATTCCAATAAACTATTAAAAAGTCAGTTAAGTCTTTAATTTATTGATTTCCCTATCATACATAAGGTCTTATATAATTAGGACCACAACACATCAATAAAAATTTTATATTGCTCAATAACAAAAATGTGTAGAATTCTCATTAAATATTTTATATTTTATATAAAAGTATTTGTTTTTAATTGTTTAAAAATTAAATAAAAATAATAAATAAAATGTTGATACCAAAATTTATATTTTTAAATTTTTTTGTTTTGGTTAATTTGTTTTACGTTTCAACTAGTTTTGAGCAAGAAAAAAACAACATTGAACTTTTTTTTAATACAGCTGAATGGATATTTAGAGATAATGTTTTATCTTTGAGTATAAATCACAAGTGTAGCTCTAAATAAAGTTTCAGGAGCTTTTGATATTCTCGAAAATAAATTTAGCTCTGATCCAAATAGGAGGAACAGAGATTCTTTATTTATGCAATTTTTATGTCATGCACTATTTGCTGCATTTAAGAACCCATGGAACTAGAGCCACATTAGAGCCACATAGAGTAACAATTAGTTGGTTACAACAAGTTTTGCACGGATGTAATCCGCCAAAAAAGTAAATTCATTTAATTTCATTTAGACCATATATGAAATATTTAAATAAAATTTTAATTGTTTAAAAAAATTGTTTTTCTTAAATTTCATTTAAATAATTTCAATATTGTTATTCTGATTTAAAAACTAAAACAATTTGGAGTGTATAGTTGCTATTAAATTTAGTGTTTGAACTAAAATAGTTATCATATTATCCTTTGTATAAAATGATGTTGATATTAAAATACCAATTAAATATATCATGTTTGGTTTTGATAATAATAATTAAATATTTGAATTATTTCATCTAAAAATAATCATATCACCTTTTATTTAATTTAAATTTATCTTCAATTTAATATAATAAATAGTTAAATGAAAAATAAATACATCAAAATAAAAATAAATAAATAAACTTAGATAAGTTTCATGAGTAAGCAATAATTATGTATAATTAATATAAATCATTTTTTCATTTAATAATTTTTAACTTTAAAATTGAAAAAATATGAATAATTTAAAATTATTTTTTTTTAAATTTTATTTAGTTTTATTAGTAAATTCAATATTTACTAATGCTAAATTAAACGATTGTATTCAACTTTCACCATATTGTGTTTGTTATTATCCTTTAAGTGTTAAGTGTTACCTGTTCGAATTTTTCAAGCTTTGATCAACTTAATTTTAGCAATTTTAACAATCAAACTGAATGGCTTATACTAACACCAAATGATTATATTAATTGAATCTAAAAGGAATACAAATAACACAAAAATTAGTTTTGTATCGTTTAGACGGGTTTAATCTAAGTTCTAATCCTTTAGAAAATTATGAATTTGAAAAAAATTTAAATCTAGAAATTATCGACAGTGTAATTCAAACAAAAAACAACAAAATAGAATGCACTTCATTAAAATTTGATAAAAATTTTATGCTATTTTTTTCAAACTTTAACTCAATAAGTTTTTTGAATAGTTTGTATTTAGAGTTGTGTCCATTTATATTTCAAA
This sequence comes from Brachionus angularis, assembly GCA_021432725.1. NCBI lineage: Eukaryota > Metazoa > Rotifera > Eurotatoria > Ploima > Brachionidae > Brachionus > Brachionus angularis. Next base: position 4,511,821 of record JAJVDD010000005.1, read on the forward strand.
ATGCAAATATACAATATTTATTATTGAGAAATACAAATGGAAGAAATGTTTTTAAAACAAGTAAAATTCAAGAATCTATAGATTTTAATACCACAATTGCACGATTGACTATGGATGCTGACGATTATAAAATAAGCACTGAGTTTACAACTCAAAAAATATTTTCTAAACTGCAAGTGATACAATTTATTGGCAATGGATTGATTTTATTTGAGGACAATGCTTTTGAAAAAGTCAAAAATTTAAAATTATTAATTTTTGATTATAAAAATTTGATAGATCATCAAGACGTAGAAACAAATAAATGGATGAGAAGTATAAATTCTCATATTAAGGTAGATTACACAATTAATCAGTCGATTATTGATAATGAAAAAAGTTCCGTGGTTTTAACCATCAGGTCAAATAATTACTCTTATCCAAATAAAGACTTCAAATATTTTCTAAATTTTCCACATTATAGCAATTGACATAGAACCAAACAATCCAGTTGCAAGAAAATGTTTTGAACAAAACTTGATCACTTTTTATCCAACTAAAACAACTGCTTCTCCAACACTTTGTAGAAAACGTAAACCACGATAAAATAAAAATCAATTTGTACAAGTAAACTAAAAAAAAAATTTAAAGTATTAATTATTGAAATTTAGTAAAATTTTTGCATAAAATTCATTTTTTAATTCTAATTTACTCTAAAATAGAAAAAAAAGTTATATCCGCATCTTTCTTCTAATTCTAATGTTGTTAATTACGTTAATTACAGTATTTCGAATCATTCCTAATATGAAATATTTCTCATCAATTTTTTTTATTTCAATATAACTTCGTTAAAATTGATAGGTTTAATATTTTTAATTGAGTTTTTATATTTAATTTCTAATTTAATGAAAAATCCTTCTACTTTTAAACTTAAAAAAAAAAACAGTTTAAAATTATGATAAAGCTAAAACTAACTAAAATTTCATCTTAGCTCATAGTTTAAAATAATTCAAACTAAAATAAACCTAATATTAAAATAAAGATTAAAATTTAGTAGTTATATTTACAAAAAACTTTTTTAAAAAATGGTTCGATTAAACACTAATGCACTTTAATTTTCGGATTTTTTTGATTTGTAACAAAGAATTGTTATTATCGAAACTAGTATCATATCTACAAATAATTTACCAAAATGACTTTTACTTTTAATTTTTTAATTTCAAATTCAAATATTAAAAAAAAATTGTTTTTAAAATAAAAATTTATCTAGCATTTATACATCCAATATTAAAAATTACTATAAAAATGTAATATGTAATGTAATTTAATAAAAGTTTATTTTAATGTTGAATTTTAAAAACGAACCAAAAGACTTTCTTTTCTTTTTACAACTTAATATAATATTTATATAAATTTGATTTCATAATTTTATTTAAAAAAGGATTTCTATAAGCAAAGTAAGAAATTTGACTAAAACATTATAAGTGTAGTGCCGATATCAACTAGTAGTATGTTGTGGGTTTGTTGCGATTGATTTGTTGTGGCTGTTTGAACACTGTGATGAGCCGGAATGACAGGCGTATTCCTAACTTAAATTTACAGCAAGAATTTTATTAAAATTCTACTTAACTTAAAAGGTAACCTTATGCGCACTATTCAGCACGGTCAGGCGAAATTAAAGATATCAGAGATATGAATGGTTCCAGAGATATGAAATAAAAGATTAAATAATATATTATATTCCCACTCTTCAGCAGGAAATAGTCAAAGGGTAAAGTCTGCTTTTTAAAGCAGAAATTTGGAGATTATTAATTATTCTACCAAAGTAGAATAATTGGAGGAAAGTTCCACTGTTCAGCAGAACCAGGAAATTAAAATAAAATTTTAATTAATACTTCTTTTATTAGTTACTGTTTTATATAATAAAAATTTCAAAATAAATACAAAAAAAATAACAATATAATTAAAGTAATGTTAATTTACTTTTAACATTTGAAATTTGAATTTTCAATTTCAAATGTCAAAATATTGTTGAGACATCTATAAAAATAAAAATAAAAATTTTAAATTTTTTAATTAACTTTATTTTATTTTAATTTTATCTTTTTGACATCAAGATAAAAATAAAATAAAATAAAGTTAATTAAAAATAAATAAGTGCATACTCTGAATCAACTGTTTTTTTATGAGGTTTACCAAAGATACCATGCACAGTTACATCAGCTTGTGTTTTATAAATACCTGGTCTTGATTTGTCTAATTTTACACTAAAATTAGCACTTTGTTTTTCATTCAAAAAACTTTCAAAAAACTAAATTTATTCAAATAAATTTTATCAAATTCAATTTAAAATAATAATATAAATATCAACTTGAACCAATCTTGTTGGATTTCTACAGTATCTTCTTTAACTGAATCTAAAGATTTTATACAACTTACGAAATTCTCTTCAGGATTTTTGGAAAACCATTAAATACCATTAAATACCCATATTTTCAAAACCAGCAGCAGGCTTTACATTAGGGCATTTTTTTTTAATTAAAATAGAACCTCTAGTTTCGGTTAATAAGACTATTAAAAAAAATGTTAGACTTATTATTCTATTCATTTTTGGTTTATTTGGATTTTTATTTTTGTTGTTCAAAAATTCTTTTTTTTTAATTTTTATACTAATTTTGAATGTTTGATGTTAAAATGTTAAATAAATATTAATAATTAATATTTAGTATTTTAATCTGGAATTTATTTTCAAAAAATCTAAATCTTATTACAAATATGCACAAAATTCTAAATTTAAAAATTTCAAATTTTCAAGTCATCAACAAAAAAGTTTCCCAGAATATAAAGTATATGATGTAAAATAGAACTACTTTTTTTTTGCTTTAAATAGTTTTTGTAAATAACCTTTTAACTTAATTTAATTTTCTATTAGTTAAAATTTATATTTTAAATATTATTTATTTAGAATAAGGAAAAAAAATATTTTAAGAGCTAATATATTTATTTTAAGAGATAAAAAAATATAAAAAACAGCTAAATATATAATAAAAAAAAAGCTATATTAATTAATTAATAGCTAATAAAATAAAAAAAATAGATAAAAAAATTTACAAGTAAAGAAAATCTAGATACAAAGATTTTTATCTAGATAAAAAGAAATTTAATTAATTTGTTTTATTTTTCTTTGGTCGGCCCCTTTTTTTTGAAGCAACTTTGGTAATTGTTATTGATGAAGTACTTGGTTGTATAATTATTTCATTGTTGTTAACATTCTCACTTGTAATTTCACTGTTGTTCTCAATTGATTCTATATTTTCAGGTTCAGCATTTTGAATTTGATCATCATGATTGATACTTTCTAAAGCAGGATTAATAGGACCATTTGAATTTCGAGCAACCAATGCCATTTTTGCCTTTTTTCTTCTTCCTCGTTTTGTATTTAATTCAATGTTTAAATCCAGACCAGGAAATTGACATAAACCAAGCGGATATGCTACACCTATTTCATGTTTGCAAATTAAGTTTTTGTCCCAATCAGGACATGAGCATATGCTTAACTGCCAATCAGTTTGATTAAATGTTACATATCTCAAAGAATTTGATTCTTTAATATATTCTTCGAAAGAAGACTAATTAGTTTTTTCCCAAAAATTTTTACACATTACTTTTGTCGCTTGATTCTTTGTTTAACTGTTTTGTCAACACTAAAGAATAAATTTTTCACTGTTTGAAACATAAACTCATAATCTTCTTCTGCTTGATGCCTAGATAACATCATACCAAAAGGATGAAAACTTTTGTTTCCATCAGTTGTACCACATATTAAGACTGGATAGTTGATCCAAGTTAGTTTAAAGGTTGCATCGGCTGCAACATGGTTTGTTAGAGTTGAAAACCATATCAAACGCTTTGTTGTAAAAAATATTTTGAAATCAATTTTTTGAGGTGATATTATGAAATTTGATACGATGAAAATCTCATCCTCATCTGATGGTATTTGGTTTTTGGTTTCAATCCATGTTTTAAGATCTGCTATATTCATTTGTTTGAGATCTTGAGTGTTTTTTTTATGAAATTGGATCAAGTTATGGCATAAGTGAAGAATAGCGCGGAAACGACCTTTTTAAAAGAAAATATAGGTATTCTATATATTCTGAATCCCCGTGACGAGCTAATGACGAATCTGATGTCGGTTTGGTCGAAACCAAACCTTTTTAAAAAAATTACCTTAAGGTCCTTAATTTACCTTTATTTTTAAAGGTCTCCAAGCAAATTTTTGCAACTTGGTGTTGAATTTTTATGTTCGCATAAATGCAAATACCATATTCTCTTGCCTGCTACTCATAGAAATAAAGTTGATCGAATAATTATAACTATAACAATTTTTTTAATTTTTTATGAAAAAAGTTTGAATTTCACATATTTTCTATTATTCTAAAATGATTAGTTTTGGACCTTTTTTAGCAAAAATTTTTATTTAATTCCAAAAAAATTCCAATTTTTAAGAGTTAATTTAAAAATTAGAAAAAAAGCAATTATAATTTATCAGATATTTTTTTTAAGAATTTTTTTTTTAATTTAAAGATAAGATTCAGTTTACTTAAAATTCAGTTATTTTTATTTAATTATTTAAAATTAATATATTTAATTAATTTTAAAATGTAAAGATGCTGCAATATGCTTTATGGTTAAATATACAGCTAAACATGAAAAAGCCAACAAAACTTATAATCAGTTATAATAAGTTTTGTTGATTTTCGTCATAACTTTCAAAATGTTTCAATCTCAAATATTTTAATTTTATAGCCAAGTCAAGTTGTAAGATTATTAAAGCAGGTCTCGGCATCCACAATCTCAAGGACGAACAAGCTTCTAATACATTAATATATAAGTATTTAAAAATATTTAGAACATGTTGGAATGTAAGTGGCTACAAAAAATACAGTAATAAGGTATATGTCTTTTAATCAGCTTAATAATTAAAAAACTAAAATCTTATCTCTCAGTTGTAAATATTTTAATGCTGTACTGAAGCAAGACAAACATTTATTTTATTGCGCATCATTCAGTGAGTAATTTAATGTTATTTTCCAAAGGAAAAATTAGGAATTTTATAAAAAAAAATAAACATTTTGTGAATAAATAAAAAATTAAAATAAAAAAAGACGACAACATTATAAGCTACTGTAAAATAAAAGGGAATTATAAAAAAAGGAATTATGTATAAAAAAATTTAAATTTTTAGTTTGAAATAAATAATGTTTGATTGTTGATGATAATAAAACTATGATTTTAAAAAATTAAAATCAAGATCTTAAGATATTAAACAAATGTCTGTAATTTTCCAAAATAATCAGTATCAATATGACATTTTTATTTCATATGAACTGCATTTAAAAGAAAAAATTGATATATTTCAAAATAAGTTGACGGAATTAGGGTTAAAGATTAAGAAAGATGATTCTTTTTTTATAAATAATAATTGTAATATAAATATTGAATTAAAAGATTGCATAAAAAATTCGAAAGTATTCTTATCATGCAAAACTGGAAATTATGAATCAATAAAATGCAGTAATGAAAAAGAATATGCACATAGTATTTCTAAAAAGATTTTGGTGATAGAAAATTTAGATGAAAATTGGTATAATTTAGATTTTGAAAATATTAAAGATACAAATGATTCTTGTTTTATTGTATTTTTTAAATTAAAATTTAAATTAAAGTGAATTAAAATTAGAATTAAAAAAGATAATTAAAAGTTTAGGAGAAACTTTTGAAAAAATTGGTGAAAATAACGAAGCCTTAATATTTAAGATAAAAACATATGATACCCAAAAAAAATTAATAAATAATAATGTTCATATTGATTTGGCACAATCAATTAATAATTTAGGCTTTGTTTACCAAAAAGTTGGTGATAATGAAAAAGCATTAAAATTTTTTTTGGAATCGTATGAAATAAAAAAAAGAATATATGCTGATAATGATAATATTGATATAGCACAGTCGATATATAATATAGGAGAATGCTATCAAAACATAGGTGATAATGAAAAAGCATTGAAATTTTATTTGCAGTTATATGAAATGAAAAAAGAAATATATGATGATAACGATCATATTGATTTGGCGCATTCACTAAATAGACTTGGAGTGATTTATTATGCAATGAACGAAAAAGAAAAAGCAAATGATTTTTTTGAGAAAGCGTATTTAATGAGACGAAGAATATTTAAAGAGACAAAGAAAAACGAAGACAATTTCTTGGTTGCTGAATCTTTATTTTTTCTTGGCGTAAGTTTAGAAAGTATTGATGAAAATAAAAAAGCATTAAAATATTTTTTAAAAGCAAATGATATATTAAATGAATTAAATGACAAAAAAGATGATTTAGTTAAAATATTAGATAATCTGGGTATTATTTATAATAAAATTCATGAATATGAAAAAGCAAAAGAATATTTTGAAAAAGCATATAATGTAAGAAAAATATTATTTAATAATATTGATCATATTGAATTAGCACAATCACTGAATAATCTAGGTTTAAGTTACCAACATACTGGTAATTATGAAAAAGCATTCGAATTTTTTCGGGATGCATATCATATGAGAAAGAGATAATCAATTTAATTTATTTGCAAGTTCAACACCAGAATATTATTATAAACTAATTATATTTTTTTAATCTGTTGATAACAATTTTATATAAATGATTTTATGTGATATTAGGTTTTTTTTTAAATTTCTAGTTTCGAGAGTGCATGGTTTTAATAAATTTTGGTATCAATCAGAAACACATAAATTGAGTTAATATTTGTTTTATTTGTCTAATTGTAGAAAAAGATTCAAAACATGAAGATAGTCTCCCGTTTAATTTATTTGCAAGTTAAACATTAGAATATTATTATAAACTAATTATAATTTTTTTAATTTTTTAAAATATTTCAATATATTAATAATAATTAATTTTTTTATTTTTTAAATAAAAATTTTTTTGATTATAATTTACACTTCTTTTTTCAAAATGTTTTTTTAAGATTTTACCTCTTTTAAAAACCTTGCTTAATATTTTATATTAAATAAGAAATCTGAAAAAATCTTAAAATTAAAATAAAATTTCTTAATTTTCAAATTTATGATTAATAAATATGAATAATCTTAAATCAATCCAGTTAATAGAGTTAAAACAAAACAATTTAGAATTAACCAAAGAGGGTTCTAAATTTTAAAATCAATAGAGCACAACAATTTTGCTTTTTGTGTGTGTGTTGGTCCTTATAGACAAGGCAAATCATATCTTTTGAATAGATTGGTAGACAAGAAAAATGTTTTTGATGTAGGACATTCAGAACAAGTATGTACAAAAGGAGCATGGATATATACTGAGCATATATTTGCTGACAATCACAATTTAAAAGTGTATTTTATTGATACTGAAGGTCTTGAATCAGAAAATGATGAATGGGATACAAAAATATTTTTGCTATCTTATCTAATTTCGTCTGTGTTTTTATACAATAGTAAAAATGCTTTAACATCGGACGCTATCAGAAAGTTATCAGCTATTTCGGTTTTAAAGAGAATTATTTTTTCAAATAAAGAAAATGAATCAACAGGATTTAAACCAGAATTTATTTGGGTCATAAGAGATTTTGCTTTAAATTCTAAACTCGAAGCAAATGAACGTTTAAAACAATTTTTAAAACTAGAAGAAAAATTATCGATTCCAGATGCAAATGATCCAGATTATAAAAAAACGATGCAAAAAATAATTCAAATAAACGAAAAAAATGAAACAAGGAAAAAAATAAGTGAATCATTTGAAAAATTAGAATGTATCTATGTACCTGTACCAGTTTCAGATAGTATTGATGGCAAATCTTATGAAGAATCACTTCAATCATTAAATGAAATAGGTGAAAACAAATTAAGATCTGAATTTAATAAATCCATACATAAAATTAGAAACATGATTAAAAATAAAGCTAAAATAAAACAAATTGAAAACAAAAAATTAAATGGTTTATTGTTTGAAAAATATTTAAGAGAAATCTTAAAATCGATTAATACAGAGAGCAATATAAAACTAAATGATATATTAGTATCAGGTATTAAATCAATAGCTGAATTGTCATTTGAAAAAGCCAAACAAAATTATACAACAAAAATGGATTCTCTAGTATATTCAGGAAAAGAACCTATTACCTGGGATGTTTTCAACAAGGAAGAATTAAATTTAAAAATACAAAGCTTAGAAATAATTCAAAATAATATTGGTGATATTTCAAAAGATTTTTCTAATGAATATATAACAAATTTTAATGAATTCAGAGAGATTAAACGATTAGATAATTTAATTGGTGGCAAATTATTTGAATATAGAGAAATAAATAAAAAAAATATTGATTCTTTTAATGAAAAAAAAGTGGTTGAGCTATGGAAAAAAGAAATAGAACCAAGATATAACTTATATAATTATATTTCGTTCATTTCGAAACACGATTTTGATAATGAAATAGAAAGATTTAAAAATATTAAGCTAAAAAATGAATTAATAGAGATAGATAATTTGAACAGATTTTGGAATCAGAATTGTTACAAAATTGATTATCAAAATGCTAGAGACAAAGTATATTCTTATTTTGATAAAATAGAAAAAGATCAAAAAGAAGCTGAATATAAAGAAAAATTGAAAAAACAAGAAAAAGAAAAGAAAAAACTACAGCACGAGTTTGATGAAAAAATTAGAAAAATGGAAGAAGAAAAAAACAGAATAATACAAGAAAGAAATAAAAATAGAGATGATTACTTTACTTCATCTAATAATTGTATTAATATTTTAAATTTCATTAAAGGTTTATTTAAAAATTGAAAAATTTTTTGTTTTAAGCTTTTCCAATATTTCGTGAATATTCTAATTTTTCTGGTAGCTCATGTGGATCAGGTTTAAAATTTTTTTTGTTTAAAATATATAATATTTTATTATCTAGTTGCATTTATTTATTATCTAAGGTCCCAAAGTTTATGGTACATATGAAAGTAACGAGGGTTCCAGAGGCGGTATTTATTATGAAACAGCTTCTGGCAACCGAGTATATGTCAAAAAAAAATAAAAAAAAAAAACAAAAAACCTTTCTAACAAATTTTGAAATCTTTTTTTAGATTTTGTAAAATATAAATATTCTATTCTAATATAAATTTAATTATTCAAAAAATTTTATTTTAATTTATTGAGTAAAACAATATTTTGTGATTGATCTTTTTGATGCTTATTGTTACCAATCAGTTAAGAGCAACTGCAATCAAGAACAATCATAAACAAAAGAGTTATTAAAAATAATAAATTATTCATAAAACGGTGAAATTACCGGGAAAATAAATTTGATAATTTAATTAAATAGAAAATAATAATAATAATATAATAATTTGATTAAATAAATAATTCATTTTTATATTATTGAAGTTTAAATAAATAAAATTTTCTGAAAAAAGAAGTATAAATTTTAAAAAATTGGTTTCATCTACACGAAATTACACTATAACTATAGAATAAAAAAAAATTTAATTAAATATATATGTTTAGTTTAAAAATATTTCCTATTTAAATTAAAAATTCGACAAGTGTCGTTAATCTTTTATTTTATTTTTATTATTTTTATTTTTTTCAGTTGAAAGAGGTAAAAACTCGAACGACTATATACTAATAAATAAATAAATAAGTGTCTATCAGAAAAATCTGATGTTAGACATCTTATAATTTCAAAACTTGATTTTAAAATTCATTCATGGTCGAAATCATCAGTCTCGATTTACCTAAGAATATGTAAGAAACTATTAAAAATTTTTAGGTGATTGTCAAAAAATTACAAACAGACTCTGTTATATTTCAACATGGACGAAACAAGCATTTATGTTGACATAAATTGTCCATCAAATCAGCCATCAAATTATACGTTTGATAAAAAAGGAGTAAAACGCGTCAAAGCTAAAAACAAGAAACTGCTGCTAGAGATAGTTTACTAGTTTATATTTAAATTCCTCGTAAAAACGAGCTTGTAAACTTTACACTTCCCAAAAAGGCAATTGCTGAATATAAAATTGGAGCAACATTTGATGAGAATTTTAATTTTTAAGTTTTGGAAAAGTAACAATTATTGACAATAAAAGGCCTCATGTGACTCTAAATAAAAGACCTTAAATCAAAATCCTTTGTTTTTGTCTAACTGTTCATCATGAATAGCTGCTCTTTGCCTTCTTGTTAGATATCACTTAAAGGCTTATACTATTAGGGCGGTTATACAGAATCATGAAGATAATAAGAAAATAAATAATTTAATTTATAGAATATAAGCTTTTTCAATTCTTATCATTCAATATAAAGAATGAATATTATAAATTTAATATTTAAAACAAAATAAAAAAAAATTTGTATTTATTTTAAAAAAATGGCTTTATTTAGAATTCATTTAAATTTTTATCTGAAAAATAATGCTTTTGCCGATATAGCAATTTTTATTGTGATAGCTTTTTTTAACTAAATGATATCAAATCTTGATAATCGTCTATTATTTCTCTTTGAGATAATGATCGATCATATATTTTAATATCATCAAATTCTGAATTTGCTGTTATATCAGCATAACTCACTTTACCCAAAAAAGAAAGTTTACAATTATCTTGTTTAGGTTTTAACATTTTCATATTAGAGGCAACTATTTCTGAATTTAAATATAAAAACCCTTCAGTATTTTTCTGAGTTAAAGCAATGTGTTCCCATTGATATAATCTCAATTTTTTAGACGAATATAAACTTGCTGAACTCGAACTGTTTTTAAAATAAGCAGATCTAAAACCTCCAGAAGTACCGTCTGATACAACAATTACTAAATTTTCAATTTTAACCTCACCGAAATCTAGAAATCTTTGTTTATTAATATACTCCATTAATCTGACCCATCCAATGATAGTAAAATCATCATTTAATATTACATCATTTGATGGCATATTTAAATAACCATAATTAAATCTAATTGCTGAATTATTATTTGAATTTCTATCCAATGTAAACTCATAATTAATACCATTGTATAAAGTTGAATTGCTTATTGAATCGTTTAAATTGTTTGAAAAAGACCAATAATGTTTTAAACCAAGTCTTCTGTATTCTTCATATAATAAAATTTCTTCGTTATTACTTTTGAATTTTTGATTAAAAAAAAAAATTTAATTAAAAAATCTAATTTAAATACTTGTTTAATAATTTTTTAATAAAAATTGTATTATTATTTCTTGTTAGATAATATTTTGCTGATTCTGAATAAAATCTACATTCACTGACTTTTTTAAAAATAAGGATTGAACAATTTGGATTCATATTGCATTTTATAATACAGTCAAATTTAGGCAAAAATGTTATTTTCTCAACTAAATATTTATAACCGAATTCATTTAATACATCATATTCAAATTTTTCTTTAAATTTTGATTTTATTATTCTATTACATTCAATTAAACCAAATATGATAATAATAAACAAAAATTTAAGTATTTTCATTTTCTATTCTATTTAAAATTTATTTTATTTAGATTTAGATAGAATTTGGCATTCTTGGGGTTTCGTCTTGATAAACACCCGCTTGTATTGAAAAAAAAATTTAATTTTAAGAAAAAAATTGAGAAGTTTTAGATTATGGATGATATTAAATTCGTAATCTGTATTAAAAGATCATCATTTTGGTATTTGGTAAAAAAAAATTTTAAGACGATTTCTACATTTTTCAGCTATTATTATTAAAATCTTATTTATTATTTATTGGTTTTTATTAGTAAAATATTTCTTAATGTAAGAAACGTTGGCTACAATTTTTTTTCTGAAAAATTTTTGTCAGACTTAAGAGTTTGTTTAAATTTTTTTTTCTTATTTCAAATCTTAATGCGTTTCGAGAGTTTTTATACTTGGCAATAATTTTAAGTTTTTAATAAATTTTATTTAAAACGGAATTTAATAACTTTAATTAATCTTAATAATTTCAAATATTATTCTGATTTGTTTTTGAGAAAATAAAAATTAAAAAATTCTTTTTTATTAATTTTTATTAGTTTATTTTAAAAGGAAAATCGGAATAGTTTTTTAAATAATGTCTTTAAACAAAATTATTCTTTTTCAAAAATAAAAATCTTGTTTTTGGCCTTTTTTGAATTTACTAATTTTTACGTAAAAAATAGTAATTTTACGTAAATTAACGTAAAATAACGTTATTTTACGTAATTTTACAACATTTGTTTTACGTAAAAAAATGTAAATTTACGTAATTTTACGTTAAATAACGTTATTTTACGTAAATTTACTCTGGAACATCGAATCATAGCAGCACAGTATATGTCACATTGAATAGATAAAAACAACTTTTTAGTGTAAAAAATAAAAAAAAATAAAATTTAGAATAAATAACAAGCCATGAATAACCTCCCCCATTGAAGAATTATATTTTTTAATAAAAAATTTTTGTTCTAGAAATTTTTTTTTTAATTAAACGTAATAAATAATATTTGTTGTTTAAAATTTTATGGTCAAAAAATAATAATTTATTGAGAACGATCACGGGAGCTTGTTTTGTAACGCTGGAACTTTGCAAATACTCTCAATAAGGCATGGTAAAGTCGAGTTAGATGCTTGGTTTGAGGTTCTTAGCTATATGTCAAATAATGATCGAGTTTGCAGCTTCGGCTCAGATGAGTGATTTTTATTTGCGCTGAACGTCCCCCGTCCTTATTAAGAGTATGTAGCGATAATAACATCATATTTACGCCACTGCCGATCGTTTCTAGCCGACTGGTACTTCTTTTGTAAAGTTTTTATATAAAAATTTATATTACTTATAATTTATTTGATTTTATCAAATCTGGTGATATAATATTCACATGTTTTGTAATTATTTTTGTTTTTTATGGTAAATTTCTTGGTTTAAGTTAACGTGTTTTATTCTTGCAGCGAAGGATTTTCATATTATAACAGAAATATTTTACTTTATCCGGAAACCATCATTAAAATGTAAAAGTTTGATTTTTAGTGATGGTTTTAATATTATTATTAGTATAAAATACTTGTAAAATTTATTATTAAATGTTCAATTTTATAAAATCTTATATATTATTTTATATTCTCGTACTTATCTGAAAGATTTTGTATAAAAAATAGTTATGAAAATTATCTTTGGAATTATGTTTTTTGGAAAATAGAACAACATAAGACTTTATAAAATTTTGTTGTTTTTGTTGTTATTCTAAAATAGAAGCTTTGGAAAGCCAACCATCGAGATAATAATTAACAGTGAACAAACAACGTTCTCCACTAAATTGATCTCAACTCTGCAACAATCGAAAATTTTCAAACATCAAAACTTCATCCTTTTTTAAAACTTTACCTAAATTCATTTTTTTCAGCTTCTTAATGCTTTGAAAAATTGTTTTTTAATTGAAAAATTAAATGAACCAAATTTAACTTGTTGTATGGATTAAATCAAAATAATTTAAATTTGAAAAATTCTAATTTTTTTAATTTTTAAAATTTTAAAGCCTTATTTGATAAACATTTGGTAAAAGGACTTCAAAGGAAAAGTTTTTTGATTTTTTTTCTCAGCATCTTTATTTTTTCACCAAGTTTCATTTATAATTTTTAGCATATTTTTTATCATCAGTTAACAAAATGTTGTCAAAAATAGTAAGTACTAAAGCCATAAATAAAAACCTACAGTAGCAATATCAGTGTACTGTACAATAATTCATCTAAATAATAAAAGAACTATAAAAAAAAAAAAAAAACAAAAAACTAAATTAACATTCCTTATTACAAATGACAAACGTGAAGAAATCTCCCGATGGAAAACCTAGGAGGCAAACGAGCGAGACTCATAACCAGAAACAAGATAACAAATACTATTTTATTAGTTATCTTGCAAATAAAAAAAGAATATTCAACTGCATACTCCTAAATTAAAATAAAGCAGCGAGGAAATTTGACAAAACTGTCAAACTAATAAATACAAAAAAAACTTTAATAAATAGCAAAGAAATATTTACTAGCCTTAAAACCAAGCTAAACACCGATGTTACAAAAATCAAATCAATAGTATCATCCAAGTCAAAAAAAGTTTGGCTAATTGAACTTAATGACATAAATGAATTCAACAAAACAGTCAACAAAGAAATTGACTTAAACGGCAATAAATTTAGCTTAATTGATGCGAACTCAAAACCAGAACAAACACAAACTGTCACACTAAAAGCAAACTTACGTATCCATTGGTTACCACCAAACTTTGTCCATTGGTTACCAGGTTACTACCAAACCACCAAGTGGATAAAATATCAACCTATTTAAAAAGCCGCCTTATAAACACAAAAATTGAAATTAAAGATATTGAAAAAGAACGTTTCAAAGATGAAATGAGCAATATAGAAAATGGAATCATAAGAGTCAAAATCGAATATCCACTCCAAGACAATGATTATGTAATTAACATGATCGGACGAGTTGAAATAGACACAATGAGCGCGCTGATCCAGCTAAATGGATATCCACCAAGATGCCGTCATTGGCAAATTCGATCATCCGGCCAAAGAATGTCCAATCAAAGATCTAAAATGCACAAAATGCAATGGTAAATACCATGTGGCATCACAATGCACACAAGCACACAGACTCAAACAAACGCTTAAACAAAAAAACGAATCAGATGAAGATTCAGACGATGAAATCGATACTGATGAGGAAAATAATGAACGAGAAGATAACAGTCAACAAAATAGCACTTTTAAAGAAAACTTAACTGACTCAAAGCTAAACAAAATAAACCTAAATAATAGCATAAACACTAACCTACCAAAAAACCAAAGCTCAGAGAAAAATGTCTTAAAACACTCAGCAAGCGTGAACAACTTAAATGCAGCCCTATTTCAGCTCCAACTGTCACAAAGATTATTGCAAACAATCAAGCAGCTAAATTAAATTCTCTAAAAGCAATAAACCTAACTTACATCTCAACAAAGAGAACAAGTGATAGAACCAGTCTAGAGAGTACAGAATCTATAAAAATTAAGCAAAGAGCACGTAAAGAATCTACATCTGAACTTAACTTAGAAGATCTAAACACAACTGAAATAACAGACACAATTACTCCCAAACAAACTTACTCAACCGCAGTCACGCAAAATATCACACTAGATAACATAAGACCAATAGAAAAAAAAAACAAAAATAATCAACAAAGCGTAAGCAGTAAAAACATAAAAATAAC
Organism: Brachionus angularis; assembly: GCA_021432725.1. Taxonomy (NCBI): domain Eukaryota; kingdom Metazoa; phylum Rotifera; class Eurotatoria; order Ploima; family Brachionidae; genus Brachionus; species Brachionus angularis. The sequence goes on from JAJVDD010000005.1 coordinate 4,527,102, forward strand.
GAAAAAAAACAATAAGCAATAAATCAAATTAATATAATAATAATAATAATAATGAGAAAGACAAATACTAATAATAATAATAAAAAAAATAATAATAAAAATAAATATACCGAAAATCTAAACCCAGAGCACTCACTTAAAATAATACATTGGAACTCTTTTAAAATGACTGACAACAAATGCACTGAACTAAATGAATTAATTAAGCGAAATCAGCCAGACATTATCTCTCTAAATGAAGTTAAAATGTCTAATGAAAAAGCAAATTATTACTTAAATTTTCACAAATATAAAACTTATTACAAACCAAGACTGAAAGACAGTTCACATGGCGGTGGCGTCGCACTTATAATAAAAGACTCAATCGAACACATACCTTCTGAAATACTGGAACATTTAAATCTTGAAACTAAAGAATTAAGAATCAAAATTGCTAAACAAGAATTGCTAATAATTACATACTATAATCCTCCGAACTCAAAGCTCTCAGAAAAAGTTTTTGAAATACTAAATTCAACCAATCTAAACCACATTCTTTGTAGAGATCTAAACGCAACATCAAATGAATCTAAACAAGGTCAAATTTTGAACAATTTCTAAGCAACTTATAATTGTCAAATTATAAATAATAAACAACATACTTTTCACCGTTTACATAATGACTATAGCAGTATTCTTGATCTGATTATCTGCTCACCTCCTTCAGCAACTAAACTAACTGATTTTAAAGTCCTTACTGCTCAGGAACTAAACAGTGACCACTACCCAATCAGCGCCTCCTTTAATCTCACCTAAAAAACAAAATAAAGGTAAAAATAATGAGCTAAAATTCGATTATAAAAGAGCTAGATGGAATGAATTTCAAACTAAGTTGAATTCAGTAGAAATAGATACGGAAAACGCAAATATAATAAGCTTAAAAAGAAAATTAACGAAGATATAAGTCAGAAAATCAGAAATTTCGAATGGCAAAACTTCATCAAAAAATGTGAGAAAAACCCACTTTCGACAAAGCCTTTCTGGTGCAGAATTAATAGATTTAGAAATAATAAAAGTAAAAATAGCAACATACCCTCTTTGTATTATGGAGGTGAAACGTTTGAAACCGATCTTGAAAAAGCCAACCTTTTCAGCGAGCTGCTTAAAAACACCTTTACAAACGACAACAAAGATGAATTCGATGAAAAATTTAAAGCTAAAATAGAAAAGGAAGAAATAATTCACATCAATTTAGATAATAAAAACGAGAACTATACTAAAATATACTTATCTGAAACTAAAAAGGCTATCAGACAACTAAAGAACGGCACCTCACCTGGTATCGACCATATCAGCAATGAAATGATCAAACACCTTCCTGAAAAATTCATAGAATATTTAACTAAGCTAGCAAAAAAAATCAATAAATGAATGTAAATTACCTGAAAACTGGAAAACGGCCCATATGAAAATGATCCCAAAAAAGGTTCTTAACACAGACCAAAATAACTATAGATCCGAAAAAACAATTTAATAAAAAAAAAGAAAGTATGTACCTTATTCTTTGACATCTCAAAAGCATTTGACAAAGTTTGGCACTCTGGTCTCCTATACAAATTGAAACAACTAAAAATACCACCATACATGACAAATTGGATTCGATCGTTCCTGCACAATAGAAAATTTTACGTTAAAATAAATGAAAAAACAAGTATTACCGAGAAAATTAAAGCTGGCATGCCACAAGGTGCGATTCTGAGCCCAATACTCTTCAACATATACATAAACGACATCCCCTTGGAAAATACTCAACATAAAAGCTTTTCCTTTCTCTATGCTGACGATCTATCAGTCTCTTTCACTTTTACGGGCGCTGGAAGAATAGATAACTCCGAGTACGATATTAATCTATATCTAAAAAAATTAGATCAATGGTTAACTAAATTGCGTTTTAAAATGTCGGCAAGTAAATGTTCATACATAATATTTTGCAACTTAAAGAATAACACACAATCTTTCAAATTAGAAATATGTAATGGATATATCCCTAAAGACAACAACCCTAAATTCTTTGGCATCACGCTAGACAAAACTCTCTCATTCAAAAAAAAAAGTGAAATTATAAAAAATAAATGTATAGACAGATTGAAGATAACAAAAATACTATCACACCCAGTTGGAAACCATCAACAAGAACGCTCAAAAATTTATATAAATCGCTTATTGGCTCAATTCTAGATTACTCTTTTTTCCCCATCACAGAAATATCAGTCCCTACACTAAATGACCTACAAACCATACAAAACCAGGCAATCAGACTGATATACAAGCAAGAACCAAGCACGAACACAACGACCCTACACGAACTAAGCAAACTATCTACAATAAACGAAAGATATAACAACTTATTCAAGAGATACATACAAAAGGCAATGATATACAATCCTCTAATTAAACAGCTAATGAATGAATACATAGAATCAGTCAATCAAACCACTCAATTCAATCAACACCATTAACTTACATAAACACACTACAAACGAAAACATACTTAAAATAAAATTTCAATTTCAATCTTCTTTAAATTCTGGATTATTTATTTTTGGTTTATCATTGACCGTCCATGTATTTGCCCCAATCGTCTGGTTTTTTGGCATCTGGATCTGGATTAAATTCTGGCTAATCCCAATTTTCTGATTTAATGTGGTTTTAATAAATTTTTAAAAAAAAATCAGTTAACTTCATTTGTAAATTTAATTTAATTCAATGTTTTTTTCTAATTCTTATAGGCTCTTAAGAAATTTGCTGCAATCTTCATCTTTTGATTGGTAATATAAACGCATTTTTGAAATATAAGTTATCATTTCTTTTTTGCTTGGCATTGGCTCACATTCAGTCTCTTCTTCTGATTCATCATCATTATTCTCGTCTACTTTTTTACCATCAATATTTTCAGCTAACAATTCATCGGTCAAGCTTGTTGCTGTTATAAGATCATCATCCACCCTTGCATAATCGATAAAGTTTAAATTTTTAAAAACCTCATCTTTTTGAGCTGCTTCTTTCCATAAACATTCAACAAACAAATTATTTTCAGAATCGTCGTTTTCGTTACGTATATCATCTTCAAGTTGAAAACCAGCTTTAGCAAAACAATTTTTTATTGTAGTTGACTTAACTTGATTCCATGACATAACTATGTAACCTATAGCATCTTTAATAGTAATGTTATGAAAAAATTCCAAATTATCAACAGCTTGTATATATGTATGAATTAATCTTGTTCTGTAAAAAAGCTTAAAATTAGAAATAATTCCTTGGTCAAGTGGTTGTAACAATGAAGTGCAATTTGGTGGAAGAAAAACTATTTTAATATTGCTAAATATTTTTCCAGTGTTATGACCGTTAAAATTATTGATAAACAATATAATTTTTCTATTTTTACGTTTGAAATTATTGTTTAAAATATCAAGCCACTCGCTAAATATTATTGTGTTCATCCAAGATTTACTGTTTGCTCGATAAATGATGCCTAAATTTGCCATATTCTTTATATTTTTAAAACATCTTGGGTTTTTGGATTTGCCAATAACTAGAGGAGTTAACTTTTCAGAACCATCGGAATTACAGCCAAATAGTATAGTTATTCTTTCTTTTCTTTTTTTACCATCCGTACATTTTTCACCTTTAAACGCTAATGTTTTTGATGGTTGCATTATATAGAAAATGATTATTGGCCCGTTTATTGAAACTTTTCTTGCCCTGGCTTCTTTAAACCAATCGAGAAGAGCCAATTCAATTTTTTCATATTTTGAACCTTTTATTTTTATTCTTTTAGAATCCGGGTTATATTCATATTCTTCAATAATTTCATCCTTTTTTTTATCCAACCAGACATTGTATTTTTTTTTAACATCTAATTCACTACAAATTTGTGAAATAGTCTTTTCCTTTTTATCCAATGAAATAATAGCTTCATATTTTTCTTTTAATGAAACTAAATTGATTTTTCGCTTTATACCATTAGAACTCATTTTTTTAATTTTTAAATTTTTATTTATTTATTTTTTTTTTTATACTTATTTTTTATAAGGTTGAAAAGTATTAATTAATTTTGGGGTAAATATAAAAAAATATCTAAAAATATGGCAATTCATATCTAATTTTAATTTTTATTTGTATCAAAATTAAAAAGAATCTTTACCTATTTAAACAAAATTATTATCTAATTACAAAATTTTTTTTTATCTAATATTTAAAAAAAAATAACCAAAAAAATGAGTATTTAATAACTTCCTCTTCAGCAGTTTTAAAATACTTTTATTTTTTCCTAAGTTAGACCAGCTGTCCTTATCTTTTTTGATACTGACTTAATCAAATCATTGTAACATCATCTGTTTCATTTTCATCATAATTTGCTACAATTGATTTTGTTTAATCATTGTCTAAATAAGCTTCTACCATATTTATTAAATAAATTTCTGAAATTTTTACATAGAATTGATAGTTACATTTTTAATATTATTTTATAATTTTTTAGGTTTATAATTATTAATTTTGATATTAGATTCTTTTAACAGGTAATATTTAATTAATTAGCCAAAAGAATTAATTTTTTATAATTGGTTTAATTATTATGTTAATATTTTATTTATTTAGACTTATTTATATTAAATTAGATATGAATTGTTATATTTTTAGATATTCGATTAAATGTATGCCATTAATTTTTCATTTTTATGTGTGAAAAAAAAATCAAAAAGTAAATTAATTATTAATAAGTTCGACTTAAGCGTGAAATTTTTCGAAAGATTAATTATTTAGGTTCGAATTAAACGAGTTCGAGTTAACAGTAATATTTATAATAGAAAATATTTGGTTTCCAACAATATGATAAAAGTTCGATCCTGATAAAATTATTTCTAAATTATTAAATAAATCAATTACTATTTAATATATTAAAATACTAATTAATTTAATTTAGATGAATTTATTATTCATAAATGACGCGGTTTCAGCATTTTATACATAAGAAAATTTAAAAAAAAAAACGGGTCACTTTGACCCATTTCGGCATTTGACTGTTAAAAAGAGTTTTTGACGGATAAGTGTTAATTAAATTAATTACTATATAATTATTTTCGTTAATTAAATTTTTATAATAGATATTAAGAAATTAAATGCTAAAATATATAAAATTATATACTACATTAAATATATGCGATTACAATATTAATAATTTATAATAATTAAAGAGGCTCAAGAATTTTTAAAATAATTTAAAAAGGTATTTACCTGTGTATTGTTTAAAGTTTTGCATTATGCTTCTAATAGTTCACAAACATATTTAAAATGCTTCTCAATTACACAGGATTGAATTGATTTGATTCGATCATTTAAAATGGCATTTCTTTGTTCAACTCCTTTTAAATTTGTAAGAAATACAATTAAAAAATTTGATCTTACAAAAAATGTAAAAGTTTTACCAAAGATAAGTAGAGCAACCAAACTGGGAAACGTTCAAAATATAGAAAAATTTTGATTTTTTTTTGTAATTTGATAGTTGACTTATTATATGAATCAATTATTCGTTTTAAATTTTGATTTATTTTCATTTTGAGACTTGTTTATTTTTTTTATTGTTTGACCCTTATACAAATTTACTAAATTTGATTCCATATAATTCTGTTCCAGTCTAAACAGCTCAACTACCTTCGAGACTGTCATATTTTGCATAACATTAAACTTCAATTTGTGCCAGTGCCATGTCTCTACATTATTATTTGTACGTGGTAAATTTTCTTTGACACGATCAAACAAGTTCCAATATTCTAGTTTGAATCTGGGCTCGTTTAATTTACCTAGATTTAATCGACCTATATAATAATGTTGAAAATATTTAAGAATCGGCAAAAAACTAGATGGTGAGCTAGATTTTATATATTCAAAACCATCAAATATATGTTACCAAATAATGATATAAGAACAATTCAATATAAACTTTAATAATTAATAGAGCATGAAATTATTTATTCATGTCAATCTAATATAATTAACCTACTTTTAGAATATAAATAGAATTAGCTTTTATATTTATTGTTGGGTTGTTATTTTATAACTATTTTATTAATAAAGTTATTAATCCAAAGATTGACTTATTATCTTTATTATCTCTCTCAGTTGGTAGCAGCGAATAATAATAACTAAGACGAATAAAACAAAGATGGAGGCCAAGACATCTAAAAATATAGAATCTGATAATATCTCGGTGAGCACCGATTCAGAATTTTCAGAATTAATGAGCTCAATGTCTGTTTCAAACTCTGAAATTAGAATGAAGGCAGCAAACGACCGGAATCTAAAAGCTTTTATCGATTATGATAATACAAACTTGGAAATAATAAAGGGTTTATTTACTAGGATGAAGACACAAGAAACAAATCTAAAGGAGACAGAAGTAGAATTGAGTAAAAATAAACAATTAATTGTGAAGAAATCTCAAAAAGAAAAAAATTTCTGTGGGGATGACGATGAACATTTTAAAATAAGAGAAATTTTTGAAGAATTAGATACCGAAGAGGATAAATCAAATAGGAGATATCCTGTAACTTCGGCCCAAACTTGTTTCGAAGGCAAGTTATCTGAAGACGTAAAAAGTTGGCTCTTCAGTCTAGAAATTAATCTAAGGAATGCTAATATTCCAATAAAGGAAAAAGTTTTTTATGCTGGAGACTATTTCAAAAATAATGCTCAACAAGTTTATAAACAAATCTTTTTAAAAAATTCAAAAATAAGCTGGGACGATTTTAAAAAAGAATTTGGGAAAAGATTTAGAAATAAAGGAGCAGAAGATATAATAATTAAGAAATTAATGAAAACGCATCAGACTTGAAGTCTTGAAGAATTTATAAATGAATTCCAAATGAATTTAAATAAAGTTACTGACATAGACGAACAGCTGAAAATAAGATTATTTAAGTTTAATGTTAATCCGGAGATAGAAGGGTATTTAAATTTATGTGGACCAAAATCAGTGGATGAAGCAATGAATATTGCTTTACAATATGAACAAAACGTTCTTAAAAAGAAAGATAGTAATATTAATTTTAGTAATTATGCAGGTCAAGTATTTAAAAGAAATGAGGGAAATTATAAAAAATTTCAATATAAGGATAGCTATAGAACATCTAATAAAAAATATTATAAATATAATAATAATAGTCCAAAAAATTGGAATTATAATAAAAATCAATAAAATAAAGTTCGGATTTAATAAAAACAATTATAATTACAAAAATAGGGAATCAGAAAATAAGGGTGAAAAAAATACGTACGAATATAAAAGAGAAAATAAACCATTTAAAAATACGCGATTCCAGAAGATCAGCACTGAAAATGAAGAAATGGAAATAAACGAGATTAGAATAAACTCGATGACTATAGAAGGAAAAAAATAGAAGCTCAAATAATTGTACCAATTGAAATAGATACTTTTGGTATAAAGTCAAAAATAAAGAATAATTTCGTAGACGTTTTGTTAGGGGCTGAGACGAGGCCTGCCCCAGTTTCACACAAAGTTAATTTTTCAACACCGAAACAAAATATATCTACCTGTCACATATGTAAGAAACCTGGACATTGGGCCGCGGAATGTAAAGATCGAATACGACATATTACCGTGCCTCAATCAAACCAGTCCCATCAAACGAGAACTGTTTCAAATGCATTTAACAATTGCAATACTCAAGACATTAGCATCACAGGTTTTTGTTTGTTGAATAATATTTCAGTACGATTTCTACTGGATACTGGTACAACACGGACTATAATTGACGAGCGTGTCTGGTATAAGATTAAGAATAAATTGGATGTTTTAACACCGTCTATTTCGACAGTAGAGTCCTGCAATGGTAAATCAATTGATGTGTTGGGAATTGGATGTTTTGAATTCCGTCTAGAAAGTTTCGTGGGTAAAGTGGATATTTTAGTAGTAAAGGATTTGGTTTATGACTGTCTACTCGGTTTAGACGTTGCTCTGAGAATCAAGTCAATTAAATATCCCCTAGAAGACATTAGAAAGAAAATAATGGTTTCTATCCCCAAAAATCGTGTTCGGAAACGAAAAGATAAGAAGATGGCCAAAGGCATTCGACCTATCAAATCAGAATCCGCCCCAAAACAGTCAATTTCAGTGGATCAAGAACTTGTCGATCCAAACAATGTTTTAAACATAGAAAGCTATGTTTCAGAGTTACAAAAAGATTACTCTGATTTGATTGCGAGAGGTTTTAGCTCTCTTACCCAAACAAACATGTGTGAACATCATATTAATTTAAATTCAGACAAACCAGTTAGACAACCAGTACGTCGTGTTCCGTACACAATGCGCGAGGCAGTAAAAGCACAATTAACTGAAATGTTGAATGCCGGACTTATAAGAGAGAGTGAATCCCCCTGGGCTTCCCCTATCGTGTTGGTGAGAAAACCAAATGGAAGTTTACGTATTTGTGTTGATTACCGTCGTTTGAATGAAATATCAATTAAAGACAGTTATCCTCTCCCAAAAATCGAAGATATTTTAGTAACACTGTCGAAAGCACGATATTTTACTACGCTGGTTTTGGCTTCTGGTTATCATCAAATTCGCGTTGCTGAAGAACACAAAGAAAGAACAGCATTTGTTACAGAATTCGGTTTGTTTGAATACAACGTCATGCCGTTTGGTCTGTCAAATGCACCGACAACTTTTCAGCGTATGATGGAAAAAGTTCTAAAAGATTTAATTGGACTTATTTGTATGGTGTATCTTGATGATACAATTATATTTTCTGAAACGTAAGAAGAACACGTTATAAATGTTAAGACGGTGCTGGAGCGTATCCGGACCGTTTGTTTAAAAGTCGAATGGCGAAAGTGTAAATGGTTTAATACGTCAATAGAATATCTTGGTCATCTAATTAGCAATGGTGAAGTGCGTCCTGCCCCGAGTAAGGTAGAAGTACTTTATAGATATAAACGACCAACGACCATTCGACAATTACAAAGTTTTTTAGGATTAGCGAATTATTATCGTAAGTTTGTTAAACGTTTCGCTGAAATCGCAAGCCCGTTTTACAAGGCTACTGAAAAAGGGAAAAAGTTTGAGTGGACAGACGATTGCCAAAAGAGTTTCGATCTGTTACGGACATATCTTACAACGCGGACCACAGAAGGTGTTGGTGTTTTGATTCTGCCAAATTTTAACGAACCGTTTAGATTAGAAATAGATGCTACTGATAATAGTGCAGGAGCGGTGCTTAGTCAACGCTATCAAGGCTCTTTTCGTCCCATTCTATACTACAGTAAACGATTCAACAAATCACAAAGAAAGTACTCGACTCCAGAAAGAGAGTTGTTGGCACTTGTAATGGCAGTTCGAGCTCAAAATGTATGATTTTGATATAGAATACCGTGAAGGTAAGATGAATGGCAACGCTGACGCTCTCTCAAGATGGCTTTTGAGGCCAAGCGAAGAGGAGTTAGAGGTAGATGAGGAAGAAAGGATTGATTTGGACCCAGGTGTAGTATTGAATAACTTAACTCTAAATGGATTTGAATACAAGAAAAATCAATTACTCGACCCAGCAATTAATCAACTATATAAGTGGCTTGTTGATGAAGCAAAACCTGATAAATGTGAAGCAAATTTCCCTGCTGACTTTCACGTATATTGGAAAAATATAAAAGATTTTAAAATTTTTGAAAAAATGTTTATCGGTGTATTGACCATTCGAAGTATGGCATACGTTTCCAATATGTTGTACCACAACAAGAACGCCCCGAAATTCTTAAAAAATTACATGATGATCCGCTGAGTGGTCATTTGGGTTTCGATAAATAGTTTGAAAAAGTTAACTCACGATACTACTGGCCGGGCTATAGGAGAGATGTATCGCAATACGTCCGCAAATGTGAAGTCTGTGCCACAACGAAAGCGCCGAAATGCTACACAAAACAACCAATTACACCGATTCAAGCAAATAACCCGTTCCAAATCATAACTTGGGATATATTAGGACCGTTACCAACCACGGATGATAAATACAGTTATGTGCTAGTAATTGTTTGTCACTTCTCGAAATGGGTCGAACTATTTGCTCTTAAATCTCTGGCGGCTGAAGAAGTTGCCGACTGTTTATTTAATTACATCTGTCTTCATGGTGTCCAAGAAGCAGCTTTATCCGATCAAAGAACGAATATCCAGTCTGAAACCATGTCTTTGCTTTTTGATAAATTAGATATACACCGACTACGAACATCAGCTTATCATCCACAATGCGATGGAGCAACCGAACGCTATGTCTCAGATAGACAAACGGAGTGGAAACAATATCTACCGGCTTTAACATTTGCTTATAATACAAGCGAGCACAGCACAACTGGTCTTACCCCGTTTGAAATTATATACGGCAGAAAACCGAAGTTACCGGCGGATCTAATTTTTCCAGCCCCGACGTTAGAATTTAATCTAGATGTTAATTCCTATGCAGAAAAAGTAGGTAGACATGTCCGAGAATGTTACGATATCGTAAGACGTACGACAAAAAATAAAATTAATAAATTTAAGTTTTATGCCGACCGCAATGTGAGATCCAATAGTTATATGGAAGGTGAAAGAGTTTGGCTATTAAAAGAAACAACAAAGAAGGGAGTTTCCAAGAAATTAAGTCGAAAATGGCTTGGTCCTTACACCGTAATTAAGAAACAAGGAGAACATAATTACTGGATCAAACCAGATCGGAAGGGCAAACAGAAAATGGTTCATGCTAATAGACTCAAAAGATGTTTCAGCCCACCTGTAAACACACGTTATGATTCTTTTATCGATGAGTCAAAACTATCCAACATTAGCGGAACCAACAGCCCCATTGCCAAACCTCCGCCAGAAAATCCTACGGTTGATCAAGCGTTACCTGAACCAGCTGGCAATCTTGACGATGAACTTGGGGACAAAGAAGATAATAACCAAGAGTACGACCAGTACTGGACAGATGAAAATTATCTTGTTTTACAAGAATCAACACTAAACCAAAACACTGATACTGATAGTGACACTATTGCTTTTCAACCAAATTATTACCTACAAAATCAAATAAAAGATTTAGTGGACGAAGATGTGTCTATGAGACCGATCAGAATCCGAAAACCCCCTGATCGTTTTGGATATTAATCGTTATATCCGACTAATTCGTTTTATTTTTAACACGTTCTTAAATTCTTATTTTTTATTTTTTAAGACTATTATGATGAAATATTTACAAATACTTATAAACTTATAAATATTTAGAAAATTTTATACTATTTTTATTTTTTAGTTAATTTTAAAATTTGAAAATTTTAAATTTTGTTAAAATTTATTTTTATTTTTTTTGTTTTTTTTATTGTTTTTTAGAACCAGAAAGGCAACTTTTAGATATGGCACAGCATCAATGGAGCTTCGAGTCGACTATTTAAAGGACGACTTCGATGAGAAAGCGGTGTTGTTAGATTTTCTCCGTCAAAACCGAGCGCGGGAGCGAGGTGGCTTAGCACCTGTTCTTGCGGTCTCGTCTAAAAATAAGCGGGGCCATATTTCGCTGTTTCTCAGCATGGCTTTCCCGTTTTACAACCCCTGGCTCCTAGACCTCATCAACACCCGCACCATTAATAAGAAAAGTTATCGGGCCTACCCCGAAGACGAACATAAACTGGCGGTTCCCCTTGACACGTCTCCGATGCCACCACCGACCCATATTTACTATGCGGGTGATTTACCGACACCACCCCTCAAAACTATGATGGATCAATCCAGCCAAACAATTGATGATCAAAGCTACAACAACAATGCGTCCTCAGCACCAGCCCCGGAACGTGTATCAAAGACTATGACTGCACCAACTATTAATATTTACCCGAAGGTCATAGTCAAATTGGATTCCGACCAGGTTTTCAACAGTTTGTATAGGGGGCGGGGACGGTAATAGATAGAGAGAGTGTCGAAGAACAGGCCTAGTTTCCACCCGTTATTTTTTATTTTTGGTTTGTTTTTGTTTTTTTTTAGTTTATTTTATTTTATTTTTTTTATTTTTGATTTTTTTTTTTTGGTTTTCATGTTAATTTTTGTTTTTGTCAGTTATTTTTGTTTTGTTGTTTGTTTTTTGTTTTATTTTGTTATTAGTTTTTTTTGTCTTTCTTTATCTAGTTTGTTCTTCTGGACCAGGTTACTTTGCTCCGGACATCAGGAGATGTCTTCTACGGCCGGGGGAGAAATGTAACACCCCAGATACCGGGGACTTAACCCAGAGAACAAACCACTATAAATATTTGTTATTTTATTATTATATTTTTAGTTTTTTTGAAGAGAGTTTAATAGAGAAGAAATAAAGAAATTTAAATAAAACTTTATTTTTTCTTTTATTTTAAATTATTTAATAGCGCCACGCTATTAAAGGTGGTTAAATTAGAATCGAGAACAGTCTTAAATATAGACATACTTATGTGCATTATGTGCTCGAATCAAAATAAATCAAAAAATTAAAGCAAAAAAATGTCGAAAAAAAAAAGCTGGAAAAAGATAAAATAATTTTATGTTTTATTAACTTTTTGAAAAAAAAAATAATTTTTGTTTATAAACAATTTATTAACATAAATTATGATATTTTTTTTGGAATTGACATAAATTTTTCTAAATGTTTTTTAATTGTAAATAAATAATTAACATAATTTTTGTCATGCAATTTAATAAAAGTTTATAAAAAAACTTATGTTTTTTTAACTTTTAGTTTGTAGTATGGTGTACACTTTATTGTTGAATGATACGAGTTATTTTTTGCATTTGTACAAAATTAAAACCTAAAAACCAATTCTTTGAGTTATTATCGTTCATCCATAAACTTAACATGTTTTTAACATCTTGATTAGCTCTTTCAACTGATCCCTGGGACTGAGGATGGCTAGGTTTCCGATGAACAATGTTCATATTTGGCCAAATTAGTTTTAATTCTTTTACAACAGCCACAAACTCTTTACCATTATCCATTTGTAAGATTAATGGATAACCTATTATTGTAAAAATTGATACTTACTTAAATGCGACTTTTCGCGCACATTTAGATGTCAAAGCATCGAGAAATGACAGTTTGACTGCGTGATCTTGATAATGCATGAAACATTTCCATATCCGATCTGGTATTGATTGATAATCAATTAAATCAAGTTGCCGTCGGCTCATGATACCATTAGAAATAATAGGTTTGACAACAACTTTTTTGTTACCTGATTTGGTTCCTTTTTTTTGACATCCTATACAAAGTTGATTGTAAATAGTTACATGTTTTTGTTGAATGTTAGCGAATTTTTGTTTAGCTTCTTTTAAAGTTTTGTCAATACCACCATGACCGACAGACAAGTGGCTATTATTTATTTCATCAAAAATCTCTTCTATTGGTAAGATGATTAAAATCGATTGTTGTTTTTCCTCTAATTTACGTATTAATCAAGTAGAACCAGCAATTTCTAAAATTTGATAACGTCTCATATGATAATAAATTGAATCATCTTTTGTGTTCGGATTGTTTTTATTTTCATTTAAAATTCTAATAATTTCATCAATTTGTATTTTGGTAAATACCATTCGTTCTTCAGTTTCATTATTGCTTTTAAGCAAACATTCATAAAAAGCCGTCTTATGACGTTCCTAATCTGATTCCATGGAACAAAATTTATATATATATACTAGCTTACATTCGAGACTGAGGAGGTGAAAATATAAGTTAATTTTAGAAAAATTATGAATTAATTCGCATTTACCTCGTCTCTAGCGTAGGGAACATAAATTAATTACTCAAAAAAAGAATTCAAAATATATTTCTATTATTTTTTAACTTAATAATAATTTCTATTATGATTTAATAAGAAATCAACTTATTTCATTAATGAGCATTTTTTTTTTATTTATGGGTTCAAATTTAAATTTTTTTATTCCAAATAAGCATATATCTGATTTGGCATTCGTTTACTCTTCTCCAGCTACTTTTAAAATAATATTGAAACATTTAACAGGTAAAAAAATTTTCACTTTTTGCAACGATTATTCGTAATAATTGTCTCTTTTTACCAGGAACTGTTTCACATTATATTTGATGTAATTATTAAACACCCTAAAAGAAACAATCTTAATTTAAAGAACAAAATTATAAAATATCAGTAAGCATACTAAATTAAAACATAATTTAAACTTAATATAAAACAAAATTGGACAAAACCGGAGTATTTCCCTATTAGATATGCCAAATCGACTCCAAATAATGCAAAAAAAAAATCCCCAAAAAAACATGAAACAGGGAAGGTTACGTTATTTTGGTAGTCGTTACTGGTAACTGAGTAATGGTAACGAAAACTGAATATTTTTTTAAGTTATCCTTTTAATATGATAAAATAATTATTTCTAGTTCGTAAGAAGGCGTCTTTAAGGTCGTTATTTTCGTTACTGTCGTTTCCCAAAAAGTAACGATCCAAATTATTAAATTTTTTATAAAAATCTTTAAATAAAATGAACAATGATTTTTATCAAAAAAGGCATCGTTACTTTCGTTACTTTCAGTTACCAGTAACGGTTTAATACTAGGTCTTCGCATAAATTTTGCCTAAAATAAAGAATTGGTTATGTTAGATGATTTTATGTAAAAAAAAACAAATAATCAAGAAAAATTGATATTAATTTTTAAATTTTATTTTTTTTTTTAATTTTTAAAACCAAAAAAATATCTTATTTTAATAGGTTATTATAATAAATTTGATTCATATTTGTTTTGTTGTTCCATAACTTCATTTATTATAGTCTGATCTGTTAACCGCCTAAAGGTTTAAAATAATAATTTTAATAATTTATAAAAATATCTAAATTCAAAAGTAATATTTAATAAGCCATTAATAACGACGCATGATATAAATCAAAAAAGTATTTAATATTTTATTAGCCGTTATTAACGAGGGAATGAATAATCACAAAATAAATAAAAAGTAATTAATTGAATAATAAAAAGATGAATAAATAAGAATCACGTTTTAAAGACGCATCTCGATGATAGTATTAATAGAAACTTAAACTTTATATTTTATTTGGATATAATACATTTTAGCTTTAAACTTAATATTATTAAATAAACATTTTAAAAATACAAAACTAAAGTCTTTAACCTCTGAGGCCCTTAACAATTGGTAGCAGCGATAAACGATAATATTAACAATGACAGATGATAAAATATCATTAGAAGTCCCAGTTGATTTCCTCAAAAGTTACACTAAAGACCAACTCTATACGGTAATAAGTTCACAAGCAATCCTTAGTGGTTACATATTGGATGGTAAAGAAGTCACCCAACAGTTTTTTGACGAAACGGTCAAAGCGCTTGTTTCGAAAGCGAATGGGGGTAAAGCCGAGCTAATAAGCAGTGTGTTTAAGCCGTTCGATGTGGACCGTAGGATACGGGTCGAATTAAGGCAATTAAAATATAGCGGGAATTTCGATAAATTCGCCTTGAAGTTTCAACAACTGGCAAATAAGCTCGGTAATATGCCAGAAAGTGAGTTGATATTTTTATTTGTGGAAGCGTTGTCTCCGAAGACACGCTATGAAGTCTTGAGTAAAGACGTGAAGAAACTTTCAGATGCAATAAGGTATGCGTCAATTTTTGAAGAGTGTTGCAGAGAAAATCAAAGTCATGATCACAAAGTGAATTATTCAAAGGTGCAATTTCCTAAAAAGAAGAGAATATTTCAACAGAAAATAGAACGTTAACAGTTTCAAACAAAATGAAAAGTCCTTTCAAAGAAGAGATTAAGTAAAAGCCAAAGTCAAGTGTTACAAATGCAATAGAGAAGGACACATAGCGAACAATTGTAGAGTTAAGACATACGGTAAACCAGTGAGCGTTAATGAAGTAACCGAATTGAAAGAAAAAATAGAAAAAGTTCTTACATGCGAAAATGAAGAGAACAGTTTGTTGTGCGCAGAGGGTACCATAAGTGGTATCAAAGTAAAGCTGTATTTTGATAGCGGAGCGACCGCATCAATTTTGTCAGCTCGTGTAGCACATGAATATGGAATTAAGATAAATCCAAGCGATGTTAAAGTTAAGTTAGCGGAAAATGCAACAACCAATGTAGTTGGTAAAACAGATGAACTATTGGTGGAAATTAACGGACATACTTGCAATATAAGTTTCTTGGTATTGGAGCATGATGATCACGATGCATTGTTAGGTTTGGATTGGTTTTCGGCAACTGGAGCAGGGTTGTATCCAGCAATTAAATTATTAAGATTCCCAGGTCAAAATGTATACTTAGATAAGATTAAACAAATAAGTGTTTCCAATGAAGTACCGTATGAAGTTCTTATCTCCGAAGTCTTGGATCAACCAGACATTGAAGGGGAAACAAGTTATGAATTCACGGAAAAGCCGATAGTGGAATTACAGAAGTATGATCTAACTAATGAACAAAAAAATATTTTTGAGCAAGTTGTGCTCTCAAAGATAAAAGAAGTTTCAGCAAAGGACATCAATGATCTTGGTGAATGTACACTGAGAAAGCACCAAATTAGAACGCAGGATGTCGCACCGATATTTATTCAGCCATATAGAAAGTCGATGGCTGAGAGAGAAGTAATTAAAAAGGAAGTGGAGGAAATGTTGAAAGCGGATATCATTGAGCAATCAACATCACCATGGTCTTCACCAGTTGTTCTAATTCCAAAGAAAAATGACAAGAAAAGATTTTGCGTTGACTTCAGAAAGCTAAACACAAAAACAATAACAGAGAACTGGCCGTTGCCACGTATAGAAGACATTTTTGACAGATTAGGTGATTCGAAAGTATTTTCAACACTTGATCTGAAGAGTGGTTACTGGCAAATGGGTCTCGAAGATGCATCTAAAGAGAAAACAGCTTTCTCAACGCCTGATGGTCATTATCAATTCAAGCGAATGCCGTTTGGATTGAAGAACGCACCAGCTGATTTTTCAAAGCTGATGTACCAAATATTAGGTAATTTACAATACGTCGAGATATACTTAGACGACATAACGATTCATTCAAGGATATTCAACGAACATGTTAAACACGTAACACATGTTCTAAGCATTTTAAAATCATACAATCTAAAAATTAATCAAGAGAAATGTTCATGGTTTGCTAATACGATAAAGCTAGTTGGTCATATAATTTCGGAAACGGGAGTAGCCATGGATCCCGATAAAATTGAGGCTGTCAAAGTTAGACTCCCACCAAAGAATGTAAAACAAATACAACAGTTTCTTGGGGTATGCAACTATTATAGAAGATTCATAAAAGATTATGCTAAAATAGCAGAACCTCTTACAAGACTATTAAGAAAAGAGGAGAAGTTCGAATGGAACGATGAACAGCAGAATTCTTTGGAAGAATTAAAAAAGAAACTCACGGAATATCTAATTCTGAGACAACCTGAAGTAAGTTTTTACTGTACACCGATGCATCTGGTTATGCTCTAGGAGCAATCCTATCACAAAAGGATAGCGATGATAAAGAATATGTTTGCGCTTACGGAAGCAGAACTCTCAAGGAAGCTGAACTGAATTATGGAATAACCGAAAAAGAATTCCTTGCAGTAGTGTGGGCAATCAAGCAGTTTAGAATTTATTTGTATGGAAATAAATTTCAAGTTATAACCGATCATTCAGCATTGTCATGGCTTATGAACATAACGGATCCAACAGGTAGATTGGCGAGATGGGCTATTTATCTACAAGCGTATGAATTCGAGATAATTCATAGAAAAGGAAATATTCACTCTAACGCGGACACCCTTAGTCGACCGGTTATGGAAGTCGCGGTGGTAAATACAATATTAGCAGAAAAAGAAAGTTCAAAAACTCAAGATGTCTATGAAGACGACGCGTTACTTTACATATTTAAAAGGGGTAAACACTTACCTGGTTTAGCTTCAAAGCAAGTCAAACGAGTCGATAAACTAATAGAACACTATAAATGGACTGATAATCAACTGTTTTACAAACCTAATGTAGACAAAGAAGAATATCTTGTAGTGCCAAAGCGAGCGGAGAGACGAGATGTTGTGGAAAAAGCACATCTTTTAGGACACTTTCAAGTAGATGCAACGGCAGCCAGAGTTTGAGAAAAATACTTTTGGCGAGGTATGATAAAAGACGCAGAGAAAATTATTAAGTTATGTAAGCAGTGTAAAGAATACAAAGTAGCCAGGGTTATAGACCACCCTGCTAAAGCTCTAGAAATATTGTCGATATTTCATAGAATCGGATTAGATTTGGTATTTGGACTACCATAACACCAGAAGGTTACAAAGGTTTATTGGTAATCATAGAATTCGTTTCCAAATATGTTTGGGCTACACCAATCAAATCAAAAAACGCAGAAGAGATGGCTGAGAAATTACTATTATATATCTCACTATTTGGACCATCAAAGGAGATACTGTCGGATCAAGGTACTGAGTTCAATAACAAAGTGGTTGAACAATTGTTGAAAGCAACAGGAGTTGTACACAGAGTAACATCAGCATATACAATACCAAGGTTCACTCGTCAACAGGTTTTACACCATTTGAGTTGATGTTTGGGAGAAAAATGAATGGTTTTGACAGTTGGAAAGCAAAAGAAGGAACAAACGAATCAGACATGATTTTAAAAAGAAGCTACGAAATCAAAGCTTTAGTAGAACAGACACATCCAAAAGCAATTGAAAACATTAAGAAAAATAAAGAAACACAAATGAAAATCCAAAACAACAGAGAAAATGTAACGGAAGAAGAAATACCAGTAGGAAAATCGGTATACATGAAGACAGAAGGTATACTTGCTAAATTATATCCTAAATACAAAGGACCGTTCAAAGTTACGGAACGTACTGCCTATGGGAATTACAAGTTAAAAGACAAAATTGGGAATGTATTAAGCGAATCATTTCCGAGACATAATCTATAAAGTACTTCTACCTTACTCGGGGCAGGCCGCACTTCACCATTGCTAATTAGATGACCAAGATATTCTATTGACGTATTAAACCATTTACACTTTCGCCATTCGAATTTTAAACAAGCGGTCCAGATACGCTCCAGCACCGTTTTAACATTTATAACGTGTTCTTCTAACGTATCAGAAAATATAATTAAATATAACCATACAAATATGTCCAATTAAATCTTTTAAAACTTTTTCCATCATACGTTCAAATGTTGCCGGTGCATTTGACTGACCAAACGGCATGACGTTGTATTCAAACAAACCGAATTCTGTAACAAATGCTGTTCTTTCTTTGTGTTCTTCAGCAACGCGAATTTGATGATAACCAGAAGCCAAAACCAGCGTAGTAAAATATCGTGCTTTCGACAGTGTTACTAAAATATCTTCGATTTTTGGGAGAGGATAACTGTCTTTAATTGATATTTCATTCAAACGACGGTAATCAACACAAATACGTAAACTTCCATTTGGTTTTCTCACCAACACGATAGGGGAAGCCCAGGGGGATTCACTCTCTCTTATAAGTCCGGCATTCAACATTTCAGTTAATTGTGCTTTTACTGCCTCGCGCATTGTGTACGGAACACGACGTACTGGTTGTCTAACTGGTTTGTCTGAATTTAAATTAATATGATGTTCACACATGTTTGTTTGGGTAAGAGAGCTAAAACCTCTCGCAATCAAATCAGAGTAATCTTTTTGTAACTCTGAAACATAGCTTTCTATGTTTAAAACATTGTTTGGATCGACAAGTTCTTGATCCACTGAAATTGACTGTTTTGGGGCGGATTCTGATTTGATAGGTCGAATGCCTTTGGCCATCTTCTTATCTTTTCGTTTCCGAACACGATTTTTGGGGATAGAAACCATTATTTTCTTTCTAATGTCTTCTAGGGGATATTTAATTGACTTGATTCTCAGAGCAACGTCTAAACCGAGTAGACAGTCATAAACCAAATCCTTTACTACTAAAATATCCACTTTACCCACGAAACTTTCTAGACGGAATTCAAAACATCCAATTCCCAACACATCAATTGATTTACCATTGCAGGACTCTACTGTCGAAATAGACGGTGTTAAAACATCCAATTTATTCTTAATCTTATACCAGACACGCTCGTCAATTATAGTCCGTGTTGTACCAGTATCCAGTAGAAATCGTACTGAAATATTATTCAACAAACAAAAACCTGTGATGCTAATGTCTTGAGTATTGCAATTGTTAAATGCATTTGAAACAGTTCTCGTTTGATGGGACTGGTTTGATTGAGGCACGGTAATATGTCGTATTCGATCTTTACATTCCGCGGCCCAATGTCCAGGTTTCTTACATATGTGACAGGTAGATATATTTTGTTTCGGTGTTGAAAAATTAACTTTGTGTGAAACTGGGGCAGGCCTCGTTCCAACAAACGGTAAAGAAGAAGTAACATGAGGATCATTGGTTCTCCATGACTCCAACTTATCTACAATACGTACCGTAGCTTTAAGAGCATCAAAACTACTTCGAAAATCATCACTATCAGTTAATTTTAATACCAAATACGGGTCAGTCAAACCCAGTATGAACTTTTCTTTAACTTTTGTATCAACAACCTCCGGGGTTGAATTTTTAAACGCTAATTTAGCCAGGCGCCATAGATCCTGAAAATAAACTCTGACATCTTCCCCACTATTTTGTCTTCGACCATAAAACAGTGCCTTTGCATCTATCGTTACTGGTTCTGACATCCCGAACAACATGTTCATATGTTCGTATAGCTCTTGTAAGCTCATCGGGCCTTGGGGTGTGCAGTAGTTAAAAACTGGATAACAATCATCATCTAAAAATGAAAGCATTGTCGCACGCAACGTGTTAGCTTGAATCCTTGACCCAAGAACATAAAGCTCAAAACGACTCCACAACGTGTCTAAATTAGTATCACGTCGGAAAAGAGGCGGACGAAACGATGGATCCCTGACGAGAAAATCTGGGGCGACAGAGGATGCTGCCATTTGATTTGATGTATCATGAGTAGGATCACTAGAACCGGCTCGAGATAAAAATCTGCTGTGCATTAAATCTGACAACTGAGGAGTCTTTAAAGAAGATGTAGGCTCAATGGTGGTTGACGAAACACGTGGAGGGGAACCACAATCCACTTGTACCGACGAATCCGCGAACCGAACTGTTGGCCTACGATGAAGAAAACCAGACCCTGTGTCATCACGAAACATAAATCCTAAATCATCATCATGAAGGAAATTGTCAGACGAGCCAAACTGACCCGGGGTATTTAGTGAAGGAGTGGTGCTATTATTTACTAAGCTTGGGAGCGAAACATCATTAACACGAGGCGCTACGCGGGAAAGTGAAATATCATTCACATCGTTCAAGGAGTCAGCCCTAGATAAACGCTTATTTTCTGGGGTTCTCAAACTGGTATCGCCTTCAATTGAATAAGTCCGAGCAAAACGCAAACAGACTACCAAAACCAGGCAGACGACTAACAGTAAGCACAACAACGCTACCAGAACACCAAATCTCTCAAAAAGCCACCACAGCAAAAACGATAACATACCACCGAGGTTCAACCAAACGACAACCTTTCCTAAGAGATCCATAAAATTCAAAAACATAAATCTAAAAACGTGGTATCTTTAATTTCGGCTCAACCGTAATTGAAGACAAAACTAAACCGCTATCACCAATTTAATAGCGTGGCGCTATTAAATAATTTAAAATAAAAGAAAAAATAAAGTTTGTTAAGGGCTTAATAACTCAGGAAATAATATAATTAAACAAATATATGCTTTTAAAATATTTATTAAAATAATTTAACTCTTTATAAATTATAAATTTAAAATCCAAATCAAAATCCTGTCTATCTATAATCTTTAAACAATTATTTATACTAACATCGAGATGTGTTTAATAAACGTGATTTTATTACTTAATCGTAATAAAACTAATATTAAAATAATATCTAAGAACTTAAGCGCCATTTAGTTTACTTTTTAGAAAAATAGATTTTCTAGAATATTTTTATTGTTATTTGTCCCTCAATAAACATTACTAAATTGCGTTTCTAAATTAATTATTTATTTTTAAAATTAATTATTATTTATTTATTTAGGCGGTTAACAAGTTTTATTTAAATTTCTTTATTTCTTCTCTATTAAACTCTCTTCAAAAAAACTAAAAATATAATAATAAAAAAACAAATATTTATAGTGGTTTGTTCTCTGGGTTAGGTCCCCGGTGTCTGGGGTGTTACACACCTGTTTCAAAAACTGGAAATAAATTGTATTTATTTCAAAAACTGGAAATAAATTGTATTTATTTATATTTGTAAAAAAATTTTTTATTTTATTATTATATGATTCGATCGGACAATTTGACATTGAAAAACCGGGCGGTGTTTGAAAAACTTGCCAATTACAAAACGGCGAATCGAGCCATTGCTTTTTGAAATAAGCAATAAATGTTTTTAAGTAAGGCATTGCCTTCCATTTTTTTAAAATGCTTTTTTATTTAATTCAAAATTTTAAATTGTTTTCGTGAATTTCATTTTTAGAATATCTGTTGATTGAAAAGCTTTAGGTATTTTGTTTGAGTTTTTGTTTATCTAATTAATTGAATTACTTACCTGTGAAAAAAAAATTTACCTGAAAAAATATATTTACATTATTTCTTAAATGAAACCAACACATAATTTTTTTTGTATTATTTTGAAAAATATTTTTTATACTATTGGCACTAGCTCGTTCAGCATCAATACAAATAAATTCGATTGATTCGATTAAATTTATTTTAACCATGTCTGCCGCTTCAATTAATGATCTCCAAAAATAGTTATAATCTATTTCTTGCTCATGCGATGTGACCAAATAGGATATAGGATAGAATTTTCTTCTAATGTCACTACAACCGAATACAATAACTGGAAATCCGTATTTAACTATTTTATATGGTCGTCACTATATTCTAGAAGAAGCTTATTATATATTGAATATGGTCTAGAAATGTTCGAAAATATTATATTTTCGATTATTTGTTTGTATTTTTTGGAAATTCCAGGCTTTATTAAATTTTTATCATTAGACATTTCGGTATTATTTTTTGAAGCATGTAAATTTATTCCTTTTATTATAAATTGACCTGTTTTAACGCATTTATTAATCAAATAACGCGTAGGGCATTCTGTTGCACACAAGCATTTTGGATATTAAACCTTCATTTTATGGTTATCGCTATTATCTAAACACATAACACACTTATTAAGGTTGCTATGTCCTGATTAAATTCTAGGAAACTGCTATAAGTAGTATTCTAATGTTTTTTATAGTGTTGGTCACCGGAGCGGATTGGTAACGGATATGTAAAAAACACCAGAAAGTTTTTTAAAAGTTAAGCAGAGGACGTTCAGTACAAATAAAAACCACTTATCTGAGCCAAGGCTGTAAACTCGATCATTATTTGACTTAGCTTGGAACCCTAAACCAAGCATTGTATTCGATTTGAATATAACTTAACTTTGCATAACTTTTAAGTTTAAATTAAAAAATAAATTAAAAATTAAAAAATTTTTTGGCCAATAAGGCTAATTTATTTAGGAATTTTATTTTGAAAAAAAAAAAATTTTTCCAAAAAGGCTAACTCATTTAAAAATTTAATTAAAAAAAATAAAAAATTAAAAAAATTTTAATT
This sequence comes from Brachionus angularis, assembly GCA_021432725.1. Lineage (NCBI taxonomy): Eukaryota > Metazoa > Rotifera > Eurotatoria > Ploima > Brachionidae > Brachionus > Brachionus angularis. The sequence continues at coordinate 4,550,832 of JAJVDD010000005.1, forward strand.
AATTAATATTTTTAGATTTAAATATTTTTTTTTAAATATAGATGTCTCTTTTAAATTAAAAATAAATTAAATTTTTAAATTAAATAAAAATATTTTAATCTAATTTTTTATCTTTATTATAAATATCTCTTCGAGCTTCTATTTACTTTAAGGGACTAGTCTATGGCATTATGGGTAGTTTCCTCCGATGAAGGAAGTACGGCCAGATAGCCCCAGTTCTGGCTGCTGGTTTAGGGTTCAAGCTAGGACTTGGTCCGAACGATTGACCCTCTTATTCGGAAAATGTTCAATGCCATTTTGTTCGATCATTTTGTGCCAAATGATGCTGAAGTTATAAAATAAAATAAAAGCAAAATAAAAAATATGAAATATTGAAAATATTTAATTAAAATTCCATTGATTAATAAAAATTCATTTTTAATAGAAATTTTTTTATTCTTTTCATTATATCTTATAAATGTAAATAATTATTAAAAAATTTTAATTTTTTAATATTACTTATAATTAAAAAAAACTAATCATTTCTTTTTTATTAAAGAAAAAAAGTTCAAAAATTTAAAAAAAAATATTAAAAAAATTTATTTTTTTAATGGAATTTTATTTCTCAAAATTAGGTTTTTATTTATTATAATTCTTTTAATTAATTTTCATAAATAAACATGATTTTTTCCAGTAAACATGACTCGTTCAGGTGAAATTTTGTTTCTTCTATCCCAAACTTGATATCCAACATGAGAAAATATTCTTTCAGATGGCACAATTGTTCCAGGAATGCTCCCATACTTTTTAAAAAGCTCAAAGAGAGTAGGATATTTAACTCTATTTAGTTTCCAAAAATCAATTATCATAGTGTTAGAATCATTAATATTATTGTTTTTGGTTAAGGCTAAATCTTTTTCAAATAATTTCCAAGAATATATCATGTATTCTGATATCTCTTTTTTAGCCAATCTCCAAGTTATTGTGTCTCTTTCATCTTCATCATCAGATGAATCGCTTAACTGGATTTTTTTTTTATCATTTGGAATTGGTCTACGAATTTGATTTAATTGTTGTTGATTTAAGCTTTCCTTAATTTCATTTAATTGATATTTTATCATATTTTTAGCTTCTTCAATAAATATGTTTCGATCATCTTCAGAAGCTTTTCAAAATTTTTTGTATTTCAGATTTAAAAAAGTCGATAGAATCAAATGCTTGTTGGTTGTTAAAGAAAATTTATCATCATAATATAATATATATTCTCGTAAAATCTCTTTTAAACTTGCTTTAAATTCAGAATCAGAATTATTATTTTTTGTTTCATGAATTAGTAATAAAATCGATGGAATAATAATGCTACTTGTTCCTATATCGTCAACTGACATTCTTAAAGTTATTTGATAAAAAACTTCGAAAATTTCTATTGCTTCCTCTAAGCATTTTTTCTCATCATCTCTTAAAATTAAATTTTTGTATTTACTATCATCTCTAATAAAGGAAAAAGATCGTAATTGATATAAATAGATTTAATCATAAGATATAAACTGTTCCATCTCGTCAAAATTTCTTGAGATAATGCTTCGACATTTTTATTGTTTTCTTTTTGTTTTTTAATTAATTCTTCTTTATAATTAGTTGAATGATTGAATAAAGAAGCTAAAGAGCAACATTTTTTTATAAAACCATCGAAAATTTTAAATTTATCTATATTTTGATTGATTATTATTTTTACGATATTATTTATTGTGATTTTTGTTTGCTCTTCATTTTCATTCTTCACTTCGTTTGGCGTTAAATTTTCGTATTCAATTTCTGATTCAGAAGATATAGTTTTAGTTGCTTCTTTTATTGCTTTGAGGCATGTTCTTATTACTAAATTTAAAATATGAGCAAAGTAAGGTTCAGATTTGAATTCTTTCACAGTACGAAGCTTACTGTTAACATTGTCGGTCGAAAATAGCCAATCTTATTTTGAATTTTAAATTAAATGAATTTTTGAATTTTAAAAATATCGTTTATATTTTCAACCAAATTGATTGATGTATGCCCACCTAAAATATGTCGAACCTATAAACAAATTGATCGATATTTAAGGTCAGCGTCGAAAAAATGGCCTGTTAAACTCAAATAGGAAAAGTTTTGAACCGAGGTCCAACAATCTGTAGTAAAATTTATTGATGGAATTTTTTCTAAAAATTTAATCATAAAACTTTTTTTTTGATAAAAGGCGTTATCAACTAAGTCAGCTTAATTTTTCCGATTCGGTACTTTATAACTTGGATTCAATATTTTGCAAAATTTAACAAAAAACTGATTTTCAACACAACGAAAAGGTAAAATAGATGTGATAATGAACATCATTAAAAAAAAATTCGGATCTATATTTTCGTTATGATTTTCATCTTTTTTAGTGCAGTCAAATTGATGTTTTGATCTCAAATGTGTGACTAAAAGACAAGTCGATTCAATAGAAAAAGGATATGTTTTTAGACATTCACCGGTTTTTGTTGGATGATGACAAGTAACAAAAATTTTTTTCTCCTTTGTTTTTTTATTTAATTTGTATATTTGTTTAAAAAACTGCCATCATTTGGACTTTTTTTTTTGGTGCTAATTTCTTCGTCAACAGTTTCCCATTCATCCAATTCATAATTTAACTCAGCGGTTGTTAATAACTGTGTTTCTGTTTGTTCATTAGTAATTTCGTTTTCATCATTGTAAAACTCATTCAAATTTTCCATAGCTGAAGTTGTGGGTTGGTCAAAAGATCTGACCCGTTTACTTTGAGAAACATTTTCATTTGATGATGGTGATCTTGGTAGTTTTTCTGACATTTTCAAAAAATGTATAAAGCTTAAAATTTTCTTTTTTATAAAAGTAAAATTTTAAAATTTAACATTAGAATTTATAGTTCTTTTTTATTGTTCAAAATTACAAGTATAAAAAGTTTTGAGAAAAAATAATTAAATTTAAGCTTAATCGAAAAAATTGAATTATTAAATTATAAAAATCAGTATTTATTATTCAAAATTACAAGGAAAAAACTTTTCAGTAAAATATCATTATAATCCGGTTACCAATCCGCTCCGCCAGCTACAATCCGTATTTTAATCCGCTCCGCCAGCCACAATCCGGTTTTCAATCCGAAATTAAATCCGTTTTCTGATCCGGATTTAAATCCGAAAAATTTTATCCGGAGCAATCCGAAATCCGACAATCGGCAACCCAACTCTAGTTTTTTATATGTTATATGTTTTTTTGACATTTTAAAAATATTATTAAAAAATTTATGTTTTTTTCTCATTTTAGAAAATATTTTTAGAAAATTTTTTTTATGTTTTAATTTTTAAGATTCTCTTTTATATGTTTTTTTCAAATTCATCCAAAAATTATTTATAGACTAAATAATTTGTTTAATCTATTAAATATGACATATACACCAATTTAAACGGCGAAGAAAAATTTTTTTTTTTTAAGTTTAATAAAACGTTTTATGCAGATTTTTTAAGTTATATAGCTGTCATATTTTTCGTTGGACATACGTCGCTAGTAATAATTATGCAAAACGGAATTGAATTAATTCCAACCTTTCAACTCGTTAACTAAATGAGGAAAAATTCTAAGAATATTTTTTCTTGTTTCAAGAGCGAGTTCTGATGTATTTTCAATAATGCTTACATTTGATCTTTTGAATGGAGATCATTATTCAATTTTTCTTTTATATCATATTCTCGTTCATTCAGGTTTTCAACGATAATAGACGAATTTCCAGTGGGTAGATTATGCTCAGTTTATTCCACATAAAAAAACATATTTTTAGTACCAAAAAAAAAATCTTATTTATTGAGATGGACGGAAGTCGTTCTTGAAATTGTTCGAAGTTGAAAATTTCCACCTCAGAAATTTTTAAAACTCCAACAAAATCAATCAAAGACATAAAGAGCTACTAGCTTTTTCTTGTCAAAGAAGCAATTAAAAAAGTTCACTTATTTGGTAAATTCAATTCTAATAAAATATGGATCCTTGAATTCAATGAAAAACTGATTCAAAGACACTGCTAAACTTAAGTATAAAACTAGAAGACAAAAAAATAAAATTTCAAGACTCAACAATTTTACTTACAAAGATCCTAATATTAAAACAGACATTTTACGATTTCACTTTTACCAAAAAACATAAATAATTCTAAAATTTTCCGCTTTCTTGAAGAACATAAAATAATAGATTTAAAAGTTATTTACATTAAAGATGAACATAAGTTTTTACCAGGCTGATCAATCAAATCAAAAAAATAAATTTGATCAATCAAACAATAAAGAGTTCGAAAGAGGAGAGTCTACTGAAAAAAATAGTATAGAAGGGGTAACAAAATTAAATGATGTATTTCCTCAAGATCTTGCTCCATTACAAAACCTGATCCCGAATCAGCCAATTAAAGATACCTATCCAATTACAAATGGCTCGAATACAGTGTTGCTTTTAATTTAGCGTTTTGCCGATTTTTTAATAAAAAAAAATTTAAGAATGAATCTTCGTTGATAAGATCAGGTTACTGTAACTGAAAAAAAGCGCCTAATCGTTTGAGAGATCACCGAAATTCGGGGCTATTCAAATTTGTGACCAGGTGTTCACAATTTTTACTTAAAAATTTTAATGTATAAAAAATATGACCAGCTGGTCTTCAAATTTATTGTAAAAAAAAATTTAAGTAAAATTTATGAACAGGATTTTTTTTCATAAAAATCAAAATAAATTTTACTAATAAATAATAAATCTAAATTTTATGATTATACAAAATACAATTATAATATAATTTAATATGGATTTAAGTGAAATTAAATCAATGAGTACTTTCGATTTCCCAACCTTTTTGATGAAACTTGGTGCTCTTCTACCTGATAAAGAATGTACTACATTTATTAAAAAATGTTCTCTAAAAAAACGATCGAATGTTCCAGAAAAGTTTGCATGGAGATGTACAAAATTTTTTTCTGTCAAAGAAAGTTCTTTTTTTGAGATGTTTAAAATACCGATTCTAAAAATAGTAGAAGTTGTTGATTATTGGGCAAAAGAAAGGAGTCAAGGTGATATGCATGAAAGTTTAAAATTTCAAAGTCAAAATTTGTCACTATTTACGCCAATTATGTTACATATATTTAGACAAAAAAAATTTTAGATGTGGTGGTGTACAAAAAATAGTTGAAATCGATGAATCTGTGTTTAAAAAAGTAAAATATAATAAAGGTAATTCTTCAAAAATTGAAAAAATTTTGATTAATCTATTAAATAAAAATTTCAGGTAAAGACATGATTCATTATTCAAAACAAAAACAAATATGGGTCTTTGGTTTTAGAGAAAGAGCCAATAAAAAATGTTTTTTCCAGGTAAATTATTTAATATCTATATTAATTAATATTAATTAATTACAGTTAAAAGGCGGTTTCAAATCGAGAAACAAAAACTTTAATACCAATTATTCATAACCATATTTTACCTCAATCGATCATTTATTCTGATATGTGGAAGAGCTACGATTCAATCAGGTCATTACCAGAAAAATATCACAGTTTACAGTTAATCATTCAAAAGAATTTATGGATAAGCGAACTAGTTGTAACACCAATTAAATTGAGTCTATTTGGGTAAAATTTAAATCTAAAATTCGTGGTATGAACGGTGTAAATAGATTTTATTTACAAGAATATCTAGATGAAGTTATGTGGCGACATAACGAATGTGTTGTCGAAAACATAACAGACAAAAGTGAAAACGTAATATTAGAGCAATTAAAAAAGGTGAACGAAAATGTTGAAAAATTCTTTAATTTTAAAAATTTTGAAAACATAAAAAATGAAACATTTGCTCAATTAGCTCTAAGAAAGTCTAAACATAAATAACTTAATATCTTCAAATTCAAGAAAAATTTCCTGAAAAACCGAATGAAACAATTACTTTTTACAGGAAAAAAGACTAAAATACATTCTTAGAATTTAAAAATTAAAATAATATTAATTTATAAGAATAAGAAATTCTTTTGAAACAAAATCGTTCAGTTTTGACAAAAGAAAAACAATAAAATAAAAGATATATTAATAAGAAAATAAAAAGATACTTAAAAAAAAAACGATATTTTTAATTTTTTCATTTTTTTACCACTTTACCACTTTAAAATTGCTATTTTACGTAAATTTACGTAACAAATTTTAAATAATTAAATTCAATTTAAAAATGAACTGTTTAAAAAAATTTGACAAAAATGTCAAAAAATGAGAAAAATGCTAAAAATCGGCTGTTTTTTTTGGCCGATTTCATTTTACCAAATTTTTGGTAAATTTTTGAAAATTTACCGAAATTTTGATAAATTTACGTAAAATTACCGTCTTTTACAACGGTAAAATGACGATAATTTACTTAAAATTTTGAAAATTTACGTAATTTTAGTAAAATTCAGTAAAAACCCATGTATCAAATCAGTACAGTATATATAAAATTGTTTATTATTAAGTATAGTGTTTGAGTATTTTCTATACATCAAGCAAAGAATTAATTAAATTAAATTTAATTTAATTAAATATCATAAAAAATTTGATATCGTCTTCTTCCAAATTTCCGGTTCTACAATTGTTTAGAAATTTTTGAAATTCTAGATCTTCAGCTTGTCTGACGTTTGTTTCTGATACAAAAGGCTTAAAGTTGTGGAGAAAAAATTCTGATCCCATGAATGAATTCTTATTTAAGATCTTATAAGAAACCTAAGGATTTTTTGGGATACAGGATCCTGTAAAGATCATTTAAGAATATTAATAAAATTCTTTTTTTATAAGATTTTTTAAGAAATTTTATCAAGATTCTTATTCAGATTCCAATATAATCTTAAAAGAAATTCTAACTTAAGATAGATATAAGAATATGTAAAGGAATCTTGTAAGAAATATTATAAATAATAATTAAGATTCCTTTATTAAGAAAATTTAAGATCTTATTCGAATCTTAATTAAGAATCTTATATTAATTTTTGAAAAAGTTTAAGACAAGATTCCATAATTAAATCTTACACAAAATTTCTTATTAAATCTTAAAACAGGATTCTTATTAGATTCTTATATACTCTTAAAGATTTGTCTGGATTAATTCTTTAAAATACTTGAAAATTCTTATTATAGGATTTTGATCAGATTTCTTAGGAAAATTTTTAAAAAATTTTATGTTTAATTTTTATTGAATAAAATAAAAAAAAATTAGACTTTATTATATTTTTCAATATTTAATCATGCTCATTTTCATTTAAATATTCACAAACAAAAATACTTTCTTTATCGATTTCATAAATAACACATTTTTCTATAATATTATGACTATTAATAATAATTAAATTATTCGTTCTTTTACAAAAATAAAAAATATCATTAAAAAAATTTTCTTCTTTTAGAAATTTAAGCTCTTTTGGAATTCTTATCTTAGAAGAAAACATCAGATCATTTGTTATTACTTGAAATTGAGTTACCGCTACATAAAAATAATCTTCTATCTCAATGAAATACTTAATTTCTCCAAAACTTAAGTCATTTAGAACTTCATATTTTATAATTCCACTTGACTTATTCTGATTTAATCTCATATATTCAATTGAAGTATAAATTATGTTTTTAACCCTTAATCTTTGTCCGATTGATATATCTTTATTATAACTTTTTATGTCAAATGCATCGAGCTCAAAAGAATTCATTTTTCTTTGTATACTTGGCTCCAAGAGCTCAGTTTCTGACTTATAAGCCTTTATGTTTAAAAGCTCTTTAATATATTCGTAAGAATCATCATTTAGTTGAAAATCATTAATTTTATTTATCATGTTAAAATATAACAATGAATCTTAAAGATAAAATTTATTTTTATTTCGATTAAAACTAATAAAAAATACTTTTCAAAAATTGTGAGTCAAGACCACGAGTTCCATTCAAACCTCTGCGAAAATAACCTAGACAGCTTTCAAGACTGAACATTGAATGTGAACTAAGCGAACCATGGCGTTTAACATCCAGAATCAAGTGTTTTGTTAAACAATGAAACGTAAAAGTCAAGTTATTTGCTCCATAGTATTTTATGTACCATTTCGCAAAGACTTTTGACAATTTTTCTGCTTTAAGTAAAGTAATTTCACTTTCACATTTATGCAACATTTTTAAAGCTTTAATTAATTTTTGTAATTTATTAATAAAAAAAAATTTTTAAAAATTTTTTTTTTTACCATAGATAAGACAAGCAATATTCCAAAAGAATTTTGGTTTAATAAAATTTCTCATTAATGGTAGACAAACGTATAAAAAAAAAGTACGGTATTCCGATGCTTTCCAAGTTTTTACGCTTTTAAAGTCAAAATTTAATCTATTTAAAGTATGTGGAAATTTGAATTTTTTTAATTCGTTTTCGAGGTTTTTTTTAATTTAGGTTTTCCTTTATTTATAAAAAAAATAAGAAAAAAATCTTGATAAATATAAATTGTAAATACCAATATAAAATTCTTCTTTATAAAAATTACTATCAAACCAATTGATTAAGATTGACTTGAAAATACCCAAACAAACCAAATGCATGTAATCTATCGGTATTGAATCTGGTAAAGTTAAATTATTTGATATTCTTACAGTTCCTTTAATTCTGTTATCACATCCTAAATCATAGACAAACAATTCTTTAGTTCTTAGAGGAAAATCTTTCAGAGAGTAAGTCATTTTTTTATAACTTTTTTTGAAATCACCTTAAAATTTTTTTTGAAAATAGATTTTAATTTATTTTAGATAAAATAGAATACCAGGGTTTAAACAATAAGCACAGCCGAAATAACCGTTAAATTGATTCATATTTAATATTAATGCCTTTGCTGGAGTATCACAAAGAATACCATAAATTTTTAGAGATAACTTGTAGGTGTTTAGATTATTTTTGAAAAATATTCCTGATTGGTTAATTATTTCAATTTCTTCAGTTAAATTTTTAAACAAAATGTCTGATTTTGGTTTTTTGTTACCATACCATATTCCATAAACGATTTTATTCTTAATTGAATCTCTTAAACTTATCGGGAGTTCGCATAAGCCAACAATTACTGGCCAAAAGTGTTTTGAACTTGATTTGGAAACTGCAATGCCATCAGTATAAACCATTAAAGTAAGTTGATTAGATTTCTTTATAGCTTGATAATGCTCTCCATCAATCAAATCTATAAATGTTCTTTTTTTATTTTTATATTCTAAAATTTGCTCGATATAATTTTTTATAAGACTTGTTAACCGAGGTTGAATATTCAAATAAGTAAATGAATTAATACGATTTGTGATTATTTTTCTGTTCGAACAATTATTATTTAAACATTTTTTTTCCGAATCTAACTCTAACAAACAAATATCACAAAAAAAAATTTCTTTTATTTCATTTTTTTCGCGCGTTATATATTTTTTTAATTTATTAATTGTTTTAGGCACATTATTCTTTATCGGAAGTAGCATATGTATTAATTCAAGTAGTTTCTGTTGTGCCAAAGATGAAAGATCGAATCTATTGAAAAAACATAAAATCATTAAACAGGCATCTTTTGCTGATAATTCAGAATCATCGAATAGGCTTAAAAAGAAAATGAATTAATTTTTTTTATTATATTTTTTATTTTTTAATACTTTAAATATTCTGAATCAAAAAAGGAACCTTCTTCAAAAGATGTATTTTCTAATATATCAATTAAATTCTCGTTCATTGTCTCATCAATAATTTCAGTTTCAACTTTATTTTTATTTTCATGTTTTGAGTCATTTTCAATATCAAAATTAAGGCTTGATTTTTCAGTTTTTTTTTTATTATTTAAAACTTCCTTTTTAACATTTATTTGAAATTTTTTTCTCTTATGAGATGGCTTCCACGTTTCTTGTTCTCCTATTACAGTTTTATGAGTAGGATGTTTTTTTGGAAGTTGAAAGACATTTTCCTCGTCACTGCTATCAATTTTTTCGTCACTTCTTAAAACAGTTTTTTTTCCGGACATTTTATTCTACAGTATATTGAAAAAAATTTTTAAATTTTTTATTTTTGAAACTAATAAATTTAGTAAAAAAATTTCATTTTAATAAAAAAAATAATTAGTATCTAAATTAATCGTTTAAATTCTAAATTTTAATTTTTTTCTAATAAATGACGCCAACTAAAAGCATAGCCAAGTCTTCAAATCAAAAGTCTACTGGTATATTTATAAAAAAAAAAATTTAAATTTAAATTTAATTTTTTTCAATATACAGGCAGTATTTTGAAGCCAAATTTAGAAAAACCTCATGGTTTGAGACAAAATAAAAATATAATAAATGTTCAATCATCTCCAACAAACAATTTAATTTTTTAAATTTGAATTTTTTTTAAAATTTAACTATTTTTATTTGTCAAGGAGCTTATAACAGCTATTAATGAAATTTCTCAACGTATTGATGGTTTGGTATTTAATTTTGAAAGCAATATAGATTTAATTAAAACAAAAATAAATTCGATTTCTGAACAACAGCATGAATGTTTAAATTTTTTTGAAAAAATAGATCAAAATTTTTCAAAAGTTTTTGAAAAACTTGAAGCTTTAGAAATGAAACAAGCCACTCAGGTTTCTATGTCTTTACAAAGCAATTTTACTTCTGAAATGGTAATTCAAGCTAAAGAACAGCTGGGAATTGACCTTACTGTGGACTTGGTTTTTTTTTTTAAATTAATTATTAAATTTACATATTTCACATATTATTTATTATATAGGTTTATCAAGGAAAAAATCTCTTAGCATTAGTGCCATTTAATCGAACCAACATAAATATCTATGGAACAAAATTAATGGGAAAAATCTTTACTAAAAAAGAACTTTCGGAAGGAACGGTTGAACCAACAAAGACTCAAACTCCTGGATTGGATCCTGTTCGAATAAATTTAATTAAAGGTATAATATTTACAGTTTTAATATTATTTGTTTAATTTAATTTAATTTTTGTTTTATTAAGCATGCTACTTAAAAAAGCTTCGAACAATTGAGGCTTTCAAATTGAGATTTTTGTCAAATCACTTCGACAAAAATGCCTCGACACCAAAAAATTTTTAAATAAAAGTAAAAAATTTAATAAAATTTATTTGTAAAAAAAAATAATAATAATAATTTAATTTCAAGATCCAGGATGTAATGATAATGTTGAAAACACAAATGAAGATCAATTAGGAAGTGAAGAAGATGAACAATTAGCTTCGGAACAACAGCAAAACAACCAGCTACAGATTTAAGCATGCATTCTATACAAACATTTTAAAAAATTTTTTAATAAAATTATTATTTTAAAATAAAATTTTATTTTTACCTAAATATTTCTTAAAATTTCTTATTAATTTATGTTTGATATCTTACCCTTTTCTTAATTTATCATAACAAAAATACCTGAGGATCTTATAAGATCTACTTAATTCTTAATTTATCTTAAAATATCTTAAAAAGCTTTTATTAAAGTTTTTTCAAGGAATATTCAAGATCTTATAAAATCTTAATAATCTTATAAGATTCTTAAAAAAATCGAATAGGATCCTATACCGAGCTGAATTAGGATCTTATACTGTCCTGTATCAAGATTTTTCCCAAGAAAGAGACCTGTTTCTTATTAAGAATCCTGATAAGATCCTAGTTAAGATCTAATTAAGAATTGGTTCATGGGATTTGTAAATTTGTTCAACAGGAAAATTATATGTTGACACTGGTGGAAGTTGATCACCTAATAATACTATACTTTTCCTACCAAACAATTTTGATTTATTGTTGGTAACTTTTATCAAAATGTCATTTATTATATCAAGAATCACATTATTTAGCATACTAATCTCGTCAATAATTATGACATCACTGTTTTTAATTCGGTTCCATTCTAAGCTATCGTATACTAGATTTATATCATAATCTACATTAATTTAGAAAAAGCTGTGTACCGTCTCTCCTTTAATTAAATTTGATTCTCATTTTCACTCATTTTGATCAATTAAATTTCGAATAATACATTCTTCTTCGTAAATTTGAGTAATATTTTTATGACTAATCAAATAATTAAAATTTCTAGAATTAATAGAAAATAATAGTTTTTGATAATAATATATTTCTCCATCTATGGATTCGAAAATGTTGGTACGTGTAATAATTTCCTTATTTCGTTTCAAAATTCGGTTATTTTTTTGATCAACAAAGCAATTATCATCGTGATTTGGGGATAAGCTTGTATGAGCCTTTAATTATGATTTCATATTTTTGATGATATTCAAAAATTGTAAAATTATCAAAATCGTTGTTAAGTGGTCTTTGTAGATAATAATCGTAAGTCGATTCTTTGAAAACATCATTATCATCTGGATCCATATTTTTTTGATCGGCTTTTTTTTTTTTTTTTTGAAATTTGAATTGTTCGTTCGGAAAACATCTTGGAATAAAAAGGACCTTATATTAGACTTTACGAAATGATGGCCCATTACATATGCTGAAGCTTTGACCGAGCTTACTGTTCGTAGTATAAATTATTTGTGAATTTCTGACTTGTCATGAGTTAATTTTTTAACAGAAAATTTTGGTTCAATTTTGGATATGTACTTGACTAAATATTGTTCTATTCCTCTTTTGGTTACATACTGAACGTTTATGTGACCGTTCCAAAGCATCAATAGTTGTGGATTGTATGGAACGACTAATTGATCTTCTTTTTTGGTTCTTTTGTATAGATATCTGCTTCCATCATGAGTTGATGAATCTTCAGGTTGAAGATCAAATGGAAACTGATATTTGCAGTTTTTAAATATTTTGCTTTTATTTCTAAAACATCGTCTTGGAACGCATTTATGAATTTGATATTTCTTAACCAGATCTTTTAGTTGTTTATTGAAATCATCTTGTTCAATTTGTATATCAGCCTTAATAAGATTTTTTGATGGATTTTTTAACCACAATAACATATGTAAATGCAAAGAACCACGATTTTGTGCTTCAATTCTTGACCAACAACTTTTTATTTCGCCAAATATTCCTATTAAATAAAAAGAATGAATATATTTTAATTATTTCATAGTTTAATCTATTTTATTTACCCTTTTTTGAATTAATTTGTTTCATTATTAAATTTAATGGCATAAAAAAAAACTCAGATACCTCCACAGGATTTAAAAACGGACATTTATTTTTATTTGTTCTAATATTTTTTTTAATTTTGGCCAAGAATCTTTTGCAGTTAATGTTACGAATAGATCTGGAAGACCTAAAGGAAAGAGTATTAGTACATTTAAAAAGATATATATTTGAAACTATAATAAATACCTACAGTACAAAATAAAACTAAGTTGTACGTTTTCTATCCTCTCTTCTTCCTCTTCCTCATCTTTTTCCATTAGTTTTCTTTCCCTTTCTTAGGTTTTCTCAGGAAAAGTCAATTTTTCAATAATTAAATAAATTATGTTAAAATTTAAATTATGTTAACTTTTTTTTAATTTTTTTAACTTTAATTAATATAATTGTGAGCTAATGGGAAAAGCTTAAGAGTTGATTTCGATGTGGATTTAGAAATAAGAAATATTTATTTTAATAGTTTATTTATCTAACTAAATATTAAGCTAAGATTAAGCAATAATGGTTCGACTCTAACTCTCTTTAACTCTATATATTTCTCTCTCGCATTATAAGAAAGTTAGCAGTTATTTATATTTAAAATAAATAAAGAATATGTTATTAATTAAAGCAAATTCAAGTAGGTTGAACATTATAAATTCTAATGTTCATCCAAATGATAATTCTAGAAAATTCTATAAAATAAAATATAATTAAAAGCATATTAAAATAGTCACGTATTTAAATATTTTAAATAACAATATGTTAAATGCGTGATAAATAAATAATAATTTTGAAGACAGTAGTTATAATATAACATATGCCCCCTGTTTGAAAAACTTCGTCCCGAAGTTTCCATTTAAAAAAAATACAATAATAATATAGTTTTTTGAAAAAATTTAAAATAGTTCTAATTATTATTTATCTTCCAAATTGACGATAAGTTTCTTTCGCATTTGGTTGTTGTAATTTCTGGAATATTGTTGTCAATAACTTCTGATTCATTGTTGTTATTCATTTCGACTTCAACAATTATTTCTTTGTCTTTTTCAACGGATTTCTTTCGAAATAATTTAATAACATTTATTTTTGGTTTAATCTTAACACAACCAAAAATAAATATCAGCAAAATAATCATAATCAAACCAAAAATGAGAATGATCGATCCTGTTTTAAAAAGCTTAGAGCTCAAAAATTTGCTAAAGCTACTTAATTCAACTAAATCTTTTCTTTCATCAGGCTTATCGTTTTCGTTTAAAGAGTCTTCATCGGAGACTAAATCTATATTTCTATCAATTACAAAGGTTTGAATCTCCTTTAATATATCATAATTGTTTAATAACTCTGTTGCATGATTATAATTTATTTTCTCATTTATATAATACGTGTTTAATACATGCTTCTGCCTTTTGGATGATAATAACTTTGTAATTTTACCTTTTCTCAAAATAAACCTATCACTTGATGGAAGTTTATAGATTTCCAATTGATTACTGTCAATTTGTGTTGAACTGCTACGTATGATTCCATTTTTTGTTAAGAAACCAAATAATGTCTTGTTTTGATAATTGAACTTTATTCTCAAATGTTTATACTGGATGTCAATCTTGAGAAGTTCTATTTCATTAACATCTACGCATTGTGAAACAATTAGTTCACCATTATTATTATATTTAAATTCATTAATGTTTAAAGTGCTTATTACAAAGTACTCGTCGTAGTTGTTAAGATTACTTTTAATTATAATTTCTCTTAATAAGCAGATTTCTTTACTAATTTTACTAGCAAAATTTACCATAACAGAAAAAAATTTGAAAGAACGAAAATCAATGTCGCTTAATAACAGTTGATGCTCGACATTCATGTCATTTTTAGACCTCGGAAACTTTTTAGCTTTTTTATCCTTCGTTAAACTAATTGAAAAAGCTGATTATTAGAGATGGCTAAACTATCGGTTACATTCAAAACTTTCTCCGAAATTAGTTTAAAAGGACATGTAAAGATTATATCTCGTTCCCATATATATGTTGAATAATCAACTTGACAAAATAAATCATTAGGCAAACACGATGACTTAGGATTTGCGAATAATGTTGAATCCAATTTATAACCTCGAATCGGAACTTTGTTAGTATTACAATGATATGAAACGTAGTTTAACTCACTTAACCACGCGTAATCTATCGAAGGTTCGATTTCCGACTTGCAATTATTATTTGTGCATATCATATCATGACTGTGACATTTCTTTGTTATTTTCATTGATAAACAATCATCTCTTGTTAGAACTTCTTTAATGACAATTCTATTCTTTGATTTTCTTCCGAAAAATGATACGTAGGTTATTACCTTAATAATATCTCTAGTACATAAATATCCCCAACCATTTACATGATATGGTGTTTTTTCTAATAAGTAATATGTGTCTGAGTGAAATAGGGTTTGTATCTTGCTTTGATCGCAATTGTTTTCGGTCAACATTGGACTGTTATCATTTTGCGTACAAAATTTAAAATTGTCTTCAAGCGTCTGACCAATAACAAATGGAATTAAAATCATCAGAACAATCAATACATAAATAAATTGAGAATTGACGCTAAACGCACTTGAAAATAAAGGTGATTTAAAATCAACACAATTTGTTTTCAGATTCTTTTCACGGTGATAGTCATCTATGCATTTCATTGAAACAAAATCTGACTCTTTTACCCAAGAGTTGTGCTCGTCTGAATATCCTTTCCATTTTACATAATATTCCTTTTTACCGAATCTTGTTCTGTCTTTTATTATCTTTTCAATATCGTCAACATCTTCCTTTTCGTTTACTGAATCTAAGACAGGTTTTAACTTGTTAATGGGGTAAGAAGATTTTAATTCTATACCACGATCGTTTGCTAGGATGTAGTTACCTTTTTCAGTTCTTCGTACGATTGTATATGGACCTCTATATCTAGGTTCTAATTTTCCTTGCATAGCTGATATTCTTAAGAAAACTTTACTTTTAGGTTCCAACGATTCGATCACAATATTCTTATTTTTATCTTGAGACTTCTTTTGTACATCTTGTGTTTTTTCAATATTTTGAATCGCTTTAGGAATATCGATTTCATGTAGTTTTTTAATTTCAGCTGATCTTCTTATTAAACTTATTTCATCATCTTCATTTGGTATTATTCATCTGACGTCCGAACATGAGTTCGTAAGGGGTAAATTTAGTCGATAAGTGTACTCTTGAATTATAACTAATCATTATATAATCCAACCATAAATCCCAATCTTCTGGATTATTTTCAGCGTGTTTTCTTAAACAGTTAATTATTGTTTGGTTAGCTCTTTCTGTAGCGCCATTTGTTCGTGGGTGATAAGCTGAGGTAATTTTTCTCTCAGTACCACAAAGTTTCAATAAAGAATCAACAACATTATTTAAAAATTCTTTCCCTTGATCTGATAGCCATTCTTTCGCTAGACCATAAGTTGCAGAATATCGGAACAGTTTAAAAGCTACTTCTTCCGCACTTTTTGACTTAATGGCTCTAATACATAAATGTTTTGCTGTACTTTCTATTATAACAATAATTCCTTTGTTTCCACGGGTTGTAACTGGTAAACCGAAAACTAAATCGGCTTGAACTCTATCGTTAATGTCTTTTATTGGTAAAGCTAATGCTGGATAATCTAAAATATTTGTTTTTTGATGTCTGATACAGACTAGGCAATTTTTATGAAAAAATCGACATCATTCCACATTCCACGCCACCAAAATTTAGATGACAAGTCTTTATAAGTCTTTTCAGTTCCAAAGTGTCCAAGAAGGTGAGATGATTTTATTAACTCACTTCTTTCACTTATTTTAGGTTATATCTTTGTTTTACCAGATTTTTTTTCTCCATCCTGATAATAAATAATACCATCACAAAAAGTAAGATTCTTTGCTCTTTTTGTAATGCGTTTGCATTGTTTACTGCTTGAACCTGGGACAAATTTTCCTGTTTTAAGGTAGTGTATTAGATTATCGTTTTCCCAAATATCAAGATCTTTAGTTGAGATATCTTCTCTAAGATCATCTATTTCATCGGAATTCGTACTAAGGACTTCCGCTATGTGATAAGCTCTGCTTAGCGCATCAGCATTTTTATGTTTAGATCCCGCTCTATGAAAAATTTCAAAGTCGTAAGTTTGTAATGTGATTGACCATCTTGCTAGTCTTCCATTAGGGTCTTTGATCTTCATTAGCCATTGAAGAGCTGAATTATCAGTAATTATATTAAATTTTTGACCATGAAGATAGATTCTAAATAGTTTGACTGCCCAAACGACTGCAAGACATTCTTTTTCTGTTATTCCATAATGGATTTCAGCGGCTTTTAATAATTTTGAAGCGAAGGCATATACGTATTCAATATTGTCTTCATCTTCTTGAGATAAGATAGCTCCTACTGCTAAACCGGAAGCATCAGTATGAAGAGTAAATGACTTTTTTAAATCTGGAATTCTAAGAATAGGGTATGAGATTAATTTTTCTTTTAAAATGTTGAATGCATCATTGCAATTATTACACCAATTGAATTTTACGTCTTTTTTGGTTAATCTATGTAGCGGTGCTGCAATACTTGCGAAATTTTGAATAAATTTACGATAATAATTACATAATCCTAAAAATTGTTGAACATGTTTAACTTTCGTCGGAATGGGCCAATTATTAATAGCTTCGATTTTACTTGAATCCATTTTAACCGAATTATTACAAACGATATGTCCGAGAACTTTGACTGTTTTAAAGAAAAACTTGCATTTTTGGTAATTAAGTTTCAAATTTGCTTTCCTTAATCTTTGGAAAACTATTTCCATATATTCTATTAACATTTCATCATTTTTTGAATAAATAAATTGAAAGACAATATTTTATAATGAAAGCCTCGTTGCATTTTCGACAGAGAATTATCTTTCAAAGATTGAATAACAAACTACCTTTCGAAAAAATTAGACTTATTTTAAAAGACGAGGGTTTAATCATATCTAAAAATTCAGTTTTTAAAATATATAAGAGATACATTAATAATAAAAGACTTATTGATGGCAACCGCACTGTTAAAAAAATTGTGTCAAAAATCTTGACACAATTGGTTTAAGTTTTTTGATGACACAATAAATTTTAAAATTGATACAAATTGTCTATAAATTAGAACAATTTTATATTGAAGCATTAATCTGAAACAAATTGTTTAGTGATTTTTATTTAAAGTGAAAATGAATATATTTTAATTAATAAATTTTGAGTATAAAATTAAATTTTTAAAATCATTTTTAGTTATTAAAATGATTATTTATTACATACATTAACCACCTACAGAACCATGCAGCTGAAGGTAGAAATATAAAACCAATCTGTTGTGTCTGGATAAAACACTTATATTTTAAATGAATAATAAAAAAAAAAAAAAACGCTTTTAGTTTTTTATTTTAATTTATTTATTTGAAATCCCGAGTCTATCATTAATTTTTTAGTTTAATTTATAATAAAATGTTTTGTCTGCAGTTTGAAGTTTTATTAGATTAAAGTTTATATTAACGCTTATGAGATTAGCTTTTAGTTAATAAGTAAAGATAAGCTGACAGCAGTTGTGACTGGATCACAACATGCCTTCCCCTATGATAAGAAGGGGTTGTCAGGGGGAAACCAATATATAGAAAATAATGGTTAAAAAAAAAAAAAAAATAACAATTACAAAATATTCATAGAAAAACAAAATAACAATATGCCAAAAAGAAAATTCCAAATTAACCATTACTATGTGTTTAAAAACACAACCGAGTATAGTAGTTAGAAGCTAACTGAGCTCGGCAACTAGGACAATTAAAATTCTGAGGACCATCAAACCCACTGTGTCTGTTATTCTCTATATGCTTAATATATTGGTACATACATGCTTCACAAAAAACGTGACTACATGCAGTCGAGACCAACGAAGGCGCGTCGATTAATTTAGCGCAGCAGATTGGGCACATGCAGTTGGTCAGAGAGTTAGTTGTTTGAGTTGGCGGAGCTGGTAAGGTATTAATCCTTGCGTACTCTGAATTATTTGGTGGCAGGGAGAGGTACCCACCTTCCTCTGTTATTTTCAACGGTTTGCTGTTGATTCCGGCTCGTCACCAATTCATTAATTAAGACCTGCTGTTCAATTCTCTCAAGCTCCAATCGTCTAACTTCTTGTTTTAGCTCTCGTGCTTTGCGACGGAGCTCTTTAACTTCGACTCGATGGTGCTGTTGTTCTTCAGACATAGCTTGCTCGGTCTGATTGAGACGCTGTTCCTTGTCTGTTAGTTTGCGTTGTAATTCCACGTTTTTTTCTTCAAATTCGGGCTCCTTCTTCTCGAGTGTTTCCAATTGCCGTTGAACTCTGCGACTAACTGGAGCCTCTTGAAGAAAACGACTTGGTTGAGTGGAAACGGGGTTTATCTCGAACCATATCCGGGTTTCTGGTATTCCTGCTTCATTGAGGCGATGTACTGCTTCTTGATGAAGTGACGTATTAAAATATCGTAGGAATACGAATGTAGTGGTTTCTTTTTTTGTGGCGGGAATTACCCGCATCCAGCGTATTGGTCCTATGATATCCTCGAACTTGTCCAGTTCAGAACGTAGTATTTGATTGGCATCGGAGACGTTTGGGATGCCGTGAACCATTATATCTTTTACCTCCATGAAATAACTTATTATTTTAATATTAAGAGATTTATTATTTGTGTTTTAAGAGAACTGGTTTGTTATTATTGTTTTATTTAAATTTCTTAAAATAAATTTTGTATTTTAAGTGGGAGAGATAAAATTTTTTTTAATTTATTTATACAGTGCTTGAAATTGTCTTAAGAAAATTAAAATTTTTTAAAATCGATTCTTCTATTTACATTTTAGGTTAGCATTATTTCTTTTTCGTTTTTTAAGAGTGGAATCGGTCAACAGGCTTTTTAACACGTTGACTTTTCCTAACTTGCGTGTTAGTTAACTCGATTTGATTTCGGAGGTATTGATTAGGAACAAAAGTATTATCATCTTTTGTTAATTCCTCCTCAGTTTCTTGTATTGGTTCATCTGGTTGCACATGGTACTTATTTTTTTTGCCATCTAGACTTTTCATTTTCTAGACTTTTTCTGTTTGTCTGACAATTCAGAATTAGATTCAATAATTGAGTCATCCATTATTCTGTTTAAACTACCAAAAAATCTTTTGAGTCGGTTTTGATGAACCAATTTTATTTTTGCTTTAGGCTGTTGAACCCTCTTTATTTTATAATTCCTTCCCACTTGGGTGCAAGCTTTTTTGATAGACCTTTCTTCACGTTTGGTTTAGTTAAAAGGACCAATTCATCCGGTTCATAATGTAATGGTTTAATATTTCGGTGATGATATATCTTTGATTTATCTATGCATACATCTCGGTTTTTTATGACATTTTGGTAGACCCAATGAAAATGATTTTTTAATTCGGATACATAGAAGTCCGCTTTTGTAGAACCTTCGATATTATTTATTTCATTATCATCTCCTTCGCCTTCGAAAAGTTGATCATTATAAATCAGATCGATAGGAATTTTGACTCTACGACCAAACATAATTTCATACGGAGTGAAATCAGTTGTTGAGTGAGTCGACGTATTATACGCAAAGGATAAAAATTGGAGTAGTGCGTCCCAGTTGTTTTGATGTTCATTTACAAAACAGGAAATCATTGTTTTGAGGGTTCTGTTAAACCTTTCAGTTAGACCATCACATTCGGGGTGAAATGGTGAGGTTTTGAGCTGATAAATGTCTTGAGTTTCATAAACCAATTTGAGTAACTCAGATTGATAGTTTTTTGCACCATCACTGAGAATATTCGTACACAGGCCGTATGTCATCATAAAATTTATTAATTTGTCAGCTACTACTTCAGCAGTGGTATTATGTAGAGCGTATAAATACACCCATTATGAGAAGTGATCACAGATTACCAATATAAAAACATTTCCGTGTTTTGATAATGGGAGAGGACCAATAATATCAGTCGTTATTAATTGTAATGGTTTTGTAGGATTTAATGGTTGAAGGCTACCTTTATGGACAATTCTAGTGTTTTTTACCTTTTGACACGTGAAGCATTCTTTTATTATTTTATTGACTTTTTCTTTCAACCCAGGTAAATAAAATCGGGTTTTTATCTTGTCTAGCGTCTTTTTCGTGCCAAGATGTCCATGATAGATTGAAGAATGAATGTATTTTATAATATTATTAGCCATGTGTTTTGGAATAAGTATTAACGGAAATTTTTCTTCAGTATCGTTTTCTTTTATCAAATAGAGTAAATCCTTGTTTATGAACAATTGATCATAATTGTTATAAAGATGTTTTTTTAGTTTTGTGTCCAGATAAGACGAGTCAACAGGAGTTTTATTTTCTTTATGGATTAAAACCAATTCTTTTGCCCACTTAACACAAGGGTCCTTCTCTTGCTCAATTGGAGATATTAATACATCATAATGGTTCTCAGTGTGCGGTTCGAACTTGATCGTGTCACTAATAAAATTTATTATTATTTCGTGATCATTACCTTCCTGTTCCTGGTCATCCTGTCCCTTAGCCGGCCAGCGTGACAAGGCGTCCGCATTTGTGTGCGTTTTTCCGGCTTTATAGGTTATTTTAAAGTCATAATTTTGGATTCTAATAAGCCATCTAGATAGTCTTGCGTTTGGCGTCTTACATGATAAAAGCCACGATAAGGGTTGATGGTCTGAGACTATTTCGAACTCCTGTCCATAGAGATACTGGTGAAAATGTTCCATAGCTAGCACTTTTGCTAATAGTTCTTTCTCAGTTGTCGAATAATTACGTTGAGCCTTATTTAATGGTTTACTGAAATATGCTATTGGTCTTAGATGTCCCTCTACCTCCTGAGACAAAACCGCGCCAACTCCCATATTGCTTGCATCAGTCTCCAGAACGAATCTCTTCGATAAAACCGGCAGTGTTAAAACGGTGTCAGTAGTGAGGCAAGTTCTGAGAGAGTCAAAAGCATTTTGACATTCAGTTGTCCATCGGAGATTTTTTGGGTCGGCTGCTTGTTCCTTGGTTGTTAGTTGATATAATGGATTTGCCGTTTTTATAAAATTTTTTATAAATTTTCTATAATATTGAGCCAACCCTAGGAAGCTTTGTACCTCCGTAACTTTAGTTGGCCGATCAAAACGAAATAGAGCTTCGCATTTGTCTTTATCAGGTTTTATTTCACCATTACTTATTACGTGTCCCAGAAAGGTGATCTCGTTCTTTGCAACGACACATTTACTCAATTTCACACTTAATCCAAATAAATTTAACTCTTTTACAACCATCTCTACATGTTTCAAATGATTTACAAGTGAATCTGAATGAATAAGTATATCATCAAAGTAAACCACTACAAATCCAGCTTCTATAAACTTCCCTAAAACATGATTCATAGCCCTTTGAAAAGTGGCTTGGGCATTTGTAAGACCCATGGGCATTACTAACTATTCGAAAAGACCCCCCTCACATGTAAATGCAGTGTATTTGCGAGATCCAGGTTGCATTAGAATTTGAAAACAGCCACTAAACAAATCAAGTTTTGTGTACCATCTTGATTTAGATAATAAAGCAAACATATCTTTACTATTAGGTAGCTGATGAGCGTCTTTTTGTGTTCTACCATTCAAAAGTCGGTAGTCAACTGTAATTCTAATGGAACCATCTGGCTTACTAACTAACATAAGCGGTGATGCCCACGGTGAGTCACTTTTTTAGATTAACCGTGTTTCTAGCATCTCATCGAGCATCTTTTTGAATTCGGCTCGCTTGCTATGAGGGATTCGCCTCATCTTTTGTCTTATCGGAGGTAAAGTCGGGTCGGCTAATTTAATTACATGTTCAAAACATTTCGAAGGCTTTAACTCATTTAATGAAGGTGTTGATGTTCCTTCGATTAAATTGTAAATTCTCTTTATGTAGTTATTTATTGCGACTTCGCTCAAGTTTATAACTTCATAAGGTATTTGTGTCAAACCCTGTAAGTAGAATGTAGATCCTGTAGTGTTGCAATATAAAATAAATAATTAAAATAAAAATATATATTTAATTTAATAGTTTTATTTAATTAATTAAAAAGAAAACATAAACATAATTCTTCTCTATATTTTCGAGGTTGCTTTTTACTTCTTACAATCTCTACTTTCAAGACTATCTTTTTCTTCTCTAGTCTCTACTAGTTAAATTTAAAATTACAAACTTATTTATATTAAAAAGTTGCAGTTATTTTAATAAGAATACAAGGTTTAAGTGACTGTGATTTTAAGTTTAACTGATTTGCATTTAAACTGAAAATTACTTAATTAAATTTTAAGTATTTCAGATTAAACGCAACATTTAGAAAGATTCAACTTGGTTTGTACTTTTTCTTCTTTTTTTTCAAAAAAAAATCGTATTCTTGACGATGTTCGCTTTCTAAATGTAATCATAAATTTGTTGTATTATTTCCTCGATTGATCCTGTTAAGTTTTTTTTAAATCGTCTTTTGAGCATGAAATACAAATTGCGAATTTAGAATCAACGTCTTTTTCAAAAAATTTCCAAATTTTTGAACACATTTTTTTTTAAATAAATTGTAAAAGACTAATAAAAATATATTTAAATTTATAATCAACTGTTAAGCTTTAACAGAAAAAAAACGCGGGATTCATGTAAAATAAATCATAATTTACTTAAAGATCATAATTTACTTTTTTCAGAACAATTATTTTTAAGAATTTTAGTTTTTATCAAATATTATTTATAGGTTTTGATCGACTTTGAGAAATGAATGATCGTTAGATTTCGATCAAGAACAATTTCGATCGATCGACTCGATCAGATCGAGATCGGAACATCCCTACTAACAGTTATTTAATTTTGTCGACTTTTTTAAACCCGAGATATAAGAAGTTTTCAAAAGCTAAAGATCAACAAGCTAAATTTTGGGATACGAGCAAAGATTTTATCAGAATAAATTTACCAAAATTAAAAGATATTTGAGTACGCAAAACTCTGAAAAAATTTCTGCAACAAAAAGCTCAAAAGGAAATAAGAAAACTATATTAGATGATTCTTTGTATGATGAATCAGACAAAGATGGTATTACATGGAGATTAGCTAAAAAAGAGATTGGTGGATATTTGGAAGATTCATTCATACTGTATAATAAAGAAGTTGAAGTTAAATACGAAACAAATTGTAAAATAATAGAATTTTGGATTTTTAAAATATATGGAAATATACCTGGCACAAGCGTACCATCTGAAAGAATCTTTTCGCATGTAGGATATGAGGTTTGGGACCGTCGAAATAAAATTTCACCGGAACGAGTCGAAAAAATAATGTTTTTGTATGAAAATATAAAAGAACTATAAATTTTTATTATTATATTTCAAATAAATATTATTATTTAAAAAATTTGCTTTAATTTTATTTTTAATTAAGAAAATTTTTAATTTTTGTTTATAATTATTTTTGTTTATAATTATTGTTTATAAAAATTTCAATTTCAAAATATAAGATATTTTATAAATAAAAATTATTCAAAATATAATCAATTTAAATCATTAAATCAAAAAACTTTTAATATCAAAAGTGTTTAAATAGGAAGTTTAAGTTTCAATTTTTTTATATTTAAATCAAGCCAAGCAGGATTAAAATACTTCATAAAGCACCACAAATTTCGGAGGGGGAAATCGTTAGAGCATATCTTATCTGGAACCTCAAACCAGAAACCAGATGTAGATCTGGTCGTACTTCCTCAAGGGAACTTGTCATAGTGCATAGTGCTATAGACTAGCCACCGATGCAACACTAAGCATTTAGTGGGCGGTTACTATTGAATAACCAGATTCTGATTCAATAAAAGTTAATAAAACAATTATAAATAATAATTTTTTTATAAAAATGAAAAGTAATTTTATTTAATAAAAAAAATTTCTAAAAAATTATATTGCATAAAACGACATCTTGATGTTTTATGAAAAATAATTTTTATTTATACAGATGGATAATTAAAATTTAATTAAAATTTAATTTTATTAATTAATATATTTTAAAATATTTTGAAAATATAAATAAATGGTTTTGAAAAAAATTTTTTTTTTATTAATTCAACTCAACCGGATTATTACCGGTTTTCCGAAATTTTATTTCTAGAAAAATCCGTTTCGCCCAAAGCAAACGGAAAAATTACCTTGTCCCGAAGAATTAACCGGTTGGGTCACCCGTTTACCCGAAATAAACCGGAATATCAACCGTTCCCGTTTCCGTTTACCGGTTGAGATTCCCGTTACCGTTCCGGAATAGCGGTTGAACAACCGCCACCGATCTGCTCTACCGTAATATCACCCGTTACCGTTTTTTTTCTCCGGAAATTCAAAATTTTCCCGGTTGACTAAACAGTGTACCGGAGACCAACACTAATTTATGCCTAATTCAAGTTCTTTAAGCTGGCGAATTCTGAGGTTTTCTGAGGAAAATCGTTGAACTCTTCGACATCTTCTATTGTGTCTTCACCTTTATTTTGGTCAGCTGGTTTAACAAATTCGTAGCTTGTTGAATTTTCTGTTATCATTTTTTAACGTATTGAATTTGAAATAAAGCTTTTTTTATACTTGTTTAAAATTGATCTATTTGACATTATCTTTTATAATATTAGTAGTTTTCTCAGGTAAAACAATTAAATCAATTATTAAAAATTAACACATCAAAATTTATTTAATTGATTTTTATTTTGATATCAGTAAAATTAATTATTCTATCACAAAATTAATTTTTATATCATTTGTGTCAATTTTTTGATACCATTTGAATAAATTATAAGTCATTTTTATTTTAAATTTGCTATCAGAAAATTAAAATTAGCTAGCATCAAAAAATATAAGTGTAACTTAAATTGTTTAAGTTTTTATTTAACTTTAACTGTGTCTGAAAAGCCAGTGTTACATTGGTGACCATAGTGAATCAGTATTCGCTTAGATAAGATATTTTAAAAAAAATGGTGTCTGAAATAAAAAGCATGTGTTAAAAACTAGATTTAAAAGATTCAAATAATTAGAACCTTTAGAGTTTTACATTTTTTCTTTCTTGCAAACAAAAACACTTTTAAAATTTAATAACTGATAAATCTGTTTATCATGTAGATACAACTTATAAAATAACGAAAATAGATTTCCTTTAGTAGTAATTGGTCGATCAGATCACAATGGTTCATTTTTTCCAATTTGTAACTAGTAGTTATATCTTTAGTAGTTATATTCCAATTTGTAGTTATATCTTTTGTAAGCCATGAACAAACCGAAGACTTCGTTAGCATATTTCAGTCATTATTAGATTTATGTGAAAGTTTAAATATTTCTTTTAATCCAAGTTATTTCGTACAAGACGCATGTTTAGCCTGTAAAAATGTGATTCAGGCAATTTTTAAATCTACTAAAATTCTCATGTGTTGGTTTCATGTTATTCAAAATGTAAAAAAAAGAGAAATTAATACCTGTAAATTAATTTAATCAAATTATGCAAGAAATTGAAAATATGAAAATGAAAACTGAAAATGAGTTATTTTAATTAAACAAAAAGTGTTATCTAGATGGAACAATGTAGCTGGTTTGCAACCTTTTAAAGAATATTTTTGTAAATCAATGGTTCGACAAATGTCGAAATTAATTCCAGATGAATCATTCATTCGTAAAAATAATAATAATGATATAATTATTCATAACGGTTTTACATCCGTACATACAATTGACATTGTTAAGAAATGTTGTAGTTGTCGATGGTATTTGGCATATTCTATGTGTGGACATCTTTATAAGGCTAGTGAGCTATTTAAGTTTTGTTTAACTAATGAATGTCCAGTAAAATTTGTTACTAGACCTCGACCTGGGAAAAACAAGTCACAAAAAACTTTTCACCAGAATTTTGTTATTCAAAATGTTGCGGAATCTATGACTAATGGAGTCGAGTCGAGATATGATGAAGTTGATATCATTGTACCAGAACAAGTAGGCCAAAAAGACTGTCATGAAAATGAAGAGCTCGTTCCAGAAGAAATTACTAAAAGATGTCCTGGACGTGCTTCAAAAAGAAAAGACTTTTTTATGCTTAACTTAAAAAAAAAAAATATTTAAGCTACAAAAATTTATTTTTTATGCTTAGATAAATGTTTTTTATTTTATGCTTAAATAAATTTGTTTTTTATGCTGTAATCAATATTTTTTATGCGTCAAACAATTTTTCCCAAAATTTAAGCTTTTAAATTCAGTTTTTTTATTGTCGAAGAAAAAGTAAAATTATTTAATTTTACGTTAGTTATTTAAGATTAGGTAAGCTTACCTTATATTTTGTATGTCATAAAATTATCGTTAAACTTTTGTGATCCGTATAAATTTTAAATCAAACTTAATAATTATTTAAAAATTTCAAATATAATATCCCAAGTTATTTATAATTAAAAAATCAAGGTAAAGTAAAATTTTTTAAAAGTGACATTATTTGTTTTTTCTCACTAATTTCTTTCAGGGAAACAAATAAAATTTAAAATAGAAATTTTTTTAATATTTTATTTTTCCGAAAATTACTTAAAAATATTACTCTTTATTTTTTTTGTTATTATTAATTTTATATTTATTTAGCAAATATAATGAATTTAAATTATCAAAAAAGCTTTCCATCTCTTTGGAAACATAGGAAGTAACGTTAATGCTATAAACAAAATAAATTATATTTTTTATTTATTTATTAATCTTAAAGAAAGCTTAAAAACTTATATCAAATATAGATTCAAATTTGATAAATATTGATTACTTTTTAAACAGTCTTATATTTAAACCTAAACTATCAGCATCTAGATTTTTTTTAAAGCTTCAATTTATAAAAATTAAATCATTTAATTTTAAAAAAGCCAATAAGTGCAAAATTTAAAACAAAACTAATAATTTTTTATATTTAATAAAATATCTCTAATAAAAATGTGTTGCTTTATTTTATTATTGAAATCTTCACAAGTATAAAACAAGGTTTGTCTTTGATTTCCTTAATAATAGAAACAATCATTTCCTAAACGTGTCGGAAATGATTGTTTCAGTAATGTAAAATATAAATTAAAAATTTCTATTATTATGTGTTTCGTTTTAAAATAATATAAATTTAAGTATAAAAGTTTGAAAGTTATAATATTTTTTGAAGAAATTTTCTTAAAATGCTTCAAATTTTTTTAATTATTTTGATAGGCTTAAAAAATTACGAATTTTCTACAAGTAATTTTTTCAAAATTTTTAAAATATTAGTTTTATTAAGTTTTAAAATTTTTTTTTTAAGCTCATGATTTGGATGTTTATTGTTCTCAAACAGTCACCGAGAACACAGTAGAATGTTCAGTGTTAGCTGTAACTCAAACAAAGTCTGAAAATTTCGTAATTCAATTTGATAATCAAATATTCAATTATATAACATCAGGTAAGCAATCAAAAATTATTTATGCTACAAGATTAAATATAAAAATTTTAGCTTTTTCACATGTTTGCTTTAAAATTAGTTGATCATAACTTATGGTCCATAAGTATTTATAATAATTTTCAATATAGTTCAATGAATAAAACAGTATTCTCCTATACTTAGTTTTAAGCTATAAATATTTGCATAAACAAATAAAGATACTATAGTTATTGTATAAATAATTTGATGATCACTTGGAAAAATTATTTTTCTTTTATTTTATGCAACATCAAAGTCATTCTAATTATCATTTAAGTAATTAATTGGCCTTATTAAATCTTAATTATTCGAATTCTATCAAAATTAAAAATTTTAAAACCTTAGTTTATCAACTAGTTAATTTTTTTGTTGAAAATGGAGTTTAAATCAAATAAATAGACCATATATGATATTTTCTAAAATTCATAGTATATAACCATAACATTAAAATAAATTTCCTTGAAAATCTTACAAACTTATTCTACTGCTTCAAAATAATTATTAATTTTCAACTATTAAAATAAATTTTAATTTTCTATATGTTAAGTAAACATTATTTAGAGTTAAGATTTTAAAATTTAATTTTTATTATTCAAATAGATTATTTACATTCATCATTCGGTATTGATATTAAGGCTTTGATTTATTTAACAAGTCTTTTAAACACAAAAGAATTGATTTTAGTTAATAGTGAATTTAAATTCGATGCAAATTTAACTGGTATAGAACTAATGGCTAGATCACCGGGTATAATATTAGTTAAAGTAAAAGTTTAAATATAAAAATTATTTCTAAAAAAAGAAATATTTTAAAATTATTATTTAGGTATTAAGAATAAATTCATGTGTGCAATCATGTTCTGAGATATTATCTAAAAGTGATAAGCTTTCGGATTATAATAGTTTCGATTTAGCAGAGTTTAATGTTAATAATGGTTATAATAATTTTATTTTGAATTCAACAAAAATCACAAAAGGTTCATTTTTAGCAATTTATTTGTTCAATAATTCTCAAATTGAAATTGATTCAAGTCAAAATTATATTTATTCTGATTACTACAAGTCTGGCTCAGATCTGTATAGAATTAATACTACTGTCAACTGGGCTTTTCTTGTTAAAGCTATAATTGATGTTCAATTTTATAAAAGTTTAGTAACTTTTCAAGTTCAATTACCATTAAATTACATGATTACACTTAACACAAAATTCATCAATTCAGATAATTATCAAAAAGAACTAACTTTTAAATATGAGAAAGTAGATAATATTTACATTTATTGTTTAAATAATTCTCAATTGTTTGACGAAACATTTCATTTTACTTTATTCATTACAAGTTTATCAAGATTTAATGATATAAAAAATAATTTTGGTGACGATTCAGTTGAAACTTATATTAGACAAGAAGGAAACTTAATAAACTATTTTGGATCAATAACACAAAATTTAAATATAAATACTGCAAGACCTTATTCGTCGTATGAAATTTATATTTTATTAAACACAGAATTTAAATTCAATTCGAAATTAACTGGTTTTGAGTTTTATTTAGAAAATGCTGGCTTTATTAAAATAAGTGTAAAGTCATTTAATAATGTTTGTGGTATGACCATGTCTTGTGCAGATTATTTAACAAGCATGTTAAATAAGCAACTTACTGATTCGATTGAACATTTTTCAGAAACATTTTATGGTGTAAAAGGTTTTAATAGAGTAAATTTAAATAGAACATACAAAATTCCAAAAGGGTCAATAGTTTTTGTTGATTTATCAAGAAGTGTTTCGGATCCTGTTGCAAGTCTAGCTTACAATAATTGGGATAATGTTTTTTATGGCGATTTAATATTAAACTCAAACAATGAATTGAGAAGATTAAATATAATTCAAAATTGGAGATTTGAATTGATTGCTTTGATTGATCAACCTTATTATTTGATTTTAAGAAATTTTTCACATAAATATCAATCATTAGGTCAATTTGATCTAAAAGCAAATGTTAATAACAGCTACTCAGATATTTATAAATCTTTGGTTGTCTACTCCTTTAACCGTAATTGATTTAATTATTTAATTTTTTTTTATCATTTATATTTCTCATTTTAATTTTATTAGATCAATTTTTGGATATTTATTGTCACGATTCAAATAAGACTCTAAATAAAATTATTAACTGTAAAATAATTGCTCTTAGTCAAAATCAAACAGATGCTTTTAAAATAGAGTTTGATAATAATATCTCAATAAAAAATTTCTATGGTAAGAAAATAAAATTTAAAACATAAACTAACAAAATTCAATAAAAATATAAATAATCAATTTTATTTTATAAAATAAATAAAGTAAATTCTATTTCATATTTTGGCTATTTTGATTCTTCAAAAATAATTGATCCAAAAATTTACAATAACAAAACCGGACTTTTTTTATTAACAAATACTGAATTTAAATTTGACACTTTTATAACCGGCTTCGAGTGTATTGGTAAAACAAATTGGATAAAAATTAAAGTATTAAATATATTAAATAAATTCTTAGAAAATATTTTAGTAATTTTATCAGGCTTTTCAAACTTTTGCACTTTGAAATTTTAAATTTTATATGAATTCAACTTGTATCTATATACTTTTTTACTCTCTTTTTTTAAACTTTTTAATCTAATTTAATTATGTTTTTGTATTTGCCTATGAGGCTTCAATATTTAATTTAATAATAATAATAATAATAAAAATACTTTTTTCAAAAGATAGTTGATTTTGGAGATCAATGCAAAACATCGAGTTCATGTGCAGGTTGGATAGCTGAATCAATTCCAAATATTGTTTATACAGAAACTCAATTTTACCAAGATTATAATATTGGCAATAATTTACAGAGAATATCTACTCCATTATTCAAAGTTAAAAAAGGACAAATGATATTGATTGAATTGGTATCTATTAATTCTTTGGCTATAGATACTAGTGATAATTTAATGTATTCTGATTATTATGTATCAACCAAGGACAGATATTTATCAAAATTAAATCCATATTTAAATTGGAGATTTTACTTTAATGTTCAAATAGTTAATAAATATTTCATTAGTTATATAGACCTAACTAAACAATATTCAGAGTTAAATTATCAGAATTATGCCGAGTACAATATGAAGTCTAAATTTTTAGATTCTAATTTGGTTCTTAGAAAAAAGTATATCATAAACTCTTTTGAATATTCTTCTGATTTGTACATTGATGCTTTGAATATAAACAAAACAGTAAATGTACTTTTATTCTTTTCATTTAAGATAAATTATACACAAGTGAACATCGACTATGGATATAAAAAAGAAGATTTGTATTTATCACAAAAAAATAATTTAATATCTTATTATGGTCAAAAAATTACCGATTCCAATACAACTATAATGTCACCTAACAGTTTAATTTCAAATGATAATTATTTGTTAGTTAATACTGAATTTAAATTTGACTCAGCTTTGATAGGTTTTGAGCTTAATTGTGAATCAGGTGGTCAAATAAATTTAGAGCTTAGAAGTTTTGATATTATATGTGGAAAAGAAATTTCTTGTTCAAACTATTTTGAAGTTAAAAATTATATTCCTTCTTATAAAACACTTGGTACTTGGAATATTATAGTAACTCAAGGATATAACAAGATTTATATAGATGCACCTTTAAAAGCTGCTAAAGGTGCTATAATATTTTACAATTTAAAACAAAGCACTGGCAAAATTTATCTTAATACAAACGATAGCTCGTATTACAGTGATTATATTACGAATGAATATGGCAATTTAAAAAGATTAAATGGATACAAAAATTTTAGATTTGAACTAAATTGTTTAATAGAACAACAATATTATGATTATATACTTAATTTGACATATTTTTTTGACTCTTTTAAGCAAAATAATATTGTATTCAATTTTTCAAATTCATTATTTTCTTCAGTTATCAATAAAACTTATATTGTTATAAAGAGTAAGAATTGTTTAATTTATTTCTAAAGTTTAATCATATTTCTAAATTTTCAATATATTTATTAGATCAAAATTTCTATTTGAATTGTGAACTTAACAAAAGAATTTTATTTGAAAATAAAATAAATTGTTCTTTTAAAGCTATAACTCAATCTAATAGCGATAGATTTATTTTTTATCACCACAATGGCTCAGAAATTTTTTACAATTTTACAGGTTTTTACTTAAAATTATTTTACTTTTTCAAAAAATCAAAATAAAATTTTTTCTCTAAAATATTATTAGATAATCCAATATCTTATTTTGGAAGTTATAAAATGAACTTTGATAATACAAGTAAAATAGTTTTTCATAATGGCACATTCATATTGCCAAATACAGAATTTAAATTTGACTCTAATTTAATTGGATTTGAATTTTATGCTACAACAAGTGGTTACATTGATATTTATGTATACGATCTTTTTTCTATTCTTTTTTTAAAAATTATTCAAAACTTTTTTATGTTTAGTTACTTACTTTGGACTCTTGTTCTTTAACTTCAACATGTTCAAAATATTTATTTGATTCATTTCCATTAATTCCATATAACTATCTAAGATATATAGATTCATACTATCTACAAGCTGGTTATAACAAAATTATTCTAGATACAAAAATTCTTGTTCGTAAAGGACAAATGCTTTATGTGTCTTTTGATCAGCCAGATTTATTATCTTTAGATACAAATGATGAATCATCTTTATCAGATTTATATTATGAAAATGATTTATTGTATAAAATAAATGAAGACTTTAATTGGAGATTTTTAGTAAATGCTCTCATAAATGCTGATTATTTTATGGTTGAGTTTAATTTTATTGTCTCTTATCCATTATTACTAAACAATCAAGAACAAGTGGTTAATTTAACTGCTAGATTTTTAGACTCCACAAATCAAACATTGAGTTTTGTTAATAAAAATTGTAAATTTTAATTTTAATTGAGTTAATTTTTTATTTATTAAAAACTAATTTTAATTAAAGATCATAATTTTGATATTTTCTGTAAAAATACAAACAACACATTAGATAAAACTATTAATTGTACTGTAACAGCAGTTAGTTTAGATCAAAGACACAAATTTACAATTTCCGATTTGAAACAAACATTTAATTATACTGGTAAATTTAAATTAATAAAAAAATTAAAAAATTTATTTAATTATTATTCAATATTCAAAAAGACGAAGCAAAAAATTATACTGGCAATTTAAAATCAAAATCTCCTAATGGTTCAAATTATTACAATTACGGTTGGTTTATTTTACCACATACAGAATTTAAATTTAATACAGATTTAATCGGATTTGAAATTTACACAAGCAAGAGTGGTTTCATTAATCTTTATGTATATTTTAACTTAACTAATTTTTATATTTAAAAATAGTTGTTTGTATTTTGAAATAATAAATAAAAGGTGATTGGTTTTAATTCTTGTGGTCAAACAGACTCTTGTTCAAATTGGATAATGCAAAATAGTCCTAAAATAGAAAAACCTATAATTTATTTTAATCAAAGCTTTTATTTGACCAAAGGATTTAATAGAATAATTTTTAACACAAGTTATAATGTAACTAAGAGTCAAATGATAAGTTTAGAAACTTCAAAACCAGATCAGCTATTAATTGATGTATCAGATGATTCTAAAATATCCGATTATTATTATACACCTCTGAATGGATCATCAAAATTACATTTTTATTATAATTTTAGGTTTTTTTTCAATGCTTTAATAAGACAAAAATATTTTGAAAACAATTTTCTATGGATTAAAAATCAATCAGAACTAGTCACTAAAACTTATGAAAATTATAACATTTTTGGTGAATTTTTAAATACCAATTACAATTTTACCAGGAAATACACAATTAGTAATTGTAAGTGATTTTTTTAAGTTTTTACAGTTATATTAGAAAAGAAGTTGTAAAAAAAAAAGAATTTAATCCCAGACTTGAACATTTACTTTTAATTTAATTTTTTATACTATATAGTTAAATATGCCGAATTTGTTTGTGTGAAAATACAACATAGATATAAATCTTATCTTAATTGTACAATACTAACAATGACTCAAACATCTAATGATCAAATTGAACTGTTTTATGGAGACAATGCTGTGCAAAAACTAAATATTTATACTAGCAATGAAAATTTTTCCATCAATTTTGGTTCTCTTAATTTAAATTCAAATTATTTGTTAAAACAAGAGTACAAGTGTTTTTACCTGCTAAACACAGAGTTTAAATTTGATTCTAATTTAGCTGGATTTAGATATTATGCTTCTAAATTGGGCACTTTTAAATTTTCAATAAGATCATTTCCAACTATTTGTGGTAAAGAAAGATCTTGTTCACAATATTTTGGTTATACACAAGAAATGCCTTTGTATATTGAACATTATTCGGATATATTTGAAGTGGACAAAATAGGTTTTAATAAAAATTTATTCCAATATCCTTTAAGAATACCAAAAGGTTCGATGGTTTATATTGAATATATAAATACAACTGATATTATATATATTGATAAAAGTGGGAATACATTATATTCTGATTATAAGCTAAATTCTTCTGATTCAAAACTGACTAAATTAAAAAAATACAAAAATTGGAAGCTAAATTTAATGGTTTTGATAGATACTGTGTATTTGTATAAAACATACAATTTTCAATACATGTATCAAAATTTAGGAATTTACAATTTAACAGCAACATTTGAAAATCAAGCTGAAAATGCAACTAGCCTTTTAGTTGAATCTGTTTATTGTAAATATATATTAAGTTTGAAATAAATTTCGTTTGTATACAATATAACATAATATAAATAAACGAAATTAATTTTGCAACAAATAAGTTTAGTAATTTTTTTTTAAATTTTTAAAACTTAAGTTAAAAATTTGGATATATACTGCGACAAATCGGGCAGAACTTTGAATAAAACTATACAATGTACTATAATAGCTGTGAGTCAAAATAAAAATGATTCATTTACTGCTTATTTCACTGGAGAAAATCAAAATTCTCAATTTTATAATTTATCTGGTATTTTATTGAGATTAATAAACTTTTAAAAATTATTTTAAAACTTTTCAAAATAGATAATGCTTTAAACTATTTTGGTAACTACGATAAAAACTCTAATATGGAAAACATAGTAAAATTTACAGAAGCTGATGTTTACTACTTAACAAATACTGAGATTAAATTTGATACTTACATGACAGGCTTTGAGATTTATGCAGGTCAAAACGGCTCAATAAATCTACAAGTAAAATTCCTTAAAAAAAAACAAAAATAAAAAAATTTAATAAAATTCTTAAAATCAAGATAATCGATTTCGGTGCATATTGCGGCTTGAGTTATAGTGATTCATGTCATAATTTTATCTCATACGGTAGAACTGTTCAATGGTATATAGAAAGTGTTGAGTTTGAAAAAAAAATTGAATTAAACGAAGGCTACAATTTAATAAATTTAACTGATTTTGTAGAAATTAGAAAAGGACAAATTGTAAGAATTAATTGTACAAAAGCTGGCTTACTAGGAATAAACACAACTGAAGATATTTTGGCAATTTCAGATTATAGACAAAACTATAAAATCAGTCTATCTTCTAATTGGAGAATATTAATGAATATTTTAATTGATGACTTTTATTATACAAACAGAATAAGTTTTACTAAATCATATAACCAATTTTTAGACTATCAAATATATAAGACAACTGCTTGCTTTCTTAATTTTAACATTAATTCAATAAGATATTTTAAAATTACTAATAGTAAACAAAATTTAAAAAAATAAATATAAAATCAAATTTTTATTCTTTTAATTAATTTATTATTAGACAAATATTTGAGAATTTATTGTAATGATACAAACAAAACTCTAGATAGAACAATACATTGTACAATTATTGCAGCTTCACAAAATGTAAATGATAAATTTCTTATTTTTGATAAAGAAAATGAAGAAAATGATTTCAATTCAACCGAGTATTCGCCCAAAAATTTGACATATTACAGCTTTTATGGTTTTTAAATATAAAAATTTTATTTTTTTATTTTATAAAATAACATTCTTTACATTTATCAAGGTGAACCAATTTCATACACTGGTAGTCCGATATTTTTAAAAAACGATTCCAATTACTTATCTGTATCTTACACTGGTTATTTTATTTTACCTCAAACTGAGTTTAAATTCAATTGTAATATAA
This sequence comes from Brachionus angularis, assembly GCA_021432725.1. Lineage (NCBI taxonomy): Eukaryota > Metazoa > Rotifera > Eurotatoria > Ploima > Brachionidae > Brachionus > Brachionus angularis. Next base: position 4,587,726 of record JAJVDD010000005.1, read on the forward strand.
TTGGATTTGAAGTTTTTGCACTAAAAAATGGTTCAATAGATATTTATGTAATTTAAATTTAAAAATAAAAATTATTTTTTATTAAAGGCTTATTTTTATAAAAAAAGTTATGCAATCAAATATATTCTAATAAGATTCTAATTAATAGTGTTTATTTATGTGAAGGATTTAATCAGATTTATTTACAAATTGCAATTACAGCGATCAAATTTCAAATGATCGGTTTTTATACTACAACACCAAATCTAATTGCTATTGATTCTGACGATCAAAATTATAATTTAGATTCTGATTATTTAATACAAAATCAAGAAAAAATAAAAATTATTTTAGACAAAAATTCAAGATTTTTGTTTAAAGTGTTAATCGATCAAGAATACTATTTAAATTATTTTTATATTGTAAAAACCTATTCAAATTTAAACTTTTTTGATTTTGGAATATATAAAATGATCGCAATGTTTGAGAATTCAACTGTTATTGTCAACACCAGCTATACAATTATTAAATGTATTTTATTATTCTACTTTTGTTCTTGTTGCAAATTTAATTGCGTTTTTATATAAATAAATTGTATAATTTATAGCGAAATTATTTTGCAACAAAATTTATCTTTTATATTTCTAAATTAAAAAAAAATTTATTTTTAAAGTTGAACATTCTAATTTTTACTGTTCTTGGTTTGAAAATTCCATTAAGAATCATATAAATTGCACGTTTTCTTCACAATTGAGTACAAATTTTACACAAATTGTTTACACAGTTGAAAATTCATCAAATACAAATACATTAAATGTTACTTCAAGATTAATTTCATATTTTGGATCAAATATTCCAAGTTATTTGTCTAAATCAAGTTATACTATTATAAAACCTGCTAAATACTTGTTAACAAATACTGAATTTAGATTTGATTCTAATTTAATTGGTTTTGAATTTTATGCATCTCAAGCAGGTCAAATTAATATTCAAATTATTAGATTAAATAACAAATGTGAACCATGTTCGGTTTATTTATCTGAAACACTTAAATTAACAAATATAACTACAGTTTTGAATCAAAACTTTCCTGCAAAAATAGGTTATAATAAAATTTTGTTGAACAACTTGATGTCAATTAAGAAAGGATCATTTGCTTTAATAGAATTATTTTCATCTGGATCAAATGTTGAACTTGATCAAAACGAGCAAAATTATTTCTCTGACTATTTGATCAGACAATCTACTAAACTAATCAAATTGAATCGAGTTAAAAACTTAAAATTTTTATTTAATTGTTTAATTGATCAGAAATATTATGATTATACTGAAACTGTTTTATTTCCAATTATAAACGAACTTGATTTAAATATAACTTACAATTACATTTCTGACAATCAAACAATACCTTCACAAGAATTTGAAGCAAATTTAAGAATCAAAAATAGTAAATTAAAATACTTTTTATTAAATAAATTATTTTTATAATTTTAATTAAAAAAAAGATAAAAATTTGGAAATATTTTGTAAAGACACAAACAAAACACTGGACAAGACAATACATTGTTCTATTTTTGCTATATCTCAAAGTAGATATGATGAATTTGAATTTTATCTTGAAGAGACTTTAGACTTTTTAAAAACTTATGAAATAATTAATGGCCCAATTTCACACTTTGGAAATTATGATTCAACTTTATTTAATGATAATTCAAACATAACAAACGAATTAAGACCAAATTCACAAACTGGATATTTTGTTTTGCCAAATACAGAATTTAAATTTGATAGTTATCTGATTGGTTTTGAATTGTATGCATTCAAATCAGGAACAATTACAATTGAAGTATATAAAAACTATAGTATTTTTATCTATATTCATCATTAAAATTATAAAATAAAGATAATTGAATTTGATTGGTGTGGCATTGAAGATTCATGTGCAAATTGGATTTATCATTCATTTCCATATTTTAATTCAAGCAAAACTGTTTTCACTCAAAGCTTTAATACAACACCAGGAAATAACTTGATTTATACAGATGATCGTATTAAGATTAACAAATCTCAAATGATTTCAATCTCTGTTCAAGAAAAGAATCTATTAGCTATTGATACTAGTGAAGATTCAACTTTTTCGGATTATTTGATTTTAAATAATTCTATTTCTACTAAAATTAGTTTAAAATCAAATTGGAGATTTTGTTTTAATACTTTAATTGATCAACAATTTTATTTCACTTATTTAAATATTCAAAAAACATTTGACAATCTTTTAAATAAAACATTTGGAGTTTATAGTCTTTATACAAAGGTTTTAAATTCTAGTGTTGAATTGACTAGATATTTTAATGTAACTACAAATCAAAATTTGGATATTTATTGCAAAGATTCAAATAAAAATTTAGACAAGACTATAAATTGTTTGCTAACAATTATAACTCGATCTAAACAAGATCAATATTTTATATTAAATGAACAGAACCAAACAATTTCAAATATTTCAGGTTTATATCATTATATTTATTACATAGTCAAAATAAAATAATAATAATTATTTTAGATAATATTGTTTCTTATTATGGAAATGACATTTCTAAAATTGATGATGAATATGAAATTTTTGATTCAATTAATTCAACCGGTTGGTTTATTTTAACATCAAAAGAGTTTAAATTTGATACAAATTTGATTGGATTTCAATTTTATACCAACAGTTCTGGAATTGTGGAAGTTCATGTAATTCTTACTATTTTAATCTATTTCTTCTACGATAATTAATATATTTAATAAAAATAAAGTTGATTGAATTTGAATGGTGTGGTTTTGAAGATTCATGTTCAAATTGGATATCTGATATTTCACCTTTATTTAATTATTCAAATTTAATTTACATCAACACATTTAATCTAACTAAAGGTTTAAATCAATTTTATTTACAAACACCATTTTTAGTTAAAAAAGGGCAAATAATTGCAGTCAAAACAAATACACCAAATATGTTATTAATTGATAAAACTAATGATAATTTAATTTCTGATTATCTAATTGATTTAAATTTCAACAAGTCCGCTAAATTAGATTTTAGATTTAATTCTAGATTTTATGTGACTGTTTTAATAGAACATGATTTTTACATTAACCAAATAAATTTAACTAAAACAGTTTCCAAACTTAATGAATTTAACTATGGATTTTACAATTTTACAGTATCTTTTTTGAATTCTGATAAAACCTTAATAAAATATTACAATATAACAAATTGTAATTATAAATTATATATTTTATAAAATTAATTGACTATAAAATTATTTTAATTTTAATTTAATTATAAGATGAATTTATGCAATTTAAATGTTGGAATTTGGAAAATATTTTAGATAAAACTTTGAATTTTTCATTTTTTGGTTATTTTCAAACAAAAATTGATTCATTTGAAATTTATTCAGATTCGAATAATTTTATTCAACCTGTTTATAAATTAATCTCTTATTTTGGATCAATTCAATATTTTAATAATTCAAATGAAAAACAAACACTTCAAAGTGATAGTTTATATCTTTTAACAAATACTGAATTTAAATTTGATTCTAATTTAATTGGTTTTGAATTTTATGCGAACAAACCTGGAAGAATAAAAATATTTATAAAAACTTTTATTAATAATGTTTCATCTGCTGAGTTTATTTCAAATAATTTATATTTACCTGATAATAAAGATAAATTGATTGACGAATTTAATGTGCAAATAGGTTTAAATAAAATTCAATTAATTTATGCAGAAAAAATACAGAAAGGATCAATGATTTTAATTGAAATTCAAAATGGAGCAGAAATTTCAATAAATTCAATTGATGAATCATTTTATTCAGATTTTTTTTTAGATTCAAATAAAAAAAATTTAACTCGTTTAAATAATTTTAAAAATGCAAAATTTAATTTCAAATGTTTAATTGAGCAAACATTTTATGAATATTTAATCAATTTTTTGATCAAATATGATTCTTTAGGTCTTAAAAATATTACTTTAAAATTAAAAAATAGTTTAAATGATATTTATAAATTAAATGATTCATTTATAATTACAAATAATCAATATTTGGATATTAATTGCCCAGAATCTGGTAAAACATTAAATAAATCAATTAGCTGTACAATTCAGGCTTTTTCACAAGATAAAACAGATAAAATTGTATTACTAGAAAATGATAAATTAATAAACAATTTTACATTTGATGAAAAAATTAAACTAAACTATTTCGGCATATTCAACAAGAATTCAAATTTCAGTGATATAAAAACAACCAATTTATCTGGATATTTTGTTTTATTAAATAGTGAAATAAAATTTGATTCAACTTTAATTGGATTTGAATTGTATTCATTTAAAATTACTAGTTTAAAAATATTTGTAATTGAACTAGAAATATGTGGAATAGGAAATGAATCATGTTCGAATTTATTATACAAATCTATTCCAAATTTAAACTTAGATTTATTTAATCGAGTGGTTTATGAATTTGAATTTCAAGTAAAACAAGGATATAATCTAGTAAATTTAGATGGCCCCAAAATCGTCAAAAAAAGCCAAATTATTGTTATTTATACTGCTGAACCAGGCATTGTTGGCTTGATAGAAAATAAAATGTATTTACCTGATTTATTCATCAATGGAAATAAATCAAGAAAAATAGATTATTATTCTAATTTAAAAATATGTTTCAATTTTTTAATTAAACAAGAATTTTATTATAGTTATTTTATTTATGAAAAAACCATAACTGATTTGAATCAAGACAGTGTGTGGTTTAATTTAAAAGCTGAATTTTTAAATTCAAATCTTAATTTTATTGAAACATATGAAATTTCAAATTGTAAGTATAAATATTAAAATATACCTATTTTCTCATTTTTTAAATTTTTTATAAATATTATTTTTATAATTATAAAATTCAAGATGAATATTTTTACCTTGATGTATTGAATTCTAGTAATATTCTGAACAAAACAATCAATTATTCAATTTTTTTTGAATCATTAACAAATTATAATCATATGAATTTAACAAATGAACATTTTAATTATACAAAACTCATAAAACAAGACCTTATAAATTATTTTGGTTCTCAAATACCTTCAATTATAACAGACTTGAAAACTGTATCTGAAATTGATCCAAAAATGCATATTCTTACAAACACTGAATTTAAATTTAATACTAATTTAATTGGATTTGAATTTTATACAATAAATCAAGGCTCTTTAAAAATTGAATTGAAACAAACTACTAATGGAAAACTAGAGCTAAATTCTTTAACATTAAATACATGGATTTTAAATGTTCAATTGGGTTATAATAAAATAATTTTTGATTTTCCAATATTTGTTCAAAAAGGTTCATTTATACTTGTAAATGTAACTGATTCAAGTGCTAAATTAGCTTTGGACACAATTGCTTCTTACTCTGATGATTATTTCAAAAATTATAAATTTTATTTCAATTGTTTAATTGAACGATTTTTTTACAAGTTTTATTTGTATAATCAGATTTATCAATATAAAAATGATGGGCTCAAAAATATTACTTGTGAATTTAGAAATACTATTACTGGATTAACTAGCTTAAATAAAAATAATTTGGAAATAAATTCAAGTGATTTTTAATTTGTTAATTTAAAATTAAATTTAGAATAAGAAAAATATATATTTTTTTAATTTAAAGATTATTATTTTGAAATATTTTGTATGAATTCAAATAAAACATTTAATAAAACAATAAATTGTTCTATATTGGCAATAAGCCAAGATCAAAGAACCCCTTTTATGATTTATTTTGATAAACAAAAAGAAAATACTTCAATTTATCAGCAAAAAAGTCTGAAATAAATTTCATATTTGAATAAAAAATTATTTTTAAAATTAAAGTTTATTATTTTTATAAATTAAGGTTATTTGATATCAAAATTTGGAAATTTGAATGATTTTTACAACAACTATGAATCAACTAAATTAACTGGTTTATTTTTGTTAACAAATACCGAATTTAAATTTGATTCTTTCTTAATTGGATTTGAATTTTATGCAATTAATTCAGGACCAATCAACATCAATGTAATTTTTTAATATATCTTTATTTTTCCAAAAAAATTTGACCCAAAAAGTTCTAACTTTATGAATAAAATTAATTTATCTAATAACAAATTATTTTCATTATTATAACTATTTATTTAAGATAATTTCATTTGATTGGTGTGGTAAAATTGATTCATGTGCATACTGGATCTATAAATCAAGTCCATTTTTTAATTATTCAAACATAACACAAACATTTCAATTTAATTTAATAAATGGAATGAATGTGTTAAAGTTGCTAACTCCAATCAAAATTAAAAAAGGTCAAATGCTTTTAATTCAAACTTCAACACCTGATTTATTAGCTTTAGACAAATCTGACAATCATTTATATCCAGATTATTTTATAAACAATTCTAATTCATTTAAATTGAAAAATTCGAATTTTTTTTCAAATGTATTAATATATGAACAATTTTACAGAACATATTTAACTATTTCGAAAACTTATTTAAATTTAAGTAATAAAATATTTGGTGTTTATAATTTAAATTCTGAATTTATTGATTCAAATTTGACTCTTAAATCACATAATTTTAATGTTACTAATAGTAAGTCATTATTTAAAAAAAAATCAACTTTAATTAATTTTTTAAAAATTTTGTTTTTAGAAAGATTTATTGATTTATTTTGTTGGGGACCAAATAAAACTTATGAGTTAATAATAAATTGTAGCTTGTTTGTTTCATCGCAATATGAAAATGAAAAAATTAAATTAAACTATGGAAACAATTTTAATGATATTTTAGAATTAAATGGCTCGTTAGTATCAAAGTTTGGAATTTTAATACCCAAAACAGAACCTCTTGGTTCATTAACAACAATCAATCAACATGCTTATTTAGTTTTAAATTCAGAATTTAAATTTGATTCAAATTTAATTGGTTTTGATCTTTTAGCTAATAACAATGATCAAATAACTTTAAGTATAATAAATTTGGAACCTATCTGTGGTCTGCATATTTCATGTGCTTCATTTCTAACCGAAAATAAAATAGAAAATTTAAAATTTGAAATTTTATTTAAACAAATTTTTAACATCCAAAAAGGATTTAATAGGCTTAATCTAACTTATGATGTCTTTATCAAAAAAGGAAGCTTAATTTTAATGGAAACTCTTAATTCTGAAATTTACATAAACAATTTACAAATTAACTATTTTTCTGATTTAAAAGTAATAATTACAGGTGATTCAATTATATCAGTAGATTCAATATATCCAAATCAAACAACACTAATATATTTAAATGCCTTAATTGATACTAATTACTATGAAAATACATTTTTCATTTTAAAACAATATAGTCAAGTTGGATATTTTAATATATCTGCAAAATTTGAAGATGATTTTGAAGATTTTGGATATTCAATACAGACAATAAGAACTACTTATAGTTAGTTTTTAGTTGTTTTTTTTTAATTAAATTTTAAATTTATTTTTAAATATTTTTTAAGGCTTTAAGTTTATTTCAAAAATTAATTTGAGTGAATTTGAGAATAATGTTACTAATCCAAAGTCATATGAAAGATCAGAATTGATAAAAATATCTTTCGATTTTGAATTTGAAACAGATTATACTTATACTGTTAATAATTACTGGAAAATATTTCAAGTTAAAGAATCTAACGAGATTATAAATGAAATTGTTTTGAATAAAAACCCTACTGTAAAATATTCTGAATTAATAATTAGAAGTAATACACTTGAATATGGGTTATATAGATTTGAATATTATCAGTCAGTTGATGTTAATGTCAGCAATGTTGGAAATGTAGATAGTCAATTTAATCGATCAATAGATACTTATATAAAAGTAATACCTAGTGGAATAGCTGTATTTGGATTAGAAAATGGTCTAGATTATATTAAGATAGGAAAAGAACAAATATTAGAATTGAACCCTCTAAAATATTCATATGATATGGATTATTTATTAACAACTGATAAATTAGATTTTAAATTTTATTGTTTTGATAATAAAAATGATTCCATTTATGACATAAAAAGTATAAAAATGATAGAAAATTTCAATTTAAAAGGTTTTAAAAATGGTTTGATAAATTCAAATCCATGCTTTATGAATAAAGATAGTTTTATGTTTGACTCGACTGGAAAAATTTTAACTATTTTACCAAATGGCTTAAGACAACGTTTTGGGATAATCAATCTATTTTTAATAACAACTATTCATTTTGATGTTGTTTATTATCAGTTCATTAAAGTTGAACTATTAGATGTTTTAAAAGTGCCAATAGGGTCTTCCAAGTAAACTTACATTTTTGATTATTTATTGATATTAATAATAATTTATATTTTTTTAACTAAGATGTAGAATTAAAGAATTTTGTATAGCTACTCGAAGAGTCTTAAGAATAAATCCAGATAATCAACTGATAATACAAAGTCAATGTAAAGATGGTTGTGATAAAGCTGTAAACATAACATATGAATATAATTTATATTTTAGTAGAAATTCAAATTTTTCTAATTTACAATGGGAAAAATTAAATTTTACTTTAGCAAGACAATTATTAATTGGTACTAGAACAAAAGAGCTGACAATATCTAGTTTATTATATAATAATTTTAAATCAGTACTTTATTGGAAAGTTGACTTTGATATTCAAGTTTTTAATCCAGATTTAAAATATTCAAACGGAATCAATACTATGATATTAAAAGTAAACGAAAAACCATTTAATGGCTTTTGTACTGTAAGTCCAAAACAAGGTTTTGCTTTAATAACGTATTTTACAATTTTCTGTAAAAATTGGATAGACATTGATGGTTATATTGTGAGATATGAATATTTTGCTAGTTTTTTAAATGATACTAATCCAGTTGCTCTTAATTATGATGATGGAAGTAAATTATTAATTCAATTGCCTCAAGGACCCGATTATGATTCAAATAATGTCTACTTATTTATTCAAATAATTGATGATTCTAATGCAATTACTGTCTTTAATATACCAGAACCGGTGAAAGTAATTCAAAAGCCTGGTTTTATGGAAGAAATTGCAAAAGAGATATTAAATGGTGAATCAAACTCAGAATTTTTAAAACAATTAAAACAAAATGATTTACAGCTAGTAGCAAAAAATTTGATATCATTTATTTCAATATTAAACAAAGAATCGCGTAATTCATCAAACCAAACTAATAAAAAAAACACTAATAAAATTATAAGAGGTAAATTTGTACAAATAGCAAATGAACTGAATATTACAGATGTTAGTGGAATTAAAGTTTTATCCTCTGTTTTTTCTATTATTACGGAAAAATACGATTTGATTGAAATAAATACTGCTGAAACTTGTATAAACAAAATTCTTCAACTTTCTAATTCACTGTTTAAATTTTCAAATCAAACTGGTTTAGAATTTCTTAAACAAGCGGCCAACAAAATAGTTGATACAGCAGCTAACTCTTTTCTTTCAATTACACAAAACCAATTTTACAATATTTCTGAAAGAGAAATAAAAATGTTTAATAGCACTCAAGAGATTTTAGATATTTTACTAAAAATATCAACAACACATTTGAGTATAAATCAAGAAACAAGTATTAATACAAAAAGCATTAATTTAAAATATATGAGAGCATATTCAGACGATTTGCTAGAAAAAGTCGAAACTGATAATACCAAAATAAAGATTCCAAAATTTACATGCGATGATCAAAATTTAGATTGTAAAAACAATCCTTTAACTCTTCAAACTTATTCCATCCAAAAAGCGATTTATGGGTTAAACGGAATCGATTTGGGTATCGAATCAAGCCTAGCTAGTCTTAGTTATTATACTGAAAATGGCAAAGAGATTAAAGTAAAAAATCAAAACGAATCTTTCGAGATATTAATAAGAAAAAGTTCTATAAATATTCCAAAATTTGTTTACATCAATATCAATGACTTAAACAACAATTCAAATAGTTCTTCAATTAAAGATATTTTGATTTATAAAACAGAATTAAAATCAAACTCTTCTTTGTTTATTCAAATTAAACCAGAAAATGATTCAATTGTGTCTTATTTGGTTTTTATCAAATTTAATCAATTGCCTAAATTTTCTAGTAAAGATTTTGATTTTTTTAAAATAGTTTGTCCTGATGTTCTAATTTATGATAATAATTCATCCTATTATCAAATATTTTCTAACAAGTCTATTACAAAACAATACATGATCAATAATTTAGCGTTTATAGGGATTAAAGAATTAAGTGAATCAGAGTCTGAAGAATATTGCATCAAACGAACTAGTAACAAGACGAATTTAGACTTTTTTTATAAAAACCAAAATCAAAGTTTAAATTTTACAAATTATTTTTCAATTAGAATATTTTCTAGCGATTGTTATTATTTTGATAAAGAATCTGGTAAATGGTTATCAGATGGTATGGAAGTAATAGAAGAAAATACTAATTTTGAATATACTAATTGTCGTTCAAATCATTTAACTGATTTTGCTGGAGGCTTTGTTATATTACCAACTGAAATCAATTTTGAACAAGTTTTTGCCAATTCTTCATTTGAGAAAAATCCAACCATATACACAACCATAATTGTAATATGTTGTTTATATGCATTATTATCTATATTTTGTGTAATAATGGATAGAAGAGACAAACGTAAAACTAGAATTCATTTATTAAAAGACAATAACAAAGATGATAATTATTATTATGAAATTTGTGTATTTACTGGTTCAAGAAAAAATGCAGGAACAGATTCAAGTATATTTCTTAACATATTTGGTAATAATGGTGAATCTTCAATAAGAGAACTAAATAGTCAAGATACAAATAATAACTATTTGTTTCAAAGAAGTGCTATTGATACATTTATTATGTCAGTAAAAAAACCATTAGGTGATTTAAATATATGTAGAATATTTCATGATAATTCTGGTAAAACAAGAAATTCATCATCATGGTTTTTAAAGCACATAATAGTTTGTGATTTACAAACAGGACAAAAATTTGTATTTTTATGTGAAAAATGGTATTTTTTTATATTGTTCTTATATTTATTCTAATTTAGTTTGACTATATTAAAATTAAAATTTATGAAAGGTTTGCATTAGATATAGATGATGGCCTAATTGAAAGAAATTTAGCTGTTGCTGGTGATTCACAATTAAAAGATGTAAAATATTTATTACCAAGACAAACTAAAGATAAACTAAGCGATGGTCATTTATGGTTTTCGATATTAGCTAGACCAACTTTAAGCTCTTTTACTCGATTAGATAGATTAACATGTGCATTTGTTCTATTATTTATAACTATGCTGGTTAATATATTATACTATGAAATAGATAAATCCCCTAAAACTGTAGGACTAGAAATAGGACCTTTGTGTATTACTCCTCAACAAGTAGATTATTTTTTTTTGATTAAAATCAAAATTTAACATAACAAAAACATTTTTTTTAAAGATTATTATTGGAGTCATATCAAATTTGATTATATTTCCACCAAGTTTTTTATTAATTCAATTATTTAGAAGATCAAAAAGCAGAATATCAAGGGAAGAAAAGCTTAAAGAAAAATTAAGTAAATCTAAAATAAGCCATAGACAAGCAATTTATATACAAGAAGAAGAAAAACATTTTGAAACTAAAATTAAAAACAAAAAAAATAAGAAAAAATTTGAATTTCCATGGTGGTTTAAAATAATTGCTTATTTATTATCAGTTATTTTTAGTGGTGTATCACTATTTTTCATAATAGTAAAAGGAATTTCTTTTGGTGATGAAAAAGTTCAAAAATGGTTGACATCATTTGTAGTTTCTATTTTTACTTCTTTTTTATTAACTCAACCTTTACAAGTAATAACTTAACTATTTTTCTTTGGAATTTTTTACTATAAATCTCTTAATAACCAAATAGATTGCTGCTATTACATTATTATTGACTTTTATTTTCAAAAAAGCTGATAATTTTACAAATTTTGATGATTTTTTTAAAAATGAAAATAAAGAAAATACAAATCAAGATTTAAATGGAAATGAAATTGATTTTGAATCTCATAAAATTTATAATAATCAAAATCAAGATGCTGATGATTTGGAGCAGATAAAAAACAAATATAAAAATCAAAAATTAGCTTTAAGTATTTTAAGAGAAATATTTGTTTATTGTATATTTCTGATAATATTATTTATGGTTTCATATTCAAATAAAGATTTAAATTCATATAAATATCAAGAAAATATTAAAAATATATTTGCTGTAAAAGAAAATATAAATTCTCTTGAAAAAATAAGCCAAATTAACGATGTTTGGAAATGGATTGATAAATATTTAATTCAAGTTTTTAATTCTACTAACTTTTACAATTCTCATAAAACAACAAATTATTTAAATGATTTAACATCTTTTGTTGTTGGAAATCCAATAATTAGACAATTAAGAATAAAAAAAAATAATTGTAAAAATCAAATTTACAATCATACATGTTATTCAGATTATGAATTTTTTAATCGAGAAAAAACAAATTTTGGTTTAAAATGGACTAAATTACAGAATACTAATGAAACAATTGAAGATTTAAATTATTCTAAATATTTAGATCAATTTAAATATTACAGTTCAGATGAATTAGAAACATATCCTTATTTAGGTGTTTATTCAAATTATTTTGGAGGTGGTTATGTTTATAAATTAGATTTGAAAAAAGAAAAGAGTTTGAATATAATAAAAAAAGATTTAGAAAATTTACAAAAATTAAATTGGATTGATCAACAAACAAGAGCTTTATTTATTGAATTATCTTTATATAATGTTAATTTAAATTTATTTGCGTATTGTACAATTCTATTTGAATTTTTACCAACTGGAAATTTAATTAAATCATTAAAATTTCAGCCAGTTATTTTATATGAAACCAATTCAAGTATAAATGCTATGATAATTGCATTTAATATTATTTATTTAGTATTTATTGTATTTTTTATGATCAAAAATATTAGATCATTATTAAAATTAGGTTATAAAATATATTTTAAACAATTTTGGATTTATATTGAATGGATAATCTTTTCATTTTCATTTGCTTCTTTGGCTATTTATTTATACAGATTATATGCCAAACAAGATTTATTTGATAAATTATCAAAACATCAAATGGTAAAATTACAATTATTGAGTAATTGGAATGAAATACTTGGTATTTTATTAGGCTTCTTATCATTTTTTGGAACATTGAAATTTTTAAAATTATTAAGATTTAAAAAGAATATTCAATTTTTAACTTGGACTTTAAAATCAAGTTTAAATGAATTATTCTATTTTAGTATAATATTCATAATTTATTGGATTGCATTTATCCAATTGATGTATTTATTTCTGAGTGATAAATCATCATATTTTTCAACAATAGTTTCTACATTTGAGAGTACATTTTTGATGATCTTAAATCGTGTGCCAAACGGTTTTTATAATGGCGAATTTTCGCTATTTTCAATATTTATCAGCATATTATTTTCTATATGTATGGTTTTTATATTAGTTAACATGTTTATTGTTATCATAATTAGTAATTTTGAAAATGTAAGAAAACAAGGAACTTATGATGATCAGAGTAAATTAGTAATTGAATATATTATTATAAAAATACAAGCAAAATTTGGTTTAATTAGAAACAAGTTCAAAATTAAAAAAGATGTTAAGTATATTGAAAAAAGTTATGATGATATATTAAATTTGGATGATCGTTGTTCAAAATTGATAAATTATATTCTAGAAAATTCAGAAGATAAATTTTAAATTTTTTATTAGACAAAAGCTAAATTTTTAACACTATTAATAAACAATGTTTAGCATTTTTTCCTTTTCAAATAAAGCATTAATACATATCTCAAAAAAGTTTTATAATATTCTTATCCTAAATGATAGTTATTGATAAAATTGATGATAAATTTTTTTTAAAGCAAAATGGATCTTCAACATCATCCTTTTTAATTTTTCTCAATTGAAAGTAGTTTATCAAAAAACACTCAAACTAAGGAAATACAAGGCATTGTGAATTTTAGTACAAAAATATAAATACAAAAATAGAAAATGATATAACTTTTATTCTAGAGGTCCAAAATAGGTTCTGCAAACGCAACAAAGTGAAACAAACTTTGTTACACCATTGGACAGGGTCTCCAAAAAAGCGCATTTTTTTCTGCAATTTTCACTAAAACTAAAAGCATTGAAAATAAAATGCGCAATTAAATTGCAGAGATTTTGCAGACCTTTTCCAATGGTGTAACAAAGTTTGTTTCACTTTGTTGCGTTTGCAGAACCTATTTTGGACCTCTAGAATAAAAGTTATATCATTTTCTATTTTTGTATTTATATTTTTGTACTAAAATTCACAACGCCAAATACAATTCAAAAAATGATTTTGAAATGAATGACTCAATTTTTTTAATAACCGATTTAACATCTGAAAATTTGACAGAAAAAAAAAGTTTAATTAATAAAACCAAATATTTAAAAAAGTTATTGAACTCCAGTTAAGTTATTTACTTCCATTTCAAAATAAATATTTTGCCTTTTAAAAGAATATAACGAATCCATAAATCAAAAGATGCGAATTGTTTTTGGTATATCTCATCATCAATTTCGATATAATTAATTATTTTTCTGATTTGATCTTTACATATACAATTATTTTTAATTTTTTGTAAATGATCTTTAATTTTTTCTTAGAAACTGAATGAACACCAAAAACCATATAAAAAGTAATCAATAGTGCTAGTGTTTATAATTATGAACTGATTAAACCAAGCTTCTTTATTATTACTTTCATATTTCTTTTTCTTCCCCATGATGGTAATTATTTGACAGGTTTCTAATACTTATGCTAATTTGAGTTTGGCTCAAAGTGCTTCCTTGACTCGATTCTTGTGATTTATTGACATTGCTTTTTTTTATTTTTTTTCTTCATTCCAGCGAATATTATCAACGTGAAAATTACGCAAATAAACGTTAATATATTCAAAAACCGTTAATTTAACATTTTTTTAATAAAAATATTTTTTAAAATTTTTTTTTAGTGGAGACGAACAATTTCCGTTTTTTTTTCTTATTTTTAAAAATGTTATGTTTAAATATGATTTTTAAAAAAGTTATGTTTAAATATGATTTTTAAAAAATTTTTTTTTTTCTTTTTTTAAATTTGACAAGAAAATTAATTAAAAAAAAATAAAATTAACTTTTTAGTCTTATTTAAATTATTTTTCAATTCCAGACAAATTTTCAATCACATTAAATTTAATATATAATATTTTCATTTGATAAGAATAATTTAAAACAAATAAATTTAAAACTCTCTCTAAATTTTTTTATTAGTATCAGATAAAGCGTCTTTTAAATATTAAAGAATATTTATTTAATTTAGATCAAACTTTATTTTTGTAAAATAAGTTATTAAATAAAAAATCTGTTTCGGAAGCTTTTTTTAACATGAATTTATTTAAAAAAAACAACTTAAAATAACAACCGCTTTATTAATAAATTAAAAAAATCATCACAAACTAATTTTTTTTTTAGTTAATTTAAATTTAAACCAACTTAAAAATAAAATTTATTTAGATATAACTATAATATATTTTTTTTAATTATTAGTTCAATTTAACAATTTGTAGAAGCTTAATTTAAATTTTAAAAAATAAATTACTAAGCTACAATAAATTAAGCTACAATTTAAAAGTTTAAATATAAATATTATTATTTGATTATAAAATATTTTATTTTATTTTTGTATTTTACCTTTTTTTTTTAATTTAGATCATTTTTCGAGTCAAAATGTCTATTCAAAATAATTTACAATTTAACAAAAAATGGCTTCGTGATAGCAATTTCTCGATTCCTTATACAACAAAGAGAAGATATATAAATAAAAATTTAATATTAAATAATTTACAGGCCGAACAAACTACCATAGATTTAAATAAAAATTAAAAAAAAACAAATGTGGAAATAAGCAAATATGTAAGCAAAAATGAAAGCCCATTTTTAAACAAGATGAAAATAATAATATTATTGAGTCATATCTTAAACAAATAGAGGAGAGAAACATACTTTTGAAAATTCTCAAACAAAAAAATGAAGAAGAACGATTCAATCGTTAAAAGAGCAGTTAGATACTTATACTTCAATAACTGGTAATATAAAACAAATTTTAACAAATAAAAAACATTATTGTATTTTCTTTATTTTAGATAAAGATTTTATGCAAAAAATTGTACTTGTTTCTATTCAAGTTTTAAAACATTTTGGAACATCAGCTGATAGAGACGAAATTAAAAAATTTAGTTTGAATAGCGGAAAGTTTGTTTTATCTGATAATTTTAGAACAGTTTTGATTGATGAAGGTTTTTTACTTAAAGTTCAGATGTTGATTGATCAAAAAAAATCAAACAAAGTTATATTTAAATCAATCTTAACAGCTTTAGTACCAGACGTTTTTATTTGGGGAAAAAATAATTGCTCTTTTATGCTCAAAAACTATAATGATATTATCAATGCATGTACAGGTACTAAATATTCTTTTTTTGTCTGTTACAAAAACAAAAAAAAATAAAAAATTTCGAAAAAACGTTTTATTCAATTAAGATTTTCGCGAAAACATTTAACGTTAAAAATAACCGAACTCAACGGACTTTTCACGTCAGAAAAATACCTTGTTTTCATTTATTTTTCACGTAGAAAATTTTCGCTGGGATCAAACGATAAAGAATGCTTTAAGATTTCGGATAATTTATCATATTTTTGAACTATTTTAATTAATGTATTTGGCTTTTTGTCTTTAGAATTTATTATCTCTGTAGTAGCTTTATTGTTAAAATCTTCAGTTCTGGGTTATCACGAAACAAGAAATTCGTTAAAAATGGTTTTAATTATTAGAGAAAGACAATTGAAAAATTTAAAGAGCATGAGAAATCTAATTTTCATTTAATTGCTTGTCATAAATGGCTTCAAAGCTCAATCCGAATCCGTTGCATCACAAAAAAATTTGTATCTAATAATTCGAATTCAAATTACCTTAATCCAGAAATTAAAATGATAAAAGAGGTTCTAAATACTCTAGGTCAAATCAACTCTATTTATAGTTTAATTGAAGGCTCTTCAAAAATAAGTTTTATATTTGAAAAATTCCAATTGCTGTGAGCGCGAGTATTACAATAGAGCCAATTGGCTATAAAAGTGTTGATGCGGTTGACACAAGTCATGAGAAAGATAGATTTACTGTTTGTTTTAAAATTACTGGTGATAGTAGAATGTTGATACCATATGTATTATTTAGTAAATAAAAAAAATTTCGGATAAAAATAAATGCCCTATAATGAATTTGATAAAAAAATAAATGTATATACTTCTGGATTTATGACTTCTGATTTACAAATAGATTATATAAATAGAGTAATTGAACCTTATTCGAAAGAAATTAATAAAAAAATTTTATTAATATAAGATCAACATGAAAGTCACCTAAAAAATCCTACTGTAAATTATATAAAGAGTCTTGGTCATGGAATATTGTTTATTCCAGCTCGAGCTACCTCATATTTACAACTATTAGATGTGTCAATTAATAAACCATTTAAAGACTAAATAAGAGATAGAAAAAATGATTGGTTTGATAATAATCATCATGATAGCTTCATTAAATGAACTTCATTAAATGGCTTCATTAAATGAACTTCATACATTCATAAATTAGACTTGTCATTCAGCTTTTAATTTTTCTTCAGCTTCTTCTTCTGCAGTCACTGATTCTTGAAAAACTGGGCCTTTTGGCTACTGTATCCAAACACGGTTGGTCTCTTACAATAGACCCAGAAAAAGCCAAAGAGGCAGATAAAATGGGAGTAAAATTCCCACGAAATATGCCACTGAAACCCAGGACAGTAAACGTTAATAAACCAACGTACTCTGGATCAAATTACAAGGCTAAAAAAGCCGGGAGTAATTCTTCAAAGAAGAATAATTCCTAAAATAAAATAAACATATATTAGTAATAATCCTTTAAGCTGGTCTGAGAATAGAGGTCCCCTCAAGAAAATTATCCATGAAGGGGGCAACTCAGTAGTCCGGCACTATTTCTGGGATCCCAAATCTCTTAAGTATTTGTAGAATCGAGCGGTTTGTCCGACTATCTTTCAGAAACCAGTGAATTTTCGGAGAGTGAACTCCACAATAAACTGGATGACTTACCAACAACACCTCACTCAGACCAACTTCTTCTACTAGTATTTCATATTCTCCCATTATTACGCCAGTCCTTCTCCTGTCCTTTCCAATATTCCATCCCGAGGCGACTCTATCTCATCTTTACAAGCTGCGGACTTGATCCAAAGAGCGCTAATCAATTCAGTAAGCGCAACCTCTATGGTAGATCAATCGCTCAATTTTGGGCTACAGACCGTACCCACTTAAAATCAAACACGGTCTATCGAGACTACCATAGGGGATTATTTGGTACCAGAATCCACCATCCCGCTTATTCACAATGAATTCCCAAAGAATCTGTATAATAAGTGGAAAAATGGAATCAGGATCTGGTCAAAAGCCAAATCTGCTAAGACAAAAAAATACAGGATCAAGAAACCCGACCCGATTTGTAATAGTCTGATCCAGAAACTCCTGATTGTAAATATATAGAAGAAGCGTGTGACAAAAGACCTTCTTCGGCTGCTTCTTTTCTCAGGAGAGGTCTTCTAAGATCTATAGCGAACTTTAGCGGCTTGTCTAAAACCCTCGAACCGTCAAAGTTCGCTGATAAATTCCAGGTGGTCAAAGATATAAAATGGCCGACAAACCTCTGGTATGTAAAACTGTACCTCAGACAAGCTTTTTTCAATATTCCATTACATCCTAAAAGTAGATTTTTCACTACTTTAGGGTATGAAAAAAAGTTTTACTGCTTTAAAAAACTCCCATTTGGCCCCTCTATCGCTCCCTACGTCCAGCAAACGGTGTTGAACGCCATGTTGAAATTCATCAGGCGTTTGCATATGGCAATTTGGATGATATTATAATTGGATAACACGGCAAGGTGGAATTAAGAAAACTTTTTGTGGAATTGTTAAAAAAGTTTACTTCCATAAAGTGGAAGATAAACTGCGCTAAGTCGCTCTTGGAACCAAGAAAAAATATTGAGTTCCTAGGCCCGGACTAGACCCAACTGGGAGTTAAAAGGTCCAGCGAAACTTCAAAAGCAGTCCTCTCTCTTCTTCCTTTTTCCAAACACTATTCTTTTAAACCAAAAATACTCCAAAAATTCTAATCAATGAATTGGTGGCTTTTGTTGGTTTGGAATAAAGAAGAAGCAATTGGCACACTACAAAAAAGAAGCAAACAAAATACATTTCAACTATTGAGCTCAATAATATTAATTAATTTTATTCTTTCTAAAATCGATATTTCCGTTCAGCAGATAATGCTGCTGACGTTCCTTTTTAGGAACATGGCACCTAAGCCTTGCACCCGTATGTAGCGAAACTGTATAAATATCGGTTTTATTTATAACTAAAATTAACTTTTGTAAAATAAAATCACTGTGGCTTAACCGTTAGATTTTTAGCTTTTGATCGGTGGCCGATACTAGAAAAAATTTAAAAAAAATCTGTTTTTAAAATGCATAAAAATTTTATGAGACAAATTAAAAACGTAAAATAAAATTTAAGTCTTATTAAAATACACCAATATAAATATTTTATAATTTTAAAGGATAATTCTAAAAATATCAAGAATATGATTAAACAAATATGAATTTTTTAGATATTTATCATTCTTCTTGCACTAACTCTAATCGTTCTATATCATATGTCACAAAATATGAGTTTCATTGTTTGTTCAAGAATATTGATACAAACAAATTCAAGGATTTTCTTTTTTTTTTTACTTAGATGTTATATAAAGTAATATAAATTGTTATGTAATTGGTTTACACGTAATAAAAATTTTGTTGAGACCGAACCATTCGTTATTAACCACTTAAATAAAGCACATGAAAACACTAAAATCTATTTACGAAAAGCTTTGGGACAGTTTTAAGAAACTTCAGTCACTTCGCTTGTTAATTGTAAAAAAAAATGGTTGAATGGTTTAATGATTTGGCTTATGAAGGTTGGTCTCGAAACAATTATTTATTTGTGGGGAAACGAACACTGGCAAAACCTCGTTAATCAATTTTCAGTAGATTTTTGTTTATTCTATAAAGTTTAAAATTAAAATATTTGATAATTATTAAATATTAGATAGTGTTATCAAAGAAAATTGTCAAACAGGAAATGATTATAAACTTACTTATGAGGATCAAAATCATTCAATATGTCTCTTAAAAAAATTGTTTCAGAAAGAATAATTTCATTATCGAATTAATGATCAAAGTCTTAATTATCTATAAGATCGTGATTGATTCATCAGAATCAAAGATTCGGAATCGTCAATATCTCGCACATTTTTAATTTTTATTATAATTGTTTTACTTAGTTTGACCATATTTTAACTACTTTATTTTAATATTAAATTAATTTACTTTTTTTTTAAATTTTAAGCCTAAAGAAGGTTTATAATGTAACAATCTAAACATGCGGGAGCTGACCCAAATACAAAACCAAAATAAATGATTGTTTATTGTATTATTTAAAGTATAATTAGAGAAAAATGTTTTGAAAAGAAACTTTAATTTGTTTTTTAATAGCGCCACGCTATTAAAATAATTACGAAAATCGGTTTTTGAAAGGGTTATTACATAATATACTGTATTAAAATATTTCTACAAAAATAAAAACAAATAAAATACAATAAATTAAGATAGTTAGTATATTTCGAATCCAATTATATTTTTGAGCAATCCGAAATCCAGTAAATTAATTTTTAAAAGTTTGAGTAATTATTTTTTAAAAATATTTTTAACACTATTTTTATTTATTTATTTAATTAGTTAAAGCCACATAGGCATTTAGATAAGTAAAAAATTTACTAAATTTAAAGTATAAAATCAAGTATAAAAAAAATAATCTTAAAAAATTTAATTATGTTACATTATGTTACATATTTTAATAAAATATTTAGACCATAGTAAAGTTATTTATTGAATTAAAGTTTTAATTAAATTAGTTAAATAACAGAGAATAAATATAATTACAAAAAAACTTTTAAACTATCACGTGCAAACTCACACCAACTCTCACTATGGGACCTGAGGAAACTCAACCGAAAAAAACCTCAAAAAGTGCTAATAGGAAACAAAAATATAAAGAAAAAATAAGATCCTTAGAAAACCAATTTCACACTTTCCGATCATTACCCAGTTCTATTCGATTTAAATTTTCTACGAAAAAGAAATCAGACCATCAACAAAATAAAATGGAACAATTTCAGACACGATTTCAAAACCAAAATAATAAATGATACAAATAAAATAATAACAAATAACGATATTGAAATAACTTCAAATACACTAATAAAAACAATAACAGAAGAACTAAAAAATAACACAAGAATAACTCACTCTTCAGACAAAATAACACTATCCAAAACACTCATATGTCTAATAAAAGATAAAAAAAGACTCCAAAGGCTCTACTCAAAATTCCATAATCACACAATCAAAAATACTTTAAACCATACAATAAATAAAATAAAAAGAGAAATTAAAAAAACTTAATAGTATGAAATGGAACGAATTTTGTTGGTATGCAGCGAAAAAAAACCTTTAGAATCTATTTTCTAGAAGCTAATCAAAAAAATTGAATCAAATAATTCACTAGATACAAACATCATTCTTCCAAATCACTCTGACAGCAACATCAGAAATGTTGACATTTTTGCTGATCATTTTAAAAAGATTTTTCACAAACCAAACACACAATCCAAAAACCGCAAACAATCTATTTAAGTATAAAACATCTAAACGTTTTAATCAACCGATCACGCTAAACGAAATAACAGATGAACTCAAACTCACCAAACAAACAAACTCATTAGGGCTAGATAACACATCTTTCAAAGCGATAAAAAATTTACTAACTGAAGGATTAATAATGCTCCAAAACATTTACAACGCCTCACTCACAAACAGCTACATTCCAAAAAACTGGAAAATAGCGAAAATCACTCTAATTAAAAAAAAAATTGCGACCTAAACCTACCATCATCATACAGACCAATCTCACTCCTAAACACAATAAGTAGACTATTGGAAAAAATAATAAACACACGCCTTTACACACGGGCAGAAAAAAGAAAACTCATTCACCAAAACCAATCTGGTTTTAGAAAATTCCACTCAACTCAAGACAACATATTTAAATTAATAGAATCAGCTAAAAAAAGTTTTCAAAAAAACGCACACACAGGCACAGTACTATTTGACATAGAGAAAGCATTTGATAATGCTCCACACGAAGGCATTTTAAAGAATCTTAATAAACTACGCTGTCCAAAAAAACTAGGAGAATGGATAAAAAACTTCCTATCAGAAAGACACTTTTGTGTTAAAATTGATGATGAGATCTCAAAACCAACACCCATACTAGCAGGAGTTCCACAAGGAAGCCCGCTCTCACCATTACTTTTCTCACTATATATTAACCAAATAAGCACAGTCCTAGCTAAAACAAAAATCAATTTTGCCCTATTTGCCGATGATCTCATAATATGGAAAACACACTCACGCACATCGCACATAAAAAAACAACTACAAATAGCCACAAACAAAATACACAAATTCTTTGAAAAAATCGGCCTTAAAATTTCTCCTATATAGTAGAAATTACATTTATTTAATTATATAAATAATTTTAGTAGTTATTTTTATCTTTATAAGGAATTAATATTTTTCTATCAATCTTGGATATACAATCGGAAATTTTTCTTATTGTTTTGAAATTATATCCTCTAGATATTAATTGGAAAGTTATTCTAGTAGAAAAATAGAGAAAATCAATGAAATCAGAACAAATTCTTCTTATTCTAATGAGGAAAGATTTAGGTAAGTTTTTGAAAATGAAATCTGGATGATTTGAATTATATAATAAATAGCTAAAGGTTTGCGTTGGTTTAATATACAAGGAAAATTTTAACTTGTTAGTAATATTACAATAAGAGATATTTAAACCGAGAAAATTTACAATTTTGTTAGTAAAAATATTAAGTTTTAAATATTTAAAAAAATTACAAATTAAATTTATATTTAAGTCTTGTTGTGTTATTAAAAAATATCATCTATATATCTATAGTAAATAATTGGTTTATGTATTGTCAAAAAACGTTTTTCTAAACAATAAATATAGATAATGGCAACACTTGGACCACATTTTGTACCCATTGCTATACCTTTAATTTGTTTATAATATTTGTTTTGAAAGGTTTGAATATTATTATCAAAAACAAGCTTTAAGATATTGTAAAAACCAATTAGGTTTATATGTTCATTATTGAGTTTATCTTTCATAAAGTTGGTAATTACTTCCAAAGCATCATTTAAAAAAATATTAGAATATAATGATTCAAAGTCCATCGAATAGATTTTAATCGAATCTGGTAATCTCATTGAATCAATTTTTTGTAGTAAATGTTGACTATCTTGAATATATGATTCTGATGATTTGACAAACGGTTGTAGGAGAAAATCGATTAAATAGCTAAGATTAGATGTGGGATGTTTAATATTATTAATAATAGGTCTACTAGAAAATTTACTTTTGTGTAGCTTTGGAAGCAGACGAAAGGTACCAGGTTTACTATCTTCAATAAATACTTTTGAAAATAATCTTTAGATATTTTTTTATTGAGATATAATTCGGTTAAATTATTTTTTATATTGTTTTGAACATCTTCAATCGAATCCGTAAATTCTTGAAAATTATCTGTTCGATTTAAATGATCATAACAAAGTCTATTATATAAATCATTTGAAATAATTGCTAACCCGATATTTTTATCACATTCGCATATTGTAAATGGTTTTAATTTTAGAAATTTAACTATTGAATTATATTCGTTAATATTGATATTAAAAAATTTATTAGAAAAATTATAAGTAGATAATATATTATAAATTTCGAATTTAAAATCAAGTGTTTCTTTTTGAAGAGGAAATTTTTTAACATTATAAAAAGTTTTAGATATTTTATTTAGAAAATTATCGAAGCTATTAGAATTATCATTATTGTTAGTAAAATTAAAATTTGAATTTTTTGTTTTGATTAAATTGAAAAAAAAACATTTTTTTATTAAAGTCAGTTAAATTAGTTTCAATATTATTATAAAATAAATTTGAGTATAAATAAAAATCATTTAAGAAAAAATAAGGAATAAATTTTGAGCTGAGATTAAGAATTTTTGAAATATGTGTAAATAAATTATTATACGATTTGTTAAATTCAGTCGAGTCGATTGAAATTATTTGAAATACTCTTTCATTGATTTTGTATATGTCAAATTCTGATTCAATATTTAATTTTATTCTTTGAAATTTATTCTCCGGGGCTTCCGAAAAGAATTAAAATTTGAATTTCGATTTGATTTATACTGATTGTTTTGTATGTTTTTATTAAATTGATTAAATTTTTTAATTTTTCAACAATATTTGAAGCAGAATTGTTCTTTTTAAAAGAAGAGTTATATCGATTATTGGTAGATATACGAGAAGAATTAGAATTAATAGTCACAAAAGAAGCATTATTTTGATTATTATTTTTTTCTTGGCTATTATCATATCTTGGTTTATAATTTTTAGATTTATTATGTTTGTTATTATTAGATCTGAAATTATTTTTATTTGTGAAAACTTGATTATTATTAGAGATATTATTTAGAGCAGTTTTATTTGGATAAAAATTAACTAGCTATAAATTTTGTTTTAGTGACTAAATAAATTTCAATGATATTTATTTTAAAAATTTAATAAATAAAAAATTTAAAAAATAAACCAAATGAAAATTAGATTCAAATATCTTATCCATATTTTTAAAATATGAATAAGAAATTCAAATAAAAATGTAATTTAAATTATGAACCAAATAAAATTTTTCGTTTTTGTAATGATTCAAATATTTTTATTATTTGAATAATTTTAAAATTTTAAGCTTTTTTTACTTATTTTTTAACTTATATTGTATTAAGTAACAAAACTTGTATTAAAATAAATAAAAATTGCTTGAAAATAAATAATATAAAAATTTAAATTGCTACAAAATGTAACAATTTAGCTACACCTAAAATCTAAAAATATTTTTTGAAAAATTTTTAGTTATGGAATTATTCGCAGAACTGATTTAATGTTAAGTGTATTTTGTCAACAAAAAAAAATTCGGGTTACAGGATTTGAACCTGGATCTCTTTTTTTTTGTATAATTTACTAAGTCAATTTTTTTTTAAACTTGAAAGCAATTTTAAATAGTATTTTCGATATAAAATATGATTTAATAATACAAATATTTTAAAAATAATAAATTTGACTTAAAATTAATTATTATAGTTTAAAACAATATTTTAAAAAAACACTAAATTCTCTTTTTTTATTTAAACTATTTACTCAAGAACATAAGAAAATCTAGAAAATTATAAAATAATTATCGATATCAATATAAAAATCGGTTATTAAAGAGTTTATTTAAATTCTAAGTTTTAATCAAAATATAATAAAATTCAGAAATTAAAATAAAATTAAAATACAAAATTTAAAAGAAAAAAAACCATTTGATCGACGTTTCTATTTCAAATTTGAAATAATTGCTTGAAATAATGGCAGAAGTTCTATTAAAGAAGTAGTTTATATCACCGACACCTTTATCCGGTTTGCAACCGCTCATCTAATCTGTTTTACCATTCTAGAATGCGCCAGAGAATACGGACTTTACATCACCTATCACCTATCACTACTTTAGACCTCTTATATTATTTGGATCAGTCTCCTAAAGTTAACTTATAAATTGATTTTTGGATTCTAAAGGGAAAGATTTAAACTGGGCTCAATAAATGAGATAAAAAATCCTTTAAAAGCTAAAATTTGTAAATTCTTTCCATTTATCAAAAGAAAATTCTAAATAAATATTCTCGTTAAAAAAAAATGTTCTTGGAATATTTTTCTATTTTTTTACATCCTTTTCGGATATTCAGATCAATTTTTGATCCTAAGAAAAAATCTCAGTTCCAAATTTTAAATCTAACAAGATATTATTTATAAACTCTTTTTTCAATTTGGAAAAATCCAAATAAAGCTTAAAAGGAAATATTTCCCAGACAGCACCTAGTTTATTTTTTCCCAAATTTAAAACATCAATCTATAAGTTTATCTTATGTTGAGACCTCACAAATAATATAAGGGCTAAAAGGTTCTAGAATAATGTTAAATGGTATTTCTCTTAAAAGCATCCCGAATGATAGAGCAGAACGGCTTGACCGATCTCAAATCCGGTGTTTAAACCTAACTAATAAGATTGTCATTCTACAAATAAAACCAAAAATCTAAGCCCAAGTTTCAAACTAAGGCTGGATGAATGGCTTTATTTGATTATTAACAATCTTATTATGAATTAATAGATACTAATTCTGCCAAAAGTTTAAAGAAAAACAGATCTTAAGATTGGATTAATTAATTTGGCTTTTTTTTGATATTTCTTGAGTTAAAGCAAATTTTTAAACTAAAATTAGAAACCTGATAAATAATCAATTTTGGTTTTTAATTTTGTGATTTTAATTAATGATAAATTTCCAATTGTCAAAAAAAAAAATTTTACAAAAATATTAAATCAGAAAATAATAAAAAGATTAATTAAAATAAATAATATTTTCACGGTCTAGTCCAGTAATTGCTGACTTTGTCTTTCCAGGGTTATACATAAATAAACCTCCGTAAGGTCCCTTATTATTTGCGGAGGCAGTATTATTGTTTATTTCATTTTCAGTATCCTAAATTAAAAAAAAAAAAATTTATAGAATTTTTTTTCAGTAAATTACTAAATAAATATAATAAGTAGTAAGTAAGTTTATCAAAAAGTTCAATTTTAAGTTTTTCGTTGTTTTCTACAAAGTCTGCTTTTTCTTCTATTAGATTTTGTATTTGACTGGTCTATATATTAAATAAAAAATTAAATCATTCATATTTGAAAAAATTTCAATATTAAAACCTTACCAATTCTCGATTTTCCTTTTATTTCAAGCTATATTTATCTTTTAGTTTGATATATTTTAAAGAGCTTTAGCCAATTTACATTGTTTTGACGCCCATTCATAAAAAATGAAGTGATCATCATATCTTGAAGCATTTAATATTCAGGAGCTGCATATTAAAAAAAATTTTATTTTTAATAATTTTAAAGGTTCCAATTTGGTCAAACAAAAATGTATTTTTTGTCAAAATTAACTTAAAATATGTTATTTTTAATAACCGTTGAAAGCAATATTTAAATAAAAACCTAAAATTTTTTTTAAAATATAGAATTTTATTGTCTAACTATTATATTTTAATTTTTTATTTTATAAAAATATTTAATATTTTCTAATAAAATAATTTTTTTCTAAGTGTACAATTTCGCTGAATTAATCGATCTTTTTAAAAATTATCATCCTATCGTTTCAACTTCAACACATACTGTGGAAACATCTTTTCAGGAATCAGTTATTAGTAAGAAATTATTTGTCCATAATTTCAAGTCTATATTTTATTATTTGCTTTTAAAGATCCAAAAGCAAATGATTCTTTTTATCCTCAATCTATTTGACTATTCGGATAAAAAGTTTATTTACCAATTTGAGGCCATCTAAAGTATTTTTTTTTTTTTATTTTTTTTTAATATTATCAATATTTTAATAAGGAAAATAATTTGAAAAATATTGAACAATTACAAAATCTTCCAAAAAAAATTTCTTTGATTACTTTCAAAGTATAGTAAAAAAAAATTTTTGATTTTATTTTTATTTAAATATATTTTATTTATAAAGACTGTTGAATCTCTTAAGAATAATGAAATAATGGTTCCTGGAAATAACATGAAAAAATCGATTTCAAGCAATACATTTAAAATTTTTAAAAATAAAATCATAAATAGCTCAATGTCTAATTTTATTTGTAATGATGAGCAAAATATTTAATTTTTTTATAAAAGACTTTATAAATAACTAATTAATTAATTAATTCCATTTTGTAATATTAAATAAAACAATTTTTTTATAAAAAAAACCTTTTATTGGTTAAAATCATTTAAACATATATTAATTATTATTTATTAAAAATCTATTTTAAAAAAATCAAAATAATAATATCTATTTAAAAAAAAATTAATATGGAAAAATAAATAAAAAAATTAATCTAATAGATAATAAAACGAAACAATAGTAGGAAAATTTTTATATTCAGAACCTTCATTTAAATTTTTTTTTTTTTTCATTTTTATCTTATAATGATTTTTTTGTTCCAAGATCATCTATAATATATTCCTTGTTGTTAAATTCAAATATTCCTATAAAATGTTGCATTTTATAGACAGTTGCACATAAAAATCGGTAGTTCCTTTTGTCTATTATTATTGTTTTCGGCAAATCCTCTATAAAAATATCATTTAATGATTGAATAAAAATAAAATTAGGCTTTTTTTTTAAAAGGATTTCGGTTTCTACATTTAATGCACATTCAGAACATTTTTTCGATAAGCAATTGTATATCTTTACTACATTATGACATTTTTTAAAAAATAAAAGTTCTGCATTGTTTTGAATGACCTTTTTGTTTTGGCTACAATTTGATTCACATAATTGTAATTTATCGTATCTCTAATTTTTAGCAAAATAATCAACAATAATTGAACTCTGATCCAAACATTGATAATATGTTATTGGTGATTTGTTTTAAAATTCATTATTTTAACAATCCACAATTCTTTTGATTTATTCCAGTTTAGGTCGTCTATATTTTGTATTACTTCATGAATTGTTGCTTTGAAATCATAGTTTTCAAAATCTACCAATAAAGGTCTTATCTTAGATAGATACCAAAGAGCAAATAAATAGTAATCTATAGTACATGTGTTTGTAAGCATTACTTTTGTATTATTATAATAAATATTTCCTCCCCAACTAGGAGCATGAGCAAAAAACTCAGTTAAAGATATCGATGACACTGATTTTTCGTCTTCATTTAAAACTTTTTCATCTTTATGATTTTCGTAATAGAAAAGTTATTTTTCAAAAAAAAAACAAAATAGATTTTACCTAATAAATGCTTTTTTTTTTTTTGAAATATTGTTTATTTGATTTAAAAAAGCAGGTTTTTCACATTTTTCGCTATCTATAATTTTTTTCCTTTTATTTCTAACAAGTCTTGGTTGGTTCGATGCTTCTAATATATCCATATCTAAAAAAATTGAATTCAAATGATTAGCTGGTTTTTTTATTTCTGAATATTTAGCGGAGCTTAAATAATATAAAAATGTGGCAACATGTACACAACAACCAGCAATTTTGTGCCCCGATTTACAGTTGTAAATATATCCTTTAAAAATCATTATTTAATTAGAAAATTGTAAAATAATAATAATTAAAAATAAACCTTTTATAGAATCTGTTTGATTTAAAAACGGTATATACTCAATAAATACTTTATATGTTGTTTTAAAATTATTTATATAAATTTTTTTTTTTAGTTGAAACTTTCCAAAAAATATATTCTGAATCAATTCATCATCACTTAATTTTGGAAATTCGTTTATATCATTTCTCTATCTATATCATTAACTCTATTTGTTTTAACAGTTTTGTATCCAAATGTTTTGTTAACAAATATTCTAAAGAATTAGTTTCAATTTTAATTTTAATTCTTTCTTTTATATTTTTAGCAATAATAAAAGCATTTTTTGCATCTGGACAGATTGGTTTATGCAAAAAGTTACTCATGGCGCAAGCAATTCTATAATCCATTTGAATATGACCTGCTTGAGTATTTCTAATATTATCTAAAGCTTTTTTTTTTTTTAAGTCACCAAACTTATTTTCAATAATAAATCGACACTAAAAAATTCGTTACTAAAAAGTTATATTAAAATTTTATTTTTATACTTAAATTATTTTAAAATATATACTTTAGTAACCAAGCGTGTTTCGCTAGTTTGCTTAACAGTTAATTGTTTCTTTTTTTCCTTAACAGCTTCATTTATTTCTCTCTTTTTTTCAATTTGATTGCAAGTTGGAATACGAGCGAAAAATTTATATTTTTCGTTGATTTTATCAAAAATATTTCGAAAACCTTTAATATTTTTTAGGTTGGGTTATTTAAAAATTTATTAAAAAATTACCTCGATCTAAAAAAACATATGTTTTTTTAGGAAGTAATATTCTCATCAAATCATTATCAGTTTTAAAAATATAATCTAATATATCAGCATCATTTAAATAGGCTTTAAATGGTCCATAACAGTCTATAAAATACCCATCAGCACAACATATACAAAAATGTTTTATTAATAAATCCATTTTTTGTTGGCTCCAGCAAGAATATTGAAACTGATTGTTAATACTTTTTTCCAACCTACTATATGTTCCATCAACTACTATTACCAGGCTATTATTTGTAATCGAATGCAATTCAGTTACCATTTCATTATTATGTTTTAAAAAAAATTCTCTTGACCTTGATTTTGCTCCAAGAAAATACGGAACAAAATCCTTTATGATTGTAGATTGCATTTCGAATCTGATCTAGATATCGGCTTATTTTTCTTTGAGTTTTCGGACAATTAAACAAAGAAGATAACGAATATTGATCTAATCCTTTAAGAAGCCAATATCGATACAATGCAATTAGTTGTTCTTTATTTCTACCTTGAGTACTATTTATACTAGTAATGTAGGATGAAAAAGTGACAAAATTACTTTTTGACCAACCAGTGACTTTTAAACAATGCTCGTCAGTTAAAGACTTGAGATTACGAAATTGATCGAACAAGCCTAAATGACAATTACGATTTTTTAATGCTAAAGCTTCAAGCAATAATATTGTTTGTCTATTATGTGTTTTCATTCTCGTTGGAATTTTAAGATATTCTTCTGTTCTTATTAAACCTGTTTCGTCTAAATGTCTTTTACAAATTCTAGCATGTTTTTTAATATAAATACCGTAATTAGAAAAAGCGTAAATCATAGAAGACGTTTTTATTTGAAATAAACGAGTTGAAAGCAGTGATATGCACCTGAAAAAAATTTGGGTTTTGAGTTGAATATTAGTTTTTGTACCTAACTTATATCCTTAACCTAAATACCCGATTTTTAGGGTATTATACCCGAACTCATATTCGAAAAACCTGAAATATTTCAGGTTTTATGATCAAATAAAAAATTATAAATACTTTTTATATTTATTTTTATTTCTTAAAATATAATAATTTTAATCATCTTCTGTATCTTGGTTTAATGATTTAATAATTTCAAAGTTTGCTTTTAACATACATCTGTCAATAAATAATTCAGTCTCCATGTTTTGATTGTATTTATTTGAGACTATTCCGCATAAACTAAAAAAACGTTCTATGCATGCACTTGAACTGTTAATATTTAATAAAATCAAAGCTATTTCACTTAATTTTGGTAACGATTCACGATGTTTATACCAAAATTGCCTAGTAGTTGTTGTGGTTAAAATAAGTCTATTATTATTAGCTGTCAACAGACTCTTAAATTGATTAATTTCATCTTCCAATTTTTGTAAAAAAATTTCTTCTCCTATATTAATTACAGGGGCTATGATCCGAATATGAAAAAAATTTTTTAAATATTGTTGAATTTGGTGATTGACTAGAATTTATCGATTGTTAATTTGGACTAGATTGTTGATTTAAATTCCGTTCTCTATCTTTTATCAAATTTTTACCAATCGATTTTAAGCCAGTTAACCCTTTAATAAAAAGGTTATTTGTCCAAGGTTGGCCAATCCACACTTTTAATGCTGAAACTTTGATGACAGCTGCAGCCTTGAAAATTTTAAAGATGTTAAAAACTGATAAATCTTTTAATAACAGAAATACTTGATAAACTGCTGACTTCAACTCGTAATCAAATTTTCTTTTTAGTGTTTTGACAAGTAAATTGGCTAATCTTTTTGGAATTGGTTCTAAATTCATATGTTCATAAATGTCTATTAGTTTTAAAACACCTTTTAAATATTTAATAAATATCATGATAAATTTTCATTTATATAATTTTTTTTTACCAATACTTGTATCTGAAATCGATGAATAATTTTTTGAAAAAATAGATTTAAAGTATAAGCAGGTTTTAAAATGTTCAAATAGGTTTCGACTGTATTCTTGCTGACAGGACATCTAAGTCCTGGGTTGCCTGAATCAAATAAGTTTTTTTCTTTTTGACTGATTCTAATACAAGATAGGCAGATGACCATCTTGTTATATTATCCAATCTTAATCGGGCTTTATTTAATCTGAAGTTTCTATTTAAATTAATACAATTACGTACATGGCTGTTATGTCGAGTAACTCTTCTGATTATATTGCAAATAATTTTATGTGATTCAAGCGCATGTCGTATTGCTAAATTTAATTTGTGGTTAGCACATGAAAATCGCGGAATTTCATTCGAACCGAAATTTCTGCTAATCCTTCTTGATTCTCTTCTGACAAAACAATATTTTCATTTTGAAATTGAGATTCAATCAAAATATCTTCTTCTTCTTCTTCTTCAATATTGTTCACCTCTTCATCAACCTGACTATGATCGATTTCAAATTCTACCTGATCTTCGTTACGAATATTTTGTTGATGCTCTAAAAATATTTCAGATACAACTAAAAATTTTTTATTTAATTAAAAATATTTAGAATAAATAAATAAGATTCATTAAGAAATAAATATTTGATATTAGAATATTGAAAATAGTTCGACAAATTTTTAAATAACTTTACATATTTTTTTTAGAATTCAAAAATTAAAAATAAAAGCTAACCAGGTGAATTTTGGTCTATAGCTTCATTTTCTTCAAAAAAAAGTTGCCCAAATAGCCGTACTAAACTACTCCCCTCGTCGCATACAACACCTATAAATAAATTTAATTTTCTAAATATTTTAATCTTAAACACATTTACTTTTTATTTTATACTTATCAAACTCATAACCATTTATTATAATTTGAATGCTTTCTTTATATTTTCCGCAGAATGACCTCCTACTAATTCGATAAAACCAAGAGTTACTTTTTCGGTTTCATAAAAAATATCGGTTAATTGAGCAGCTAGACCTTTAAGTTTAATTAATATTATTTAAATTTAACTAACTTGTTTTTAAAGATTATATTAAGATAAATACTTGAAATATGATTTGAAAAAGATTTTTTTTTTATGAAATTACCTAAGAACTCTGTTTTATTCATAGATGTCCAACCATCTGGTATCAAAGTAATATAAGCTGCTTCATTGTTCAATTGAGGCCTTTAATTTGCTCATAATCTGCGGTAAAATGTCATTACGAAAAGTTCTAGTTGAAGGTAAAGAAAGGTTTCCAAATACTAATGTTCTAAGAAATTCATTTTTTAGCTCGTTATAACTCGAGTTGGAAGAAATAATGTACCTTACCAATGTAAACATCTGATTACTAAGATAATTTTTACCTTTATTACCATTTTGATTTATGTACAAGGTGTACCACTCTACTTGCTTTATGCTTCTTTAAATGTTTATTTAAGTTTTTTAATTGACCCAGAGCTTCATTTAGAATGCAATTATTAATCTGAATTATTTTAATAAAGTATATTTATCTTATTAAAATCATTTAAAAAAAATTAACTTTGCAAACAAATTTTATTTTTCCATTTGGCTTTTCCCTGAATTTTGTTTTTCACTTGAAGAATTGAGTTATGGTCGTATAGCTTTTAGATGTTTTACCAAATTGAAATTTTTTTTTTGGAAAATTGTTGTTTTTACCAAGTCTTTTTATCTCATCAACTGTTAATTCAATTGAATTTTCGGTTGAAAATACGTTGGATCTAACTATACTCTGATCACTATTTGTAAATATTCTTTCAATTTGATTCTCATTATGATTTTCATCTTCATTCGATTCGGTCCCAACCTGATCTGATTCATTTACAGCTCGATTTGTTTCACTCTCAACTCGATTCGCTTCGCTCTCAACTACATCAGATTCGTTATTATTGTCATTTGGACTATTTAGACTTAAAACATCGCCATTTTCAAAAAAAAAGTCTTTGAGTTTGAAAACGAGTAATTGAACGAGTAATTCTTCCTGTACTACGCCTTTCCAATTCATCATTATCGACTATAAAACTAAGCCTATTTGCTGCTTTACGTTTCGACATTTAAAATATTATCAATTTTTGTTTATTTAATTAATTTAATAAAATCAAATAGACTGAAATTATATAAAAATTAAACATATTTTAAAATTGAATTAATAAAAATTTTAAAAATTAATACTTGAAAAACAATTCTAAGTTGAAATTTACTCAAAAATTATTTAAAATAATAAAATAGTAAAATACTTTAGAAAAATAATTAATTAATTAAAAACTGGGTATTAGGGTTATTGGGTATTTGTTAGGTATTTATACCGGTTTTTTTAAGGTTTCTAGGTATCAAGTATGGTTTAGGTTCGTGATACTCAACTTTAAACCGAAAACCCGTAAATATTAAAGTGCATATCACTGGTTGAAAGAGACGAGCGTTTGCAAATAAAACAAATACTATGAGAAGAAAAAGCTGTTTTTATATTAAGTTTTTTTTTCATTCCGCTATATAAGTAAATTAATTTAAAACCTTAATTATTAATTTTTAAGAAGATTTAACAAATAAGAATCTGATAAGTGACTACCAAATTAAATTAAAAAATCAAAAAAAATGAAAATCTACTATTTTATTAAAAAAAAATATTTTTTAGTGTTATTTTTTTTTAATTTATTTTCCTAATGTGCTTATTTCTCTATTATCATCCATTACTGCTTTAAAACATTTATAAAAACAATACGAATTGTAAACAGTTAAATATATCAAATTAAAGCAGATTAAATAAAACGTCAACTCCTTTAAAAAAAATTAAAAAATAAAATTTTTATTCTAAAATAAAAATACTTTAACAGCCTTAAAATATAATAACTTATCATTCTCTTCGTCATATACTTTAAGTTTAAATAACAAAAGAGTTATATATTCATAATTTAAATAAAGCTCTTTTTCATTTTATCAACTTTACTTCTTTCAGTGATATGTATAGCTTCGTTTACAGTAAAAATGGTAATTTCCTTATTGATATTATACCTTTAAGTCAATTTTTGAATTTTCGTTATTAAAAACTAATAAAAAAAACCTTTTAATTTTTTTGCACAAATTAGAATGGATTTGCCGAAGATGAACAAAAACACCATTTTGCTCTAAAAAGCCCAAAACAGGAACTCTTGATTTATTTAAAGATAAACTATTGAACATTATAGGAAGATATTTATCGTAACAATAATAAGAAGAGTTTTCGGTTATTTTAAAATCTTCAACTTTTTGACAAAGTTCGGTGAAGCCACAGGCAATCAAACGTGCTTCATTAAAAGATATTGCAAAATTAAAATCATCATGATTTTCAGAAGGTTTAAATGTAAAAACTTTTTTTGTAGAGGTTAATGGCCTTGGACATCGAAAGAGAAGAGTGCTTATACAATATTTTAAATTGTTTGCTAAGAACAAAAGTACAAAAATTAAGAATAGCATTTATAATGATCAAAGAATAAATCAATTAATATATCTAAAAAAATTTTTAAAATAAATATAAAACTGAGAAAAATTTTTTTTAACCCAAAAACATTAATTATAATTACTAAAAAATAAAAATGAGTTAAAAAAAACTCTTTAATATGTACAGTATTTACAATATTATTTACAGTATGTTCAAGAGCAAAAGTGAATATAAAAAGAAAACTATTTACAATTCTTTCGAATTTACAATTCTTTCTTATTTACAATTCTAAAAGCAATTTTTCTTTTTGTACAAATATTTACATTTTTGGTCGTTTGTAAGAACGGCCGTTTTCTAATAAAATTTTTAGATAAAATAAAAGTCTTTCATTCTCCCCAACCCCCTGAATTTCACAATTGGCGACGAGGAACAAAGAAGAAACAAAAAGAAAAAAAAAATTGAAAACAACCGATCGGTAATTTATGAGCGTGCCGAATCAAAAGAGCGCAGACTCATCAGAAGATTCGGACACAATTCTGCTAAGCTTCTCCGTCGCCGAAGAGGAGATCCTTGAAGCAGAAGCAAGCACAGCACACACAAGCAAAGCACACACAAGCAAAGCACACACAAGCAAAGCACACACAAGCAAAGCACACACAAGCAAAGCACACACTCGTTGGGACCAATACACAACACAACATAGCCACCAAAACTACCTCATATCCAAACGAAAGAGACGTTGACGTCGACCTGGCGTCGATTGAAACCGACGATATGACCGACAACGCCACATGTGGAAATTTTCACTACAACACTGGTGAAGAGTTATCAACCGCAGGCTCACGCTGGGAGATGTGGCTCGAACGATTTAAGCTTTACGTCGTAGCAAAAAACCTCCCCGCGGATCGATTAAAAGCCAGTTTTCTGCTTATGATCAGACCATATGCAGATGCAGAGGCATATGAGATATACAAAAGCTTAAGAAGAAGAGGAGATGACGAAACATTCGCCGAAGCCTACCAGATCATGACCAACCACTTCACTGCTCAGCGATCGGAGTTCGCAGAGGAACAGAAATTCCGCCATATGAAACGCAAACATGGCGAGCCCGTACACGATTTTATTATGAGGCTTAGGCAACAAGCGGTTCATTGCAAGTTTGCCGAGGCTCTAGAACGTAATGTCCTGTCACAATTCGTGGCTGCGTCAGACATGCACTCTTTCCAAGAAAAATGTTGCCAAACAAAGGATTTGACGCTGAAGGCGGCAATAGAGATGGCTCAAGCCTACGAAGCATCAGCAGCTAATATGAATATGCTTGTAAATCCAACCGGCGCAGCCCAATCGATTATGTACACTGAGCATAAGAGAACCAGATGCGAAGCCAAACCTAATCACAGTAATCGACAAAACCCATACAATAGCAAAAGCGACAACTACGGCAAAAAGCAATGTGGCTACTGCGGACAAAAGTGTAAAGGCCGAAATTCATGCCTAGCAAAAGGCAAGCGATGCCTGAACTGTGATAAAATGGATCATTTTGCTTCTGTTTGTAAGAGCGCCAAGACTCAATCAAACCCAAGTCATAGTCGAAAATACGTACGCCAAATTGAAGTCGACTTTCAGTCCACGTTCAGCAAAGACAAACACTCAGAGTACATGCGTCTAAAAGAGACAATGGAGTACGGCCTCTTCGCTTTGAAAACCAGTGGCAACCGATTCAACGATGGACCTCGTACCAACCTGACAATCAACGGTCAAAGCTTATCATTTCTAATCGACACTGGCTCACCGGTGAACGTAATCGATGAATTCACATACAATAAAATTAGTCCAAAACCAAAGCTCCAGACCTGTAAAACGGTGTTCTCCGCATACAAATCCGGCACACCACATAAAGAACCAAACAGTGAAGCTTCAAATCGACCCCAATGTCAGATCAGTTAAGCAGAAACTGCGCCCAGTAGCAGTGCACCTTCAAGATGCCGTGGCAAAGGAGCTTGAAAAACAAGTCAAAGAGGGCATTCTAGAGAGAGTCAACTCATCTATGGGTCCAACGCCGTGGATCTCGAATCTGGTAGTGGTTCCAAAGAAAGACAATAATAGTTCAACAAATGGAGAAATCAACGTTCGCCTCACTTGCGACTCACGACAAATGAACAAAGCGCTCAAAAGAGTCCGACATCCAACAAGGACGCTCGAAGACTTGATATATGAAGTGAATGGCGCCAAGAAATTTTTTCAAATTGGATATCCGCAAAGCCTTCCACCAACTAATGCTCGACGAAGACTCAAGACACTTAACAACAATTACAACACATTGTGGTTTATTCAGATATAAAAGGCTCCACATGGGTATTTTATGCGCCTCCGAGGAATTTACTGAGTGTATACGTTAAATTCTCGAAGGCATGCCTGGCCAATTGAACATGACCGACGACATTCTGGTATACGGAACATCGGACGAAGACCATAACAAGTCGTTGATGAAAGTGCTAGCTAGGTTAGAAGAGAATGGAATAACACTCAACTCAGAAAAATGCGAGTTTGGAAAGCGCGAACTAGTCTTCTTCGGGCTCAGAATGTCCGAAAAAGGAGTAGCCCCAACCGAGGACAGATGCAAGGCGCTCAAAGAAGCGAAGCCACCGGCAAATGCAAAAGAGCTACGATCGCTCTTAGGATCAGTGCAATTCAGTAGTAGATTTATAAAGCACACGTGTATGATCACGGAGCCACTGTGGAGGCTCACGAAGAAGAAGACTGAATGGAAATGGTCTGAGCTACATGACCAAGCGCTCGAAAGACTCAAACAGTCAATTTCAAGTGAACACATGGCATTTTTCAACAAGAATTGGAAAACGGAATTGATCGTTGATGCAAGTCCAGTGGGACTTGGTGCGGTACTAGCACAAATCAACCCGAAAGACGAACGTGAGAGAAGAATAATCGCTTTCGCATCGAGACTGCTCACCGAAACGGAACGTAGATACAGCCAATGCGAAAAGGAAGCCTTAGCGGCAGTATGGGCATGTGAAAAATTCTGGATATACTTAATTGGAGCTAGTTTCAGACTAGTGACAGACAATCGTGCCGTTCAACTTATCTTTAACAACACCGCGTACCGTCCACCAGCCAGAATCGAGAGATGGGCTTTACGACTTTCACAATTTGACTTTGAAATAGTCCACCGACCTGGAACTTCAAACATCGCTGACTATTTTTCACGCCAGCCAATTGAGTCAAAAGAAACCAATGAATCAAGTTACAAGTCTGAAGCGTACATCAATGCAATAGCCGAATCATCAAGACCGCATACGCTATCAATCGACGAGCTCATCAAACATACAAACTTGGATCAAGAATTAAGCGAAATTAAATCGTATATAACCACGAAGAACAAACAAATTCACGAAAAATTAAGCCATTACAAGCAAATAGCAAACGAATTTTCGCAAACAACTGATGGCCTGGTTCTGAGAGGAAATCGCATAGTAGTGCCAAAATCACTTCAAAAGCGCACAATCGAACTAGCACATCAAGGACACCAGGGGGTAGTCAAAACGAAAGCGCTCATTCGATCAAAAGTGTGGTTTCATGGCATAGATAGAATGGTGGAGAACATGATACAGCGCTGCACAATCTGCCAGTCGAACTCGACCAAACTGACACATGCACCGCTGTTACCATCGAAAATGCCAGACGGGCCATGGCAGGAAATCAGTGGCGACTTCTTTGGACCGATGAGAGATGGTACATACTATTTCGTCAATCACGACGACTACAGCCGATGGCCGGAAGTAGACCTAACACGTAGCACTTGTTTCAATTCTACCAAGCGTATACTCGACGAAATTTTTGAAACATTCGGAGTACCATCAAAATACAAAACAGACAATGGCCCACCGTTCAATTCGTATGAATTCGCCGAATATGCCAAGCAAAAGGGGTTTACCCATCAGAAGATTACGCCACGATGGCCAAGAGCAAATGGAGAAGTGGAGCGTTTCATGAAAAATCTAGGAGGAGTACTCAGAACAAGCACAATTTCCGGGCGAAATAAAAACGAAGAGCTTAGAGCTTTTCTAAAAGCATACCGAGAAACACCGCACTCGTCAACACAAGTAGCTCCAGCAATACTGTTGCTAGGCTTCGCCAGAATGTCCGGCATTCCTCAAATTGGAAAACTGGATTTCGAAACACTCAAACAACTACACAAGTCTGCCAGAACAAACGACGAGATGGCCAAGGCAAAAATGAAGAAAGATTACGACCAAAGAATGAGAGTACGTGATCCTCAAATCAAAGTCGGCAGTAGAGTACTAGTAAAATTTGACCAAAAACAAAAGTCGGATCCGAATTGGGACCCGGATCCATACACAGTAGCGCACATGAAGGGGAACATGGTGACGGCTAAACGAGGTAAACATGTAATAACCAGAAACGTAAGCTGGTTCAAACCTCATATGGCATACAACGCACCGAGCAATGTGGAACATAAAGATCTACATGATGGACCACAAAGGGCACCACAGGACCACCAAGACGCCCAGACAGATCGCCGGGACAGTCAGCCAGAGCCACAACCCAGTGCCACTAACCCACCAACTCAACAAACAGATGTACCTCGCAGGAAGGTCGGACGACCATCCAAACACTTGATGGCCTCAAGAGCGGAAGTCAAAGAGACTTGCAGCAAGGAACTAAAAAGTGGCCGGTAGATGTGGTGTTACACAAAGTAATATTGTATTTGCAATGCGTATATTTCAAATTTAATATGTACAGTATTTACAATATTATTTACAGTATGTACAAGAGCAAAAGTGAATATAAAAAGAAAACTATTTACAATTCTTTCTTATTTACAATTCTAAAAGCAATTTTTCTTTTTGTACAAATATTTACATTTTTGGTCGTTTGTAAGAACGGCCGTTTTCTAATAAAATTTTTAGATAAAATAAAAGTCTTTCATTCTCCCCAACCCCCTGAATTTCACATAGATGTCGCTTTAATCTTAAAAAATCAAATTATTCGATTAAAAAAGTTTCCTACCAATTACCGTTTCTTAATATTTTTTAAAGTTTGCATATATAATTTCGAGGTTTGGTGCAACAAGTATGTCTTAATAGCATAAGAAAAGTTATAAAGAACATTAAATGTTAAAAAAATATAAAAAATTTAATAGATAACAGGAAAAAATGGGCAAAAACAATGAGTTGACAGAAGCAGACCGGAAGGCCATTAAAACACTTGCCGACAGTGGTAAAAGTGAACGACAGATAGCAAAACAGCTCAATAAACCAAAATCAACCGTTCATGACACATTAACAAGAATGAAAAACCACAATTCGTTGAAAAGTTTGCCTAGAATTGGTTGTCCAAGAAAGACAAATAGTCGACTTGATCGAAAAATTGAGAGAATTGCATTGATTTCTGATACTCCGAATGCAGTAGATATTGCAAAG
This sequence comes from Brachionus angularis, assembly GCA_021432725.1. Classification (NCBI taxonomy): domain Eukaryota; kingdom Metazoa; phylum Rotifera; class Eurotatoria; order Ploima; family Brachionidae; genus Brachionus; species Brachionus angularis. The sequence continues at coordinate 4,628,987 of JAJVDD010000005.1, forward strand.
CAGCTTGAATCAATGAGCTTAGCATTTGTTTGTCCTCAAACAGTAAGAAATAGACTGTATGAGTTCAATTTATATGGAAGAGTTGTTGCTAAGAAACCACTACTTAGTAAAAGGCACATCTCCCAACGTCTAAACTTTGCCAAAAAGTATCAGAACTGGACTGTTGAGGATTGGAAAAGAGTCTTATGGTCAGATGAAACAAAAATAAACTTGCATGGTAGTGATGGAAGGCTTTGGACGTGGAAAAAACCCAACGAACCCCTCCAAAAAAAACATGTAAAACAAACAATTAAACATGATAAGTATATAATGGTCTGGGGATGGTTCAGTTGGAGTGGGGTCGGTAAAATAAAAGTATTAGAAGATACGCTAACTTCTAATAAGTATGTTCGAGTGCTTTCTGAATGCATGCTAACATCTGGAGCGAGTTTAATCGGGGAAAACTTCATATTACAATAAGATAATGACCCGAAACATACTGCAAACAACACTAAAAAATGGTTGGCAAGCAAAAATATTTAAGTTCTAGAGTGGCCATCTCAAAGTCCAGATCTGAATCCAATTGAAATCTTATGGCACCTTGTAAAAGTTGAAATTGGCAAGCTAAATTTGAAAAATATTAACGAGTTGAGGGGGGTCCTTGAAAACGTTTGGAAAAATATAAATATCGAAAGATGTAAAAGTCTTATCGAGTCTATGCCTAAAAGAATAGACGAAGTTATTGAAAAATAATGGTTTATGGACTAAATACTAATAAAAAAAATATAAAAAAAATTAAAAAAAAATAAAAAAAATTTTTTTGGTTGGAAACTTTTTTTAATCAAAATTTCGATTTTTTAGATTTTAAAAACAAACGATTGACTAAATATAACTGTTGTAACCCAGTCACAACTCCTATCAGTTAAATATAATTTCTTATTTGAATTAATTTTCTATTATTATATAAATTTATAAAACAAGCTGCAGTTTAAAATCTAATATAAATATAAACAAATTCGTAGTATCAAATGGGGGTACACTTAAAAATAAACTATTTTAAAATAAAACGTGTTTTTTCTTTAAATTTCATTCAAGTCTTGTTTATCAAGATTTAACATTTGGTGCCCAATGGGAGGATTCCTCTATATATTTTAGAAGAATCCATTAAACAAAGAACACACGTTAATATTAGTTAATAATAAAATCAACCACGTGGTCAACTACGAGGCCAATTAATAGCTTAAGTTTAGAAATAAAACATAATATATTTAGTTGTCTGCAGTCAAATTAAAATGAAAACTATAAGCCCAAATATATTGGTCAAACAAATAACAAATGCATTAAATAATTTGTTTTTTCATCACAAAATTGAACCAATACGACCAGAAACAAGCATAGATGCTTTGTTGCTTTATACGGACCAAATATATGATCGTGCTTTCGATTACCTGCATTTTCAGCAGAAAACAATTATTAAAATGTTTTTAATGGTTTCAATTATTATCTGGATAGTTAAAAAATGCTCTCAGAGTATACCTAGATGGAAAGATTTGTGTATAACTATCGTTTATTCCCCATTTAAATGGTTGAATGGAACGCGAATCAACTATCCTGTACCAATTATGAATATCCCAACATTCACGCCAAACAGATTTACTGAAGATGATGATTTCAATACCTGGATTAAAAGTTTTGAAAGGTATGCTTTTAGGCTACAGGACAGGACCGGAGCCTTATTGACATTGATAGAAGATAGATGTTTAGCTAAATTAGAGCAAAGATTGCTTAATCAGAAACCTGACGCGTCCTACGAGGAAATAAAGGACATTATGAAGCGAATTTATGGTAAAGTCCACAAAAATTATGATCCTTTATTGGAGTTTGCAGGGCGGCGGCAAAAACCTGACGAAAACATTTATAGCTATCTTTGTGATTTAGAGCGACTTGCTAATACAGCATATCCGTCTGAATCAGCTAGAAGCATCGAACCCAAAATTGTAGACAGGTTCATCAGAGGTATTTACAATCATACAATTAAAACCGAATTGGTTAAATCTCCAGTTTACAGAAACTTAGATGAAGCACTGAAACGTGCTTATGAGTTGGAAGAAGCGTTCAATAATTTTGAAGAAAATAATAGGAACCATTACCAATCCAATATCCAAGAAGAAGAAGCAAACAATATATGTACTCGTTGCACACATCATAAACATTTAGTAAAAGATTGTTTTTAAAATCCAAACCATCCTAGATTCCGCAAACAATCTTCAGAGCACACAAACATACAAGTCAAGGCCGTAAATCACAACTCCTACCGAAAGATGCGGTCGATTATACGCCGAACGCAAAAAGAAAACTTTTGTAATAACTTAAAAGAAGAAAAAACTTTAATATCCTATAACGAAGGACAAGAAAACCAAAAGTTACGGAAAGATGATTTCGATAACGAACCTTGTTCTTTAGAAGAGTCTATAAAGAACACAGAACAAGTAAAAATCATGAGTCCAATTCCAGACGAATTATCTATAGAAGGAGAAGGCACTGTAGATAAGGTTCCGATAGTTTACGCAGTTGATACCGGGGCTCAAATTACAGTTATTAGTGATTTGGTCTATAAGTCAATTGAAAATCCGTCCCCATTAGAAAAAGTGTCGAGTTTTATATCTAGTGCTGGTGGCAACAGTCTCAACGTACTCGGTAAGACTTATGTTGAGGTAAAAATAGGAGACTTCGCTCTTTACACATTCATTATAGTGGTAAAAGATCTTGTCATGGATTGTCTTCTAGGTATGGATCTACTACCGAAATTCCCTTTTTTCAAAAAACCCTTAGATCAGCTAAGAGATATTGCCGAAATAATGAATTATAGAGTTATCAATGGGCCCACAATCTACTTAAAAACTCTATTAGAAAAATCTATTGAAGCTATTGATTCAAGCGAAATAAAAATAAACCAATACATCACAAAGATTAACGAATTAATTAAGAAAACATCAGCAACGTCCCTAAACGAGTTGAGGCCTTCTAAATGCTTTGAACATTCAATCAAATTAACTGATCCGAACTTACCACCAATTAGACAAAAAATGAGACGAATTCCTCATAGCAAAAGAGAGAAATTTAAGAAAATGCTAGATGAAATGCTGGAAACTGGATTGATCCAAAAAAGCAATTCACCATGGGCTTCACCATTAATGTTGGTGAGTAAGCCAGACGGTTCGATAAGAATAACTGTCGATTACCGACTTTTAAAAAGTAGAACACAAAAGGACGCTCATCCTCTTCCAAATAGTGAAGATATGTTCGCTCTTTTAACTAAATCAAAATGGTACACTAAACTTGACTTATTCAGCGGTTACTTTCAGATTTTAATGAACACCGAATCACGCAAATTTACTGCTTTTACTTGTGAGTGGGGTTTATTTGAATATCTTGTCATGCCAATGGGACTCACGAACGCTCCTGCAACTTTTCAACGAGCAATGAACAATGTTCTTGGAAAATTCATCGAAGAAGGATTCGTAGTGGTTTATTTGGATGACATCCTCATTCATTCTTTTTCACTTTTTGAACATTTGCGTCATGTAGAAATGGTATTAAACCGATTAAAGCTTTTTGGGTTAAGTGTCAAACTTAGTAAATGTGTAATAGCAAAAAATGAAATCACATTTCTCGGACACGTAATAAGCAACGGCGAAATAAAACCAGAACAAACTAAATGCGAAGCTCTATTTCGTTATTCTCGACCAACAACAATTACCCAAGTGCAAAGTTTTTTAGGTTTAGCTCAATATTATAGAAAATTTATTAAAAATTTTGCAAAAGTTGCAACAAAAGAACAAGCAGCGGATCCAAATAATTTAAAATGGACTGCAGAATGCCAAGATGCTTTTGATACATTGAGAACTTGCCTGACATCAGAAACTGTTTTAGCGTTACCAATTATTTCTAAAAGATTCGTGCTAGATACTGACGCGAGTAACACTGGTATTGGTGCGGTATTATCTCAAGAAATAGACGGACAAACAAGGCCAATAGCTTATTTTAGCAAACCACTAAATAAAGCGCAAAGAAATTACTCAACAACAGAAAAAGAACTCCTAGCAATGGTATTAGCTATGGAACATTTTCACCAATATTTATATGGGAAAGAATTCGAAGTTGTCTCCGACCATCAACCATTATCTTGGCTTTTATCTTGTAAAATGCCAAACGCAAGACTTGCAAGGTGGCTAATCCGAATTCAAAACTATGAATTTAGAATAACATATAAAGCTGGAAAAAACCATATTAATGCTGACGCTTTATCCCGTTGGCCAGTATTTGAGCTAAATTAAGATGTATCATCTGAGGAGAGAGAAATGATAATTAACTTTATTAACGATCAATCAAAAGTTGATACACAAGAAGATAACCATTACAAAATTTTAGTGAAACCACTAGATCAAGAAAAAGACCCTTGTATTAGCTGGACTAAAGAATTAGTATTAAACCACAGAGAGAATAAACCCTTTGTGAACCAATCTGATTTAGACACATTGCTTAAAAAACATCTTTATAACAATTATGATCAATTAGTAATAGACGATAATTTACTTTATTGGGTAAGAGAGAATGATTCTGGAGAAAGAACGCCGTTATTAATTGTACCAAAACACATGGCAACCAACATTATAAGATATATTCATTGCTCCATCTTTCATGGACATCTTGGTGTAAATAAGACTCTTGACAAAATAAAGAACCGATTTTATATACCTGGGTTGAAAGAGAAGGTTATAAAAATAATGAAAGAATGTTTAACCTGTCAAAAGGTAAAAAATCCGAAAATTTACCATAGAGGTAGTCTTCAATCATTAAATCCTTCCAAACCATTACAATTAATTACGACTGATATTATCGGTCCACTTCCTATATCAAAAAACGGAAACATCTATATATTAGTAATATGCGATCATTTCTCAAAATGGGTGTCTCTTCATGCACTTCAGAACACTACTGCTGAAGCGGTAGCCAAAAAACTAATAGATTTTATGATGACCTACGGTCTATATACTAATATTCTTAGCGATGGCGCAAAGAACTATCAATCCGAGTTACTAAAAGTTGTTTATGAAACTCTGGATATTTATCAACTCAAGACCTCACCATTCCATCCAGAATGTGACGGTCTAACCGAAAGATTTAATAGGACCCTTAAGACGATGATTTCTTGTTTTGTAAACGAAAATCAAAACAATTGGGATGAATTACTTCAATTTTTATCATTTGCATATAATTCTTCAACACACTCAACAACTAAATACACGCCGTATGAAATAATGTTTGGTCGAAAAGGCAAAATACCTATCGATTTAATTTACGGAGATCAACTTTTCGAAGGGGAAGGAGATGAGAATATAACATTTCAAAACCAAAGTTATACAAAAACAGACTATTATGTTACAGAATTAAAAAATCATCTGAAATCGGTTTACCAAAATGTCACAAAAAACAGAGATTTAATGGTTGATAAAGCAAAATTATATCACGACCGTAACATCAAACCACTACAATACTATCCAGAAGAATTAGTTCTATTAAATAAACAAAATGTAAAAAAAGGTCTATCAAAAAAGTTAGCTCACAAATGGGAAGGACCGTTTAAAGTACTTGAAAAAGTCGGACCAGTAAATTATAAAATTAAAAGAGCACAACAACCTAAAGCTAGAATTAAATTGGTTCATCAAAATCGTTTAAAAAGGTTCTTCAGTAACTTATATCAGCCAAAGGATGATGCAATAATTGAAATATTTCCTGGATCAAAAGATAAAAATGAGTCAAGACAAAAGAAAAGGTCGACAAAGAAAGCTCATACTAGAGGAAGAAACAAAAATCGCGCTAGGAAACCAGAAGAAGAAATAGATAATAAAATAGAAGATATTTCTAATGAAACTGAGGACGAATTAACCCAAGAAGAAAATACTTTTGTGCCCAACAAATACCTTCAATCTCAAATCCAATCAAATAATACGGAATTTCGAAAAAGTCAGCGTGTAAAAAAACCAGTTGACCGATTTCACTTTTAGTATTAAAATTAATAAAAGTAAAAATAAATAAAATTGTAAATAGCTGAATCGAAATCATAAAGTTTTAAAAAATATTTTTAATTAAAAACAAAACAATTGAGACAATTTCAATTACAATATTTAAATTTCAACGCTCCCGCTTTAAAACCACGTTCAAAATTTAAAAATTAATTCAAGTCAAATAATTCAAATTTAAACTAAATTGCAACGCTATTAGATTAGATAAAATTAAATTAAAATCTAACTGTTACTAGATGGAAAAAGATATAATGGTTCATGGCATTCCAAATGTTCCGGATGCCAATCAGCGTCTTCGTTATGAACTCGACAAGTTTGAAAATATTTTGGGACCAATACGCTGGCTAAGAGTAATCCCAGCCACTCATAAAGAAACCACTACATTCGGTTTTTTACGTTATCAAAACGCATCGGTCCATCAAGACGCGGTTGATCGTCTAAATAAAGGAGGAATCCCCAATACTCGTATATGGTTCGAGATAAACCCAGTCCCAACTCAACCGAATCGTTTCCTTCAAGAAGCCCCAGCCGGTCGGAGAGTCCAGCGGCAATTAGAGATTCTTGAAAAGAAAGAGCGCGAACTGGAGAAAGTAAACGAGGAACTAAATCAACAAATCTCCGATAAAGAACAGCTTTATTTTAGAAAAAGAAGAGCTTCAACGCCAAACACGAGAGCTCCAACAACAAGTTCGACGTTTAGACTCCGAGCGGACCGAACAACAGGTCTTAGTCAATGAATTACTGACTAATCGGAGCCAACAACAACAACAGACTGTGACCAGTAAACCAAGGTGGGTACCTCTCTCAAATCAAAACGAGCAGACTCCACCGGATAATTCAGAATATGCCCGAATTAATGGTTTAAAAGCACCAGTAACTCAAACAAACAATTCTCTGGCTGATAGTATCTGTCCAATTTGTTGTGTAAAACTAATCGAGGCATCTTCGTTAGTTTCCACAGTCTGTAATCACGTTTTTTGTGAAGTATGCATGTACAATCACGTAAAACATATAGATAACAACCGACGTCAAGGACTTGATGGACCACAGAACTTCACTTGCCCTAGTTGTCGAACCCGGTTAGCATCGAACTACTATACTCGCTTTCGTTTATAAACAGACAGTGAGAATTAAATTTAATGGTTATAGTTAAAACTTACTTATTAAAAAATAAATTAATGGTTGTTAAAGTTTTTTTTTTTTTATTTTGTTATAAACTTGATTTTGTTCATTGTTATATTTTGTTTTTTTATATATAGTTTTTTGATAAAACCACAACTCATATGTAAAACCATTACTATATCTAAAATTTAGTTTCCCATTGATAGGATCCTCTTTTAAAGGGGAAGGTATGTTGTAACCCAGTCACAACTCCTATCAGTTAAATATAATTTCTTATTTGAATTAATTTTCTATTATTATATAAATTTATAAAACAAGCTGCAGTTTAAAATCTAATATAAATATAAACAAATTCGTAGTATCAAATGGGGGTAAACTTAAAAATAAACTATTTTAAAATAAAACGTGTTTTTTCTTTAAATTTCATTCAAGTCTTGTTTATCAAGATTTAACATAACTATATGTGGTATCGTTCGAAAGAGTATTTAATTATCTATAAGAATATATATAAATAATATCAATTATGTTTAACTTTAATGAAATATATTAAAAAATCTGATTGGTCGGAAACTTTTTGGTGTCACTGTAAACCCTACGCTAATCGCAAAGAAAAAGAAAAGCTTTGTAAAAGACTCAATTAAGTTTTAAAAAAATCACAAATTGGCTAATAAATAGGCAAAAAACATGTAAACCTTAACAGAATAACAATAAAGAATAAAATGACTTTAAACGAATTTTTTATCAATAAAAATCAAAAACCAAGTAAAATTGATATTAAACAACTTCAATTGTCAACATGTCTAACAAGGAAAAAATTGTTATCTTGGTTTGCATATAAAAGATATATTTGCAAAAAGGAATCTATTTTTTTTAAAAATTAATTTAAACTTCTATTTTAAATAAAACCTTTGAAAATATCTATATTCATTTTAAAGTTTATTTTCGAAAAATCAATAAAAAAATCTCTTTTAAAGAAAAAAAGTTTATTTCAATTTAATAATATCAAAAAAAATTATAATTATTTTAACAATATGGAAAAAAACTAAAAAAATAATTAATTTTATAATTCTAAAAACTCCCATCCCATTGAACAATCCACTTATAAAAGAATTAATACAGTGTCTTTATGATTGAGAGCTTTTACTGCAGAAATCTCGTAATAAAATCGTTTAATGCCTTTAATTTTTTTTTTAAAGTTTTAATTTAATTTTTTTTTAATTTAAAATCTTACATTCCAAACTGATAATCTATTTTCACAATATTTTTTTGAAAAATCAAAAAAACTTTTTTCTTGATTGTATTAGCAATTTTGGTAGTCTTATTCAATCGATTTATATTTCTTTAAAATACCTTCAACAAACATTATTGTGTACAATAAAAAAAAAGTAAAAAACCATCGTCTCGTCAAAATTTTTCTTATAACTCTAAGAAAATAATTTCTTTTAATTAAATTTTTTCGATGTATAATCTTTCCAAACTCTTTTTTATTCTCAAACCATCTTACTTCAATAAGTTCATTATCAACAATTGACCATTCAATTATAAAGATGGAAATTAAAATTAATATAAAAGGAAATACCATCAGTTCTTTGAAAATAAATTTTTTCAAAATTCATTTTATTAAAAATAAATATTGTTTTAATGCATTAAAATTGAATTAAAAATAATACGATTTAAAATAGATTTTGATTTTGGATGAATATTCATTAAAAACAAAACTAATGTAAAGTTAGTTTAGTAAAAAAATGTTTTTTTTAAGATCCAATTTGGATACTTTGGCTTTAGAATTAGTAATTTTTTTTTTTTTTGCAGATAAGATTTTTTAAAAGCTAGAAAAATATCTGATTTTTAAAATTTTTTAACAAAGGGTTCATTTTAAAAAAATGGGCAACATTTTAATGCAAATCGTCTAAAGCTCTTTAGATGTTCAAAATCATTTGAACGCTCTACCTCAGTAGAAGATTGAATTAATTCTTTATTGATTTAAGATTGAGTCTCAGGTCTTCTATTATTTTTTTTAATCGAATTATCTTTTCTTCCTAAGAGCAAAAAATGCTTTTTAATTTTTTATTTTTGGGATTTTGTGGAGAATTTTCGTATCTTTAAAAATTTTTTTTTAAAAAATATTTTTGGTTTAATAGATAATTTACTGACGTATACTGTTTCTTATTTTGTGTTAATATTTCCACTTCCGTTGCAACTATCAGATGGACATTTATTATTTTTATTCGAAATTATTTCAATTTGAAAATTTGAATTTTCTCATATAATTTTTAAAATAATTTTTAAGAATTAAATTGTTGTTTATTTAGATTCTTTAATTTTTTAAGCTTTATACCTTGGTTATTACAATTTTTTAATTTTTCAAATTGATTATTGACTGACTCAAATCAATTTTTAAAACATTCAGTTGATTTTTAATTAAAATGTATTTTTTCTGGGATTCTATTAACTCTTCTTGTATCTTAGATATTTCACTGTTTTTTTTGCTCTATTTGTTTAAATGCAGTTTCTATTTATTTTTTCATTGATATTGCTTGATTTTGTTTAAGTTGGGTAATCTATTTTTACTCATTTTGTTCTATTTTTCAAGTTAATTTTAAATCATACATTTTAATTTATTTTATTACCTTCATTCTATTTATTTGTCAATATTTAAAATTCTTTATTAATAGCTTCTAATATTTTAACATCTTGAAGCTCATTTTGAATTAAAAGTACCTCATTGCATTTTTTTTCATATCTTTCTATTGATACATCATTGCCTAAAATATAATTAATAAGAATTACTTTTTAAATAAAATAATCATATTAAAAAAAAAAACCTTTATTAAATTTTTCTCTTAAATTTTCAACTTAAGAGAAAGTTAGCAGTTAGAAGTGCAAAGGTGATTTTCTTTAAGATAGAGCTCTGTTTTTACTTCTTGTAGCTCTTTTAAATTAAATGATAATTCATTACATTTCTTCTCATAATTCTTTTTTCCTTGATTTTTGATTTTATTAATTTCATTATAATAAAATTCAGAAAAAAATAAATAAATTTTGACTAAAATACCTTCATTATTTTTGTTTTGTAATATCAAAACCTCTTTTTTTGCTGCTTCTAATTTCTTTTTTTAATGCTAAAAGAAGAGTTTGTTTAAGATCTGCATCTTTTTTAGCTTCTAAAAACTCATTTTGAATTCGTGCTTCTTGGTTTTTCAAATTATTTCGTTCTAAATTTTTAAGTTCAGTAACTTTGATTAATTAATTATTTTTAGTTTTTTAGACTTTACCTTCATTATTGTTATTTTTTAATATTTTAACTTGTTTTTTTGTTTCATCAAGTTCTTGATTTTTAATTTCAATTTGTTTGTTTAATATCTGAACGTTTTTATTAAAATCAATGGTAATTTTTTCAACTTGATGCGCAAAATTAAAACGGTCACAATTTCTCACTTAAAATTGAATAAGATACATTTTATTTATCTATAATATCTTTAATAATTAATATTTACTTTTTCGAAGTCTTGATTTATATTAATGATTTTTGTTTCAAAATCTTTTTTAAGATTTTCATTTATTTGACTTGAATAATCTAATTTATTAATCAAATTGTTTACATCTTAAGAGAGATTAAAATTAAAAATTCAAATATTAAATGAAAATAAAGCTTAAAAATCACCTTTTTTAATTTTTTCTATTTCTTTTTTATTTTGGTCAAATTCATATTCTGATTCAAGTGAAAAATTGTTTTGGCTGTCTATTGTTTCTTTTTTTAATTCGGAAATGGTATTATTTAAATCACTTAAAGTCTTCATTTGAATTCTATATTCTTCTAACAACTTATGATGTTCAGAATTTAAAATTTGATAATCTTGTCTTAGATTCTCAAATTTGATTTCGGTTTTTATTAAGTCCTCTTTATATTTTTGTGACTCTTTTTCAAAAACTTCCTGTTCCTTATCAAAGTCCATTGAAATTTCTTTTACAAAATTTTTTTCATTTTTAATGCGAAACTAAAAATTTTAAAATTAAATTATTTTAAAAAAAATGCTAACTTTAAATTTATACTTCTAAGTTGTGTACTTGTAGATTGAGATCATTAATGATTGATTGATATTGTTTAATTTCATTATTGTGTTCCGAATTATTTTTTTGTATCAAATCATGTATTTCCTTTAGATTTTTTTGACTAAATATCGAATTTTTGTAATTGTGATTTAAAATTGAATCATCGTAACTAAAATTATCGATAGATTCAAGCTGCTGAGAAGTCATTTCTCTTATTTCAAATTGATTATTTTCTTTTAGTATCTCATGAGGCATTTCATCATCTTCTAATAACTTATGAGGCAGTTCACCATTTTCTTCAGATAACTTATTACTTGCTGCATTAATTTTTTTAACCATACGATCATTTAATGGCAAGTTTTTATTCCTCATGTTTTTAAACCAATTCTAGTTATAATTAATTTAATCTTTTTTTTAAAAATATAAAATAATAATTAAAAACTCACAATTATTTGTTGCTTTTTGAATTTTCCATTAAAAGTCATATAAATTTTTTCAATTTCCCGTTTTTCGGGGTTTTGGTTAGTTTCGAAGATTTGTTTTAGATGTGATATTTCGTTTGTGTTAAAAATGCTCTTTGGACCTCTCTTTTTTTTCTTCTGTGAATTTAATTCATTAGCTGGTATTTCTAAATTTTTTTTTAAGACACTTGAAAATTTGTTTTTCCTATTGTTTAAACCTTTTGTTTCAGAAGTTAAGCATATTCTAAAAGACTCTCAACAGCTGTTACAAAACTTCAATGATATTTATATCTCGAAGAAACCGTTTATTTATTATATGGATTTCGAATCGTTATATACGAATATTTTACCACATCATGCGATTGTAATAATTTGTGATTTTATGATGTCTAGACTTAAAAGTGAGCATTTAGATATTAATGCGTTATATTGTCTGTTGAATATTATTTTCAAATACAAAATATTTCGTTTTAAAAATAAAATTTTTAAAAAAATTGTCGGCATTGTGATAGGTTGTAAATGTGGACCTTCTTTGGCTAATTTATATCTTTACATTTTGGAGCAAAAATGGTTAACAATTCATCGACCGATAGGATATTATAGGTTTATTGATGATATTTTTATTATTTCATATGATAAAACTAATTTACAAAATTTTATTAGAACTTTTATTTATTTAAAATTAAATATTGTATTAAATGATTATGTGAATTTTCTTGATCTAATGATTTCTTATGATAATTTTTTGTGTAAATTAAAATTTAAATTATTTATTAGCCTACAAATAATGGTTCTTATCTAATACCATATTCTAATCATCCTAATTTTATATTTGTAAATATACCTAAATCTTTAATTTTAAGAATTAGAAAGATTTGTACTTCTTTTATTGATTATTTATTTTTTTCTTGTAAACTTATTCAAAACTTAATTCATATTTTAATTTTGATTAATTTTTCAAGATAATACAAACCCTGTTTTGCCAGTAAAAGGTAAAATTAAAACAAAAACTTAATAATCAATTAGTACCAATTGTTAAAACAAATCAAATTAATTTAGACGATGAATCACTAATTGATAATCAAACAATAACTTTGTTGGCGAGTGAGAATGCAGATAATATACAGTTTCATATTAAAGCAGAATTGTCTTCTCCATATTTTATTATACCACTTAATGGTACATCTATTTAGGGAACACTTTCCCATCAAAGTTGCTGATCGATAAAAAACCAATAATTATCGATAAGCTCATTCAAATACGATATTATATCGTATTTTTGTCATTTAATTTTCAAATTTTTCAAATTTATTTAATTTAAAATGTATTATCATTATATTATCATTTTTTATTTTTCTATAATATTTTCTATTACAGACTAAATTTTTGGGTTCGCTGGCATTATTCAAAAAAAAAATTATATTAAAAAAAATTATTTTTGAATTCGTAAAAAAAAAATTTAAATAGTTCAAGAATATATTTGAATTGATTAAAAAAACTGAACTGGTAAGAATAATAAATAAGATCAAGTGTTTCAAAGGGTTTAAATGCACAAGAACAATTTCAAATCAATTTTTATATAAAAATGACACTATTTTTTAAACATTTTATTGTTTTATTAATTAATTAATTAAAATAAACAATAACAAACATTTCTTATTGCCAAAAACTTCAATTTAGCAGTCTTTTGAAAAAAACTGTGTTTCTTCAATTATTTGAATGCTAAGTAGTTGAAGAAAAAATGGTTTTCTCTTAAGACGATGAAATAAAGCTAAAAATTACCTAAAAACAATGTTTAAAAAAAAAACCAATATCAAAATCAATTTTATTTTAAATAATGGAAAAAATTTATAACGGAAAATGGATAGGTGATTTGAATGCTTCTGAAATAAGGAAAGCCATAAAAGAATTAGGTGGTAAACAAAGCAAATTATCTAAAAAGAATCGTATGATATTGTTTGATGTAAATTATTATTTTTAAGATATTTTAAAAGTAATTATATTATTTTAAAATTTTTTATTTAGATTTTTAAAGAAAAAGAAAAAGAAGCTCTTGATTATATGAAAGAATTAAATGAATCAAAAAAAAATAAAAAATCTGAAAAAATTAAAAACGTTCGTTTAATTTTTATTTTATATGTTTATTTGAATTTTTAGTAAATAATATTTTTGTTTTTAAGAAAGATCAAGAGCCTTGTTCTTCGAGTTCACCACCGAATGAAGATTTGAACAATTCAAATGGCTAAAAATTGAAAATCTCACTAAAATAAATGAAATTTGCCTTAAAAAAATAATGATGTGTTAAATGAATATATGCATCTAAAAACAATACTCTGTTCTAAAATAAACTATAATTTCTAAAATCAATTTATGTTTCTAAATTCAATTAATATTTTTAAATTCAGTTTGACGATAATCCAACAATTGATTCAGCACTTTGGAAGAGTTCATTTATAGACTAAAATCCCAAATTTAAATTCATTCCTGATTTAGGATATGAACCTTAGGTGCGTTAGTTTCTTTGTAACAGACGTTAGTTTTCAAAATGATTAACTCTTTTAAAAAAATTTTTATAAAAAAATTCCGACTTAAAGATAGATAATAAAAATAAGTTTTATATTACATAATTGTTTTTGAACACTTTAATTGACTTTAGAATCATGTATTGTTTTTAGAATTCTCTATTGATCATAAATCGTATATATTGATTTTAGACAAAATTAAATACGAGCCAATTCAAATCATGTTAATCATTCGGATTTTGACAAACGTAAATTGATGTGTGAATCAAAAAAAAATATATTGCACAGCGGGCTATTTATCTAGGTGCTTTTTAGCTATTTTTCAAATTCACTTGAATTTTGGTCAGAATCGAATAAGACTTCTAAAATTAAACAAATAATTGATGCTAAAATTAAAATTTTTTTTAGGTTATACCTAAAACACGGACTCGGTCTCCGGAAAATGGACTCGCGGACCCGGACTTTTTAATCCCTAAAATACGGACACGGACCCAAAAAAATTTTATCCTAAAACCCGGATACGGACCAGATCAATTTTTTCTAAAATACGGACCCCGGTCTAATTTTTTTAAATTATTAAAATAAAAAATTATTAATAAAATAAAAAGATTTTATTGAAATAAAAAAATAAACGGTTCTAAATTTTCTAAATTTTCTAATAAAACAATAACTTCTAAAATTTAATTTTTTTAACTCTTTTAGGAATTAATTGATTCTTTGTATTTATAATTGAATTTAATGCTTCAAACCCATCTGGGGTAAAATAACTTTTAAACTTAGTAAAATCTATGTTCAAAACACCTATAGGCAATTCTTCTGGTCTAAAAATTAAATGTTCCTCGCAAATTAAATCTTCAAAGCCGAAATCTTTTGATTGAAGCACCAATAACAAAATATTTTTTTGTTTTTTAGTCAAAATTTTAGAAAAATTGCAGTTTACATCTTTTTTTAAAACAGGATTCGACTCCTTCAAGTCTTTTGGTTCTAGAGATTCAGGCATGTAATTTAGTTCTAAATTAATAATTTTAGAATTTAAATTTTCTATTTGATCACCAATTGTAATATCATTTAAATTTGGTTTTGAAGGGATTAATTTATCTTCATCTATATTGTTTCTATACTTTCTTCCACTTTTTTGGTTTTTTTTTTCTTTTAATTTCGTTAATGTTAATTTATTGTTTATTTTTTTTATAGCCGAAACAGCGCCTATACTTAATTGTACAGATATAATATGACAACATTCAGTACCTTCAAAACAAGAACACGATGGTTTTGGATATAATGTTACAATGAAAATCTTATTATTCTCATCTCTTATGTTAAAACACCCCATTTGTGGACTAAACTGTATCAGACCTTTTTCAACAAAATATTTAGCCCTAATAATTTTAGAGCTTCTCGAAATTTCTTGTTTTTCTTTTGAATCCGAACTCTCAGGTTCAGATGGGCTAGTAGAGTTAGATGAAGATTCAGATGAAGATTCAAAACTTGATGCGTGCTTTCAAATTTCCGGTCATGAAACATATAAACAACAGGAACAACTGGCTCTTTACATAATAAAGTATGTTTAATCAAAAATACCGACATATAAAAATCACCTATGTTAAAAGTTGTATCATAACAACACATTAAAGTTTTTGAGGATGTGTAAATCATCGCATTTATCTCTTCTACTAAAAGTTTGTCATAAGCTGTCACAATTAAATCTGGAGCTGTTGAAATGGAATTGATGAAATCTAAGTCTTTAAATAAAAGCTGAGTTGCACATATCTCATCTAAATAAATTCTTCTATTTCGATTTGCAAAGTATTTCATGTTTTGTAACTGTTTTAAATTTCGTGCTTTATGCTGATTTTCTTTATAAACAAGATTTGGATTTTGAAATTTTACTTCGCCGCGTAACTCTCTCAATACAGTTTTTGATGTTTGAAAATAGATTTTGTTTTTATCTTTTGAATGACTATGTGCTGATGGAACATATTCTTTTTCATCTCCGATGTATTGTACAATTACTGGTGTTATTACATTAGGTAATGTGTGAACATATTTTACAAATTTTTTACTCGTGGTTGGCCCATTTTTAATTAAATGATAAATTCTATATATTTGAGGTTGCCCATTTTCAACATTTTTTTGAGTCAACTTTTGACCATTATTTTGCCATAAATAATTATTATATTTCCAATCATCTATTATAAAAATTATTGGTTTATAAATTTATTATTTATTTTTTTAATTAATGTTTACCAGGCTTATTTTTGTTGAAAAAAATATAAATTTCACCTCCTTTTGGTAGATTTAGTGTTTCTGTATATTTGCCTTTAGTAAAATCAAAATTTGACAATATATTAAATGCTTCATTGATACTTAAAGAATCGTTAGATTGTCTGAACAAATTATTATTTTTAAATCTTTAAATTTTTTTAAAATTAATTTTTTAAATATTTATTGAAATAAAGATTTTTTCTAAGCTTACTTGTTATTTTCAAGAGATTTTGATAAATCGGATGTTTCATTCATTTTTTTGAGTGACGCTTTTAAATTAATTTCAATTTTTATTATTTTTATACTATTTTCTTTAGCTTAAGTTTTTTTTTTAATTGTATTAAATACATGTAAATAATATTTTGATTAATATGTTAATATTTATAATGAATCTATTTTAGTCTTTTTTTAATTATTTTTTTAAAAGTTAGTATTTTAGTAATTTGAAAATTCCGTAGTCCGTATTTTAGAAACAAACTTTTTTTTGGGTCCGTGTCCGTATTTTAGGGATTAAAAAGTCCGGGTCCGCGAGTCCATTTTCCGGAGTCCGGGTCCGCGAGTCCATTTTCCGGAGTCCGAGTCCGTGTTTTAGGTATAACCTTTTTTTTAAATTCAAATGGTTTTTATTAGAGTAATTTGAATTTGTTCATTTACATGATGTTAAAAAAAATCTTTGATCTATAAACTTTTTTAAAAGAGCTTACTCGGAAGTGAATACAACTCGGAAGATTTTTCAAATCCGAATTCTATAATTAATATAATGATTGAAAGAAGCGAGGACGATCCAGTGCTCTAAATTTAGATAAGTCTCAAAAAATAAAAAAATTATTCAGTTAAGCTTTTATTCAAAAAAATTTAAATAAAATAAATTTATTAAAGACACAAACTGAAACAGAAGCTTCTTTGAGTAAAGCAATTCAATTTTACCAAGAAAAAGAAGTTGTAATAATTTTTAAAGAGGATGGAAAAAATTATGCTGAAGTAAAATGAAAGCCAATCGATGGCAAAAATTATGAAAAGTAATCTTAAAATATTTTTAAATATTTTAAAAAAAAATTTAAAAGTACGTGTGAATCATTATCTCTTCTAAGCGCTCCAGATTTGATTTAAAGCTATTTGAAATTAAAAAAAAGAAAATTAAACTTTCTCCAAAAAGAAAGCCAATTTCTGGTAAATTGGTGGGAGTAAAAGATTTGAAATTCCCAGATTTAGTGGATAAAGTTTATACTTTGGTCGGTAAAGGCCCAAAAAATGTAAAAGAATAAAACATTTTTTTTTTATATTAAATGATGAAATAAAAATTAAAAAAAAATTATTTATTTCAATTATAAATTAATCAATTAAAAATAAATTTAAAATCACTTGCAACATCTTGAAGCAACTCTTCTTCTAATATTTATTTAAATTAAAAAAAAATTACAAATCAAATTTTTTTTTGAAAAATCTTAATAATATTGTGATGATCATGCAAACTAATGCAAATTAATTTTTATTTTTTTTTGTCTTTTTTTATTTAAACTTTTAATTTACTTAAATTTGCTATTTAAAATAGCGTTTATAAGCTAAAAAGCACTTAAGCTTGGATTGTATAATATTATGAATAGTTAGATTAATGATGAATAGCTAAATTAATACAAGGTAAAACTTGTCTATAAATCGACAGCAAATTATGAAATAAATTTGGTGTTAGTTTTAGTATATGAAGTATTAGTAGTAAGAGATTTAACTTATTTAGCTAGTTACGCTTTAGTTAAGGATTTAGTTTTAGACGTAGTAATAACATTCGAAACTATTTATTTATTATTTTATTTATTTGCAAAACTTCAAGACGCTAACCACTTTAACACCAATATAAACAATTCACAAAACTTTCCATTTACACAACAACAGCATGTATTAAACATAAAAGCACTATTCGAGTTTACATTTAACCTACAAAAAAGCTAAAAACATCAAAAAATCTTTATAAAATGCACCAAAAGTTGTTTGTCGATTATCGACCTATTTTTAATAGCGTGGCGCTATTAAATAATTTAAAATAAAAGAAAAATAAAGTTTTATTTAAATTTCTTTATTTCTTCTATATTAAACTCTCTTCCAAAACTTTTATATAATAATAAATAACAAATATTTATACTGGTTTGTTCTCTGGGTTAGGTCCCTGGTGTCTGGGGTGTTACATTTCTCCCCCGGCCATAGAAGACATCTCCTGATGTCCGGTGCCAAGTAACCTGGTCCAGAAGAACAAACTAGATAAAGAAAGACAAAAAAAAAAAAAAAAAAACCAATAACAAAATAAAACAAAAACAAACAACAAAACAAAAATAACTGACAAAAACAAAAATTAACATAAAAACCAAAAAAAAAATAAAAAAAATAAAATAAACTAAAAAAACAAAAACAAACTAAAAATAAAAAAAATAACGGAAGAAAACTAGGCCTGTTCCTCGACACTCTCTCTATCTATTACCTCGAACTCACTCTCCGTTGTCGTTGCTCTCTTCAGATCTACCACCGAACTAGCCGCACTGGCCCGATTCAAAAGCCGTCACCGCTCCCTATACAAACTGTTGAAAACGTGGTCGGAATCCAATTTGACTATGACCTTCGGGTAAATATTAATAGTTGGTGCAGTCATAGTCTTTGATACACGTTCCGGGGCTGGTGCTGAGGACGCATTGTTGTTGTAGCTTTGATCATCAATTGTTTGGCTGGATTGATCCATCATAGTTTTGAGGGGTGGTGTCGGTAAATCACCCGCATAGTAAATATGGGTCGGTGGTGGCATCGGAGACGTGTCAAGGGGAACCGCCAGTTTATGTTCGTCTTCGGGGTAGGCCCGATAACTTTTCTTATTAATGGTGCGGGTGTTGATGAGGTCTAGGAGCCAGGGGTTGTAAAACGGGAAAGCCATGCTGAGAAACAGCGAAATATGGCCCCGCTTAATTTTAGACGAGACCGCACGAACACGTGCTAAGCCACCTCGCTCCCGCGCTCCGTTTTGACGGAGAAAATCTAACAACACCGCTTTCTCATCGAAGTCGTCCTTTAAATAGTCGACTCGAAGCTCCATTGGTGCTGTGCCATATCTAAAAGTTGCCATTCTGGTTCTAAAAAACAATAAAAAAAACAAAAAAAATAAAAATAAATTTTAACAAAATTTAAAATTAACAAAAAAATAAAAACAGTATAAAATTTTCTAGATATTTATAAGTTATATAAGTATTTGTAAATATGTCATCATAATAGTCTTAAAAAATAAAAAATAAGAATTTAAGAACGTGTTAAAAATAAAACGAATTAGTTGGATATAACGATTAATATCCAAAACGATCAGGGGGTTTTCGGATTCTGATCGGTCTTTTAGACACATCTTCGTCCACTAAATCTTTTATTTGATTTTGTAGGTAATAATTTGGTTGAAAAGCAATAGTGTCACTATCAGTATCAGTGTTTTGGTTTAGTGTTGATTCTTGTAAATCAAGATAATTTTCATCTGTCCAGTACTGGTCGTACTCTTGGTTATTATCTTCTTTGTCCCCAAGTTCATCGTCAAGATTGCCAGCTGGTTCAGGTAACGCTTGATCAACCGTAGGATTTTCTTGCGGAGGTTTGGCAATGGGGCTGTTGGTTCCACTAATGTTGGATAGTTTTGACTCATCGATAAAAGAATCATAACGTGTGTTTACAGGTGGGCTGAAACATCTTTTGAGTTTATTAGCATGAACCATTTTCTGTTTGCCCTTCCAATCTGGTTTGATCCAGTAATTATGTTCTCCTTGTTTCTTAATTACGGTGTAAGGAAGTGAAATATCATTTACATCGTTTAAGGAGTCAGCCCGAGATAAACGCTTATTTTCTGGGGTTCTCAAACTGGTATCGCCTTCAATTGAATAAGTCCGAGCAAAACCGAAACCAGGCAGACGACTAACAGTAAGCACAACAACGCTACCAGAACACCAAATCTTTCAAAAAGCCACCACAGCATAAACGATAACATACCACCGAGGTTCAACCACACGACAACCTTTCCTAAAAGATCCATAAAATTCAAAAACATAAATCTAAAAACGTGGTATCTTTAATTTCGGCTCAACCGTAGTTGAAGACAAAACTAATCCGCTATCACCAATTTAATAGCGTGGCGCTATTAAATAATTTAAAATAAAAGAAAAATAAAGTTTTATTTAAATTTCTTTATTTCTTCTATATTAAACTCTCTTTCAAAACTTTTATATAATAATAAAATAACAAATATTTATACTGGTTTGTTCTCTGGGTTAGGTCCCTGGTGTCTGGGGTGTTACATATTATTATTTTAAATTTTGACAAAACATAAAAAAAAAATTATACCAGCGTGTAGAGCTCGGCGAGTAGGTAGAGGGAAAAATATGAAACGTCTATGTTTCTACTCGGTTCAGTAGATATTCGTATTAACGATTTTTACCGTAGAAATACCGTCAAAAATCAAGAGTTTTTCTTATTTAGATTTATGTGCTGATTACGAATATTATATTAGTTGTTACTCAACTCTTACTGTTTATTAGATATTACTTGAAATAAGTTGAGAAATTTTAGAATAGTTACGACATGTCTATATTTAAGTATTTCATTATGTTATAATCTTTTAATGATCTTAAATGATAGCAAATCAATTTCTCTATGATTCAATCAAAAAATACTTTTATGCACAATTGCCCGCCTTAATACTTATTAAAATCACTACTTAATATAGACTATATGTAGATAGTAGCTAAAAATAGGCCTAAAAAATTTAGTTAATTTTAGGTTCCTGATTTGAATATTATATTATTCTTAGTATTTGACCAAGTTATAATCAGAAATTGACCTATTAAGTTGACTAAGTGTGATTTAAAGTTTATATAAATTGCAGCAAACTTTGCTGTGATAGGGCTATTATTTTTTGATATTTGGGCAAAACATGAAAAAAAATATACCATCGTGTAGAACTCGAAAAGTTATTTATGGGAAAAATATGTCTATGCGGAAACTCAGTTCCCGAGATAGAAAATTAAGGGTTTTTCGGTTGAAATACCGTCAAAAATCGTGTAGGAATAAGGAGGAGATACACATGGCCTACTTATAAGAGAGCTAAACATTTTAAAAAACCAATATATAGTATCGAATGAAACGTTGTTAATAAATATAGACTTAAAAAAATTTAAAGTGAATTTTTTATTAATATTTTTGTCAATATTATCAAGTGAAAAATATCAAAATTACTTAATTTTATGGGCTGATTACGAATATGACATTAGTTATTAGCCGACTCTTACTTTTAATAAGATATGTCCTATAATATCTGAATAAAAATTTTATTTTGGCTACGATGGGTTAATTTTATGAAAATTAATTGACGTTTATTCTATTTGTAAGAATTTAATTTGCTTTTGATCTGAAAATAGTTTTAAATATTAGATAATTTTATAACTTACATTAATGTTTGAAAAATGAAATATGTCGATATATCACTGACCTATAAGGAAGACATTTATATAAAATTATTTATACGTAGAGTTGATGAATTATGATAATTTTTTAGCAACTTATTTTTTAGAATTTAATCAAAAATTATGTATTAATATGTGTATTTCACTAGATGTTTATTGGATTAAAGCCTATAAAGTTAAAAATAAAAATTTAATAATAAAAATATTGCCAGCTTGTTAAGCTGTATACATAATACATTATTTATTTGGTGGTATCAGAAGCTTTTATAAGATTCAGTTTTTAATCAATAAAACTGTTAATAAGTAAATATTAATACATTGAAATAATGAAATCAAAGTCGTAAATTCTTAATTTTTTATATTTACTCCATAATCACTTCCTTAGAAAAAAAAGTATTCACTATGTTTTAGATTTTTTATTTAATATTTTTAAGTAATTTTATCTATATATATAATTGCGGTGTGCTAATCGATTCTTTATATATAATTGCGGTGTGCTAATCTATGTTTTAAGCATTGCTATCTTTTGATTGGAGCGTGCTAAAATTGCACACGATAGCTCATTCGATAGCCCTTGACGCATAGGGTTGCAGAAAAATAGTAAGAAGCTATATCCTTATTGTCTTGGTGGTACTACAGCTGCTCAAAATTGGCAAATTTTTGGTAAAATATTGGAATAATAAAAAATGATATACTTTTTAATGTTTAATATATACTTTTTAATGTTTAATCTAATAAAACAGACTGCGCTGAATCATAATATATGCTTGGTTTTAATGTGTGACGTATACCTGTTGAGATATTACAGGTAAAAGGTGATTAAAAATTGTATAAATCGGTTACTTTGAGTTGAAATAGATATGATCTGTATATTATTTTAAGACCTGAAAATTTAGTATAATATACTCTAAAGTATGAGGAATAAGAAAATAATAAGCATAGGCTATATCCTAAATCACATGAAGAGTTATATCTTTTCAATAACAGTCCAGACCTTAATTGCATCGAAAATCTGTGGAGTTGGCTTGACCGACAGATCGCTAAAGTTGGACCAAGATCTTTAGAAGAATTAAAAAATCTTGTACCTGAAATCTTAAATCAATTCCCAAAAAGTATCCTAGAAAATCTAGTGGATTCAAAGCCAAAAAGAATTAATGAGTGCCTAAAAAATAAAGGTGGTATGACAAGATACTAACTAACTATTGATAAAAAATTAAATCGTTCTTTAACTTTTTCACAATACTGTAAATCACACATTAATATTGAGTTGTGCTCTTTTTTGAGTTCAATGAAATATTTATTTGATTATGTGTGTAAAGGAAATGACAGAGCAAGTATTCGCTTACACGGCTTGAACAATGTTATACCATTTCATTTGCCAGCAGAACAAGTAGAACAGCCAGAACAAACAGCTAATAATGTAATTACAAGCAATAATAACAATGATGAAATACATGAAAACGATAATTATGATGTATATGTAAATCTACCAACGGATACAAATGTTCAAAATACGGAGAATTATGATGAAATTAATGATTATGAAAGTAAATAATCATTTAATTAAAATTTAATTAAATATAACTAAATTTAAATGTAATTACTCAAAAGAAAGGCGATATGTTAGTTCAATTGAGGCATTTGACAAAATTATAAGTAATAAAAGATTGGATATGTCTCATACCATTTATCGTATGCAAATTCATATGCCAAATCGCCAAAATATTGTATTTAGATCAAATTGACCAGTTAACAAACGCCGAACCTCGAAATACAATGCATATTATTTATTGAACAATCAAGATCAGAATGCATGAAGATTTGTATGAAGAGATAACATTTTGTATACAATGAACGTACACACGAGTGGACCAGAAGAGAAAGAGGACATGAATCAGTGTTATCAAGAATGTATTTCATACATCCTTCAAATACCGAATTGTATCATCTAAAATTGTTATTATTAAATAAACGAGGCGCTAAATCATTTCAGGATTTGTGTAAAGTAAATCAAATTCAATATAATTCGTTAACTGCTGCTATGAATCTAATCGAAAATAATAATCACTGGATAGAAGTTCTTGAAGAAATAGTTTCAAATGAATTGCCATATAAGATTAGGTTTCTTTTTGCTTCAATTTTAGTGCATAACAATCCTCAAAATCCAAGCGCTTATAGATTGTGGCTACGATTTGGTTCAAGCATGAGTGAGGATTATTTACAATGTGATCCTTTGGAAATATTAATTCAAAATTTAAAGAAAATAATAATTAAAAAAAATTAAAAAATTTTAACAATTTAGCATATACAACACTTATTTAATGGTTATGGTAAAACAATGGAAGAATATCGTTTGCCCTTACCTGATGAGAGAGGAAACATGTGGAGGATAAGAATTCATCGAAATCAAGATGACTTGACCAACGAACAACATTCATCAATTGCAAACCATTTGTATGAATTACTAAATCAAGATCAATTGGTAAGAAACACATTTAATTTAAAAATATTTATTGGTCGTTTTATAATTTTCCTTTACCTTAAATTAATTTAATAATTAAAGAATGTATATGAGGCTATTATGTGTGATATCAATAACACTGATAATTATAGCATAAAATGTAAATTTATAGATGGACCTGGTGGTACCGGAAAAACATTTTTGATAAATGTAATTTTATATTATTAATTTTATAAGTAATTTGAATAAATAAAAATTTCGATATTTTAGGCATTATATCATAGGCTACGTGAGTTAAATTACGAAGTGATTTCAACTGCATTTACAGGTATTTCAGCTTCTTTATTGATTGGAGGTGGACAAACAATACATTCAAGGTTTAAGATACCAATCCCAACTAATTTAGATTCAGTTAGTAAAATTGAGATGCAATCTGTTCATGCCCGACAAATAAGAAATGCAAAACTATTAATAATCGATGAAGCATCGATGGTTTATCATGCTTGAATGTTTGGATCGATTATACAAAGATTTGACAGGTATCAGAAATATACCATTTGGTGGTAAATGTGTACTCTTAACAGGTGATTTTAGACAATGTGGTCCGATTTCTGTAAATGAAACAATCGAATCATGTGTACAACTTTCTCTAAAAAATTCAGATCTTTGGAATTATTTCGAAAAATTGAAACTAACAGAATATGTTCGTGCTGAGTCTAATGAAATTGAATTGAAATCATGGCTAATGAATATTGGTGATGGAAAATCTAAAGTTTATGATGGCAGATACATGATACGTATACCAGATCGTATAGTTTGTCATACAAATATTGTTGACCAAGTTTTTTGTTTTTGACAATTAGATTTGAATGAACAAAATCGTCTAAACAATGTAATTTTATGTCCTACCAACAAAGATTCACTTGAAATAAATGAAGTGATATTAAACCGTTTAAACGGAGAATTTAAAGAATACTTATCAACAACTAAAGTAATTTATAGAAATCAACGAGAAGCTGATAATATGTACCCGATAAATGATGCGCAAAGAATAACACCAAATCAGTTTCCACCACACAGGCTAAGATTAAAAATAGGTGCAATTATTATCTTATTACAAAATTGGTCTATAGCCGAAGGTTTATGTAATGGTACTCGACTAAGAGTTGTTCAGTGTATGACACATTCAATCAAGTGTTCAATATTGACAGGTCCAAATGCTGGACAAGAATACATATTTTGTAGAAAAAAATTCACAACGAATGAAAATGATCCAAAAATAAACATGGAAAGATTAAAATTTCCATTTAGATTAGCTTTTTCGATGACCATTAATAAATCGCAAGAACAAACTTTCAACAAAGTTGGTTTATTATTACGTCAACCAGTTTTTTCTCATGGTCAATTATATGTCGCCGCTTCGGGGGTGTCAAGATTCGATAATTTTAGTATATTAATAGAAAATCATCAGATTGGAATGTATAGACAAGGAGAACTACAAGGATATGATCCTGATGGTGGTTTTTATACCAAAAACGTTGTTTATAGACAATTATTAAATTAAATATATTTTATTTGTATTTAAAAAATTTAATTAAATAAAATATAATAAAAAAATATTTAATATCTTTTATTTTTTTAAAAACTAAAAACTAATTAGACAGACATTCGGGGTTATGTTCGCTTTGGACGAACAAATTCCTTCCGATTAATCTTTCAATTTCATAAATTCAATTATTTATTTAAATATAACCCAATAATCATCAATTAATTAAATTCGTTTTGATTTAAATTAAAGTTTTAGTTAGTAAGATAACTAATTAATAATAGATTGATTTGTTTAAAAAATATTGACGTCAAAAAAGAAATCCAATGATTCTTAAATTAATTACTTTTTAATATAAAATGTTTTAAGATGAAAAAATTCTTTAGCATTTAATTCAAAGTTTATTTATTTTTTTATTATTATTATTATTATAAATTTTTTCAAATAGTATAAAATATAATATTTTTTTACATATATATAGTATTTATATGCCAAAAAGAGCTCAAATCGGAGGGCTAGAGGCTTTTCTAAATGCGTCAGCATTTCTATTTTGAAAATAAAAAATTAAATCCAATTTTTAAATTTGGTATTTTATTTTTGATTTTTTTTAATTTTTCAGCTAGTTTACTTATAACAAATATCATAAAGTAACGATATGTCCATTTTAGAAAAATATATTACCGTATAGGCCAAAAAGATTGTCTGCATAATTATATTCAAAAAGTAACTATGCGTTGACCCATATGAGTTCTTAATTCGTATAGAAACAAACTTTGAAGAGTAAGCTTGTGTATTCCGTAAGCAAATGAAGACTTATATACTAAATATAATAATGAATTCTATTCTTCCTATTATTCTACTTCAAAAACAGATTAAATTATTAACTTAAATTTTGAAGATATTGTTATCTATAAGAAATTGTGATATAATTTAAACCGAAACTGATATTTAAAAAAGAATTTTTTCCCTATTAACATTTTCTATAATTTTTTATTTAAACTTTATGTATTTGTTTTTAACTAAACAAGTAATATTTAGGAAAGCAAATAAGTCGAACGTTACCTCAAATCAAATTTTAAATATCAAGCAAACCTGTCCTTTATACTTATAAAAAAAATTGTAAATTCTTTTTATAATATTTTTGTCAATATGTAACAACAAAATGTTGCATTATTTTACAGTTATTGTTAACACTATTCAATCGAATTAGTTTTTTTAACGAAAAAATGTTATAAATTTTTTTAAAAACAATTAAATACTCTAACGTTCTTTAAAAAAAAAGTCAATAATAGTTAATTGATTAATATTTACTA
The DNA here is from genome assembly GCA_021432725.1 of Brachionus angularis. Lineage (NCBI taxonomy): Eukaryota > Metazoa > Rotifera > Eurotatoria > Ploima > Brachionidae > Brachionus > Brachionus angularis. Next base: position 4,656,266 of record JAJVDD010000005.1, read on the forward strand.
AAAATTTGTTTAACATCAAGGAAATTCATTTTTAGCTATTCTGAGAGATAATTTTTCAAAAATTGGTGTATTTAACAATATTTAATTAAAAATTACTTTAATAATTAGATAATTAATCGAGTCTATAAAAATACATTTTGATTTAAAATAAAAAAAAATATGTGTTTCTTTGCGTTAAAATGGCATTCATTGAAATTTGATTAATATAAAATTAAAGTATTATTCTAATCGTGTCTAACAAAAATTCAGAAATAAATTTGCTAGAAACTAGGTAAATGCAAAGCATTTATTAAAAATATCAACTTTATTATGTTTTTTTTATTTTAAATTTGTAACACATCCAGCTAGGTTCAACGAGGTAAATGCAAAGCATTTAGTAAAATATCAACTTAATATTTATTTTATTTAATTAATTATCTATATTCTATCTATTAAAGCTAGTTTAAGTTGACTAAAATTAAGCTAAACAATTATCATCTAAATTTGCCAAATTTAATTGTTTCCAAATCATGTAAATTATTAATATTAATATTTATAAGTTTAAATAATCGTTTTAGAATCAGACGTGCTAAAAACAAAGAAGAACAATATTTGCCAAAAATAACATTTTAGTCTTCAGTTAAATCAATTGATTAATCGTCAATTAAAGACGATTAATCAATTAAAGTAGAATCAATTATTTTTTTAATATTTTAATTAGAAAATATCTTGAATTTATCTTTTAATATATATTTAAGACATGAATTTAATTTACTATCAAATAAAATTTAAACTAATGTCAAAATTTAATTAAAAGCTAGCTAATTCATTAAATCATTATCTAAATAAATAATTTGTTATCAAAGTATATTAAAGGAAAGCTAAAATATTTATCATGATTGCTAAAAAAATAATTAAATTGGCTTCCAAATAAACTTTAAGTGGTATCTTTTTTACATATTAAAAACTGTCAAATATATGTGATAATTCAATCTAAATTACTTAAATATCCTATTTATTCTCCTAAAAAATCTTAAATAAAATAAAAAAATGTCAACATCAGAATCTTTGGTTCCTGATTTTCAAAATGATCCTAACGACACTTTGAACGAAGAAGAAGATTTTGACAAAATCTTAAAGATTAAAACAAGAGGTAAAGGTATTATGAGTTTTTCAAGGAAATAACCTTAGAACAGCTTGATTCAGAATTTAAAGCTACAAAAAACTCAAACAATTTGATCAAAATATTTGAAATAGAAGGTTATAAATTTAAATATCAATACAGAAAAGACACTCAATGTGGCCTTAAATGTTTTTACCGTTGTTCTCCGCCTAATGAAAAATGTGAAGTAACTGCATATATTCTCTTCAAAGAGAATTTAGTTTCATTGTTTTTTTCAGCTCAAGATCATCTGCATGAATTAAACGTCAATAGAGGTATTTCAGAAGATACGAAGAAGCTTATTGAGAAATATTTTAATGCTGGTCTAACAACACCTAAAGGCATTCTCAGAGCTTTGGAACGAGAAGGCTTTCAATGTCCAACTAAAGAACAACTATATAACTATTTATCTCAACTTCGGAAAAATAAATTTGGCAAAACTTGTATTAATATTGTAGATCTAGAGAATTGGTGCCAATCTAGACTTCTAATTCCAGAGCCTTCAGATGTTTATACACCATTCGTTGTTGGATTTGAACATGGACTTAATAATGAAAAATTAGACTCATCAAAATGCAAATTAGACAAGATATTTTTAATCTACAATTGTGCGAAACTGAAAGTATTTTTGACACCGCTCTTAAATTTTTTTTACTGAAATGGCGTCATCTCAATTCACATTTGGTTTGGAATTTTTTAGATTATTTTGAGAATGAATGGTCATCAAACTTGAAAGGTTGGTTTGAAGGCTATGCACCAGGAGTGCCTTCCACAAACAACGCACTTGAAGCTTGGAATTTAGTTATAAAACTAGAAGCTACTTTAAAAAAACGCAACAACCTTGGTCATTTCTTATCTATTATGGAAAATGATATGATTCGCAGATGGTCTTTTGATCGTAATCCTGATTCTCAAAATTTTATAAGATTTAATGATGAATTTCTAATTGATTTACCTTTATATACATCCGCTTACCAATGGAGCTGTACTATAAAATCCGAAAACATTATTAAACATAAAATTTCTAATAACACATATCATTTTACTCATAAAAATATAGATCTGCCTTAAAAACGCTATCTTCAATATCCTTTTTTGTTGAATTTTTTAAAAGTAATATTGATGGCACAATAAGACTACTTGTACCAAAATCTTCAGATGATATTTTTAACGTGATTTCATAAAATGTTTCTAAAATATCCAAAGAATCTTCCAACATTTTTTTATCATCATCATTAATAATTAAATGTTTGTATTTATTTTCTTCTTTAACAATTAAATTTATTAGATCGATATTATTGAAAACCCGTTTAATCATCAAAAATAAACTATTCCATCTTGTTTCAACCTCTTGTGTTATTGCTTCTATTTTTTTGTTATTTTCCTTTTGTTTTTTGGTCAACTCTTCTTTAAAATTGGTTGAATGGTTAAAAAGCGAAACGATTGAACAACATTTTTTTATTGCCTTGTCAAATGATAAAAATTTTGTTCTATTCATTTCTAAAATTGTTTTTATAGATAAATCGACAATTTCTTGTACGATGTATAAGAATTATATTGTTCGGATTCGTTATTATCGATTTCTTCAATATTTGGTAATCTGTCATAATCGATCTCAGGATCTTCCGATTGAGCACTTGCTTTGGTAAAATCTTTAATCGATTTCAGCGACGTTTTTATTATTAAATTTGATATATGTCCAAAACAAGGTATTTGCTCTGAATTTAAATCTTTAACAGTTCGTATCATAGAATTAACGTTGTCTGTTGAAAAAAAACCTATTTTATTTTCTAGTTTGAATTCAGTTAAAATATCTTTTATGTATTGAACTAAATTGTTTGAACTATGACCGCCAAAAATATGTCTAATTGAAAGACAAATTGACTTTAATTTAAGATTTGAGTCGAAAAAATGAGATGTCAAACTTAAATATGAGAAATGTTGTACTGATGTCCAACAATCGGTTGTAAAATTTATTAATTGAACGTTTTCGAATAAATTAATAATTGAATTTTTTTTTCTTATAATACTCATCGTCACACATTTACGCTAATTTATTTCTTGATGGAACTTGAAAATTCGGATTTAAACATTTGCAAAATTTTAAAAAATATTCATTTTCAACACATCTAAAAGGAAGTGAAGCTGAAATGATAAACATCATCAGGAACAAACAACTATCTTCTAACGATTCTTTTAAAACTGCTTCATCTTTGTTGGTACATTCAAATTTATGTTTATTTCTCAAATGAATTACCATTGGACCAGTTGAATCGTCTGCATAAGGATGATTTTAAACATGGCCCATTAGCTGTCTGATGTTGACAAGAAACAAACATTTTTTTTTCTTTTGTTCTTTTGTTTTGTTTCCATTTTTCTTTAAAATAGAGCCAACATTTTGACTTTCTTTTTTTTTTTGCAGGTATTTCATCATCAACAGTTTCCCACTCATGATTGTTTTTATCACTATTTTGTATCAACTGAGTTTAAACTTGTGATTCAATGAGTTGAGTTGGAATTATTTGGATGGCACCATTTTCTTCTTGATTTAGTTCATTATATTCAATCAATATCATTGATCTCGCAGATGTTGTTGGCTGTATACCTGATCTTACACGTTTACTCCGTGAAACATTTTCACTTAATGATGGTGATCTTGGAATTTTCTCAGACATTTATTTAATTTTTCGAAAAAAATAATTGGAAAAAATTTTTTTAAAATTAAAAGTTTTTTTGGTGGTAAATTTGAAATTTGCTTTTAGTATTTATATTAGTTTTTTTTATTATTCAAAATTTCAAAGTAACACGATTTTTTTAAAAAAAAAATTTTGTTTAAAAACAATTCTTAAGCTTGTTATAAAAGCTGGCTTAATTAATTGACTAAGCCAAAAAAACACGATTTTTTACAATATTAAAAAAAAAGATATTAAAAAATGTTTATTGAACCAAAATTGAAATTGAATTGAAATTGAAAAAGATAGTTATTAAATTGAATAATATATTTGATAAGATAACTATTTAGATAATTTTTGGGATAATTGATTAAATATTTTTAATTAAATTTTAATTATTAAGTTAAAAAAGCTCGTCCGAAAATATTAATACCGGACTATGAATTATCAATGAAGAATAATCTTTATGGCATTGCAATTTAAAGTAAGAGGGTGAATCGTTCGGACCAAGTCCTAGCTGGAACCCTAAACCAGCAACCCATCTGGGCTTTACTTTCTTACTTAAGGAACTAGTTTTTATGCCATAAACTAGCTTTTAGTATATTATACAATAACATTTCTTTATATACTTAACAAAGAAAAAAAATAGCAAAAAGTTCTTTTAATTAATTTTTTATTAAATAAAATAAATATAAAAATAAAGCGACATCTATAATAAATATAGTTTTTAAATTAATATTTTTTTTAATATAAATTTTTAATTTATATAAATTTTAATTAACATAATTTTTTTTTAGTATTTCTTTTTTAAATTTTATGTATTAATGTGTGAATTTAATTTTTAAATTTATTTTTTATTTGTTATTTTATTCTTTATTTGTGAATATTTTTTCATATTAGTTTTTTTTTGTAAATTTTTTTTTTTAATAAAATTTTTTAAAAAATATTTTTTTAAGCTAATTTTTTATTTATAAATTTTTTTAATAAAATAAAAAAATACAAACCGGTTACCGGCTAATCTTCCGCTACTGCTACCGGTTACCGGTTGACTCTTCCGCTTACAACTGGTAATCCGCTTTTTTTATAAAGTTATCATCCGCCAGCCAACACTAATAATTAGAGGCAGTAAGTAATTGATCTAAATAAGCAAATTAAAGAAAAAGATAAAATTAATAATAAACCAAATTTAAAAATAGAAAATTTAAATAATATATTATCTCAAAAAGTTAATAACATAGATACAAAGAAAGTCCTTTTTTTTAAGGATTTATATTGTTTATCTAGATGATGCAGATAATTACAATTCCCCTTTAAGGGTTAAATTATCTGCAGATGGTACAAATAAAGGAAAAAATTTAAACCTAATAAATTTTACATTTACTATTCTAAATGAATGTGATAAAGGTAAAACGGCGGGTTTTATAAACCTGACGACTATTGATCGTCACATTCTATGACCAATCACTTTCACGACCAATTATATAATTATATGGTCATGAAAATATTTACCTGGTCATTACTTAATTGGTCTCAAAAAAAAAAAGAAAAATAAACAACTTTTTTGTTTATTAATTAAAAATAATTAAATAATTATTAATTTTTTCTAGTCAATAAAATTAAGTTATATCACATATTTCATGAATACTTTTCCTCTGTTCATTAGACAAACAACTTCTAAAATTGTAAACATTAATTATATTTGTTTTTATACTTGCAACTATAGCCTTAATTGCATCAGAAAATGCTTAGTCATCTACCTCATTTAAATACAAACAAGTACTTTCAATTTTGGATACCATTTCAACCTTTTCTTTAGAATTAATCTCTAAATCATTAATATCTCCATCATTAAGTGTTTCAAAATCATCATCTTATTCAATTTGATCATTGTCGTATCCCTCAATTTCATTTTCATTTTCAACTTTATTTTCTTGATCGGGAGGATATATTTTTGCTATTTCGGTCAAAATAGCCTCAAAAGCTCCGTTACGACTTAAATTTTGGTTATGTCGCCAGACAAATTCATCCAAATACGAATGTAAATAATTATCTGGAAATTATACGATTGGTATTAGGGTTGGTTATCGAACAAAAATGACATGTTCGATAAAATTTGGCTCTTTATCGATACAGATTATACGATATAATAAAAATATTTATTAAATTTTTAAAATCGAAAAGAATTATCGATTTTAAAAATCGAAAAGACCTTTTCGATTTTTTAAATCGAAAAATAAAATTTCGATAATTCGAATCATCGAAATTTTTTTTTAAAAAAAAAATTTAATATAACTTAGTTTTGCTTAAATTTTTTAGTTTAAAATAAACCTAAATTTAATATTTTTTATTTTAAAAAATTTTTTACTCAAATATGTTTAATCAAAATTATGCTGAAAAAAGAAAACGAGAAAAATCTTCTTGGGTCTGGAAATTTATAAAATTTGATGAAGAAAATGGACAAGTTCAATGCACAAAATGTGAATTTAATAGAAAACATAATAATTCTACTACATATTTGAAAAACCATTTAGCTCTTCATGGCATTTATAAAAAATTTACATTTGAAAAAAATAATATGCAGCCGGTTTTTTCTGAAACTGAAAATGAATACAGTGAAAATGAAGAAGAATCAGTTAATAATCACAAAGCAAAAAAGTTAAAATTAAGTAATGGAAAACTAGAAAAAATTAATGAAAAACTTATTGATTTCATTATTCAGACTAATCAACCTTCTAGTTTATTTGAACACAAGTCATTCAAAAATTTTTGTCAAGAATTAAACTCTTCTTATAGTCCGCCATGTAGATTTACATTCAATAACAGCTTTCTTCCTAAAAGAGTATTTATTTATCTTAAGTTAATTTTAATAAAACTAATTTTTTTTTTGAAATTTATAGTTTCAATTTGTAAAATGTTATGTCGAAGCTGAATTAAATGACATTTTGAAATGCTCAATTTCAACAGAAAGTTGGACCTCAATATCTAATGAATCTTTTTTAGGTGTGACTTGTCATTTTGTAACAAAAATGTTTGAATATAAAAGTTTGATATTATGTTTGCATTATTTAAATGATGATCACAACTCGAGGTTTATATTTGAAAAATTAAATGAAATTTTAGAAATTTGGTCAATAAAAGATAAAGTAAATTTTTAAAATTAAAGACATTAATGTTTTAGTTTGTTTACTCTATTAATTCTTAAGTTGATAGCAGCTACTTCGGATTCAGGCGCTAATTTTAAAGCTGCTATAGGAATGTTATCTGACAAAGTTGTAAAAATTCCTTGTGCTGGACATAGATTAAATCTATGTGTTGGTAATATATTTAAGCTTAAAAATATTACTGAAAACAAAGGGAATTATTTTGTTTTTGATATAAATGAAAACGGTGATTTAAGAAAGAAACTAATAAGTTCTGAAGAAAAGGAAGAAATAGAAAAAGATAATAATTCAAAAAGCTATTTAAATAACATAATTAAAAAATGTAAACATTTGGTCGGATCTTTTAAGCATTCTGAATCACTTGAACGAAAACTTAAAGAAACTCAGTTACATTTGAAATACACACATCGTAAAAAACTTATTCAAGACATATGTACTAGATGGGGTAGTACTTATGAACTTTTAATGTCTATTATAATAAACAAAGAAGCGTTGAATACTATGAAATACGATCCATCATGTACATCAATCGCAAACTATGTACCAGGGTATGCTGAATTCGAGGTGATTGAAGAGTTGTGTAATATTTTAGACCCACTTAGAGAACTAACAACTGTGTTATCATCTAGAAATTACCCCTCAATAAGTCATTTGTATCCTACCATATACCATTTTTTAAACCAAGAATTCAATTCAATGATATTTAATAATTTAGAAGTTGAAAGGCTAAAAGAATTACTAATAAATTCAATAAAAAAAAGATTTATTTATCTTTTTAGTAATGATATTTTCAAAGCTATTACTTTTTTAGACCCTGGTTACAAAAAATTCGAATTTATCGATGATTTAAATAAACGTTTGGTAACGATAGAAGAATCTAAAAACTATTTAAGAAGTTATTATTCTTTAAAACTAGACAAAGAGAACATACAGTATATTCAACAAATAGATGCACCTGTTTCTCGTTCTACACCACTTTCTATTTTACCGTCACAAAGCTATTCAAGCACAAATACAAATTCTAATTCATCAAGATCCTTTTCTAATACAGCATCTTCATCTTTGAGTTTTGAATCTAGTCCAATTTCTACTAATGTTAATCAGAACAAAAAGAGAAATCTAATTTCTAAACTTAAGGATTCAAAGTATAATACTGATATTTATGTTACAAATGATTTAGAAAGAGAGCTTAATTTCTATGAAAAACAAGCTGATGTATATCATTCTAGTTGTGATTCAAACGAATTAGGAGATCCTCTTATATTTTATAAACATCATGGAAAAAGTTTACCTATATTATCTGCAATTGTAAGAGAGTTATATAGTATAGCACCAACATCAGTTCCCGCAGAAAGTCTTTTTTCGGTTGCAGGTTTTATTCAAAATGAAGAAAGAAATAGATTAAATCCAAAAAACTTAGAAAAAATAATATTTATTAAACAAAATTCGGCAATAATCAATATTAATAATTAAGATTTTAACTATATTTTAATATTCCTAAATTTTTTTAGTTTAAAAATTTTTTTTTTTAATATAATTGCGATAAATTTTTTTTATAATAAATTTTTTTAAATCGAACAAATTAAACAATATTTTTAATCGATAATTTGTGTCGATAATAAAATCGATTTTGTTTTTCGATAATCAATTAATTTATTTATTAAGACGAAAATTGTCTTTTGAAAACTTGATCGATAAAATAATTTACTAATTATCTATAGTCGAATTTTTATCGTGTTGTTTATCTTTTTCGACAAATTGTTTCAATTATCGATTACAAAATAATCGAACAATATCGATAGATCATTATTCGATATACAACCCTAATTGGTATAGCTCATTTAGATGAGGATTAAAGTGATCTAAAATAGCCTCTATCTTATCATCTCAGTTACAAAAAATAAAAGAGATAACTTTGAATAGTAGAAAATTTAGAATTGAATATTTTTTATGTTCAGTTCAGAAATTTAAATCATTGGCTCTTGTACTTTATTCTGCTTCATCAAATCACCGTTGTATTTGCTGTACTGCCAAAAAAAGTAAATTTTGGAAGATCGAAAAAAACTACTGGATTCTAGATCCAAATTTGCTAGAATAATGCTAGAACACATAAACATCTTTGTTTAGCAAAATTTTTTTATTAGCTTAATAAAAGTATAAAGTGAATAAGTAAGTGTTTTTCTAAATGTAAATAAAGGAAAAGTTTGTAGAGATTTTACTGGGTCTGAAAAAATAAAATATTTATAAATCTAGATATTTCGGATGAGTTTAAAAAAATATTTAGTTAACAAATCATATAAAAACTCACATACACCCTTTTTGTTATATAATTATATTCCAATTAATTCAAAGGAGATTGCGAATTGAAAATTATTTGTATTCGTTTAATTTTTTTTCGGAAACATTGAAGAGACTTTATTTTATTCAAATAAGCTCTTAAATTTAATCATAAAAATCAAATAAAAATAAAATAAAATATTTTTTTTCCAATCAAATGGTTATTTTTTTAACAAATAAAATTATCTGTTTATTTACTCTATTTAATTAAAGCTCATATATCTTCTACTCATTTCCCAAAACTGAATAAAATTATAATAAATTAAAAAGGTTTATGTCCAAAAATACATAAACTTGTCTTCATATGTGAAAACAAAGGTTATCCTAAATCAGCCAAAACTCTGAGCCTTTGATCAACATTAATTAATGTGCAGGTGAAAGTAGTGTAGTAAAGTAGTGTTGGTTTCCGGATAACCGTTTAGTCTCCCGGATAAAAAAGCGGTAGCGGAAGATTAGCCGGTAAGCGGTAGCGGTAGAATAGCCAGTAAGCGGTAGCAGGGGCGGGAGAATTACCAGGAGGTGGTAGGAGTAGAAGTAGCGGTAAAAATAGGTTTAAAGAAAATTAAAAATTAAAGTTTTTTTTGTACTTTTTTATTTTATTAAAAAAATTTATAAATAAAAAATTAGTTTACAACAGTAAACAAAGCTCGCTGAAAATATTAATACCGGACTATGAATTATCAATGAAGAATAATCTTTATGGCATTGCAATTTAAAGTAAGAGGGTGAATCGTTCGGACCAAGTCCTAGCTGGAACCCTAAACCAGCAACCCATCTGGGCTTTACTTTCTTACTTAAGGAACTAGTTTTTATGATATAAACTAGCTTTTAGTATATTATACAATAACATTTCTTTATATACTTAACAAAGAAAAAAAATAGCAAAAAGTTCTTTTAATTAATTTTTTATTAAATAAAATAAATATAAAAATAAAGCGACATCTATAATAAATATAGTTTTTAAATTAATATTTTTTTTAATATAAATTTTTAATTTATATAAATTTTAATTTATATAAATTTTAATTTATATAAATTAAAATTATATTTATAATTTTTTTAGTATTTCCATTTTAAATTTTTGTATATTAATTTGAAAATGTTTTTTTGTAAATTTTAATTTATTTAATTTTTTTTAAATATTTATTTTTTAAATTTTTATACATTAATTTTTTATTTTTAAATTTTATGTATTAATCTAGGAATTTAATTTTTAAATTTATTTTTTTGTAATTTTTTTATTTGTATATTTATTTTTTATTTGTAATTTTACTTTTTATTTGTAATTTTATTTTTTTATTTTGAAAATTTATTTTTTTTAAAATTATTTTTTATTTGTGAATATTTTTTCATATTAGTTTTTTTTTTTAATTTTTATTATAAATAAAATTTTGGTAAATTTTTTTTTTAATAAAATTTTTTAAAAAATATTTTTTCAAATTAATTTTTTATTTATAATTTTTTTTAATAAAATAAAAAAGTACAAAAAAAACTTTAATTTTTAATTTTCTTTAAACCTATTTTTACCGCTTCTTCTACTCCTACCACCTCCTGGTAATTCTCCCGCCCCTGCTACCGCTTACTGGCGATTCTACCGCTACTGCTACCGGATACCGGCTAATCTTCCGCTACTGCTACCGCTTACCGGTTGACTCTTCCGCTTACAACTGGTAATCCGCTTTTTTATCCGAAAGATCTCCCGTTAAATTTCTTCCGGAATCTTCCGGAAAGTTATCATCCGCCAGCCAACACTATTATTTGATAATTTTATTTCATAATTAATATATAATAAAAAAAGTTCAAAAAAATCCAATTCGCTATAAGAATGAATAATATGAGTTGATATGTTATTAAAATATTCTTGGAACGAAAACAACTCTTCATCATAATGTTGATTGAGGTGGTTTTGGTTTAAGTTCTATTTGATAAAATCTACTATTTCTGTTGCCGAAATTTTAATAAGATTAATAAAATCATAAATATTTTAATTTTTTTTTATATATTATTCAGTTTTGAATGAAAGCCTTGCTTAAGAAACCTAGCATTAAAACCCAAATTGCCAATTAAGAAGCATGCACCTACAAAGACCTCACAATGTTTAAAAAAAAAAGCTTAAAAGTGCCTAGCGCTCAAGTTGGAAATTCGGGTAAAAACGGGGGTTATTATTAAAAAACCCAAATAATAAAAACGCATTTTTAATTAAAAAACTTAATTTAGTGCATCATTTTTATTCGATAATTAAAAAATTTTAAAAAATAAATTATAAATTCAGATTAAGATGCGGCGTTTAAAATTAAGAAAATAAAAATTAATTTTTATATTAAAAAAGTTTAAAAATTTAAATTTTAAGTAAAAATACTGTCTTTAAGTTTAAAAACATTATACAATCCATAAACTTAAAGGATATTTTTAATGCTTTTTGTTTTTTCAACCTGGTTTTCTACCTAATCTTTTTCGAATACTGCCATCTTTATTATAAATAAAATTTTTATTTTCTTAATTTTAAACGCCGTATCTTAATCTGAATTTATAATTAATTTTTTAAAATTTTTTAATTATCGATTTGGCAAAGAAAAAATGCAATTCTTAGCATTTAAAACTTAACATTAGTTTTAGTTTTGATAATATATTCTTAGTAAATAATATTTTTTTTTATTTTTATAACATATGAAATCTTTAATTTAAAAAAAAATAAAAATTTTCAATATGAGTTTTGAAAAAGTTTCTTTTAGAAGATCAAATGGTATTTTTTTCTAATTATATTAAAAATATTTAGACTTTTATAAGTTTAGTTTAATTTTAGGATTAATTCGAACAGGATTCTTATGGTCTGTGCATGAAAATGGTCTTATCGAAGTTAGATGGTTTGAACAAAATCAAGAATTCGGAAAGTTATTGAACCGCACAGATTTAATAAGACCAAATATTTTTATAAGAATTTGTCGAAATTTACTTGGAATTCGTATTTTATTTCTGTTTATTTTTATTTTTTATATTTTGATTTCATAAAAAACTAGCTGCGTGGGTTACAAATTTTAAAATAAAAAAATATAAAAAAGTTGACATTTAAATAAATGCTTTGCATTTACCTAGTTCCTAGCAAATTTTTCAGTTTCTGAACTTATTATATTGCTATGATTAATTTTATGGCAACTTGGTTCACTTTGAATTCTTATCAATCATTTTAATCGTACAAACACCGTAAAAAATCGAGTTTGTATAGGAGATAGCTGAATCTGTTTTAATATAGAAAAAAGGTTTGAATAAAAAAGGATTTAATCTACTAAATGCTTTGCATTTACCTCGTTTCTAGTAAATGTATACTTTTCAAGTTTTTTTAGTTACAGTTTAGTGTTATTAGGAGAATTTAAATTAGTAGAAATTTAATTTTAAAAAGATTTTAGTTTAAATTTTGGATTGATCAATTCGCTAATACTTTTTGTTTAAAAAATCAAAGATAAAATTAATCCATTATTACACAATCTGAATTTATCATTTTCATAAAAACAATCATCAATTATAATCTATGAACTTTTAATTATTATGGATATAAAAAAAATAAATTTTTTATAGAACGTAAGAGTTTTTAATTGTTTTTAAGGAAATTTGATACATTTTTTGGTAAAAAGAATTGGATTGAATAGCGTTAACAATAACTGTATAAAATGCTCCATTTTGTTGTGCAAAATATTGCATTTAGGGTAAAATTTTTGTTAAAATACTTTGAATTGTAACAGTTTTTGGTTAAAAATCTAAAATATTATTAAAATTACGTTTGAAATATGTAAGAATTTAAAATTTTGTAAGGGACGTGTTTGTTTTATATTTAACATTTGATTTGAGGTATTGTATGACTTATTTGCTTTTCTAAATATTACTTGTTTAAATAGTTTAGTTAATAATTGATTAAGTAAGCAGCATTTTTTTGGAAAATAACTATAGAAAAAAAAAACTTTAAATATTTCAAATAGTTGAATCAATTGATTCTTTAATTAGAAACATTATTTAATTAAAATGCTCATATCAATTTTGTCTAAGACCAAAAAAAATACATAAAGTTTTTAATAAAAAATCATTTGAATAGGAAAAAATATTTCTATTTTAAATATCTGTTTCGGTTCAAATTATATCAGGATATTATATAACAGTATCTTTAAAAATTAAGTTAATAAATTATGGTATTTTTGTGATAGAATAATGTGATGAATCGAATTCATTATTATTACATAGTTTTGTTATTAAAAACTGAATTTTATAAAAAATTCTGATAATAAAAAGTGTATACACAAATCTGATCGAGCATTACAAACTGTTATGATTTTTATTAAAGAATCTATTTTTTTTAGTAAATTTAATAAGCCATAATCGTATAAACGTTAAGTGAAATACACATATTCATACACAATTTTAAATCAACTACTAAAAATGACTGAGAATTGTTAAAAAAATATTTTAACTGACAAACATCATTTTCAGCTCATACCACTTCTAAATTCTTATAAGTAGAGTAGCTAAACTTTCATTTTTTGGTTACTAATTTTATTTCATACAAAGATAAAAGTTAATAAAATATCTTAAAAGATTTTTGAAATCATAAAATCAATTTATTAAAAAAAATGAAATTAAATACCTATACTAAAGCTAATAAAAAAAATGTCTCTCTATAATTGTTTTGGTTTTTATTAAAAGTATGGTAAAAACTATTATGATATTTATATGGAAAAAATATGCAATAAGCATTGTAAAATTTTATAGAAATTAAATTTTTGAGTATACTTTACTAATAACATTACTTAGCTTAAAGCTTTATGTTTGAGAAATATTTTAAAATTTATTAGCTAGTTATAATCAAACCATTTATTCACATGTTGATTTTTTGCTAGATTTATGTAGAAAATTAATTCTCTATCATTTTAAAACAACTTAAGTCTATTAAATGTATAAAACCAAAATAAAAACTGTCAAAGTTTAAATACCAATTTTAGGCCAGTTATTAAGGCTTTAATCTTGATGATTATAAAATTATTTATTTAAAAAAAATCTCCATCATATACTCGATTTTCGACAGTATTACTACGGAAAATTTGAATACCGAGGGACCGAGTTGCCAAATAGAAATTTTCTTATTTTATTTAGTATATTCATCAAGTTCTACACGCTTGAATAATTTTTTTCTTATCTCTCGCACAATTTTGAAAATATTATAGGTTGTTTAAAGACTGGTTACTAAATATCTTAATGAATAATTTATCCTTTAAAGCCTTATATCTCCTATAAAATATAGATATACCAAATCTAATCAGAAAAATGAAATCAGCATCAAGATATTATTTTTATATTTCATTTAAGTATATTTTAATTTTTAAACTACACAATTTAATATTTGAAGATGATATTTTGATGTACTCAGTTATGTTTTAGGTCAACCATATAGTCACAATTAGTTATTTTACTTTAATTATGTAGAGAATTTGATTCTCTATCATTTAAGACCATTTTTAGACTATACGACTATTAATTTTCATAAAATTGACCTGCCGTAGGTATATTACAATTTTTAGTACCTTAATTCAGCCCATATCTCTTGAAGAGTAAGTGTAAGATAAAAATTAATATGGTATTCGTAATCAGCACATAAAATTAAGTAATAACAAACTGAAAAAATATATCTCCTACTTATACTCGATTTTTGACGGTATTTCTATTGTTACAAACGTTAATACGAATACCGTGTGAAGTGTGTAGTGGCATAGACATATTAGATTATTCCGCAACATAACTTGCTGAGCTCTCCACGCAAGCATTATTTTTTTACGTTTGTAAAAAAATTAAAAAAAATATATTACCTACTAAAACTCGATTTTTGATGGTATTTCAACGGTATGAATCGTTAATAAGGATACCAAGTTAACCGAGTAGGGGAAAAGACTTTTCTTATTTTTCCCCCCACATAATTCGCCGAGGTCTACACGCTTCTATAATTTTTCATGTGCCCCAAAAATATCGGGCAAACAAAAATCAATCAAAGATAAACAACTTTCAGTGAATTTTAAAGATTTTTCGATTATTTTCAGTTTTTTTATAGATAAACGATATAATTGCATAGTGCTTTTTTTCCTTGTTTACATAGAAAATTAAATTTTCTATAATCTAAGACCATTTTTAGCTCATACAGCAATTAAATACTTAAAATAGACCCGACGTAGCTTTATTACAATTTTATGTGCTTTAATTTAATAAAGGTCATTTCTCATAAAGGGTTAAAGATATATACAAACTAATATAATATTCGTAATCAGCACATGAAAATACATAAGAAAAAATAAAAAAAATATATCCTACTTACACTCGATTTTTGACGTTATTTCTACGGTATAATTTGTTAAAGAGAATACCAAGTAAACCGAGTAGAAACAAAGACATTTCACAATTTTCCCTCTTCCTACACATCGAGCTCTACACGCTGGTATAATTTTTTTTTTTATGTGTACTACAAATGTCAAAAAATAATAGGTCGATCAACGACCAAAAAACTTTTGGTGCATTTTATAAAGATTTTTTGTTATTTTTAGATTTTTATAGGTAAACTATAAACTCGCATAGTGCTTTTATCTTTGATTCATGAAGAGAATTGAATTCTCTATCATTTGAGACCGTTTTTAGCTTTTACGGCAAATAATTTCCTAAAAATAGAGCCGTCGTAGCTATGCTACATTTTTTAGTACCTTAATACAGGTCATATCTCATGAATCGTAAGAGTTAGGTAAAAACTAATATAATTTTCATTATCAGCACTTAAAATTATATTAGAAAAATTCAAAAAATCTATCTATTATATATACCCGATTTTTGACGGTATTTCTACGGTAAAAATCTTTGATACGAATATCTAGTGAACCGAGTAGAAACATAGACGTTTCATATTTTTCCCTCTACCTACTCGCCGAGCTCTACACGCTGGTATAATTTTTTTTTCATGTGTTGCACAAATATCAAAAAATAATAGACCGATCAACGACAAACAAACAAACAAACAAACAACTTTTGGTGCATTTTATATATTAGGACTAGCTGAATGTGTTAGAAATTTAAAATAAAAAAAAACATAATAAAGTTGAATTTTTTAATAAATGCTTTGCATTTACCTAGTTTCTAGCAAATTTGCTAAGATGAAATTATTCAATTATTGTCTTTTCTCCCATATTTGATTTAAAATTGTTTTTAATTAATATAATTAATTATTTTAATGCTTTTCACGCTAATAAACGTTTAAAATTTTGATTGAAAATCTATTGAATTAAAAGTTAAATTAAAGTCAAAAGATCATTAAAAATAAGTTAGGTTTTAATATCGATATATATATATATGCCAAAAATGGATTGCTATGGTAAATTAACGAAAAATAATTTTATTTTGCCTATAAACCAAGTTTTTAGAGAATTCTTATCAATCATTTTAATCGTAGAAACACCGTAAAAAATCTAGTTTGTATAGTAGATATATTTTATGACGACTAATAAGCTAAAATATTGACTTTTGGTTAAAATTGGTATTCCGGTTTAAAATTTATCCAGAATTTTGATAAATATTA
The DNA here is from genome assembly GCA_021432725.1 of Brachionus angularis. Taxonomy (NCBI): domain Eukaryota; kingdom Metazoa; phylum Rotifera; class Eurotatoria; order Ploima; family Brachionidae; genus Brachionus; species Brachionus angularis. Next base: position 4,673,168 of record JAJVDD010000005.1, read on the forward strand.
GTATTTTCTAAATTAAAGTTAATGAATTTATGGTGTTTGAGTGATTGAATAATGTCAAGAATAAAATTCATTATTAGATTTACTATATTTTTCTACATTAGCTGACGTACTACACAGCTTCACTGTTTAAAGTTAGTTTTAATAAGGACTAAGCTGTGATCAACGCTTATTGGTCAAAGCAAAGCTACTTTTTGAATAAAATTAAGCAGAAAATCTTTATGATATTTGATTCGTAACTATATGGTATTTGAAGTAAACGAAATTATAAAAATAATATAAATTAAAAACTTAAAACTTAGAGGCAACTTTTAACCTAAATTAATAAGTAAAATTAATAGCATTATTGCTTACATTTACTAATAGATATACAAAATTAGTAAGGTAAGATGAGATACAAAAAAAGATTTTGCGTTAAAATATCACATAATATCTTAAAGGAGAAAAAAATTCTATATTTAAATAATAGTTTCGCTTTAAATTATATAAATATTACGCACTCTATCGAACTCTACACGCTAATTTTTTTCATCTGTTGCAAAATTTAAAAAAAACAATAGGTAAATAAAAGACAGGTTACTAAAAATCTAAATGAAAATGTAACCTATAAAGCCTTTATCTGAATTAAAATTGAAAAATATTAAAAAGTCAATCATAAATATGAAACCAAAATATTATAATATATATAATTAATTTAAGTATATTTTTAAAAACTGACCACAAAGCTTCTAAAACATGTATTTGTATTTTTATGTATTATGCTATTTTCATCTAGACAATATCGGCACTTAGTTCTTTTTTAATTAAAATTGTAGAGAACTCAATTCTCTATTTTTTAAGACCATTTTTAGCTCAGTTGACAATAATTTTTCCTAAAATACAGTTGTCGTAGATATACTAAAATATTACATGACAAATTTTGACTCAAGAACAGTAATAGTTAAATTTAATATTAATAAATATAAGACAAACAAATATGAGTTTTTATGAGTAAGTCAACTAAATAGGCTAAAATTTCATTAACATATTGTTTTATATAAGATTAAATACAAAACTCAATATAAGGAACTAAAAATTTATTTAAACCCTTTTTTTAATTACTGACTACATATGTTCTGTATTTTGTATTGTTTTTTTTTTAAAAATTAGCTCTCTTATATGTTGGCAATTGTGCTAGATATTTTTTTTGGTACAATCATATAGAAAATAAAATTCTCTATCATTTAAGACCATCTAAAGCTTAAAGGTAATTGAATACTTAAAAATAGACCTGTCGTAGCAATTCTACAATTTTTCGTAATTTTTTTATATCTCATAAACAATTAGAGTTTAGTAAAAACTTTTGGTAATCAGCATATGGAAATACATAAAAATTTAAAAAAAAATCTGCTACCAAAAAATCTAGTTCTATTCTATCTATTGTTATGTATTATGCGATCATACAGCTTTAAAATATCGCCGAATAGTTCTTTTATTTTTGAATCATGTAGAGAATTAGAGCCTCTATAATTTAAGTCCATTTTAAGCTCATTCCTCAATTTATTTTCATATAAAAGACTCGTCGTAGCTATGCTACAATTTTTAGTATTTTAATACAGGACATATCTAATAAAGAGTTAAAGATACATAAAAACTAATATCATATTCGTAATCAGCACATAAAATTAAGTAATAAAAACTTAAAAAACATATCTACTACTTATATTCGATTTTTGATGGCATTTCTACGGTAAAGTTCTTTAATACGAATACTTAGTGAACCGAGTCGCAGCATAGACGTTTCATATTTTTCCCTCTACCTACTCGCCGAGCTCTACACGCTGGTATAATTTTTTTTTTATAGTTTTGACAAAAATCAAAAAAAAATAAGCCTATAATTATGATAGATATTTGATAAGGATATTTAGATGTATTAAGTTATGTTATAGGTAGATCATATAGTAAAATATAGCTTTTTTGCTAGATTAATAAAGAATATTTAATTATCTATGATTTAAGCCTATTTTTAGCTCATTCGGCAATTAATTTTATAAAATAGACCCGTCGTAGCTATTCTTCAATTTTTTAAAACCTTAATACTGGTTATATCTCATGATTGGATAGAGTTTGGTAAAAACTAATATGATATTCGTAATCAGCACATAAAATTTAGTATTAAAAACTTAAAAAATATATGTCTTGACAATAATCGATTTTTGATGGTATTTCTACGGTAAAAATCGTTAATAAGGATACCAAGTAAACCGAGTAGAAACATAGACGTTTCACATTTTTCCCTCTACCTACTCGCCGAGCTCTACACGCTGGTATAATTTTTTTTTCATGTGTTGCACAAATATCAAAAAATAATAGACCGATCAACGACAAACAAACAAACAAACAAACAACTTTTGGTGCATTTTATATATTAGGACTAGCTGAATGTGTTAGAAATTTAAAATAAAAAAAAACATAATAAAGTTGAATTTTTTAATAAATGCTTTGCATTTACCTAGTTTCTAGCAAATTTGCTAAGATGAAATTATTCAATTATTGTCTTTTCTCCCATATTTGATTTAAAATTGTTTTTAATTAATATAATTAATTATTTTAATGCTTTTCACGCTAATAAACGTTTAAAATTTTGATTGAAAATCTATTGAATTAAAAGTTAAATTAAAGTCAAAAGATCATTAAAAATAAGTTAGGTTTTAATATCGATATATATATATATGCCAAAAATGGATTGCTATGGTAAATTAACGAAAAATAATTTTATTTTGCCTATAAACCAAGTTTTTAGAGAATTCTTATCAATCATTTTAATCGTAGAAACACCGTAAAAAATCTAGTTTGTATAGTAGATATATTTTATGACGACTAATAAGCTAAAATATTGACTTTTGGTTAAAATTGGTATTCCGGTTTAAAATTTATCCAGAATTTTGATAAATATTAGTATTTTCTAAATTAAAGTTAATGAATTTATGGTGTTTGAGTGATTGAATAATGTCAAGAATAAAATTCATTATTAGATTTACTATATTTTTCTACATTAGCTGACGTACTACACAGCTTCACTGTTTAAAGTTAGTTTTAATAAGGACTAAGCTGTGATCAACGCTTATTGGTCAAAGCAAAGCTACTTTTTGAATAAAATTAAGCAGAAAATCTTTATGATATTTGATTCGTAACTATATGGTATTTGAAGTAAACGAAATTATAAAAATAATATAAATTAAAAACTTAAAACTTAGAGGCAACTTTTAACCTAAATTAATAAGTAAAATTAATAGCATTATTGCTTACATTTACTAATAGATATACAAAATTAGTAAGGTAAGATGAGATACAAAAAGATTTTGCGTTAAAATATCACATAATATCTTAAAGGAGAAAAATTCTATATTTAAATAATAGTTTCGCTTTAAATTATATAAATATTACGCACTCTATCGAACTCTACACGCTAATTTTTTTCATCTGTTGCAAAATTTAAAAAAAACAATAGGTAAATAAAAGACAGGTTACTAAAAATCTAAATGAAAATGTAACCTATAAAGCCTTTATCTGAATTAAAATTGAAAAATATTAAAAAGTCAATCATAAATATGAAACCAAAATATTATAATATATATAATTAATTTAAGTATATTTTTAAAAACTGACCACAAAGCTTCTAAAACATGTATTTGTATTTTTATGTATTATGCTATTTTCATCTAGACAATATCGGCACTTAGTTCTTTTTTAATTAAAATTGTAGAGAACTCAATTCTCTATTTTTTAAGACCATTTTTAGCTCAGTTGACAATAATTTTTCCTAAAATACAGTTGTCGTAGATATACTAAAATATTACATGACAAATTTTGACTCAAGAACAGTAATAGTTAAATTTAATATTAATAAATATAAGACAAACAAATATGAGTTTTTATGAGTAAGTCAACTAAATAGGCTAAAATTTCATTAACATATTGTTTTATATAAGATTAAATACAAAACTCAATATAAGGAACTAAAAATTTATTTAAACCCTTTTTTTAATTACTGACTACATATGTTCTGTATTTTGTATTGTTTTTTTTTTAAAAATTAGCTCTCTTATATGTTGGCAATTGTGCTAGATATTTTTTTTGGTACAATCATATAGAAAATAAAATTCTCTATCATTTAAGACCATCTAAAGCTTAAAGGTAATTGAATACTTAAAAATAGACCTGTCGTAGCAATTCTACAATTTTTCGTAATTTTTTTATATCTCATAAACAATTAGAGTTGAGTAAAAACTTTTGGTAATCAGCATATGGAAATACATAAAAAAATTTAAAAAAAAATCTGCTACCAAAAAATCTAGTTCTATTCTATCTATTGTTATGTATTATGCGATCATACAGCTTTAAAATATCGCCGAATAGTTCTTTTATTTTTGAATCATGTAGAGAATTAGAGCCTCTATAATTTAAGTCCATTTTAAGCTCATTCCTCAATTTATTTTCATATAAAAGACTCGTCGTAGCTATGCTACAATTTTTAGTATTTTAATACAGGACATATCTAATAAAGAGTTAAAGATACATAAAAACTAATATCATATTCGTAATCAGCACATAAAATTAAGTAATAAAAACTTAAAAAACATATCTACTACTTATATTCGATTTTTGATGGCATTTCTACGGTAAAGTTCTTTAATACGAATACTTAGTGAACCGAGTCGCAGCATAGACTTTTTATATTTTTCCTGCTACCTACCCGCCGAGATCTACACGCTTTTATTATTTTTTTTTCATATGTTGGAAAAATATCTTTTAAACGAAAATCTATCAACGACAAAAAACATTCGGTGCATTTTATAAAGATTTTTATTATGTTTTAAGCTTTTCTGTATGTAAACTAAAAACTCGCTTGGTGTTTTTATGCTTGATTTATGTTAAGAATTGAATTCTCTATCATTTAAGACCATTTTTATCCTATACGTCACCTTTTCCCCTAAAAAAAGACCCCTCCTAGCTATGCTACAATTTTTAGATCCTTAATAAAGGTCATATTTCATGAACCGTAAGAGTTAGGTATAAACTTATATGATATTCGTTATCAGCACATAAAATTATATTAGAAAAATTCAAAAAATCTATCTATTATATATACCCGATTTTTGACGGTATTTCTACGGTATCGGTTAAATCGTTGACACGAATATCTAGTGAACCGAGTAGAAACATAGACGTTTCATATTTTTCCCTCTACCTACTCGCCGAGCTCTACACGCTGGTATAATTTTTTTTTTATAGTTTTGACAAAAATCAAAAAAAAATAAGCCTATAATTATGATAGATATTTGATAAGGATATTTAGATGTATTAAGTTATGTTATAGGTAGATCATATAGTAAAATATAGCTTTTTTGCTAGATTAATAAAGAATATTTAATTATCTATGATTTAAGCCTATTTTTAGCTCATTCGGCAATTAATTTTATAAAATAGACCCGTCGTAGCTATTCTTCAATTTTTTAAAACCTTAATACTGGTTATATCTCATGATTGGATAGAGTTTGGTAAAAACTAATATGATATTCGTAATCAGCACATAAAATTTAGTATTAAAAACTTAAAAAATATATGTCTTGACAATAATCGATTTTTGATGGTATTTCTACGGTAAAAATCGTTAATAAGGATACCAAGTAAACCGAGTAGAAACATAGACGTTTCATATTTTTCCCTCTACCTACTCGCCGAGCTCTACACGCTGGTATAATTTTTTTTTCATGTGTTGCACAAATATCAAAAAATAATAGACCGATCAACGACAAACAAACAAACAACTTTTGGTGCATTTTATATATAAGGACTAGCTGAATGTGTTAAAAATTTAAAATAAAATAAAAAAAATATGATTTAGTTGAAATTATGATAAATGCTTTGCATTTTCCTCGTTTCTAGCAAATGTTTTCAGAATATATTTAAAAATCAATTATTTTTTTAATATTTTTTGTTACAAATTTTAATAAGATTTTTGTTTATTTTTTTCAATGATTTATTATGAAAAAAGATTTTTTATATTTTATATTGAAAAAAAATTTATTCATTCGAATCAAAAATTAGCATTTTAGACATAATTATAATAACAAAAAAATAATAGTTTTTTATATAGTTTTTATTCTTCTTCACTTCATTTGCAAAAATCAGCATTAAATCCAATTCTTTTTTTAATTATTTAATTTTTAAACAATAATTTATTATTTTGTATAATAATTACTTTCTTTAAAATCTTTTCCTGCTAATTTTTCCTCTGTAAATATTGGTAGAAAACTTTTGCAAGGCTTTTTAGGCTTTGTTTTAAAAAACATTGATCCTCCTTAAAAACATAGAAAAAATCGATTAGTTTGATTATAAACCTCTTTTTATTCCTGAGACACTTGTTGGTATTTCAATTGTTGAATTGAATAATTCAGTATTGTTTTGAATTTCTATTTATAATAATAATTTAATGTTGTCATTTTTTCATAAAAAATATTTGAATAATTTATTTGAAAAAGTATTACTTTGATCAAACATCACTTGAGTCTCTTTTTTTAAACTAAATAAACTTTCGTTTTGATTTTTTACTTGCTTTAATAATTTTTCTAGGAATTTAACATTTTGGTGGATAATCGCAAGTTGTTTTGATGTTGTTTCCGATTCTCCCATTTGCTCTATACAATAACAGACTGCTTCATAAACCGTTTTACGAATGAAAATCGTATGCTTGTAATTTGATAAGTTAGTATCATCAAAATCTGTTAAATCATCAACCCATACATAAACAAATTTAGGAGGCTTTTGGCTTCGTTCTTAAAAAATTAAAAATAAATGAAACAAAGAACATGGAAGTTAAAAAACATGGAATAAAATACCTTTAATTTCATTAATATCTTTCTGATATTTAATTATTAAGTATTAAGGTAATATATATCTTTAATTTATTTATAAAGTTTAATTCGAAATTGATCTCTTCAATTTTCATTTTTAGATTATTAGATTTTTTTGAATATTGACATGCAAGATCAATTCCTTTTAAACAAATATCTCGTGAATATTTGATATCCGCTTCATTTTTATTCACTGTAATTTATTAAAATATAAATTTTTTTTTCTAAAATCAAGATTTGTTTTTTAAATTCTTGGATAGTGTCAAGTAAAATCTAATCTGATATTCGTAATCAGCACAAAAAATTTTGTAATAAAAGCATAAAAATTATATCTCCTACTTAGACTTGAGTTTTGATGGTATTTCTATGGTAAAAATCTTTAATAAGGATAGCATGTGAACAGCATAGACTTTTAATATTTTTGGCACACCTTTCTCGACATCCTCTCCACGCTGGTATAATTATTTTCTCATGTGTCTCACATATATCAAAAAATAATAGACCTATCAAATGTTGGATACTTGATAATGATATTTGGATGTTAATTATGTTATAGATAAAATTTATATGATATTCGGATAGTGCTTTTATGTTTGGTTCATGTACAGAATTAAATTCTTTATCATTAGAAACCATTTAGAGCTCATACGGCAATTTAATTCCCAAAATAGACCCGTGGTAGCTATTCTACAATTTTTAATACCTTTATACAGGTCATATCTCTTGACTGGATTGAGTTGAGTAAAAACTAATATGATATTCGTAATAAGCAAATAAAATTAAGTAAATAAAACTAAAAAATTTTTCTTCTACTTATACTTGATTTTTGATGGTATTTCTACGGTAAAAACTCGGTCAAATATATCTCGAGAACCGAGTTGCCGCATAGACTTTTAATATTTTTCGCACACCTTTCTCGCCATGCTCTACACGCTGGTATAATTTTTTTTTCATGTTTCCCACAAATATCAAAAAATAATAGACCGATCAAATACAGACAAACAACTTTCAGTGCATTTTATATATAGTGATTAAATTTTCTATCATTTTAAATCAATTGTAGCTTATTAGATTTTTAAAAAAAAGAAAAAATATTGAAATAATAAACTAAATACAAATTATCTGCGAGCGCTTTCGGAAATAAAAATTTCCTTCATCAAATAATTATAGATGGATGGTATCTTTTCATTTAAAATTTTGACTTTTAAACACAATTTAATTAATTGCGCTTCTAAACTCATATTTTCTACAGGCTTGTATAATCTTTATCTTATGTGTTCCACAAATTTAATAATATAAAAGGTTATTTAAAGTTTAACCAAAAATCTAAATGAATAAGTAACCATTAAAGGCTTTTATCTGCATTAAAATAAAGATATACCAAATCTAATCAGAAAAATAAAATCCGCATCAAATTATTATTTTTTTATTCTTTTTAAGTATAAATCATTTAAGACCATTTTAAGTTTATACCGTAATTATACTTAAAGATAGGCCTGTCGTAGTTATTCTTCAATTTTTCGTAACTTATTTCAAGTCATATCTCAAAAACAGTAAGGGTTGAGAAAAAACAACTATCATTTTCGTAATCCGAACATAAAACAACACAAGAAATATTGAAAAAAAAAAATTTCCTACTGATATTCGATTTTTGACGGCGTTTCTACGGTAAAAACTCGGTATAATATATCTTGGGAACCATGTAGTCACAAAGAGATTTTTTATTTTTTCCAGAAATATGTCGCAGAGCCTTACACGCTGATATAATTTTTTTTTTCTTGAAAATCTCGAGAAAAAGAAAATCTATCAAGGACAAACAACTTTCGGTGCATTTTATAAAGATTTTTTGATGTAGCTTTTTGTAGGTTAACTATAAGCACACAGAATGTTTTAATGCTTGATACATGTAGAGAATTTAATTCTCTAACTTTTGAGACCTTTTAGCTTTTACAGCAAATAATTTCTTAAAAATAGACCCGTCGTAGCTATGCTACATTTTTTAGTACCATAATACAGTTCATATAACATGATTAGATAGAGTTGACCAAAAACTAACATGATATTCGTAATCAGCATATAAAATTAAATCCAAAAAACTCAAAAAATATATTTCTTGAATATACCCGATTTTCGACGGCATTTTAAAGGTAAATATCGTTAATACGAATACTAAGTGAACCGAGTAGAAACATAGACTTTTCATATTTTTCCCTTTTCCTACTCATCGAGCTCTACACGCTGGCATAATTTTTTTTTGATGTTTTGTACAAAAATCAAAAAACAATAACCTTATACATTTGATGGATATTTGATGAGGATATTTGGATGTATTAAATTATGTTATAGGTAGACCATATAGTAAAATATAGCTTTTTTGCTAGATTCATAAAGAATATTTAATTATCAATGATTTAAGCCTATTTTTAGCTCATTCGGCAATTAATTTCAAAAAAATAGACCCGTCGTAGCTATTCTTCAATTTTTTAAAACCTTAATACTGGTTATATCTCATTATTGGATAGAGTTTGGTAAAAACTAATATGATATTCGTAATCAGCACATAAATCTAAATAAGAAAAACTTAAAAAACACATCTTCTATTTATACTCGATTTTTGATGGTATTTCTACGGTAAAAATCGTTAATAAGAATACCAAGTGAACCGAGTAGAAACATAGACGTTTCATATTTTTCCCTCTACCTACTCGCCGAGCTCTACACGCTGGTATAATTTTTTTTTCATGTGTTGCACAAATATCAAAAAATAATAGACCGATCAACGACAAACAAACAAACAAACAACTTTTGGTGCATTTTATATATAAGGATTAATTCTCTATCATTTTAAAACAACTTAAGTCAATTAAATGTATAAAACCAAAATAAAAACTGTCAAAGTTTAAATACCAATTTTAGGCCAGTTATTAAGGCTTTAATCTTGATGATTATAAAATTATTTATTTAAAAAAAATCTCCATCATATACTCGATTTTCGACAGTATTACTACGGAAAATTTGAATACCGAGGGACCGAGTTGCCAAATAGAAATTTTCTTATTTTATTTAGTATATTCATCAAGTTCTACACGCTTGAATAATTTTTTTCTTATCTCTCGCACAATTTTGAAAATATTATAGGTTGTTTAAAGACTGGTTACTAAATATCTTAATGAATAATTTATCCTTTAAAGCCTTATATCTCCTATAAAATATAGATATACCAAATCTAATCAGAAAAATGAAATCAGCATCAAGATATTATTTTTATATTTCATTTAAGTATATTTTAATTTTTAAACTACACAATTTAATATTTGAAGATGATATTTTGATGTACTCAGTTATGTTTTAGGTCAACCATATAGTCACAATTAGTTATTTTACTTTAATTATGTAGAGAATTTGATTCTCTATCATTTAAGACCATTTTTAGACTATACGACTATTAATTTTCATAAAATTGACCTGCCGTAGGTATATTACAATTTTTAGTACCTTAATTCAGCCCATATCTCTTGAAGAGTAAGTGTAAGATAAAAATTAATATGGTATTCGTAATCAGCACATAAAATTAAGTAATAACAAACTGAAAAAATATATCTCCTACTTATACTCGATTTTTGACGGTATTTCTATTGTTACAAACGTTAATACGAATACCGTGTGAAGTGTGTAGGGGCATAGACATATTAGATTATTCCGCAACATAACTTGCTGAGCTCTCCACGCAAGCATTATTTTTTTTACGTTTGTAAAAAAATTAAAAAAAATATATTACCTACTTAAACTCGATTTTTGATGGTATTTCAACGGTATGAATCGTTAATAAGGATACCAAGTTAACCGAGTAGGGGAAAAGACTTTTCGTATTTTTCCCCCCACATAATTCGCCGAAGTCTACACGCTTCTATAATTTTTCATGTGCCCCAAAAATATCGGGCAAACAAAAATCAATCAAAGATAAACAACTTTCAGTGAATTTTAAAGATTTTTCGATTATTTTCAGTTTTTTTATAGATAAACGATATAATTGCATAGTGCTTTTTTGCCTTGTTTACATAGAAAATTAAATTTTCTATAGTCTAAGACCATTTTTAGCTCATACAGCAATTAAATACTTAAAATAGACCCGACGTAGCTTTATTACAATTTTATGTGCTTTAATAAAGGTCATTTCTCATAAAGGGTTAAAGATATATACAAACTAATATAATATTCGTAATCAGCACATGAAAATACATAAGAAAAAATAAAAAAAATATATCCTACTTACACTCGATTTTTGACGTTATTTCTACGGTATAATTTGTTAAAGAGAATACCAAGTAAACCGAGTAGAAACAAAGACATTTCACAATTTTCCCTCTTCCTACACATCGAGCTCTACACGCTGGTATAATTTTTTTTTTTATGTGTACTACAAATGTCAAAAAATAATAGGTCGATCAACGACCAAAAAACTTTTGGTGCATTTTATAAAGATTTTTTGTTATTTTTAGATTTTTATAGGTAAACTATAAACTCGCATAGTGCTTTTATCTTTGATTCATGAAGAGAATTGAATTCTCTATCATTTGAGACCGTTTTTAGCTTTTACGGCAAATAATTTCCTAAAAATAGAGCCGTCGTAGCTATGCTACATTTTTTAGTACCTTAATACAGGTCATATCTCATGAATCGTAAGAGTTAGGTAAAAACTAATATAATTTTCATTATCAGCACATAAAATTATATTAGAAAAATTCAAAAAATCTATCTATTATATATACCCGATTTTTGACGGTATTTCTACGGTAAAAATCGTTGATACGCATACCTAGTGAACCGAGTAGAAACATAGACGTTTCATATTTTTCCCTCTACCTACTCGCCGAGCTCTACACGGTGGTATAATTTTTTTTTCATGTGTTGCACAAATATCAAAAAATAATAGACCGATCAACGACAAACAAACAAACAAACAAACAAACAACTTTTGGTGCATTTTATATATTAGGACTAGCTGTAATTAGTATAAATAGATATATAGATAATTAATAAAAAAAAAATTAATATTTTTATAATTTACTAAATGCTTTGCATTTACCTCGTTTCTAGCAAAAGCTTTTGAAAATTAATAAAAATTTTAAAATTTGCCAAATAAATAATTTATTTTAGTAAATCTTGGCATCAAATTTTTAAATTTTTATTATATAAATATCAAACAAACACATATCAAATAAAATTTTTATATTTATATATAATATTTAAATTGATTTCACTTTTAATCTTATCTTATCTAATCTTATCTTATATTAATCTTATTTTGGTTTATATAATATATAGTTTAATTTTAATTTGTTTCGGAGCTCAATTTGAGCAAGCAAGAAATTTGCCAAACAATCCCGTTGTTAGTCAGACTAACAACCACCACGTTTTTCCGAGCTTTTCAGCTGTACTAAGCCATGGCGCAGGATCAAAGACTCTAAATAAAAACAAAACTTAAATTAGTTTCGAGTCGAGTTTGAGCTTACTTTATAAAGCAATAAAAATTAATAGCCATAAATCATAGGCCAATTAATATCCAAAAAATTGTAGCTAATTTAAGATTTTTTATAGATAAACTTAAATAGACGGTAAGAGATAATATAACATATAACAGGTGATATTATAAAGTTTAGTAGAAACTCATGATATTTGTATTAAAAAAAAACCTTAATATTTTAATCTTAATTGTTTATTATAAGGTTTGATAAAATTTTATTAAATTAAATTAAATATATTTAAAAAAATTTATCTTAAAAGTTCGGTAAATACAACATTTTTTGTATATGTACCACCATCTTGATCATATCCTCTTAATTGACCTTGCCGATACATCCCAACCTCATGTGTTTCAACTAATATTCTTATTGAATCAAAACTTCTTACCCTTGATGCTGCTACATACAATTGTCCATGTGAGAATACAGGTGTTTTCAGTAATAATCCAACACGATTGAATGTTTGGCCTTGGGATTTGTTAATTGTCATAGCAAAAGCCAAACGAAAAGGAAATTGAATCCTTCTTATTCTAACACCAGCTTCTGATTGTGGTGATCTAAATTTGGTTCGACAAAATATAAATTGTTGTCCTTGATTTGGTCCATTTAAAACAGAACATTTTACTGAATTTTGATTACATTGAACCACTCGAAGTCTTGTACCATTGCAGAGCCCATCAGCAAGGGACCAATTTTTCAAAAGCATAACAACAGCACCAACTTTCAGATTTAAAACATGTGGTGGAAAAGCTCGCGGTGTTAGTCTTAATGCTTGTTCAATCGGATAATCATCTGAATCCATGACAGCATCAGTTTCTCTATCCTAAATTTGAGTTGTTGACAAATATTGTTGATTTTCACCTTCCAATCTCGACAATATAACTTCGTTTATTTCTAATGAGTCTTTATTTGTAGGACAAAGTATCGCATTATTAAGTCGATTTTGATCATTTAAATTTAATATCCCAGGACCAAAAACATCATCAATAATATTTCCATTGCAAACAACACGATCTGGCAATCGAATTAAATTTTTACCATCATACACTCGACTTTTACCATCTCCAATTTCCATCAGCCAATCTTTTGAATTCTCGTTCATTTGGATCAGCTCTTACATTTTCAACCAAAGCCAAACGTTTGAAATATTGCCACAAGTTTGAATTCTTCAAACACATGAGAACACTGGCTTCGATATTCTCATTATCGGAAACTGGTGCACATTGTCTGAAATCACCAGTTAACAACATAACTTTGCCTCCAAAAGGCACATTTGGCTGTTGCATCAAATCTCTAAGTAATCGGTCAACACATTCGAGCATCGCTCTTGAAACCATAGATGCTTCATCAATAATAAACAACTTGCATTGTCGTAATTGATCAGCTTGTTGTGAGTTGGCTTCAATTCGACTTACTGATTGTAAATCGGTTGGTATTGGTATTTTAAATTTTGAGTGCATTGTTTGTCCACCACCAATTAACAATGCAGCAGCAATACCAGTAAATGCTGTTGGCACAACTGAATAATTCAATCGTCTCAATCGATGGTATAATAACTAATAAAAGTCAAGTATTTTAAAAAAATATTAATTCAATATAGTATTAATTAATAAACTTCATTCAAAACATAAGTTTTCCCAGTTCCACCTGGACCTTTAACACAAAGGTTGTTACTTGATGCTGGGTCATTACTTATAACAGCTTGCATTATTGTATCAACAACAATCTATTTTGAACTTAAGTTTATAACTAATTTAATAAAAATTTATTTTTTAAAAATGACTTTTTGATTATTGTTAAGTGTAGTTTCTAAGGCTTCTGCCGCTTGACCATGCTGTTCGGCTGTTAAATCGTCAAAATTAGATGGTATATCTCTATGACGCCATTCTAAACCTCTCGAATCAGGCTCAGGTAAATCAAAATCACTCAATAACCTACCAAAGCCATCTAAAATGTATCTAATATGCTAATATAAAAAATATGAAGATTTAATTAAATAACTAAGTTAAAAATTCAAAAATACTCCTAATGCTTTATGGAATCTAGTATCATCTGGTTCGTGCTGATAGTCTTCACTCATATGCTCTTTAAATACTTCCCATAATTCTTGTGCATCTGGGTTAACCGGATTGTTATGTACCAGTATTGTAACAAACAAAAACCTTTTAATATTAAAATTCTATGGTTTTTAAAAAATTTGATTTTATTATAATTACCTTATTCTATATGGTAACTCATTTCTAACAATTTTTTGCATCATTTCGTACCATTGGTGGTTATTTTCGACCAAATTTAATGCTCTGGCCGCATCTTTAAATGTAGAATATAAATGGCCATTCACTGTTTATAAACAATTGAATGAATTTGGACCTCGAACATGTAAAAGAAGCAATTTAAGATAAAACAATTCACCACTATTTGGATAAATAAATGGCAGTCTTGCTATTACTTTTGCTCCTTGTTCTAAATCTACACGCTCAGTCCATTGTTTTGTTTGTCGATTATACCAATATTTGTGAACGATTTCTTTGAAAGTGTATTGATTGGCACTTGTATCACGCAAATTTAATTCAAAAAAGTCCTTCAACATTGTAACTGGTGGCTCTCTATTTGCAACTTGTTCAATTTGATCATTCACAAATACAATATTCGACCTGTCTTCCAAATGAACCAACAGATGTATAATTGTGTGTGATAGTTCGAGCCGCTTAAAACCAATTATTTTATCATACGCTTCGATTGAACTAACATATCTCTTTTCTTGATTAAAAACAAAGTTAATTATTTTTGTTAAACTTAAAAATATTAATTAAATTACTTTCATATGATCTTATTTCATCATATATTTCATCAACTTGATTTTTGACTGTTAGTTCACCTTCCTCAGATTCTTCTCCTAATTCATTTTGAGCTATTTCTTCCGAGTCTTGATCAATTTCACTGTATGGTTTTGGAAATCCTTTTGAGCATCTATTACCAAACTGTTGCATACATGAACTGTTTGGTAAACATTGACCATGAATCAATTTGCTTTTAACCAAATCATACAATTCAGGATTTGATTCTGGATCCGGAATTTCTGCACAAATTATATCGTCAATTTGTTCTTGAGTTGTTGGTTTATCGCGCTCATTCATCCAAAATAAACAATGATCATGTGGCAAACCTCTTTTTTGATATTCTTTAACTCTTACATGAGCATCCACTACTCCAAGCTTGTATTCTTCAGTGATATCCTTCCAAAACTCTTGAAATTTTAAATTATACACTCGCGAGCACATATCCGGTCTTGATAAATAATTTTGACCAGGATTTAATGTTGATTGTAGTTCAGGCCAGTATGGATTTGATGTAAACGTTACAAAAGATCAGCTTTGCCATAAACACCAATTAACTCCATACCATCATAATAGTGCTGCTTCATAGCTCTATCACTGCCTTCAAATGTTGATGGTTATATAAAAGCTCTACCGACAACACCTAAATTGTTTTGATTGTTATTGATATGTTCCATAATGCCCTGATAGTCATGGATTCTTAAACGGGCTTGATTCTGGCGCAGAAATTGAAGGTTGTTTTTTCTATTTTTGATCCATGAGCAAACAACGTATTCTTGAAAAAGTTTGCTCATTTGAAATATCAAATTTAAATTGTTTGCTCGCATATGCAATCTAAATTTGTAGAATTCTTTCAAAGTTACTCTTGAATTTGTTGAGAAATTGTTGTTGATTGTGCACATATCTTGGATCATAACCAGCTTCACCAAAAGGAAACATCAACGGGAAGCACATTGGATCACAGTTTGGATCTCTCAGATCAATGCTTCTCATTTGAAATTGTTTTTCTCTCTGTGGTACAATGTTTATTAGTGGAAATTGCATGTCTCTTGCTTGAGCATAAGCAATAAAGTCATCATCCGGCAGACCATCTATATCATTAAAAACAGCTGCTATTTCACCATTTATAGCTGTTTCAGCAATTTGTCTTCTACCAATTTCGTTAACTTGCACATTTGAATTTCTGGGGACATTTCTGGTCATCCATAATCTCACAGTATATGGATCTTCTTGATTCTGACGTTGTAAAATTTCTCTATTTGAATAGAAAAATTGTACCAATGGATTAGATTGAGATAACATTTTTTGAAGCATTTTAATTAACTTTTTTATTAAAATATTATAATTTATTTTTCACAATTTTTTATTTTATTAATTAATAACTTACAGTTGATGAAACCGGTTCATTTAAACCTTCCCAATTGTTGATTCTGCTTTCAACAATAGCTCGATCAGTGTCCAACATTAAATATTGAGCAGATCTCAAATTTTGATTTCCATATTCACCATTGAACATTGGTGGAACACGATAATAAACAGCACCATGAATTTTATATAAATATGGCAACTGATAATTTCTTCTTTCGTTAAACCTCAAACGACTGAAGCTTTGAGCGTCCAAATTATCACGGTCGAATTGACTTTTAACAGCTGCCATGGCAAAAGTTGAATTATAAACCGGATATTTGTCAAAAAATCTTTTTTCAAAGCCATATCTCTTGAGTTTTGATTATTTGGATTAAGCAAATGAACCATTGTTGGATGATATTGTTCTATTTGTGGTATCACAATTTTATTTCTCTCACAGCACTTTGTATACATCCCAGCTGAATTCACTTCTTTTAGCCAACACAACGCACCACAATGCTGACAAACTTGATCGATTTGACCTTGATTATCAGCTTCAACAACAACTTGATTGCTAATTTTCCACTCATTATAAGAAGTTAAATGGAATCTTGCTTCTTTTCTTGCTTCATGAACAAGACCTAATCGTTGCAGTCTTTGTTCATCAGTTTCGATTACCCTTCTGCGCTCTCTATAATCTCTTTGATACTGCAGTCGTCTTTCGTATTGTTCTGGTGTTTCATTAGCCCGAAGTTGTCTTTGTCTTTGAGCTTGATTATTCAAACGAATTGCTGATAATTCAGATGTTTCATTTGTTCGACTTTCTCTATGTCTTTGAGCATCTGAATTTAAACGATCATTTGTTTGTTGAGGTGTTTCGTTTATCCTTTGTTCTCGTTGGTAGTTTGAATTGTTGTTTAAACGATTAATTCTTTCTTCTGCACTTTGATTCTGAAGATAATTCAATTGATTTCTTAACATACGTTCAGCTCGAGATTGCCTTATTTCCGGAGTTTCGTGTTGTACACGGTTAATTCTATTTTGTTGATCGATTCGGTCCTCTCCGCGTAACGTTAATACAGATCTTCCTCTTCTTGAACCTCTTGGTCTAGATCTCAAATTAGCTTTAGCATTCGTTACATTTTCACTACCAGTCGGATTATTTATTGTATTTTGACCATTATTTGTACCTGTATTGGTATCTAGATTATTGTCATTATCTTCAACTTCTAAAATGCTCATATCTTAATAATATTAAAATTATATTTTATTTTTATATTTAAATTAAAATTTTAGTTTTTTACTTTGTTCGATTTCATCTGTAGCATTAGAAAGATTTAATAATGAATTTCGATTATTTTCGATTGGAATCGAATCAAAAGCTAGGCTCATAGGTTGATCATCAAATGGATTTAAAATTTCCTGATTCCTTTCAAAATTAGGAAGGTTTTGTACCGTTGCAGTATTCTGAAGAGCTAATAATGCGAAAATTAAATTATTTAACTTTAGAAAAATATGAAAAAGAAAACATACTATTGTATCTATATGTTTAAAGTTGTATAAGATATGCTTTTAAATGCTCGCTGGCTAAATTGCCTAGTGACTTCGGCATTGGACCAATTAATTTCGTATCTCATTCTAAATATTTCACGTATTATCTCATCTTCAGACGGAGTAAACATCATTTCTGTTAAAAGGAATTTATTTAACTCTAATGATTTAATTTTTATGTATATTTTTTACTTGAAGGCATATTTGAATTTTTGTATTTTGTCTTAATATCAAGTTTTTATATCTATATTTAATTAATATAAAAATTTAAACCAAGTTTAATAAATCAAAGAATTTTATTAGTTTAATATTTTAAAATATTATTCAATTTTTATTTGTTTATTTATTCTAAATGAATAAATATATTAGAAGATCAAATAGTGGCAGAGGATAATAAAATTTGATTATTTTACTTTAATTTATGTTAATTTATATAACTGTTTAAAAGAAATTTCTAATTAACTTTTAAAATAAAGATGGCGCTTTAGTCTTTTAAAGCTTCAAACTTTTTAAAAAATCGGCTATATTTGAGCATAAACCATATTTCGATAATCCATAATCAAAAATAATAAAAATAAACATCATTATAATATCAAATATACAATATCAATTAAGTAAACCATATTTATATCAGTATTAAGCTCGCAAAAGATAAGATATTTTTCCCCTTGACCATGCAGAGAATAAAATTCCTATCATTTAAGACCATTTTTAGCTCATACGACAATTAAATTTTCAAAAATAGACCCGTCGTAGCTATTCTGCAATTTTTAAACACTGGAATACAGGTTATATCTCATGCATGGTAAAGTAGAGTAAAACCAATATGATATTGTGAATCAGCACATAAAGTTTAGCAATACAAACTCAAAAAATAAATCTCCTACTTATACTCGATTTTTGATGGTATTTCTACGGTTAAAAACTCGCTCTAATATATCTCGAGAACCGACTTGCCGCATACAGGTTTTATATTTTTCCCCCACATAATTCTCCAAGCTCTACACGCTGCTATAATTTTTTTTCATGTGTTCCAAAAAAAATAATAGATCTATATACGATATTTGATATTGATATTTGGATATATTAAGCTAAGTTAAAGGTGAATTTTATATTCTCATAGTGCTTTTATGTTTGATACATGTAGAGAATCGAATTCTCTATCATTTGAGACCATTTTTAGCTCATACGGCAATTTATTTCTCAAAATAGACCCGTCGTAGCTATTCTACAATTTTAATCACTTGAATACAGGTCATATCTCATAAATGGTAAAAGTTAGGCAAAAACTAATATGATATCCTTCATCAGCACCTAAAATTGAGTAAAAAGAACTCAAAAAATACATCTTCTATTTATACTTGATTTTTGATGGTATTTCTAAGGTTAAAATTGTTAATTAAGATACCAAGTGAACCGAGTTGCCGCATAGACTTTTAATATTTTTCGCACACCTTTCTCGCCATGCTCTACACGCTGGTATAATTTTTTTTTCATGTTTCCCACAAATATCAAAAAATAATAGACCGATCAAATACAGACAAACAACTTTTCGTGCATTTTATATATAGTGACTAGCAAAAATCTTAAATATTTGACATCTGTTACATTATTTAATAAATAAAAAAAAAATATTTACTAAATGCTTTGCATTTACCTCGTCCCTAGCAAAAGCAAATTAATAAAAATTTGTTAATTAATAAAATTTAATTTCAAGTAGAAATTTATTTAAATATTAGAAGTCGAATTTTAAATTTATCTTTACAGTTTCTTGATAAAAAAATTACTATTATAAGAATTATAAGAATTTTTTTAATTATTTATTTCTAATTTAAACATAATCTTTTGAAAAATTTAAAATAAAAGATCAGAATCTATAAGATTAAACAGTTAGTTTTTTTATCTAAACAAAAAATAATATTAATCATCTTCACTATCATTTGCAAAAATAAGCAGTAAATCCAATTCTTTTTATATATATTATTTGATTTTTTTTTTAATTTAAAATCTTTTAAAAAAATTAATCACTTTCTTTAAAATCCTGGTTAGTTAATTTTTCTTCTGTAAAAGTAGGTAAACAGCTTTTGCGCTGCTTTTTCGGATTAAATTTAAAATTCATTGAACCACCAATTGTAAAATTAAATTAATTAGATTTTGGCTAAATTTTTGTTAATTTTTATCTTACTTCTTTTTATTTGAGAAACACTTGTTGGGATTTTAATATTGGAATTATATAATTCAGTGTTTTTTATAATTTCTATTTTTAAATTAATAATATTTAATATTAAACTAAATTAAAAACAAAAATAAAAAATTACTCTGTTCATAATCAGTTTGGGTCTCTATTTTTAACTTGTCCAATATCTTATTTTGTTTTTTTATTTCGTTAAGCAATTGTTCTAGAAATTTAATGTTTCCATAAACAATCGCAAGTTGCTTAGATATCGTTTCCGTTTTTCCCATTTCCTCAATTGAATATAATACAGATTCATAAACTGTTTTACGAATGAATTTCGCTTTTAGAAAATTTGAATTATTACTTCCATCAAAATTGGAATAATCGTTAGAAAATTCATTGAAAAATTTCGACGGCTTTTGAGTTCGATCTAAGAATAAGAGAGGTGAATAATGTAAAATAATAAAATTAATTTGAATACCTTTAATTGCATTAATTTCATAATGATATTTTTTAATTTTTCCTAATATAAGTATTGCGTGATTTGTAAGTTTTATTAAAAATTGTAATTCCAAATCAATTTCGTGATTTTTAATCTTAAAATCATTAATTTTTTTTGAATATTCACATGCAACTCCAATACCTTTTAAACAAATATCTCGTGAATAAACAATGTCAGCTTCAGTTTTATACATTTGAGGTATAAGTGGCTAAATTATCTAATGAAAAAAAACTTTTGAATTTAATGGTGGGAACTCCAGACTTTAATTGACAAATTATTTAAAAAAAAATATATATGTATTTATATATATATATATATACATAAAGTTTAGAAACATTAAAAAAAAAACTTTATCCATCTAAACAAAAGATTATTGCTAAACGTTCAATATACCTTAGTGCATTTTTTAGTTATTTCAAAAATTCACCAGAAGAACTTAGTAAACCAAACAAAACATCGTTGATAAAAGTCATAATTAATGGTTTTACTTGACTCTTTATTAATTAATTTTAAATTTAACCATCTTTATTCATTGATTTTTTTTAAAAGAAAAAAATATAGCTTTTCCCGATCTAAACATTTACACCCTTGATGAATTGTTAAAATTAAAAGCCAAGTATGATGGTGAAAAAAACAGTTTTGAATTGATTGAATATAATCCTTCAAATGATGCTTTAATTCAAAATTATGGTTCAACAGTTAAAGTATAAAATTTAATTTATTCTAGCAACATTTGGCTAGTTTAAAAATTTTTTCAGAGTCTATTAGGCATTATTATTGAATAAGTTATATTTTTATTAGGATAAGATTTTATATTGAGTTATCTTAAATCTTGATAGCTATGTAATTATAGAATTCCTTCAATGAATGTCTAGGAAAATGCTAACAATGCTGGTATAAGTTGAAGTATGAAGTATAAAACATGTAAAATTAAAAACCTCTACAGTGTAAATTTTTAAGAATGAATAATTTAAAAACAATTTTGATTTTTTCCAAAACTCAACACAGCCAAAAAACTTTCGATTGTAAATGATTTTAAGTTCAACAACTGTGTAATGAATTACTTTTTAATTATTAAAATCTATAAAATGGAGTAAAATTACTATTAAAATTTAAGACTTGTATTTCTAATACTATCAAATGTTATTTTTTGCTATCTAATAATTCCGATATCAAATTAAATGATATCAGAATTTGTTTTAAAGGTATCAAAAATATATTTCTAGGTATCTAAAATTATTTTTATGCTATCTTTTTTAAATATATGCTATCTATTTATGCTTAAGATCCTGATAAATACCATAACGAGTTATAGGTCTTAAAAACTCATAACTTGAAAATTAACTTCTAAGTTTTGGTTAGAGCTAGAGTATTATGAAAGTTTTTATATTAAATTTAACGATTGACAATTTTAATTAATCTATTAACAAATTCAAATATTCTGATAGCACTTGTTAAATAAATTAGATAGCCAAATATTTTTATATCATAGTATGATAATTAGATAACAATTAATTATTTTTTTTGTTAGCAAAATAAGAATATTTGATAGCAAGATTAGATATCAAAAATTAAAATTAAAAACAAAACACAATATAAAGAAAACATAATGAAAATTTTACAAAAAATTTCTTAAATTTTATTACAAACAAAAAATTTATTTTCAAATTAATTCTTATAGAAATACTTTAATTATATTCAAATATATAAAAATATTATTTAAAAAATTAAATTTTATTCTAAATCAAATACTGCAGTTTTACCTAATTGCTGTTGTTTTAGTTTTTCTTTTAACTAAATATGTAATTTAACATATTTAGAAATTGAAAAAAATTGAAATCATATTTTGATGATTCTTCTTTAATTTGATTTTACAGTTTTAAACCAATTCGTTCAAATTGATTATTGTTAATTTTTTTTGAATTTTTGATTTGATAAATTTACACATTATGTTTTTATATTTAATTAAAAAAAAATTCAATTTTAGTTTTAGATGAACTTCAACATTATGAATTAAAGTTTTAGAATAAATATTAATTAAATATGATTGTAATTAGCCTTAAAAAATCAAAATTGAATCTAATATATTTTGTTTGAATTGTATTAATGTATTTTCTTTTACCTAGCTAACCAAAATAAGAATAATATAAGTGTTTTCATAAAAAAAACTATCTAATAAGGTAAAATTAACTAATACACCCTTTTTCAATGATTTAATTTTTATTTTTAAATGTATTTAAAATATTTTGTTAGATTATTATTTAAAAACTACTGATTTTAATTAATGATTATTTAAATTTGATTTTTATTTAATTTTTAACTATTTTTATTGCTTTTATTTAAAATAAAAAAAAAATTGTTAGCTATTGTTTTAATTTCTTCGGTTGAATTTGATAAATCACCACGTTGTTTAATAAAATCGTAAATTTCTATTAGGCCTGAGTTGTAATTTCCAATTAGAGTTCGACATGAACAATTAGATGCAGTTTCCCATTGACTTTTGACAATTCTTTTATTTATATTTAAGTAATTAAAATTTTTTAATTAAAAAAATAATTTTACAGTGGATAATCGAAACCATCTTTGTCCTGGCCTTCAAATTGGATTAATAATTGAAGTTTTTGCTTTATCCAACGATGATACTCGCATAGTGATTTTTAGCTAAATTAATAAAGGAAATTAAATTCTCTATAATTTGAAACCATTTTGAGCTCATACGGCAATTAAATTCTCAAAAATAGACCCTTCGTAGCTATTCTACAATTTTTAATACCTTATTAGAGATCATATCTCATAAAAGGTAAGAGTTGAGAAAAAACTAATATGATATTCGTAATAAGCACATCAATTTTAGTATTAAAAATTCATAAAATATATCTTCTACTTATACTCGATTTTTAAAGGTATATCTACGGCAAAAAGTCGATCAAATATATCTTCTGAACTGACTTGCCGCATAGACATTTCATATTTTTCCGACACCTAACTCGATGAGCTCTACAAGCTGGTATAATTTATTTTCCATGTGTCCGACAAATATCAAAAAATAATAGACCTACACATATGTTAAATATTTGATAAGAATATTTGGATATATTAAGTTTATTGATAAGTGACATATATACTTGAATAGTGCTTTTATGTTTAATTCTTGTAGAGAATTTAATTCTCTATCATTTAAGACCATTTTTAGCTCATACGGCAATTAAATTCCCAAAATAGACACAACGTAGCTATTCTACAATTTTTAATACCTTCATATAGGTCAAATCTCATGATTTGATAGAGATAGGTAAAAACTAATGTGATATTCACAATCAGCGCATTAAATTGAGTAAAATAAACTCAAAAAGTATATGTCCTACTGATACTCGATTTTTGATGGTATTTCTCCGCAATAAAACTCGGTTAAATATATCTCGTGAACCGAGTTGCCGCATAGACATTTCATATTTTTCCCTTTAATAACTTTTCGAGCTCTACACGCTGGTATAATTTTTTTTTCATGTGTTGCACAAATATCAAAAAATAATAGACCGATCAATGACAAACAACTTTTGGTGCATTTTATATATAGTGACTAGCTGAATGGGTTATACATTTTAAAATATAATTAATAAAAATTTCAAAAATTTAATATCTGTGACATTTTTTATAAATTAAATAAAAGAACATTTAATTTACTAAATGCTTTGCATTTACCTCGTCCCTAGCAAAGTTATACTTCTCAAGTCTGTTAAACACAAATAAACCTTTTATATGATTTAAAAATCGATATTAATTAATTTGAGATTAGTCTAATTTTATAAAAATACAATTTAATCAAAAATGGATATATAGAGATTATTAATAAAATTTACAATTAATTTGATATTTAAATAAATGCTTCGCATTTTCCTCGTCTCTAGCGAAAAAATTTATTTTTGGAAAAAAGATTAATACTAAAAATTTTCTTGAAAAAATCCTAAACAAAACCTCGAAAAAATCTCTGAATTTGTAACAAATTTGAAATAAAAAAAAATATAATATAGTTGACATTTTAATAAATGCTCTGCATTTACCTAGTTTCTAGCAAATTTTGAATTTATCACAATGAACGACAAAAAGATAATTCTTTGATTTTGTATTAATCAAATTTCGATTATAGTAACGGACTCGTGGACCCAGAAAAATTTTACAATAAAACACGGATACGAGCCAAAACTTTTTTTCTCAAATAAGGACCGCGGCCTATTGATTTTAAATTATTAAAATAAACAATAAAAAATTATTTTTTTAACCCATTTAGGAGAAATTAATTGATCCTTTATATGTATTAATTTAATTTAATTAATTTAAATAATTGATAAGTTTTATTTTACTAAATGCAATGCATTTACCTCGTACCCAGCAAAGGTATCTTAATAAAAATATTTATGAATCTAATTCTTTAGGACTTTTGCCATTTTTTTTAAATAACCATAATTTTTCATAAAGTTAAGATAAGTTAAAAAGTAATTCAACAAAATAAACATTAAAACTTTTGATTTATTTAGTTAGACAATACTTGTTTTTGTTTTGACATCAAAATTTTATTTAGAAGTAAAAAAAATCAACGTTACATTCAAATTAATTCAAAAAAATAGAAAAAAGAAGATATTAAACTAAATCCTTTGCATTTACCTCGTTTCTAGCATATCCTTACTCCTAATTTTTTTTAAAACCAATTAAATGATATTCCTTTTCTTGGTAAATATTAAAATTAATAAGGTTACTTTAAACAAAAGAAATTTGGCATTAATTTAGTAGCAATACTATTTATAATACGTAATTTTAGAATTTTTTTAATAAGATTAGACTGTTTTAAAGATAGTTTTAAAGTTAAAGATTTATATCATAACTTGTTTCAAAAATAAATTTTATTCAAAAAGAAAATTTTAGTTAGTATTTATTCTTCATCACTTTCATTCGAAAAAATCAGCATCAATTCCAATTCTGTTTTTAGAAAAATAAATTAATTTTTTATTTATTTTAAATTCATTTTTAGTGATTACTTTCTTTAAAATCATTTGTTGTCAATTTTTCTTCCGTTAAACTTGGAAAACAGCTTTTGCGTGGCTTTTTAGAAATTTTTTTAAAAAACATTGAACCACCTTTTAATTTTGTATTTTTAAAATTATATCTTTTTTATGTTAAAATTATTCATATCAATTTAACTGTTTAATTTACCTCTTTTAATTCCTGATACACTTGTAGGGATTTCAATAGTTGACTCAAAGAATTGGGTGTTTGTAAGAATTTCTTTTGATAATTTGCTATTATTTATAAGAAATTGAAAAATAAATAAAAAAATAAATATTACTTTTCTCAAATTCAGCTTTACTGTCAGATTTTAACATAATCAATCTTTGATTCTGGTTGTTAACTTCTTTAATAATTTGCTCTAAAAACTTAATATTTGTTTGAACAATGGCAAGCTTTTTAGAAAATGTTTCTGGTTTTCCCATTTCCCCTATGGAATAAAAAACTGCCTCATAAACAGTTTTACGAATGAATTCACCATGCTGAAAGTGTGATTGAAAATCGACATGATCAAATTTAATTCTTTCATTATCAAAGTTTAGAACCGTTTGGTTTAAGTCTATTAAAAAAATGAATTATTTTATTAATTATCAACCAATCAATTTTGAATACTTTTTAAAACATTGATTTGACATAGGTATTCTTTTATTTTTTGTAATATGGAAGTCGAGTAAATTGATAATTTGTTTAAAAAGTGTAATTCATTGTTTATTTCTTCGGTTTTTTTTTTATATTCATTTATTTTTATTGAATATTGGCATGCTAAAACAATACCTTTCAAACAAATATCTCGTGCATATAGAATGTCGGTCTCAGTTTTATTCATTTTACTTGTTTTTTTTTTTTAATTACTACAATTATCTTTAATTTAATTGAATTAATTTAATTTAATTTAATTTAATTAATATTTGATTATGGAATAGAAAAAAAATATTCTTCTTTAATTGCTTAATTAAAGAAAATAATTTATATCTAAACAAATTTCTTGAAATAGACTTTACTAAGTAAATTTGAAAAATAAAATATGATTTTTGATATATTGCATATAGCTGTATTTATTTGTGACAAAATAAGTGACATATTATATTAAAATTAAATTCATTAGTTTTTATTAACAAAAATTCATAATTTTAACTAAATATCAAAATCACAAGTCGATTTTTTATTTCCGTTTTATTCTGGTTGTTGCTGCTAAAAATCGGTTTGTAATTTAGTCAAGAATTTTTATAATATAAAATTAAAGTAGTAGAGTTATAAAAGTGAGGATTTCGTATTATATCTTAACCAATAATTTTATCGCTAGGAAAATAGTTGGCTTAACTGAGTTTGATCAAACAATTCAAAACTATTTGTGAGATAATCTTTAAAGAAATTTTATTAAGAAATTACAAATTATGTTTTGATGCATTTAACTGAACCTTAATACCTTGTTAAAATTTTGGTAGACAAAACCAACACAATTCATATATATAATTTATTTAATCAAATTTTTTCTAAACTAATTGTTAAATAGTTTCTTTTTCGTTTGGCTTTAATTTCAAAAGAATCAAATTCAAGCATTATTATTGAATAAGTTATATTTTTTATTAGGATAAGATTTTATATTGAGTTATCTTAAATCTTGATAGCTATGTAATTATAGAATTCCTTCAATGAATGTCTAGGAAAATGCTAACAATGCTGGTATAAGTTGAAGTATGAAGTATAAAACATGTAAAATTAAAAACCTCTACAGTGTAAATTTTTAAGAATGAATAATTTAAAAACAATTTTGATTTTTTTCAAAACTCAACACAGCCAAAAACTTTCGATTGTAAATGATTTTAAGTTCAACAACTGTGTAATGAATTACTTTTAATTATTAAAATCTATTAAATGGAGTAAAATTACTATTAAATTTAAGACTTTTATTTCTAATACTATCAAATGTTATTTTTGCTATCTAATAATTCCGATATCAAATTAAATGATATCAGAATTTGTTTTAAAGGTATCAAAAATATATTTCTAGGTATCTAAAATTATTTTTATGCTATCTTTTTAAATATATGCTATCTATTTATGCTTAAGATCCTGATAAATACCATAACGAGTTATAGGTCTTAAAAACTCATAACTAGAAGATTAACTTCTAAGTTTTGGTTAGAGCTAGAGTATTATGAAAGTTTTTATATTAAATTTAACGATTGACAATTTTAATTAATCTATTAACAAATTCAAATATTCTGATAGCACTTGTTAAATAAATTAGATAGCCAAATATTTTTATATCATAGTATGATAATTAGATAACAATTAATTATTTTTTGTTAGCAAAATAAGAATATTTGATAGCAAGATTAGATATCAAAAATTAAAAACAAAACACAATATAAAGAAAACATAATGAAAATTTTACAAACAATTTCTTAAATTTTATTACAAACAAAAATTTATTTTCAAATTAATTCTTATAGAAATACTTTAATTATATTCAAATATATAAAAATATTATTTAAAAATTAAATTTTATTCTAAATCAAATACTGCAGTTTTACCTTATTGCTGTTGTTTTTGTTTTTCTTTTAACTAAATATGTAATTTAACATATTTAGAAATTGAAAAAAATTGAAATCATATTTTGATGATTCTTCTTTAATTTGATTTTACAGTTTTAAACCAATTCGTTCAAATTTTGAACTAAAATCAGAATTCAGATAAAAATATATGTTTATTTTTATTGATTATTGTTAATTTTTTTTGAATTTTTGATTTGATAAATTTACACATTATGTTTTTATATTTAATTAAAAAAAAATTCAATTTTAGTTTTAGATGAACTTCAACATTATGAATTAAAGTTTTAGAATAAATATTAATTAAATATGATTGTAATTAGCCTTAAAAAATCAAAATTGAATCTAATATATTTTGTTTGAATTGTATTAATGTATTTTCTTTTACCTAGCTAACCAAAATAAGAATAATATAAGTGTTTTCATAAAAAAAACTATCTAATAAGGTAAAATTAACTAATACACCCTTTTTCAATGATTTAATTTTTATTTTTAAATGTATTTAAAATATTTTGTTAGATTATTATTTAAAAACTACTGATTTTAATTAATGATTATTTAAATTTGATTTTTATTTAATTTTTAACTATTTTTATTGCTTTTATTTAAAATAAAAAAAAAATTGTTAGCTATTGTTTTAATTTCTTCGGTTGAATTTGATAAATCAAAATTTTTGATCTTTTCACCACGTTGTTTAATAAAATCGTAAATTTCTATTAGGCCTGAGTTGTAATTTCCAATTAGAGTTCGACATGAACAATTAGATGCAGTTTCCCATTGACTTTTGACAATTGTTTTATTTATATTTAAGTAATTAAAATTTTTTAATTAAAAAAATAATTTTACAGTGGATAATCGAAACCATCTTTGTCCTGGCCTTCAAATTGGATTAATAATTGAAGTTTTGCTTTATCCAACGATGACCATGAATTTTTTAACCTAAGTTTTTACTAAAAATAGTTCAAGAAAAATTCTAATTAATGTAAATACTTCATAAGCTGCATTTTCAATCTCAGTTTCAGTGAGTTGTTGAAATTTATCACCCAATTCTGAAAGCTTAATTAAATCCTGTGGGCTTAAATTGTGTAAGGTAGATTTGGTAACAACTAATTTAGATAACCTTTAATTATTAATAATATTAAGTAAATTTTAATTTATTACCCCGGAGAATTTTTCATGTTTTGGGAAATATCTAGGATTTGCTTTTTCGCAGCTTCATATATTTTTTTCTTTTGCGAAATTTTTTCTATATGATCATTATTTTGTCTATCAGATGGTATATTTTGGATTGGCTCTATAGTAATTGAACTCTCTTTTGATTAAATTTCTCACTACTGCTTGAATTGCTATTTAACCTTTTTTTTGATCTTGTTGTAAGGTTTTCAAGCCATGATGTTATTTTACAATTATCAACCACAGTATTTAATTCACCATCATGGTTAAATGTGAAAGTATCTTCTTGTAAATTTAAACAATATTTAAAATATTAAACAAATTTCTTCTATTAATTTCAAAAAACCTTTTTCTGCAGAATTAAAGACATTATAGTCTTCATCCGAGTCGTAGGATTCATCAACAGGTTCATAAACTTCTTCTTTTTATTGTTATATATAATGCTAATTTACATTTTAATTTGATTAATATTTAAAATTTAAAACTTTGTTTTGACAATGAGAGTCGTTTTTTTAAACAATTCCAAATAACCCAAGAATTTTTATAAAAAGTCCAACGATTAACATCTGGGCAATAAATTTTCTTTGCTAATTAATAAAAAATATAAGAAGAAAATTTAAAAATTAAAGATAATATCTGAAATTATATATTACCAAATATTAATTTTTTAATATCTGTTTTTGAGAGATTATTTAATAGATTATTATCAAATATTAATTTTGAACACAAATGGTAAAAATTTTTTAAATAATTTTGGTATTTCTTTTCACTCTAGTTTAAACAAAAATAATTTTCTTTTTATGTTAGATAAAAATTAAAATTACTAAATTGTTTTTATCGTTTAAACGATTGCGAAGATAATTATAACAAATATCACTGTAATTCTCAGAATTATCTAATATAAAATAGTAAATCATGTTAATTTATATTTGTATAAAAATTTTAGTTACATGAAACACTTGAAGTTTCTTCCATTTTTAAAAAAAATTATGATAGTAGTTTTTTAAATCTAAATCAAAATATTCTGAAATATAAATAATTGAAAAAAATTTTAAATAATGAAAGCTAACAGAATTTAAATCAAAACCAGAACATAATTAAAATAAAATAAAAAAAAAAAACTTAAAAACAATTAACTAACTAACTCTGACTAATTTCCTTAACTCTGAAACTTGTTTCGGAGCTCAGTTTGAGCAAGCAAGAAACTTGCCAAACATCACCGTTGTTAGTCTGACTAACAACCACCATGTTTTTCATAGCCTTTCGGCATTACTAAGCCATGGCGCAGAAACAAAAACATATAAATAATAAATAGCCAAACTTAAATTTAAAATAATATATTGCAAGACTAAATTTAAACTTGTTTCGGAGCTCAGTTTGAGCAAGCAAGAAACTTGCCAAACGTCACCGTTGTTAGTCTGACTAACAACCACCATGTTTTTCATAGCCTTTCGGCATTACTAAGCCATGGCGCAGAAACAAAAACATATAAATAATAAATAGCCAAACTTAAATTTAAAATAATATATTGCAAGACTAAATTTAAACTTGTTTCGGAGCTCAGTTTGAGCAAGCAAGAAACTTGCCAAACATCACCGTTGTTAGTCTGACTAACAACCACCATGTTTTTCATAGCCTTTCGGCATTACTAAGCCATGGCGCAGAAACAAAAACATATAAATAATAAATAGCCAAACTTAAATTTAAAATAATATATTGCAAGACTAAATTTAAACTTGTTTCGGAGCTCAGTTTGAGCAAGCAAGAAACTTGCCAAACGTCACCGTTGTTAGTCTGACTAACAACCACCATGTTTTTCATAGCCTTTCGGCATTACTAAGCCATGGCGCAGAAACAAAAACATATAAATAATAAATAGCCAAACTTAAATTTAAAATAATATATTGCAAGACTAAATTTAAACTTGTTTCGGAGCTCAGTTTGAGCAAGCAAGAAACTTGCCAAACATCACCGTTGTTAGTCTGACTAACAACCACCATGTTTTCATAGCCTTTCGGCATTACTAAGCCATGGCGCAGAAACAAAAACATATAAATAATAAATAGCCAAACTTAAATTTAAAATAATATATTGCAAGACTAAATTTAAACTTGTTTCGAGCTCAGTTTGAGCAAGCAAGAAACTTGCCATATATTTATTACAGTTATTTTTACTTTTTACTTTTTAAATAAATTTTTTCAAATTAATTAACGATTTTTAACTGTTTTTTTCCAATTTTTTATTACACGTAATTATTTTTAGTTGTAATACTTCTCTACTTTTGTTCTTAAGTTTTGAATTTAGATTGAAATAAAAATTTGGCATTTGGCAATTTGATTCTGGAAATTTTTAAATCTAAATATGAATCTTTTATATATCTAAAATAACAAAAATGTCTCTGATATCTTTTTGATTTGTTTCTATTGTTATATTTAAAAATTTTTAATAACAAAATTAAGGAAAAATATCAAAAATCATTCTAAAACTCTGCAGAGATTGTAAACCAAATGGTTCTTTAAAAATTTTTATTAATTCAAAATTTAAAAACTAAAAATGATTGTTACCATTGATTAGATTTAAACTTCAAATTAATTCCATTTGTTTTTGTAATCACAGATTTTTATATCGTTTGTTTACTCACAATTTAGACTTGGATGTTTTTTTGGTAGTCGAGTGGAAAACCTAACTAATTTTGAGTGTCCAAAACTTTTACGTTACTGTATTTTTTTTAAATCTCAGTTAACATCTAATTAAAGTTTTTTAAAAACAAATTAAAATTTTTAAAATTAAAATTAACAAAAAAACAAAGTGTTTTTCTTTTTAAAAAAAAACGTACATACATATATAATACAATAAATAGTAATTCAAAATTTCATCAGAATTATAATAATTATTGTATGTGATTGTTGTGTTTTTTTTTAAATAACTATTGAATAAATGTTACAAATTTAAGAACGTTTATTAATTTTTCAGAAATTTCAAACATTCTAATATCGATTTATGTTAATTTTCAGCTTTTATAAAAAAACAAAAGTCTATAAACTTTAATCTAATTATTTTATAACCGTACAAGCTTTTGGAATCGCAATTTGACCCAAAACCAAAATTAAAACAAATATTGTAAAATAAACAAGCTTAAATTAGATGAACTTTTCCACCGCCACGAGCTTTTAAAATAGTTTTCACCTTTTGTAATATTAAATAAATCGGCTTGCATGTTTAAATTGTATAAATTTTGTAACTTACATGTTTGTTGTTGTTTTCTGATTAGAAAAATTGTTGTTGTTCAATTTTTTAAAAGGTTGTTCTTGTTATTTTTGGTTTAATCTTGAATATTTCAAGTTTTTTTTAAAGTTGTTTCTTGAGTTTAAATAAAATAAAAATTATAAGCTTAAATTTATTTTAATATTAAATTTTATATACAGTGAAAATTCGATTATATACAATTCGACTATGTAAAAATTCGATTTTATAGAATTCAAAAAAAGGGTGTTGTATAATATTTTGTCTTGGTTTTTGTAATAAAAAAAAATTTTTTTTTACTTGAAACTCTAAATTTAAAAAGTTTATCTTAAATTGTAATTCTTTTTTTTAAATGAAAGCTAAAAAGTACCAAAATCATTAAAAAGATAGATATCTTAAACTATTTTTGCTTTGGAAAATAAAAAAATTTATTTTAACCAATCATATTGTGTAAAAATAAGACAAGATGTTTGTCATTATACCAATTCGATTAAAGAGAAAATTCGATTTTTTCCATACTAAAAAAATTTTTCATTATATATAATCGAATTTTCACTGTACAACGCTATGATGCGTTGAATGGGTTGTATTATATTTAAAATTTAAAGTTATATAAAAACAAACTTAGCTTTCAATCCAAACTTAACAATACCAAAAATTATTTATATTTCAAATAAATTTATTATTAAATATATTGTTTATTATTATAGTTAACTATTTTATTAAAAATTTTCAAATTTTTGATGAATCTTGTATTTTTTTTAATAATTTAAATTAAGAGATTAAATGAATTTTTCAACTAATTGACTTGTTTTTGTTTATTGACTTATTACTTATTATATTGATTTAGTTCTCATTTTTGTATAAATTATTATTAGATGTAAAACATCTAACTAATATGAAAACCTAATTTTGCTTATTTATTCTGTTTAATAAAGTTAACAGTGATTAAATTCTAGTATTAATTGTAATAAATGTATTGTAATAAAAAAAATAATTGTAGAACTATAGAAATAATTTATTTAGTTTTTAATTAAGCCTAATACCAAATATTTATAATTTTATTTATATTTATATTATTTTATTTGATATTGTTTCCGTTTTATATCTTTTTTAATAATTGACTAATTAATAATTGACAATAGTTTTTATACTTATATTAATGTTTTTTTAATTTTTAAAAACTTAATTTTATAAAGTGTTTAATTTTAATACTTTTTTAATTGCAAGAATATAAGTTTTAAAATTTTTGTTTAATATTTTGCTTTTGTATATTTTAAAATATTTCAAATATGATTATATTCAGTTGTGGTAGCATCTCTAAAAATTGTAGAGTTAAAGCTTGAAATTAGTTCGATAATTAAAACAAATCTAGATTGCTAATTAAAAATCATAAAGTCTTTTAATAGATAAATTATTAAGTTTGTGATTTTAATTACAGCTGACTTAATTTATGATGTTTTGCAATAATAATCTAAAGGTTGTTATAAAAATATAAAAATTTTAAATGTTTACTTGTGAAGAATTAATAGATTGAGCAATCAATTGTGTTTCATCAAATTTTAATTAACTGTAGGTGTATTTGTTTATTATCAAGTAATACGGTTATTATTGGCTTCTGGTTTTAAAAAAATGAACATTTTTTTTAATTATAAAATTTAAAAGTTTAATATGTTCAAAAAATTTTAATAAAGATATTATATAACCTCGTTTTTATTATTCCAATGAAAAATATATAATTTAAAAGTACATCTTTCTTATTAGGCTAAACATTATAATTTAATCTAATTTAATTCTTAGTAAATAATTTAACTTATTAAATAAATGAACTTAAACTCCTGGAGTTTCGGTGCTCAGTTTAAGAAAGCGATAAACTTAGCAAACAACTGTTGTTAGTCTGATTAATTGAAAAAACCAACAAGTTTTTTCAAGCCTTTCGACTGTACTAAGTCATGGCGCAGACAGGCGATTAACTTGTATTTATTTTTATTATTTGTAATAATATTAAATTATATCTATTAAACTTTTGAATGTATAGATCTCACTTATCAAAAATTTTATATTTAAAAATTTTTTTTCAATTTTCTATTTAATTGCAATTGAATTCACTTTAAATCTTAAACACTTTTTTTTTTAGACAAATTAGAAATTAAAAGTTAAAAACTTACATTATACTGGCTAAAAATTCGATCATCTTTTAGTACCTTAATACACCTCATATCTCATGTAAGATAAAATTGAATAAAGATTAATAGCATATTCGTAATCAAAAAATAAAATTAATATAAAAAACAAATAATATTATTTTATTCAATTTTTTATTTTAAAC
The DNA here is from genome assembly GCA_021432725.1 of Brachionus angularis. Classification (NCBI taxonomy): domain Eukaryota; kingdom Metazoa; phylum Rotifera; class Eurotatoria; order Ploima; family Brachionidae; genus Brachionus; species Brachionus angularis. Next base: position 4,708,357 of record JAJVDD010000005.1, read on the forward strand.
ATTTGATAATATTTTATAAAAACCTAGATTTGTATTAATCTTTATTGTTATAAATTATAAAATTTTAAAAAGCAAAAAAAAATCGTTCAAGTCAATTGATCTCAAAAATTTAAACTAAAATAATCAAAAATTTATTCAGTTTTCAAATATTTATTAAGTTCAATTAATTAAAAAATATAAAAAATTAAATACATTAAATTTAATCATCTTAATAGTTCGCCAAATATTACATTTTTCGTATATGTACCACCATCTTGATCATATCCCCTTAATTGACCTTGCCGATACATACCAAGCTCATGAGTTTCAACTAATATTCTTATTGAATCAAAACTTCTTACTCTTGATGCCGCAACATACAATTGTCCATGTGAAAAAACTGGTCTTTTTAACAAAAGTCCAACTCGATTGAATGTTTGGCCTTGTGATTTGTTAATTGTCATAGCAAAGGCCAAACGAAAGGGAAATTGAATCCTTCTTATTCTAACACCAGCTTCTGATTGTGGTGACCTGAATTCAGTTCGGCAAAAAAGAAATTGTTGTCCTTGATTTGGTCCATTTAAAACCGAACATTTGACTGAATTTTGATTACATTGAACCACTCGAAGTCTTGTACCATTGCAGAGCCCATCAGAAAGAGACCAATTCTTCAAAAGCATAACAACTGCACCAACTTTTAGATTCAAAACATGTGGTGGAAAAGCTCGCGGTGTTAGTCTTAATGCTTGTTCAATCGGATAATCATCTGAATCCATGACAGCATCAGTTTCCCTATTAAGTATCTTTGTTGATGATAAATATTGATGATTTTCACCTACTAATCTCGTTAAAATTAGCTCGTTGATTTCCAATGAATCCTTGTTTGTTGGACAAAGTATCGCATTATTTATTCGATATTGATCATCTATATTCAGTTGTCCAGTTCCAAAGACTTCATCAATAAGGTTTCCATTGCAAACAACACGATTTGGTAATCGAATTAAATTATTACCATCATAAACTCGACTTCTACCATCCCCAATTTCCATCAGCCAATCTTTAAATTCACGTTCATTCGGATCAGCTCTTACATTCTCTTTTAAAGCCAACCGTTTGAAATTCTGCCACAAGTTGGAATTTTTCAAACACATTAGTACACTGGCTTCAATATTCTCATTATCGGAAACTGGTGCACATTGTCTGAAATCACCAGTTAACAACATTACTTTTCCCCCAAATGGGACATTGGGTTGTTGCATCAAGTCTCTTAATAATCGATCAACACACTCGAGCATTGATCTTGAAACCATTGAAGCCTCATCGATAATAAATAACTTACACTGTCTTAATTGATCAGCTTGTTGTGAATTGGCTTCAATTTTGCTTACTGATTGTAAATTTGTTGGAATTGGAATCTTGAATTTCGAATGCATTGTTTGTCCACCACCGATTAACAATGCAGCAGCAATACCAGTAAATGCTGTTGGAACAACCGAATAATTTAATTGCCTCAATCGATGATACAATAACTAATTTTTAAGTTAATTTTTTTAAATTATAATTATTTGAGTTTATATTCATAAAAATTTACATTCACTACATAAGTTTTCCAGTTCCACCAGGTCCATCAACAAAAACTCTTGTTCGAAGTTGAATCATTACTAAGAACTGCTTCCATAATTGTATCTACAGCTATCTATTTTAAGATAAAAGATAATAACACAAAAGTATTATATTTTATAATTTAAACAAACTTTTGATTATAGTTTAGTGTTGATTGTAAAGCTTCAGCTGCTTGACAATGTTGTTCGACTGTAAAATCATTAAAATTACTTGGAATATCTCTATGTCGCCATTCTAAACCTCTGATATCAGGTTCGGGCAAATCAAATTCAGCCAAAGTCCTACCAAAGCTATCTAAAATGTATCTAATATGCTATTTAAAAAAAAATGAAGATTAAATTAAATAACTCAGTTAAAAAATCAAAATTACTCCTAGTGCTTTATGGAATCTTGTATCATCTGCTTCGTGCTGATAGTCTTCACTCATATGCTCTTTAAATACTTCCCATAATTCTAGTGCATCTGGGTTAACCGGATTGTTATGTACCAGTATTGTAACAAACAAAAACCTTTAAATATTAAAATTCCATTATGGTTGTTATATAATTTAATTTTATTATAATTACCTTATTCTATATGGTAACTCATTTCTAACTATTTCTTGCATTATTTCGTACCATTGATGATTGTTTTCGACCAAATTTAATGCTCTGGCCGCATCTTTAAATGTAGAATATAAATGGCCATTCACAGTTTTTAAATAATTAAATGATGTTGGACCACGAACATGCAATAAAAGTAATTTTAAGTAGAATAATTCACCACTATTTGGATATATGAAGGGCATTCTTGCTATTACTTTGGCGCCTTGCTCCAAATCTACACGTTCTGACCATTGTTTTGTTTGACGATTGTACCAATATTTGTGAACGATTTCTTTGTAATTGTATTGATTGGCTCTTGTATCACGTACATTCAAATCAAAAAAGTCAATTAACATTGTAACTGGTGGATCTCTGTTTGCAACTTGTTCAATTTGATCATTTACAAATACAATATTTGGCCTGTCTTCCAAATGAATCAACAAATGTATTATTGTGTGTGATAGTTGGAGTCGCTTAAAACCAATTATTTTGTCATATGCTTCGATTGAACTAACATATCTTTTTTCTAGATTAAAAATCAAAGTTAATTATTTATTGTTGAAACTAAAAAATATTAATTAAATTACTTTCATATGATCTTATTTCATCGTAAATTTCATCATTTTGGTTTTGCACAATTTCTTCACCATCATTTGAATCTTCTACTAAACTATTTTGAGCTATATCGTCCGGATCTTGATCCATTACTTCATTCAAATCACGATTTACTTGCACATCGTAATTATCGTTTTCAATTACAGGCTCATTATCATTATTTGCTTCAATATTTTCTGTTTGACCATTATTGATTTGCTCAACTAATTCACGACTTATATTTTGATTTGCAAAAGGCATTTGATTGTTAAGACCATGTGTTTGAACATTTACACGATCATTGCCTTTACAAATATAATTGAAAATGTACTTCATTGAGCTCAAAAAGCCACATATCTCAATATTAATATGGCACCTATATTTTAACAACATCTTTGGATTATATGGTATCACATATCGATTGTCGAGTAAATGGCCACGAATTAAAACAGCTCTTCCATTGTTTCTTCTTCGATATAAAGGATAATTGTTTTGCCTAATTACAGTTGTTTCACTGAATGGTTTTGGAAAGCCTTTTGAACATCTATTACCAAATTGCTGCATACATGAACTGTTTGGTAAACATGGACCATGTATCATTTTAGTTTTGACTAAATCATACAAATCAGGATACAAATCTGGATCCGGTATTTCAGCACAAATAATATCGTCAATTTGTTCTGGAGTAGTTGGTTTATCTCTCTCGTTCAACCAAAATAGAGCATGATCATGCGGAAGGCCTCTTTTCTGGTACTCTTTAACTCTAACATAAGCATCCACAACTCCAAGCTTGTATTCTTCGGTAATGTCTTTCCAAAACTCTTGAAATTTTAGATTGTATATTCGAGAGCACATATCCGGCCTTGATAAATAATTTTGACCAGGATTTAATGTTGATTGTAATTCAGGCCAATATGGATTTGATGTAAATGTAACAAACAGATCAGCTTTGCCATAAACACCAATCAACTCCATACCATCAAAATAGTGCTGCTTCATAGCTCTGTCGCTGCCTTCAAATGTTGAAGGTAAAATAAATGCCCGGCCAACAACACCAATATTATTTGGATTGTTATTGATATGTTCCATAATGCCTTGATAATCGTGGATTCTTAAACGGGCTTGATTCTTGCGCAAAAATTGTAGATTATTTTTTTCTATTTTAATCCAAGAACAGACAACATATTCTTGAAAAAGTTTGCCCATTTGAAAAATCAAATTTAAATTGTTTGAACGTACATGCAATCTAAATTTGTAAAATTCTTTCAATGTAACTCTTGAATTAGTTGTCAATTGCTGTTGATTATGAACATATCTTTGATCATAGCCAGCTTCACCAAAAGGAAACATCAGCGGAAAGCACATTGGATCACAGTTTGGATCTCTCAGATCTATGCTTCTCATGTAGTTGTTTTCGCGCTGAGGTACAATATTAATTAGTGGCATTTGAAGATCTCTTGCTTGAGCATAAGCAATAAAACCATCATCAGGAAGACCATCAATATCATTAAACACAGCAGCAATTTCACCATTTACAGCTGTTTCAGCCACTTGTCTTCGCCCATTTTCATTTATTGGCAAATAAGTATTTCTTGGAACATATCTTGTCATCCATAATCTAACAGTATATGGATCTTGTTGATTTTGTCGCTGTAAAATTTCCTTATTGGAAAAAAAAACTGCACCAATGGATTTGCTTGAGTTAACATTTGTTGCAACATTTCAATTAACTTCAAATATAATTAAACATTATATATATTTTAATTTTTTTATATTAAAAACATTTTTCACTTACAGTTAATGAAACTGGTCCATTTAAAGCATGCCAATTGTTGATTCTACTTTCAACGATTGCTTGATCGGTGTCTAACATTAAATATTGAGCAGATCTCAAATTTTGATTACCATTTGGGCCATTAAACATTGGTGGAACACGGTAATAAACCGCACCATGAATTCTATATAAATATGGCAGTTGATAATTTCTTCTTTCATTGTATCTATAGCCACTGAAGTTTTGAGCGTCTAAATCTTCATGGTCGAATTGCGTTTTTACTGCTGCCATTGCAAAACTTGAATTATACATACGAATATTTTTTAAAAATCTCTTCTTAAGTTTAAATCATTTGGATTTTGATTATTTCGATCAAGCAAACGTACCATTGTTGGATGATATTGTTCAATTTGAGGTATGACAATTTTATTTCTCTCGCAGCACTTTGTATAATTACCAGTTGAGTTGACTTCTTTTGCCAAAATAATGCGCCACAATGTTCGCAAATTCGATCAATAGTACCTTGATTATCAGCTTCTTCTGCATATAGATTGCTTATTTTCCATTGATTGTAAGTAGAAATAATAAATCGAGCTTCTCTTCTTGATGAATGAACAAGACCTAATCTTTGCAATCTTTGTTCTTCAGTTTCGATTACCCTTCTACGCTCTCTATAATCTCTTTGATATTGAAGTCGTCTTTGGTATTGTTCAGGTGTTTCATTTGCACGAAGTTCTCTTTGTCTTTGAGCTTGTGAATTTAAACGTATTCTATTTTCTTGCGAAGTTTCATTAGTGCGCTGCTCTCTATGATAACTTGCATTGTTATTTAGACGATTTGACCTTTCTTCTGAAGTTTGATTTGCAATATAATTTAATTGATTTCTTAACAATCTTTCCCTCCTTGAATTTGTTATTTGTGAAGTCTCGTTTTGAACACGATTGATTCTATTTAGGCGAGAATTTCGGTCTTCTTCTTGTATAGTTAATCGAGCTCTGCCTCTTCTTGTTCTTCTTGGTCTACCTCTTGGCCTTGATCTTTCAATAGTTTCATTATTAACTTCTAAATTTTGTTCAACATTTTCATTAACAATTTGATAATTTATTGAAAAGTTTCGATTATCATTTGTGTCTGTGTTTGCATCTAAATTACTTTCATCATCTTGAACTTCTAAAATGCTCATATCTAAAATAATATTACTTTATTTATATTTAATGAAATAAAATATATATATTTTTTACTTTGTTCGATTTCATCTGTAGCATTTGTCAGATTAAGTAATGAAGTTCGAGGATTATCGATTGGAATAGTAATAATACCTAAGCTCATAGGTTGATCATCAAATTGATATGAAAGTTCCTGATTCCTTTCAAAATTTGGCAGGTTTTGCATTGCTGAAGTATTCTGTAAAACTAATAAAGCCGAAAAAAAATTATATAACCTTAGAAAAAATAGCAAAAGAAAAAATACTATTGTATCTATTGTTTAAAGTTGTATAAGATATGGTTTTAAAGGTACGCTGACTAAATTGCCTAACAACTTCGGCATTTGACCAATTATTATCGTATCTGATTCTAAATATTTCATGTATTATCTCATCTTCAGACAGAGAAAACATCATTTCTATGAATAGAAATTTAATTTAAGGTCTTATCAAATTTATTATGGAAATTTATTACTTGGAGGCATATTTGAATTTGATTTTTTTAGTTAAATAAAGTTTTGAAATCAATATCTATTTATTATAAAAATTTTAATTAAGTTTGATTCTCAAAGAAATATTTTTAGTTGAATATATTTAAACATTATTCAATGTTTGTTTTTTCATTCTAAATTATAATTATATTAAAAGATCTAATAATGTTAAAGAATAATAAAATTTGATAATTTTACTTTAATTTATGTTTAATTATATAGCTTTTAAAAAGAATTCTGATTAACTTATATAATAAAGATGGCGCTTATGTATTTAAAAGTTTCAAATTTTTCAATAAGATGATGATGTTTTGATCTGAGCATATACAATATATTTAGATCAAATGTTACACAAATTAAAAGTTAACTCAAAGATATATGCAAGAAATTATAATCGAATAAATAATTTTGATTGAATTATATATATAATTTAAGACCATTTTATCTTATACGGCAATTAAATTTCTAAAAATAGACCCGTCGTAGCTATTCTACAATTTTAAATAACTTAAAACAGGTCATATCTCATTAAAGGTAAGAGATACATAAAAGCTAATACAATATACGTAATCAGCACATAAAATTTAGTAATTTTCACCTAAAAAATACATCTTATACTCAGACTGGATTTTTGATGGTATTTCTTAGCCTTAATGAGAACAGACTTGCCGCATAGACATTTCATTTTTTTCCCTTAAATAACTTTTCGAGCTCTGGTATTTTTTTTTCATGTCGCACAACTATCAAAAAATATTAGGACTATACATATATAATATGTTTGATAAGTATATTAATGGATTTACCAAGGTATCTTATAGATAAAAGATATACTCGCATAGTGATTTTTAGCTAAATTTATAAAGGAAATTAAATTCTCTATAATTTGAAACCATTTTGAGCTCATACGGCAATTAAATTCTCAAAAATAGACCCTTCGTAGCTATTCTACAATTTTTAATACCTTATTAGAGATCATATCTCATAAAAGGTAAGAGTTGAGAAAAAACTAATATGATATTCGTAATCAGCACATCAATTTTAGTATTAAAAATTCATAAAATATATCTTCTACTTATACTCGATTTTTAAAGGTATATCTACGGCAAAAAGTCGATCAAATATATCTTCTGAAATGACTTGCCGCATAGACATTTCATATTTTTCCGACACCTAACTCGATGAGCTCTACAAGCTGGTATAATTTATTTTCCATGTGTCCGACAAATATCAAAAAATAATAGACCTACACATATGTTAAATATTTGATAAGAATATTTGGATATATTAAGTTTATTGATAAGTGACATATATACTTGAATAGTGCTTTTATGTTTAATTCTTGTAGAGAATTTAATTCTCTATCATTTAAGACCATTTTTAGCTCATACGGCAATTAAATTCTCAAAATAGACACAACGTAGCTATTCTACAATTTTTAATACCTTCATATAGGTCAAATCTCATGATTTGATAGAGATAGGTAAAAACTAATGTGATATTCACAATCAGCGCATTAAATTGAGTAAAATAAACTCAAAAAGTATATGTCCTACTGATACTCGATTTTTGATGGTATTTATCCGCAATAAAACTCGGTCAAATATATCTCGTGAACCGAGTTGCCGCATAGACATTTCATATTTTTGCCTTAAATAACTTTTCGAGCTCTACACGCTGGTATAATTTTTTTTTCATGTGTTGCACAAATATCAAAAAATAATAGACCGATCAATGACAAACAACTTTTGGTGCATTTTATATATACAAACTTGATCGATTTGACCTTGATTATCAGCTTCAACAACAACTTGATTGCTAATTTTCCACTCATTATAAGAAGTTAAATGGAATCTTGCTTCTTTTCTTGCTTCATGAACAAGACCTAATCGTTGCAGTCTTTGTTCATCAGTTTCGATTACCCTTCTGCGCTCTCTATAATCTCTTTGATACTGCAGTCGTCTTTCGTATTGTTCTGGTGTTTCATTAGCCCGAAGTTGTCTTTGTCTTTGAGCTTGATTATTCAAACGAATTGCTGATAATTCAGATGTTTCATTTGTTCGACTTTCTCTATGTCTTTGAGCATCTGAATTTAAACGATCATTTGTTTGTTGAGGTGTTTCGTTTATCCTTTGTTCTCGTTGGTAGTTTGAATTGTTGTTTAAACGATTAATTCTTTCTTCTGCACTTTGATTCTGAAGATAATTCAATTGATTTCTTAACATACGTTCAGCTCGAGATTGCCTTATTTCCGGAGTTTCGTGTTGTACACGGTTAATTCTATTTTGTTGATCGATTCGGTCCTCTCCGCGTAACGTTAATACAGATCTTCCTCTTCTTGAACCTCTTGGTCTAGATCTCAAATTAGCTTTAGCATTCGTTACATTTTCACTACCAGTCGGATTATTTATTGTATTTTGACCATTATTTGTACCTGTATTGGTATCTAGATTATTGTCATTATCTTCAACTTCTAAAATGCTCATATCTTAATAATATTAAAATTATATTTTATTTTTATATTTAAATTAAAATTTTAGTTTTTTACTTTGTTCGATTTCATCTGTAGCATTAGAAAGATTTAATAATGAATTTCGATTATTTTCGATTGGAATCGAATCAAAAGCTAGGCTCATAGGTTGATCATCAAATGGATTTAAAATTTCCTGATTCCTTTCAAAATTAGGAAGGTTTTGTACCGTTGCAGTATTCTGAAGAGCTAATAATGCGAAAATTAAATTATTTAACTTTAGAAAAATATGAAAAAGAAAACATACTATTGTATCTATATGTTTAAAGTTGTATAAGATATGCTTTTAAATGCTCGCTGGCTAAATTGCCTAGTGACTTCGGCATTGGACCAATTAATTTCGTATCTCATTCTAAATATTTCACGTATTATCTCATCTTCAGACGGAGTAAACATCATTTCTGTTAAAAGGAATTTATTTAACTCTAATGATTTAATTTTTTATGTAAATTTTTACTTGAAGGCATATTTGAATTTTTGTATTTTGTCTTAATATCAAGTTTTTAAATCTATATTTAATTAATATAAAAATTTAAACCAAGTTTAATAAATCAAAGAATTTTATTAGTTTAATATTTTAAAATATTATTCAATTTTTATTTGTTTATTTATTCTAAATGAATAAATATATTAGAAGATCAAATAGTGGCAGAGGATAATAAAATTTGATTATTTTACTTTAATTTATGTTAATTTATATAACTGTTTAAAAGAAATTTCTAATTAACTTTTAAAATAAAGATGGCGCTTTAGTCTTTTAAAGCTTCAAACTTTTTAAAAAATCGGCTATATTTGAGCATAAACCATATTTCGATAATCCATAATCAAAAATAATAAAAATAAACATCATTATAATATCAAATATACAATATCAATTAAGTAAACCATATTTATATCAGTATTAAGCTCGCAAAAGATAAGATATTTTTCCCTTGACCATGCAGAGAATAAAATTCCCTATCATTTAAGACCATTTTTAGCTCATACGACAATTAAATTTTCAAAAATAGACCCGTCGTAGCTATTCTGCAATTTTTAAACACTGGAATACAGGTTATATCTCATGCATGGTAAAAGTAGAGTAAAAACCAATATGATATTGTGAATCAGCACATAAAGTTTAGCAATACAAACTCAAAAAATAAATCTCCTACTTATACTCGATTTTTGATGGTATTTCTACGGTTAAAAACTCGCTCTAATATATCTCGAGAACCGACTTGCCGCATACAGGTTTTATATTTTTCCCCCACATAATTCTCCAAGCTCTACACGCTGCTATAATTTTTTCATGTGTTCCAAAAAAATAATAGATCTATATACGATATTTGATATTGATATTTGGATATATTAAGCTAAGTTAAAGGTGAATTTTATATTCTCATAGTGCTTTTATGTTTGATACATGTAGAGAATCGAATTCTCTATCATTTGAGACCATTTTTAGCTCATACGGCAATTTATTTCTCAAAATAGACCCGTCGTAGCTATTCTACAATTTTAATCACTTGAATACAGGTCATATCTCATAAATGGTAAAAGTTAGGCAAAAACTAATATGATATCCTTCATCAGCACCTAAAATTGAGTAAAAAGAACTCAAAAAATACATCTTCTATTTATACTTGATTTTTGATGGTATTTCTAAGGTTAAAATTGTTAATTAAGATACCAAGTGAACCGAGTTGCCGCATAGACTTTTAATATTTTTCGCACACCTTTCTCGCCATGCTCTACACGCTGGTATAATTTTTTTTTCATGTTTCCCACAAATATCAAAAAATAATAGACCGATCAAATACAGACAAACAACTTTTCGTGCATTTTATATATAGTGACTAGCTGAATGGGTTATACATTTTAAAATATAATTAATAAAAATTTCAAAAATTTAATATCTGTGACATTTTTTATAAATTAAATAAAAGAACATTTAATTTACTAAATGCTTTGCATTTACCTCGTCCCTAGCAAAGTTATACTTCTCAAGTCTGTTAAACACAAATAAACCTTTTATATGATTTAAAAATCGATATTAATTAATTTGAGATTAGTCTAATTTTATAAAAATACAATTTAATCAAAAATGGATATATAGAGATTATTAATAAAATTTACAATTAATTTGATATTTAAATAAATGCTTCGCATTTTCCTCGTCTCTAGCGAAAAAATTTATTTTTGGAAAAAAGATTAATACTAAAAATTTTCTTGAAAAAATCCTAAACAAAACCTCGAAAAAATCTCTGAATTTGTAACAAATTTGAAATAAAAAAAAATATAATATAGTTGACATTTTAATAAATGCTCTGCATTTACCTAGTTTCTAGCAAATTTTGAATTTATCACAATGAACGACAAAAAGATAATTCTTTGATTTTGTATTAATCAAATTTCGATTATAGTAACGGACTCGTGGACCCAGAAAAATTTTACACTAAAACACGGATACGAGCCAAAACTTTTTTTCTCAAATAAGGACCGCGGCCTATTGATTTTAAATTATTAAAATAAACAATAAAAAATTATTTTTTTAACCCATTTAGGAGAAATTAATTGATCCTTTATATGTATTAATTTAATTTAATTAATTTAAATAATTGATAAGTTTTATTTTACTAAATGCAATGCATTTACCTCGTACCCAGCAAAGGTATCTTAATAAAAATATTTATGAATCTAATTCTTTAGGACTTTTGCCATTTTTTTTAAATAACCATAATTTTTCATAAAGTTAAGATAAGTTAAAAAGTAATTCAACAAAATAAACATTAAAACTTTTGATTTATTTAGTTAGACAATACTTGTTTTTGTTTTGACATCAAAATTTTATTTAGAAGTAAAAAAAATCAACGTTACATTCAAATTAATTCAAAAAAATAGAAAAAAGAAGATATTAAACTAAATCCTTTGCATTTACCTCGTTTCTAGCATATCCTTACTCCTAATTTTTTTTAAAACCAATTAAATGATATTCCTTTTCTTGGTAAATATTAAAATTAATAAGGTTACTTTAAACAAAAGAAATTTGGCATTAATTTAGTAGCAATACTATTTATAATACGTAATTTTAGAATTTTTTTAATAAGATTAGACTGTTTTAAAGATAGTTTTAAAGTTAAAGATTTATATCATAACTTGTTTCAAAAATAAATTTTATTCAAAAAGAAAATTTTAGTTAGTATTTATTCTTCATCACTTTCATTCGAAAAAATCAGCATCAATTCCAATTCTGTTTTTAGAAAAATAAATTAATTTTTTATTTATTTTAAATTCATTTTTAGTGATTACTTTCTTTAAAATCATTTGTTGTCAATTTTTCTTCCGTTAAACTTGGAAAACAGCTTTTGCGTGGCTTTTTAGAAATTTTTTTAAAAAACATTGAACCACCTTTTAATTTTGTATTTTTAAAATTATATCTTTTTTATGTTAAAATTATTCATATCAATTTAACTGTTTAATTTACCTCTTTTAATTCCTGATACACTTGTAGGGATTTCAATAGTTGACTCAAAGAATTGGGTGTTTGTAAGAATTTCTTTTGATAATTTGCTATTATTTATAAGAAATTGAAAAATAAATAAAAAAATAAATATTACTTTTCTCAAATTCAGCTTTACTGTCAGATTTTAACATAATCAATCTTTGATTCTGGTTGTTAACTTCTTTAATAATTTGCTCTAAAAACTTAATATTTGTTTGAACAATGGCAAGCTTTTTAGAAAATGTTTCTGGTTTTCCCATTTCCCCTATGGAATAAAAAACTGCCTCATAAACAGTTTTACGAATGAATTCACCATGCTGAAAGTGTGATTGAAAATCGACATGATCAAATTTAATTCTTTCATTATCAAAGTTTAGAACCGTTTGGTTTAAGTCTATTAAAAAAATGAATTATTTTATTAATTATCAACCAATCAATTTTGAATACTTTTTAAAACATTGATTTGACATAGGTATTCTTTTATTTTTGTAATATGGAAGTCGAGTAAATTGATAATTTGTTTAAAAGTGTAATTCATTGTTTATTTCTTCGGTTTTTTTATATTCATTTATTTTTATTGAATATTGGCATGCTAAAACAATACCTTTCAAACAAATATCTCGTGCATATAGTATGTCGGTCTCAGTTTTATTCATTTTACTTGTTTTTTTAATTACTACAATTATCTTTAATTTAATTGAATTAATTTAATTTAATTTAATTTAATTAATATTTGATTATGGAATAGAAAAAAAATATTCTTCTTTAATTGCTTAATTAAAGAAAATAATTTATATCTAAACAAATTTCTTGAAATAGACTTTACTAAGTAAATTTGAAAAATAAAATATGATTTTTGATATATTGCATATAGCTGTATTTATTTGTGACAAAATAAGTGACATATTATATTAAAATTAAATTCATTAGTTTTTATTAACAAAAATTCATAATTTTAACTAAATATCAAAATCACAAGTCGATTTTTTATTTCCGTTTTATTCTGGTTGTTGCTGCTAAAAATCGGTTTGTAATTTAGTCAAGAATTTTTATAATATAAAATTAAAGTAGTAGAGTTATAAAAGTGAGGATTTCGTATTATATCTTAACCAATAATTTTATCGCTAGGAAAATAGTTGGCTTAACTGAGTTTGATCAAACAATTCAAAACTATTTGTGAGATAATCTTTAAAGAAATTTTATTAAGAAATTACAAATTATGTTTTGATGCATTTAACTGAACCTTAATACCTTGTTAAAATTTTGGTAGACAAAACCAACACAATTCATATATATAATTTATTTAATCAAATTTTTTCTAAACTAATTGTTAAATAGTTTCTTTTTCGTTTGGCTTTAATTTCAAAAGAATCAAATTCAAGCATTATTATTGAATAAGTTATATTTTTTATTAGGATAAGATTTTATATTGAGTTATCTTAAATCTTGATAGCTATGTAATTATAGAATTCCTTCAATGAATGTCTAGGAAAATGCTAACAATGCTGGTATAAGTTGAAGTATGAAGTATAAAACATGTAAAATTAAAAACCTCTACAGTGTAAATTTTTAAGAATGAATAATTTAAAAACAATTTTGATTTTTTTCAAAACTCAACACAGCCAAAAAACTTTCGATTGTAAATGATTTTAAGTTCAACAACTGTGTAATGAATTACTTTTTAATTATTAAAATCTATTAAATGGAGTAAAATTACTATTAAATTTAAGACTTTTATTTCTAATACTATCAAATGTTATTTTTTGCTATCTAATAATTCCGATATCAAATTAAATGATATCAGAATTTGTTTTAAAGGTATCAAAAATATATTTCTAGGTATCTAAAATTATTTTTATGCTATCTTTTTTAAATATATGCTATCTATTTATGCTTAAGATCCTGATAAATACCATAACGAGTTATAGGTCTTAAAAACTCATAACTAGAAGATTAACTTCTAAGTTTTGGTTAGAGCTAGAGTATTATGAAAGTTTTTATATTAAATTTAACGATTGACAATTTTAATTAATCTATTAACAAATTCAAATATTCTGATAGCACTTGTTAAATAAATTAGATAGCCAAATATTTTTATATCATAGTATGATAATTAGATAACAATTAATTATTTTTTTTGTTAGCAAAATAAGAATATTTGATAGCAAGATTAGATATCAAAAATTAAAAACAAAACACAATATAAAGAAAACATAATGAAAATTTTACAAACAATTTCTTAAATTTTATTACAAACAAAAAATTTATTTTCAAATTAATTCTTATAGAAATACTTTAATTATATTCAAATATATAAAAATATTATTTAAAAAATTAAATTTTATTCTAAATCAAATACTGCAGTTTTACCTTATTGCTGTTGTTTTTGTTTTTCTTTTAACTAAATATGTAATTTAACATATTTAGAAATTGAAAAAAATTGAAATCATATTTTGATGATTCTTCTTTAATTTGATTTTACAGTTTTAAACCAATTCGTTCAAATTTTGAACTAAAATCAGAATTCAGATAAAAATATATGTTTATTTTTATTGATTATTGTTAATTTTTTTTGAATTTTTGATTTGATAAATTTACACATTATGTTTTTATATTTAATTAAAAAAAAATTCAATTTTAGTTTTAGATGAACTTCAACATTATGAATTAAAGTTTTAGAATAAATATTAATTAAATATGATTGTAATTAGCCTTAAAAATCAAAATTGAATCTAATATATTTTGTTTGAATTGTATTAATGTATTTTCTTTTACCTAGCTAACCAAAATAAGAATAATATAAGTGTTTTCATAAAAAAACTATCTAATAAGGTAAAATTAACTAATACACCCTTTTTCAATGATTTAATTTTTATTTTTAAATGTATTTAAAATATTTTGTTAGATTATTATTTAAAAACTACTGATTTTAATTAATGATTATTTAAATTTGATTTTTATTTAATTTTTAACTATTTTTATTGCTTTTATTTAAAATAAAAAAAAAATTGTTAGCTATTGTTTTAATTTCTTCGGTTGAATTTGATAAATCAAAATTTTTGATCTTTTCACCACGTTGTTTAATAAAATCGTAAATTTCTATTAGGCCTGAGTTGTAATTTCCAATTAGAGTTCGACATGAACAATTAGATGCAGTTTCCCATTGACTTTTGACAATTGTTTTATTTATATTTAAGTAATTAAAATTTTTTAATTAAAAAAATAATTTTACAGTGGATAATCGAAACCATCTTTGTCCTGGCCTTCAAATTGGATTAATAATTGAAGTTTTTGCTTTATCCAACGATGACCATGAATTTTTTTAACCTAAGTTTTTACTAAAAAATAGTTCAAGAAAAATTCTAATTAATGTAAATACTTCATAAGCTGCATTTTCAATCTCAGTTTCAGTGAGTTGTTGAAATTTATCACCCAATTCTGAAAGCTTAATTAAATCCTGTGGGCTTAAATTGTGTAAGGTAGATTTGGTAACAACTAATTTAGATAACCTTTAATTATTAATAATATTAAGTAAATTTTAATTTATTACCCCGGAGAATTTTTTCATGTTTTGGGAAATATCTAGGATTTGCTTTTTTCGCAGCTTCATATATTTTTTTTCTTTTTTGCGAAATTTTTTCTATATGATCATTATTTTGTCTATCAGATGGTATATTTTGGATTGGCTCTATAGTAATTGAACTCTCTTTTTGATTAAATTTCTCACTACTGCTTGAATTGCTATTTAACCTTTTTTTTGATCTTGTTGTAAGGTTTTCAAGCCATGATGTTATTTTACAATTATCAACACAGTATTTAATTCACCATCATGGTTAAATGTGAAAGTATCTTCTTGTAAATTTAAACAATATTTAAAATATTAAACAAATTTCTTCTATTAATTTCAAAAACCTTTTTCTGAAGAATTAAAGACATTATAGTCTTCATCCGAGTCGTAGGATTCATCAACAGGTTCATAAACTTCTTCTTTTTATTGTTATATATAATGCTAATTTACATTTTAATTTGATTAATATTTAAAATTTAAAACTTTGTTTTGACAATGAGAGTCGTTTTTAAACAATTCCAAATAACCCAAGAATTTTTATAAAAAGTCCAACGATTAACATCTGGGCAATAAATTTTCTTTGCTAATTAATAAAAAATATAAGAAGAAAATTTAAAAATTAAAGATAATATCTGAAATTATATATTACCAAATATTAATTTTTTAATATCTGTTTTTGAGAGATTATTTAATAGATTATTATCAAATATTAATTTTGAACACAAATGGTAAAAATTTTTTAAATAATTTTGGTATTTCTTTTCACTCTAGTTTAAACAAAAATAATTTTCTTTTTATGTTAGATAAAAATTAAAATTACTAAATTGTTTTTATCGTTTAAACGATTGCGAAGATAATTATAACAAATATCACTGTAATTCTCAGAATTATCTAATATAAAATAGTAAATCATGTTAATTTATATTTGTATAAAAATTTTAGTTACATGAAACACTTGAAGTTTCTTCCATTTTTAAAAAAAATTATGATAGTAGTTTTTTAAATCTAAATCAAAATATTCTGAAATATAAATAATTGAAAAAAATTTTAAATAATGAAAGCTAACAGAATTTAAATCAAAACCAGAACATAATTAAAATAAAATAAAAAAAAAAAACTTAAAAACAATTAACTAACTAACTCTGACTAATTTCCTTAACTCTGAAACTTGTTTCGGAGCTCAGTTTGAGCAAGCAAGAAACTTGCCAAACATCACCGTTGTTAGTCTGACTAACAACCACCATGTTTTTCATAGCCTTTCGGCATTACTAAGCCATGGCGCAGAAACAAAAACATATAAATAATAAATAGCCAAACTTAAATTTAAAATAATATATTGCAAGACTAAATTTAAACTTGTTTCGGAGCTCAGTTTGAGCAAGCAAGAAACTTGCCAAACGTCACCGTTGTTAGTCTGACTAACAACCACCATGTTTTTCATAGCCTTTCGGCATTACTAAGCCATGGCGCAGAAACAAAAACATATAAATAATAAATAGCCAAACTTAAATTTAAAATAATATATTGCAAGACTAAATTTAAACTTGTTTCGGAGCTCAGTTTGAGCAAGCAAGAAACTTGCCAAACATCACCGTTGTTAGTCTGACTAACAACCACCATGTTTTTCATAGCCTTTCGGCATTACTAAGCCATGGCGCAGAAACAAAAACATATAAATAATAAATAGCCAAACTTAAATTTAAAATAATATATTGCAAGACTAAATTTAAACTTGTTTCGGAGCTCAGTTTGAGCAAGCAAGAAACTTGCCAAACGTCACCGTTGTTAGTCTGACTAACAACCACCATGTTTTTCATAGCCTTTCGGCATTACTAAGCCATGGCGCAGAAACAAAAACATATAAATAATAAATAGCCAAACTTAAATTTAAAATAATATATTGCAAGACTAAATTTAAACTTGTTTCGGAGCTCAGTTTGAGCAAGCAAGAAACTTGCCAAACATCACCGTTGTTAGTCTGACTAACAACCACCATGTTTTTCATAGCCTTTCGGCATTACTAAGCCATGGCGCAGAAACAAAAACATATAAATAATAAATAGCCAAACTTAAATTTAAAATAATATATTGCAAGACTAAATTTAAACTTGTTTCGGAGCTCAGTTTGAGCAAGCAAGAAACTTGCCAAACGTCACCGTTGTTAGTCTGACTAACAACCACCATGTTTTTCATAGCCTTTCGGCATTACTAAGCCATGGCGCAGAAACAAAAACATATAAATAATAAATAGCCAAACTTAAATTTAAAATAATATATTGCAAGACTAAATTTAAACTTGTTTCGGAGCTCAGTTTGAGCAAGCAAGAAACTTGCCAAACATCACCGTTGTTAGTCTGACTAACAACCACCATGTTTTTCATAGCCTTTCGGCATTACTAAGCCATGGCGCAGAAACAAAAACATATAAATAATAAATAGCCAAACTTAAATTTAAAATAATATATTGCAAGACTAAATTTAAACTTGTTTCGGAGCTCAGTTTGAGCAAGCAAGAAACTTGCCATATATTTATTACAGTTATTTTTTTACTTTTTTACTTTTTAAATAAATTTTTTCAAATTAATTAACGATTTTTTTAACTGTTTTTTTCCAATTTTTTTATTACACGTAATTATTTTTTAGTTGTAATACTTCTCTACTT
Source organism: Brachionus angularis (assembly GCA_021432725.1). Taxonomy (NCBI): domain Eukaryota; kingdom Metazoa; phylum Rotifera; class Eurotatoria; order Ploima; family Brachionidae; genus Brachionus; species Brachionus angularis. The sequence goes on from JAJVDD010000005.1 coordinate 4,726,847, forward strand.
TTGTTCTTAAGTTTTGAATTTAGATTGAAATAAAAAATTTGGCATTTGGCAATTTGATTCTGGAAATTTTTAAATCTAAATATGAATCTTTTATATATCTAAAATAACAAAAATGTCTCTGATATCTTTTTGATTTGTTTCTATTGTTATATTTAAAAATTTTTAATAACAAAATTAAGGAAAAATATCAAAAATCATTCTAAAACTCTGCAGAGATTGTAAACCAAATGGTTCTTTAAAAATTTTTATTAATTCAAAATTTAAAAAACTAAAAATGATTGTTACCATTGATTAGATTTAAACTTCAAATTAATTCCATTTGTTTTTGTAATCACAGATTTTTTATATCGTTTGTTTACTCACAATTTAGACTTGGATGTTTTTTTGGTAGTCGAGTGGAAAACCTAACTAATTTTGAGTGTCCAAAACTTTTACGTTACTGTATTTTTTTTAAATCTCAGTTAACATCTAATTAAAGTTTTTTAAAAACAAATTAAAATTTTTAAAATTAAAATTAACAAAAAAAACAAAGTGTTTTTCTTTTTAAAAAAAAAAAACGTACATACATATATAATACAATAAATAGTAATTCAAAATTTCATCAGAATTATAATAATTATTGTATGTGATTGTTGTGTTTTTTTTTTTAAATAACTATTGAATAAATGTTACAAATTTAAGAACGTTTATTAATTTTTCAGAAATTTCAAACATTCTAATATCGATTTATGTTAATTTTCAGCTTTTATAAAAAAACAAAAGTCTATAAACTTTAATCTAATTATTTTATAACCGTACAAGCTTTTTGGAATCGCAATTTGACCCAAAACCAAAATTAAAACAAATATTGTAAAATAAACAAGCTTAAATTAGATGAACTTTTCCACCGCCACGAGCTTTTAAAATAGTTTTCACCTTTTGTAATATTAAATAAATCGGCTTGCATGTTTAAATTGTATAAATTTTGTAACTTACATGTTTGTTGTTGTTTTCTGATTAGAAAAATTGTTGTTGTTCAATTTTTAAAAGGTTGTTCTTGTTATTTTTGGTTTAATCTTGAATATTTCAAGTTTTTTTTAAAGTTGTTTCTTGAGTTTAAATAAAATAAAAATTATAAGCTTAAATTTATTTTAATATTAAATTTTATATACAGTGAAAATTCGATTATATACAATTCGACTATGTAAAAATTCGATTTTATAGAATTCAAAAAAAGGGTGTTGTATAATATTTTGTCTTGGTTTTTGTAATAAAAAAAAATTTTTTTTTACTTGAAACTCTAAATTTAAAAAGTTTATCTTAAATTGTAATTCTTTTTTTTAAATGAAAGCTAAAAAGTACCAAAATCATTAAAAAGATAGATATCTTAAACTATTTTTGCTTTGGAAAATAAAAAAATTTATTTTAACCAATCATATTGTGTAAAAATAAGACAAGATGTTTGTCATTATACCAATTCGATTAAAGAGAAAATTCGATTTTTTCCATACTAAAAAAATTTTTCATTATATATAATCGAATTTTCACTGTACAACGCTATGATGCGTTGAATGGGTTGTATTATATTTAAAATTTAAAGTTATATAAAAACAAACTTAGCTTTCAATCCAAACTTAACAATACCAAAAATTATTTATATTTCAAATAAATTTATTATTAAATATATTGTTTATTATTATAGTTAACTATTTTATTAAAAATTTTCAAATTTTTGATGAATCTTGTATTTTTTTTAATAATTTAAATTAAGAGATTAAATGAATTTTTCAACTAATTGACTTGTTTTGTTTATTGACTTATTACTTATTATATTGATTTAGTTCTCATTTTTGTATAAATTATTATTAGATGTAAAACATCTAACTAATATGAAAACCTAATTTTGCTTATTTATTCTGTTTAATAAAGTTAACAGTGATTAAATTCTAGTATTAATTGTAATAAATGTATTGTAATAAAAAAAATAATTGTAGAACTATAGAAATAATTTATTTAGTTTTTAATTAAGCCTAATACCAAATATTTATAATTTTATTTATATTTATATTATTTTATTTGATATTGTTTCCGTTTTATATCTTTTTTAATAATTGACTAATTAATAATTGACAATAGTTTTTATACTTATATTAATGTTTTTTTAATTTTTAAAAACTTAATTTTATAAAGTGTTTAATTTTAATACTTTTTTAATTGCAAGAATATAAGTTTTAAAATTTTTGTTTAATATTTTGCTTTTGTATATTTTAAAATATTTCAAATATGATTATATTCAGTTGTGGTAGCATCTCTAAAAATTGTAGAGTTAAAGCTTGAAATTAGTTCGATAATTAAAACAAATCTAGATTGCTAATTAAAAATCATAAAGTCTTTTAATAGATAAATTATTAAGTTTGTGATTTTAATTACAGCTGACTTAATTTATGATGTTTTGCAATAATAATCTAAAAGGTTGTTATAAAAATATAAAAAAATTTTAAATGTTTACTTGTGAAGAATTAATAGATTGAGCAATCAATTGTGTTTCATCAAATTTTAATTAACTGTAGGTGTATTTGTTTATTATCAAGTAATACGGTTATTATTGGCTTCTGGTTTTAAAAAAATGAACATTTTTTTTAATTATAAAATTTAAAAAGTTTAATATGTTCAAAAAATTTTAATAAAGATATTATATAACCTCGTTTTTTATTATTCCAATGAAAAATATATAATTTAAAAAGTACATCTTTCTTATTAGGCTAAACATTATAATTTAATCTAATTTAATTCTTAGTAAATAATTTAACTTATTAAATAAATGAACTTAAACTCCTGGAGTTTCGGTGCTCAGTTTAAGAAAGCGATAAACTTAGCAAACAACTGTTGTTAGTCTGATTAATTGAAAAAACCAACAAGTTTTTTCAAGCCTTTCGACTGTACTAAGTCATGGCGCAGACAGGCGATTAACTTGTATTTATTTTTATTATTTGTAATAATATTAAATTATATCTATTAAACTTTTGAATGTATAGATCTCACTTATCAAAAATTTTATATTTAAAAATTTTTTTTCAATTTTCTATTTAATTGCAATTGAATTCACTTTAAATCTTAAACACTTTTTTTTTTAGACAAATTAGAAATTAAAAGTTAAAAACTTACATTATACTGGCTAAAAATTCGATCATCTTTTAGTACCTTAATACACCTCATATCTCATGTAAGATAAAATTGAATAAAGATTAATAGCATATTCGTAATCAAAAAATAAAATTAATATAAAAAACAAATAATATTATTTTATTCAATTTTTTATTTTAAACATTTGATAATATTTTATAAAAACCTAGATTTGTATTAATCTTTATTGTTATAAATTATAAAATTTTAAAAAGCAAAAAAAAATCGTTCAAGTCAATTGATCTCAAAAATTTAAACTAAAATAATCAAAAATTTATTCAGTTTTCAAATATTTATTAAGTTCAATTAATTAAAAAATATAAAAAATTAAATACATTAAATTTAATCATCTTAATAGTTCGCCAAATATTACATTTTTCGTATATGTACCACCATCTTGATCATATCCCCTTAATTGACCTTGCCGATACATACCAAGCTCATGAGTTTCAACTAATATTCTTATTGAATCAAAACTTCTTACTCTTGATGCCGCAACATACAATTGTCCATGTGAAAAAACTGGTCTTTTTAACAAAAGTCCAACTCGATTGAATGTTTGGCCTTGTGATTTGTTAATTGTCATAGCAAAGGCCAAACGAAAGGGAAATTGAATCCTTCTTATTCTAACACCAGCTTCTGATTGTGGTGACCTGAATTCAGTTCGGCAAAAAAGAAATTGTTGTCCTTGATTTGGTCCATTTAAAACCGAACATTTGACTGAATTTTGATTACATTGAACCACTCGAAGTCTTGTACCATTGCAGAGCCCATCAGAAAGAGACCAATTCTTCAAAAGCATAACAACTGCACCAACTTTTAGATTCAAAACATGTGGTGGAAAAGCTCGCGGTGTTAGTCTTAATGCTTGTTCAATCGGATAATCATCTGAATCCATGACAGCATCAGTTTCCCTATTAAGTATCTTTGTTGATGATAAATATTGATGATTTTCACCTACTAATCTCGTTAAAATTAGCTCGTTGATTTCCAATGAATCCTTGTTTGTTGGACAAAGTATCGCATTATTTATTCGATATTGATCATCTATATTCAGTTGTCCAGTTCCAAAGACTTCATCAATAAGGTTTCCATTGCAAACAACACGATTTGGTAATCGAATTAAATTATTACCATCATAAACTCGACTTCTACCATCCCCAATTTCCATCAGCCAATCTTTAAATTCACGTTCATTCGGATCAGCTCTTACATTCTCTTTTAAAGCCAACCGTTTGAAATTCTGCCACAAGTTGGAATTTTTCAAACACATTAGTACACTGGCTTCAATATTCTCATTATCGGAAACTGGTGCACATTGTCTGAAATCACCAGTTAACAACATTACTTTTCCCCCAAATGGGACATTGGGTTGTTGCATCAAGTCTCTTAATAATCGATCAACACACTCGAGCATTGATCTTGAAACCATTGAAGCCTCATCGATAATAAATAACTTACACTGTCTTAATTGATCAGCTTGTTGTGAATTGGCTTCAATTTTGCTTACTGATTGTAAATTTGTTGGAATTGGAATCTTGAATTTCGAATGCATTGTTTGTCCACCACCGATTAACAATGCAGCAGCAATACCAGTAAATGCTGTTGGAACAACCGAATAATTTAATTGCCTCAATCGATGATACAATAACTAATTTTAAGTTAATTTTTTTTAAATTATAATTATTTGAGTTTATATTCATAAAAATTTACATTCACTACATAAGTTTTTCCAGTTCCACCAGGTCCATCAACAAAAAAACTCTTGTTCGAAGTTGAATCATTACTAAGAACTGCTTCCATAATTGTATCTACAGCTATCTATTTTAAGATAAAAGATAATAACACAAAAGTATTATATTTTATAATTTAAACAAACTTTTTGATTATAGTTTAGTGTTGATTGTAAAGCTTCAGCTGCTTGACAATGTTGTTCGACTGTAAAATCATTAAAATTACTTGGAATATCTCTATGTCGCCATTCTAAACCTCTGATATCAGGTTCGGGCAAATCAAATTCAGCCAAAGTCCTACCAAAGCTATCTAAAATGTATCTAATATGCTATTTAAAAAAAAAATGAAGATTAAATTAAATAACTCAGTTAAAAAATCAAAATTACTCCTAGTGCTTTATGGAATCTTGTATCATCTGCTTCGTGCTGATAGTCTTCACTCATATGCTCTTTAAATACTTCCCATAATTCTAGTGCATCTGGGTTAACCGGATTGTTATGTACCAGTATTGTAACAAACAAAAACCTTTAAATATTAAAATTCCATTATGGTTGTTATATAATTTAATTTTATTATAATTACCTTATTCTATATGGTAACTCATTTCTAACTATTTCTTGCATTATTTCGTACCATTGATGATTGTTTTCGACCAAATTTAATGCTCTGGCCGCATCTTTAAATGTAGAATATAAATGGCCATTCACAGTTTTTAAATAATTAAATGATGTTGGACCACGAACATGCAATAAAAGTAATTTTAAGTAGAATAATTCACCACTATTTGGATATATGAAGGGCATTCTTGCTATTACTTTGGCGCCTTGCTCCAAATCTACACGTTCTGACCATTGTTTTGTTTGACGATTGTACCAATATTTGTGAACGATTTCTTTGTAATTGTATTGATTGGCTCTTGTATCACGTACATTCAAATCAAAAGTCAATTAACATTGTAACTGGTGGATCTCTGTTTGCAACTTGTTCAATTTGATCATTTACAAATACAATATTTGGCCTGTCTTCCAAATGAATCAACAAATGTATTATTGTGTGTGATAGTTGGAGTCGCTTAAAACCAATTATTTTGTCATATGCTTCGATTGAACTAACATATCTTTTTTCTAGATTAAAAATCAAAGTTAATTATTTATTGTTGAAACTAAAAAATATTAATTAAATTACTTTCATATGATCTTATTTCATCGTAAATTTCATCATTTTGGTTTTGCACAATTTCTTCACCATCATTTGAATCTTCTACTAAACTATTTTGAGCTATATCGTCCGGATCTTGATCCATTACTTCATTCAAATCACGATTTACTTGCATATCGTAATTATCGTTTTCAATTACAGGCTCATTATCATTATTTGCTTCAATATTTTCTGTTTGACCATTATTGATTTGCTCAACTAATTCACGACTTATATTTTGATTTGCAAAAGGCATTTGATTGTTAAGACCATGTGTTTGAACATTTACACGATCATTGCCTTTACAAATATAATTGAAAATGTACTTCATTGAGCTCAAAAAGCCACATATCTCAATATTAATATGGCACCTATATTTTAACAACATCTTTGGATTATATGGTATCACATATCGATTGTCGAGTAAATGGCCACGAATTAAAACAGCTCTTCCATTGTTTCTTCTTCGATATAAAGGATAATTGTTTTGCCTAATTACAGTTGTTTCACTGAATGGTTTTGGAAAGCCTTTTGAACATCTATTACCAAATTGCTGCATACATGAACTGTTTGGTAAACATGGACCATGTATCATTTTAGTTTTGACTAAATCATACAAATCAGGATACAAATCTGGATCCGGTATTTCAGCACAAATAATATCGTCAATTTGTTCTGGAGTAGTTGGTTTATCTCTCTCGTTCAACCAAAATAGAGCATGATCATGCGGAAGGCCTCTTTTCTGGTACTCTTTAACTCTAACATAAGCATCCACAACTCCAAGCTTGTATTCTTCGGTAATGTCTTTCCAAAACTCTTGAAATTTTAGATTGTATATTCGAGAGCACATATCCGGCCTTGATAAATAATTTTGACCAGGATTTAATGTTGATTGTAATTCAGGCCAATATGGATTTGATGTAAATGTAACAAACAGATCAGCTTTGCCATAAACACCAATCAACTCCATACCATCAAAATAGTGCTGCTTCATAGCTCTGTCGCTGCCTTCAAATGTTGAAGGTAAAATAAATGCCCGGCCAACAACACCAATATTATTTGGATTGTTATTGATATGTTCCATAATGCCTTGATAATCGTGGATTCTTAAACGGGCTTGATTCTTGCGCAAAAATTGTAGATTATTTTTTTCTATTTTAATCCAAGAACAGACAACATATTCTTGAAAAAGTTTGCCCATTTGAAAAATCAAATTTAAATTGTTTGAACGTACATGCAATCTAAATTTGTAAAATTCTTTCAATGTAACTCTTGAATTAGTTGTCAATTGCTGTTGATTATGAACATATCTTTGATCATAGCCAGCTTCACCAAAAGGAAACATCAGCGGAAAGCACATTGGATCACAGTTTGGATCTCTCAGATCTATGCTTCTCATGTAGTTGTTTTCGCGCTGAGGTACAATATTAATTAGTGGCATTTGAAGATCTCTTGCTTGAGCATAAGCAATAAAACCATCATCAGGAAGACCATCAATATCATTAAACACAGCAGCAATTTCACCATTTACAGCTGTTTCAGCCACTTGTCTTCGCCCATTTTCATTTATTGGCAAATAAGTATTTCTTGGAACATATCTTGTCATCCATAATCTAACAGTATATGGATCTTGTTGATTTTGTCGCTGTAAAATTTCCTTATTGGAAAAAAAAACTGCACCAATGGATTTGCTTGAGTTAACATTTGTTGCAACATTTCAATTAACTTCAAATATAATTAAACATTATATATATTTTAATTTTTTTATATTAAAAACATTTTTCACTTACAGTTAATGAAACTGGTCCATTTAAAGCATGCCAATTGTTGATTCTACTTTCAACGATTGCTTGATCGGTGTCTAACATTAAATATTGAGCAGATCTCAAATTTTGATTACCATTTGGGCCATTAAACATTGGTGGAACACGGTAATAAACCGCACCATGAATTCTATATAAATATGGCAGTTGATAATTTCTTCTTTCATTGTATCTATAGCCACTGAAGTTTTGAGCGTCTAAATCTTCATGGTCGAATTGCGTTTTTACTGCTGCCATTGCAAAACTTGAATTATACATACGAATATTTTTTAAAAATCTCTTCTTAAGTTTAAATCATTTGGATTTTGATTATTTCGATCAAGCAAACGTACCATTGTTGGATGATATTGTTCAATTTGAGGTATGACAATTTTATTTCTCTCGCAGCACTTTGTATAAATACCAGTTGAGTTGACTTCTTTTTCCAAAATAATGCGCCACAATGTTCGCAAATTCGATCAATAGTACCTTGATTATCAGCTTCTTCTGCATATAGATTGCTTATTTTCCATTGATTGTAAGTAGAAATAATAAATCGAGCTTCTCTTCTTGATGAATGAACAAGACCTAATCTTTGCAATCTTTGTTCTTCAGTTTCGATTACCCTTCTACGCTCTCTATAATCTCTTTGATATTGAAGTCGTCTTTGGTATTGTTCAGGTGTTTCATTTGCACGAAGTTCTCTTTGTCTTTGAGCTTGTGAATTTAAACGTATTCTATTTTCTTGCGAAGTTTCATTAGTGCGCTGCTCTCTATGATAACTTGCATTGTTATTTAGACGATTTGACCTTTCTTCTGAAGTTTGATTTGCAATATAATTTAATTGATTTCTTAACAATCTTTCCCTCCTTGAATTTGTTATTTGTGAAGTCTCGTTTTGAACACGATTGATTCTATTTAGGCGAGAATTTCGGTCTTCTTCTTGTATAGTTAATCGAGCTCTGCCTCTTCTTGTTCTTCTTGGTCTACCTCTTGGCCTTGATCTTTCAATAGTTTCATTATTAACTTCTAAATTTTGTTCAACATTTTCATTAACAATTTGATAATTTATTGAAAAGTTTCGATTATCATTTGTGTCTGTGTTTGCATCTAAATTACTTTCATCATCTTGAACTTCTAAAATGCTCATATCTAAAATAATATTACTTTATTTATATTTAATGAAATAAAATATATATATTTTTTACTTTGTTCGATTTCATCTGTAGCATTTGTCAGATTAAGTAATGAAGTTCGAGGATTATCGATTGGAATAGTAATAATACCTAAGCTCATAGGTTGATCATCAAATTGATATGAAAGTTCCTGATTCCTTTCAAAATTTGGCAGGTTTTGCATTGCTGAAGTATTCTGTAAAACTAATAAAGCCGAAAAAAAATTATATAACCTTAGAAAAATAGCAAAAAGAAAAATACTATTGTATCTATTGTTTAAAGTTGTATAAGATATGGTTTTAAAGGTACGCTGACTAAATTGCCTAACAACTTCGGCATTTGACCAATTATTATCGTATCTGATTCTAAATATTTCATGTATTATCTCATCTTCAGACAGAGAAAACATCATTTCTATGAATAGAAATTTAATTTAAGGTCTTATCAAATTTATTATGGAAATTTATTACTTGGAGGCATATTTGAATTTGATTTTTTTAGTTAAATAAAGTTTTGAAATCAATATCTATTTATTATAAAAATTTTAATTAAGTTTGATTCTCAAAGAAATATTTTTAGTTGAATATATTTAAACATTATTCAATGTTTGTTTTTTCATTCTAAATTATAATTATATTAAAAGATCTAATAATGTTAAAGAATAATAAAATTTGATAATTTTACTTTAATTTATGTTTAATTATATAGCTTTTTAAAAAGAATTCTGATTAACTTATATAATAAAGATGGCGCTTATGTATTTAAAAGTTTCAAATTTTTCAATAAGATGATGATGTTTTTGATCTGAGCATATACAATATATTTAGATCAAATGTTACACAAATTAAAAGTTAACTCAAAAGATATATGCAAGAAATTATAATCGAATAAATAATTTTTGATTGAATTATATATATAATTTAAGACCATTTTATCTTATACGGCAATTAAATTTCTAAAAATAGACCCGTCGTAGCTATTCTACAATTTTAAATAACTTAAAACAGGTCATATCTCATTAAAGGTAAGAGATACATAAAAGCTAATACAATATACGTAATCAGCACATAAAATTTAGTAATTTTCACCTAAAAAATACATCTTATACTCAGACTGGATTTTTGATGGTATTTCTTAGCCTTAATGAGAACAGACTTGCCGCATAGACATTTCATTTTTTTCCCTTAAATAACTTTTCGAGCTCTGGTATTTTTTTTTTCATGTCGCACAACTATCAAAAAATATTAGGACTATACATATATAATATGTTTGATAAGTATATTAATGGATTTACCAAGGTATCTTATAGATAAAAGATATACTCGCATAGTGATTTTTAGCTAAATTTATAAAGGAAATTAAATTCTCTATAATTTGAAACCATTTTGAGCTCATACGGCAATTAAATTCTCAAAAATAGACCCTTCGTAGCTATTCTACAATTTTTAATACCTTATTAGAGATCATATCTCATAAAAGGTGAGAGTTGAGAAAAACTAATATGATATTCGTAATCAGCACATCAATTTTAGTATTAAAAATTCATAAAATATATCTTCTACTTATACTCGATTTTTAAAGGTATATCTACGGCAAAAAGTCGATCAAATATATCTTCTGAAATGACTTGCCGCATAGACATTTCATATTTTTCCGACACCTAACTCGATGAGCTCTACAAGCTGGTATAATTTATTTTCCATGTGTCCGACAAATATCAAAAAATAATAGACCTACACATATGTTAAATATTTGATAAGAATATTTGGATATATTAAGTTTATTGATAAGTGACATATATACTTGAATAGTGCTTTTATGTTTAATTCTTGTAGAGAATTTAATTCTCTATCATTTAAGACCATTTTTAGCTCATACGGCAATTAAATTCTCAAAATAGACACAACGTAGCTATTCTACAATTTTTAATACCTTCATATAGGTCAAATCTCATGATTTGATAGAGATAGGTAAAAACTAATGTGATATTCACAATCAGCGCATTAAATTGAGTAAAATAAACTCAAAAAGTATATGTCCTACTGATACTCGATTTTTGATGGTATTTATCCGCAATAAAACTCGGTCAAATATATCTCGTGAACCGAGTTGCCGCATAGACATTTCATATTTTTGCCTTAAATAACTTTTCGAGCTCTACACGCTGGTATAATTTTTTTTTCATGTGTTGCACAAATATCAAAAAATAATAGACCGATCAATGACAAACAACTTTTGGTGCATTTTATATATAGTGACTAGCTGTAATTAGTATAAATAGATATATAGATAATTAATAAAAAAAAAATTAATATTTTTATAATTTACTAAATGCTTTGCATTTACCTCGTTTCTAGCAAAAGCTTTTGAAAATTAATAAAAATTTTAAAATTTGCCAAATAAATAATTTATTTTAGTAAATCTTGGCATCAAATTTTTAAATTTTTATTATATAAATATCAAACAAACACATATCAAATAAAATTTTTATATTTATATATAATATTTAAATTGATTTCACTTTTAATCTTATCTTATCTAATCTTATCTTATATTAATCTTATTTTGGTTTATATAATATATAGTTTAATTTTAATTTGTTTCGGAGCTCAATTTGAGCAAGCAAGAAATTTGCCAAACAATCCCGTTGTTAGTCAGACTAACAACCACCACGTTTTTCCGAGCTTTTCAGCTGTACTAAGCCATGGCGCAGGATCAAAGACTCTAAATAAAAACAAAACTTAAATTAGTTTCGGAGTCGAGTTTGAGCTTACTTTATAAAGCAATAAAAATTAATAGCCATAAATCATAGGCCAATTAATATCCAAAAAATTGTAGCTAATTTAAGATTTTTTATAGATAAACTTAAATAGACGGTAAGAGATAATATAACATATAACAGGTGATATTATAAAGTTTAGTAGAAACTCATGATATTTGTATTAAAAAAAAAAAACCTTAATATTTTAATCTTAATTGTTTATTATAAGGTTTGATAAAATTTTATTAAATTAAATTAAATATATTTAAAAAAATTTATCTTAAAAGTTCGGTAAATACAACATTTTTTGTATATGTACCACCATCTTGATCATATCCTCTTAATTGACCTTGCCGATACATCCCAACCTCATGTGTTTCAACTAATATTCTTATTGAATCAAAACTTCTTACCCTTGATGCTGCTACATACAATTGTCCATGTGAGAATACAGGTGTTTTCAGTAATAATCCAACACGATTGAATGTTTGGCCTTGGGATTTGTTAATTGTCATAGCAAAAGCCAAACGAAAAGGAAATTGAATCCTTCTTATTCTAACACCAGCTTCTGATTGTGGTGATCTAAATTTGGTTCGACAAAATATAAATTGTTGTCCTTGATTTGGTCCATTTAAAACAGAACATTTTACTGAATTTTGATTACATTGAACCACTCGAAGTCTTGTACCATTGCAGAGCCCATCAGCAAGGGACCAATTTTTCAAAAGCATAACAACAGCACCAACTTTCAGATTTAAAACATGTGGTGGAAAAGCTCGCGGTGTTAGTCTTAATGCTTGTTCAATCGGATAATCATCTGAATCCATGACAGCATCAGTTTCTCTATCCTAAATTTGAGTTGTTGACAAATATTGTTGATTTTCACCTTCCAATCTCGACAATATAACTTCGTTTATTTCTAATGAGTCTTTATTTGTAGGACAAAGTATCGCATTATTAAGTCGATTTTGATCATTTAAATTTAATATCCCAGGACCAAAAACATCATCAATAATATTTCCATTGCAAACAACACGATCTGGCAATCGAATTAAATTTTTACCATCATACACTCGACTTTTACCATCTCCAATTTCCATCAGCCAATCTTTGAATTCTCGTTCATTTGGATCAGCTCTTACATTTTCAACCAAAGCCAAACGTTTGAAATATTGCCACAAGTTTGAATTCTTCAAACACATGAGAACACTGGCTTCGATATTCTCATTATCGGAAACTGGTGCACATTGTCTGAAATCACCAGTTAACAACATAACTTTGCCTCCAAAAGGCACATTTGGCTGTTGCATCAAATCTCTAAGTAATCGGTCAACACATTCGAGCATCGCTCTTGAAACCATAGATGCTTCATCAATAATAAACAACTTGCATTGTCGTAATTGATCAGCTTGTTGTGAGTTGGCTTCAATTCGACTTACTGATTGTAAATCGGTTGGTATTGGTATTTTAAATTTTGAGTGCATTGTTTGTCCACCACCAATTAACAATGCAGCAGCAATACCAGTAAATGCTGTTGGCACAACTGAATAATTCAATCGTCTCAATCGATGGTATAATAACTAATAAAAGTCAAGTATTTTAAAAAAATATTAATTCAATATAGTATTAATTAATAAACTTCATTCAAAACATAAGTTTTCCCAGTTCCACCTGGACCATCAACAAAAAAGCTTTTATTTGATGCTGGGTCATTACTTATAACAGCTTGCATTATTGTATCAACAACAATCTATTTTGAACTTAAGTTTATAACTAATTTAATAAAAATTTATTTTTTAAAAATGACTTTTTGATTATTGTTAAGTGTAGTTTCTAAGGCTTCTGCCGCTTGACCATGCTGTTCGGCTGTTAAATCGTCAAAATTAGATGGTATATCTCTATGACGCCATTCTAAACCTCTCGAATCAGGCTCAGGTAAATCAAAATCACTCAATAACCTACCAAAGCCATCTAAAATGTATCTAATATGCTAATATAAAAAATATGAAGATTTAATTAAATAACTAAGTTAAAAATTCAAAAATACTCCTAATGCTTTATGGAATCTAGTATCATCTGGTTCGTGCTGATAGTCTTCACTCATATGCTCTTTAAATACTTCCCATAATTCTTGTGCATCTGGGTTAACCGGATTGTTATGTACCAGTATTGTAACAAACAAAAACCTTTTAATATTAAAATTCTATGGTTTTTAAAAAATTTGATTTTATTATAATTACCTTATTCTATATGGTAACTCATTTCTAACAATTTTTTGCATCATTTCGTACCATTGGTGGTTATTTTCGACCAAATTTAATGCTCTGGCCGCATCTTTAAATGTAGAATATAAATGGCCATTCACTGTTTATAAACAATTGAATGAATTTGGACCTCGAACATGTAAAAGAAGCAATTTAAGATAAAACAATTCACCACTATTTGGATAAATAAATGGCAGTCTTGCTATTACTTTTGCTCCTTGTTCTAAATCTACACGCTCAGTCCATTGTTTTGTTTGTCGATTATACCAATATTTGTGAACGATTTCTTTGAAAGTGTATTGATTGGCACTTGTATCACGCAAATTTAATTCAAAAAAGTCCTTCAACATTGTAACTGGTGGCTCTCTATTTGCAACTTGTTCAATTTGATCATTCACAAATACAATATTCGACCTGTCTTCCAAATGAACCAACAGATGTATAATTGTGTGTGATAGTTCGAGCCGCTTAAAACCAATTATTTTATCATACGCTTCGATTGAACTAACATATCTCTTTTCTTGATTAAAAAAACAAAGTTAATTATTTTTTGTTAAACTTAAAAAATATTAATTAAATTACTTTCATATGATCTTATTTCATCATATATTTCATCAACTTGATTTTTGACTGTTAGTTCACCTTCCTCAGATTCTTCTCCTAATTCATTTTGAGCTATTTCTTCCGAGTCTTGATCAATTTCACTGTATGGTTTTGGAAATCCTTTTGAGCATCTATTACCAAACTGTTGCATACATGAACTGTTTGGTAAACATTGACCATGAATCAATTTGCTTTTAACCAAATCATACAATTCAGGATTTGATTCTGGATCCGGAATTTCTGCACAAATTATATCGTCAATTTGTTCTTGAGTTGTTGGTTTATCGCGCTCATTCATCCAAAATAAACAATGATCATGTGGCAAACCTCTTTTTTGATATTCTTTAACTCTTACATGAGCATCCACTACTCCAAGCTTGTATTCTTCAGTGATATCCTTCCAAAACTCTTGAAATTTTAAATTATACACTCGCGAGCACATATCCGGTCTTGATAAATAATTTTGACCAGGATTTAATGTTGATTGTAGTTCAGGCCAGTATGGATTTGATGTAAACGTTACAAAAAGATCAGCTTTGCCATAAACACCAATTAACTCCATACCATCATAATAGTGCTGCTTCATAGCTCTATCACTGCCTTCAAATGTTGATGGTTATATAAAAGCTCTACCGACAACACCTAAATTGTTTTGATTGTTATTGATATGTTCCATAATGCCCTGATAGTCATGGATTCTTAAACGGGCTTGATTCTGGCGCAGAAATTGAAGGTTGTTTTTTTCTATTTTGATCCATGAGCAAACAACGTATTCTTGAAAAAGTTTGCTCATTTGAAATATCAAATTTAAATTGTTTGCTCGCATATGCAATCTAAATTTGTAGAATTCTTTCAAAGTTACTCTTGAATTTGTTGAGAAATTGTTGTTGATTGTGCACATATCTTGGATCATAACCAGCTTCACCAAAAGGAAACATCAACGGGAAGCACATTGGATCACAGTTTGGATCTCTCAGATCAATGCTTCTCATTTGAAATTGTTTTCTCTCTGTGGTACAATGTTTATTAGTGGAAATTGCATGTCTCTTGCTTGAGCATAAGCAATAAAGTCATCATCCGGCAGACCATCTATATCATTAAAAACAGCTGCTATTTCACCATTTATAGCTGTTTCAGCAATTTGTCTTCTACCAATTTCGTTAACTTGCACATTTGAATTTCTGGGGACATTTCTGGTCATCCATAATCTCACAGTATATGGATCTTCTTGATTCTGACGTTGTAAAATTTCTCTATTTGAATAGAAAAATTGTACCAATGGATTAGATTGAGATAACATTTTTTGAAGCATTTTAATTAACTTTTTTATTAAAATATTATAATTTATTTTTCACAATTTTTTATTTTATTAATTAATAACTTACAGTTGATGAAACCGGTTCATTTAAACCTTCCCAATTGTTGATTCTGCTTTCAACAATAGCTCGATCAGTGTCCAACATTAAATATTGAGCAGATCTCAAATTTTGATTTCCATATTCACCATTGAACATTGGTGGAACACGATAATAAACAGCACCATGAATTTTATATAAATATGGCAACTGATAATTTCTTCTTTCGTTAAACCTCAAACGACTGAAGCTTTGAGCGTCCAAATTATCACGGTCGAATTGACTTTTAACAGCTGCCATGGCAAAAGTTGAATTATAAACCGGATATTTGTCAAAAAATCTTTTTCAAAGCCATATCTCTTGAGTTTTGATTATTTGGATTAAGCAAATGAACCATTGTTGGATGATATTGTTCTATTTGTGGTATCACAATTTTATTTCTCTCACAGCACTTTGTATACATCCCAGCTGAATTCACTTCTTTTAGCCAACACAACGCACCACAATGCTGACAAACTTGATCGATTTGACCTTGATTATCAGCTTCAACAACAACTTGATTGCTAATTTTCCACTCATTATAAGAAGTTAAATGGAATCTTGCTTCTTTTCTTGCTTCATGAACAAGACCTAATCGTTGCAGTCTTTGTTCATCAGTTTCGATTACCCTTCTGCGCTCTCTATAATCTCTTTGATACTGCAGTCGTCTTTCGTATTGTTCTGGTGTTTCATTAGCCCGAAGTTGTCTTTGTCTTTGAGCTTGATTATTCAAACGAATTGCTGATAATTCAGATGTTTCATTTGTTCGACTTTCTCTATGTCTTTGAGCATCTGAATTTAAACGATCATTTGTTTGTTGAGGTGTTTCGTTTATCCTTTGTTCTCGTTGGTAGTTTGAATTGTTGTTTAAACGATTAATTCTTTCTTCTGCACTTTGATTCTGAAGATAATTCAATTGATTTCTTAACATACGTTCAGCTCGAGATTGCCTTATTTCCGGAGTTTCGTGTTGTACACGGTTAATTCTATTTTGTTGATCGATTCGGTCCTCTCCGCGTAACGTTAATACAGATCTTCCTCTTCTTGAACCTCTTGGTCTAGATCTCAAATTAGCTTTAGCATTCGTTACATTTTCACTACCAGTCGGATTATTTATTGTATTTTGACCATTATTTGTACCTGTATTGGTATCTAGATTATTGTCATTATCTTCAACTTCTAAAATGCTCATATCTTAATAATATTAAAATTATATTTTATTTTTATATTTAAATTAAAATTTTAGTTTTTACTTTGTTCGATTTCATCTGTAGCATTAGAAAGATTTAATAATGAATTTCGATTATTTTCGATTGGAATCGAATCAAAAGCTAGGCTCATAGGTTGATCATCAAATGGATTTAAAATTTCCTGATTCCTTTCAAAATTAGGAAGGTTTTGTACCGTTGCAGTATTCTGAAGAGCTAATAATGCGAAAATTAAATTATTTAACTTTAGAAAAATATGAAAAAGAAAACATACTATTGTATCTATATGTTTAAAGTTGTATAAGATATGCTTTTAAATGCTCGCTGGCTAAATTGCCTAGTGACTTCGGCATTGGACCAATTAATTTCGTATCTCATTCTAAATATTTCACGTATTATCTCATCTTCAGACGGAGTAAACATCATTTCTGTTAAAAGGAATTTATTTAACTCTAATGATTTAATTTTTATGTAAATTTTTTACTTGAAGGCATATTTGAATTTTTGTATTTTGTCTTAATATCAAGTTTTTAAATCTATATTTAATTAATATAAAAATTTAAACCAAGTTTAATAAATCAAAGAATTTTATTAGTTTAATATTTTAAAATATTATTCAATTTTTATTTGTTTATTTATTCTAAATGAATAAATATATTAGAAGATCAAATAGTGGCAGAGGATAATAAAATTTGATTATTTTACTTTAATTTATGTTAATTTATATAACTGTTTAAAAGAAATTTCTAATTAACTTTTAAAATAAAGATGGCGCTTTAGTCTTTTAAAGCTTCAAACTTTTTAAAAAATCGGCTATATTTGAGCATAAACCATATTTCGATAATCCATAATCAAAAATAATAAAAATAAACATCATTATAATATCAAATATACAATATCAATTAAGTAAACCATATTTATATCAGTATTAAGCTCGCAAAAAGATAAGATATTTTTCCCCTTGACCATGCAGAGAATAAAATTCCCTATCATTTAAGACCATTTTTAGCTCATACGACAATTAAATTTTCAAAAATAGACCCGTCGTAGCTATTCTGCAATTTTTAAACACTGGAATACAGGTTATATCTCATGCATGGTAAAAGTAGAGTAAAAACCAATATGATATTGTGAATCAGCACATAAAGTTTAGCAATACAAACTCAAAAAATAAATCTCCTACTTATACTCGATTTTTGATGGTATTTCTACGGTTAAAAACTCGCTCTAATATATCTCGAGAACCGACTTGCCGCATACAGGTTTTATATTTTTCCCCCACATAATTCTCCAAGCTCTACACGCTGCTATAATTTTTTTTCATGTGTTCCAAAAAAAATAATAGATCTATATACGATATTTGATATTGATATTTGGATATATTAAGCTAAGTTAAAGGTGAATTTTATATTCTCATAGTGCTTTTATGTTTGATACATGTAGAGAATCGAATTCTCTATCATTTGAGACCATTTTTAGCTCATACGGCAATTTATTTCTCAAAATAGACCCGTCGTAGCTATTCTACAATTTTAATCACTTGAATACAGGTCATATCTCATAAATGGTAAAAGTTAGGCAAAAACTAATATGATATCCTTCATCAGCACCTAAAATTGAGTAAAAAGAACTCAAAAAATACATCTTCTATTTATACTTGATTTTTGATGGTATTTCTAAGGTTAAAATTGTTAATTAAGATACCAAGTGAACCGAGTTGCCGCATAGACATTTCATATTTTTCCCTTAAATAACTTTTCGAGCTCTACACGCTGGTATAATTTTTTTTTCATGTGTTGCACAAATATCAAAAAATAATAGACCGATCAATGACAAACAACTTTTGGTGCATTTTATATATAGTGACTAGCTGAATGGGTTATACATTTTAAAATATAATTAATAAAAATTTCAAAAATTTAATATCTGTGACATTTTTTATAAATTAAATAAAAGAACATTTAATTTACTAAATGCTTTGCATTTACCTCGTCCCTAGCAAAGTTATACTTCTCAAGTCTGTTAAACACAAATAAACCTTTTATATGATTTAAAAATCGATATTAATTAATTTGAGATTAGTCTAATTTTATAAAAATACAATTTAATCAAAAATGGATATATAGAGATTATTAATAAAATTTACAATTAATTTGATATTTAAATAAATGCTTCGCATTTTCCTCGTCTCTAGCGAAAAAATTTATTTTTGGAAAAAAGATTAATACTAAAAATTTTCTTGAAAAAATCCTAAACAAAACCTCGAAAAAATCTCTGAATTTGTAACAAATTTGAAATAAAAAAAAATATAATATAGTTGACATTTTAATAAATGCTCTGCATTTACCTAGTTTCTAGCAAATTTTGAATTTATCACAATGAACGACAAAAAGATAATTCTTTGATTTTGTATTAATCAAATTTCGATTATAGTAACGGACTCGTGGACCCAGAAAAATTTTACACTAAAACACGGATACGAGCCAAAACTTTTTTTCTCAAATAAGGACCGCGGCCTATTGATTTTAAATTATTAAAATAAACAATAAAAAATTATTTTTTTAACCCATTTAGGAGAAATTAATTGATCCTTTATATGTATTAATTTAATTTAATTAATTTAAATAATTGATAAGTTTTATTTTACTAAATGCAATGCATTTACCTCGTACCCAGCAAAGGTATCTTAATAAAAATATTTATGAATCTAATTCTTTAGGACTTTTGCCATTTTTTTTAAATAACCATAATTTTTCATAAAGTTAAGATAAGTTAAAAAGTAATTCAACAAAATAAACATTAAAACTTTTGATTTATTTAGTTAGACAATACTTGTTTTTGTTTTGACATCAAAATTTTATTTAGAAGTAAAAAAAATCAACGTTACATTCAAATTAATTCAAAAAAATAGAAAAAAGAAGATATTAAACTAAATCCTTTGCATTTACCTCGTTTCTAGCATATCCTTACTCCTAATTTTTTTTAAAACCAATTAAATGATATTCCTTTTCTTGGTAAATATTAAAATTAATAAGGTTACTTTAAACAAAAGAAATTTGGCATTAATTTAGTAGCAATACTATTTATAATACGTAATTTTAGAATTTTTTTAATAAGATTAGACTGTTTTAAAGATAGTTTTAAAGTTAAAGATTTATATCATAACTTGTTTCAAAAATAAATTTTATTCAAAAAGAAAATTTTAGTTAGTATTTATTCTTCATCACTTTCATTCGAAAAAATCAGCATCAATTCCAATTCTGTTTTTAGAAAAATAAATTAATTTTTTATTTATTTTAAATTCATTTTTAGTGATTACTTTCTTTAAAATCATTTGTTGTCAATTTTTCTTCCGTTAAACTTGGAAAACAGCTTTTGCGTGGCTTTTTAGAAATTTTTTTAAAAAACATTGAACCACCTTTTAATTTTGTATTTTTAAAATTATATCTTTTTTATGTTAAAATTATTCATATCAATTTAACTGTTTAATTTACCTCTTTTAATTCCTGATACACTTGTAGGGATTTCAATAGTTGACTCAAAGAATTGGGTGTTTGTAAGAATTTCTTTTGATAATTTGCTATTATTTATAAGAAATTGAAAAATAAATAAAAAAATAAATATTACTTTTCTCAAATTCAGCTTTACTGTCAGATTTTAACATAATCAATCTTTGATTCTGGTTGTTAACTTCTTTAATAATTTGCTCTAAAAACTTAATATTTGTTTGAACAATGGCAAGCTTTTTAGAAAATGTTTCTGGTTTTCCCATTTCCCTATGGAATAAAAACTGCCTCATAAACAGTTTTACGAATGAATTCACCATGCTGAAAGTGTGATTGAAAATCGACATGATCAAATTTAATTCTTTCATTATCAAAGTTTAGAACCGTTTGGTTTAAGTCTATTAAAAAATGAATTATTTTATTAATTATCAACCAATCAATTTTGAATACTTTTTAAAACATTGATTTGACATAGGTATTCTTTTATTTTTTGTAATATGGAAGTCGAGTAAATTGATAATTTGTTTAAAAAGTGTAATTCATTGTTTATTTCTTCGGTTTTTTTTTTATATTCATTTATTTTTATTGAATATTGGCATGCTAAAACAATACCTTTCAAACAAATATCTCGTGCATATAGAATGTCGGTCTCAGTTTTATTCATTTTACTTGTTTTTTTTTTTTAATTACTACAATTATCTTTAATTTAATTGAATTAATTTAATTTAATTTAATTTAATTAATATTTGATTATGGAATAGAAAAAAAATATTCTTCTTTAATTGCTTAATTAAAGAAAATAATTTATATCTAAACAAATTTCTTGAAATAGACTTTACTAAGTAAATTTGAAAAATAAAATATGATTTTTGATATATTGCATATAGCTGTATTTATTTGTGACAAAATAAGTGACATATTATATTAAAATTAAATTCATTAGTTTTTATTAACAAAAATTCATAATTTTAACTAAATATCAAAATCACAAGTCGATTTTTTATTTCCGTTTTATTCTGGTTGTTGCTGCTAAAAATCGGTTTGTAATTTAGTCAAGAATTTTTATAATATAAAATTAAAGTAGTAGAGTTATAAAAGTGAGGATTTCGTATTATATCTTAACCAATAATTTTATCGCTAGGAAAATAGTTGGCTTAACTGAGTTTGATCAAACAATTCAAAACTATTTGTGAGATAATCTTTAAAGAAATTTTATTAAGAAATTACAAATTATGTTTTGATGCATTTAACTGAACCTTAATACCTTGTTAAAATTTTGGTAGACAAAACCAACACAATTCATATATATAATTTATTTAATCAAATTTTTTCTAAACTAATTGTTAAATAGTTTCTTTTTCGTTTGGCTTTAATTTCAAAAGAATCAAATTCAAGCATTATTATTGAATAAGTTATATTTTTTATTAGGATAAGATTTTATATTGAGTTATCTTAAATCTTGATAGCTATGTAATTATAGAATTCCTTCAATGAATGTCTAGGAAAATGCTAACAATGCTGGTATAAGTTGAAGTATGAAGTATAAAACATGTAAAATTAAAAACCTCTACAGTGTAAATTTTTAAGAATGAATAATTTAAAAACAATTTTGATTTTTTTCAAAACTCAACACAGCCAAAAAACTTTCGATTGTAAATGATTTTAAGTTCAACAACTGTGTAATGAATTACTTTTTAATTATTAAAATCTATTAAATGGAGTAAAATTACTATTAAATTTAAGACTTTTATTTCTAATACTATCAAATGTTATTTTTTGCTATCTAATAATTCCGATATCAAATTAAATGATATCAGAATTTGTTTTAAAGGTATCAAAAATATATTTCTAGGTATCTAAAATTATTTTTATGCTATCTTTTTTAAATATATGCTATCTATTTATGCTTAAGATCCTGATAAATACCATAACGAGTTATAGGTCTTAAAAACTCATAACTAGAAGATTAACTTCTAAGTTTTGGTTAGAGCTAGAGTATTATGAAAGTTTTTATATTAAATTTAACGATTGACAATTTTAATTAATCTATTAACAAATTCAAATATTCTGATAGCACTTGTTAAATAAATTAGATAGCCAAATATTTTTATATCATAGTATGATAATTAGATAACAATTAATTATTTTTTTTGTTAGCAAAATAAGAATATTTGATAGCAAGATTAGATATCAAAATTAAAAACAAAACACAATATAAAGAAAACATAATGAAAATTTTACAAACAATTTCTTAAATTTTATTACAAACAAAAATTTATTTTCAAATTAATTCTTATAGAAATACTTTAATTATATTCAAATATATAAAAATATTATTTAAAAAATTAAATTTTATTCTAAATCAAATACTGCAGTTTTACCTTATTGCTGTTGTTTTTGTTTTTCTTTTAACTAAATATGTAATTTAACATATTTAGAAATTGAAAAAAATTGAAATCATATTTTGATGATTCTTCTTTAATTTGATTTTACAGTTTTAAACCAATTCGTTCAAATTTTGAACTAAAATCAGAATTCAGATAAAAATATATGTTTATTTTTATTGATTATTGTTAATTTTTTTTGAATTTTTGATTTGATAAATTTACACATTATGTTTTTATATTTAATTAAAAAAAAATTCAATTTTAGTTTTAGATGAACTTCAACATTATGAATTAAAGTTTTAGAATAAATATTAATTAAATATGATTGTAATTAGCCTTAAAAAATCAAAATTGAATCTAATATATTTTGTTTGAATTGTATTAATGTATTTTCTTTTACCTAGCTAACCAAAATAAGAATAATATAAGTGTTTTCATAAAAAAAACTATCTAATAAGGTAAAATTAACTAATACACCCTTTTTCAATGATTTAATTTTTATTTTTAAATGTATTTAAAATATTTTGTTAGATTATTATTTAAAAACTACTGATTTTAATTAATGATTATTTAAATTTGATTTTTATTTAATTTTTAACTATTTTTATTGCTTTTATTTAAAATAAAAAAAAAATTGTTAGCTATTGTTTTAATTTCTTCGGTTGAATTTGATAAATCAAAATTTTTGATCTTTTCACCACGTTGTTTAATAAAATCGTAAATTTCTATTAGGCCTGAGTTGTAATTTCCAATTAGAGTTCGACATGAACAATTAGATGCAGTTTCCCATTGACTTTTGACAATTGTTTTATTTATATTTAAGTAATTAAAATTTTTTAATTAAAAAAATAATTTTACAGTGGATAATCGAAACCATCTTTGTCCTGGCCTTCAAATTGGATTAATAATTGAAGTTTTTGCTTTATCCAACGATGACCATGAATTTTTTTAACCTAAGTTTTTACTAAAAAATAGTTCAAGAAAAATTCTAATTAATGTAAATACTTCATAAGCTGCATTTTCAATCTCAGTTTCAGTGAGTTGTTGAAATTTATCACCCAATTCTGAAAGCTTAATTAAATCCTGTGGGCTTAAATTGTGTAAGGTAGATTTGGTAACAACTAATTTAGATAACCTTTAATTATTAATAATATTAAGTAAATTTTAATTTATTACCCCGGAGAATTTTTTCATGTTTTGGGAAATATCTAGGATTTGCTTTTTTCGCAGCTTCATATATTTTTTTTCTTTTTTGCGAAATTTTTTCTATATGATCATTATTTTGTCTATCAGATGGTATATTTTGGATTGGCTCTATAGTAATTGAACTCTCTTTTTGATTAAATTTCTCACTACTGCTTGAATTGCTATTTAACCTTTTTTTTGATCTTGTTGTAAGGTTTTCAAGCCATGATGTTATTTTACAATTATCAACCACAGTATTTAATTCACCATCATGGTTAAATGTGAAAGTATCTTCTTGTAAATTTAAACAATATTTAAAATATTAAACAAATTTCTTCTATTAATTTCAAAAAAACCTTTTTCTGCAGAATTAAAGACATTATAGTCTTCATCCGAGTCGTAGGATTCATCAACAGGTTCATAAACTTCTTCTTTTTATTGTTATATATAATGCTAATTTACATTTTAATTTGATTAATATTTAAAATTTAAAACTTTGTTTTGACAATGAGAGTCGTTTTTTTAAACAATTCCAAATAACCCAAGAATTTTTATAAAAAGTCCAACGATTAACATCTGGGCAATAAATTTTCTTTGCTAATTAATAAAAAATATAAGAAGAAAATTTAAAAATTAAAGATAATATCTGAAATTATATATTACCAAATATTAATTTTTTAATATCTGTTTTTGAGAGATTATTTAATAGATTATTATCAAATATTAATTTTGAACACAAATGGTAAAAATTTTTTAAATAATTTTGGTATTTCTTTTCACTCTAGTTTAAACAAAAATAATTTTCTTTTTATGTTAGATAAAAATTAAAATTACTAAATTGTTTTTATCGTTTAAACGATTGCGAAGATAATTATAACAAATATCACTGTAATTCTCAGAATTATCTAATATAAAATAGTAAATCATGTTAATTTATATTTGTATAAAAATTTTAGTTACATGAAACACTTGAAGTTTCTTCCATTTTTAAAAAAAATTATGATAGTAGTTTTTAAATCTAAATCAAAATATTCTGAAATATAAATAATTGAAAAAATTTTAAATAATGAAAGCTAAAAGAATTTAAATCAAAACCAGAACATAATTAAAATAAAATAAAAAAAAAAAACTTAAAAACAATTAACTAACTAACTCTGACTAATTTCCTTAACTCTGAAACTTGTTTCGGAGCTCAGTTTGAGCAAGCAAGAAACTTGCCAAACATCACCGTTGTTAGTCTGACTAACAACCACCATGTTTTTCATAGCCTTTCGGCATTACTAAGCCATGGCGCAGAAACAAAAACATATAAATAATAAATAGCCAAACTTAAATTTAAAATAATATATTGCAAGACTAAATTTAAACTTGTTTCGGAGCTCAGTTTGAGCAAGCAAGAAACTTGCCAAACGTCACCGTTGTTAGTCTGACTAACAACCACCATGTTTTTCATAGCCTTTCGGCATTACTAAGCCATGGCGCAGAAACAAAAACATATAAATAATAAATAGCCAAACTTAAATTTAAAATAATATATTGCAAGACTAAATTTAAACTTGTTTCGGAGCTCAGTTTGAGCAAGCAAGA
Source organism: Brachionus angularis (assembly GCA_021432725.1). NCBI lineage: Eukaryota > Metazoa > Rotifera > Eurotatoria > Ploima > Brachionidae > Brachionus > Brachionus angularis. The sequence continues at coordinate 4,752,812 of JAJVDD010000005.1, forward strand.
AACTTGCCAAACATCACCGTTGTTAGTCTGACTAACAACCACCATGTTTTTCATAGCCTTTCGGCATTACTAAGCCATGGCGCAGAAACAAAAACATATAAATAATAAATAGCCAAACTTAAATTTAAAATAATATATTGCAAGACTAAATTTAAACTTGTTTCGGAGCTCAGTTTGAGCAAGCAAGAAACTTGCCAAACGTCACCGTTGTTAGTCTGACTAACAACCACCATGTTTTTCATAGCCTTTCGGCATTACTAAGCCATGGCGCAGAAACAAAAACATATAAATAATAAATAGCCAAACTTAAATTTAAAATAATATATTGCAAGACTAAATTTAAACTTGTTTCGGAGCTCAGTTTGAGCAAGCAAGAAACTTGCCAAACATCACCGTTGTTAGTCTGACTAACAACCACCATGTTTTTCATAGCCTTTCGGCATTACTAAGCCATGGCGCAGAAACAAAAACATATAAATAATAAATAGCCAAACTTAAATTTAAAATAATATATTGCAAGACTAAATTTAAACTTGTTTCGGAGCTCAGTTTGAGCAAGCAAGAAACTTGCCATATATTTATTACAGTTATTTTTTTACTTTTTTACTTTTTAAATAAATTTTTTCAAATTAATTAACGATTTTTTTAACTGTTTTTTTCCAATTTTTTTATTACACGTAATTATTTTTTAGTTGTAATACTTCTCTACTTTTGTTCTTAAGTTTTGAATTTAGATTGAAATAAAAAATTTGGCATTTGGCAATTTGATTCTGGAAATTTTTAAATCTAAATATGAATCTTTTATATATCTAAAATAACAAAAATGTCTCTGATATCTTTTTGATTTGTTTCTATTGTTATATTTAAAAATTTTTAATAACAAAATTAAGGAAAAATATCAAAAATCATTCTAAAACTCTGCAGAGATTGTAAACCAAATGGTTCTTTAAAAATTTTTATTAATTCAAAATTTAAAAAACTAAAAATGATTGTTACCATTGATTAGATTTAAACTTCAAATTAATTCCATTTGTTTTTGTAATCACAGATTTTTTATATCGTTTGTTTACTCACAATTTAGACTTGGATGTTTTTTTGGTAGTCGAGTGGAAAACCTAACTAATTTTGAGTGTCCAAAACTTTTACGTTACTGTATTTTTTTTAAATCTCAGTTAACATCTAATTAAAGTTTTTTAAAAACAAATTAAAATTTTTAAAATTAAAATTAACAAAAAAAACAAAGTGTTTTTCTTTTTAAAAAAAAAAAACGTACATACATATATAATACAATAAATAGTAATTCAAAATTTCATCAGAATTATAATAATTATTGTATGTGATTGTTGTGTTTTTTTTTTTAAATAACTATTGAATAAATGTTACAAATTTAAGAACGTTTATTAATTTTTCAGAAATTTCAAACATTCTAATATCGATTTATGTTAATTTTCAGCTTTTATAAAAAAACAAAAGTCTATAAACTTTAATCTAATTATTTTATAACCGTACAAGCTTTTTGGAATCGCAATTTGACCCAAAACCAAAATTAAAACAAATATTGTAAAATAAACAAGCTTAAATTAGATGAACTTTTCCACCGCCACGAGCTTTTAAAATAGTTTTCACCTTTTGTAATATTAAATAAATCGGCTTGCATGTTTAAATTGTATAAATTTTGTAACTTACATGTTTGTTGTTGTTTTCTGATTAGAAAAATTGTTGTTGTTCAATTTTTTAAAAGGTTGTTCTTGTTATTTTTGGTTTAATCTTGAATATTTCAAGTTTTTTTTAAAGTTGTTTCTTGAGTTTAAATAAAATAAAAATTATAAGCTTAAATTTATTTTAATATTAAATTTTATATACAGTGAAAATTCGATTATATACAATTCGACTATGTAAAAATTCGATTTTATAGAATTCAAAAAAAGGGTGTTGTATAATATTTTGTCTTGGTTTTTGTAATAAAAAAAAATTTTTTTTTACTTGAAACTCTAAATTTAAAAAGTTTATCTTAAATTGTAATTCTTTTTTTTAAATGAAAGCTAAAAAGTACCAAAATCATTAAAAAGATAGATATCTTAAACTATTTTTGCTTTGGAAAATAAAAAAATTTATTTTAACCAATCATATTGTGTAAAAATAAGACAAGATGTTTGTCATTATACCAATTCGATTAAAGAGAAAATTCGATTTTTTCCATACTAAAAAAATTTTTCATTATATATAATCGAATTTTCACTGTACAACGCTATGATGCGTTGAATGGGTTGTATTATATTTAAAATTTAAAGTTATATAAAAACAAACTTAGCTTTCAATCCAAACTTAACAATACCAAAAATTATTTATATTTCAAATAAATTTATTATTAAATATATTGTTTATTATTATAGTTAACTATTTTATTAAAAATTTTCAAATTTTTGATGAATCTTGTATTTTTTTTAATAATTTAAATTAAGAGATTAAATGAATTTTTCAACTAATTGACTTGTTTTTGTTTATTGACTTATTACTTATTATATTGATTTAGTTCTCATTTTTGTATAAATTATTATTAGATGTAAAACATCTAACTAATATGAAAACCTAATTTTGCTTATTTATTCTGTTTAATAAAGTTAACAGTGATTAAATTCTAGTATTAATTGTAATAAATGTATTGTAATAAAAAAAATAATTGTAGAACTATAGAAATAATTTATTTAGTTTTTAATTAAGCCTAATACCAAATATTTATAATTTTATTTATATTTATATTATTTTATTTGATATTGTTTCCGTTTTATATCTTTTTAATAATTGACTAATTAATAATTGACAATAGTTTTATACTTATATTAATGTTTTTTAATTTTTAAAAACTTAATTTTATAAAGTGTTTAATTTTAATACTTTTTTAATTGCAAGAATATAAGTTTTAAAATTTTTGTTTAATATTTTGCTTTTGTATATTTTAAAATATTTCAAATATGATTATATTCAGTTGTGGTAGCATCTCTAAAAATTGTAGAGTTAAAGCTTGAAATTAGTTCGATAATTAAAACAAATCTAGATTGCTAATTAAAAATCATAAAGTCTTTTAATAGATAAATTATTAAGTTTGTGATTTTAATTACAGCTGACTTAATTTATGATGTTTTGCAATAATAATCTAAAAGGTTGTTATAAAAATATAAAAAAATTTTAAATGTTTACTTGTGAAGAATTAATAGATTGAGCAATCAATTGTGTTTCATCAAATTTTAATTAACTGTAGGTGTATTTGTTTATTATCAAGTAATACGGTTATTATTGGCTTCTGGTTTTAAAAAAATGAACATTTTTTTTAATTATAAAATTTAAAAAGTTTAATATGTTCAAAAAATTTTAATAAAGATATTATATAACCTCGTTTTTTATTATTCCAATGAAAAATATATAATTTAAAAAGTACATCTTTCTTATTAGGCTAAACATTATAATTTAATCTAATTTAATTCTTAGTAAATAATTTAACTTATTAAATAAATGAACTTAAACTCCTGGAGTTTCGGTGCTCAGTTTAAGAAAGCGATAAACTTAGCAAACAACTGTTGTTAGTCTGATTAATTGAAAAAACCAACAAGTTTTTTCAAGCCTTTCGACTGTACTAAGTCATGGCGCAGACAGGCGATTAACTTGTATTTATTTTTATTATTTGTAATAATATTAAATTATATCTATTAAACTTTTGAATGTATAGATCTCACTTATCAAAAATTTTATATTTAAAAATTTTTTTTCAATTTTCTATTTAATTGCAATTGAATTCACTTTAAATCTTAAACACTTTTTTTTTTAGACAAATTAGAAATTAAAAGTTAAAAACTTACATTATACTGGCTAAAAATTCGATCATCTTTTAGTACCTTAATACACCTCATATCTCATGTAAGATAAAATTGAATAAAGATTAATAGCATATTCGTAATCAAAAAATAAAATTAATATAAAAAACAAATAATATTATTTTATTCAATTTTTTATTTTAAACATTTGATAATATTTTATAAAAACCTAGATTTGTATTAATCTTTATTGTTATAAATTATAAAATTTTAAAAAGCAAAAAAAAATCGTTCAAGTCAATTGATCTCAAAAATTTAAACTAAAATAATCAAAAATTTATTCAGTTTTCAAATATTTATTAAGTTCAATTAATTAAAAAATATAAAAAATTAAATACATTAAATTTAATCATCTTAATAGTTCGCCAAATATTACATTTTTCGTATATGTACCACCATCTTGATCATATCCCCTTAATTGACCTTGCCGATACATACCAAGCTCATGAGTTTCAACTAATATTCTTATTGAATCAAAACTTCTTACTCTTGATGCCGCAACATACAATTGTCCATGTGAAAAAACTGGTCTTTTTAACAAAAGTCCAACTCGATTGAATGTTTGGCCTTGTGATTTGTTAATTGTCATAGCAAAGGCCAAACGAAAGGGAAATTGAATCCTTCTTATTCTAACACCAGCTTCTGATTGTGGTGACCTGAATTCAGTTCGGCAAAAAAGAAATTGTTGTCCTTGATTTGGTCCATTTAAAACCGAACATTTGACTGAATTTTGATTACATTGAACCACTCGAAGTCTTGTACCATTGCAGAGCCCATCAGAAAGAGACCAATTCTTCAAAAGCATAACAACTGCACCAACTTTTAGATTCAAAACATGTGGTGGAAAAGCTCGCGGTGTTAGTCTTAATGCTTGTTCAATCGGATAATCATCTGAATCCATGACAGCATCAGTTTCCCTATTAAGTATCTTTGTTGATGATAAATATTGATGATTTTCACCTACTAATCTCGTTAAAATTAGCTCGTTGATTTCCAATGAATCCTTGTTTGTTGGACAAAGTATCGCATTATTTATTCGATATTGATCATCTATATTCAGTTGTCCAGTTCCAAAGACTTCATCAATAAGGTTTCCATTGCAAACAACACGATTTGGTAATCGAATTAAATTATTACCATCATAAACTCGACTTCTACCATCCCCAATTTCCATCAGCCAATCTTTAAATTCACGTTCATTCGGATCAGCTCTTACATTCTCTTTTAAAGCCAACCGTTTGAAATTCTGCCACAAGTTGGAATTTTTCAAACACATTAGTACACTGGCTTCAATATTCTCATTATCGGAAACTGGTGCACATTGTCTGAAATCACCAGTTAACAACATTACTTTTCCCCCAAATGGGACATTGGGTTGTTGCATCAAGTCTCTTAATAATCGATCAACACACTCGAGCATTGATCTTGAAACCATTGAAGCCTCATCGATAATAAATAACTTACACTGTCTTAATTGATCAGCTTGTTGTGAATTGGCTTCAATTTTGCTTACTGATTGTAAATTTGTTGGAATTGGAATCTTGAATTTCGAATGCATTGTTTGTCCACCACCGATTAACAATGCAGCAGCAATACCAGTAAATGCTGTTGGAACAACCGAATAATTTAATTGCCTCAATCGATGATACAATAACTAATTTTAAGTTAATTTTTTTTAAATTATAATTATTTGAGTTTATATTCATAAAAATTTACATTCACTACATAAGTTTTTCCAGTTCCACCAGGTCCATCAACAAAAACTCTTGTTCGAAGTTGAATCATTACTAAGAACTGCTTCCATAATTGTATCTACAGCTATCTATTTTAAGATAAAAGATAATAACACAAAAGTATTATATTTTATAATTTAAACAAACTTTTTGATTATAGTTTAGTGTTGATTGTAAAGCTTCAGCTGCTTGACAATGTTGTTCGACTGTAAAATCATTAAAATTACTTGGAATATCTCTATGTCGCCATTCTAAACCTCTGATATCAGGTTCGGGCAAATCAAATTCAGCCAAAGTCCTACCAAAGCTATCTAAAATGTATCTAATATGCTATTTAAAAAAAATGAAGATTAAATTAAATAACTCAGTTAAAAAATCAAAAATTACTCCTAGTGCTTTATGGAATCTTGTATCATCTGCTTCGTGCTGATAGTCTTCACTCATATGCTCTTTAAATACTTCCCATAATTCTAGTGCATCTGGGTTAACCGGATTGTTATGTACCAGTATTGTAACAAACAAAAACCTTTAAATATTAAAATTCCATTATGGTTGTTATATAATTTAATTTTATTATAATTACCTTATTCTATATGGTAACTCATTTCTAACTATTTCTTGCATTATTTCGTACCATTGATGATTGTTTTCGACCAAATTTAATGCTCTGGCCGCATCTTTAAATGTAGAATATAAATGGCCATTCACAGTTTTTAAATAATTAAATGATGTTGGACCACGAACATGCAATAAAAGTAATTTTAAGTAGAATAATTCACCACTATTTGGATATATGAAGGGCATTCTTGCTATTACTTTGGCGCCTTGCTCCAAATCTACACGTTCTGACCATTGTTTTGTTTGACGATTGTACCAATATTTGTGAACGATTTCTTTGTAATTGTATTGATTGGCTCTTGTATCACGTACATTCAAATCAAAAAGTCAATTAACATTGTAACTGGTGGATCTCTGTTTGCAACTTGTTCAATTTGATCATTTACAAATACAATATTTGGCCTGTCTTCCAAAATGAATCAACAAATGTATTATTGTGTGTGATAGTTGGAGTCGCTTAAAACCAATTATTTTGTCATATGCTTCGATTGAACTAACATATCTTTTTCTAGATTAAAAATCAAAGTTAATTATTTATTGTTGAAACTAAAAATATTAATTAAATTACTTTCATATGATCTTATTTCATCGTAAATTTCATCATTTTGGTTTTGCACAATTTCTTCACCATCATTTGAATCTTCTACTAAACTATTTTGAGCTATATCGTCCGGATCTTGATCCATTACTTCATTCAAATCACGATTTACTTGCACATCGTAATTATCGTTTTCAATTACAGGCTCATTATCATTATTTGCTTCAATATTTTCTGTTTGACCATTATTGATTTGCTCAACTAATTCACGACTTATATTTTGATTTGCAAAAGGCATTTGATTGTTAAGACCATGTGTTTGAACATTTACACGATCATTGCCTTTACAAATATAATTGAAAATGTACTTCATTGAGCTCAAAAAGCCACATATCTCAATATTAATATGGCACCTATATTTTAACAACATCTTTGGATTATATGGTATCACATATCGATTGTCGAGTAAATGGCCACGAATTAAAACAGCTCTTCCATTGTTTCTTCTTCGATATAAAGGATAATTGTTTTGCCTAATTACAGTTGTTTCACTGAATGGTTTTGGAAAGCCTTTTGAACATCTATTACCAAATTGCTGCATACATGAACTGTTTGGTAAACATGGACCATGTATCATTTTAGTTTTGACTAAATCATACAAATCAGGATACAAATCTGGATCCGGTATTTCAGCACAAATAATATCGTCAATTTGTTCTGGAGTAGTTGGTTTATCTCTCTCGTTCAACCAAAATAGAGCATGATCATGCGGAAGGCCTCTTTTCTGGTACTCTTTAACTCTAACATAAGCATCCACAACTCCAAGCTTGTATTCTTCGGTAATGTCTTTCCAAAACTCTTGAAATTTTAGATTGTATATTCGAGAGCACATATCCGGCCTTGATAAATAATTTTGACCAGGATTTAATGTTGATTGTAATTCAGGCCAATATGGATTTGATGTAAATGTAACAAACAGATCAGCTTTGCCATAAACACCAATCAACTCCATACCATCAAAATAGTGCTGCTTCATAGCTCTGTCGCTGCCTTCAAATGTTGAAGGTAAAATAAATGCCCGGCCAACAACACCAATATTATTTGGATTGTTATTGATATGTTCCATAATGCCTTGATAATCGTGGATTCTTAAACGGGCTTGATTCTTGCGCAAAAATTGTAGATTATTTTTTTCTATTTTAATCCAAGAACAGACAACATATTCTTGAAAAAGTTTGCCCATTTGAAAAATCAAATTTAAATTGTTTGAACGTACATGCAATCTAAATTTGTAAAATTCTTTCAATGTAACTCTTGAATTAGTTGTCAATTGCTGTTGATTATGAACATATCTTTGATCATAGCCAGCTTCACCAAAAGGAAACATCAGCGGAAAGCACATTGGATCACAGTTTGGATCTCTCAGATCTATGCTTCTCATGTAGTTGTTTTCGCGCTGAGGTACAATATTAATTAGTGGCATTTGAAGATCTCTTGCTTGAGCATAAGCAATAAAACCATCATCAGGAAGACCATCAATATCATTAAACACAGCAGCAATTTCACCATTTACAGCTGTTTCAGCCACTTGTCTTCGCCCATTTTCATTTATTGGCAAATAAGTATTTCTTGGAACATATCTTGTCATCCATAATCTAACAGTATATGGATCTTGTTGATTTTGTCGCTGTAAAATTTCCTTATTGGAAAAAAAAAACTGCACCAATGGATTTGCTTGAGTTAACATTTGTTGCAACATTTCAATTAACTTCAAATATAATTAAACATTATATATATTTTAATTTTTTTATATTAAAAACATTTTTCACTTACAGTTAATGAAACTGGTCCATTTAAAGCATGCCAATTGTTGATTCTACTTTCAACGATTGCTTGATCGGTGTCTAACATTAAATATTGAGCAGATCTCAAATTTTGATTACCATTTGGGCCATTAAACATTGGTGGAACACGGTAATAAACCGCACCATGAATTCTATATAAATATGGCAGTTGATAATTTCTTCTTTCATTGTATCTATAGCCACTGAAGTTTTGAGCGTCTAAATCTTCATGGTCGAATTGCGTTTTTACTGCTGCCATTGCAAAACTTGAATTATACATACGAATATTTTTTAAAAAATCTCTTCTTAAGTTTAAATCATTTGGATTTTGATTATTTCGATCAAGCAAACGTACCATTGTTGGATGATATTGTTCAATTTGAGGTATGACAATTTTATTTCTCTCGCAGCACTTTGTATAAATACCAGTTGAGTTGACTTCTTTTTGCCAAAATAATGCGCCACAATGTTCGCAAATTCGATCAATAGTACCTTGATTATCAGCTTCTTCTGCATATAGATTGCTTATTTTCCATTGATTGTAAGTAGAAATAATAAATCGAGCTTCTCTTCTTGATGAATGAACAAGACCTAATCTTTGCAATCTTTGTTCTTCAGTTTCGATTACCCTTCTACGCTCTCTATAATCTCTTTGATATTGAAGTCGTCTTTGGTATTGTTCAGGTGTTTCATTTGCACGAAGTTCTCTTTGTCTTTGAGCTTGTGAATTTAAACGTATTCTATTTTCTTGCGAAGTTTCATTAGTGCGCTGCTCTCTATGATAACTTGCATTGTTATTTAGACGATTTGACCTTTCTTCTGAAGTTTGATTTGCAATATAATTTAATTGATTTCTTAACAATCTTTCCCTCCTTGAATTTGTTATTTGTGAAGTCTCGTTTTGAACACGATTGATTCTATTTAGGCGAGAATTTCGGTCTTCTTCTTGTATAGTTAATCGAGCTCTGCCTCTTCTTGTTCTTCTTGGTCTACCTCTTGGCCTTGATCTTTCAATAGTTTCATTATTAACTTCTAAATTTTGTTCAACATTTTCATTAACAATTTGATAATTTATTGAAAAGTTTCGATTATCATTTGTGTCTGTGTTTGCATCTAAATTACTTTCATCATCTTGAACTTCTAAAATGCTCATATCTAAAATAATATTACTTTATTTATATTTAATGAAATAAAATATATATATTTTTTACTTTGTTCGATTTCATCTGTAGCATTTGTCAGATTAAGTAATGAAGTTCGAGGATTATCGATTGGAATAGTAATAATACCTAAGCTCATAGGTTGATCATCAAATTGATATGAAAGTTCCTGATTCCTTTCAAAATTTGGCAGGTTTTGCATTGCTGAAGTATTCTGTAAAACTAATAAAGCCGAAAAAAAATTATATAACCTTAGAAAAAATAGCAAAAAGAAAAAATACTATTGTATCTATTGTTTAAAGTTGTATAAGATATGGTTTTAAAGGTACGCTGACTAAATTGCCTAACAACTTCGGCATTTGACCAATTATTATCGTATCTGATTCTAAATATTTCATGTATTATCTCATCTTCAGACAGAGAAAACATCATTTCTATGAATAGAAATTTAATTTAAGGTCTTATCAAATTTATTATGGAAATTTATTACTTGGAGGCATATTTGAATTTGATTTTTTTTTTAGTTAAATAAAGTTTTGAAATCAATATCTATTTATTATAAAAATTTTAATTAAGTTTGATTCTCAAAGAAATATTTTTAGTTGAATATATTTAAACATTATTCAATGTTTGTTTTTTCATTCTAAATTATAATTATATTAAAAGATCTAATAATGTTAAAGAATAATAAAATTTGATAATTTTACTTTAATTTATGTTTAATTATATAGCTTTTTAAAAAGAATTCTGATTAACTTATATAATAAAGATGGCGCTTATGTATTTAAAAGTTTCAAATTTTTCAATAAGATGATGATGTTTTTGATCTGAGCATATACAATATATTTAGATCAAATGTTACACAAATTAAAAGTTAACTCAAAAGATATATGCAAGAAATTATAATCGAATAAATAATTTTTGATTGAATTATATATATAATTTAAGACCATTTTATCTTATACGGCAATTAAATTTCTAAAAATAGACCCGTCGTAGCTATTCTACAATTTTAAATAACTTAAAACAGGTCATATCTCATTAAAGGTAAGAGATACATAAAAGCTAATACAATATACGTAATCAGCACATAAAATTTAGTAATTTTCACCTAAAAAATACATCTTATACTCAGACTGGATTTTTGATGGTATTTCTTAGCCTTAATGAGAACAGACTTGCCGCATAGACATTTCATTTTTTTCCCTTAAATAACTTTTCGAGCTCTGGTATTTTTTTTTCATGTCGCACAACTATCAAAAAATATTAGGACTATACATATATAATATGTTTGATAAGTATATTAATGGATTTACCAAGGTATCTTATAGATAAAAGATATACTCGCATAGTGATTTTTAGCTAAATTTATAAAGGAAATTAAATTCTCTATAATTTGAAACCATTTTGAGCTCATACGGCAATTAAATTCTCAAAAATAGACCCTTCGTAGCTATTCTACAATTTTTAATACCTTATTAGAGATCATATCTCATAAAAGGTAAGAGTTGAGAAAAAACTAATATGATATTCGTAATCAGCACATCAATTTTAGTATTAAAAATTCATAAAATATATCTTCTACTTATACTCGATTTTTAAAGGTATATCTACGGCAAAAAGTCGATCAAATATATCTTCTGAAATGACTTGCCGCATAGACATTTCATATTTTTCCGACACCTAACTCGATGAGCTCTACAAGCTGGTATAATTTATTTTCCATGTGTCCGACAAATATCAAAAAATAATAGACCTACACATATGTTAAATATTTGATAAGAATATTTGGATATATTAAGTTTATTGATAAGTGACATATATACTTGAATAGTGCTTTTATGTTTAATTCTTGTAGAGAATTTAATTCTCTATCATTTAAGACCATTTTTAGCTCATACGGCAATTAAATTCTCAAAATAGACACAACGTAGCTATTCTACAATTTTTAATACCTTCATATAGGTCAAATCTCATGATTTGATAGAGATAGGTAAAAACTAATGTGATATTCACAATCAGCGCATTAAATTGAGTAAAATAAACTCAAAAAGTATATGTCCTACTGATACTCGATTTTTGATGGTATTTATCCGCAATAAAACTCGGTCAAATATATCTCGTGAACCGAGTTGCCGCATAGACATTTCATATTTTTGCCTTAAATAACTTTTCGAGCTCTACACGCTGGTATAATTTTTTTTTCATGTGTTGCACAAATATCAAAAAATAATAGACCGATCAATGACAAACAACTTTTGGTGCATTTTATATATAGTGACTAGCAAAAATCTTAAATATTTGACATCTGTTACATTATTTAATAAATAAAAAAAAAATATTTACTAAATGCTTTGCATTTACCTCGTCCCTAGCAAAAGCAAATTAATAAAAATTTGTTAATTAATAAAATTTAATTTCAAGTAGAAATTTATTTAAATATTAGAAGTCGAATTTTAAATTTATCTTTACAGTTTCTTGATAAAAAAATTACTATTATAAGAATTATAAGAATTTTTTTAATTATTTATTTCTAATTTAAACATAATCTTTTGAAAAATTTAAAATAAAAGATCAGAATCTATAAGATTAAACAGTTAGTTTTTTTATCTAAACAAAAAATAATATTAATCATCTTCACTATCATTTGCAAAAATAAGCAGTAAATCCAATTCTTTTTATATATATTATTTGATTTTTTTTTTAATTTAAAATCTTTTAAAAAAATTAATCACTTTCTTTAAAATCCTGGTTAGTTAATTTTTCTTCTGTAAAAGTAGGTAAACAGCTTTTGCGCTGCTTTTTCGGATTAAATTTAAAATTCATTGAACCACCAATTGTAAAATTAAATTAATTAGATTTTGGCTAAATTTTTGTTAATTTTTATCTTACTTCTTTTTATTTGAGAAACACTTGTTGGGATTTTAATATTGGAATTATATAATTCAGTGTTTTTTATAATTTCTATTTTTAAATTAATAATATTTAATATTAAACTAAATTAAAAACAAAAATAAAAAATTACTCTGTTCATAATCAGTTTGGGTCTCTATTTTTAACTTGTCCAATATCTTATTTTGTTTTTTTATTTCGTTAAGCAATTGTTCTAGAAATTTAATGTTTCCATAAACAATCGCAAGTTGCTTAGATATCGTTTCCGTTTTTCCCATTTCCTCAATTGAATATAATACAGATTCATAAACTGTTTTACGAATGAATTTCGCTTTTAGAAAATTTGAATTATTACTTCCATCAAAATTGGAATAATCGTTAGAAAATTCATTGAAAAATTTCGACGGCTTTTGAGTTCGATCTAAGAATAAGAGAGGTGAATAATGTAAAATAATAAAATTAATTTGAATACCTTTAATTGCATTAATTTCATAATGATATTTTTTAATTTTTCCTAATATAAGTATTGCGTGATTTGTAAGTTTTATTAAAAATTGTAATTCCAAATCAATTTCGTGATTTTTAATCTTAAAATCATTAATTTTTTTTGAATATTCACATGCAACTCCAATACCTTTTAAACAAATATCTCGTGAATAAACAATGTCAGCTTCAGTTTTATACATTTGAGGTATAAGTGGCTAAATTATCTAATGAAAAAAAAACTTTTGAATTTAATGGTGGGAACTACAGACTTTAATTGACAAATTATTTAAAAAAAAATATATATATGTATTTATATATATATATATATACATAAAGTTTAGAAACATTAAAAAAAAAACTTTATCCATCTAAACAAAAGATTATTGCTAAACGTTCAATATACCTTAGTGCATTTTTTAGTTATTTCAAAAATTCACCAGAAGAACTTAGTAAACCAAACAAAACATCGTTGATAAAAGTCATAATTAATGGTTTTACTTGACTCTTTATTAATTAATTTTAAATTTAACCATCTTTATTCATTGATTTTTTTTAAAAGAAAAAAATATAGCTTTTCCCGATCTAAACATTTACACCCTTGATGAATTGTTAAAATTAAAAGCCAAGTATGATGGTGAAAAAAACAGTTTTGAATTGATTGAATATAATCCTTCAAATGATGCTTTAATTCAAAATTATGGTTCAACAGTTAAAGTATAAAATTTAATTTATTCTAGCAACATTTGGCTAGTTTAAAAATTTTTTCAGAGTCTATTAGGCATTATTATTGAATAAGTTATATTTTTTATTAGGATAAGATTTTATATTGAGTTATCTTAAATCTTGATAGCTATGTAATTATAGAATTCCTTCAATGAATGTCTAGGAAAATGCTAACAATGCTGGTATAAGTTGAAGTATGAAGTATAAAACATGTAAAATTAAAAACCTCTACAGTGTAAATTTTTAAGAATGAATAATTTAAAAACAATTTTGATTTTTTTCAAAACTCAACACAGCCAAAAAACTTTCGATTGTAAATGATTTTAAGTTCAACAACTGTGTAATGAATTACTTTTTAATTATTAAAATCTATAAAATGGAGTAAAATTACTATTAAAATTTAAGACTTGTATTTCTAATACTATCAAATGTTATTTTTTGCTATCTAATAATTCCGATATCAAATTAAATGATATCAGAATTTGTTTTAAAGGTATCAAAAATATATTTCTAGGTATCTAAAATTATTTTTATGCTATCTTTTTAAATATATGCTATCTATTTATGCTTAAGATCCTGATAAATACCATAACGAGTTATAGGTCTTAAAAACTCATAACTTGAAAATTAACTTCTAAGTTTTGGTTAGAGCTAGAGTATTATGAAAGTTTTTATATTAAATTTAACGATTGACAATTTTAATTAATCTATTAACAAATTCAAATATTCTGATAGCACTTGTTAAATAAATTAGATAGCCAAATATTTTTATATCATAGTATGATAATTAGATAACAATTAATTATTTTTTTGTTAGCAAAATAAGAATATTTGATAGCAAGATTAGATATCAAAAATTAAAATTAAAAACAAAACACAATATAAAGAAAACATAATGAAAATTTTACAAAAAATTTCTTAAATTTTATTACAAACAAAAATTTATTTTCAAATTAATTCTTATAGAAATACTTTAATTATATTCAAATATATAAAAATATTATTTAAAAATTAAATTTTATTCTAAATCAAATACTGCAGTTTTACCTAATTGCTGTTGTTTTAGTTTTTCTTTTAACTAAATATGTAATTTAACATATTTAGAAATTGAAAAAATTGAAATCATATTTTGATGATTCTTCTTTAATTTGATTTTACAGTTTTAAACCAATTCGTTCAAATTTTGAACTAAAATCAGAATTCAGATAAAAATATATGTTTATTTTTATTGATTATTGTTAATTTTTTTTGAATTTTTGATTTGATAAATTTACACATTATGTTTTTATATTTAATTAAAAAAATTCAATTTTAGTTTTAGATGAACTTCAACATTATGAATTAAAGTTTTAGAATAAATATTAATTAAATATGATTGTAATTAGCCTTAAAAAATCAAAATTGAATCTAATATATTTTGTTTGAATTGTATTAATGTATTTTCTTTTACCTAGCTAACCAAAATAAGAATAATATAAGTGTTTTCATAAAAAACTATCTAATAAGGTAAAATTAACTAATACACCCTTTTTCAATGATTTAATTTTTATTTTTAAATGTATTTAAAATATTTTGTTAGATTATTATTTAAAAACTACTGATTTTAATTAATGATTATTTAAATTTGATTTTATTTAATTTTTAACTATTTTTATTGCTTTTATTTAAAATAAAAAAAAAATTGTTAGCTATTGTTTTAATTTCTTCGGTTGAATTTGATAAATCAAAATTTTTGATCTTTTCACCACGTTGTTTAATAAAATCGTAAATTTCTATTAGGCCTGAGTTGTAATTTCCAATTAGAGTTCGACATGAACAATTAGATGCAGTTTCCCATTGACTTTTGACAATTCTTTTATTTATATTTAAGTAATTAAATTTTTTAATTAAAAAAATAATTTTACAGTGGATAATCGAAACCATCTTTGTCCTGGCCTTCAAATTGGATTAATAATTGAAGTTTTGCTTTATCCAACGATGATACTCGCATAGTGATTTTTAGCTAAATTAATAAAGGAAATTAAATTCTCTATAATTTGAAACCATTTTGAGCTCATACGGCAATTAAATTCTCAAAAATAGACCCTTCGTAGCTATTCTACAATTTTTAATACCTTATTAGAGATCATATCTCATAAAAGGTAAGAGTTGAGAAAAACTAATATGATATTCGTAATAAGCACATCAATTTTAGTATTAAAAATTCATAAAATATATCTTCTACTTATACTCGATTTTTAAAGGTATATCTACGGCAAAAAAGTCGATCAAATATATCTTCTGAACTGACTTGCCGCATAGACATTTCATATTTTTCCGACACCTAACTCGATGAGCTCTACAAGCTGGTATAATTTATTTTCCATGTGTCCGACAAATATCAAAAAATAATAGACCTACACATATGTTAAATATTTGATAAGAATATTTGGATATATTAAGTTTATTGATAAGTGACATATATACTTGAATAGTGCTTTTATGTTTAATTCTTGTAGAGAATTTAATTCTCTATCATTTAAGACCATTTTTAGCTCATACGGCAATTAAATTCCCAAAATAGACACAACGTAGCTATTCTACAATTTTTAATACCTTCATATAGGTCAAATCTCATGATTTGATAGAGATAGGTAAAAACTAATGTGATATTCACAATCAGCGCATTAAATTGAGTAAAATAAACTCAAAAAGTATATGTCCTACTGATACTCGATTTTTGATGGTATTTCTCCGCAATAAAACTCGGTTAAATATATCTCGTGAACCGAGTTGCCGCATAGACATTTCATATTTTTCCCTTTAATAACTTTTCGAGCTCTACACGCTGGTATAATTTTTTTTTCATGTGTTGCACAAATATCAAAAAATAATAGACCGATCAATGACAAACAACTTTTGGTGCATTTTATATATAGTGACTAGCAAAAATCTTAAATATTTGACATCTGTTACATTATTTAATAAATAAAAAAAAAATATTTACTAAATGCTTTGCATTTACCTCGTCCCTAGCAAAAGCAAATTAATAAAAATTTTATTAATTAATAAAATTTAATTTCAAGTAGAAATTTATTTAAATATTAGAAGTCGAATTTTAAATTTATCTTTACAGTTTCTTGATAAAAAAATTACTATTATAAGAATTATAAGAATTTTTTTAATTATTTATTTCTAATTTAAACATAATCTTTTGAAAAATTTAAAATAAAAGATCAGAATCTATAAGATTAAACAGTTAGTTTTTTTATCTAAACAAAAAATAATATTAATCATCTTCACTATCATTTGCAAAAATAAGCAGTAAATCCAATTCTTTTTATATATATTATTTGATTTTTTTTTTAATTTAAAATCTTTTAAAAAAATTAATCACTTTCTTTAAAATCCTGGTTAGTTAATTTTTCTTCTGTAAAAGTAGGTAAACAGCTTTTGCGCTGCTTTTTCGGATTAAATTTAAAATTCATTGAACCACCAATTGTAAAATTAAATTAATTAGATTTTGGCTAAATTTTTGTTAATTTTTATCTTACTTCTTTTTATTTGAGAAACACTTGTTGGGATTTTAATATTGGAATTATATAATTCGGTGTTTTTTATAATTTCTATTTTTAAATTAATAATATTTAATATTAAACTAAATTAAAAACAAAAATAAAAAATTACTCTGTTCATAATCAGTTTGGGTCTCTATTTTTAACTTGTCCAATATCTTATTTTGTTTTTTTATTTCGTTAAGCAATTGTTCTAGAAATTTAATGTTTCCATAAACAATCGCAAGTTGCTTAGATATCGTTTCCGTTTTTCCCATTTCCTCAATTGAATATAATACAGATTCATAAACTGTTTTACGAATGAATTTCGCTTTTAGAAAATTTGAATTATTACTTCCATCAAAATTGGAATAATCGTTAGAAAATTCATTGAAAAATTTCGACGGCTTTTGAGTTCGATCTAAGAATAAGAGAGGTGAATAATGTAAAATAATAAAATTAATTTGAATACCTTTAATTGCATTAATTTCATAATGATATTTTTTAATTTTTCCTAATATAAGTATTGCGTGATTTGTAAGTTTTATTAAAAATTGTAATTCCAAATCAATTTCGTGATTTTTAATCTTAAAATCATTAATTTTTTTTGAATATTCACATGCAACTCCAATACCTTTTAAACAAATATCTCGTGAATAAACAATGTCAGCTTCAGTTTTATACATTTGAGGTATAAGTGGCTAAATTATCTAATGAAAAAAAAACTTTTGAATTTAATGGTGGGAACTACAGACTTTAATTGACAAATTATTTAAAAAAAAATATATATATGTATTTATATATATATATATATACATAAAGTTTAGAAACATTAAAAAAAAAACTTTATCCATCTAAACAAAAGATTATTGCTAAACGTTCAATATACCTTAGTGCATTTTTTAGTTATTTCAAAAATTCACCAGAAGAACTTAGTAAACCAAACAAAACATCGTTGATAAAAGTCATAATTAATGGTTTTACTTGACTCTTTATTAATTAATTTTAAATTTAACCATCTTTATTCATTGATTTTTTTTTAAAAGAAAAAAATATAGCTTTTCCCGATCTAAACATTTACACCCTTGATGAATTGTTAAAATTAAAAGCCAAGTATGATGGTGAAAAACAGTTTTGAATTGATTGAATATAATCCTTCAAATGATGCTTTAATTCAAAATTATGGTTCAACAGTTAAAGTATAAAATTTAATTTATTCTAGCAACATTTGGCTAGTTTAAAAATTTTTCAGAGTCTATTAGGCATTATTATTGAATAAGTTATATTTTTATTAGGATAAGATTTTATATTGAGTTATCTTAAATCTTGATAGCTATGTAATTATAGAATTCCTTCAATGAATGTCTAGGAAAATGCTAACAATGCTGGTATAAGTTGAAGTATGAAGTATAAAACATGTAAAATTAAAAACCTCTACAGTGTAAATTTTTAAGAATGAATAATTTAAAAACAATTTTGATTTTTTTCAAAACTCAACACAGCCAAAAAACTTTCGATTGTAAATGATTTTAAGTTCAACAACTGTGTAATGAATTACTTTTTAATTATTAAAATCTATAAAATGGAGTAAAATTACTATTAAAATTTAAGACTTGTATTTCTAATACTATCAAATGTTATTTTTTGCTATCTAATAATTCCGATATCAAATTAAATGATATCAGAATTTGTTTTAAAGGTATCAAAAATATATTTCTAGGTATCTAAAATTATTTTTATGCTATCTTTTTTAAATATATGCTATCTATTTATGCTTAAGATCCTGATAAATACCATAACGAGTTATAGGTCTTAAAAACTCATAACTTGAAAATTAACTTCTAAGTTTTGGTTAGAGCTAGAGTATTATGAAAGTTTTTATATTAAATTTAACGATTGACAATTTTAATTAATCTATTAACAAATTCAAATATTCTGATAGCACTTGTTAAATAAATTAGATAGCCAAATATTTTTATATCATAGTATGATAATTAGATAACAATTAATTATTTTTTTTGTTAGCAAAATAAGAATATTTGATAGCAAGATTAGATATCAAAAATTAAAATTAAAAACAAAACACAATATAAAGAAAACATAATGAAAATTTTACAAAAAATTTCTTAAATTTTATTACAAACAAAAAATTTATTTTCAAATTAATTCTTATAGAAATACTTTAATTATATTCAAATATATAAAAATATTATTTAAAAAATTAAATTTTATTCTAAATCAAATACTGCAGTTTTACCTAATTGCTGTTGTTTTAGTTTTTCTTTTAACTAAATATGTAATTTAACATATTTAGAAATTGAAAAAAATTGAAATCATATTTTGATGATTCTTCTTTAATTTGATTTTACAGTTTTAAACCAATTCGTTCAAATTTTGAACTAAAATCAGAATTCAGATAAAAATATATGTTTATTTTTATTGATTATTGTTAATTTTTTTTGAATTTTTGATTTGATAAATTTACACATTATGTTTTTATATTTAATTAAAAAAAAATTCAATTTTAGTTTTAGATGAACTTCAACATTATGAATTAAAGTTTTAGAATAAATATTAATTAAATATGATTGTAATTAGCCTTAAAAAATCAAAATTGAATCTAATATATTTTGTTTGAATTGTATTAATGTATTTTCTTTTACCTAGCTAACCAAAATAAGAATAATATAAGTGTTTTCATAAAAAAAACTATCTAATAAGGTAAAATTAACTAATACACCCTTTTTCAATGATTTAATTTTTATTTTTAAATGTATTTAAAATATTTTGTTAGATTATTATTTAAAAACTACTGATTTTAATTAATGATTATTTAAATTTGATTTTTATTTAATTTTTAACTATTTTTATTGCTTTTATTTAAAATAAAAAAAAAATTGTTAGCTATTGTTTTAATTTCTTCGGTTGAATTTGATAAATCAAAATTTTTGATCTTTTCACCACGTTGTTTAATAAAATCGTAAATTTCTATTAGGCCTGAGTTGTAATTTCCAATTAGAGTTCGACATGAACAATTAGATGCAGTTTCCCATTGACTTTTGACAATTCTTTTATTTATATTTAAGTAATTAAAATTTTTTAATTAAAAAAATAATTTTACAGTGGATAATCGAAACCATCTTTGTCCTGGCCTTCAAATTGGATTAATAATTGAAGTTTTTGCTTTATCCAACGATGATACTCGCATAGTGATTTTTAGCTAAATTAATAAAGGAAATTAAATTCTCTATAATTTGAAACCATTTTGAGCTCATACGGCAATTAAATTCTCAAAAATAGACCCTTCGTAGCTATTCTACAATTTTTAATACCTTATTAGAGATCATATCTCATAAAAGGTAAGAGTTGAGAAAAAACTAATATGATATTCGTAATAAGCACATCAATTTTAGTATTAAAAATTCATAAAATATATCTTCTACTTATACTCGATTTTTAAAGGTATATCTACGGCAAAAAGTCGATCAAATATATCTTCTGAACTGACTTGCCGCATAGACATTTCATATTTTTCCGACACCTAACTCGATGAGCTCTACAAGCTGGTATAATTTATTTTCCATGTGTCCGACAAATATCAAAAAATAATAGACCTACACATATGTTAAATATTTGATAAGAATATTTGGATATATTAAGTTTATTGATAAGTGACATATATACTTGAATAGTGCTTTTATGTTTAATTCTTGTAGAGAATTTAATTCTCTATCATTTAAGACCATTTTTAGCTCATACGGCAATTAAATTCCCAAAATAGACACAACGTAGCTATTCTACAATTTTTAATACCTTCATATAGGTCAAATCTCATGATTTGATAGAGATAGGTAAAAACTAATGTGATATTCACAATCAGCGCATTAAATTGAGTAAAATAAACTCAAAAAGTATATGTCCTACTGATACTCGATTTTTGATGGTATTTCTCCGCAATAAAACTCGGTTAAATATATCTCGTGAACCGAGTTGCCGCATAGACATTTCATATTTTTCCCTTAAATAACTTTTCGAGCTCTACACGCTGGTATAATTTTTTTTTCATGTGTTGCACAAATATCAAAAAATAATAGACCGATCAATGACAAACAACTTTTGGTGCATTTTATATATAGTGATAAAATGAACTTAATATTTAATTAAATAAAAAAGAAAACATTTTTTAAATTAAAAGTATTTTATTTAAAATTATTAATTTGATAAATTAAAATCTCTATTTTTTCTGTAAATGAAGCTATACATCTAACAGAAAAGACCAAAATTGAACAAATGATAGAAAGAGAACTTTATTTAAATTACGAATATTTTACTCTTTTTTTATTTAAACTAGGAATTTACGACGAAGAAAATGATAAAATTTGTTTTTTCAAAGCCATAAAAGTAAAAAAGTTTTTTATTTAATAGAAAATACATTTATTTGAATATTTTATATTTTTTAGGAGATTACTTTTTATTCTTTATGTTTGAAGTGTATTCATATTTTAGCAACATATATTTTTTGTTTCTACAAATGTGTCAAGCTGATAATTGATAATAGTAAAAGTATACAAACCAAGTTTATTAGCAAGAAAATGAAAAAAAATTAATTTTTAATTTTTCTTTTTAAATATTATTATAACTTTTAAATAAATAATTGTATTAGAAATTGGATTTTTAATTTTTAATGTTTCTAATTTTAAGTTTAGTTTGGTATTAATTTATCAAATATATTTAAATAAATTAAAGTAATTTAAATCTTTAAATAAATAATTTTTAGTATAATGAAAAAAAATACAAGCTTACCGAAAGCGTTATCCTCACATCGTTACTGTTTTATTTGTAAACGTTCATCATCAATCAACCGTTTATATGTAGTTAAGCTAGACTCAATTATTTATGCATTTGCTAATCATGGCATTTATATTAAAAAAAGTTCTCGATCTTGTCGAAGACATCTTGACGAATTTGGCTTTATACGTAGAGAGGAATTTCTGAAAATACCAACCAAAATTAAAAAACATTTAGCTGTTAAAGATGGTAATTTTAATTTCGGTATGTTTGATAAATTTCGCAATCTAAGCACTTTATCAGATGAACATTGTATTAAGGTTACCGGTTGGTCAAAAAATATTTTTTTAAATTTTTCATCCTACATAACAAGCATCAATGATAGCGTTGGAAGAAGTAAAGAGCAAATAATTGCATTGTATCGTTACTGGCTACGTAAAGGGCTGGATCAAAATACATTATCTTCTTTATTTAATTGTTATAAAACCCAAAGTCAAATAAGCAAATATCTAAGTCAAATAAGAAGATCTATATATAAAGATTTTGTTCCATATTTTCTCATTGAATTTTTTTAATTTAATTATTGAATTTTTTTTGCAACATAACAATAAAATGACAGAGGAATTGCATTCAATTGATAAAGATAGTCTAGTAATTGTTGTTGATGGCGCTTATAGTAGATTAGAAAAAAGTGTTAACAACGATTTTCAGTACTCATGTTTGAGTCAACAAAAAATGGACTTATTAAAATTTTATTTTTAAAAAATAAATCTAATTAAATTAAGGTTTTCGGAATATATTTAAAAAAATCAAAGAACAATATGAATATATGGCTTATATTCAACAATCGATCAACTTGAAAAAGATAAAGAAGAATTGAAAGAAACCGTAAAAAAAAAAACAATTAACAGTTAAACAAACCAACGAGACTCGATTAGTT
Source organism: Brachionus angularis (assembly GCA_021432725.1). Classification (NCBI taxonomy): domain Eukaryota; kingdom Metazoa; phylum Rotifera; class Eurotatoria; order Ploima; family Brachionidae; genus Brachionus; species Brachionus angularis. The sequence goes on from JAJVDD010000005.1 coordinate 4,775,936, forward strand.
ACTAAAGTAAAAAATTTTTCCTTAGTAAAATTTATTAGAATAACTTTTAATTGGTTTTTTTAAGTGTCGATTTATAATCGAGAATAAATTCGCCGATTTAAAAAAGTTGATAAAAAGTTGAAAAATTCTAAAACAATAGGAGTAGAAATTACTTCTAGGCATAAAAGAAGTAAAATAAATGAAAAAAAAAAATTTAATAACAAAACGAACGAAAGCAAAAATAATTATATTAAAAATTTTCGGAATAAATATAAGGTATTTATTAACTATATCCCATACGTTAACGAAACAGAATCTTTTAAAGGTTATATTTGCAGCTGTAAATCAGGGCATAAAATTGCTGGATGTTGTGTTCATGTAGCTACTATAATTTATTATTTAAGTTTTGCTAAATATTCCGAAATTGTAACACCAGCTGAGCATTTAAATTCGATATTTGTTGACATTGATAAGTTGGAATCATCGAACCAGCCAAAATTAGTTAAAAATAAAAGAAAATCAAAGAAAGTAACAAAAGGATCTAAAAAAATTATTTTAATAGAGAAAAATGATTTAAATCATGCTTCTAAATCTTGCGGAATTTAAAAAAATAAACTCGAATAAAGAGTTTCAATTAGTAATGTTTCGTTTGATAAAACAGAAATATCAAAAGACCATTTAAAATCTTAAAATGAAATCGAAATTCTGGATTCACATTCTGAATTTTTAGCACATGTCCCAAAATGGGGTGGATATATTTATTATAATGGACGGCAGATATTGCTAACAAACACATGTACCATCGATTATTACTTATTTGCTCTTTGGTATCTATCAAAAATAAAACCGTTGCTTATTAATTTCGAAAAAATCGAATTTAATATCTTATATGAAATAATAAATCATATCGATAAGCTGAACTGGAATAAATCAAAAGAGCTTTGGATTATTAAAATAATGAACATTAACCAACAGCAAATAAATAACAGTTTGTCAATGTTCGGATCAGAGTTGACCAATTTTGTTGATTATTTTTCAAAATATCAAACTTACAAAATAATACAATTATGTAATACTAATTGTGGCCAAAACAAAAATCTTATTTCAGATAATTCTGAAGTTTTATTTTTTAAAAAAAATACAAATCAAGTCGAATTGTATTGTTGTTATACTAATAAGTGCTCGGAATGCGAATTTAGTATTAAAACAGAAATTGTTTTTAAAAATGAGCCTAATTTTATTTTCATACAATCTTTTAATGAAATATTAATAGATGATTTACCAAAAACTGTTACAATAGATGAAAAAATTTACAGATTCTTATGTGCGAAAATTTATAAAAGGCAACATTTTGTTGGTATATTTGAATTTAATAGAAAGTTGTATATAGTTGATGATCTTGGAATCGTAAAACCACTAGAAAATAAAAATCAAAAACATAGAGTTAAAAATAATAATTTGGAATACAGCACATTTCATACAACTGTGTCATTATATTATTTATTAGAATAGTTAAAATTAAAAAAAATTAATATTAATTTTACATTTGCTATTTTGGAAGCATTTTGTTGTTGTTGTTGTTGTTGTTTAAAAAAATAAAATTTTGAATTTAAAATATAAGGTCAGTATTTTAATTGATATATATATAGATCAGTTTTTTTTTGTATCTTTATTTTTAGAATAACAGTCCGCTAAAATTTAAAAGACGATCAAACGGTTGTTCCAAAGAACAAGATTTTCATTTTAATTTTTAGATATTATCACAAAAACTGTCGTGCAAAAAAGAGAACTAATTGACAATGAAATGAATACGTAATTTTTTTTTATAATTTTCTCTTTTTTTCTAAATTTATTAAAACAATAATAAATAATAATTGTTTATTAAAATTGAATTTATAAATTTTAAACTTTTTAATATAAAAGCATTAGAATAAGATTCTTCATATATTATAGATTTTTGAAATATTATCGATTCTATTAAAATATCATTTAAAAAATTTTACCTTGTTCTAATAAGTTCTCATACGATCATGATATTACTAAAAAGAAAACTGAATGAAATCTTAACGTTAACAGAGAATCTCATCTTGATCTCAAATTGATCTCTCTTAGAATCACATTGGATCTCATACGAGATCTGATTGAAATTTCTACTAGGGTGAGCGTTAAAATCATACCTATAATGTTATTGATGCTTTTTTTATTAGTTTGACAAATACGAACTTAGCAAAATAGATCTGAACCATAAACTTAACAAAAATGAATGTTTTTTTAAGAACATTAGATTGCATTATTCAAGCCCTCAATATTGTTGTTTGTTCTCTTTTGGTTTCAAAATAATAATACAATATATTAATATAATATCATATCTTGCAACCTTCTTAAATCCACGATTTTTTTACTCCAATAAAATTCTCTTCAAATTTTTAATATTTGAGAAATTTCATTCGAACTATTTTTTTGAATCATATTGAACCCATCATTAAACAACTACCAAGTACATTAAAATCTTGATTCAAAATTCCAAAAGTATTTGGAGGTTTTATAATGTTTGTAATTTATATAATCATTATTCTTTTGTCTTTTAATTAGATTTTGATGGTAAATTTGAATATTTGATTTGAAAGTGTTAGATAAATAAACTGTGAATAAAAGTGTATTCAACTCAAAAGCAAAACCCTTAAATTGTTTGCAAAATTAATATTTTTTTTATTTTTTCAGACACTAATACGAATAATTTCAATAATCAAATTAAGGAAATTTATATCGATGACTCAATCGTATAACTGTTTTGTAAGATATTAAAAAGAGATATTAATATTACACTTACTTAATATATTTGAATTTAAAATAGATTATATGAAAATTAAAATAAAAATTTTGAGTACGAAAAAAGAAGTATTAAATTTTTGATTTATTTAAAATAAAAATTATGCACTTCAAATTAACAAATAAAACGGTAAACAATATACATGGATAGGATGAAAAACTGTACTCAATTGCTTATTTTATTCTAACTAGACTTATTACGTCAAAATTACAAAATTTCATAAAACTTCGAAAAGGAATAGTTCTAAGATTAAAACAATTAAATTTTAATTTAATTTAATTTTGAATTTTTTAAATTAAAATAGCTAAGTTTTAATAATAATGTTTGTTTGTTTGTATGCAGCATTTTTATTTCGGCTCAGGAGCGTGCTAAAATTACACACGATGGCTCATTCGATAGCCCTTGGTGAGTTGGTGTACGCAAAACCCGCCTTTTAGTTTTGCCTTGATGCTTTGGTCATACTAAAGCTGCTCAAAGTTGGCAACTTTTTGGTAAAATTTTGGAAAAATATTATTTCTATTAGCATATGAATATTAATATTGTTTCTGATAAAACAAACAGTGCTGATTAAGAATATATGCTTGGTTTTACTCTGTGACGTTTACCTGATGAGATATCTCAGGTAAAAGGTGATAAAAATCTGTATAAATCGCCTACTTTGAGTTAAAATAGATATGATAAGTAGATTATGAAAACAATTGAAAATTTACTGTAATGTATTCTGAAGTATGTAGATTAAGAATAAATTAAGCCTAGAGTTTTACTTAACTCACCTGAATAGTTATACCTAATCAAAAACTCAGATTTATTTAAAAAAAAAATTAAAAAAATATGTAGTCTATCTACGACATTCAATTTAATATCTTTTCTTATGTATTTAAATACGCTGATTAAGAATATATGCTTGGTTTGAATGTGTGACGTTTACCTGATGAGATATCTCAGGTAAAAGGTGATAAAAATGATTAAAAATTTTTTTAATACAATTAAAATTTATTAGAATAAAAGCTAAACTAAATTTTTCTTCAAATTGTGTAAAATTTTTTACAAATCAATTTTTAAACAATTATTGATTTTAAAGTAATTAAAGTAAAAATTTTGCTTATTTAAAATCTATTGCTATCGGTAAATTTCATTAAAGAGATTACACATTACAATTTAAAATTTAATTAACAAAAAGATTTATTGAATATTAAAATTTTATTTTGTATTTTTATTTAACAAAATTTAAAACATAATTGAGCAAAAGAGCAAAAAAACTTAAAGACTTTTGTACTTTAAACATTACCATCGATTATATAAAATTTAAATATTAACAATTTAGAAAAAATTAGCATTCAGTTAAACATAAACATTATACTAAACTCATTTTCTTTTATTCAGTTTGGATCTTTTTCTTAAATATATTAAAATATTATTAAATAAATTTTAAAAATTTTGTTAGTCAAGGATAAACTATTTTAGAAAAATTAAAATTTAAATATTTATAAAAAGTTTTTTAATTTTTGAAACTCAATTCTAATAAACCAGAAAAACATTTTAAATATTGTATTTTGGTTTATTCGAATATTCGAATATTTAATTTAAAATTAAAATTGATAATTTAATATTTTGAGGCGGTTTAGAGATTCAAATCGAAAAGCTAGAAGCCTTTATAAATGCCCAAGCATTTGATTTTAAGAGCTAGTTGTAATATGTTTTTTTTATCGGGAAACGAACGTTAGCTCTTTTGGTAACGCGGGAACTTTGCACATACTCAAGATAAGGAATGATAAAGTTGAGTTCGATGCTTGGTTTTGGGTTCCAAGCTTTATGTCAAATAATGATCGAGTTTGCAGCTTCGGCTCAGATGAGTGGTTGTTATTAATTAACGCAAAATAACGTTAATTTACGATAATTTACGTCAAGTTATTTTTGTAAAATTACCTTTTTTTACGTTAAAGTACGTAATTTGACGCCAATTTGCGTAAAATTACCACAATTTCCGTAAAATGTAAAACGGACAAAAAATGCACAAAATTTGGCTATTTTTGAGAATTTTTAAAAAATTAACTTTTTTAAAGTTTTTTTGCTTAAATTTTTTTAATAAATAAATTTTTGGGCTCTTTATTATTTTAGCAGAAACAAAATTAGTCAGATTAAATTAGCACATTTTATTTAACACGGTTAATTTAGAAAAAAATTTAAATTAGCAATCTAAAAAAATAAAAAATAACCATTTGTTTGCCGATGGAACTGGTGAATTAGATTAGAAACTGGTGTTCAGTATAAACGGAACCTTAAATATATTCAATTGGATGATAGAATTAAAGAAATACAAAAAATTTATTTATATGATAATTTTGAAGTTTACCAATTATCACTTATTTTTGATTATTAAAGATTTTTTTTCAGTAGCTAAACAAATTCGCTAAATTAATTGATTTTTTTTTTATTTTTTGCTCATTATAATAAACAATTTTGCTTAATTTAAGCTGCTAATTTAACTGAATTTATTTTTTATTTTTGCTATTTTAATAATGCTAAATTTATCTATTTTAAATTAAATCGCTCCCAAATTTTTGTAATTTTACGTCAATTTATGTAAAAATTAATTTTTTTTAATGTAAACTTTAGTAAAATTTAGTATAAAATAGTAAAAAACAGTAATTTTTTAGAAATTTTATTGAATATATTGTTTTAAACAGATTAAATTTTGTTTTTGGATCGGTCGTTCTTTAAACTATTTGTTGCGTTGAACCATGCCATATTGAGATCACTCCCGGATGGGATAAATTTTTTTAAATGAGCTTTTTTTCAAATTATTTTATAAAACATATACACAATTTAATAAATACCTTTTATTTCTAAAAATAATTCATTGTCTTTTTTTTGATAAAAACCAATCGTTTGTTTTGGATCAAAAGGAAGTTAGGAAGGCGTTAGGAAAATTTTCTTTTAATTTTTTTCTTAACTCTTTTGTAAAGTCTTTTTGTTTATCTTAAATCGAAATTTTATTTTAGTTTTAAATCAAGAAGATAATTATAAAAAAATAAACATATAAATGAAAAATCTTCATCTGATTCAAATAAATCTGAATTTTCAGCTTTACGCTTTAATCTTGGAGATACTAATGTTTCAAATTTTTTTTCTTCACTTTTCTCTTCTTTACTCGAAATGTTTGGATCCCAATTGGATTGATAAATTTTCTGATTTAGTTTAAACAGTTGTTCTGAAATTTCTTTCAAAGATTTTTCAAGAATTTGGTTCGATTCATTATTTCTTTCTTTTAAGAATTTTGTTCCCTAGTTTATTAAAAAGTTAAAGTCTTGTTAAAAATTATATTTAGTAGAAATTATACGAGTTATTACTTTTTTTTTAGGTACTCTAAATATCTTGTTGTTAGTAATAACAGCGTTTACAAGAAGATATTGATTACATTCTTCATGTAAAAAACTTACTCGAGTATCCTTTAGTAACTTGAAAAATTAATTTTAATAGTAATAAACAAAAATTATTTTAATTAAAATCAAAAAAACCTCGTCTCTTTCTAATTTTTCACAAATTTTACTAATGTCAAGACTTGCATGCACTTTATTAAGATGATGAAATGGATGCTTTTCATCCGGTATGTCATAAACAATTAAATGAATAAAAATTTGAAAAAGAAAAAACACGATTGAATAAAAAAAACAAATTTTTAAAACAAATTTTGTATTTAAATTTAAAAAAATTTTCAGTAAAGAGAATAAGAGCAACATTAAAATTGTCTTATTCTAAAATATCTATTCCGTCAAAAAGCGTAACTTTTTTAATTTTCTATTTAAAATATGTTCTTTAAACTAATTTTGTTTCTTAAGTATGTTCAAAAATTGATGTTTAGACATTCAAAAATTAAAAAAATTAATAAAGTGAAAGATAAAAATTCTATTTCTGACTTAATCATCAAATTTATTAAGGTTTTTGGTAGTACAAAAAGTAATTGAAAAGAATGGAGATTGGTCTGATCATTAAACAAATTCTGATAATTAGGAACGTTCATTAAAATCTGATAAAAAGTCAAAAAAATTCCTAAAAAATTACTAAAAATTACTTTATTTTACTGTTTTTTACTATTTTTTACTAAATTTTACTAAAGTTTACATTAAAAAAAATTAATTTTTACATAAATTGACGTAAAATTACAAAAATTTATTTTTTTAAAAAAATTTAAGCAAAAAAACTTTAAAAAAGTTAATTTTTTAAAAATTCTCAAAAATAGCCAAATTTTGTGCATTTTTTGTCCGTTTTACATTTTACGGAAATTGTGGTAATTTTACGCAAATTGGCGTCAAATTACGTACTTTAACGTAAAAAAAGGTAATTTTACAAAAATAACTTGACGTAAATTATCGTAAATTAACGTTATTTTGCGTTAATTTACGTAATCTGACGTAAATTTAAGTAAAATCACTTTATCGTAGCAATACAGTATATATTTTAATACTTTACTTATAATTTATTTGATTTTATCAAATCTGGTGATATAATAGTCAAATGTTTTATAATTATTCTTGTTTTTTATGGTAAATTTCTTGGTTTGAGTTAACGTGCTTTATTCTTTCAACGAAGGTTTCATATTATAACAGAAATATTTTACTTTATCAGGAAACCATCACTAAAATAAAAGTTTGATTTTTAGTGATGGTTTTAATATTATTATTAGTATAGTAATACTTGTAAAATTTATTATTAGTAGTAGTAGGAGTAAAGATAACTGCATGGCGAAGCCATATAGACCATTATGGTCATAGCAGACTGTGACTTATAAGTTTATCAAATTTTCGGTCAATTTTATTTTTAAAACTGTTGACTGTTTTAGCTTCTATGTCCTCATTAGACAATTTATTCCAAGGGCCACAAATTCTATTTGTAAAAAAGTTTGCTCTAGTTTTGTTTGATTGTCTTTCAGGATTATATTCTATCTGTATTTATGACCTCGAATCGAACTTGCTGGTCCATCTATGTTTGTCGAATTCATTTTTATTTGTCTAACGTGAAAAGCTACTGTATAATAGATTAAATCTTCAATTTTATATAATCTTGTATATTATTTTATTTCTTTTCTAGTATTAATCTGTAAGATTTTGCATAAAAAATAGCTATAAAAATTTTCTTTGGAATTTTTTTTTGGAAAATAGAACAAAAAATAAGATTTTATTAAATTTTGTTGTTTTTGTTGTTATTTTAAAATAGAAGCTTTGGAAAGCCAACCATCACGAGATAAATAAACAGTGAACAAACAACGTTGTCTACTAAATTGATCTCAACTCTGCATCAATCGAAAATTATCAAACATTCCCGGTCCGGAATCTCCGTGGAGATCTCACGGAGAATCTAGGAGAATTTTCACTTGAGATTCAAACTAGATTATACATTTTATCGAAATTTGATCTAATTGAGAATTTTGAAATTAGTTTCTCTAAAGAATCTAAATTAGAATCTCTTAAGAACCTTATACTGTATATTAATCTTTTTAATAATCCAAAATTTTTGTCAATATCAATTTAATTTTAATTAAATATACGGTGGTCTTTTAAAAAGGAGTGCAAATCTTAAAAAGCTCTAATGTTCTAAAAATTGTTTTAAATTGATTTAAGCAAAAAGCCGAAAATCACTTTTTCAGCTAAGTTTAAATTAATATTAATAGGATATCTGATTATTTTACTAAATGTAATTGAAAGATTTGTCAGGTTTAAAATTGTGAGTGGTTCATTCTTTGAAATTAATCAATAATAAAAAAAAATATTAATAGTCTTTTATTTTTATTAGAGTAATTTTTTTTAAACAAGTAAAAAGGAAGGTTTTTTAAGATCAAAACACTTTAATAAATTTAAAACAGATCGTGTTTTCTTTTTTTGAATTTTGAACAATTTCAAAGAATGAACCGGTTTAATTTAACAAAAATTAAAATATATGTAGATTTAAAACCTTAGATTTAGATTATAAATATTAAATAATTAAATTTTTTTAATTAGTTTCTTTTAATCATGGACTCAGATAACCTGGTTATTTAGTAATTTTGTGTGATAATTCAGTTTTTTAAAATATTCAATTTAAGATTCGATTTTGAAAGATAGAGCACTTAAAAAGTTAAATTTATTTTAAATTTGGTATATTCTATTTGTTAAAATAATTTTTCTAGAAAGTTACATGTTTAAATATTAATTACCAGACACGTAATTTGAGAATACTTGTGCAGCAGTTGCTATAATATGTAATAGATCATACTGTGATTAAAAGCCATGAAAACATTCATCAAAATTTTTTTTTTAATTCATAAAATTTAAAATTGTTATTAAATTTAAATTGTTGTTATACTAACTAAGACTTTTTATACGTTTTCCAAATAAAATTATTTTTTTAATAAACTACTTTTTTATTCATTATTAAATATAAACATCTTGATTAATTTGGTAAACAGAATTCCATAAGTAATCATTTAAAGAGATAAATATCGAACATAAATGTAATCTATAAGAGATCTCAATGAGATTTTAAAATAGTGAAACGGGTTTCTGAATTCTCAAGAGAATATCAATCAAGAATCTCATTGAGATCTAATTGAGATTTTGACCTGTTAATTAACACTTCATCCGTTTTAAACTTTACCTAAATTCATTTTATTCAGTTTCTTAATGTTTTGTAAAATTGTTTTTTTATTGAAAAATTAAATGAACCAAATTTTACTTGTTATATATATATAACATGTTATATTAATAAAAAATTGAAAGAAATTTATATATAAAATAAATATAATATAAAAATTTTAACTTAAAATTTATTAAATTTCAAATTGAAATAAATGTTTTTTAGTATTAAGAAAAATATTAAATTAAATGATTATTTACAGAAAATTAACTATTTAGAATAAATACCATAATAGAATAATTATGGTATACTCTTAAAGCAATACTTTTTTTTGATTGATTACAAGAACACTTTTATATAAAACTAGTATCTTGTATAAATTTATTTTAAGATTAATGTTTTTAATTTTTTAAAAATTTTTATCAAAATAAATTTCAAATTCAAAACCAAAATATTAATTATTTTTTGTTATTTATTTAACATTTTTAAATCAAATATTCAAAATTAGTATAAAAATAAAAAAAAAATTTTAAATTTTTAAAAAAAATCAAATAACAAAAATGAAAAGAATAATAACTTCGATAGTTTTTATAGGTGTTTTATTAATCGAAGCTAGGGGTTTTATTTTACATGAGCAGAAATGTCCTAATGTAAAACCAGTATCAGGTTTTGATAATAGTAAACTATCAGGAACATGGCATTTAATGGCGACTAAGCTTTCCAAAAATCCTGACGAAAATTTTCAAAGTTGTGTAAAATCTTTAGATACTGTTAAAGGAGAAAATTTGGAAGTGCAACAAGAATGGATCAAGTTTATATTTTAAAATAAAAAATTAAAAAAATAACAAAAAAATTAAAAAATTAATTTTTATTATATCAAGTTTTTTGAATGAAAAAAAAAGTCTTAATTTTACTGTAAAATTAGATAATTCAAGACCAGGTGTTTTAAAGACACAAACTGAAGTGATCGTACATGGAATCTTTGGTGAACCACATAAAAAAACTGTTGACGCAGAATTCAATCTAATACATTTTGATGATCATCTAAGATTGTTTTATAGTTGTGTTGAATTCGACAATTTTTGGCATTCAGACATTCAAGAAACATATTTTATAGTTAAAAAAGACCGTTCATTTGATAGTCTTTCAAAAACTTTACCTGTAATAAACCAGTTAGTTCGTTTAAATCAAGATATGAATGAATTACATTTTATAAAAAATGATCCGTCATGTGCTAATTAATTATTTTATTTTTTTAACTAGGCTAATTATTTAAGAATAAGCTAATTATTATTTTAGATAAATAATCTATAAAATGGAGAATAAAAATTTTTTATTGATTTTAATTTTTAATACTAAATAACTTATGATAATAAAAATCCCAATGAAGACCATAGGATTTATGATTTTTTACAATTTATTCAAAAAATTTTATTTTGATTTTAATTTTTTAAAAAGTTTAAAGTTGCTAATATTTTCTAAAAAACTCATTTTAAAAGAAATTAAATAATAATATAGAAAAGATTTTTACTTAAGCAACAAATTTCCTGTTTTTCATAATTCCTTATTTTTAATTTGCAAAATTCGTTTTCTTTTCAAAAAATTTAAAGAATATACATTATTGTTTTTCTAAATTTTGTAGAAAAAGAAGTAATAAATTAAAAAGAATCAAAGTAATGATGCAGCTATATTTGGATATTTTTTTTATCGCTAATATAAATATAGCATATTAAATTTGATTACAATTTACCAACATAATTTTATTTAAAGAATTTAAAACAGTTTGATGATGCAATATAAATTTTTTGGATTAATTGTCGAAGAACAACATTTAAGAAAGATAATTTTTCTTTTAAAAATTAATTCTGTAAATCAAGACTTTTATGCATAAAAAATTAACATTACTTATAAGATACTTATAAAAATTTGGGAAACTTTTATTTAAGCAATAATACCGTATTCTCTTGTCTGCTACTTTTATAATAAAAGTTGAAGTCAGTAGTATTGGAAAACTTCCCATCGATAGCATGTTATAACAATTTTTATAATTTTTATTAGAAAAAAGTTTGAATTCAGCATATTTTCTATTAGTATTGATCAATTTTGGACTTTTTTATTTAATTCCAGAAAATATTAAAAAAATTGAAGAGTTTATTACAAAAGTCTAAAATTGAAGTTATTTCTAATTTTTAAAATAACTCAAATATAAAATATCGATTTTAAATATAGATTTTCGACCTCTTTTTGTTTTGTTTGGCTTATCTTAGTATAGGAATTTGATGGTTTAATTGCGAATGTGTAGGGTTCGAAAAAGTAGTAGATACTTGTCTTTGATAAAATAGATTATCTAAATTTGAATCATTTAGAACATAGCGCACAAGGATCTAGATTACAAGTTGAGGCTCCGTTTTAGCTGTCTATAATCAAAATAATATTATGTTCTAAAAGGTTAGATTTTAGATAATCAAATTTATCAAAGACAAATTCCATGTATAAGTATGATTAAATACCCACCCTAATACCTAATTTTTTTCGGGTAGAAAACAGGGAAGGTTACGTTATTTTTGTAATCGTTATTGGTAACTGAGTAATGGTAACGAAAACTTAACCTGACTAACTTGTAAGGATATCCTATAAATATGATAAATTAATTATTTTCAGCTATTAAAAAGGTGTTTTTTGGGTCGTTACTTTCGGATATGGATATTTTAGACCAATCAATTTCGACAAACACAATTAATTGAATAAATAAATTTCGGTAAAATAATTTAATCTGACAAATTTTAATTTAGAAAATTTATTACGACAAAAAGTTTAGACAAAAATTTATAATTAATTAATTAAATTTAGTTTTTATAATTAAAAGAATCATTAATTGATTTGTATAATTAATGATAAAGTTTCTAAATAATCTAATAAATTTGATTTTTCATATTGCTCAATAGCTCTTGTTAGCTTTTCTTCTAAGATTACATAACACGGTTTACGCCGACAAATTTCACCAGTTTTTATTTTTAAATGGATATTCTCCATATTACTTTGTTCTAATTTTAAACTTTCAATTAAACTTAGCAAATGAGGATGTTTTTTTATACCCAATTAAAGTTTTTTTCAATATTTTTTCAATAAATTAACGATACTTATAAAACGTTATGAAAATATTAAAATTGGTTAATTTTAGCGATATATTATCGTTTTAAAGTATCAATAAAATTACGTTATTAAATAAAAAAATTTTACGAGATTTTCTCAATATCTTCTATTTTTTAATTATTGTTTTTAATAAGTTTTTTTTTAAATAAAAATTTAAAATAATTTTTTAGATTTTTTTTATTAAAATAACCAAAAACATTAAGCACAAATACAAATTAATTAAAATTTAGATAAAATATAAAAGTTGAAATAGTTCAAAATTTAAAAACTAAATTGAAAATTGGTAATAAGTAAAAACAATAAATATACATTTAAAAAATGAAAATTATTTAGTAATATTATTATGAAGATGATGAGTTACTTGAAGATGAAAATGAATTTGATAAAACATCATTCATTGATTGAACTTTATTTGAATTAGATTTTTTTAATTCTTTTTTCCCGCGAGAACACAGATCACGTATTGCTGTTTTAAAATCACTTTCAGTTAAAACACAATTTTTAGAATGAAGAAAATCTTAAATAAGTTAATAGTTTTAATTATTTTGATAGACATTATTAAGTTCTAAAAAGACAAATAATAAAAAATGTAACCTCGAGCAGCATTTAAAATTAATGGATAATTGTTTCTAATACTTTCTGCATTCTTAGAACCCCAAATAGACCAATCAGGTAGAAGTGTTACCAATATTGCTTTAAATAATGCTTTACATGTTTTATTCATGTTCAAAAGCAAATCAAATCTATCGTATTGAATTTGAGAAATGCTAACAGTGGGATAAGATGAGTGAAGAACAACTTGTTCATTATTTAAACAAAATTTTCTTATTTCTTCTTTTTGAGAGTTATTTGCTAAATGCTTAACAATTTGAAGTCCAACTTGAACAATTTTATTTGTAAAATCTCCACCTAAAAATATAAAAAAGTGACTAAAACTAACTAAATACCACTCAATAAATAACTAAATATTTACCTAATACTTCGCAAAGCTTTAGCTGCTCTTTTAAATTTTTTAACTCGTTTTTTAGATCATCTTTTTCGGCTTGAAGAGTCTCAATAAGCTTATTACGTTCTTCCAATTTTTCTTTTTTTTTGGACTCTAATCTAAAAAATCGTGATGTTCATATGTATGTTTTTTGCCCATAGATATCGATTTTTCATACTTAGCATTATTTAGATTTGCTTTATCAATATGACAAGATTCAGATGAAAAACGTGAACAAGTCCCAACTTTTGAGTTTTTATTCTTTGCTTTTTCATTTGTTTCATTATAATTTATTTCTTTTAAAATTTTTTCTTTTCTTTTTTCTTCATTACAAATGTCGTCTAAAATTTCATTGCATTTTTTAGGTTCTCCTATAAAAACAAGCTCTGCTTTAATTAATTTATTTTTCCATTTAGCGTCATAGACAGCTTGCAACTCAAGATCTTCATCTTGTTTTAATAACAAATCATCTATTTTTAAAACAGAATATGTGCCATCAACCAGCCATTTTACAACAGCAGCTTTGTTTATTGATTTTTTTGGATTAATTTTTTTGTACATTATAAAAATATAAAACTTTTTTTGAAAAAATTAAAAACTCCAAAACACGTTTAATTTAATAAAAAAGCTGATGAGAAATTAGTTACATAAATAGTCTTATTGAATTCAATTAAAAAGCATTTTTTAATCCGTTTTATATCTGCAATTAAATAAAAATCAGTTTCAGCGCATATAATTAATGATGATACTAATTCAGGAAATTTTATATTATAAAATGGGTTGTGTATTTTGCTTAGAATTTTACATATTGCAACAGTCTGTATTGAACTGAAGCAAAAATATTCAATAAGACAAAACTTGTTATCGTACTCGACACAATAATCCATATGTTTTACATCTTTATACAACTTTGATGTGTAGAAAATTTTATTTAATTTTATATAATCAGTTATTTGAAAATTACAGGCTAGATCTGAGTATTCTTTTTTCAAAATTTTAATTATTCCATCACTCATTATACTTTTATCTATAAATTTACCATGATTAATTAGCTCTTTCAAATCATTTTCCCAAAAAATATCATCTTTATTTGAATTTTGTGATAAATGACCAATATTTGAATGATATGTTTTTAAAATATTAAATGAATTTATAATTTGAACACCAATATTACTTTTTGCTTTTAAAAAACTTGATATTTGTCGATTTATGTCCTCAAAAGCAAAACAATTTAATTCAGTTAAATCACCGTTATTTTTAAGGTCTGAAGTTATATGTATTAACTCGTGAACACCCGATAACATAGATCTTGCTCCATAAAATTTTTCCATATCCTTAACAAAATCTTTGAATAATAAATTGATTTGATCTAGTTTTTCAATATCAAGTCCTGGTTTTAACAACAACTCCATTGCTACAACAAGATTAATCAAGTGGCTTAATTGATCGACTGGCATAATCCATCTAAAAAGAGGTAATGAATAGTAAACTAAAAATGAATAAAGCTCATTAGCTTTCCATTTCGAAAGATCGTCTATTGTTCGAGGAAGCCTTGGAATAAATTTAGGAACTCTTAAAGAAATCAATTTCTGATTAATTAAATTTAAGAATTTTCTCAAAGAAAATTGTTCATTATGGAATTCAGCTTTAAACCAATATATTAACATGTTTTTACAACTCCTTCTAAAACACTATGCATATAATCTATTACCGTGGATTCGATCGGAAAATAAAAAGTTAAATTACTTAATCTGCACTCACCTTTAATTCCTCGAAAAGTTTTACCAAGTTCTAACGCTTTATTTACATCCTTTAAATATTTATTATGATTTCGTTTTGGTCCGTCATAATGGTAATTTTGATATGGATAAATATGAATATTTCCATTATTTTTAGACTTGATTGTCAAACCAGATTGATAACATTTTAAACATCCATATTTTCCATTAAATTGAATCACGATCAAAATAGCCGCACGAGCAGGTTTATCAAAAACCCCATTAGTTACAAAAATTTAAATAATTTCATTTTGAATCAAAAGACCTTTTTCTAGTATTTTTAGCTCTCTTATTAAAGGTTCGAGAAATAATTCAAAAACTGGCTTTGATTTTCCGACCCATAATCCAGCAATAATAACGTTTTTTAGTTTAAATCTTTCATTTTTTTCAATTTGATTTAATGTTAAATAAATTGGCCAGATAGTTAATTTAGACGATTTAAAAACTGACATCCCGTCGGTATTTATAGTAAGAGTGATAAACTATTTATGTTCTAAACTAATTAATTTATAAATTTGATTTTCTGTATTTCGGCTTGATTTGATAATATTTTTGTTATTTTTTATAATTGATTCAAGTTGGGAGGTTTTTTTAGATGAAAAAAGAAATCAAAGAAGTGCCGCATTCATTGCAAACAATTGTATTTTTTTTTTGTATCTGAAACACAGATAAACACTTTATACAGTAAAAATATCGGTCATAAGTAATTAGATGTTCGTTTTTTTGAATAAAATAATTTATTAATGAATCAAAATTTGGCTGTATATTTTTATCTTTATAAGATCTATAAATTTTTAAAAAAGCATTCATGCAAGTTTTAGTTGGTCTATGATCAATAAAAACACTTAAAAGAGACAAATTTACATAAAAATTCGAATAAAATTGTGTTTGATTTGGTTGATCTAATGATACTAAATTTGTAATATTTTCGTCTGATTTTTTATCTAATAACTCTTCTTTTGATTCATTATGTTCTTCCGATGATTTCAAAAAATAGTTTGAATTTGAAGTATTAATTTCTTTGGTACAAGAATTATAATTTATGGTCGAAAGTTTTTTTCTCTTAACAGTTTTTAGAACAATTTTTGAATTATACTCATCTTTTTTGTGTTTGTCGCTTAAAATTTTGTTTTTATATCGTCTAAGAGTTGAATACGGTATTGTTTGCTTATCATTTATTAACCAACTTTTATAACAGATATTTGTTGAATTATTCATCTAAAACAGTAATAAAATTTTTAAAAGAAATTAGTTTGAGTTAGATATTAAGAAAATTTGTTTAAAAATAATAAAATATTGAAAACGCAAAAAAAACTTAAAAATTTTAATTTAATATGTTTGTCTTTTTTTTTGTCTTAATTTTTTTTAATTTTGTTAAGGGCCCCAGAGGTTAAAGACTTTAGTTTTGTATTTTTAAAATGTTTATTTAATAATATTAAGTTTAAAGCTAAAAGGTATTATATTCAACTAAAATATAAAGTTTAAGTTTCTATTAATACTATCATCGAGATGCGTCTTTTAAAACGTGATTCTTATTTATTCATCTTTTTATTATTCAATTAATTACTTTTTATTTATTTTGTGATTATTCATTCCCTCGTTAATAACGGCTAATAAAATATTTAATACTTTTTTGATTTATATCATGCTTCGTTATTAATGGCTTATTAAATATTACTTTTGAATTTAGATATTTTTATAAATTATTAAAATTATTATTTTAAACCTTTAGGCGGTTAACAGTACCCCCTCGTTTAAGAATCAGCGTCCCGATGATTAGTTTATAATTTTTAAATTAATATGTAAAAAGCAAAAATAATTGTTTTTTTTTTTTTTTCAAAAATATATAAATTAAAATTTTATTAAGTTTTATTTTTCATCATCTTTAAATTTTTGTTAATCGCAAATATTCTTGTGTGATTGGGTCAAGTCTTACTGTATTCCTACGTTTCTTTTTGCTCCTAATCCAATTTATTATTCTCATGCGTTTGTAGCAAATTGCCAAGAGTATGAATAACGTTACCAAAATTATTATTATACTTACGATATAAATTGCAATCTTCGTTTTATAACTATCAACGATTGTAATTGCTGACTTTTTAATTTTTCTAAATTCATCGAGGATAAAATTTTTCTCCTCTGACTGTTCTTTGAATAGTATTTTGCTCTTTATTTCTTCTATCTCATCGTTGTGACTATTTTTAATTTCTGAAAGAACATCTATTTGTTCCAAAATTCGTTTGTAATGTGGAAAGTTTATACTTCCATCTCTTTTTTCCATATCTCTGATTTCTATCGTTTCAACGTCTTTTAATCTTGTAATTTCATTATTATCTCTCTTAACCAAGATTTTATTTTTATGAAAATATCTGTAAATAGGATTCAGGCATTTCTTTGCTATTGTAGGGACTGTTCTTACTATGTTTTTATCTGTTAGAAATCCTAAGTGTAATTTGTTTTCTAGTTCGAATTTCACCCCTAAATCCATTGTACAAATCTCAGATTTTAGGTCTTGAGCATCTAGAAGTTCTACTTCCTCTATCACGACACATGTTGGTAACCTGATTACTCCACTCTGTGCGTGTACTATTGTTGAAAATCCTTTGCTATTTCCAACTATCGTTATTTCATCTTCTTTTGTTCTTAATTCTCGTAAATAACTCTTTTTATTGTCTCACAAATTTTCGTATTCAAGTTTTCTCTATTAAGATATGCACTATAGACTGCTCCATCTTGTTCCGCTAAAATAAGTTCGTGAATTGTTGGTAATTCAACATCACTCTTTTCTAACTCTTTCGCATTTTTACTCCACGTTATGTAAAGTCCTTCAGTTGTTCCGTAAATTTCCATTTCACATTCTTCGAACATGTTTGTCAACTTGAACAAATGTCTTGATTGACTATTGTAAATAATATCATCTCCTGTATGTGAAAAAGATTCGTTTGCGATATACGTGTATGGGCACTTATTTATGATTTCATTTGCCCAAACTATAATTGAATCTTCTAGTTTGCAATATAAATCTTTTTGCTTTGCAATCTTTATGAAATAGAGTCTCTTCTTTTGAACGTGCGGTTATTACTCTATTTTAATTGAACATCGAAATCCTTCTTTTTAAATGAACCTAGCCACTTATATTCTTCTTCAGGTGTATTGTCCAGATAACAACCATTATCGTCGCAATTCATCTTTTTTCTCCACATCTTTTTCGTTGAGCATAGGTTCACATTCCGAAGGTGACATATCAACTTTAACTTTAGATACTTCTTTCGATTTTGCTCCGAAAAAGTTTTCTGAAGTTATCATCTGTATTAGTTCTTTCTTGCATTGAAACGCTTTTCCATGCACCTCGTACATCTTTTTAGATATTACAAACACCTCACTATATATTGCTTTATCTCTTAGTAATCTTCCTGCTGGTGTAGGATTCATACAACTTCCATCAACATCAAATATTGGATTGTCCTTTTTGTGTATTGCAATAATAAAATCTATCATTAATCTTGAGTGCTAATATAGGATTGAAAAGAAAGAATAACATAAACGTTGTTAACATATTCAGCAACGAACTGCTTTTTCCAGTTCTCTTTTTCTTCGATTTTTTATCGTCAACCCCTTCGGTGTTTTTCCAGTATTTTGTAAGTATCGTTTTATCAACAAAATTCTCTGGTGGTTCCCATGTGTTATCACTTTCGGGATAACCTTTCCATTTCACCAAATATCTAAAACCTTTTCCATGTTTCTTGTGATTAACTATCTTTTCGATTTCGTAATAAACATCTTCATCATCTTCTTCTTCGACTACTTTAAGTTTATGTCTCGGAAATGATTCGCTTAATACATTCCCAATTTTGTCTTTTAACTTGTAATTCCCATAGGCAGTACGTTCCGTAACTTTGAACGGTCCTTTGTATTTAGGATATAATTTATCGTGTATACCTTCTGTCTTCATGTATACGGATTTTCCTACTGGTATCTCTTCTTCCGTTACATTTTCTCTGTTGTTTTGGATTTGCATTTGTGTTTCTTTATTTTTCTTAATGTTTTCAATTGCTTTTGGGTGTGTCTGTTCTACTAAAGCTTTGATTTCGTAGCTTCTTTTTAAAATCATGTCTGATTCGTTTGTTCCTTCTTCTGCTTTCCAACTGTCAAAACCATTCATTTTTCTCCCAAACATCAACTCAAATGGTGTAAAACCTGTAGACGAGTGAACCTTGGTATTGTACGACAATAAAACATATGGTAACCATTTTGGCCAGTCGAGATTATTCTCTCCTGTGAACTTTGCCAATGATTCCACTAACACATAATTCATACGTTCTGTTTGTCCATTCGTTCTAGGGTTATATGCTGATGTTACTCTGTGTACAACTCCTGTTGCTTTCAACAATTGTTCAACCACTTTGTTATTAAACTCGGTACCTTGATCCGACAGTATCTCCTTTGTTGGTCCAAATAGTGAGATATATAATAATAATTTCTCAGCCATCTCTTCTGCGTTTTTTGATTTGATTGGTGTAGCCCAAACATATTTGGAAACGAATTCTATGATTACCAATAAACCTTTGTAACCTTCTGGTGTTACTGGTAGTCCAAATACCAGATCTAATCCGATTCTATGAAATATCGACAATATTTCTAGAGCTTTAGCAGGGTGGTCTATAACCCTCGCTACTTTGTATTCTTTACACTGCTTACATAACTTAATAATTTTCTCTATGTCTTTTATCATACCTCGCCAAAAGTATTTTTCTCTAACTCTGGCTGCCGTAGCATCTACTTGAAAGTGTCCTAAAAGATGTGCTTTTTCCACAACATCTCGTCTCTCCGCTCGCTTTGGCACTACAAGATATTCTTCTTTGTCTATATTAGGTTTGTAAAACAGTTGGTTATCCGTCCATTTATAGTGTTCTATTAGTTTATCGACTCTTTTGACTTGCTTTGAAGCTAAACCAGGTAAGTGTTTACCCATTTTTAATCTGTAAAGTAACGCGTCGTCTTCATAGACATCTAGAGTTTTTGAACTTTCTTTTTCTGCTAATATTGTATTTACCACCGCGACTTCCATAACTGGTCGACTAAGTGTGTCCGCGTTAGAGTGAATATTTCCTTTTCTATGAATTATCTCGAATTCATACGCTTGTAGATAAATAGCCCATCTCGCCAATCTACCTGTCGGATCCGTTATGTTCATCAGCCATGACAATGCTGAATGATCGGTTATAACTTGAAATTTATTTCCATACAGATAAATTCTAAACTGCTTGATTGCCCACACTACTGCAAGGCATTCTTTTTCGGTTATTCCATAATTCAGTTCAGCTCCCTTGAGAGTTCTGCTTCCGTAAGCGCAAACATATTCTTTATCATCACTATCCTTTTGTGATAGGATTGCTCCTAGAGCATAACCAGATGCATCGGTGTACAGTAAAAACTTCCTACCTACTTCAGGTTGTCTCAGAATTGGATATTCCGTGAGTTTCTTTTTTAATTCTTCGAAAGAATTCTGCTGCTCATCGTTCCATTCGAACTTCTCCTCTTTTCTTAATAGTCTTGTAAGAGGTTCTGCTATTTTAGCATAATCTTTTATGAATCTTCTATAATAGTTGCATACCCCAAGAAACTGTTGTATTTGTTTTACATTCTTTGGTGGGAGTCTAACTTTGATAGCCTCAATTTTATCGGGATCCATGGCTACTCCCGTTTCCGAAATTATATGACCAAGTAGCTTTATCGTATTAGCAAACCAAGAACATTTCTCTGGATTAATTTTTAGATTGTATGATTTTAAAATGCTTAGAACATGTGTTACGTGTTTAACATGTTCGTTGAATATCCTTGAATGAATCGTTATGTCGTCTAAGTATATCTCGACGTATTGTAAATTACCTAATATTTGGTACATCAGCTTTGAAAAATCAGCTGGTGCGTTCTTCAATCCAAACGGCATTCGCTTGAATTGATAATGACCATCAGGCGTTGAGAAAGCTGTTTTCTCTTTAGATGCATCTTCGAGACTCATTTGCCAGTAACCACTCTTCAGATCAAGTGTTGAAAATACTTTCGAATCACCTAATCTGTCAAAAATGTCTTCTATACGTGGCAACGGCCAGTTCTCTGTTATTGTTATTGTGTTTAGCTTTCTGAAGTCAACGCAAAATCTTTTCTTGCCATTTTTCTTTGGAATTAGAACAACTGGTGAAGACCATGGTGATGTTGATTGCTCAATGATATCCGCTTTCAACATTTCTTCCACTTCCTTTTTAATAACTTCTCTCTCAGCCATCGACTTTCTATATGGCTGAATAAATATCGGTGCGACATCCTGCGTTCTAATTTGGTGCTTTCTCAGTGTACATTCACCAAGATCATTGATGTCCTTTGCTGAAACTTCTTTTATCTTTGGGAGCACAACTTGCTCAAAAATATTTTTCTGTTCATTAGTTAGATCCGACTTCTGTAATTCCACTATCGGTTTTTCCGTGAATTCCCAACTTGTTTCCCCTTCAATGTCTGGTTGATCCAAGACTTCGGAGATAAGAACTTCATAAGGTTCTTCATTGGAAACACTTATTTGTTTAATCTTATCTAAGTATACATTTTGACCAGGGAATCTTAATAATTTAATTGCTGGATACAACCCTGCTCCAGTTGCCAAAAACCAATCCAAACCTAACAATGCATCGTGATCATCATGCTCCAATACCAAGAAACTAATATTGCAAGTATGTCCGTTAATTTCCACCAATAGTTCATCTGTTTTACCAACTACATTGGTTGTTGCATTGTCCGCTAACTTAACTTTAACATCGCTTGGATTTATCTTAATTCCATATTCATGTGCTACACGAGCTGACAAAATTGATGCGGTCGCTCCGCTATCAAAATACAGCTTTACTTTGATACCACTTATGGTACCCTCTGCGCACAACAAACTGTTCTCTTCATTTTCGCATGTAAGAACTTTTTCTATTTTTTCTTTCAATTCGGTTACTTCATTAATGCTCACTGGTTTACCGTATGTCTTAACTCTACAATTGTTCGCTATGTGTCCTTCTCTATTGCATTTGTAACACTTGACCTTGGCTTTTACTTTTTCTCTTCTTTGAAAGGACTTTTCATTTTGTTTGAAACTGTTAACGTTCGTTTTCTGTTGAAATATTCTCTTCTTTTTAGGAAATTGCACCTTTGAATAATTCACTTTGTGATCATGACTTTGATTTTCTCTGCAACACTCTTCAAAAATTGACGCATACCTTATTGCATCTGAAAGTTTCTTCACGTCTTTACTCAAGACTTCATAGCGTGTCTTCGGAGGCAACGCTTCCACAAATAAAAATATCAACTCACTTTCTGGCATATTACCCAGCTTATTTGCCAGTTGTTGAAACTTAAAGGCGAATTTATCGAAATTCCCACTATATTTTAATTGCCTTAATTCGACCCGTATCCTACGGTCCACATCAAACGGCTTAAACACTCTCTTTAAGTGTTCAACAAAGGATCTCCAACCATCATAAGGGTGAGCCTTTCTAAACGTTACGAACTGTTGCAATGCGTTCTCTTTCAATAAAGGCAAGACCGCCAAAAGTGCTTCAACTTGACTATAATTTCCTATGTCTAAGTATCCTTGGATGATGAGTAACCATTCTTCAAGGTTTTCTCCAATATTTCCGCCATATTTGGGTAGACTTGAGTCCAGAACTTTAAACTTATAATTCACTTGATCATTCTCATGTCTCGAGGTTGATGGTTTGTCAACTTTTATCTCAGGTGTTCCCTTCCCAGAGATTATTTTTGATAAGCTTTGCATTATGCTTATTAGCTCGGCTTTACCCCCATTCGCTTTCGAAACAAGCGCTTTGACCGTTTCGTCAAAAACTGTTGGGTGACTTCTTTACCATCCAATATGTAACCACTAAGGATTGCTTGTGAACTTATTACCGTATAGAGTTGGTCTTTAGTGTAACTGTTGAGGAAATCAACTGGGACTTCTAATGAAATTTTATCATCTGTCATTGTTAATATTATCGTTTATCGCTGCTACCAATTGTTAAGGGCCCCAGAGGTTAAAGACTTTAGTTTTGTATTTTTAAAATGTTTATTTAATAATATTAAGTTTAAAGCTAAAAGGTATTATATTCAACTAAAATATAAAGTTTAAGTTTCTATTAATACTATCATCGAGATGCGTCTTTTAAAACGTGATTCTTATTTATTCATCTTTTTATTATTCAATTAATTACTTTTTATTTATTTTGTGATTATTCATTCCCTCGTTAATAACGGCTAATAAAATATTTAATACTTTTTTGATTTATATCATGCTTCGTTATTAATGGCTTATTAAATATTACTTTTGAATTTAGATATTTTTATAAATTATTAAAATTATTATTTTAAACCTTTAGGCGGTTAACAATTTTGATGAAAAAAAAATCTAAATTTTTTATTTTCAATTTTTCAGCAGTTTTATTGATATAAATATGAATAATAAAAATTTAATATATTTTTTATCGTTATTTATCGTGTTATTTTTATTAATTAATGAAATAACGATAAATATCGTTTTTTTAATGTTTTTACTTTTGATTGGGTAGAATATTGGATTGTATTATGCCATTCTTCAATGTTGTTGTTTGTTCTGGGTAAAGCCTTTTTGGCTCTAAAATAATAATTCGATATATCAATGTCATATCTTGCAGCTTTCTTAGAACCACGACCACGTTTTTTAACTGGTTCTCTTCAAAATATTTTAGAAATTTCATTAGGACTATTTTTTTGAATGATATTGAACCCATCGACTACGTCATCTAGTGGAACAAACGCCAATCATGCTTTCATCTTGATATATTTTCTAATCTTATTATTTTCAACTGTTAATTCTTGATACTCAGCTGCTAGACCTTCTTTTTGAACATGTTTCCAAATATACTGTTTAAAATGAAAGAAACATCCAAACACTTCAGTTTCGTCAAATGTTTCTTCAATTGAGTTAATAATAGCTAACTCATAATCACATGTGATTCCAAGTGGTTGCTTTAAAATTTTGCCTTTTACAAATTGAAAAAATTGGTATATGTTTGCTGTTCTTTATTAGTAAATAAACCATATACAACTGGTAGATTTTTACCATTTTTGATCATTCATATCAGTGAAATCACTCGGCCTGTACAGGCAGCCTATCAGATATTTACAGGTGTTGAAGTAAACAACAGCCCAGATTTGCACATATTAAAACCAGCGTCGTTTAGCTCATATGAGTCTATAGAATCATCAATGTATAGACATACACCACCAACTCTACGACCATCACTTCTGTCTTTTCTATAGATATTATAACCAGAAATATTTACTACTGAATAGTTCTTGAACCAAGTTTCACTGACAGCAATTAGGTTCGGATGATAAGTGTCTGCAACTAATTTTAATTCTTCCATTTTATTTTCTAGAGACGTTGCATTCAAATACATACATTTTAAGCTTTAGATATCATTTGGCCCGAGTAATGATTTGGTTTAGATGCTTTTTTTTAATTTTTGTAGTAGATTTCCACGGATGCCCTATCGAAAGGGCGAGTCAGGACCTAATTGTGCATTTAATCTGTTTCTCTCTTGCCTAAGTTTGAAGTCAAGTTGTCTCTCAGCTTCAGTTAAATCAGGGCTGATGTATACTAACTTATGATCATTGCTGTTTCTAAGTTTCTTTGCTGCCAGCAGGACTGAATTTCTAAGATTTGGATCGGATAGTTCAACAAGAATAGGACCCGGTTTATTGAAATCTTTGGACTTCAATCTTCTCGTGTATGCTGGCTTGACATCTTCTCTACCAATAAACCCCAGAATGTTTTTTTACTTTCAGCTCGTCATCTGCTCTTTATTAGATGATCTTCAAAATTTTCATCAATCTGATAGAATTGAAAAAGGTATTTCAAACTTTTCATAGCCGTATTGTATTAAGTATTGTTTTTTTTTGTGTAAAGCTTTTTTAATTGAATAAACTCTAGCAGGCTTATTTTTTTCTATCAACTCATGATACTGGGTTTTATGTTTTAATATATCAGTTGGTATATTTTCTTTTTGGAAAAATTCATGTACCTTTAATTTTTTTTTATTTTTTCTCCTTCATAAAACTTTTTTACCATTTTAACATATTATTGAATTTCTATCATATTCCTTCTTAATTTTAGTTATAATTTATTTTGTATTTTATATACTTAGAAGAATACTAAAGATTTAATTAATTTAAATAATACAAATTTGTGTTTTAAATATTTTATTAATTAATTATAATAACCATAAATTAAATTTTTTATACCAATCTTTTAACATGGCGAAGATTTTTTTTCCAATACAACCATTATAAAATTAATAAAAAATTGAAAGAAATTTATACATATATATACATATATATATAATAAAGGTCTAAATAGATTCTATTAGACTGATAAAAAGCTAATTTAACTTTAAAAAAAGAATATAAACTTATTGAAAATTGATTACTTCAAAAAAAAAAGGACTATGGCATTGAAGGGGGTCATGTTTTAATACTTGTTAATATAAATGTAAATGAGCATGAATCGTGTAAATATAGGATGTCTCTCCAAAATATCTATCTAAATATTTGTGATATTCAAATATCATATCTTTAGCAATTTCTAACTTTTTTAAGTCCGTAACTGCTTCATAAAATATTCTAACTGAAAACACAAAGACATAATAAATTCCAATATTTTTTAGGTAAATAATTAATTAACAAAGGAACAGAAACATAAAATATAAACAATCTCAGCTCGGAAGACTTGAACTTCATTTTTTTATCAATTATATTGAATTTTCTGTTGAAATCATGACTATATTTGATTTTTGACAAATCGTTATTTATTTGGTCAAGTTTATGTCCTTTATATTTTTATAAAGATAATTTTTGAATTATTATTGAATATCACTTACCTAAATAACATTCAGAACTTTTTTCTAAGAAATATTGCTTAAGCAACCATTTGGTATGTCGTTGTAAAATTAAATGTAAATAATCAAAAGGAACTTGATCTGGAACATTTAAAATTTTTGAAAAAGGTGTTAATCCATTAATTCCAAAAAAAGTTTCAGAACTTCCTTCAGCCAATTTACTTAAAGTCTGATAATCTTGTTCATTTTTTAGCTTAAACTAAAAACAGTTTAAAATAGTTGTTTTTATAAGTGTTGTAAAAATTACATCTAGGGGTGGAAAAATAACTTTTCTTAAAACTTGGACATACTCTCCTGGATGAAAACAGTAAAATCCCGTTGACCGAACCGAATCACGGGTTTTGGACAACATTTTCACACCTTGACTGTTTTTCGACAATTGTGTGAAAAAAATATTTAGGATCTTTCCGAAAAAAAAGGTGGAGTTAAAAATATTTCAAAATTAAGGATAAGTGTGAAAAAATTGTCGAAAAACTATTAATTTTAATAAATTATGAACGATAATCAATTAAATTATGATAATTTTTTCAATTGCAAAAATTACAAATTGTACTCATTAATTATTATTTGTTTATAAAATACATAAAAAAATGTAACCAAATTGAAATAAGTTCTAATAATAATAAAAATGCCTTTAGATTATGTACCATCGAATAGAGGAGGAACAATGCTCAATTTTAGAGATTATCTTTATCAAAAACTCAAAAAGTCAAATTAAGATGGAACACAAGCTAGGAGGTGTAAAATGTATAGGGATTCTAACATAAAGTGTTTAGCTCTATGTTATACAAAAAACGAAGAAGTTATAACCATTACTGGCAGCCATCATCATCCAACTGTTAAAAAAAGTGAAGTAGTCTTTTGTAAGGTAAAGCAAGAAATTAAACAAAATTCTAAAAATTCTACAGGACCATTAAAAAAAATGTTTGAGTCTACAATTAATAATGCAGTTAACCAAAATAAAATTAGCATTGAAGATGCAGCTGAATTCGCTCCAACTTATAGAGCAAATCAAAAACATTTAAATAAATTAAGGAAAGAAAATCTTCCTCCTTTACCTAAAAATTTAAATGAAATAAATTTTGAAAATGAATATATTAAATATACTCAAACTAGTTCAGGAGAAAGATTTTTACTTTTTGACACTAAAGATGATTCAAGGATTATAACTTTTGGGTCTGATATCCAATTAAAAATACTAAGTAAATCAACTCCTTGGCAAGTCGATGGTACATTTAAAGCGGCTCCATCTATTTATAAACAATTATACCAAATACATGCTTGGGAGCTAGATGAAATGCATGCATGTGTCTTTATCTTTCTATTGAATAAAACTGAAAATATTTATATTAAAATGCTTGAAAATTTAGTTGCTAAGTCTAAGTGTTTAGGTTACAATTTAGAGCCAAAAATAATAGTTAGTGACTTTGAAGCTTCTGCTATGAATGCTTTTAAAAAAATATTTTATAATATTACTATAAAAGGTTGTCACTTTCATTTTACAAAAGCTCTTTGGAAAAATATTAGATTGATTGGCTTATTAAACGACTATAAAACTAATTCAGATATTTCAAATTGGTTAAATTGTTTTAAATCGCTACCATTTGTTCCAAGAGAAGAAATAGAAAATGTATTTGAAGAAATAACAAATAACAAGCCAAAAATTTCTGAAAACAAACTTGATGAATTTGTTGTTTATTTTCAAAACACTTGGTTAAAACACAGTGTATTTACCCCTTGTACATAGAATCATTTCAAAACGATTGGACCAAGAACAAATAACCACGTTGTAGGCTTCAATCATAAAATCAATAATTATATTGAAAATAATCATCCTCATATTTATTCATCTATAAACACACTTAAATGTTTGGAAACTATGATGAGTCTTAATTATTGTCAAAGAATGAATGGTTCAATTTCTAAACTGCCTCGTAGAACTAAGGATATTCAAAGGGATGTAATTATCGATTATTTAAGAACACAAATCCTTATAAAAAAATCACATTTGTCGATTTCATGAAGCGCATAAGTGATCTTTTTCGTTTTGATAAGACATTGCCACAAATAAAATTACAATTACCAATTGTAAGAATCAATTATCAGCCTGTAGTTTCGTTGAGCATCTTTAAAATTAGCAACCAAAGTTACAATTTCATCAAGTCATATATTGGAGAGAATAGACAAGGTCTCATATCAATGACTAAATATTTGCGATGTTTTAATTTAATACGTTTTCATATGGGACAAGAATTTGATGAGGCTCATTATTTAGTTATCTATAAATGGCATATGACAAATTTAGTGACCTTAAAAACTACTGCCGACGGTAATTGTCTATATCATGCTGTTTCAACGTCAATATATGGCAACGAAAATATATGGAAAGAAATTAAACTTGGAATGATTTTTATTTTTTTCGAGTATGAACAATATTTTAGAGAAATTGCTATCAAATTTGGGTTTGATTTAAGTTTTGAAAAACTTATCGAAAAATCAGCTCAAATTGGTATTTTTGGTAATAGTTTTAATTTGTTAGCTATTAGTGTACTCTTACTTAGACCATTGTTTATTTTTGAAAATGGTCCTTTCTCTTTTATTAGTGATATTCCACGTTTAAATACATATCCTGTTTATCTAATAACTAACAGTATTACAAAAGAATAAAATTATAATAAATTTGCATTTTTTTAATTTTTTATTAATTTTTTTTTTACACCTTTCGTTTGATTTTTTCCGTTTCCTACTACCGCAGGTATCCTAAAGCGTTGTCGAAAAACCGTAGAACCGAACTGAACAATATTAAGTGCCTGAGCCCGAGCAGGTAAGTCTACAATCAGTGATTGACATCGGATAAAAACTTTAAATCCTTAGAAAGTAAAAAAATTAAAAATATCGGTAATGATTTAATTTAACAGCAATTAATAAAACTTTAAACAATTATTGATCATTAAATAAATTTAAATTAAAAAAAAAATTAAAATTTTGTAAATTTTAATATGAACTACATTATTTATTTTCTGTTTATACAAACTTTAAAAAATTTAAAAACATGCTTAAGTTTTAACTATATGTAAACCAAACACTTATTTATATTTTTAAACAGCTTGGAGTCGTTTTACAAAAAAAATATTTATAATCAACTATTCACTCAAGTTTGTTAAGCTTTAAAAATATCCAAATAGTTCAGCTGTAGAATTGATGAATATAGCTTTTAAATGTTTCAGCGATTTTCAGTTATTGGTTTCATTTTAATGTTTTCTTGATGAATAAAGTTCCATTTAGAAAATGTTTTCAATTAACAATTAACAATTAATTAAAAAATTGATTAAACTAAAATTTGTGTTTGTGTTTCTTAAAGATTTATCATTGATGTTGAACCAAGTAGCCTGATTTTAATGGTAACAAAAATAGATAAAATATATTTTTGTCATTTTCTAATATTTAACAAATATGTTATATTTTATCTGAAATTAACTTAATAATTTTTAAAAAAATTATCTTTACAAGTTTTGAATTTTTAATTTATACAGTTATTTAATATATTAAATAAATGAAGTAAAAGATCAATCAGAATTTATAATTTACATATAATTATTTATTTAATTAGTTAAAGCCCCATAGGCATTTTTTGACTAAATTTAAAGTATAAATACTAAAAGCAATTTTAAATATATGATTTTTAATAGTTGTATTCAAAATAGATTTTTTGATTTTTAAATTTATTTCAACATTTTTAAATTAGTAAATAGAATAAAAATTTAATTGACAATCAAATACATAAATTAATTGACTATAAAATAATTATATGTGTAGTATAAATTGGTTCTACTAAGCCCACAATGTCATAAATAATTGAGTAATTTAACAGATAGTAAGAAAATCACTATATTTAATTATTTTAAAATTTTTGTTGTTATTATTATGGACGTATAATATAAATTTTATAATTATTAAAATTAATAGAAAGTGGTAAAAAGAAGTTTAGATTTGTAATTGACTTAAACCTAATTTTAGCACGCAAAATATCGTTTATTTTAAAAATATTGAATTTAAAAAAAAATATTTATTTATGCTAATATTCAATATGATTGTAATAAGTATTAACAATAATAATATATGTTCGGTTGAATTGATTACGCTTAGCGGAATCAGAATAGTGAACAATATTATATATTATGTTATATTAATACAATTATATTGAACTTAGTTTTTAAAAAAATTATCTTTTTAAATTTATTTATTTTTAAAATATTTTAATTACTATGTTGTTTTTCTAATCCTGTAACAAATGTTTTTAATCAACTATTTTTTTTTCAAAATTTTTTTTAAGCCATATTTAAATGTGATTTATAAATGATTTGAAAATTATCTTTTTCAAATAAATTTACTAATACATAAATTACATAAGATATTCGTGAATCATTGTTATTCAATTATTAATTTCAGTTCAACATTAATCTCTAATATTTTAATTTTTTAAAAATTATAATCAAGTACACCTTTGGTGACTATTAAAAATTGATCCAGATTTTTTTCTAAAATAAATAAAATATTTCATAAATTTAAAAATTGAAAATGTCAAGTAATATCACTAATAAAACTACCGATTTTAATTGTTTTTTCAAAGAATAAAGTTTAATATTATATTAAACAACGCAAATTATTGATTCCGATTTTTTTATTTTTTATAAAACAATTCAATAAATATTATATTATATAGAATATTTGTGAAATTTTAATAATCAATTTTTTTTTTTTATCTGTCGGAAAATATTTAAAATTTAATTTTTCTGTTATTAATTAGATTTTTAAATGAAAGTACGCATTGTTTTAGTTTAAATTCTGTTTATTGTATATATTAAATTTGTTAAATTGATTTTTATTACATTTAAATTCTTTTATTTACGGTTCTAGATTTTAGTTATAATTCTTTAAAATATTTATTGGCAAATGGCAAAAAATCCAACTGAAATATCTATTAATTACAATTATTTTTACCAAGAGTATAAGACATGTATTAATTGAATTAAATAATCAAGATTGCCTATTATTAAATTTTGCTTAAATTCTTAGAAAACATATTTTTTTAATATTGAAACTAAAACTGATGATAGTTTTACTCTTCAATTGATACAAAAATCTGATGGTGCTGTTTTTGAAAAATTTAATGGTTTTTCAAAAATTCTGGTAAAAGAAATTTTTTAAAATTTACCAAACTTGGTGCACCAAGAAAGTTGAGACTCTCAGCGAGTTTAAATATTTTTACTTATTCATTAAATTTATCAATTTTGTTATTTTTTTAATTAAGTGGAAACTGGTTTAGGTTCTGCAAACGATCAAGAAATAGAATCTTTAGTTCCATTGGTTATTAATGATCAAATTTTTCCCAATTTAATTAATGATCAACAAATCGAGCAAAATTTAGAGATTATTGACTCTGATTTATCTTTTATAAGTGTAAATAGTAATGAAAAAAAAAGAAAATTAGATTGGTTAAATTACTACCATCACGATAATTTTATAATTGATAAAGGAAATATTGATAGCAAGTTTTATTTAGCATACAAAGTAAAATTTTGCTTAGAATTTTTCAAATTCATTAAAATATTGAAGTGTATCGTTTAAAAGGGATTTTTTCACTTTGACTCTTGTTTTCAAAAATTAAAAAACGATGAAAAATATCGATACTTGATTTTTATATATGAGCGGCCAACAAATGATATATTGGAAGTACATATGGCTGATGGTCAAGGATTAGAAAATTTTAAAAATATAAAAAAGCAGTGTTATCAAAATTTGATTGAAAATACCGTATTAATAAGACCTGAATTATTACATAAAAAAAGTATTTTAATTTAATATTTATTAGCTGATTATTATTTTAAAATTAAATTAAATTAGGAGAAAATAAATCATACTAAATTATATCAATTATTAATAACAACAGACCATCATCTGGATTTGTGAATGACCTTAATTGGGAATATTTCACCAAAGTAAGGAATAACCGTCATAGAGATAATGCGCAATGCGAGTGGACGGTTAAAAGATGTTCCGGTTATTAATTATATTATTTTATACATTCTTATCAGATATTTAATGATAATTTAAAAATTGAAGGTTTCACATTTGATGGTAGAGGTGCAAATCGAAAACTTTGGGTATATACTGAATGGGTTTCACATTCAGAGCTTACAAACCTGCCTGAAAAATATTACGAAGAATCTTTACAAGAAGTGGAAAATTTTTTCCCAAATGCTACTCAAGTGTTAAAAGAAGCTATAGAAGAGCAAACCAAAAGAATGCAAAATCAAATATTAGCTTATTTGGCAAAAAAAAATTTAAATATTTAAAGATAAAAATTTATTTTATAAGTTTAGTTTTAATAAATAACTATTTAAAAAATATTCAATTGAATTATTTTACTAATCTATACAATACCTATCAATTTATTATAAAATATTTGCATTCACGTTATTCTTAAATTAAAAGACTGTTTTTGAACAAAAACGATTTTATTTATCACTAACATTAATTTTAAATTTTAAATGTATTTATTTGAAAAAAATAATGTAATTACCATCAAGAACATCTGTTATTAGATTTTATTTAAAAAAAATATCAAAAATAAGTCAATATTTGAAATATTTAATGATAAAAATCTAAATGTTTTAAAAGTTTATATTTGTATATTAAAAATCTAAATGTTTTAAAAGTTTATATTTGTATATATTTCATTTCTTATAAAAGAAAATGACCCTTTTTTATGATTAGAGAAATTGAAATCAGGACTTGTTTTCAAAACTCAATTGATTAATTCAAATAAATATCTTTATATTAGATTTATATTATAAGTTTATATTAGATACTTATAATTATTTTATTTTATTATATATAGTTATGATAAGTTGAAAAATTAAAATTTGATTTTAATTGAACCATTTTCTTCTTTTTAATCGTTTTTCTTTTTTGTAATTATACGCAATTGGAATTTTTTTTCTTTAAATTAATTAATGTTTGTCGTTAAAAAAAGTGATACTATAAAAACTAGCCTTATTTATTTTCTTTTAATAATTAAGTTTTTATTTTTTCAAAATTGTTCTAAAAAGATTATTTTTTAGGATGTTTCCTAAAATGGAATTTTTACTAAAAAATGGTTATTTTTACTGATAGCCATTAAAATATTATATTATTGATCAAAATGAGAAAGAAATTGAAAATTTTCATCACAATAAAACTAAAATATTTAAAAACTTGTTCGTTTAAATAAAGCGTTGGTATGTTATTTTATTATTAAAAATTTTACTAAACCCTAATATAATTTTATTAAAACTTAAAAATTAAACTATATCATTTGACTTAAAAATTAATTAAAATAAAAAATTAAAGTGTAAAAATGACACCACGGTAATCTTGGAAAAAAAATTGATCTTTTATCTGTTAAAATAATTATTATTAGTTCTAAATATCTAGCAATATTTAATAAATATTATGAATCTATTTAATTTATTTCACTCTAGAACCAATTCCTGATCTAGAAGAAGATTTTCATAAAATCATAAAGCCAAATAGAGAGGTAAAGTTTTGCCTATTTATATGATTTATGTATTAGTTTATTAATATTTTTTCCAAATAAAAATAATTATAGTAATTAAATAATTATTTTTGTTAATTTTTTAAAATAATATATTGTCATTAAAATGATAATAGTATAATATCTGTTAATAAATTGTCAGTTAAAGAGATATTTCAGTAAATTAAAATAAAGATCATTTAAAATTGATATTTATTTATCTTTTGATGAAATTTAAATAAAAATTAAAAAAAGTATTTTAGGTTAATCAAAAGTTAACTTACAATTTATTGATTCAAAATTTTATCCATTCAAGTTAATTTGTATCAAGCATAATATTTATTTTAAATTGAATTTTTTTTTTTTATTAGTTTATTTAAAATTATTAATATATACAAATATATATAAATAATAAGAGGTCTCGAGCTCGCGCTCCTTCGACCCATACTGTTTAATATTTTGTATTAAATGAAAAAGTTTTTTTAAGCTGTAAAGTATTTTAAAAAAATGTAAAGATAAAATCGCATTATTTTCAAATTAGAAACAAAGTGTATGAAAGGGATGAAATATTAAGAAAAAATTATAATATATTATAAGAATTAGTTAGCTAAAAAATATTTTAAGAATTTAAATTTATAAAAATGTAAAATAGTTTGTAAAATATTCTGATTTTAGTAATTTTATTATAAGTGTGTTTTCGTTTGTAGTGTGTTTATGTAAGTTAATGGTGTTGATTGAAAATCATGTTGTGTGGTATGATTCACTGATTCTATGTATTCATTCATTAGCTGTTTAATTAGAGGATTGTATATCATTGCTTTTTGTATGTATCTCTTGAATAAGTTGTTATATCTCTCGTTTATTGTAGATAGTTTGCTTAGTTCGTGTAGGGTGGTTGTGCTCGTGCTTGGTTCTTGCTTGTATATCAGTCTGATTGCCTGGTTTTGTATGGTTTGTAGGTAATTTAGTGTAGGGACTGATATTTCTGTGATGGTGAAAAAAGAGTAATCTAGAATTGAGCCAATAAGCGATTTATATAAATTTGTGAGTGTTTTTGTTGATAGTTTCCAACTGGGGTGTGATAGTATTTTTATTATGTTCAATCTGTCTATACATTTGTTTTTTATAATTTCACTGTTTTTTTTGAATGAGAGAGTTTTGTCTAGCGTGATGCCAAGGAATTTAGGGTTGTTGTCTTTAGGGATAAATCCATTACATATTTCTAGTTTGATTGATTGTGTGTTATTCTTTGAGTTGCAAAATATTATGTATGAACATTTACTTGCCGACATTTTAAAACGCCATTTAGTTAACCATTTTTCTAATTTTTTTAGATATAGATTAATATCGTACTCGGAGTTATCTATTCTTTATTCTTCCAGCGCCCGTAAAAGTGAAAGAGACTGATAGATCGTCAGCATAGAGAAAGGAGAAGCTTTTATGTTGAGAATTTTCCAAGGGGATGTCGTTTATGTATATGTTGAAGAGTATTGGGCTCAGAATCGCACCTTGTGGCATGCCAGCTTTTATTTTCTCGGTAATACTTGTTTTTTCATTTATTTTAACATAAAATTTTCTATTGTGCAATCCAATTTGTCATGTATGGTGGTATTTTTAGTTGTTTCAATTTATATAGGAGACCAGAGTGCCAAACTTTGTCAAATGCTTTTGAGATGTCAAAGAATAAGGTACATACTTTCTTTTTTTTATTAAATTGTTCTTTCACTTTTTGTGTCAAGTATTATAGGTTATCTGTAGTTCTTCTATGTTTTCTAAAGCCTGATTGATGATTTATTAGTAGCTTTTTTTCTTCAATGTAATTAGATAGTCGGTTATCTATGATTTTTTCAACCAATTTTCCAATGCAGCTGGTGAGACTTATGGATCTATAGTTATTTGGGTCTGTGTTAAGACCCTTTTTTGGGATCATTTTCATCTGGGCCGTTTTCCAGTTTTCAGGTAATTTGCATGCATTTATTGATTTATTTGCTAGATTAGTTATATATTCTATGAATTTTTCAGGAAGGTGTTTGATCATTTCATTGCTGATATGGTCGATACCAGGTGAGGTTCCGTTCTTTAGTTGTCTGATAGCCTTTTTAGTTTCAGATAAGTATATTTTAGTATAGTTCTCGTTTTTATTATCTAAATTGATGTGAATTATTTCTTCCTTTTCTATTTTAGCTTTAAATTCTTCATCGAATTCATCTTTGTTGTGATTATAGCTTAACATTTTGGAAAATATCTTTTTCAATTGTATTGGTTATAACTAAAATCAATTTTCCATAAATATTTTTAAATTTAGTGTTTCTTTTTGAATTATATTTTAACTCATTATTGCTTGAATTGATTTCACCTAAATTTTCAGAATTTGGGAAACATTCATTATCAATCGATTTTATATGGTTTTTGCTGGAAATCAATTAAAGTTAATTCTTTTAAACAAATCGAGTATTGTTGAATCATTTAGCTAATCTAGAATGTAATCAAACTGCTCGAGTATATTCTAGGAATGTGCCGATCAAGCTATAAAGTTGATCGCTCGATTATTATGATCGAATAAAATTTTTCGATTAATCGTCGATCAAGATCGAACAAACTTTTTCTTCTATAAATATTCTCTTTTTTCAAATAAAAAATCCTATTCTTGACGATGCTAAGTTTCTATAAACGTCTCCATAAATTTGTTGTATTATTTCTTCGATT
Source organism: Brachionus angularis (assembly GCA_021432725.1). Lineage (NCBI taxonomy): Eukaryota > Metazoa > Rotifera > Eurotatoria > Ploima > Brachionidae > Brachionus > Brachionus angularis. Next base: position 4,812,522 of record JAJVDD010000005.1, read on the forward strand.
GATCCTGTTAAGTTTTTTAAAACAATCTTTGAGCATAATATGGAAATTGCGAATTTCGGATTATGACCTCTTTTTCAAAAAATTTCCGAATTTTAGAACACATTTTTTTTATACAGTACAAACTAAAACTAAGTTGTATGTTTTCTTTCCTCTCCTCTTGCTTTCTTCTTCCTCTCTTCTTTTTTTCTCCTATATATTTTTCATTGTTCGAGGAAGATGAGAGGAAGAGGAGAGGAAAAAAAATTGTACAACTTAGTTTTAGTTTGTACTGTACAATTTTTGAAAGTTATATTATGAAAGGATTATGAAAAAATATATTTACAATTAAATATAAATTATTAAGTTTTAACAAAAAAAAAGCGGGCTTGATGTAAAAAAAAGCGCTTATGATCATAATTTACTTTTTTGAGTAAATTTATTTTTCAGTATTTCAGGTTTTGAAATTTTATAAGTTTTTGATCGACTTTCAGAAAAAAATGACCGTCCGATTTCGATCAAGAACAATTTCGAACTGATAAAAATGATAAAAATAACAAATATTTGATTTATAAATTGGACACTTATAGATTGGCAAATTTGCTTTTTTAGAATTAAAAGAACAAATGAAAAATATGTATCGTTCGTATGATATTGAAAAAAGTTTCTTTTGGTCTTATCCATACACTTAAATGTAGTTTTAAAATTTACATATAAATTTTTTAAAAATAACATACAGCATTTATAAATAATGCCACAGCAACATATGTAAATGTAATGAACCCCTATTCTGTGCTTCTATGCGTGACCAATAATATTTTACATCGCCAAATATTTCTGGTAAAAAAAGTTGATTTTCTTTAACCTAATAATTTTTGATATATAATAATTAATGGTAACTGTTTTTGGGGTCAATTTCTTTTATTTCAGGTTTAATCGCGTCAGTGTTACAAACAGGTATTAAAATTTAATTTAAAATAATATACAGTTATATAAGATGAAGAAATTTATAATAGGATTTTAATTTTAATATTCATATAATTTGATTAATATTTAAAAGAAAAATTTTCGTTCAAATATATGATAAATGTTGATTCAATCAGCATAAGTCCCAACTGCTTCTGGCGGAAGGACTTTATTAAATCTTCAATTATTTTAGACTTTTTTATCAGATCAGATCGTTTTTTAGATGGTTCTACGGTTTTTCGACAACGGATACCTGAGATAGTAGGGAACGGAAAAAATCAAACGAAAGGTGTAAAAAAAAAATTAATAAAAAAATTAAAAATGCAAATTTATTATAATTTTGTTCTTTTGTAATAATATTATTTAATAAAATAACCAATCAAAAAATACAAAAAATTAAATCTAATACAATTCCAAATTATCCAAAGTTTTTTTGAAATGTTGCAAATGATTACAATTAGGATAAGGAAAAAAAAAGGACTATTAAATGGTAGAATAGGAGTAAAATGAGTATTATGAATAGATGTTTCTAAAGCTTTATTACGGTCCAATGGAATGTTTTTATTTTGTTTTGTTTTTCGTACAAGTGAACTAGCTCGGAAATTGTTTTTTGATGTAAATGCAGATCAATTCTCTTTATTATTTTTTGTCAATATAAAAAGGATCATAATCTAAAATAAAATTTATTAGTAAAAGTTACAAATAAAATTTAAAAAAAATCGTTTTTTAAATAATTTTAAATTAATATTAGATTATAAGCTTAAAAGAAATCATATTTTTTTTAATTAAAATCCAGTTTTATTTTTAAAACAGTTTTTGTTAACTTATCTAGATTCAAAATTAATTAGACAAAATTTTTAGTACCAAAACTCGACTTCAATATTCAGAACTTGATGAAGAAATTGTAACACCCCAGACACCGGGGACCTGACCCAGAGAACAAACAATAAATACTTGTTTATTTTATTATTATTTTACAAATGTTAATTTGGAAGAAATAAAGAAATCTTAAATAAATAACTTTAATTTCTTTTATTTTAATTCATTTAATAACGTCAAGCTATTAAATTGGTGATAGCGGTTTAGTTTTGTCTTCAACTAAGGTTGAGCCAAAATTAAAGATTCCACGTATTAGATTTATAATTTTTAATTTTATGGATCTTTTAGGAAAGGTTGTCGTGTGGTTGAACCTCGATGGTATGTTATCGTTTAAGTTGTGGTGGCTTTTCGAAAGGTTTGGTGGTCTAGTAACACTATTGTGCCTACTGGTTACTGTCTGCTTGGTTTTGGTGATCTGTTTGCGTTTCCCTTGGACTGGTTCTGTTGTAGTCGATGCCGATTTGGAAACCAAAGAGAATAAGCGTGTTTCTCGGGCTGAACCCTTTTACGAAATGAATAAAATTTCGCCGTCTCGTGAAAAGTCCAGTGTTAATCATGTTTCGCTCCCAAGCTTGGTAAATAATAGCACCACTTCTTCTCTAAATACCCCGGGTCAGTTTCGCTCGCCTGACAATTTTCTACATGGTGATGATTTAGGATTTATGTTTCGTGATGACACAGGGTCTGGTTTTCTTCATCGTAGTCCAACAGTTCGGTTCGCGGATTCGTCGGTGCAAGTGGATTGTGGTTCCCCTCCACGTGTTTCGTCAACCATCATTGAGCCTACATCTTCTTTAAAGACTCCTCAGTTGTAAGATTTTATGCACAGTAGATTTTATCTGGAGCCGGTTCTTGTGATCCTACTCATGATACATCAAATCAGATCGCCCCAGATTTTCTCGTTAGAGATCCATCGTTTCGTCCGCCTCTTTTCCGACGTGATACTAATTTAGACACGTGGTGGAGTCGTTTTGAACTATATGTTCTTGGCTCAAGGATTCAAGCTAACACGTTGCGTGTGACAATGCTTTCATTTTAAGATGATGACTGTTATCCAGCTTTTAACTACTTCACACCTCAAAACCCGATGAGCTTACAAGAGCTTTACGAACATATGAAAATGTTGTTCGGGATGTCAGATCCAGTAACGATAGACACTGGTCGAAGACAAAACAACGGGGAAGAGTTTATTTTCAGGATCTATAGCGCCTGGCTAAATTAGCGTTTAAAAATTCAACCCCGGAGGTTTTTGATACAAAAGTTAAAGAAAAGTTCATACTGGGTTTAAATGACCCGTATTTGGTATTAAAATAAACTGATACTGATAATTTTAGGAGTAGTTTTGATGTTCTTAAAGCTACGGTACGCATTGTAGATGAGTTGGAGTCATGAAACTAATGGAACTAATTATCCTCATGTAACTTCTTCTTCTCCATCTGTACTATTTGCTGGAACGAGGCTTCCCCCCGTTTCACACAAAGTTAATTTTTCAACGCCGAAACAAAATACATCTACCTGTCACAGATGTAAGAAACCTGGACATTGGGGCGCGGAATGTAAAAATCGAATACGACAAAATATCGTGCCTCAATCAAACCCGCCCAATCAAACGAGAACTGTTTCAAATGCAGTAAACAATTGCAATACTCAAGACGTTAGTATCACAGGTATTTGTTTGTTGAACAATATTTCAGTACAATTTCTACTTGATACTGGTACAACACGGACTATAGTGGCCGATCGTTTCTTGTATAAGATTAAAAATAAATTGGATGTTTTATTACCGTCTATTACGACAGTAGAGTCCTGCAATGGTAAACCAATTGATGTGGTGGGAATTGGATGTTGTGAATTCCGTCTAGAAAGTTTTGTCGGTAAAGTTATGTAAGATATGTCTAATGATAAGTTATGTATGATTAGCTAATCATATTATAGTAGTAAAAGATTTGGTATATGACTTTCTACTCGGTTTGGACGTGGCTTTGAAAATCAAGTCAATTAAATATCCCCTAGAAGACATTAGAAAGAAGATAATGGTTTCTGCTCAAAAAAATCGTGTTCCGAAAAGAAAAGATAAGAAGATGGTCAAAGGTTTTCGACCTATAAAACCAGAATCCCGCAACAGTCAATCTCGGTCTATCAGGTACTTGTCGATACCAGCAATGATTTAAAAATAGACAAATATGTATCAGAGTTACAAAAAGAATACTCAGATTTAGTTGCGAAAGGTTTTAGCTTGCTTACCCAAACAAACATGTTTAAACATCATATTAATTTAAATTCAGACAATCCAGTCAAACAACCAGTAGGTCGTGTTCCGATGCGTGAACATATAGACGATGCGTGAAGAGGTCAAAGCACAATTAACTGAAATGCTGAATGCCGGACTTATAAGAGAGAGTGAATCACCCTGGACTTTCCCTATCGTGTTGGTAAGAAAACCAAATGGAAGTCTACGTATTTGTGTGGATTACCGTCGTTTGAACGAAACAACAATCAAAGACAGTTACCCTCCCAAAATACAAATCGAAGACATTTTACTAACACTCTCGAAAACACGATATTTTACTACGCTGGATTTGGCTTCTGGTAACCACCAAATTCGTGTTGCTGAAGAACACAAAGAAAGAACAGCATTTGTTACAGAATTCGGTTTGTTTGAGTACAACGTCATAATGCACCAGCAACTTTTCAACGTGGGATGGAAAAAGTTCAAAAAGATTTAATTGGACATATTTGTATGGTGTACCTTGATGATACAGTTATATTTTCTGAAACCTTAGAGGAACACGTTATAAATGTTAAAACGGTGCTGAAGCGTATCTGGACCGCTTGTTTTAAAAGTCGAATGGCAAAAGTGTAAATGGTTTAACACGTCGATAGAATATCTTGGTCATTTAATTAGTAATGGCAAAGTGCGTCCTGTCCCAAGTAAGGTAGAAGTGCTTTATAGATATAAACGCCCAACCACCATTCGACAATTACAAAGTTTTGTAGGATTAGCTAGTTATTATCGTAAGTTTGTTAAACGTTTCGCTGAAATAGCAAACCCGCTTTACAAAGCTACTGAAATGGTAAAAAGTTTGAGTGGACAGACGATTGCCAAAAGAGCTTCGATCTATTACGGACATATCACAAAATGTATGATTTTGATATAGAATACCGTTAAGGTAAGAAGAATGGAAACGCTGACACTCTCTCAAGATGGCTTTTGAGGCCAAGCGAACAAGAGTTAGAGGTAGATGAGGAAGAAAGGATTGATTTGGACCCAGGTGTAGTATTGAATAATTTAACACTAGAAGAACCGAAGGGGTCAAAAAGACATAATTGTCATATTAACTTATAATTAATTAGCATTCAATAGTTACTTTTTTGTTAACTTAGAATTTCAACTTTTTCAATGTTTTAGTTTTAATATTTTAAAGTAAAATTTTATAATATTTATAATATATAAAAATCTAAAATATTTTCATTTAATTTAACATTTATATCAAGAAACGCCAAATAAGTCTTAATGACATTAAATTTTTATAAATCTTTTTTTTTGGCTTTTAGATTTAAAAAATGAACCAACAACGTGTCTCAGCCGAAAAAGCGAGAAAACAACTAGAAGAATTGATCCAACTTGATACTGATGACTCCGACGCAGGTTCTGAGGACGAAAACGACGAAATATTTGATAATGAAGATAATGGATTTTCTTCAAATGAGCTAAATGAAACTTCTGACTCATCAGATAATGAAAACCTCACGGAAGAAACTCAAAACTTTCATATCGATCAAGCCATTCAATCAGTTATTCGTAGTACTATTGGAGATCAGACCGTACGTGAATTTTTTACTTCATCTGATAGAACCTCAAAAGCTGGTATTATTTGGAATAAAATCGAAGTTGGTACTCTTGTTCGAATTAGAAACCGTATAAATTTTTTACAAAAGACTGGTCCGACTCTATATGCAGCTAAACGAGTCGATTCGACAGCTTTATCAGCCTTTGCCTGCATATTAGACAGTTCTATCATAAAACGAGTGATTTGTAGCTCAAATATACAAGCAGAGAAAATGAAAGACGAGTTTCGTTTTACTGAAAAAATCTTTTTTTCTTTTATTGCAATTTTATTTTGTCGCGGAGTATTTTGTAACGGAGTTGCTGTCAAAGATTTATGGTCAAAAACTTATGGAATGCCTATAATCTCAAAGCTGATGTCTAAATCAAAGTTTTGTTTGGCGATGCGTTATCTTCGTTTTGATGATAAAAATACCAGACAAAGTAGACGAAGAAACGATAAATTTTGTTTGATCCGCGAAGTTTGGGAGAGATTCGTGGAAAATTCACAATCTTGTTATATCCCAAGCCAGTTTTTGACAGCTGATGAGCAACTATTACCAACTCGAACTCGTTGTTCTTTTATTCAATATATGCCAAACAAACCAGATAAGTTTGGCATAAAGTTTTGGAATTTAGTCGATGTAAATTCTAATTATCTAGTAAATTCTTTTCCTTATCTTGGAAAAAGTTCAGATAAATCAGTCGGTGAATTACAAGGAGAGTATGTTGTCAAAAAGTTGATGGTACCTTATTTGAACAAGGGATATTGTGTTTGTACTGATAATTTTTTTACATCTTTTCGTTTGGCTGTTGAGCTTTTGAACAGGCAAACACTTTATTTAGGTACAATACGAAAAAATAAACGCGAATTGCCTTCATCGGCGTGTATATGACATAAGCTTTATGAAAGTGTTTTTTACGAACATGATACTGGTGTCATACTAACAATTTATCAAGGTAAAGTTGACAAAAGTGTTTCTATATTGAGTACTTTTCATGATTCAGTAGAGATTGATCCAGAAGACATAAATCAACAAAAATCAAAACCAAACACGATTATAGACTATAACCAAAAAAAGTGTGGTGTAGACACGGTTGACAAAATGACAAGATTATATTCAGTAAAAGCTCCAACTAGAAGATGGCCTATGCAAGTTTTTTATAATCTTTTGAATGTTGCATGTATAAACAGTTGGATTTTATATAAAGAAGTAAATAAAATAAATATTAGTCGAAGAAAATATATAATCAAATTAGTCGAAGAAATAGTCGAAACATACACTTCACCTGTTACACCAAATAGTTCTCCAGCCACAAGAAAAAGAAGCATAAGTGAAAACAGCGATCCAAAAGCCAAGCGTTTAGCTTGTCAAATTAAACTTTGTAATAAAAATAAAGCTAATGAAACGTGTAGTAAATGTGGTAAAATTGCCTGTGGTAAGTGTATATACGAAAAAAATCTGATTTGCAAAAATTGTCAAACAGATTAATAGCTGATAATTATTTTTTTAATTTTAATAGAATGAAAATTGTTTTATTTAAATAATAAATCGATATAAAATAAAACTTATTTAAAGCAATTTATTAAAAATTTTTAAAAACTAGAATTGATGTCGAATTGACATCAATCAAAAATTACACGATGAATCGATGAGTGGTCATTTGGATTTCGATAAAACGTTTGAGAAAGTTAACTCAGGATTCTACTGGCCGGGCTTTAGGAGAGTGTATCGCAGTACGTCCGCAACTGTGAAGTCTGTGCCACAAAAAAAGCCCAGAAATGCTACACAAAACTACCAATTACACCGATTCAAGCAAATAACCCGTTTCAAATCATAACTTGGGATATATTAGGACCGTTACCAACCACGGATGATAATTACAGTTATGTGTTAGTGATTGTTTGTTATTTCTCGAAATGGGTCGAACTATTTGCTCTTAAATCTCTGGCGGCTGAAGAAGTTGCCGACTGTTTATTTAATTACATCTGTCGTCATGGTGTCTCAGAAGCACTTTTATCCGATCAAAGAACGGATTTCCAGTCCGAAACCATGTCTTTGCTTTTTGAAAAATTAGATATACACCGACTACGAACATCAGCTTATCATCCACAATGCGATGGTGCAACCGAACGTTTTAATCGTACATTGGAACAAATGCTTTCCTGTTATGTCTCAGAAAATTATTATCTACAAAATCAAATAAAAGAATCTTCTTCTTTCGACTCAATTGAAATATATCAGAATCCATCGAAATCAAAAATCGTTGGCTCAAGTAGTTTTCAGGATAATACAAATCTTGTCGAAGATTGTACAGGTTTTTAACAATCACTCCAAAACAGTTTTAGTGACAGTCAACAAAATGACTCAAACTCAAATTGCAGTTCTGAATCTTTCGAGTTAAATGGTCAAGAGGCTTTTGAATGCACATATGATGAAATAAATGAAAGTTTAGAAACCAATTTTGAGGATTTTGATAATATTGAATCTAATGACGATCTTTATGATGGAAGCAATCTTAGTTTGACAAGTTTATATTGTTTTAAAGTAAAACACAATCTCCCAGATAACGTAAACAACGATTTAAAGTATTATACAAATATACTTACCAAATGGAAACAAATGTCAAAAAACAATGTTTAATTTCGAAAAGCAATACTTAAATAATTTAAAAATTGATTTTTACAAACACTGTAGTAAATGTCAATTGGTTAAAAATTCTGTTTCAAGTTTTAAAGATAACAAATCATTTTGTAAAAAATGTAACAAAGAGTTGAGTAAATTTGCTTGTTTTGATTTTAAATCCCAAATAGTTAACGTTCTAAACGATACACAAAAGTTTAAACAAATAATTACTACAAATCAGAGTTCATTCAATCGATGCAACTATTCTAACTTGGAAACCGCAATTGATGGATCTATTTATAAAAAAAATTTAAACAATTATAATAAAAAAGATTTAGTTGTTTCTCTTAATCTAAATACAGATGGTTGATTGTCTTTGGCCTCTATTGGGTTCAATAATAGAATTAAATCAAAAGACAAGAGAAAAATTTGAAAATGTTTTGATGCTTGGTTAAAATTTTTGATTAATTAATATCTTTAAACTCTTTCTTAAACTTAATCAATTCTATTTAAATAAAGGTTTATGGTTAAACATTGAAAAGCCGGCATATAGATGTTTTTTTGAAAAATCAATTGAAAAATTACTTGATTTAATCAACAATCCATTTGAAGGTAATGAGAAAAATTATTTATATTTTTAACAGCTAACAAAAAAAATATATGCGATCAATCGGCAATCAAAAAAGGATAAATTATAATAAGACATAATTTTAAATCATATTATTTTAGTTTATTTTGTTTTATTATTTACCGTTTATATATCAGAACTATTTTTTTGTTCATTAAAAATAAAAAAATGTTAATTAATAAAAATAATATATTTTAAGTAAATTTTATTCAGTAAAAAAAATTTTTTTTTCGGTAAAGAACACTATTAACCAGTAAAATTGATAAAGTTGTTAGTAAAAAAAGATAAAATATTAAGTAAAGATAAAAATAAAAGTTGAGTAAAAATAAAGAAAAAATTAAGTAAAAATATAAAAATAACAGTAAAAAATTATTATTTAATCAACTAATAAAGCTTTTTCTTTGCAAAATTTGATTTCCCAAATATTAAACCCTTGTAGTAATCTCAATTAGATCTCTTATTAGATCAAACGTGATTCTATTTGAGATCAATAAAAGATCATCATGAGATTCTCTGTTAACGTTTTTCTCATTTTAGCTAATTAGTTCTCATATCAAATTCTCATTTGATACTAAAAGAACAAGCTATAAAAATGTAAATTTTGGTGTATTAATAATAATGAGATTTAATAAGGATTATTGATATTTAAGTAGTTATTAGAGAATTTTATTTTAAATCTATGCTCAAATTTTAATTAAAAATAAATTAATTTAATTTTGAAAATTTTATTAAACAAACAAAAGTTATTTATAATTAAAAATGAAAAAAAAGGTTTTATAAAAAAAATTAGCTATCCAAACATTTTCGATTTGCTTTTGTTTTGATAAATCTATAAGTTTCATCTTCTTTGTCTTCTGGTATGTTGTATTTAATAAAAAAGGCCTCTAATTAATTTAAAAATATTTTTTAAATTTTTTTAAAAAAAATTAATTATAATTTAATTCAAAAAATATACTTTTTAATAATTCCAATCTTTCTAAATCAAGTGGTTCTCTTTTGGATCTAGAGTTTCCTTCTATAATATAGCATTTTGATAGCTCCTCCTTTGTAAAAAGTATCTCCATTAAACCTGTGATATATTTGGCTGTAGAAGATGCATTAAATCCTAGTAGATTTTTATTTCCAAAGAGCTTAATAGAAAATTAGAATTTATTTAAATTTGTTTAAATATATTATTCGATAATATATACCACTTCTTTTTTTGAGTTTGGTATTGATTCGTTATTTGATTTGTTTTTTATCAGATCGAGTAATTCCTTCACAATCTCCTTAGTTTCTTGTAGCTCACCAGATAATTTTTCAATTTTTATTTTGACCTAATTTTAGAAAAATTCAGTTTTAAATTAAAAAATTAAAAATAAATCAATTTGTCCATCTATTTTGTCGATTTTTTCTATTGATATTGACGATTTTCCAGAACTAACATAATTTTCTTTAATATCATTAATTGATGTATTATTTGCTGATTTATTCGGAGAATCAACAAGCTCTTTGAACCTTTTGAATTCATTTTCAAACAATTCGCCAGAAGCTAAAAAATATGTAATATAAATAAATTTAAAAAAAAAATAGAATAGATATAAATTCTACATTTAATTTTTCTTTTTAGGTTTATTTTTTCTTTTTGTGTGGGAAATAAATTATCGTCTTCAGTGCTGGAAACATTATTTGTTTGTCTTTCTATATATTTTTTACATTTTTTTCAAATTTCCTTGATGAACCTTTATAAAAAACAAAAATAAAAAAAAAAGGTATATTAAAATATCCTTTAAAAACCTTCAGCCCAAATTTCAGCGGTGTAATATTTCTTCATGTCGGGGTAGTAAATCTGACATGTTTTTTTATTTTCATCAATCTTTGAGATACTATTTTTGGGAACAACTGTAAAAGAATTATCATTTTTGAAGTGCAAGCAGACATATGCCTCTTAAAAAGTAAAATTAATATTGAATCTTTAGTAAAACTAATTCATAGCTACATACGCAATTCTATATTTGAATCGTTTAAAGACATTTTTAACATTAATCAGAGAATTTTATTTCTAAAATAAAATATTGTTTAAGATAAAAAAAATTTATGTTACAAATTAAATAAAATTATATATTGTTATTAGTTAAAATTATGTCCTTATAAATTAATTTTATTAATTGAACTATTATTTTTCCAGAAAATTTCGAATTTAAAAATGATTTTTGTCAAATTTGTAGGCTAATTTTTTAATTTAAAATTATCAATTTTTATTAAAATGAAAATCTACAAGTAATGATTTAAAAGATTGAATTTTTTTATGTACAAAAAATTAGGAATATCAAAATATTAAGTCATTTATTCAATATCTTTTTTTATTATTAATTACTGAATATTTCAGATATACTAAAATGAAAAGAACAAGTCTTTTTATTGAAAATTTATCAAATTATAGAGATAACAATCATATAAAAAAAATGCGAGTTGATCGAGTAAAACGTTATCGACTAAATAAAAATAAACATGAAACCAATAAATTAGTTAATAATATTCAAATAGAACTTTTGAATCAAAATAATGAAACAAAAGATTTTGTTTTAAAGAATCAAATATTGGAAGAAAAGTTCCAAGGCAATTCCAAAGAAATAACAACTTCATTTATTGATTCCGAGTTTTACATCAATCAGAATTTTGAATGCGACTTAAATTTAAATTTTGAAAACTTTGAATTCAAGAATGGAAAAAATTTTTATTTGAAAATTCTAAAATTACTATTAATGATTTTTACATGGCTATCTTTTCTATTAAAACAAAAGATAATTTGAGTGAAAATTCTATCGATAATTTTTTAAAGTTGTTTGAAATGATACTTCCCAGACCCAATCAATGTGCAAAGAATTACACAACAGTTAAAAAAAAACTAAATTTAACAACAATTGACCCTAAAATATGGTATTTTGTTCAAAATGCAAAAAATTAATTAATTTTGACCCATCAATCCATAAAAATGGCTGTTCTAATATAAAAATTTGTAATAATTGTCAAAACGAGTTGGATCATTTTGTAACATTTGACGTTGAAAAACAAATCAAACAAATTTTAAACAAATCGTATTTGTTAATTTTCTTTTTATTTTTGGCTTTTTTAATTAATTTAATATTCAATAACCATTTATTCAAAAAGATCCAACTTTGAACAAATTAAAAAAAATAATATTATTAACAGTAATGAAAAAAATCTAAATGATATAATTCAAGGAGCAATTTATCAAGAAGCAAAAATTTCCAAAAAAGAAAACGCTCATCTGTTTTCTATTAACTTAAATACTGACGGTTCACCAATTACAAATGGACGAAATTATTCTATGTGGCCAGTTTTAGGCACAGTTGTTGAGCTTAATCAAGCCTCTAGAGAAAATTTCAATAATGTTTTATTTTTTGATAAATAAAATTATTTAATTGATAACAAAAAATATTGATTACCAATATTATTTAAATAAGGCTTATGGTTGAGTAAGAAAAAACCAATTTATGAAATTTTTATATCAAAATCAATTGAATATTTAATTGAAAATAAAAACAGCTTGTTAGAATTCAATGGTATAATCTGTTAAAATTTGAGTTAGCAATAAATTTTGTTTTTTACTTTACTAGGTTTACAATTTCAAATAAGAGTACATTCTTTAATATTAGATTTGCCAGCAAAAGCTTCAGTTTTAAATGTTAAGCAATTCAATGGCGAATTTGGTTGTACTTATTGTTATCATTCAGGTGAATGGTCCAACAGTTTGAAAAAAAGAATATATTTACCAAAAAAAGTATATATTTTCTCTCATTAATTAGCTAAAAAATAAAAAAAAAAAATAAATTTTTTCTAGTTAAATTTAAGAACTCATAAAGAATTTTTGCAAATCGCTAATCTCGCCGAAAAAAAAACAAGAAGTTATTTTTGGTATTAAAGGTAGAAACAGTTTTCTTGATATTTTAGAGATACCATATCAAGTTCCATTAGACTTTATGCATTTAGTATTGCAAGGTCATACAAAGTGGCTAATTAAACAATTCTTTTTTTCTCATAATTCGAATGATTATTACATAGGTAATTAACTTTAAAAATCTTCTTTTTTAGGTTTTTTTAAATTTTAATTTGAAAAAAGGACAAAACTTAAACAAAATAAATAAACTTTTAAAAAAAAATAAAATCACCTCATAATTTAAGTCTAATTAAACAATTCTTTTTTTCTCATAATTCGAATGATTATTACATAGGTAATTAACTTTAAAAATCTTCTTTTTTAGGTTTTTTTAAATTTTAATTTGAAAAAAGGACAAAACTTAAACAAAATAAATAAACTTTTAAAAAAAAATAAAATCACCTCATAATTTAAGTCGAAAAATTCGGTTGATAGACGGGAAATCCAAATACAAATCCAATGAATTAAAAATGTTTTTGCTTTATCAAATAGTTCCTTTATTAATTAACTATCTTCCAAACAACTATTTTTATTTACTTGCCTCATATGTAATTGCAATTCGATTTTTATATGAACATAATATTACTTTAAATAGTTTAGAGATCGCAGATAAAATAATTGCTAAATATATATATGAGCTCGAAAATGAATTTGGAAACTATTCCTATGATTATACTCTTCATGCTCATTTACATCCTGTAGATCAGGTGAAAAAGCATGGACCACTACAGTGCCATTCACAATTCGTATTCGAGGTTTTTAATTTAATTATTTTTTTAAATATTTATTTGATATAATTTTTTTTAAAGGGAGCAATTTATAATCTTAAAAACATGATACACGGAACTAAAGGATATCTAAATTAACTTGTAAACCAAATTGAGAGCAATAAAAACTTTAATTTTAATCTAACAACTAATTTTTTTGAATCAGAAGAAGTTTATTTTATTTTCATTTAATAATTTTTTCAAGTACAACTTTGAAAATATTGATGAAAATAAAATGCTCTCTCCCTTTGAAAAAAAAAAATCTGAAAGTCAACGAACTAAAATTATTTAAAAAGCTTTTTGGTTTGAACAACGAATATAACCAATCGACTGTTACTTCTGATAGAATATTATATAATAAAAAAGTATTTCATTCAAGGTCATATCCAAGAAAGAAAGAATCAAATAGTTACTTAATATGCTTTATTGAAAACAACAAAGAATTTTTTGGTGAAATTTCGAAATTTTTTGAATACAACGAAAACATTTACTGTTTTATAGATGTGTTTGAAAATATGTCTAATATTGACAATATATTGCCAGAATCTTCTGGTTTTTTTTTATGAAATAGTAAAAAATAATTTTCAACATTATTTTTCTGTTTTCGATTCTTTTAATTTAGTAAAAAATTTAAAAATAATTGATTGCAATACTATTATTTGCAAATGCATTCTTGTAGAAAATAAAAGATATCAATTTATATCAAAGATATTTTATGATTTTGATCATGATTAAACAGTATTTTTAATTGATTTAAAATGTACTTAATTTAATTTTTTTTAAATAATATTAATTTTATTTTTTTGTTATATTAATTAAAAAAGAATTAAAAATAAAATAAAATTTTAAACTTAAATATTTTTAGTTTCAATAACTCTTGAATCAACTTTAGAATCTATCTTAAAAAAAGTTTATTAAACATAAACAAATATTTTTTATTGATTTTTCTCGTGTTATTTTATTAGATCTAAAACTAAAATCAAACAATATCTCTTAAACACATTTTAATAATTTTCTTTATTTTTCTCAAAAGATCTTTTTTAAGAAACTCATGAGATATTCTGAGAAATTTTCCTTATAATATCTCGTAAGAATCTCAAGTGAGATTTCTACTAGGGAAATAGGCCAAATTTGTAAACTGCTGTTTTTACTAATAGAAATACCATCTGTATTAATAGATAAGCTAAGAGTTGAATGATTCTGAAAGCCAAGATGATTTTCTTTGAAAAATCTGCGATAAATATTTCCATCTATCACATCAGATAAAGAATCTGTTTCAAAATTTGAAATATTTATTAAATTGTCAAATTAATTATTTAAAATTTGTTGTAGTTGGCTTATAATATCAAAATTGTAAAAAATTAAATAACTAATTTATAAATAGAAATATTGAAATAAATTAAATTAAAAAATAATTTAAATAAATTTTAATACCTTTCATAATATTTAATAGTTTCAAAGTGATATTGAACGAATCTTGCGTAAACTTGCCGCTAAAAAATAAGGATAAAAGAAGCAAGTCATACTCATCTTGCGAAATTGATCTTTTCTATATTTTTTACTAAAGAGAAAATTGAATCTACTGTAGGTTGTTTTTTTCTTCTGCTTCAACTTGTTCTTCTTTCTCTTGATTATTCTTAGAACTATCAGATTCTTCATATTCATCATAAATACTTTTGTTGTTTTCTTTTAATTCAATTACTTTTTTTAATTTAGATTGTTTCCTATAAAAGTTAGATTTAGATATTTTTTTTGATCTTAAAAGTGATTTTAATTTTAATTCAAAGTTCATCTAAAATTTTAAAATAAAATATTGTAAAAAAAAAAATCAAATTCTTTTTATTATTTAGTTTTAGCTCAGTTTAAATAAAAAATAAAAAAAAATTTAAAGTAATTTTTAAGCGTATGTAACCACGCCTTTAAAGAAATTAAATTAGTGTTTGAAATCAATTTCTTAAAATTAATACAATTATGAAGCAACTTGTACAGCTTACACACTAATTTAATATTAATATTAACAGTAATATTAATACCTTTTAATTTTTAAAACTTAAAAATTTTTAGATTGGTTGTTTTATTTATTTAAATATTGTTAATGAAAAAAAAAGTTTCAATTCAAACTTAACAAATTGCCGCAAGGAAAATAAACCATAAAAGAAAACCGAAATTTATCAACTGATCATTTATTTTATTTTTGATTATTTGCTAACGTTTAAAAAATTTCTTTATTAAAACTTTTTTATTTTTTTGATGATATAAATATAGTTTTAGTCGTAAATCTTTTTGATGTACCGATTTTTTTTGGAAAAATTTTTTTAAAATAATATTTCGTAAAATAAACTTTTTCATAAACTGACTTTTTTTAAATTTATATACATATTAACTTTTAACTTAATTCCAATTCCATTAAAATCCTTTAATTTCCTACTTTTTGCATGAATTTCAGATTAAATTTTTTTTAAAAATAGGAAAAAAAAAGGAATTTAAAGGATTATATAGATTTTCCTATCAATTCCTAAAGAATCCGATATGTCTGGAAATTTCCTTAAAAATCCTGAACATTTCTCAAAAATCAAATTTACTGGGATTATGCATTGTTATTTTCTAAATTATTTGATTTTATTTAGACTCTGAAGATATGTTTAATACTCAATTCAAAAGACTTAAAGAATTAATCGATTCTCCTGATAATTCAGCAAGCATTTCATCGATCAATGATTTTATAACAAATGACGTTAAAAATACAAAATCTTCAATTTCAATAGAAAAAATCGATAAACTAGATCAGGTATGATTAAACAAATTTTAGGTTTTTGATATGTTTTTCTTATATTTTTTAAACAGGTAAAATCAAAAATCGAAAATTTGTCTGCCGAACTAAAGGAAACTAAAGAGATGGTAAAAGAGCTACTGGATTTAATTAAAAATAAAACATTGTTTGAAACAAAATCGAACACAAAGAAAAAAGTTGTAAGTTGATTTAAAATAGAAAAATTAAATCTTTTATAAAAGTTTATTTTTAATTTAGATTCTATGGAAATAAAAATCTTCTTGCATTTAATGCATCATCTACAACGAAATATGTTACTGGATTAATGGAGATGCTTCATAGTAAAGAAGAGTTATCAAAAGGTTATATAATAGAAGGGAGCTCTAGATCAAAAAGAGATCCACTTGATTTAGAACGATTAGAGCTTTTAAAAAGTAAATTATTTTTTTAAATTTTATTTATGGTTAAATTATTAAAATTTTAAATCAGTTATTTAGAGGCATTTTTTATAAAGTACAATATACCAGAAGACCAAGAGGATGAAACATACAAATTTATCAAATCAAAAGCTAATCGGAAATGTTTAGATAGCTAAAAACTTATTTTTATAAACTTTTTGTTTTTTTTTTTTAAAATATTTTTTTATAATTATGATTGATTAAATAATGTATTTTTAAAATAAAATTAATTTTTTTTATTATTTTAAAATATTATTATTAAGCATAAAAAATATATTATACGTAAAATAAAGGTAAAATAAATAAAAATTAATAATCCTAATAAAATCTCATAAAAGAAATTTATTCTTTTCTTATCTGTTCTCCTTTGATCTCAAACTAACTTATTAGATAATTAAATGATACCTCATGAGTTTAAATGAGAACTACGTTAACAGAGAATCTCAAGTTGATCTCATATTGATCACATATAGAATCACTTTTGATCTCGTATGAGATCAAATTGAGATTTCTACAAGGGTTCTTAAAACATGGCTCGCATATAATGTGGCCACATACTGACACATTTAAACCTATAGAACCTTTTTTAAGTTTTATATAAACAAATATTTTAAATATTCTTTAATTTTACTACTAATAAATAATTTAAATTTTTTACCTTTTGTATTACTTCTAAACAAACAGGGCATACAATCTCAAAATTGTTATTGTTTTCATTTTTTTTTCCCACCTTTTTCTCTTCTGTTTTGAATTTATTTTCATTATTATAGTCCATAAATCTCAGCTCTTCAACAGACACATTTTCATATTCGAGCATACAACAAATATCGATTATATTTGTTTCAATATATTTTAAGTTATTTACTTTTTTATTCTTGACAGGAGTATTTTTCTCTTCAATATCAACTCTTTGTGTCAATTTGTTTTTTATATTTTTAGTAACATCTTTGATATTAGATTTGATTTGGATTTTTCAGGTTGATCTCTTTGACAAGTAATTAAAAACGGAAATAATGGTGGCTTAAAAACTGGATATTTTTTATTTAATATATAATCTTCATATCTCAAATCTTCAAATGATTTATTTGATGTCGAACTGTAAATAACTTGTACCAATTGCCCTCGTCTGTTATCATCTTTTTCTTCAAATTTCAAAAAAGGACATATAAATTTATTTGGAAAATTTTTGCTTAGATTTTTTATTAAATTTTATAAATGCAATATTTATAATTTTTATAATTTCTATAGAATTTAATATAATTTTTCAATTTAATGCAAAACTAAACTTTTTAATCAAAGATTTTTGAAATTTCAGCAGAACCGGATTTTAATTAAAATAAAATTTTAATTTAATACTTCTTTTATTGATATCTGTTTTATATGATAAAAATTTTAAATCTTTATAAGTAACTTTATTTTCATTTTTATCTTTTTGACATCTCCCCATCAAAAAAAATAAAATAAATTTTATTAAATAAAATAAGATAAAAAAATAATATAATACTAAAAATATAGATTAAAATAAAGTTTTTTCGAATTTAAAAATCAATGTAATGTACCAATTCGTCTTCGATTTTTTGGCTGGTATTATTTTCATCTTCAGAATCAGCCACGTCAAAGAATTCGTATAAAGATTTTATCCACTCATTCAGTTGTTTTTTTGTTTCTTCAGACGATTTTCCTATCTTCTTAGACTTATTTTCTCCGAAGGAAATTCGGGTCTAGTCTGTTATATTAACAATTGAAAATCAATCATGTTATCAAATTTTTATTGAAGGATAGGTTAACAATTCGATAACATATTGGTTATCAAATTTTTAAGTATCAAAAATGATAACATAATATTTTGAATGATAACGAAAACTAAATTCTGATAACATAAAATATATAATGAAAACCAAATAATATTTTTTAAAGAATTAGTCTTAAATTAATTCAAAAAATTTTTTTTGAAGTTTTGAAATGATTTTGAAAAAACCAAATATAATTAAATTGAAAAAATATTAAATATTGTATTCAAACACAAAAGTGGAAAGTGTATGAAAGAAATGTGATATTAAGAAAAATTATGATATAATATAAGAATAAATTAGTTAAAAAGTATTTTAAGAATTTAAATTTATGAAAATTTAAATAGTTTTGTGTTCTATGATATTTTAAGTTTAGTAATTTTATTTTAAGTGTGAATTTTTATTTTTTTTTTAAATTAGGCTGGAGTTTATCGAATCACCTGAGTACAAATTGTATTCAAGGTTATTAGATTATGGTTTAGTTCATACTCCAAAAAAATGTACTAATCAGAAATTTAAAAGGTTTGATCAAATAATGTCACCATATTTACAAAAAAGAAATAAAGAATCAAGAAATTTATTTCTTTACTGGAGATGTCCTTCTTTTAGCAAATTCAAAACAGTATACAATGGATCTCATATACAACCAACTGCTGGAGCTCATATACAAAAATTAGCAAGCTTATAAGCCACCAGCATAAAATAGTTAATCACACATAAAATTTTATTGGCCCAGAGTCAGGTAAAAATAATATTTAAATTTCTTTTATTTATATTAATATAAGTATATAATTGTAAATATAAACAATTAGGAGCATGCACTAATAAGATAGAAAGTTTATGGCATGTTAACCGCTTAAATAAATAAATAATAATTAATTTAAAAGATTTGTAATTAATTTAGAAACGCAATTTAGTAATGTTTATTAAAGGATTAATAACAATAAAAATATTCTAGAAAATATATTTTTCTAAATGGCCCTTAAGTTCTTAGATATTATATCAATATTACTTTTATTACGATTAAGTAAAAAATCACGTTTATAAAACACATCTCGATGTTAGTATAAACAATTGTTTGAAGATTATAGATAGACAGAATTTGGATTTGGATTTATAATTTATAAAAAGTTAAATTATTTTAAAAAATATTTTAAAAGCATATATCTGTTTAAATATTTTATTTCCTGAGTTATAAGCTCTTAACAGGCATAGTTGTCAGTCAAAATTCAAGGAGATGAATGGTTTTAATCGCTCAATGATAATTTTCATTGATGAACAAGTATGGCGGTATAATAATAATTGTATAACCGACCGTAAGCTTGCATATGAACAAATTTTACTTCAAATGTCAAAGAATTTTAGTCCTCCCATTAAAATCAGTGATTTTGAAAAACAGTTTCAAATGTGTTCCAAATGATTATGAATATTATGACATAGATTCCCAATCCGAATTTGAAACAAATTCAGAAAAGGCATCTAAAGAGCTAGATGATTTAGAGAATGAAGATTTAAAAAAAAATCTAGATGGTAGTAGAACATAAATCAAACAATGATGAGTATGCAGTTTTAGGCAAATCATCAAGTGGTTCAGGTACAATTAATCAAAATATTCGTTTATATAAAAGTGTTTCTGATGCTGATGAGATTATAAACGAAGAAGAAAAAGGCATTAAGGAATAAAAATATCCAAAGTTTTTCCCTATTTGTGGTGCTATAATGGAAGGCGAACGTGGAGTTAACATGCATGGATTGCGGAGTCATAAAAAAAAATAAACATAATAGCAAATATGTTGAAATTTTATTTTTAATTAGTTAATTTATAATTGACTTTACAAATATATGTATAAATTTTTTTTTATACTAAGTAATAAATATTAATAACATATTTTTATTGATAACATATATATAATTTCGATAACATATTATACGCTTTGATAACTTAAAAATTTGATAACCAATATGTTATCGAATTGTTAACCTATCCTTCAATAAAAATTTGAAAACATGATTGGTTATCAATTGTTAACATAACAGACTAGACCCGGAAACTTTGTCATTTGGTTTAACTTTTTCTATGGTGATGGATGATTTTGTTAGTTTTGGTTCTGGTTCTGTAACTGGTTCAGGATCTCTTTTTGGTATCATATGTTTTAATTTTTCCGATATTTCCGGAAAAATTAAGATAGGAGGATTAAAATAATTGAAATGGTACATCAAATCGTATCCTCTTGTAAGAAACCTAGCATTTCCATAAGTTTCTTTTACTTTTTGCTAACGATTTGTTCTCTCGAGCTTTTTTAATTTTGTCATTTGAAGATGTTGTTGGCAGTGGAAATAACAAGCGTTGTATTTTGGCATTTTTTTTTTCGTTATAAAATTAATTATTTTGGCAGTGTTAAGTCTAGTATCAAATATCATAATATCAAAATATCAAAATTTTTTTAAATTTATACATGCATTAAAAAAAATTTTGATATTTTGATACTAAACTTAACACTGCCATTATTTGATTTTTTATTTCAATAGTTTTAATTATTAACATTATTCATATTTAAGATTTTCTTATTTTTTCAAGGTCAAAGTCAACATCAATGTTATCACGATTCAAAATTTTGAATGGTTCACTCCATACATTGTTTCCAAGTTTTTTCTTAAGACCAATTTTTGTCTGAAAATTTTAGACTCTAACCTCATCACCCACCTTTAACCATCTTAGCTTCTGACCATCTTGTTTTAAATTTTGTATAAATTGGCAAGGTTGATAACAATTGTTGAGACCATTCTAATATATCGACAGCAACCATATCAAAAGGTTTCAGTAATTGGATTTAATTTAGTTCTGTTAGCTGGAGAGTTTTTATTTTTTGCACATGTTTCACAAGATTCAACATAATTCATTCTGTCATTATAAGAATTTGGCCAATAAAATTGATTGTTTTGTTAATCCAAGTCTTCGTTTGTCCTAAATGAGCACCAGCTAAGTTATCTTGACATGTCTCTAAAATATTTATTTTTAACTCCTTTGGTATCACTAACTGTTTATAGATAAGCCATTTATAAAGACGCATGAAATAAATCAAAAAAGTATCTAATATTTTATTAGCCGTTAATAACGAGGGAATGATTAATCAAAAGATTAATAAAGAGTTATTAATTGAATAATAAAAGATGATTAAATAAGAATCACGTTTTTAAGACGCATCTCGATGATAGTATAAAAAGATTTTTAAACTTTATATTTAATAGGATATTATTTGTAAAATTAATATTGTACAATAAAATTTCTAAAACAAAACTAAAGTCTTTAACCTCTGAGGCTGGAACAAGTCTGGAAAAGCTAAAACAGGTGTTGTTGTTAGATATTTTGATAATGCTTCAAAAGCCGACCGACGTTTATTATCCCTTTTTTTCTAGCTAATTGTTGGCTTGTTCAGCCAAATCAGCAAATTTTTGATAAATTGTTTATAATCACTTGCCAAACCTAAAAATTTTTTAACTTGTTAGCATATTGGCAGTAATCATTAACAAGAATTTCTAATTTCTTTGTTTGGATATCTTTCAATTTTATATTTCAAAAATAATCAAGGAAATTGGTTTTCAAGCTTTCTCATTTATATTGTATATTGGTGCAATAATAATTTCCGAATTTTAAACATAATAAAAAACTTTTGAAACCAATATTATTATTAGCAATCGTGTCTTTGATTTTGAAATATGAAACTTTACATAAAATTGTAATTTGATTTATTCTTTTCTTAATAGATGAATTATTTTCTAATAAAATATTTATCAGGTTATCGGTGTTAGATATTAAACCATCTACCACTATATTTTTATTAATCTTTTCAACAAGAATAAAATCATCATTTAAACTGGTATACGTTGTGTATAATTTTCTACTAAAAGGTTCAATTATTATACTAATTTTATTGAGTATTTCATGATTTATAATTTTATTCGTATTATTTTTTATCATATCTTTGTCATTATTTTAAGTTTTTCTTCCCCAAAATCAACAGATATTTTATTTGGTATCAAAATATCCACGCCAATTATTACATTTTGCGATAAAATTTTGGAAATTACTTATGTAATTTTATACAAAGAACTTAAGTCGCTTTGCATTGATATTTCGCTACTTAATAAAAAATGAAGGGACGGTCCAGTATGAATAAAAAACGGCTCATTTTATAGCTAAAAAATTTTGCCTTGTATTTAAATGATCAGTATTTTAAATATTTTGATCAGTAAAATTTACCAGTATAATATATAAATGATCAGTATTTAATTAAAAATGAAAGTTAATAATTTAAATGATCAGTATTTTTTGATCAATATCCGACTGATCAGTAATTAATATTGTTAATCAGTATTTAATTGACATGATAGGTATTATAATTAATTTATCTTTAATACATATGTACCGATTAGTAATTTAATGAAAATGGTAAATAAAGAACCGCAAATATTCCTAAAAAAAAAGAAAACTGTTTGAATTTATAATGTCAAAAATACAATGTATAAATCATTGAAACATCACAAGCATAGAAACATACTATTCAATTTTGCAAATGAAAATGGCATCAAGTATTCCAGAATATGTCTATGATAATGAAGTTGAGATGGAAAATGAAGCAAATGGTCAAATTCAACGAAGAGCAAAATGAAGCCGCAAGTGGATTATGGAGGAAAAGTATCAAAACAAAGAATAAACATTGACGAAAATAAACGAAGAAAGAACGTGGAGCTACCATTATGCAAATAATACTCAAGATGAAATAAGATTTATTAAAGATATAATAAAGCTAAATTTAGAGGTGTTGGAGTTTATTTGTTGTTTGACAGCCGCAGTGACCATGTTATTGTTTTCAGAATTTACAAGCATCTAACAGGTTATCTGATAAAATAAAAACTGAAATTAAAAAATATTTTGAACAAAGAATGAAGCCAAAAGCAATTTTGAAAAAATTGAGACAAAACGGTGTTCCAATTCAGAAAAAAACACAAATTTCAAATTAATAGTTAATATAAATTAACTCAATTGCGGCAAAAACAATTTGGTTCAACAAGAATAAGTCTAGGCGAACTCGAGGACTGGTGCAACAGCCACAACGTCTCAACTGATGAAGACAAGGTTTTGTAGTAAACTATAGTAAATTATGGAGACGAAGAAGATGAAAAGCAATTTGGAGTTTTTATTTCAACTAAACGCTAAAAAAGCCAGCAAAATTCATGCCGATGGAACATACAAATTGATTTGGGAAGGCATGCCAGTTTTGATATGTGGCTGAACAGATTTGGACCGTCATTTCCACCCATATGGAGTCAGCGTTTGCCGAAACGAAAAAATCGAAGACTTCACATTTATCTTCAAGGCTTTGGCAAAAGGTATCGAGCAATTGCAAGAAACAATTCAAGTACATGCATTGGTATCCGATGCTTCTGATGCAATTCGAAATGCAGTCAAAGAAGTGTTTGGTGGAAATGTGCTGCTGATTATGTGCTGGGCCCATATGCGTCGTAATGTTGCAAAACATCTTTATCTAGCTGATGAAGAATATCGTACGGACTTAATGGATGATCTCGACACTCTTCAATTATCAAGCAGTAATGAAGTGTATGAAAAAGCACTGGATTTGTTTGTAAAGAAGTGGCTTAGCAAGAAGCAGAAAGGTTTTATCGATTACTTGAAGCAATCGTGGCTAACTACTCATCAAAACTGGCATGAAGGAGCTGCACACAACACACCATCAACCAACAATGCATTAGAGGCACATAATCTTGTTATTAAAAAGAAGAAACACTCAGAGAACGAATGCCATTAGCACGATTTTCGCAACAATGTCTCATGACAGTGACAAAATGGTCAAATGAATACGCAAACAATGACAAACAATTCATTCAATCGCCAACAATTGAACTAAAAAAATGGACTGAAGGCTATCATTGGGGAAAAGGTAATAAAACAGTTACCTCTAGTTTGTTTGAAACTTCAACTGAATACTTCATACCAGCTGGTGAAGAACCAAAGGCAAGTGAAGAAGAAATCAGAAACGTGAAAGAAATGCGCTGGAACACTTTTTGTCAATTCAAAAAGAGAGCTTTCGCTGTTTGGATCGTGAATCTACCAAATGGAGATGATATGACCGTCGATTGAAAAAAAGGTAAATGCACCTGTCCAACCTTTTCAAGCATTACATGTGCTTACATTTAGTCGGTCTTGCAATTAGATTAAAATATGTCAAACCACCTCCAGCAGCAAAAGATGTACCGTTCTCTACACCATTTTCTTCTTTTGGCCATATAGAGCACGGTTAGCATTGGTTTTTTCAAAGCTTTATACGCGCCAATTCCTTTTTTTTTTTAAACTCTTCTAACTATTTCTCTACTTATCTTAACTTCATAATTTCTATTGAATTCATCAGCCAAACTTTGAAAGCTTTTGAAAGGGTATTTTCTTACCATTCTAAAAATGATGTTTTCATCACGGCTCGATAGTTTGGGTGGCCTACCTGTCTTTGGTAAATCTTTTACATTTTTGGTAAGATCAAATTTTTTAATTGTTTTTCTTACACACTTTTCGGACACACCCAAAGTTTTGGCAATATTAACATTAGTCTTTCCTGCTTTTTTTAGACCAATTATTTGCCATTTAATACTACTTGGTACAGATTTGCGGCCCATTTTCCAAAAAAGTTGTTTTTTAGGTTATTTTTCAATTTTTTTTTTTTTTTTAATTTTTTTGAGTTGGGAAAAATTTTAGTAATTAAGAGTATTAAGCTTAATAAGTATTCAAAAAATTGGCTCAATCGGATGTTTGGTTCAAAAGTTAAATCAAAAAAAATTAAGTCGCAATAATTCTTAAGAAATTTTTAATTTAATTAAATTTAATTACCTATTTTTTAACGTAATAAGTATAATTGAATTAAAAAGAAACTAATCAAAGTTATATATTTTTAGATAGATAATAAAAATTACTATCATTTAAAAAAAAAATCAATTAAAAATCTTTTTTCTTTAAATTTTTATAGTTCCTGAAATAAAAAAAAACTAAAAAAAAAATTTAATCGGCTAAACTTTTGTGCAACACTGTATTAATGTAAAATAATTAGAAAAAATTTTATAAAATGTTTCTATCTTAATTTATTTAAAATGGCATTTAACGACATTTTATTTGATATTTTGAATCAAAGTTGTAATCATCTAGCCTTTGCATTAATTCTTTTTTGGCTGGTTTATTCAATGAAATCGGAATTTTTTTTTTTTTTAAATTAATAATTGTATTTTTTTTTTAATGACAAAAATAATTTTTTTATATTTTGATTTCATAAAAAATAAAATGTACTTATTATTTAATTAAGTAAAAAAGAAATAATTTTTTAAATTAAAAGTTTTTTATTCAAAATTATTAATTTGATTAATTTAAATCTTTTTTTGTAAATAAATCTTTGAGTAGCAAACCAAGATATAGAATTTGTTTTTTTGTTAAACCAGTAGTACTCTCAAATATTTGAACTTATTGTTTCTTTGGTTTTTTTTTGATAATTAAAAAAATCTTTAATTAATAATTTATTTTTTTTAGTGTTTACTTTTGCTGATTAAAAAAAATAAATATTTTTTTTTTAAAAAAATTAATTTTTTTTAAAAGAATGATTTTAAGTACTTGAATATTTATTGTAAAATAATATTTGAAAAATCAAATTTCTTGTTAAGTTATTTATGTTTAAAATTGCATTTTTTTTCTTTACCAAATTGGGAACTTTAAATATTTTAAAAGACTAATTTTTTTAAGTTTGCCATTAGAAAAATTTTTTAGCTATAAAATGAGCCGTTTTTTTATTCATATTGAACCGTCCCTTCATTTTTTATTAAGGGCCGAAATATCAATGCAAATGGACTCAAGTTCTTTTTAAAACAATTTTGTAAACCACATGATGATTCGTAAAATTTAAATTCAAATTTATTTTTGTATTTAAAAAATTTAAAAATTCAAACTTTTATTATTTAAATTAAAAACCAAATTAAACAACTTTGATAATAAATAAACAAATAACAATGGAGCAAGAACATGGCATAATGGTCTATGGCATTCCAAACAAAGATGCTGGACAAATACTTCGAGAAGAATTGGAGAACTTCGAAAACATTTTTGGCCCAATCCACTTCATAAAAATGGGACCAAATCGTGGTATCCACAGAACCAATTAAGCGTTGACAAGTTGTGGAGCATTTCAATAGACGGTGCAACTCTGGCACGAGAATATGGTTAGAAATCAACTCTCGCCCAACTTTACAACATCATCTGATAGAGGACATACCAACTAGTTCACGAGTCGCGAGACAATTAGACGAGGTCGGTCGTCTTCGTGCCCAACTGCAGGCAAACACAACAGTCACAAGCCAAAATTGAGACACTGTCTCAAGGTCTTGAGCAAGCAACAACAAATAATACAATATTGGAAGCTCGGCTAAGAGAAGCACACGACCTGATTGACCAGCTACTCAATCAACCGGTCCCAACCACATCAACTTTGTTGACAGAAAGGCCCATATGGCCGAGACCCAGGCTGGCTTCAGAAGCTCAGACAAAGCCGACCTTTGTTTCTATCAACACTCTACCAGTCCTACCAACAACTCGAATCCACAACCTAACAGGTGGCCCCTGCCCAATCTGCTACGAATATTCCAACTCGGTCGTACGAATGCAATGTGGCCACCGAGCCTGTGAAAGTTGCATGCACCGCTATGTCAGGCGTCAATTTCGATTCCTTAACCAACGCGTCTCTAATTGAAGACCATAACGAAAAAGTTTTTGACAAAGTATTTTTTTTTTATATATATTGTTTTTGTTTTGATATTATTTTTGAAACTACTAACTTCCTAATAATAAATTAGATTCTAATAAACTAAAAAGTCAGATAAGTCTAATTTATTATTTTCCCATTAAACATTGGTCTTCAGTTATTAGGGCCACAACAATGAGATCATTTTTTTCAAGTCTAGGCTAAAAGAAAGCTAACTAAATTTGATAAAATTTTGGAACTTTTATAAAATATTAATGCCAAAGTTATTTGCACAAGCTATTCGAACAAATGTTATTAGCGCCACATCTGTAGCATTTGAATCTCTCGTATTTCTGGGTATTTATAAAGAAAAGAAAAAACTCTTACCTTTAGGTTTTTGATGTTAACACGAGATCAGACTATAATAAATGAAATTATGGAAAATTTTTAAAACAAAACAAATAAAGTTTGTCTCAAAAATTTAGAATCAAATTAATATTTTAAACAAAAAATTCTTTTTTCGAAAAAAGGAGGTGAAAAATTAAGATAAAAGAATGATATTTTTTATGATTTTATTTTTAAACATTATTAAATATCTGTTAAATCAAAAAGCCGGTAAAAAAATGAATCAAATAAGAAAAAAAATTATGATGAAAAAAGACAAAAAAAATTTAAAAAAAAAATAATGTCTCATAAATTTAGACTCAAGTAATTTTTAGAATTTAAAATAACCGCCTTTAGCTTTGAAACATGCCGCAACACGTTTTGGCATAGATTCGATCAAGTTTTTCACAATTTCGCATGGAATGTCCAACCATTCCTTCATCAAAACCTGTTTTAAATGATCTATCGATGATAACTTGTAACTTGTCAATTTACGGTCAATATAAGACCATAAATTCTCGATCGGATTAAGGTCTGGAGATCGAGGACACCAAGGAAGAACGGTAATGTTCTGCTCTTCAAACCAGGCATTCACTGGCTTTGCTGTATGAGCTGTTGCACCATCTTGTTGAAAGATACATTGCTGTCCATCATTAAAAAAACGACTAGCTGTAGGTAGTAGGTGATTTTCTAAGGTTTTCTTGTAAACGTATTGATTGATACGACCAGTATAAATGGAGCAAAACCCTGTACCATCATGAGATATAAAGTGCGTGACAAAAGTCTTTAAACAGTTGAATTTGCTAAATAAAAAATAGATTTTGAATTTGCTTTAAAAAATAGATTTTGTATTAATAATTGCTTATTTTATGTAATTTAATTTCTTGATCCTAAATACAAAAAAAAATTGAAAAAAAAACTTATTTTTCTTAAATTTTCTGATAATTTTAGTTATGATAAATGACAAAAGTCTTTGAACAATAAAAATCTTTTGCAATTTTTTAGACTTAGGTGCTTAAATCCATAATTTTTTTTGCTATTTGTTGTTTTAGACTTAGAACCGATATTTATATTTTAAAATGACCCGTACCGAGCTTTCTGAGACTACTCGAGCCCAAATAATTGCTCTAAGAAACGAAAACTTAAGTATTAGGGCTATTGCTAATAGTATAAATATCAAAAATGGTGCCCTCAACTATACGATTCAAAGATATAACAATCATCAAACATTTTCTTCTTTGAAAAGGTCTGGAAGACCACGAAAAATCAATCAACGAGGCCTTAGAGCACTACAAAAAGTTATTAAAAATAATACCAGAGCCAGTGCGAGACAGTTTTTTTCTGATGAGTCTAATTTTTTTGTGCTCAAAAGAAAAAATATTATTAAAATCTGGCGAACCGATGCTGAGCGGATGAGTTCTGATTGTCTTCTGCAAAGTCGTACTGGCGATGGTGGTAAAATTTGCTTTTGGGGTTGCATAACATCGTTTGGCACTGGAAGCAAACAACTTTTTAATGGTTTTATGAACTCCTCCAACAAAGAAGTCTTGTTTTCCGAGTTATGACCATGTAAAGACTTATATCCTCAACAAACAAGCTGGATATTCCAACATGATAATGTTCCATGGCACAAAACTGCTGAAGTTTCAGCTTGCCTTAGTGAATTGGAAGTAGAAACACTTGAATGGCCGTCGGTTTCGCCAGATCTTAACCCGATTGAGAGCATTTTAGACAGGCGGCTTGGAAATTATGGTATTGGAACAGTTTTAGATATTGAGGCTCGATTAAATGATGAGTGGTGCAAAATCGAACCCGATCTGTGTCGTAAATTGGTCGAATCGATGCCAAAGCGAATTGAGGCTTGTATAAAAGCAAAAGGTGGCCAATTTAAAGTAAAAAAAAGTCAAATTTAGTAAAATTATCATTTTGTTCAAAGTCTTTTGTCATTTAAGAAAAATAAAATCTTGCTTAAACATGAAAAATTTATTTTTTTTTCAAATTTTTTTGCTGAATTCAAATTCAGCATACAAAATTACATAAAATATTTGTTTTAACTATTTTCCCATATATTTTTAAAAAAATATTTAAAAAAAAAAAGGTGTTCAAAGACTTTTGTCACGCACTTTACATCCCCATATCACTACTGACTCTCCTCCGTTTTGAACTTTTGGTAAACAATAATTTGAATGAAATTTTTCATTAGAATGTCGTTTCACATAAATTTTTGATTTCCTATTTAAAACCTCAAAATTGGATTCGACACTAAAGATAACTTTAGCCCAATCATTTACTGTCCAAGAAAGTCTTTCTTTACACCATTTGTATCGTTTGATTCTATCCTTAACTGTCAAAAGTGTTTTTTTAATGGCCACAAATGAACTCTTCTAATGGTATCTTTGCTTATCTTAACATTCTCAAATCTGGAATTAAAATCAGCTGCCAATTGACGATAACTGGTGAAAGGTATTTTCTAACTAATCTAAAAATGTGTGACTCATCACGAGGGGTCAGCTTTGGGGCCTCCAGTACTTTTTAAATCAAATGGGTTGAGCTGGGATTTGTAATTTCTACTTGTTGTAGCAACACATTTTTGAGAAACACCTACTAATTTGGCAATTTCTCTTTAGCTTTTAGTATTTTCTTTTAAAAAACCAATTATTTGCCATTTTTGTTCAAAGATACTTTTTTTTTACCCATTTTTTTATAAAACACCAAAAGAAGTTCCAGTTGGATTTTAACGAAAAAATTCTTGTCATTTTATTTTATTTAAAGAAAAACGGAAGTAGATTTAAAAAAAAGTCAACAATTTGAATTTTGGTGAAAAAAAAAAGATCAAGCTGAATTTTTTAGCTTTGAGTCTAAATTTATGCGACAATTAGTTTTTAAATTTTTTTTGGCTTATTATATATTATTAATTTTTTAAAAGGTGTGAAAGACTTAAACATAAGTGTTATAGGTCATTTAATAGTAGAAAAAAACTGCTATAATTAAATAAATTTTTGTATGAAAATTTTTTTTTTATTTTTTTAATTTGATTCTAAATTTTTGAGACAAACTGTATGAAACAAAGGATATGGGGCAATTTGGTTCGAATTTTTTTTTTTTCAATTTCAATTTTTGTTTCTTATTTTCAAATAGAACTCGATACTAGTGTTGGTCTCCGGTTCACTGTTTAGTCAACCGGAAAAATTTTAAATTTCCGGAAAAAAAAAACGGTAACGGATGATATTACGGTAGAGCGGATCGGTGGCGGTTGTTCAACCGGTATTCCGGAACGGTTACGGGAAACTCAACCAGTAAACGGAAACGGGAACGGTTGATATTCCGGTTTATTTCGGGTAAACGGTGACCCAACCGGTTGATTCTTTCGGACCGGGTAATTTTTCGGTTTGCTTTGGGCGGAACGGATTTTTCTAGAAATAAAATTTCGGAAAACCGGTAATAATCCGGTTGAGTTGAATAAAAAAAAAAAAATATTTTCAAAACTATTTGGTATATTTTATCTTCTTTTATTTAAAATTAGTACCCAATTTTGAAACATAATAAAAAAATCTGCGTTGATTTCAATTTTTTTTTTTAAATTTATTTTTTGATTTTATTTTATAATATATTTATATTTGAAATTAACTTTTATCCATAAATAGTCTAAAAATAATTTTTAAAAAAAAATAATTCTTGTATTTTTATTTTTAAAAACCGAAAAAAAAATTTGATTGCTCTGATTAGAACAAAACTCTTTATAATTTATAATTAAAGCTGACTTTGTTTTTCTACCACTTTGTCATTATAATAACCAACACCACACAAAAGGTTTTTAAGTCTAAACATTAACTAAAAACAATATTATATTTATCAAAAATGTTTTGTACCCATATTTGTTTGTCTTTAAGATCGGCAAAAACAAGACTGTTTTCGATCAAATGATCTGATGTATTTAATTACTTGATTTTTATATTAAATGTGTTTAAAAGATTTTTGAAAGGAATTTTTTTTAATATTTAAAAAATATTTATCATTTAATTTTTAATATCAATAAAATTAAATTAATTTTCATGAATTGATTAATTAGAAAAATAAAATTAAAAGTTATTTCTAAAATTCCAATCAATCCGTATCAATAATAAATAGAATCGACACTCCTTTCGAATTAAAAGGCCATAGTCGTGCTGAAATCTAAAATATATAGAAGATTGTATAATTTATACCCTTATTCTTTCCTTGCTAAAAAGTATTTTATCGAAGCCTTTAATTTAAAATTTTTTAAAAACAATTCCAATTTTGAGATTAATTACAAAAACATGCTTTGATCTAAAATTTTTTTTTTGATATTTTTTTGAGTTAGTTTCATATAATGATTGAATTTTAAATATACTCTTACATGCAAATTTAAGAAAAATATTTATTTAAAATAAAACATAACTAGTTTTATTAAAAAAAATTTTATAAACAGAATATGTAAAAAAATAAAATTTAATCATTGCTTTCAAAAGCTTATTATTAAAATTTGTAATAACTAATAAATTTTTTAAATTCGAATCATTTTGGATTTTAATATTTAGAAATTTAATTATTCTAGTATAAAAATGGTAAACCAGACTACTGCTTTAGAAAAAATAAGTCGTTTTATTGTTACAGAAAACTTAAGACCTATGAGAAAATGGTCTGAGCGTTTTCGAATATCTGCTCAAAATAGACCTAATTGGTATATAAAACGTTTACTAAAACAAATACGTATACTTCTAAATTTGATCTCTGGCAACGATTTAGTATCCTTAGTAAATGGTAACTTGAATTTTGAATAATTTAAATTTTGAAAATTGATTATTTTTGATAAAGATATATTAACAAAAAAAGAAAAGGAAAACATTGGTTTAAATAAGTACCAAAATGCTTTAAAAAACTTTATTATTTACCTCATTGAACCTCATTATTTAAAAACTGAATTAAAAAAAAGACATGAAATAATTAGACCGATTAAAGAGTCTCAATTAAAATACACCGAACTGAGAAAATTAGATTTTAATGTGTCCAGGCACTTATGGAAAAACTGTACAAATACACTTGAGCGAAATTTAGGTACATTAAAATAATTATTTAATTTTCTTCATTAATAAAATTAAAAAAAATTAAAGGAGGAGGTATTAGAATACCAAATGATCTACAGAATTCGATTGTTTGTTATTTAAAAGAAAAATCAAATATAGCATCAAAAAGATTGTGTATAAATAAAAATCCAATTGATCCCAATTTTAAAACTATTCAACCTGTTCGATATCTTGAAAACAATTTGTCGGAATTATATAAATCTTTCCCATTTTCTTCCGAATTGTCTAAATCAACATTTTATAAATATGCCAAAGCAAGTGGCGAATTTAAAGCTGCTTTTAGAATTACAGACATTTGTGATTATTGCGAGCATGGAAAAGAATTAAAAAAAGAGATCGATTTTTTGTCTAAAAGTTTAAAATTCGTTTTGAACGAGAGCTTTGAATTAAAAAATTTTTTAAAAGAAATACAAAATAAAAAAGAAGAAATGATTCAAGCTTATCCAAATATTAACTATTTAAGTGAAAATGATCCAATAAAAATAAATTTTTCTACAATTAATGCACTTATTAAAAATTTAAATGATTATCAGATAATTCTTTTTCATAAAAATATTGCTTCTTGTCAAAGAGAAACATATAATAAGCATAGATCAGATCTGAATTTTTTGAAGAATAAAATTTTGATTGAGGTTGATTATAAGCAAAGAATTATTATTGGAATGAGCCCTAGACAAATTAGTTCAGAGTATTATTCTCAAATTAGCCGAAGCTTTTTAGGTAATTTTTTAAGCTATTTATTTTTAATCAAATATACAAAAGGCTCTAAAAATTTTAATAAAAATCGTAGAAAAATTATTATTTTTATTTAGGCTATTTAAAAAAAAATTAGACAAAACCTTACTCTAAATATTTTATCAACAGGATTTGGAATTTATTATGTGGATAGGTCTAACAAAATACAACTAATCAATTTTGATGTTATTTCATCAGATCTAACTGAGAATGCTAGAACTGTTGTTAGAGGTTTCAGGTTTTTGAGACAGCAAGATTTTTTTGTTGAAATTGAAGAATCTGAATATGTTATCTGGATGGATTGCGGTAAGCATTTCCGTAATTCGGTAGTGGTTGGTTATTTGCTTCGTGAGTTTGGAGAAGAGCAAATTAATGGTTAAAAAAAAATTTTCTAAATAAAAATTTATTTTAATACAGTTTTATTATTTTATTTAGTTAACTTAAACTATTTTTGTGAAAAACATGGGAAAAATTCTAGAGATGCTCACTTCTCATGTGTTTCAAGATTTATAAACGCTGCATCTCTCATTAAAAAATTGTGTTCTTCGAATGATATTGCCGATGCTATAAATAATGGACAAACCCAAGCAAATGAGAATTGTATGTAAAATTAGAATTTTGATTGTTAATGATGATAATCACTTTTTTACTTCAAATACAAGGCTGGAGTGGATAGATAATATACATGAAAGTTACAAGCAAAATTGTTATGCAAGTGATAATTGTATACTTGTAAAAAATTTAGAAGAACCCAAGTTAAACTTAAACCCAAGCAAAAATTTGATCATTTTAATTAGAAATTATATAAGCTTAACAGATAGTTATAGAAGAAGACACTTTATTATAAATTATAAATATAAAATTCTAAAAAGCAAAATACAAAAAAAAAATTTAAAAATAAAAAAATTGAAAAGAGAAAAACAAAAAATTATTAGACCATTGAAAAAAATTAATAAATTCAATATAAAAAGTTTTTTAGAGATTTTGTTTCAATTTATTATATTTTTTTTATTATTTTATTTTTATATAAATTAAAATTAAATTCTTCTAGTTTAATAAAAAACTTTTTCTTTTATATTTAATTAATTTAAATTGTTGCTTTGAAAGACTTTCTGCTTTCGATCTCTTTTTGTAATTTTTTTTTGTACGACGTTCAAAATGAATATCATCTTTGAAAATAGAATTTAATAAAAAATTTAGTAGTGAAAAGAAAAGTTAATAGAATTGTTTTTAATCTAAAATTTGTTGAACTAAAAAGGGTTTAGGGTTATAATCACAGAGCTGTATTAGGTCATACAACCTGTCAAATAAAAAAAAAACTCATTTTTTCATTAACAAAAATCATTTTTCCAAGTCCAACAGATTTCGGATAAACAGTTCATAAATGCTCTTAAATAACAACTTTCTAAAAATGTCCCGATTATTATGTTCTGAAATGTTCTGAAGCATAGATCATCAAATTTAAAAAATATTGACCCATTTTGTAAAATTAATGAGAATTTTTTTTCTATTTCGCTAAAACTGAAATATTTAATATCTCGCTTATAAATCTAAGTTACAGAAAAAAATTTAAACAATAAAATATGGTTATAAAAGAGATTTTTATATACCTTATGAGTTTTCTTTTGGTACTGAATATTTTCTTTAAAAATTAACCTATCTTTTTGAAACACATAAGAAAGAATGCAAAAATCAAGACCATCTTTTAAATTGTAAATTGCAATATCCTTTTTTCGGAATTTGTAAATCTTCTTCATTATATGAACTCCAAATTTCTGTACAGCAAATAAATTCCATATTAAAACAAAATCTTTTATGATTCTAATTATTTTACACTTATTATGATAATTTAAAATATTTTTAAAAATTCAAATTGTGTTTTTGTAATTTAATAAATTACAAAACATAAAAGTTTTTTTCTTTTTAAGCAAAATAAAGCTTAACAAAAAAATTTTAAATCAACGCAGATTTTTTATTATATTTCAAAATTGGGTACTAACTTTAAATAAAAGACGATAAAATATACCATTTATTTTTCAAAATATTTTTAAAATACATAAATTAATAAAATTAAAATTTAAATTATATTTTAATTATCCATCTGTAGAAATAAAAATTATTTTTCATAAAACATTAAGATGTCGCTTTATGCAATATAATTTTATAAATTTTTTTTATTAAATAAAATTACTTTTTATTTTTAAAAAAAATTATTATTTATAATTGTTTTCTTATTACGAACTCTGCTGGTTATTCAATTGTAACCGCACACTAAATGCTTAGTGTTGCATCGGTGGCTAGTCTATAGCACTATGACTAGTTCCCTGGAGGAAGTACGACCAGATCTACGCCTGGTTGCTGGTTTGGGGTTCCAGATAAGATATGCTCTAACGATTTCCGCCTCCGAAATTTGTGGTGCTTTATGAAGTATTATAACCCAGCTTGGCTTGATTGTGCCGAGCTTTTTTTAAATATAAAAAAATTGAAATTTAAGCTTCCTATTTAAACACTTTTGATATTAAAAATTTGTTTGATTTAAATTGATTATATTTTGAATAACTTTTATTTATAAAATATCTTATATTTTGAAATTGAAATTTTTAATAATTATAAACAAAAATTAAAATTTTTCTTAATTAAAAATAAAATTAAAGCAAATTTTTTAAATAAAAATATTTATTTAAAATACAGTGTTTAAAGTTAACTTCCAGAATCGGTAAGTTTACATCATTTTACGTAAAATTACATTATTTTAAGTAAGATTACATTAAATTACATCAAATGTATGTTGTAAGAAAATGTAATTTTACATTAACTTACGTAAATTTACGTAAAATTACGTAAACTTTAAGAAAAAATCGAAAATTGCTTACATTCAAAAAAAAAAGAATTTTTCGGAAAAAATGAAATTCAATAAAATTACTTATTTTTACATTTTATTTTTAATTTTTACATTAAAAAAATAAGAAAAAGTAAGAAAATGTAAGAAAATGTAAGAAAATTTAAAAATCCTATTTGATTTTTTTATTTTGAATAAAAAACATCCCAAATTTTTTCCGAAAAATTCTTTTTTTTTTGAATGTAAGCAATTTTCGATTTTTTCTTAAAGTTTACGTAATTTTACGTAAATTTACGTAAGTTAATGTAAAATTACATTTTCTTACAACATACATTTGATGTAATTTAATGTAATCTTACTTAAAATAATGTAATTTTACGTAAAATGATGTAAACTTACCGATTCTGGAAGTTAACTTTAAACACTGTATAATAATAAAAATTTATAGTTCTTTTATGTTTTCATACAAAAACATTATTTTTTCGACTCGTTCCGGTGAAATTTTATTTCGACGGTCCCAAACCTGATATCCTACATGCGAAAAGATTCTTTCAGATGGTACGCTTGTGCCAGGTATATTTCCATATTTTCTAAAAAACTCAAAAAGAATCGGATATTTTAATTTGTTGGTTTTCCAAAATTCTATTATTTCAAAATTCGTTTCGCTTTTTACTTCAACTTCTTTATCATAGGGTATAAATGAATCTACCAAATATCCACCTATCTCTTTTTTAGCTAATCTCCATGTAATACTATCGTTGTCTGATTCATCATCGGAAGAATCATCTAATATAGTTTTCTTATTTCCTTTTGAGCTTTTTGTTGCAGAAATTTTTTCGGAGTTTTGCGTACTCAAATTATCTTTTAATTTTGGTAAATTTATTCTGATAAAATCTTTGCTCGTATCCCAAAATTTAGCTTGTTCATCTTTAGTTGCTTTTGAAAACTTCTTATATCTCGGATTTAAAAAAGTCGACAAAATTAAATAACTGTTAGACGTAAGGTCATATTTGATATCATAAAACGTTATCAAACAATCTAAAATCTCTTTTATTCCTTTTTTGAAATCACTATCAACATCGGTGATTCGTGTTTTATTTTTTAAGGCCAAAATGGATGGGATTATCAGACTGCTTGTTCCTAATTTTTCACCCGAAATTATTAATGTTAACTCATAAAAAGTTTGCAAAACATCTAAGGCTTCTTCCAATAATTCTAATTCATCATCTTTAATAAACATATGTTTTCTTTCATCTCCTAAAACTACTTTAATAAGATCATAGTTGTCATATATTCTTTTAATCATTAAATATAGACTGTTCCACCTCGTTGCCACCTCTTGTGTGATTGCCTCGGTTTTTTTATTAGAATCGATTTGTTGTTTTGTTAATTTTTCTCTTAAAACAGTTGAATGATTCATCAAACTAGCTATCGCACAGCATTTTTTTAATGCTTTATCAAATATTTCATAAGCCGATAATTCTTTTGGTTTTGTATTTGATATATAAGTTTCTAAATCCAGATCAATTTCATTCGGTCTCTCAAAACGTTCGTATTCTAATTCTGGATCGATTAATTGATTTGATGATTTCGAAAGATCCTTAATTTTTTTGAATGTTGTTTTTATAATTAAATTTAAAATATGAGCAAAGCAAGGTATTCGCTGTGCATTCATTTCTTCAATTGTTTTGATCATTGAATTTGCATTATCAGTTGTGAAAAAACCAATCTTTGTTTCGACTTTAAAATCTTTTATAATATTTGTTAAATAATTTTTTAAATTTGTTGCACTGTGACCACCTAATACATGTCTAACAGCAAGACAAAATGAACGAAGTTTTAGATTCGTATCAAAAAAATGAGCTGTGAGGCTGACATAAGAAAAATGTTGAACTGATGTCCAACAGTCTGTGGTAAAATGAATTATTGGGCTCTGCTCCAAAGTTTTGGTAATTGAATCCTTTTTTTTTGAATAATAATAATTGCTAAAGTCAACTAATTTCTTTCGTGTTGGAATCTCAAAATTGGGATTTAAGCATTTGCAAAATTTTTTAAAAAACTCATTATCAACACATCGAAAGGGTAAAGATGAAGTAATGATAAACATCATTAATAAAAAACAAGCATCACCTGATGTTTGATTATTATTTACTTCATCTTTATTGGTGCATTCGAATTTGTGTTTATTTCGTAAATGAGAAACCATCATACCAGTTGATTCGCTAACATACGGAAATGTCTTCTTACAAGGACCATTTTCTGTGTTATGTTGACATGTCACAAAAATTTTTTTCTCTTTTGTATTCTTATTACGTCGAACTTTTACTTTGAAATGAAGCCAACATTTTGATCTTTTTTTTTTCTGAATTGGAGCCTCTTCATCGATTGATTCCCATTCATCGTCTTTGCAGCTTACATCGCTATTATTAATTAATGATGAATCGATTGGCTGAGAAGATGTAATTCCAGTTTCATCTGTAAAATCATCGGATTCGAGGATAGCAGATGCCATTTCAGATGTGGTCGGCTCAACACCTGATCTAACTCGCTTACACTGTGAGACATTTAGATTTAAAGATGGAGATCTCGGTAATTTTTCGGACATTTTGGCTTAGTAAAGAAATATTTATCTGAATAAAATTATTAACTAATTTCAAAAATATTGAATTGATGGAAATTTATAAAATTATTTTTCTTATTTATACATAAAATTTTTTAAGCCTAAGTATAATATTAAACGTTTTTATAGCAATTTCCTTGAAAACTAAAATAAAATGTGAATATTAAAATTATTAAGCCAAAATAAATACAATTAATCATTTTTATTTGGTAGGCTTAAAGAAAAAAATTAAAATCCTGCGCTAAGATTTGAACCATCGAACCTTATTTTTTAAAAAATATCCATTATTTTTTTTGCCTTAAAAAAATCTAAAAAAAATTAAATAAAATAAATTAAAAAACAATTAAACTCAAATTAAGAATTGATTTATTAAGTGTGTAAAATATTTGTAATTGAATTTATTTTTTCTTAAAAAACTTAACGTTGGCAGGATTCGAACTGATGTAGTTTGAAAAAATATTAAATTTTTCAACAACCTTACTAAGTGAGCTATGCTGATTAATTAAAAAATTATAAAAATTTTTTTATTATTTTTGGTATATAATCTTTAATTTTTTTGTATTTTATACAAAAAAATTGTATAAAATTGTATTTGTATTTTATTTTTTTTAAATTTGTATTTTTTTTTAAATTTTGATTTTTAAATTAAATTTTTTTTCTTTTTTTTATTAAAAATTTTTTATCAGTTTTTTTTAGATTTTCAATATTTAAATAAATTATTCAACAAAAAACGTTTTATTTCTTTAAGAAATTTCTTTCCCTTAGTTTTTAATCGTTTAATCCGTTTCCCCTCCTGTTTTTTAATCAGATTCATCCCTATAATCCATACTTTCTAAGTTAGCTCGTTTAATATGCCCGATCCCGTTCCCGTTTGCCGATTAAATTAACTATTATTAAACCGTTTCTAAAAAGGTTTCCGGTTAAATCACCGGTTCTGCTTTATTCATCCGGTAGATTATCTGTTCGGTTTAATTTTTCAGAAGAAATATCGGGCATTAACCGTTTACCCGTTTCCAATCCGGTAAGTTTTTGGAAGAATTTTCACCCGTTTCTCCCGGTTACCCGTCTCCCGCCAGCCAACACTATTTGATATCAAACAAAATTTCAGCTGATGATGATTTTTTTAATTTTAAAATGTTCAACATTTTCGATTAAAATTATTAAGTTTTTTACTTTTAGTTCGGTTCTAGAATCCAAAATACAAAAAAATTTTTTAAGATCTTTTTGTAAAAAAAAAATAACAAAATTTTTAAAATAGATTTTTTTATTTAAAAATCAAATTTTAGGATTTTTTAAGCTCCTTCAAATAAATCAAAATTTTTAATAAAAAATTGATGTCAAAAAACATTTTATTTAAATTTCAAAATAATATAGCTGTTTATTTTCATTCAATTAGAAAACTAGATAGTGATTAAACATTTCTTGCAGTTTCTTTTGTATTTTAAATATTTGTTTCTATATATTGAAATTCAAAAAACTCTAGAAACAATTACTAGTTTATCAATTCTAGATCAAAAATATTTGGAGTATAGCTACGGTTGATATAGAATCCAATAAATAAAATTTTTTAAACAATAAATAAAGATATTTTAAAAATTCTATAAATCTTTATTTTAAAAATTTAAAAAAAAGTAATTTAATTGGCATATATTTGCTAATTAATATTAATTAATTTACAATAAAAAATACCAAAATTATAAAAAAAAGTGGCAAATTGTATATTTGTCTCTTAATCTTTTATGCTTTTTGGTGTGCTATTTTCTAAAATAAAAAACAATCGAATTGGATTCTTGATTAGCATCATAAATGTTAGCAGTTTGTTATTAACACTATTATTCCCATGTTTGGTTCAATTTCCTGTTCTTATATTTCATAATAAATAAACAAATTCAAATCTTTTTTAAACATAATTAATTCATATTTGTTAAAAATTAAGTATTTATAAATTTATTAAAAATAATGATCTTTTTATCTTTTTTATCGTCTTGAATCCGATATTTTGCATAAAATGCTTCTGAAAGAAAGAAATTTTAAATTTTAAAATATTTATAATAAAAAAATATTAAATTTTTACCTTTAAGTTTATTAAATCTATCCAAATCAAGCGGTTTTCGTTTTGATGTTGATTGTCCTTCAATTATATACCCCTTACTGAGTTCTTCTTTAGTATATAATTTGTCCATTAAAGTTGTGACATATTTAGCCATTGTTGTTGTTGAAATGTTTATAAGATTAACACCATTGTGAATCTAAAGTTAGTAAATTTAATTATTTTATAGAATCGTTAAATAATTTTTTTAAAACAAACTATTTCGGTTGGAAAATTTGAAACACTTGAAGAGCATTGGTTATTTAATAAATTTTTAATCAAATCTTTAATTGAAGCAAGATTCTTATTTATTTCGTTAATTTCATTTTTGATTACCTGAGTATCATTCTTTAGCCCAGATATTTCATATCGTAACTTTTATTAAGTTATAATTATTAAAATAAATAAATTTTAATTTTTTTAAATTACCTTTTTTATTTCCTTATTTGAAGATCTTAAATCTTGGATTTCATTTTGGTCTATTTCACTATCATCTCTTTCCAAAGGACTGACTGAGCGTCTCTTTTGGGATACAATGTAAAACAGTTAGCTCTCTACGAATAACATTATCAGCATCTAAGTGAAATTAAAATAAAATTATTCTAAATAATCAATTTAAAGTATTTTCTATATTTTTTAGATGTATTGATTCTAATCAATTAATATTTTTTTTACAAATTTTATTTAAAATTTAAAGTATTTTTTTTTAATTTGAAAATTGATGTAAATTTTTAACCGATTTTATAAAAAAAATATATATAAATTCTTTCACAATTTTAATGAAATTAATATGAACCTTTTATTATTATTTATTAAAAAAACAGAATACTTAATAAAGAAATCAATTAACCATAAAAATTGATTTATAATTAAAAAATAAATTGATAAAAAATTGTGTCATAATATTCGATTAAGAATATGTAAAAATGAACATATATAATTTGAAAAAATTTTGATTTAGAATTATAATAAATATTTATAAAATACTAATGTAGAACAATTGATTTTACGTTAATTTAAATAAATTTAAATTTTTATGTTTT
The DNA here is from genome assembly GCA_021432725.1 of Brachionus angularis. NCBI lineage: Eukaryota > Metazoa > Rotifera > Eurotatoria > Ploima > Brachionidae > Brachionus > Brachionus angularis. Next base: position 4,854,750 of record JAJVDD010000005.1, read on the forward strand.
TAAATTAGGAAATTTAATAATCTTAAAGATAATTTTTTAAATAAAATTAACTAATTACTTGAGTTAGTTGGATTTGATAACTGTGTACGATTAGTCAATAAATGATCTATTTCTTCATCGTTGCTTGATACTTGCCTCGATTGACGTTGAATGTATTTAGTGCATTTTCTAGAGCATTTATCTTCTGTTCCTAATTTGTTAAAATTTTATATTAGATCATTTATATAAATTATATATAAATTAATAACTATACCTTCATAACAAATTTCACCAGTAAAAGTTTTTTTTGTTTCTGTAAAAAACACCTTTACTTTCTTTTTTTCAATATCAATTTTTTTACATTCCGATTTAGAAATAACAATATACGAATTATCAATTTTGAAATAAATTACAAAATAGTCTTAGAAAAATAAATTTTAAAAAATTATAAAATTTATTATCAATTTTAAATTACCTTTATCTAAGGATTCGTATTGTTTAAAGCTCATTTTTTTAATTATACTATTTATTTTATGAAAATTTTAGTCTGTTTAAATAATTAAATTTTTAAATAAAAATATACATTTAGAATGTTCTCAAAAAATGTACTTATAATCAATAAAATTTTTGATTTAATTTATTTTAATCTAATATTTTATGTCCGTATTTATTTAATTTTATTTAATTGTCTAATATTGATTATAAAAATTTTGATGATTTCAATTTTATGATGAAAAGAAAAGAAATTTCTTTTGATGAATTATCTAAAGTTAAAGATAATAATTTGATATTGCAAAGAAATCGAGCAAAAATGCAAAAATATCGTTCAAAAAAAAACGAGAATTCTTGATTTAAAAACATTCCTAAATTCTCAAGTAAATTTGGAAAATTCAAATTTAAGTTCGTCAAATACGAATCAAGATTTTAGCCAGAATCAGATTGTCGATAATTTTCAAAGTTTTGAGATGAATAAAGATAATTTTTCAAATCAAATCGATTCAATTAATGATTATCATGATCTTCGAACGCAAAGTTCGATAGGCGACTCATTTGTCAGAAATGAATCTGAAAACAATTTTAATTTAGATACATATTATTAATAATATTTTCGAAGACTTATTTGAAGATTATTTATATGAAGGTTCAAATATTACTGTTTATGATTTCTCTATGGCAGTATATTCAATAAAAATTAAACATAATATGAATTCAGGCACAATTGATGATATTTTGAAAATCTTCAGATTGATTTTACCTAAACAGAATAAAATTCCAAAAAATTCAATCAATATAGACAAGTTATTTTCAGGAGAAAAGAACGATTTCAAAGTTTATTTCTGCTGTTCAATATGCAAAAAAATTTCCAAAAAAAAAATAAATCTCGATTCTATAAATACAAAGAAAAATGTATGTGAAAGTTGTAAAAATGATCTAGATCCTTTTGTTACGTTCGATATTTACAGTCAAATTAGACTTATAATAGAAGATAAAAATAATCTAGATCAAGTTTTAAATCGAAATAAAAGTTGTCAAGATTCTACTAATTTAAATGATACAATCGATGGTTTAGTTTATCAAAAATCAATTGAAAAGAAAAAAGCTGATTATTTTGTTTCTCTTATTTTGAATACTGATGGTGCAAAAGTAACTAACTCTAAAAATTTCACTATGTGGCCATTTTTAGCAACGATTGTGGAGCTCGAACCCTCGTCAAGAGAGAAGTTTAACAACATGATAGTGTTAGGTAATTATTAAGAAAAAAGTTTCTAAACCATAAATTTTAATAAATTAAAATTTAACTAAAATTAATCGAAGGAATATGGCTTAGCAAACATAAACCAAATTATAATTTATTTGTTGAAAAAGCAATCGATGATTTGATTTCAACAAATAAACAGCAAATGTTAATAAATGGTAATATTTAATATAAAATAATTATTTTTGTATTTTTGTTAATTTATTTGGAAGGAAATAATTTTGAAATAAGAATACAATCAATTGTAATGGATTTACCCGTAAAAGCGGCTGTTCTTAATGTTAAGCAGTTTAATGGTGAATTTGGATGCATTCATTGTTACCATCCAGGACAATGGAGCGGAAATTTTCATAAAACAATTTTTCCACCTATGCAGGTAAATTTATTTATTGCAAAAGAAAAATCATTATTAAGTTTTTATCATATCTTAATAATTTTTATTAAAAGGTAGAATTAAGAAGAGATACCGAATTTAGAAAAATTGCAGAACTTGCAAAAGTTTCAAATAAAACAATATTTGGTATAAAAGGTACAAGTCCGTTGTTAAGCATTGTTGAAATTCCAAGTCAAGCACCGTTAGATTATATGCATTTAGTTCTACAAGGACATTCTAAATGGCTAATTAAACAATATTTTTTTTCAGATAAAAATAATGAATTTTTTATAGGTAATTATTGATAAACAAAAATGATAATTAACTCTTAATTGAGCATTGAAATTTTAATTCAAAGGATCAAAACTTGATGAAATCAATCATTACTTAAAACAAATCCAAGTTCCTCACAATATTGCAAGATCCTTAAAATCAATCGACAGCTCTTTAAAATTAAAATCTAATGAACTTAAGATTTTTCTGTTTTATCAATCCATACCAATTTTTTTTAACTTTTTACCTGTCAAATACTTTAATTTATTGGCTTCATATGTAATTGCTATTCGCATTTTATACGAACCAATCTCAGACATTAGCCAAATTGAACTTGCACAAAAAATATTAAATAAATATGTCGAAGACCTAGAAGACAGTTTTGGTTTTTTTGCCTATGACTATACTATTCATGCTCATCTACATCTGTCAGAACAAGTAAAACTTCACGGTCCACTTTATTGCCATTCTCAATTTGTTTTTGAAGTATTAAAAAATTTTTTTTTATTTTTTCAAATTATTTAGTTAATTTAAATTTAAATTTAAATTCAATAAAATAAAAGGGTGCTTTATTTAACCTAAGAAAAATGATACATGGAACAAAAGGCTATCTAAATCAATTGCTTGTTCAAATAAATTCAAACAAGACTTTTTACTCAAAGTTAAAAAAGGAAAATTTCGAATCTTCAGAAGTCTTTTTGTTTTGTTATAAAAATGTCAATTTATATAGATGTAACGAAATTGAACAAAATAAATTGTTACCACCTTTTGAATGTAAAGCTTTATCAAATGCAGATCAAAATATTTATAACAATTTTTTCAAAGATAACGAAGATCAATCAAATATTTCAACATCGGAACGTATTCTGATTGATAAAAAAATTTTTCATTCAAGTAGTTATAAGAAAAAACAAAATTCAAATAGTTACAAAGTTTGTTTTGAAAAAGATGGTGAAGAATGTTATGGAGAAATTCAATTTTTTTTTCAATATAATAAAAAATTTTTTTGTTTCATGAAAATTTACCAAAACCCTCTTAAGCTTAATTGTCTTTTAGAAAAAACGAAAAACTTTTTTTCCAAAACAGTACATTCAAATTTCAATAAATATTTTTCTGTTTTTAGTTCAAATAATTTTAAGTTTTCGACACAAATAGTCGATTGTAAATCAATTAAATGTAAATGTATAGTTGTAAATAATTTTAACCACATTTTTTTATCAAAAATTCAATACTATTTTGAACATGATTAAAATTATTTGTTTTTTCAATAAAATAATATAAATCATTTAATTTTTTTTATTTCATAATTTAAAATTATTTCATAAAATTGAAAATATTGATCTGATAACAATCTATATGTATCCTAAAACTTTAAATAAGTTTTTTCTTGATTTTAATGACAAACTATCGATGAAAAAAATTTAAACAATATTCTCATATTTATCTCATTTGGCATTGATGAGATTCTAGTACAATTCTACTTGAAACATTTTTTCCAGAATCTGATTGAGATTTTAATTGATTTTCTTTGAGATCTATTTAAAATCTCAATGAGATTCTCATCGTATGCTATCTCATGAGAATCCAAAATGAGAACCTGACAGGGGATAAACATTTTTTATTTTTAAGAAAAATTATATATATTTTTTTATAAAGTTTATTATCATTGAATTGGACTTTAAAGATAATTGATTTATTTTCAATTGAAAACGGGTTTATATTTGAGAGTAGCTTATTCATCAATGCAGTCTTAAGACGGATATTAATATACTAATTGATTATATAATTGAAAATCATGATGGTTTTCTATGGTTTTGGGCTTTGTGGGAATGTGGTCAATTTTGTGTTCAGTTCAAATATGCAAAGCATATTTAATTATTTTTTTTGATAATTTAATTTTTTAATTGATTAATTTAATTTTTTAATTGATTAATTTAATTTTTTAATTGATTAATTTAATTTTTTAACTGATTAATTTAATTTTTATTTTCTTAATTCTTTTATTCTTGGGTAAAAAGAAGCATTTTTGAGAAAAAAACTATGTTTCTTCAATTATTTGAATGCGAAGTAGTTGAAGAAAAAATGGTTTTGTCTCAATTCGCTAAATTTAATCCAAAATATTTCTTTTCTTTTTTTCTTGGTAAAAGTTTTATTCAAAATTATTAGATTACATTAAATTCAAATTTATTTGTTAATATTTTAAATATTTTGATTTTTTATACAACAATTGTTTTTGAATAAATATTTTTTTTCATTTTTAAAATTTTGATTTAATAGAATATTTTATTTTAATAGAATTAATTGGTTATAATTCCAGACTCATATTCCAAATTTACAAGAATTAGATGATTTTACTGATGAAAATGTTAATTCTGATTTCGATAATCGAAAAACAATTTGTCGAGCAAAAAAAAGAAACGTTATACAACGTTCTATTTACTTAGGAGCTTATTTTAGTTACTTTTCCAATTCACCTGAGCATTGGTCCGAGTGAAATAAAACTTCAAAAATAAAAGAAATAATTAAAGGTTAAATTTTATTATTTAAAAATAATTTTAATTATTTAATTTTTTTTCAAAATTTTTTAAAGAAAAAAATATTCAATTTCCCGATCTAAGTTTATATTCATTAGAACAACTTAAAAATTAAATGCATATATTTATTGTTATTAATTAATAAAAAAGATTTATTTTGAAGATTGACGTAGTGGTGACTATATTTAAAGAAGATGGAAAAATTATGCAGAGTTAAAGTGGAAACCAATTGATGGCAAACATTATGAAAAGTAATTTTCATTTATTTCATTGATGAACATCTATTGTATAAGCCATGTTTATTTTTAAAAATAAATTCAGTAAATAAAAAAAGTTTATTTATTTTATGTTTTATTAATTTATTCATAAGCGTGCTAGTCTCAGAAAAGATAAATGGTCATTACGACATATTCTACGACAAAAATTCATAAATAAACTAAAATTGTTTTTCTAAAATCGGTTTTTTTTTTAGTTTATTTATGAAATTTTAATATTAACTTTTTTTATCAAAAATTATTTATGGGTATTTAAATATCCATATTTTTATTTAAAACTCAAACTTGCCTTGCCTCAAAGATTTTTCTTTTCAGAATTGATTTTAAAAATGATATGCGGAACTCCTAAAGTACTAAATGGTAAATTGGCGTTTGATGAACTTGAGGATGGTGAAATAGCACCTGAAGAACTTGAGGATGGTGAAATAGCACCTGAAGAGCTTGAGGATGGTGAAGTGGAGCCTGAAGACCTGGCGGAGAATGCAGTGTGTAGAAATAAAAAATTAATAATTAAGCAAAAAACCATAAATAATATTCATTTAAAAATTCAATCTCTAGAAGAAATTATATTAAATACTTTAGAAGCTATTAGAGACATTAAACATACTATTAGTTTAATCAATTTTTAATCATATTGTATTTAAATATTAATAAAATTTTTTGTTTTTGAAGGAATAAATAATTTTTCTATTAACAATTTTATTTAAGAGGGAATGAGATTTTTCGACAATTATCCGAAAAATTTAATCAACGGCTCCATCGAATGGTTAAAGGTTAGCTTATTAAGAATTTATTACAAAGTCAGTGATTACCAGGTTAGACCGTGAAAATGTTATATTTTATAAAGATTATGGTTAAAAATTTTAAATTAAAATTTGATATTATTAGCTTAATGCAATTAGTTCAACTGGAATCTAGAAACTTGGTTTAATTTTTTTTAAGCTTTTAAATTTTGTTTAGTTTCAAAATTAATTTATATTAAAATTTGAATTTGAATAAAACATTAAAAACAAATTAGTATTAATTTTTCATTTTTAGATATATAAATAAATATATTTTCATGTTGAAGCTAGAATATTGATTAGAAAACTAAAAATTTTAATTATGAGGCATTTTATTTTTAAAAAAATATCTGTATTTTTCATTATAAATATTTTATACTTTAAAAAATAAAAAAAAAATTTATTTTTTATTTTTATAAAAATTTTTTTAATAAAAATAAAACTTAGTAAATTTTTGAAAAAAAAAAGATCCCAGTTCAAATCCAGCCACCCCAATTTTTTTTATTGGACAAATTAAACTTAACAATTAATCAGTTCTGGAAATAATTCCATAACAAAAAAATTTTTAATTTTCTTTAGAATTTTTATAAAATCAATTTTAGATCAAAAGTTATTAAGGTTTTTCCTAATTGAAATATGCGAATTGAAATGAACTTCACATACCCTAAAATTGAAATTGAAAAAAAAAAAATTTTGAACCAAATTTCCCCATATCCTTTGTTTTAATAAACTATTAAAATAAGATATATTTTTGGTTTTAAAATTAAAAAAAAAAATTAATAATTTACATTGATCTATCTTGATTATTTGTTTTTTTTTTACATTAAATCATCAAACATAACCAATTTATTTTTTTAAGCAAAATTTATGAACAGGCCTAGTAGTAAACTGTTACTGGTAACTGAAAGTAACGAAAACAACGACATTAAAGACGCCTTCTTAAGAGCTAGAAATAATTATTTTATCATATTAAAAAGATAACTTAAAATAATATTCAGTTTTGGTTTTCGTTACCTTTACTCAGTTACCAGTAACGAATCAATTAATCCTAATTTCAACTAAATATAGAATTAAAAATTAAAAATAATATTCTAGTTTAAAAATTGTTAATTTTCGAGAATTAAAAATAATTTTATTAAATTTAAAATCATTTATTTATTTAAAATTTTGTTTAATAATTAAAAGTTTTAAATGATTTACATTACTTACTATTTAAATAATAAAATTTTTAACTAATCTTTAATATTTTTAACTTTGAATATAAAGTTTAATGCTTTTCTTAAAATTTCATTTTTATAAATCAATAAAATTTACTTTACTGTTTTTAAATAAAATTTTTAAAATAAAGTTTTCTATTAAAAATTTTTTAAGAAGAAATTAAGTTAAGTATTATTAAAAATCTTGTCCAATTTATAAAGTTTCAATTTTTTTTTAATATTTTTGGGAATTTTTATCCATAAATTTTAACATACACAAGTCATTTTTAATCAGGTAAATTTGTTATAAGCAAAATTTAAAGTTTAGTTTTCAGAAAATTTTAATTTCTAATATTAAAACTCAGTTAATTTTGTTATTTTATGTTGTCATTAGAAAATCTCATCAAAAACATAAGATATGAGTTTTATGAAAGAATAAAAATGGATTAAATTATTTAATTTAAACTATTTATATAAATACTAGCTCTTAAAATCGAATGCTTAGGCATTTATTAAGGCTTCTAGCTTTTCGATTTGAATCTCTAAACCTCCTTTAAATACTATTATATTATTTTTAAAAAAGATTTTTTATAAATTTTTATTATTTGAAATTTTAATTTTAATATTTTTCATCAGTTATATAAATGATCTTTAAAGTTTTAGACTACAAGATTAAAAGTTAAAATTTATTTAATTATATTTTAGAATATTTAAGAAAAAAATCCAAATTAAATAAAAGAAAATTAATTTAGTTTAATCTTTATCTTCTTTTAATTTTTTTCAAATTGTAAATATTTTAATTTTATATAATCGATCATAGTGGTTAAAAAACAAAAATGTTAAAACAAGGCTAAGTTAAAAATTTTGCTCAATTTTCATTTTTCTCTGTTGATCAATCATGTTTTAAATTTTATAAAACACAAAAAAAATATTTTAATTTTCATTAAATGTTATTTTAATCGAATTTTTAATTATAATGTGTAATCTGTTTAATAAAATTTACCGATAATTGCAATAGATTTTAAATGAGCAAAAGTATACATTTTAATTTTATATTTAATTATATCTTAAATTCGATTTGTTGTCAACAAAATTTTTTGGATAGGAAGAATTAAAAATAAATTGATTATAATGTCGTAGTAATATCTCATCAGGTAAACGTCACACAGTTAATCCAACAATATATTCTTAATCAGGGTATTTAAATACATAAGAATAGATATTAAATTGAATGTCGTAGATACTTCATATTTTTTGAATTTTTTTTGAATAAATCTGAGTTTTTGATTAGGTATAACTTTTCAGGTGAGTTAGGTAAAACTCTAGGCTTAATTTATTCTTAATCTTCATACTTCAGAATATATTATTGTATATTTTCATGTGTTTTTATAATCTACTTATCATATCTATTTTGACTCAAAGTAGGAGATTTATACAGATTTTTATCACCTTTTACCTGTGATATCTCAACAGGTAAACGTCACAGATTAAAACCAAGCATATATTCTGAATCAGCATGGTCTGTTTTATAAGAAACAATATTAAAATGCATATGCCAAGAGTAATTTTTTTTTTCCAAAATTTTACCAAAAAGTTGCCAACTTTGAGCAGCTCTAATATGATAAAAGCAATAAGGTAAAACTCAACGGCTATTTTTCCTCCACTCTACACGTCAAGGGCTATCTAATGAGCTATCGTGTGCAATTTTAGCACGCTTCTATCGAAAAATAGAAATGCTGCAAACTTACAAACTTACAAACTATATACAACGGTATATTAATTATACTAAAAAACTTGAGCGAAACGGAGACAGAAATTATAATCTAATATAATTATAACCTCTAGATACTTGTATTCCTGGAGCTATGAAAAATTAAATTAATCAGTTAATTAAACCAATACTAATAAACGATTGGTAAAACATTTTTATCTTTTTAAGATTTAATATCTTAATTTACTAAAAAAACAGTCGGAATTTTGGAAATTGTTCATTATTATTATTCTTAAAATAATTATACTCTAAATTAATATAAATTAAATTAATTTTATTTAATTTACGTATTTGATCATATAAAACATGTATAAAAATAATTAAAAAAAAGGAGAAATCAGAAAAATTTTTAGAAAATTTAGCAAATATTTAAAAAAAAAATGAATTCAAGTTCTATTTTGGCTTATATTGGATGGACTGTCGTAGCAACAAAGAGTTTTTTGTATTATTCAAACTTAATTATTATGCCTATTGGTGTTTTGTTCAACATTTTGACAATAATTGTTTATTGTAGAAAAAAGTTAAGATGTTTAAATGTATCAATATTCAATCTATTGATTTCTTTTACAGACATACTAATGCTAATTTCAGGATTTACACATTATATAAATGTTTCAATTGACAATGATTTATCTCTACAATATGAAATTTGGTGCAAATTTATGAACTTCTTGATTAGATATTTGGTTCAATTAAGTTCATTTTTAAGCGTATTTTTAACTTTTGATACTCTAATATCAATTCATCCAAACAAGTTTGAAATATTCAAAAAAAGAAAAGTTATTATTATTCTCATATTTGTATGCAGTGTTTTGCTATTTTTGTTAAACACAATAAATTTTTCAAATTATGTAAGTAAAAGCACAATAAATAATCAAACAATGTTTACTTGTGCTACATCAGAAACTATATTATTAATTAGAGACTTAATCAATATTTTATTTAGAACTGTTCTACCGTTTTTGTTAATGCTAGTACTCAACTCGATTCTAATAAGATCATTCATTAAGTCCAAAAAAAGAGTAAATAAAAATAAACTTTTAAAGAAGGAAATAATTATTTGCTATTTTATAATAATAAGAAATCTATTTTTTTTGCTTAATTTATTACCATCAATAATAAGCTTGATTTTGATGAATATATTTCGATTTAATCAAGATGTGGTTAATTTTGCTGGCTCGACTATGCTTAACAATATAGGAGTAATGATTTCAGCTATAAACCATGCTTTTCCATTTCTTATCAATTTAGCATTCAATAAATTGTTTCAAAAAGAATTTTTATTCATTTACAAAAGTTTAATTTACAAAAGTAGTACAATCTCAACAACTAGTAATTCTTAAAAATAATTAATTTTTTTTTTTTTTTTAAAAATAAAAGAAAATGATTCAAAATTTTTTTTTTAACTCACGCATTCAATTGAAGACTTTTTGTCGTTTTACAGTATTCTTAAAACATGGTACGCATATAATGTGACCACATACTGACACTTTTAAACCAATAGAACTTTTTTTAAGCTTTATATAAACAAATATTTAAAATGTATTCTTTTTTTTAATTTAAAAAATTTTTTTACTTTGATTATTACTTCTAAACATACATCCACAAATCTCTAATTTATTAACAAAAATTTATAAAAATTAGATTACTTTATCATTATCAAAAAGTTTTCTATTGAAATCGATTTTAAAAAAAAAAAGAAATTATTTATATTTTTTTTAATAAAATTTTTTAATTTGATTCAAATCAAAACTCATAATCAAAAAAAATTTGAAAATTTTGCAGAGTTAATCTGTTTTTTATGTTTTAAATGATTTAATAAAAAAAGTAATCTAAAAAAAAAATTTTTTTTTTTATTTTTTAAGTAAAACACTTATTTTGAGATTAATTTTAAAAGCAATTTATAAATTTTAAATTATTTTAAAGTTGAAAAACAAAATGAAAAATTTATTAAACAATATTGACAAAGCTAATAAAACAAAGCTAAATATATATGAATATAGTGTTGGCCAACTAGAGACCAAAAATGATATTCAACTTAGAAAGTCTGTCTTCAAATCAGGCTTTTCTATGAGACCAGGTTTTTTTATGCTATTTACAAATCTAATTGTTTTGATTATATTATTATTATTTGGATATGGAATCATTACTGGTATAAATATTACAAGTAATAATATTTAATTTTAAAAATTTTTATTTTTTTCTAATTTTATCTTTATATAAAATTATTTTTTTGTAAAAGGTTATTCGTATTATGGAGATTTTTGTACAAACAGTAGTCAATGTGTTTTAGAACAAAATTTGGTGTGTTTTAATAATAAATGTGTTTGTAATGATCAATATTATTTCAACAGAATTAAATGTGGTAATTAAAATTGTTAAAACTATATAAGTGTCTTTGTTTAACTATAATTTTATGTATACAGTATAGAATTCATTTTCGGATGTAAAAAATAAAAAAAGAGTTAAAAATTGCGATTAGGTTTCATTCAATTTTATATATAGTATATAATAAGTATTGTTTTAGCTTAATATTTAGTTAGTTAAATAAACTATTTAAATAAAAGAAAACATGTTTTGTTATATAAAATTTCAAGCTTAGACTCGACTGTTCAAAAGTAATTTTTCTAATTAAAAATTTATATTATAGATTTAATATTTTTTGCAGTAGAAAAAGTATTTTTTCGTAATAGATGTAATTATCTAATTATTAATATTAGTTGAAAAAAAGTCTTGGTTTAATTAGGTTTATTAATTTTATGAATTATGAATTATATTAATATAAATTATCTAATAAAGAATAATTATTATTAATTATATTTCATAGTACAAATCATATGACTGAACTGTAAAGCTATTGGAGTTATTTGTATTACATAAAGTTCTTTACTGCTTTTAAGACCAGTTTAAATTATAATTGGCTTTTACTATATATATTAAGCACCTGTATTAGACCTTACTTTTTTTTTAAATTTTTTTCAAATATAAATAAATATAAATACCTGATTTTTATTTCATAACTATTCAATTATACTAATTAAACATTAATTTATTTAAACACTCAAAAGTTTAAAATTTATTTTATTTTTAATAAATTAAAATTTAGGTAAATTAAATTCACCTACGTGAAGAAAACTCTTAGATCTCTGATATTTTGTAAGAAAAAAATATTCTCTCCTTTTTGAGAATATCTTGGAAACTTTAGAACATAAAGTAAAAACATTAAGCTCTTTTTATCTTAAACTAAAATAGGTTTTATTTGAATTTGTGATATATATATAGCTTAAATATAATCTTTTTTATTTTTACACAAAAAAAAAATTATAAAATATTTTTAAAATAAAAAAGTTCCTAAACTAATAAATTTAAATGAATGTAAAACAAGCCAAGAATGTATGAATAGTTTATTGTGTTATTATGATCAAAGTTCAAAGTCATTGTGTAAGTGTGATAAAGATAGATATTGGAATGGAACATTTTGTAGTTTGAAATTATCTTATAAAAATGGAACATGTTCAAACTCGGATGAGTGTGAATACAACTCGAATATGATTTGCTCATTATCGAATAGAACTTGTTTATGCAATGAAAAAACTAATTACTGGAATGGAACTTATTGTGATTCAAAAATAGCTTATATGCAATCTTGTAATACAATCGATTCATGTATTAATAATTTAATATGTAATCTAACTGATCAGTTAGCTGCTAAATGTATTTGTCCAAATAACTTGTATTATAATGAATCATCTAAATTTTGTGATGATCAAATTGCTTATTTAAAACCTTGTAATAATTCCATACAGTGTAGAAATGATTTAGGTCTAACTTGTTCATCTTCTAGTTTATGTACATGTTTGAATGGTTATTATTATTCTACAACATATCAATATTGCTGTATAAAATTTAAATATAATCTATAGAATCTATTTTAGATTAATTTTAAATAAAGATAAGAAAAAAACATACTTTGAATTATGTGATGCATTGAATCTTTGTGAAACATCTTTGGGTTTAAGTTGTCAATCATCAAGATGTTATTGTAGTACTTTTTACTTCTTCAACGGAACTTTTTGTCGTACATATATATACATATTTAAATTTTAATTGTTTATTTAGCTTCTAAATTAATTTTTATTAGAACCTTTATTAGGAAATGGAGTTAGCTGTGCTAATTCACCATTTTTAAGTGCTTGTGACACTTCACTAAGTTTAACTTGTGATCCAACTACAAGAAGATGCATGTAATTTTATATTAATTCATTTAAAAAATAAATTTTGAACTCTATTTTAATATTTATAAAATAAATTTAAAAGATGCAATAGTGCTACACATTACTGGAACTATTTAACATGCAGTTAAATTAAAATAAAAAAAAGAAATTATTTTAATATTCTTTTAAATATGTGATTTTTTATTGAAAATAAAGCTCCTAAATTATTAAATGGTGCATCTTGTATTAATAATATTCAATGCAAAACATCAGCTTTATTAAGCTGTGATGCTTCAACTAAAACTTGCATGTAAATTTTGATAAATTAATAACTTGAGTTTATATTACTAATAGAATTTTTATTTTAAAGATGTTCTAATACAAACTATTGGAGTTCTTCGTTGACCTGCTGTAAATTATAACTAGAAATAAAAAATTTGTAAAATTTATTTTAATTTTTAGAATTATACAAAGTTACTAGAAAACAGTATACTCAAAGTTGTACTGATACAAATCTAGATTCGGAGTGTGTTGACAACAAAAATCTAAAATGTATTGGTGGTATTTGCACGTAAACTTAAACTTATTAACATAATATTTTTAATTAAACAAAATAATCTTTTTTTATACTAATTTATTGTTAAAGATGTTCAAGTACTATGTATTGGTCATCGACAAGCTTAGCTTGCAGTATCAAAATAAAACTTGATATTGAATTTCTAAAAATTTAAAATTAAATTTTGTTTTGTAAAAAGCAAATAAACTTAGTTATATGCAAGCTTGTACTGGAGCTGATGCGGCAATTATGTGTCAAAATTATAATGGTCTATCATGCCAAGGAGGCTTCTGCAAGTAAATCTAAACTCTTTTTATTTTTAAAATCAAAAATTTCAAATGTCTAAATTGCCAGATGTTCAACTGATTATTATTGGGATGGATTTATATGTGGTAGTTTATTTATAGTTTAAATAAAAAGTTTCATGTTTTTAATTTAAATTAAAGATAACCAATTTCCGCTTGGAACTAGTTGTCTTTTTGATAATCAATGTGTAACTAGACTAGGACTTGTTTGTTTAGCGACTAGTTATAATGCTGGTCCATCAACTTGCCAGTATAAAATTTTTTGATATTTATTAAGGGTTTATTTTATTAAATTTAAAATTTTCAAGATGTCCAACAACAAAATATTACATTTCTCCATCAGGATGTGGTAATTATTATTCTACAAATAAAATTGATTATTTACTAATATAATTAATAAGATATTAAAAGTTAATAGAGTTGGTTTTAATGCAGATTGTACAATTAGTTTATGTCTAACTCATACTGGACTTACTTGTATTTCATCAGTTTGCAAGTAAATTTTATTATTTTATGTTGCAAAATAAATCGCGCTTATTCTATATTAAATCTTATTATAATAAACGCAATTAATAAATATTTTAAATATTTAAATTTTAGAATATTTATTTTAGATGTTTTTCAACTCATTATTGGGACTCAGTAACAAAATATTGTGGTAAATAGCACATAATTCATATAAGTTTATACCGTGATTATATTTTTAATTTAAAGTACCTAAAAAGATTGAATCATCTAGTTGTTCAACTAGTGGTGAATGTATGGATTATGCTGGTTTATCATGTCAAGCTCTTCAATGCAAGTATAAAAAAGTGTTTTTAAAACAAGAAATTTACATTAAAAATTGAAATATTAATTAAAAAAGATGCACATCTTCAAATAATTATTGGTCTTCAAAATATTTAGCTTGCTGTAATTAATTTCCGAGCTTAATTTAAATATATACGCAGTATTAATTTATTTTTTCTATTTTAATAGTACCTAAGTCAACTCATGATCAAGAATGTTTAAGTACTAGTGAATGTTATACAAATTTAGGTCTGGATTGTGACTTGACTTCAAACACATGTCAATGCATTTCACCAACTCAATAGTAAATTATTTTTTTAAAGAAAAATATTTCAAATTTTATTTATGTTGTAAAAATAATTTCGTATAATATAATTGAATTGTATTTTAATAAACGAAATTATTTTTGCATCAGTATAGAATATATTCCTAAATAAGTTTGATTTCATGATATTAATTTTTAGTTACTGGTCGACTAGTTCAACAAATAAATGTAATCCATGTCCGCCAGGTTATTATAGTAATTATAATGGTATAACATCGAAATGTTATTATTATACAACTAACGTAGCGGGCAGATTGAATTGGAATGATGCATTAAATACTTGTAAAGGAAATGGAGCAAATTTAATCACAATTAGAAGTTATATAGAAAGAGATCTATTATACAACTGGGCACTATCAAATTCATTAACAGTTTTCTGGGTTGTTTATTTAAGATAATTTTTTTTTTTTAATTTTAAATTCATTTTTGAATAAAAAAGGTGTCTGGATTAAGTTCATGCTATTGGAACAGTGGTTCAGGAAGTTATACTTGTCATTCATCATATTGGTATCGTTATAACTCATATATCAATGAAGGTTATATTAATAAATTTTGGTGTTCAGGTGCAGGTCCATTTACAACTCCAAGTGATTGTAGAAATTGCTATATTTATTATGATAGAACAAGAAACTGTTTAGACAATACAGATCTATATGGAACATGGAATTATGTATGCGAATTGAATTTTTAAAATAAAACAAAAAATGTAATTAATTGACTAATATAAGTAATTTAGGCAAAAATTTAAAAATTAATAAAAAAGAATAAACGTTTATAACAAGAAATTATATTTTAATATTTGAAAAACCTAATTCTAGATCAATCTAAATATACATTTTGTATGATTATACTTGATTTAAATAAATTCACTAAATTTTTTTTTTAATTGAAAATCCACACAATAATTACACAAAAAGCATTTTAAATTAATTTACATTTCCTTTTCAAATCGGAAATAATTAGAAAATTAAAAAAAATAAAATATATAAATTTACATATTTTTGTTTCAAATTTTATTTTTAATAAAAATAAAAAAAAACATGGAGCATACTCTTGATGAGGTAAAATTTTACTTTAGTGTTACAACAATGCCTATTGGAATTTTATTAAATCTTGTAACTTTGCTTGTTTATAAGCGTAAACAGTTTAATAACAAAACAAACATGGGCTTTTTATACATTTTGTTGTGCTTATCAAACATATTTGCTTTGTCAAATAAACTATTTTTTAACATTTTGAGTTTTAGAGAATTGAATTTAGAGAACTTATCAAACATTTCTTGTAAATTGATAAGTTTATGGAATGTTGTAATACTTCAATATCCATCAATGCAACTAGTTCTTATTACATTTGATTTATATGCTTCTATTTGTCATATACACAAATCTAAAAATTTAAATAAAAAATTTTATTTTATATTAAATTTAATAATTCTATTAAGTCTATTTGTATTTAACTCGATTAATTTATTTTATAAATTAGAAATAATTGATGACCAACTTATATTGTATGATTTAAACTCAACAAATACTAGTTTAATAGTAATAACACAAGAATTTATTTGTGAAGGTACAAATATAACTGATTTAATAGGCGATATGATAAACATATTAATAAAAGATCTAGTACCGTTTGTTTTAATAATGATTATGAATGTAAAATCAGCAAGGTATATAATAAATAGTAAGAAATTAATTAAAGCGAAAAAATCATTAAGAAAAGAGTACAGCTTTGCAGTGTCCATTGTTTCAATGAATTTTATATTCATGTTTATTTACTTGCCATGGTTTATTTCAAGTGTGTATTATCATACATTTCATTTTAAAAAATTTACTAATATCAAAATGGATATGTCTCATTTAGACTTGATGTTATTAGTAAGTGATTCAATTTCATATTTGAACAATTATTCACCATTTTTTGTAAATTTAGCTTTCAACTCAATGTTTAGGAATGAATTACTTAGCCATTTTAAACTAAATAAACCAACTAATATTATCGAAACTTCTATTACTAAAACATAAATTGAAATTAATTAATATATATTAATTGAATGAATTTAAATAAAAGTTTTTTAAAAATTTTTTTATTAAAATTTAATTATCAATTAAAATATTAAATAAACTAAATTAGCAAGTATATATACTTATCAAAGCTGAAATTGCAAACTTGATCATTATTTGACATCTACCTTTTATAATTAGTAATGATTATAAACTTACTTTCTTCTATATTCTACTACGTGGTATGGTAAGTAATTTTTAAATATAGAAAATTAAAAAATCTAAATTTCGAATATTCTATTTATACTGTACATATATTCGTTTAGAAAATTTGATTGTGCTAGAGAAAATTGAGATCATGACACCCTAGAGAATAGTATAAGCGATACATTATTTTTTTTGTTATAGATTATTTATAAATATATACCAATAGATTAGAAGAAAATTGAATTGAATAATCTAGAAAGGACGTGAATAAATGTATAACATAAAAAAAATAAATAAGACAATAATTTTAATAAAAAATATCATAAATTTATTAAAGATAAATAGAATTGTAATTTTTATTATTTTTTGAATGATATTTAAATAAAAATTAATTAATTATCATTTTTATAATAAAAAAAGGCTCGTATTTAATTTTGTCTAAAATGAATTATTTTTTCTAAAATCAATATTTACGATTTATGATCAATAGAGAATTCTAAAAACAATAGAGAATTCTAAAAACAATACATGATTCTAAAATCAATTATAGTGTTCAAAAACAATTATGTAATATAAAACTAATTTTTATTTTCTATCTTGAAGTCGGAATTTTTTTTATAAAAATTAAAATAAAAATTTTTTAAAAAGAGTTAATCATTTTGATAAACTAACGTCTGTTACAAAGAAACTAACGCACCTAAGGCTCATATCCTAAATCAGGAATGAATTTAAGCTTGGGTTTTTAGTCTATAAATTGACTTGAACTCTTCCAAAGTGCTGAATCAATTGTTGGATTATCTTCAAACTGAATTTAAAAATATTAATTGAATTTAGAAACATAAATTGATTTTAAAAATTATAGTTTATTTTAGAACAGAGTATTTTTTTTAGATGCATATATTCATTTAACACATCATTATTTTTTTAAGGCAAATTTCATTTATTTTAATGAGATTTTCAATTTTTAGCCATAAAAAAATACTAATTTAGAAAAAAACTTGTTTATTTATAGAGAAATTATTTTACAGACCGCAAAAAATTATAAAAGCTAAAACATCTGATAGGCCAATAAAACTTGCTGTACTTCAAGGAAGTGTTTTGGGACCCTTGTTCTTTCTGTACATGTAGCTGAACCCAGAACAAGCATTAACAAAAGACTCGGTTCAATTCATAAACCATTCTAAATCAGTAAAAATATAAATTCAATCAGACTTTAACTGCTGTTCATCTATTCCGATATTTTGACCGATTTATGAATTAAAATCTCACAAAGTAATTAGATTCCAACATTCTTTAGTGGTTCAGCACGTCATACTGGTAAAAATATTGGCATTATTTTCGAATCAACTATTACAAAATGGAATCGTGAGAAAAAAATTTTTGCGATAATCACTAATAATGCTTTTAGAGAGCAAAAACTAATACAAGAGTTTGGTTCTAGAACTAAACCTATTGTATGATTGAGAGGCTTAAAGAACAAAAATCGGGATTAAGTTTGTTTTATAACGAGAAGCCAGATTTTAACAACAATTTGAAGATAGACAATCAAATAAAAGAGAAATAGCTGAAGAACTTGACAACTTTCTTAAATAGCCGATTTGCTTAAAAAAAGGGATAATTTCTTTTTTGAACTATTTTGTAGGGTTGCTCATCGAAACAAAATTCCTTAGTCGATAAATTTTATCATATAATCGAAATGAGTTAACCAAACGATAAAATTAGTTACCGTTAAAATTATTTATAAAAATATTTGATATAATTTTAACAATTGAATTCTTAATTATCGATTTATAAGCTTATCGTTTAAATTATGCGAAACACAAAATCGAATCGCATAATCGATAAGTTTATTCAAATTATAATATCGAAATCGATAATCTAATTTTTTTCATTTAAACTCTATCAAAATGCAATTGAGAGAAGTAAAGTTAAATATGTTAAATAAATAAAAAATGCTTAAAAAAATTTTTAATTTTAAAAATCTTAAAAAATTATAAAAGGATTTAATAGTATTAGCTAATTTTATTTATTTTTTTTAACTTAAATAAATGTCTATAGAAAAAAATGCACAAAAAAGAAGACGTGACAAAACGTCTTGGGTCTGGGAATACATTGATTTTGATGAAACCACAGAAACGGCAAAATGTACTCGATGCAATTTTAGCAAAAAACACAACAATTCAACAACTTATTTGCAAAATCATCTTAGTACACATGGACTATTTATGGTAAAGAATCAAAATATAAAATTTGCTGAAACTTTTTTTTCGGAAACAGATGAAGAGTTTAGAAATGATTCTGATATTGAGTCAAATAGTCAAACAAGAAAACAATTAAAAATTTCTGAGAGCAAACAACTCAAAATACAAGAAAAACTAACTAATTTTTTGGTATCAACCAATCAACCAGCTCGATTAGTAGAAAATGAATCTTTTAGAGAATTTTGTAAAGAACTAAATTATTCTTACCAACCTCCTTGTAGAGCAACATTTAATAATAACTTATTGCCAAAGAGAGTAAGAAATAATTTTCAATTTTTGATAGATATCTTTAAAATCTTATCTAATTTAGTATGAAATAGTTAAAAATCTTGTACAGAGAGAGCTAAATAATATTGGTAAATGCTCAATTTCTGCTGATTCATGGACGTCTATCTCAAATGAATCATTTCTAGGAGTCACTTGTCATTTTGTTAATAACAAGTTCAAATTTAAGAGCTTGATTTTATGCTTAAAATATTTAAATGAAGATCATGATTCAATTTTTATATATGATTCTTTAACTGAAGTTTTAAAACTTTGGTCAATAACTGAAAAAGTAAATTAATTTTATAATAAACATAAAATTATTAATTAATTTTGTAATTATTTTTAATTTTTTTTGAAGCTTTTAGGTGTTACATCTGACTCTGGGGCAAACTTTAAATGTGCTGTTGGTCGGTTTCCGACTTTTGTTCAGAAGATACCATGTGCTGGTCATAAATTAAATCTTTGTGTCGTTGATATATTTAAAATTAAAAAAATTACCGAAAAAAACGATAAATTTTTTATTTTCGATTTTAATGAAGATGGAGTTCTGAGAAAAAAAGAAATAACGCAAGATGAAAAAACTATTATAGAATTTTACAACAAAACTAAAGAGTACATAAATAGTATTATAAAAAAGTGTAAGCATCTTGTTGGTTCTTTTAGACATTCTGAGTCCCTACAAAGAAAGCTGAAAGAAGCCCAAAAGAGTTTAAAGTATAATCATTGTTGCAAACTTGTACAAGATGTTTGTACACGTTGGGGAAGTACATTTGATTTACTTCAGTCTTTAATAAATAATAAAACAGCCCTAAAGCGTATTCAACATAACCCTGAGTGCTTGAACATTGTTGAATATGTTCCCAATGATGATGAGTTTCTTACAATTGAGGAGTTATGTACACTTTTGCAACCGTTGAAAGAACTAACAACTGTTTTATCTGCAAGAAAGCACGTAGCAATTAATCATTTGTTTCCTTGTATTTACAATTTTGTTCATCAAGAATTTTTATCTATGTCATTTTATAATAGCCGAATAGACCATATTAAAAATATGCTTATAATTTCGATCAAAAATAGATTTACATATTTGTTAAACGATAACATGTTTAAAGCAATTACTTATTTAGATCCCAGTTATAAAAAATTTGAATTTGTAAACGATCTTATTGAACGTTCTAACTTAATAGCTGATGCCAAAAGTTTTCTTCACAATTATTTTCGTACAAAATCTCAAAAAGAATTTGCTTCAAATACTCAGCCGATTCCACAAGCACAATACTTAACTCCGCATAATTCAAGTAACGAAAATATTGATTCAGCATCTAGTTCTATTGAATCGAGAATTTTTTCACTTAATCAATCTACTAATTGTTCAATACAAAATACTCCAGTAACCACAAAAACGAATAAAAGAGATAAATTTCCAAAAACAGGCTTGATTAAGAAACTTCAAGATTCCAGAAATGAAATAAGAATTGAATCTACTGTTTTTGATGATGAGCTTAAGTTTTATGAAGGTCAAAGAGATGCTTTTGAGTCTGATACAAATGAACTAAATGATCCACTTTTATTCTATAAACATTATCAATCTAATTTACCTATACTAACTAGCATTGTTAAAGAATTGTACTGTTTAACAGCAACTTCTGTGCCGGCAGAGAGTCTTTTTTCAGTAGCTGGATTTATTCAAAATGAAGAGAGAAATCGATTGAATTCAAAAAATTTAGAAAAACTTACTTTTATTAAACTTAATTCAATGGTTTTAGAAACTAATAATTAATTAGTTTTTATTAACTTTTTTAGCAACGATTTTGTATAATTAAATTTTTTTAAATAAAATTGCTTCGAATTTTAAAAATCAATTTTTATCTTCATATATTTATCGATCATTTTTTGTTTAAATCGATTCAAATTATAATCGAAAATCGAATTCATATATCGAAATTATTATTCGATTATTAAATTCGAAACTAATCGAAACTTTTCGTCTTATAACTTGTCGATAGATTATCGAAGTTATGATAATCTATCGACTTCCTAAAAATAAAATCGATCATATAAATTTTCTATCGATATAAAAAAGACTAATTGCTTAAAGAAAAATTTTATCGAAGAGCTATTTAGTCAACAATATCGATAGATCCTTAATCGATGAGCAACCCTACTATTTTGTCTTTTTTTTCACAAAAAAATTTAATTTTCTTATAAGTTTATACATGAATAAAAAGTATTTTTAAAAATAATAAATATTTTGACAATTAAAAAAACTTTTTATAAAAAAACTCTTGATAATGAAAATGATTGACTTGAACAGCGAACAAGAGTTATTTTCAGATAATGAAGATGTCGTAACCCTTTTTTCAAATTCAAAACCGATTAAAATGGAGATTGATGATCAACTCGATAGACAAAATACAACTAGGAAACGACGCCGAGTTTATTGAGGTTTAGAATCAGCTTTTGACGATTATCAGTAAGCTATTGACGCCATAAAAGAAAAATGGACACAGCTTAAAATGCATAAAATAAAAGTGGGTGTAAAGAATATTACAAATGTCGAGTTAACGAGAATTGCCCAGCTAAAATGCATCTCTACATCTTAAGCGACAGCCAACATGTTATTATGCTTCGCGATCAAGAAGATCACAAGCACGATATAATAGTAAATAATAAAAGACTACGAAAAGAGATAAAGGACAAAATATTCGAATTATACGAGCTCCGAATTACTCAACCATTGAATATAATTTATAGTCTGCGTAAACATGGCTATACAAATCTACCAAATCCAAAACAAATTACAAATTTATTGTCAAGAACAAAACAAAAAACACAAGGCAAAGCTAATATCACTTACAAAGAGTTCAAAGATTTTTTGCCTGTCACATATTAACATACCGGCTGATCCAAATAAAAATTTTGTTGTCAACTATGAAAAAGTAACAAATTAAGAATCGTCACAATATATTCGCATGATCGTTTCGACTAGATATTTATTAGAATTAGCTTCGAAAAATGTATTTGCCTGTATTGACGCAACCTATTAGTGTTGGTCAGCGGAGGACTGGTTAGACCTTCACGGACCGTTCCACCAACTATAACCGGTGATTTCCCTAGACCACTACCACTAACCTGTTAATTATCCGCTACTTTTTTTTTCTTCCGGTTGATTCATAAATTCATAATAAAAAAAAAATATCGGGTCTGGCCTGTTATGTGAACAGTTGTTCACGTATTATGTGATCAGAAAAATTATGTCATATTAGTGAACACAAATAAATTTTTATGGTCACATAAACTAAAATTTTTGTGATCCAAAAAAAATTTAAGTGACCAGAAGTTAAATTTTGTGAACCTGAATGAAAAATAAAAAATATTTTAAAAATATAAAAATATAAACTCTAGATAAATATATAAATATAAATATATAAGTATATATTTATAAAAATAAAAATTTATAAATATATATATTTTTAAAAGTGAATTTTTGAAATATGCCCTTTAAAACCACGTTCATTTTTCATTAATTTGCCACAAATAGGACAAGGAACAGGATTAGAATGTTTACTTAAAACATTATCTATAATTTGATGTGTTTCTTTTGATATTTCAGGTTTTTCAGCGGCAATTTCTGTAATTTTAGCTAGCTTTGATTTTACTGTATCAATATTAATATTATTCAATGTTGTACTTAATTGTTCGACTTCTTTATTAAAATCCAGAATCTCTTCAGAATCAATCTCACTCAAATAATCATCACCATCTTTAATTGTTACAGATTCTGTACGAGCTAAAGTTTCTTCATCGCTCTCAGAATCCAAATTTTTGGCTGTATCAGCTTTAGAATCAAAATAAATACCATCATCAAAATTTTCCTCAATATCGCTACCTCGTTCAGAACCATACTGTGAACCTACTAAAGAACCAAATAATGATTTAATATCATCTTCCACTTCTTCATCTTTTTCTTCATCATCTTCTGATTCAGAGTTATAATTAAGAATAACTTCTTCTTCCGGATTTCCGTTTATTACTTCATACAATTTTTCTACTTCATTAAAACTATAATAAAAAATTACTAATTTTATTTAATGTTTTAAAAAGACTATAAGAAATAAATTACTTAGTATTAGGTTTGTAATATTTGGCAATAGATTTTAAAATTAAATCATAGCATTTAACTCTCTTATCTTTAACATTGTTATTAAACCTCCATGTAAATTCATCTAAATGACTTTGAATGTCTGAACGTTTTGTACCTCTCATGTCTTTAAATCTATGCTTGGAAGAATTCCAAATGCTCTCTATACGATTTGTGCAAGCACCACTAATTGGATCCAAAAAGTTATATGTGTGGTTGACTTTTAAATGGTTATAATCACGCATTTTACTAATATTTTGGTAAGCTGACCAACAATCAGACATGATAGTAGTACCAGATAATACTTTTTCATAAATTATTGCTAATAAAGTTGAAGCTTCTCGATTTGGTACAACCTCAAAATATACTTTTCCATTTAAATTCATTTCTTTTCTTTCTATTAAACCAAATGACCAAATTTGTGGTCTTTTTAAATCTTTACCTTCAAAAAATTAAAAACTTAAAAAAATTTTTTAAAATAAATTGAATGGTTTTAATACCTTTAAAGTGCTTTACTTTACAATACAAAGATTCATCTATCTCAACTATTTTACCACTACCACCCAGCTTTAAATTTTTTTTATCAATTTCTAATGTGCACAATTGTCTTAGTCTAAAAAATATCAAAGAAACTGAATTTCGATGAATATCATGCTCGAAGTTAAGTTGTATTAAAGAAATTGTTTTTTCAATATTTATTTCAGCGCTCCAACATTTAATAACGGCTAAAATAATTTTTAGCGGCTTTCTAAAAAGCCCAAAAACGAATCTTGATAAATAGATTTATATGATCCACAGCCTATGCATCGCCATGTCATTAAATGGTTTTTTGCATTTTTTGCTCTTTTTCTTTTTCTCAAATCCATAGTTTGTCCATTTTTTTTACATTTAAGGTTCATACATCTCTGAGTAGAATGAATTAAGCCAATCGAAACTAGTTTTTTAAAAATTTTATCTTCTTCAACGTTGTTTTCCATTTTTTTTTAAATGTTTTAAAAATTTTTTTTATTTTTTGTTTTTTAAAAAATAAAAATAAGCTAACTTAATATTAGTTTTTTTAAAAAAATAAAATTTTTAAATTTTTTATTTTAATCAAATTTATAAAAAAAAATTTTGGTGCACAAATAAATTTTTATGTGACCAAAATAAAATTTTAGTGATCATAACATTCAATTTTTATTTTTTTTAAAAATTTAAAATGTTCACCTATTATGTGAACATAGTTTATGTGACCATAAAAATTTATTTATGTTCACTAATATGACATAATTTTTCTGATCACATAATACGTGAACAACTGTTCACATAACAGGCCAGACCCAAAATATCTTACTTAACACTGCTGAATTTTAATCAAATTTTTCAATTTTGTCTAAATAAACCATTTTTTTTTAATATAATAATCTTAATAATACAATTTAACACAATTTTTTTGATGGTTTATTAAATATTTAAAAATAGAATAAAAAAAAAATAAGGATTGAAAAGAAATTTTTATCTTTAATATTCTGAATTTTTTAAAGCATAATCTATTAATTTTGAACATCGATTATCCAAATTTAAAACATTTTCAACATGATTTTTTGATATATATTTCAAATCATCTTTATTTTTATTATACTTTTTTTTTAAACACACCTAAATTATCTTTTATTTTATCAATCATATATTCAATCACTATTTTGCTCTGATCATCATAAGTTTTTTTCTAACATATTCAAAATTAATAGTTAAAATTGAAATTGATTATTCTTTTAAATAATCTATTAAAAAGAGGCTATAATGGCAATAAGATACCTCTTATAAGAGAAATAGCCAAAATTAATCGCTCTAGTCTTTTAAATTATAAAAATAAACCTTCAAATTTTAATTTTAATAACATTAACTTTTTTGCATCTTTCGATTAATGCTTTCATAATTTTAATACTTTTTTAAAAAATATTTTTAATTCAATTCTAATTAAGTACAATTTTAATAATAATTCTTTAGTTAAAACTTACTTTAAAAACCATTAAATTCTTAATTCTTACTTATTAAATAATATTTCATGTCCTTTTAATTCTAATAAATTTTATAAATGTAATAATTTAGACTGTAAAATTTGCATATTTAGTAATAAAGACTATAATTTATTTAGTAAGTTTAATTTTCCCTTTTTAATACCTTCTTCTTCTAATTGTAACTTTAAAAATGGAATTAATTAATAAATTGTATTAAATGTAAAAAGGTTATTTTGGTGAAACATCCAGAAAAATTAAAATCAGGATTAATGAACATATTTCGAAAATTAAAACATGTCAAAAATTTTGGCCATTAAAAATGTCTTACTTCTATTTTAATAAAAATAACCTCTATTTTTATAATTTTTACCGCTAATTTAATAAAAAATGAATAATTTAATTAAAAAGGTTCTATTTTAATATTTTGTAGTCTTTTTATTGAAAAAATATACTAAATAAAAAAATATATATAAATTTTATAAAAAAAAATCTAATATAAAAAAACATTTTAATTATTTTTTTCCACAATTATTTGGGCAGAACCAATGTTTCAATTTTTAATTGGCCTTTACATACAGCGCATATTTTAACTTGATTGTCTTGTTCAATTCGAAGTTTTTTTGCTGATTTAGGATGCAAGTCTTCTTCTTCCTCTTCCTCGTCAGATTCGATGCCTTTTTGTAGTCCATTTATTTTTTGTGTCTCTTCTGGTTTTTTCATTAGAGCAGCAAAGTTTCTTTTAGGAGCTCCCTTTTTCGATTTGCTTCATTCGGTAAATCCATTGCAATTATATCAAATCGACATTTTTTTCTCTGGCACAGGTTACTATTTGGTGTGAACATTTATAGTTTTTATGCCAATGCAAACATGAACAAGTTGATTCAATCCAATTATCTTTAATAGTGATCTTATTTATGCTGTAAATTTGTTTCATCATTGAATCAAAAGTTGACCTTGCAATGCTTGTTCGTAATCTTTGCATTCTTGTTTTGTAAGATCGATTTTATCACAATCACTCACATAATAACACTTATTTTTTAGATGACGAATTGTTTTATTTAAAGAATTCCATTCTTCTGCATTTTTCATATCTTGATTTGTAATAGCCGGCTGTTGATGAAATATTTGATCCTGATCTTTATTAAATTCTGATCTTGATGTGGAACTACTTTGGTGATACTAGATTGAGGATCATAAATAGTTAATGTGGGCGATCGATCAATCGACAAATTTTAAACTAAATTGTCAACACAAACTTCTAAAAAATGTATTAAAGACGTTTTCCTTTCATCTCAGTTTTTTCTTTTTTCATGTAACGATTCAAGACTTTTACTTGTGCTTGGTAAACCAGGACAATATCCTTCAAACCAACCTGAGTTTGTTTCATATGTACATTGATTAATAAAATAAGACAAAAAATTTTGCACTCCTGAATTTTTTATCCGAGTCCATTTTTTCGAAAATAAATTAATTGCTTTAAAAAACAAATCTTGAACAAATATTTTTTGAATATTAAATATAAATCGACAATTTCTTTGAACGATGTATAAGAATTATATTGTTCGGATTCGTTATTATCGATTTCTTCAATATTTGGTAAGGATCTCAGGATCTTCCGATTGACCACTTGCTTTGGTAAAATCTTTAGTCGATTTGAGCGACGTTTTTATTAT
Organism: Brachionus angularis; assembly: GCA_021432725.1. Classification (NCBI taxonomy): domain Eukaryota; kingdom Metazoa; phylum Rotifera; class Eurotatoria; order Ploima; family Brachionidae; genus Brachionus; species Brachionus angularis. The sequence goes on from JAJVDD010000005.1 coordinate 4,882,430, forward strand.
TAAATTTAATATATGTGCAAAACAAGGTATTCGCTCTGAATTTAAATCTTTAACAGTTCATATCATAGAATAATATCATTGATCTGGCAGAAGTTTTTGGCTGTGTACCTGATCTTACACGTTTACTCTGTGAAAAATTTTCATTTAATGATGGTGATCTTGGAATTTTCTCAGACATTTATTTAATTTTCCGATAAAATTAATTGGATATAATTTTTTTTAAATTATAAGTATTTTTGATGATAAATTTGAAATTTGCTTTTAGTATTTATATTAGTTTTATTTATTATTCAAAATTTCAATCTAACGATCTAATAAATTTAATGGACGGTAATTACTATGACTGCGAAAAGTATTACTTTACGTCAACTTTTTAATTAGTTTACGGTTATTTTAAATTTATTTCCGTTTATAAATTTAAAGAAAAAAAATGTATTTTTTTACTGTATCAAAGTATTAGCTTATTTAAACTTTGTAAATAAAAAAAATAAAATAAATTATATAGTTATACTAGGATGATTTTAAATATTTTCTTTTTGATGAAAATAATTCTATTAAAGCAAATGATCCTTTCTTAATTGACATAAAGTTGTTCAACAAAATTTTATTATAACCTGTTTTTGCACTAAAGTTTTGATTTAAAACTGTAGTTTTATTTGTTAATTTAAGTGTTTGAGATAAATAAACCGAACATGATTCACATTTTTTATTTAATCTTTTTTGCCAATATCAATTTTACCTGCTTGAGATGCATAAAATTCAAAACCAATTAAATTAGAATCAGATTTAAATTCAGTATTTATTAACAAGTATTTAGCAGGTTTTATAATAGTATAACTTGATTTAGATAAATAATAACTAGGAACACTTGATCCAAAATAGGAAATTAATCTTGAAGTAACATTTAATGAATTTTTATTTGATAAATTTCCAATCTTATACACAAGTTGTGTACAATTTGTACTAAGTTTTGATAAAATGTGCAATTAATGTGATTCTTGATGGAATTTTCAAACCATGAACAATAAAAATCTGAATATCCAACTTTTAAATTTATAATATACATCTATATCTAGCCTCCGATTATTCGATAAACTCTAATGCCGAAGTAAATTTCATTTTCTCTTTTCTTTCATAACCTTTTTCCATTATAATTATTTTTTTCATTTAATTCTGATTCAATTAATTAGAGCCATCAGATAATTGTGACCTTAACAGTGAGACTGATCCTAACGAAATCATACCAGTAAAAATAAGTAACGAAGAAGCATTAACTAGTTTAAAAAATATTAAAGATTTTTTACTAGAGTAAGGTTTTTTTGACAGTAATGATTTAGAGCATCTAGAATTTATTTCTGACAGATTAGAAAATTTAATTGAAAAAAAAAACAATCTAGTATTTTAAATTTTAGATATTAGGCATTGTGTTAATTTTCGACAGTTAGATAAAGAATGCAATTTAAACAATTAAAGATCGACTCTAACGAGGGATCAGAATTGATTAAATCTAAAAATTCCCTCAAATTTAATGTAAATAAAGAGAAAACTAGAAATATTAAAGAAATAAATAAAAATGAAGAATTAATTAAAGAAATTGTTTTTGATGTAAATGCTTTTAAAAAAGGCGCTACATCAGTCGATATTTATATAAATGGTCTCCTAACAAATTGTCTTATAGATACTGGTGCTCAAACATCATTTATTAGTAACGAATTTTCGATAAATCGTAACTTAAGTAAAGAAAATATAACCCATATGAAAAATTGGGTTACGGCTAATGGTTCAACACTAGAGTTATGTGGACAACCCACCCTCTTGTTAAATATTGGCAAACAAACGATAAAGGCTAAATTTATAATTGCCAAAAATTTATCACAAAAAGTTATAGTTGGCGTAAATATTTTGAAACCAAATAAAATATCAATTGACTTTGGGCAAGAACAACTTAAAATTGACAAAGACATCATAAAAATTAATACCAATAAAATTATAAATCATGAAATAGTCCATGCAATTAGTGATATAACAATTGAACCTTTTAGTAAAAAATTATATACAACAAAAACTAGTTTAAACGATGATTTAATTCTTGTTGAAAACGTTAATAAAGATCCGGAAAAGAATTAATCGAAATACAATTTTATGTAAAGTTTCATCATGTAAAATCAAAGACAAGATTGCTAATAATATGGAGTTCAAAAGTTTTCTAAATTCTCAAATTGATATTGAACCAATTTAGAATATCCAAGAATGTATAAATGAGGAAGCTTGGAAACCAAGTACCTTGATGTGTATTTTTGCGTAATGATAGAAAAAACAGAAGACAAAACTTTAATACCGCTAACATCAGATATTTGAAGTTTATTTGCTATTTGCACAAATTTTTCTCTAATAATTTTATTGTTTTGTATTTTATTTGTTTGATTAAATGTTCCAGCTGGTTCTTCATTTAATATGGAAGTAAATGATATCAAATTTTTTGCCACTAATTGTAGATTATTTTGTTGTAATTGATTCAAAAATTCCGACTTCGATTCGCCATTAACAATTTCTTTCACGATATTATCCACAAATCCAGGTTGTTGAATGACTCTGACTGGTTCAGCTATATTATAGAGAGTTATTGCATTAGAATCATCAATTATTTGCACAAATAAGTAGACATTATTTGAATCATAATCGGGTCCTTGTGGTAACTGAGTTTTTAAACTACTTTCATTATTATAATTAAGAGCGATTGGGTTGGTATCTTTCAAAAAACTTGCGAAATATTCATATCTTACAATATAGCCATCATTATCAATCCAATTTTTGCAAACAATTGAAAAATATGTTATTAATGCAAAGCCTTCTGATGGGCTTACAGTACAAAAACCGTTATATGGTTTTTCATTTATTTTCAATATCATAGAATTAATTCCATTTGAATATTTTAATTCTTGATTAAAAACTTGAATATTCAAGTCAACTTTCCAAAATAGAACTGATTTAAAACTGTTATATAACAGACTGGAAATTGTTAGCTCTTAATATTCTCATCTTTAGATTGTATTTCGGACTTTTGGCAAATTAAATTAACAGAAAAAGCTAAGCAAATAACTTCATTTATTTACCATAAAGGATTATATTCATTCAAAGTTATGCCATTCGGCTTATGTAATGCCGGTGCGACATTTCAAAGGATTATGGAATATGTATTAAATGGGCTCGAAAATTCTACAGCATATATTGATGATATTTTAACTTTTTCGCCAAATTTTGACGACCATTTAATACATCTTGAAAAATTATTTAAAAGATTGAGGAATACCTCATTTGGTTTTCCTGTGATCCCACTGCTGTCACCAAAATGTTGACCTGGGGTTGTAGTTCGTACTGAACCTCTTAGTTGAAATAGTTTCTTTAATAGCTTTATTAGAAATTAGCTTTTTAGAATAACTTGTGATTTTTTAATAATTTGATTTATAAGTTTTTAATTTTATTTTAATTTACAAAATAATAGCTTTTTCATAAATTTGTAACTAGATGTTGAGACCGTAGTTTAGACACTACTGCTAAATCCTTCTACTCTTACTAACCTTAAACTCATAGTTATTTCAATATATAAACAATTAACTAATAACAATTAATTCGGATTCTAATAAAATATAATAAAGTCAGTTAAGTCTTTAATTTATTACTTTCCCATAAACATAAGGTCTTATATAATTAGGACCACAACATAGGCTTAAAACTTTAGAAATATAATTATTCTTAAATGAGATATTTTTAGTATTAAATTATGGCGCTATATCAATATAGTTTTGACATTTAAGAATCGGTTCGGCTGGTCCTATATCAAGCCGTCAACAATATGATTTCGAAATTTACTTTAACCGCGTTAAAGTAATTCTTAAACTTTAAGTATTTCTGTTCGTTATTTTTAAACAGTTAATTGAATTTTATTCAGTTTAATAGGTAAAAAGAGAAAAGGGGTCTTATTTTATTGCCTAAAAACATTACGTTTTTTGTCGGCAATCTAAAAATTTTTCTCATTTGCTAATTTATGTTTTAAAATTTATTTTAATAATGTGTAAAATAAAAGTAAATTTATGTTGTTTTTAATTTTTTAGCTAAAACTTCTAATAGAAAAATAATTAATAGATAAAAAATTTAAAATTTATCTTCTGAATTTTCAAGAACAAAATCAATTAATTTTGAACATCGATCATCCAAATATAAAACATCTTCATAATTTTTTGATATATATTTTAAATCATCTTTGTCTTTAAACTTGTTTTTTATTAGACCAAACTTGATTTTGATTTTTTCAATCATATACTCAATCACTATTTTACTCTGATCATCATAAGTTCCTTGCTTTCTTACATAATTAAAATTACTAGTTACAATTGAAATAAACACGTTAACTAGTACAAAAACCATGCTTATAAAAAATAATATGCTGATAAATATGGAAAATAGTGAAAATTCGCCATTATAAAAACCATTTGGTACACGATTTAAGATCATCAAAAATGTGGTTTCAAATGTAGAAACTATTGTTGAAAAATATGATGATTTATCATTCAGTACTAAATACATCAATTGAACAAATGCAATCCAATAAATTATGAATATTATACTAAAATAGAATAATTCATTAAAACTTGATTTTAATGTCCAAATTAAAAATTGAATATTCTTTTTAAATCTCAATAATTTTAAAAATTTTAATGTTCCAAAAAATGATAAGAAGCCTAATAAAATACCAAGTATTTCATTCCAATTACTCAATAATTGTAATTTTACCATTTGATGTTTTGATAATTTATCAAATAAATCTTGTTTGGCATATAATCTGTATAAATAAATAGCCAAAGAAGCAAATGAAAATGAAAAGATTATCCATTCAATATAAATCCAAAATTGTTTAAAATATATTTTATAACCTAATTTTAATAATGATCTAATATTTTTGATCATAAAAAATAGAATAAATACTAAATAAATAATATTAAATGCAATTATCATAGCATTTATACTTGAATTGGTTTCATATAAAATAACTGGCTGAAATTTTAATGATTTAATTAAATTTCCAGTTGGTAAAAATTCAAACAGAATTGTACAATATGCAAATAAATTTAAATTAACATTATATAAAGATAATTCAATAAATAAAGCTCTTGTTTGTTGATCAATCCAATTTAATTTTTGTAAATTTTCTAAATCTTGTTTTATTGTATTCAAACTCTTTTCTTTTTTCAAATCTAATTTATAAACATAACCACCTCCAAAATAATTTGAATAAACACCTAAATAAGGATATGTTTCTAATTCATCTGAACTGTAATATTTAAATTGATCTAAATATTTAAAATAATTTGAATCTTCAATTGTTTCATTAGTATTCTGTAATTCAGTCCATTTTAAACCAAAATTTGTTTTTTCTCTATGGAAAAATTTGTAATCTGAATAACATGTTTGATTGTGAATTTGATTTTTACAATTATTTTTTTTTATTCTTAATTGTCTAATTATTGGATTCCCAACAACAAAAGATGTTAAATCATTTAAATAATTGTTTAAATTTGTTGTTTTATTAGAATTGTAAAAATTTGTAGAATTAAAAGCTTGAATCAAATATTTATCAAACCATTTCCAAATATCGTTAACTTGATTTAATTCTTCAAGAGAATTTTGATTGTCTTTAATAGCAAATATGTTTCTAATATTTTTTTGATATTTATAAGAATTTAAATCTTTATTTGAATATGAAACCATAAATAATAATATCAAAAATAAACAATAAACAAATATTTCTCTTAAAATTCTCAAAGCTAATTTTTGATTTTTATATTTGTTTTTTATCTGCTCCAAATCATCAGCATCTTGATTTTGATTATTATAAATTTTATGAGATTCAAAATCAATTTCATTTTCATTCAAATCTTGATTTGTATTTTCATTATTTTCATTTTTAAAAAAATCATCAAAATTTGTAAAATTATCGGCTTTTTTGAAAATAAAAGTCATTAATAATGTAATAGCAGCAATCTTTTTAGTAATTAAGAGATTTATAGTAAAAAATTCCAAAGAAAACTAGTTAAGTTATTACTTGTAAAGGTTGAGTTAATAAAAAAGAAGTAAAAATAGAAACCACAAATGATGTCAACCATTTTTGAACTTTTTCATCACCAAAAGAAATTCCTTTTACTATTATGAAAAATAGTGATACACCGCTAAAAATAACTGATAATAAATAAGCAATTATTTTAAACCACCATGGAAATTCAAATTTTTTCTTATTTTTTTTGTTTTTAATTTTAGTTTCAATATGTTTTTCTTCTTCTTCTTGTAAATAAATTGCTTGTCTTTGGCTTATTTTAGAATTACTTAATTTTTCTTTAAGTTTTTCTTCCCTTGATATTCTGCTTTTTGATCTTCTAAATAATTGAATTAATAAAAAACTCGGTGGAAATATTATCAAATTTGATATGACTCCAATAATAATCTTTTTTTAAATAAACATTATTTTAAATGTCAAATTTTGATTTTAATCTTAAAAAAATAATCTACTTGTTGAGGAGTAATACACAAAGGTCCTATTTCTAAGCCTCCTGTTTTTGGAGATTTATCAATTTCATAGTATAATATATTAACCAGCATAGTTATAAATAATAGAACAAATGCACATGTTAATCTATCTAATCTAGTAAAAGAGCTTAAGGTTGGTCTAGCTAATATCGAAAACCATAAATGACCATCGCTTAGTTTATCTTTGGTTTGTCTTGGTAATAAATATTTTACATCTTTTAATTGTGAATCACCAGCAACAGCTAAATTTCTTTCAATTAAGCCATCATCTATATCTAATGCAAACCTTTCATAAATTTTAATTTTAATATAGTCAAACTAAATTAGAATAAATATAAGAACAATATAAAAAAATACCATTTTTCACATAAAAATACAAATTTTTGTCCTGTTTGTAAATCACAAACTATTATGTGCTTTAAAAACCATGATGATGAATTTCTTGTTTTACCAGAATTATCATGAAATATTCTACATATATTTAAATCACCTAATGGTTTTTTTACTGACATAATAAATGTATCAATAGCACTTCTTTGAAACAAATAGTTATTATTTGTATCTTGACTATTTAGTTCTCTTATTGAAGATTCATCATTATTACCAAATATGTTAAGAAATACACTTGAATCTGTTCCTGCATTTTTTCTTGAACCAGTAAATACACAAATTTCATAATAATAATTATCATCTTTGTCATTGTCTTTTAATAAATGAATTCTAGTTTTACGTTTGTCTCTTCTATCCATTATTACACAAAATATAGATAATAATGCATATAAACAACATATTAAAATTATGGTTGTGTATATGGTTGGATTTTTCTCAAATGAAGAATTGGCAAAAACTTGTTCAAAATTGATTTCAGTTGGTAATATAACAAAGCCTCCAGCAAAATCAGTTAAATGATTTGAACGACAATTAGTATATTCAAAATTAGTATTTTCTTCTATTACTTCCATACCATCTGATAACCATTTACCAGATTCTTTATCAAAATAGTAACAATCGGTAGAAAATATTCTAATTGAAAAATTATTTGTAAAGTTTAAACTTTGATTTTGGTGTTTATAAAAAAAGTCTAAATTCGTCTTGTTACTAATTCGTTTAATGCAATATTCTTCAGACTCTGATTCACTTAATTCTTTAATCCCTATAAACGCTAAATTATTGATCATGTATTGTTTTGTAATAGACTTGTTAGAAAATATTTGATAATAGGATGAATTATTATCATAAATTATAACATCAGGACAAACGATTTTGAAAAAATCAAAATTTTTACTAGAAAATTTAGGCAAATGATTAAATTTGATTAAAACCAAATAAGAAACAATTGAATCATTTTCTGGTTTGATTTGAATAAACAAAGAAGAGTTTGATTTTAATTCTGTTTTATAAATCAAAATATCTTTAATTGAAGAGCTATTTGAACTGTTGTTTAAGTCATTGATATTGATGTAAACAAATTTTGGAATATTTATAGAACTTTTTCTTATTAATATCTCGAAAGATTCGTTTTGATTTTTTACTTTAATTTCTTTACCATTTTCTGTATAATAACTTAGACTAGCGAGGCTAGATTCGATACCTAAATCTATTCCATTTAAGCCATAAATAGCTTTTTGAATAGAATAAGTTTGAAGAGTCACCGGTTTGTTTTTACAGTCTAAATTTTGTTCATCGCATGTAAATTTTGGAATCTTTATTATGCTATTATCAGATTCTACTTTTTCAAGCAAATCATAAGCATATGCTCTCATATATTTTAAATTAATACTTTTAGTGTTAATACTTGTTTCTTGATTTATGCTCAAATGTGTTGATGATATTTTTTGGAAATTATCTAAAATCTCTTGTGTGCTATTAAACATTTTTGATCCTTTATCAGAAAAGTTTGATAATTGGTTTTGTGTAGTTGATAATAGAGCGTTAGCTGCTGTATCAACTATTTTGTTTGCGGCTTGTTTGAGAAATTCTAAGCCTGTTTGATTTGAAAATTGCAATAGTGAATTAGAAAGTTCGCGGATTTTGTTAATACAAGTTTCTGCGGTATTTATTTCAATTAAATTGTATTTTTGCGTAATGATAGAAAAAACAGAAGACAAAACTTTAATACCGCTAACATCAGATATTTGAAGTTTATTTGCTATTTGCACAAATTTTTCTCTAATAATTTTATTGTTTTGTATTTTATTTGTTTGATTAAATGTTCCAGCTGGTTCTTCATTTAATATGGAAGTAAATGATATCAAATTTTTTGCCACTAATTGTAGATTATTTTGTTGTAATTGATTCAAAAATTCCGACTTCGATTCGCCATTAACAATTTCTTTCACGATATTATCCACAAATCCAGGTTGTTGAATGACTCTGACTGGTTCAGCTATATTATAGAGAGTTATTGCATTAGAATCATCAATTATTTGCACAAATAAGTAGACATTATTTGAATCATAATCGGGTCCTTGTGGTAACTGAGTTTTTAAACTACTTTCATTATTATAATTAAGAGCGATTGGGTTGGTATCTTTCAAAAAACTTGCGAAATATTCATATCTTACAATATAGCCATCATTATCAATCCAATTTTTGCAAACAATTGAAAAATATGTTATTAATGCAAAGCCTTCTGATGGGCTTACAGTACAAAAACCGTTATATGGTTTTTCATTTATTTTCAATATCATAGAATTAATTCCATTTGAATATTTTAATTCTTGATTAAAAACTTGAATATTCAAGTCAACTTTCCAAAATAGAACTGATTTAAAACTGTTATATAACAGACTGGAAATTGTTAGCTCTTTTGTATTAGTTCCAATCAAACTATCTCTTATAAATGTAGAATTTAGTTTTTCCCATTGTAAATTTGTGTAATTTGATTTGCTAAAATATAATTCATATTCATATGTTATATTTAATGCTTTTTGACAACCATCTTTACATTCACTCTGTATTATAAGTTGATTATCTGGATTTATTCTTAAAATTTTTCGTGTTGCTATACAAAATGCTTTGATTCGACATCTAATGTTAAAATTAATCATAAATAAAATTAAAAATAAAAAGATTTTAATATTTTTACTGTGAAGTTCCAATTGGTACTTTTGAAATATCTAATAATTCAATTTTAATTAACTGATAATAAACAACACCATAATGAATTGTTGCAATTAAAAATTGATTGATTATGCCAAAACGTTGTCTCAGGCCTTTTGGTAAAATAGTTAGAATTTTTCCTGTCGAATCAAATTCATAACCATCCTTATTCGTAAAACATGGATTTGAATTGATCAAATTATTTTTATAATTTTTTAAATCAAAATTTTCCAAATCTTGTAGACTGCTCAAATTAAAAATTGAACTATTTGTATTATCCAAACAGTAAAATTTAAAATCTAGCTTATCAGTTGTTATCAAATAGTCCATATCATATGAATTAAGAATCGGATTCAATTCTAATGTTTGCTCTTTTCCTATTCTAATATAATCTAGGCCATTTTCTAATCCAAATACAGCTATTCCTCCAACAATAATTTTTATATAAATATTTATATTTTGATTGAATTTATTATCTACATTTCCAATATTAGTGACATTAACATCGACTAATTGATGGTATGAAATTTTATAAGTACCATAATTCAGTGTATTACTTTTAATTATCAATTCAGAATATTTCACAGTAGGATTATTATTTAAAAAGATTTCATTAGAGCTTTGATTAGGTTCTTCAATTTTAAATATTCTCCACTCACTATAAACAGTATAAGTATAATCTGTTTCATATTCAAAATCAAAAGAAATTTTTATCAATTCTGATCTTTCATATAACTTTGGATTAGTAATATTATTTTCAAAATCACTCAAATTTAACTTTGAAACAAACTTAAAACCTTAAAAAACAATTTAAAAATTTTAAATAAAAATTATAAAAAACACTAAAAACTTACTATAAGTTGTTCTAATTGTCTGTATTGGATATCCAAAATCCTCAAAATCATCTTCAAATTTTGCAGATATATTAAAATAACCAACTTGATTATATTGTTTTAAAATTAAATGAGTATTTTCATAGTAATTATTATCAATTAAGGCATTTAAATATATTATTGTCGTTTGATTTGGGTATATCGAATCTACTGATTTGATCAAATCACCTGTAATTAATACATTTAAATCAGAAAAACAGTTAGTTTTAAAATTATTAATGTAAAGTTGAGAATCAATAGTTTCAACTAAGATTAAACTTCCTTTTTTAATATATACATCATTAGATAGGTTTAGTCTATTAAAACCTTTTTGGATGTTAAAAGTTTGTTTAAATAAAGTTTTGAATTTTAAATTTTCAATTTTATATTCGGTTAGAAATGAAGCACATGAAATATGCAGACCACAGTTAGGTTCTAAATGTATTACACTTAAAGTTATTTGACCATTGTTATAAGTTAAAAGATCAAAACCAATTAAATTTGAATCAAATTTAAACTCCGAATTTGAAACTAAATAAAATTTATGATTTATTGTTGTTAATGAGTCAAGAGGTTCTATTTTGGGTATTGAAACTCCAAATTTTGAAACTAATGAGCCATTTAATTCCAAAATATCATTAAAACTATTTCCATAATTTAAGTTAATTTTTTCTTTTTCATATTGTGAAGAAACAAATAAACTACAGTTTGTTATTAATTCATAAGTTTTATTTGTTCCCCAACAAAACAAATCTACAAATCTTTCTAAATAAGCACATTTTTTAGATTAATTAATATTGATATTTCAATTTTTATTTATAAATTTACTTACTATTTGTTACATTGAAATTATGACTTTTAAAAGTATTATTTGAATCAATAAATTCAGCATTCAAATTATAAACACCAAATGTTTTATTTCTTAAATTTAAATAAGTTTTCGAAATAATTAAATCTGTTCTGTAAAATTGTTCATATATTAAAACATTTGAAAAAAATTTTGAATTTTTTAATTTAAATGAATTAGAATTGTTTATAAAATAATCTGGATATAAATGATTGTCAGATTTGTCTAAGGCTAATAAATCAGGTGCTGAAGTTTGAATTAAAAGCATTTGACCTTTTTTAATTTTGACTGAAGCTGACAATTTTAACACATTCAATCCATTTATCAAATTAAATTCAAATTTATGTGTTATGTTTGAATAATTAAAAAATGGACTTGATTTATAGACCCAATAGGCGCATGAATCAATTTTACCACACCAATCAAATGAAATAATCTTAAATAATTTAATTAAAGTTATATTATTAAAGCATGTTATCTTACTAATTTATTAAATATTTTAATGCCCTATGAGTTCAACAGGGCATAATTTTTTATTTTTTATGTTATTTAACTCAAAGGGCTTTATTTTATTAATGAGAATAGATATTTAATTAAAATTTATAGTAATTTCCTAACCAGTTTAATGTATATTTATTTCTATTTCCTTAACTTATCTTAAAACTGAATTAAATATGGTATATTAGCTTTGACTAATAACTAACTCTAATGAATCATATGCTCAAAATCTTTCTATATAATAATAATTATAATGATTCATAAATTATTTAAATATAAGGACCTTTAAAAAAAATTAAAAAATTGATAATAAATTTATTTAAAAATTACATTAATTTTGATAGGTCCTGATGAAGCTGCGTAGAATTCGAATCCGATTAAAGAAGAATCAAATTTAAATTCGGTATTTGTTAACAAAAACAAACCAGTTGATTCAGTTGTTTCATAATTGTTGTAAAAATCATTCAAATTTCCAAATTTTGATATCAAATTACCTAAATTTATAAAAAATTATTAACTATAATTTTAAAAATAATTTTTTATTTAAAAATGAAATTTATTTCAGACTTTTTTGTTGATATACTAAAGCATTTTCTTTTTGTTTATCAAAATAAACCATAAAAGGAGTTCTTTGGTCTTGACTTATTGCCATTATAGAACAATTTATTGTTTTGTTAAATGTTTTATTGGAATTTATACAAAATACTTCTAAATTATAGTCTTTAAATTTTAAAAATTACTAAAATATTTTTCTAATTTCTAAATTTAATTTTAAATTAAGAAAATAAAAATTACTTGAGTTTATTTCCAAATTATTTTTATTTATGCTTGTTAATCCAGTGAGAGTATTTTTAAATTCACAAGTAATATTTTTGAGTCCATCATTTTCATATTGATAAATCTGATTATATAAACTAATTTTGTAAAAATATCGATCAATTAAACAATTGAAATAAAATTTATAATTTGTAAAATAATCATCATCATCAAAATAAGAAATAGAATTAGTTGTATCTAAAGCTAATTTAGCACTTGAATCAGCAATATTTACAAGTAAAAATGAACCTTTTTGAACAAATATTGGAAAATCAAATAATATTTTATTATATCCCAATTGAACATCAAAAACCCATGTATTTAATGTTAAAGAATTTATCTCTTGTTTTCCATTAGTAGTTTGTTTCAATTCAATTTTCATAGAACCTTGATTTGTTGAATAAAATTCAAATCCAATTAAATTAGCATTAAATATAAACTCAGTGTCTGTAAGAATATGAATTTTTGAATCATTTTGAGATACAGTTTTCAATTCTGTTATATATGAATGTATTTCAGATCCAAAATAATTTACCAAATTTTGTTTGATAGATTCTGTATTATTAAAATCTTCATTTATTAAATTTATTTGATTGTAGTTTGTTAATGATTGAAACAAAATTGAATAACTGATTGTTTTGTTTAAAATATTGTTTAAGTTCATTACATTAAAATTAAAATATTCACCTTTATAAAAAAAATATCAAAGTATTAAAAAATTTTAATCTTTAGAATTATCAAGAATTTGAATATATTGAAATATATAGAAATTTCAAGTATTATATTTAATGGTCATTTATTTGATTACTATAGTTTCTATTTGATATTGACTTAGGGAATAAATTAAGCTTAAACGATTTTAACTTTTTTAAATTTTATTAAAAAAAATATTGAAAATTTAAATAGAAATAAAGTTAATAAAAACCGCGATCTAAACAAGAATTAAATTGAAATCGAGTTACAATCAAATATAAATATAGGTAAAAATTTACTATTTGTAAAACAATAATTACAATATTACACATAATAATTTAGAGAGTTTGGTTTCAATTACTCTTTTAAACTATTTCTATCATAATTGAAACAAATATCTTCATTTTTGAAACAATTATTATCAAAAAAATTGACTCAAACATGAATCTTAAATAGTTTTAATTTTAAAATGGTTCAAAAAAGTTTCGTTTTATTAACTTTTAATTAATCTGAAATTTAAAAAAGAAGGTTTTTTTAGAGTTCATTTTTTTCGGTATTTAAACGAATTTTCAAGATATAGTTTGGAATTAAATAATTTTAATTAAAAAAAAATTTATTAATATATTATTATAAATATCCAGTTTAAATATTAAATATTTACTTAATATAAATTTAATTTTTATCCCTGCTCTTAAATCCAATACCTAGTTTTAAGTTTTTTAAATTTTATTTTTGTTGCATTTTCTAAATATGGATTTTAGGTATATAACCCGATATTCGGGTTTATATGAGTGCTCTTCTTCGCAAGTGTATAAGATAATGTTATAATAACTATAAATATACTTACAAAAAGTGATTTCGTATTTTTGCTTACAACTAAAATTTGAATTTAAAAATTCAGCTCTTAAATTAAACCAGACATTGTCTTTATTCAAATCAGTTAAAGTTTTTTCATGAATAAAATAGTTATAATAAAATTCTTGTTTGATTAATACATTAAAACATATTTTTAAATTAGAATAATAATCTATTTTTCTTGATTTATTTCCATTGATGAATAAATCAGGCAAATACATTTTATTTTCTATTAAACCAATAATTCCTGGTTCACTAGTATAAATAACAAACATTTGACTTTTTTTAGTCGTTTTGGGTTCATCTAAATTTATTAGATTATATCCTTGTTTTGCTTGAAATTCAAATTCATAAACCACTCGATTAAATAAATCAAAATTTAAATTTGGAATAGATTTGTATAATAAATTCGAACATGATTCATTTCCTATTCCACATATTTCTAGTTCAATTAGAAATATTTTTAAACTAGTAGTTTTAAATGAATACAATTCAAATCCAATTAAGGTTGAATCAAATTTTATTTCACTATTTAATAAAACAAAATATCCAGATAAATTGGTTGTTTTTATATCACTGAAATTTGAATTCTTGTTGAATATGCCGAAATAGTTTAGTTTAAATTTTTCATCAAATGTAAAATTGTTTATTAATTTATCATTTTCTAGTAATACAATTTTATCTGTTTTATCTTGTGAAAAAGCTTGAATTGTACAACTAATTGATTTATTTAATGTTTTACCAGATTCTGGGCAGTTAATATCCAAATATTGATTATTTGTAATTATAAATGAATCAATTAATTTATAAATATCATGAAATTTATTTTCTAATTTTAAAGAAATATTTTTAAGACCTATTGAATTATATTTGATCAAAAAATGAATTAAATATTCATAATAAGTTTGTTCAATTAAACATTTAAAATTAAATTTTACATTTTTAAAATTATTTAAACGAGTTAAATTTTTCTTATTTGAATCTAAAATAAAATCTGAATAAAATGATTCATCAATTGAATTTATTGAAATTTCTGCTCCATTTTGAATTTCAATTAAAATCATTGATCCTTTCTGTATTTTTTCTGCATAAATTAATTGAATTTTATTTAAACCTATTTGCACATTAAATTCATCAATCAATTTATCTTTATTATCAGGTAAATATAAATTATTTGATATAAATTCAACACATGAAATATTATTAATAAAAGTTTTTATAAATATTTTTATTCTACCAGGTTTGTTTGCATAAAATTCAAAACCAATTAAATTAGAATCAAATTTAAATTCAGTATTTGTTAAAACACATGAATAACCACTTTGAATCGTTTGATTTTCATTTGAATTATTAAAATATTGAATTGATCCAAAATAAGAGATTAATTTATAAACAGGTTGAATAAAATTATTCGAATCTGAATAAATTTCAAATGAATCAATTTTCGTTTGAAAATAACCAAAAAATGAACAATTCAAAGTTTTATCTAAAATATTTTCCAAATTCCAACATTTAAATTGCATAAATTTATCTTATAATTAAATTAAAATTAAACTAATTTTATATTCAATTAATTTTATAAAATATATAATTTATAATTACAATTTGTTATATTGTAATATTTTATTAAGGTTTTATCAGAATTCAAAAAAGATACTGTAATATTGTAAAATCCATAATTAAATTCATTAAGTTTGGAAACTGTTTTAGTTAAATTTATTTGGTTTATGTAAAAATCATGTTCTATTAAAACAGTCACATAAAATCTAGAATTAAATCTAAAATCTAATTTAGCCGACTTGTTCAAATTTAAATCAATAAAATAATCAGAAATTAAATTATCATTAGTTTTATCAATTAATAACATATTTGGTGTATTTGTTTTGATTGAAATTATTTGTCCTTTTTTAACTAAAAATGGTTTTTGTAAATTAATTTGATTTAAACCTTTAGTTAGATTAAATGTGTTGATGTAAATTAAATTTGAATAATTAAATAAAGGTGAAATATCAGATATCCAATTTGAACATGAATCTTCAAAACCACACCATTCAAATTCAATCAACTTTATTTTTATTAAATATATTTATTATCGTAGAAGAAATAGATTAAAATAGTAAGAGTTACATAAAGTTCAACAGTTCCAGAACTGTTTGTATAAAATTGAAATCCAATCAAATTTGTATCAAATTTAAACTCTTTTGATGTTAAAATAAACCAACCGGTTGAATTAATTGAATCATAAATTTGATATTCATCATTCATATTTGTCATGACATTTCCATAATAAGAAACAATATTATCTAAAATAATTATTATTATTTTATTTTGACTATGTAATAAATATAATGATATAAACCTGAAATATTTGAAATTGTTTGGTTCTGTTCATTTAATATAAAATATTGATCTTGTTTAGATCGAGTTATAATTGTTAGCAAACAATTTATAGTCTTGTCTAAATTTTTATTTGAATCTTTGCAATAAATATCCAAATTTTGATTTGTAGTTACATTAAAATATCTAGTCAATTCAACACTAGAATTTAAAAACTTTGCATAAAGACTATAAACTCCAAATGTTTTATTTAAAAGATTGTCAAATGTTTTTTGAATATTCAAATAAGTGAAATAAAATTGTTGATCAATTAAAGCATTAAAACAAAATCTCCAATTTGATTTTAAATTAATTTTAGTAGAAATAGAATTATTTAAAATCAAATAATCAGAATAAGTTGAATCATCACTAGTATTAATAGCTAATAAGTTCTTTTGTTGAACAGTTATTGAAATCATTTGGGCTTTTTTAATTTGATAACGACCATCAATTTTTAACACGTTGTAGCCTAATTTTATGCTATAGCTTTGAGTAAAAACAGTTTTGCTTGAATTAAAATATGGAGATGACTGATAAATCCAATTTGCACATGAATCTTGAATGCCACACCATCCAAATTCAATTATCTTTAAATTTCAAAGCTTAGAATAATAGTTTATTTCTTTATGAAATAAAAGACCTAGTTTTACTTCAATTTTAATTGTTCCTGAATTGAATGCATACAACTCGAATCCAATCAAATAAGTATCAAATTTAAATTCTGTATTTGGCAAAACAAAATATCCAGTTTGTGAATTTGATATTATTTTATTGTTTATAATTGAATCATTAATAGATAAAGTTGAATAATAATTTCCAAAAAATGAAATCGGACCATTGATAATTTCATAGGTTTTTGAAATATTTAAATTATCCTCAAAAAAAACTTCAAATTGATCATATTTACTTTGTGATATAGCAAAAATAGAACAATGTATTGTCTTGTCAAGTGTTTTATTTGTGTCTTTACAAAATATTTCCGAATTTTTATCTTTTTAAATATTAATTAATAATTGATTTTATAAAAAGGAAATAAAAAATTTTAATTAATTTTTACTATTTTTAATTCCTAAATTTTTTGTAAATTCTTGAGAAATAATTGCCTGATTTTGAAAATGATAGGTTATATTTATATTGATATCATCTATAATTGGAACTAAAACAGCTGCTGAATAATCATAATATTTTTGATCAATTAAACAATTAAATAGAAATTTTAAATTTCTATCTCGACTCAATTTATTGAGTCTATTAGATTGTACTAAATAATCTGAGAAATAATTTTGATTGTTTGAATCAAGCTCTAGATTTGTTTCAATCACTTGAATCAAAGCAAATGATCCTTTCTTAATTGGCTTCAAGCAATCCAACAAAATTCTATTATAACCTATTTTGACACTAAAATTTTGATTAAAAACTGTTTTTATATTAGTTAACATGAGTGTTTGGGATAAATAAACAGAACATTGATCACAATTAATATTTAATTCTATTAATTGAATATTAATAAAGCCTTCTTTCGAAGCATAAAATTCAAATCCTAATAAATTAGAATCAAATTTAAATTCAGTGTTTGTTAAAAGATACGAAGCAGATTTTGAATCATTATTTGATATAAACAGATAATTAGGAACACTTGATCCAAAATATGAAATCAATTTTGATCTAACATTTAATGTATTCGAAATTGATAAATTTCCAACAACTTTGTACACTAGTTGAGTATAATTTGTGCTTGATTTTGAGTAAAATGTACAATTAATGGAATTTCTGATTGAACTTTCAAACCAAGAACAGTAAAAATCTAAATATTCAACTTTAAAAAGAAAATTAATTAACTAATAGTTTAGCTGTTTTTGTTAATTAAATTAAAATTTAAAAAATTTCTTTAAGAATTTTCTGAAAAATTGATTTCGTCTTAAATAGCTATAAAATGCTATATTATGAAGGCGCAATCAAATTTTTAAATTAAACTTTTGAAAAAAATTTTAAATTCTATAATAAATTAATAAAAAATTACATTTAATAATTGTATAATTAGTTTTAACAATAATAGTAGAATTGACAAACATTGTTGTCATATTGTATATTCCATAATCATTATAGTTTAAATTTGAATATGTTTTTTCTATGTTAATATAATTCAAATAATATTCTTGATCAGTTAAAACTTTAAACAAAAATCTTGAGTTTTTATCGGAAATAATTTTTTTTTTTAAAGTATATGATCTATAATAATAATTTTTATAATAATAATCATAATTATAAATAGGTGCTCCAATATTAACTAAATAATCAGATTCTATATTATCATTTAACTCAGAGCTAATAGCAATTAGATTTGGTGTTGAAGTATTAAATCCAATCATTTGAAATTGATAAGCATAATTTTGATATTCAAAATAAAACTGATTTAAACCTTCTTGTAAATACCAATCTTGAACTATTGGTCTCAATAACATATTTCTATTAAAGACCTAAATTTGATTTTTTTTATTAAAATAATAAATCACTTATAAAATAATTTTAATTACAAATATATTTATTGAACCATTTTGAAGCGCAAATATTTCAAATCCAATTATTTTGCAAAAAAATTTGAGCTCTGTTTGGGGTAAAACAAAAAATCCAATATCAGATGTTGATAAATAATTAGAATCGTTTTTCAAAAGTATCGGATTACCAGTGTAGGAAATTGGTTCACCTATATTAATGTAAAAAATTTTATATTTAAAAAGAGATTAGTAAAAGTTTGTTTTAATATATATTTATGGTATAAAACTAAATTTAAAATACCATAAAAACTATATGTTAAATTTTTATTCCAAAAATCAGTTGAATTGAGATAAATTTCTTGGTCTTCTTCATCAAGAATACAAAATTCATCATTTATATTTTGTGAAGCTGCAATAATTGTACAATGTATTGTACTATCAAGAGTTTTGTTTGTATCATTACAATAAATGCTCAATGATTTGTCTAATAATTAAATTATTTTAAAAAGAATCGAAATTTTTAAAAAAATTGTTTTTAAATTTATATTTACAATATGAAATTGTAAATTTTCTGGTAGTTTTAATGTTAAAATTAACAAAACCACCAGTTAATTCAGTAGTTATATTAATAAATTGATTATCTAAATATTGATTATATGATTTAGTTAAACTTATTCTATTTGTATAAAAAAAATCATCAATTAAAATATTCATTAATATTCTCCAGTTAGACGATACACTAATTTTATAATATTGACGATAATCTGAAATGGCTAAGATATCTTTTGTTGTATTGATTCCTAGTAGACCAGCTTTTGTGCAATTTATTCGCACAATTTGACCTTTTTTAATTTCTACAAAATCATTCAAAGTTATTAAATTGTATCCTTCTTTTAATTCTATAGTTTTTTCAAACTCAATGCTTGAATACCTTGGAACATATTGATAATTGGAAATATAACTAAAACACGAATCATTAAAACTTAAGCCACAATTTAGACCGAAATCAATTATCTTATAATTTTGAAAATTTTTAAGAATAAAATTTAATTTTTTTATTTTTATTCTTCTACTTGAAGATTTATTGAGCCGTTTTGGCCTGCGTAAAACTCAAAACCTCTCATGTAAGTATCAAATTTAATCTCAGCATTTGTTATATGGTATATGCCTGTCTCTGTAAATTTTACTATGTTATCCATATTGGAGTTTTTATCATAGCTGCCAAAATAGTTTAAAGCATTATCTTTTTTAAAAGTTTTAAAATTTATTTTTAAAGATTTATTATCTTAATGTATTACCAGATAAATTATATGATTGAGAACTTTGATTTACTCCAGCAAAATAAGTAGTAAATGAGTCGTTTTTATTTTGACTCAGAGCTATTATAGTACATTGTATAGTTTTGTTCAAAGTTCTACCCGAATTATCACAGTATATATCCAAATTTTTGACTTTATAAAAGTTTGAATTTTGAAAGTTTAAAAAAAATTTTTATTGTAATTTGTTACAAAATAAATTTCATAACTAACATTAAATATTAAAATTAACTTACAATAAACTGATTCAACTAAAAGACTAGTTGCATTTTCAGTTTGATTTTCAAATGTTGCTGTTAAATTAAAAACTCCTGAATTTTCATACATGTATTGAAAATTGTATATTTTATATAAATACACAGTATCTATTAATACCATTAAATTTAGTTTCCAATTTTCGTATTTTTTTAATTTATTTATTTTAAAACTCCAAGGGTTATATATATAATCAGAATATAATATGTTTTCGCTCTTATCAATACAAATTAAATCATAATTATATAAATATTCAATATAAACCATTGATCCTTTAGATACTCTTATAGGATATAATAATAAATTTTCATTTAAACCTATTTTTCCAACTTGAAATGTACTCGTATATTGTTCTGAATAATTAGATATTGTTTGCATATTACTGAAAAATTGTGAACAAGACCTTTCTTTACCACATATATTTGGAAACGATCTAATAGAAAATCTAAAAGAGCCCAATTTAGAAGCATAATATTTAAATCCAACTAAAATAGAATCAAATTTAAATTCTGTATTTAAAAGTAAAAAATATCTGTCGTATTGATTAAGCGATTCATTGAATGCATTCGAATTAAGATAACCAAAATTGTTCAAATAATTTTGATTAGAAGTGTAAAGATTCAATTTTTGTTTAACATTATCTCCATAGAAAAATTCTAGTTGATCATTACTTGTCTGAGTCATTGTAAAAATTGAACAATTTAGATAAGACTTGTATCGATGTTGAATTTTTAAACAAACAAATTCAGCATATTTAACTTTAAATAGTATTAAATGATTCTTAAAAATAGTCATAATTAACTATAAAAATTATACTTACAATTACTAATTGTGTAATATCTTGTAAAATTGTAACTTGTATTTAAAAATCTACCAACAATTTTAAAATTTTGGAAATTTTTGGTGACTAGTTGTGTTTGATTTATGATCAATTGAAAGCTATGTGAATAATATTTTTGTCTTATTAAAGCATTGAAATAAAACCTAATATTATAATAATAATATAATTTTGATGATCCATTTATAAGCGTAAAATAATTATAATCTGATATTTTGGAATCATCTGACACATCAATTAATAACAAATTTGGATTTGAAGTTTCTATACTTATCATTTGACTTTTGTTAACCTTTAAACTAGTGTTAAAAATTATTCTATTAAATCCTTTGGTCAGAGAAAAACTTTGATTAAAATAAATTATAGGCTGATCTATATTCGGACTATTTTGCATTATCCAATTTGAACAAGAGTCTATTTGACCACAAGAATTAAATCCAATCAACTTTTTTTTTTATTATTTTAAAATTACTATTTTGAATAAAAATTTTAATATTATTAATATATATATATATATACAAAAAGATTAATGAGACCACCATCGTTTGTGAAAATTTCAAATCCCAATAAATCTGTATTAAATTTAAATTCTGTATGTGGTAAAATAAACGAACCATTCTTGTCATATGGTAAACCTTTTGGATATAGTGACTTTAAATTACCAATAGAATATCCTCCTTGATCTTTTTGAAATTTATTACTACAATATTTAATTTATAAAAGAATTTAACAAATACTAGTAAAATTAAAAGTTTCATCAATTTGTGAAATTATAAATTTATCTCTTTGATCTAAGCTAATAGTTGTTACAGTACAATTAATGGTTTTATCTAAAGTGTTGTTTGTATTTTTACAAAATATATCAAAATCATGAACTAGAATTAAATAATAAATTTTTTTAAATTAATTAAATTTAAAAATTTTAAAACTTAAAACAATATTACAATTTTTATTAATAAAAGTTAATGTTTGATTTGTAGAGTCTAAAAATCTAGCAGTTAAATTAACCACTTGTTGTTGATTGTTTAGTAATAATGGATAAGAGACAATAAAATTAAACTCAACCATAAAATAATCAGCATTTATGAGAGCATTGACTAAATATCTCCAATTAAAGTCTTCATTTATTTTATACAATAAATCATTTTCATAATATAAATCTGATAAAGATGATTCATCATTTGTATCTAATGATAATAAATCTGTCTGTTCATAAGACAGATAAAGCATTTGTCCTTTACGAACAAGAATATTCGTATCTAGAATAATTTTGTTATAGCCAGCTTGTAGATAGTATGAATCTATAAGTTTTAGATAATAACTTGGTAGAACTGGAAAAGAATCAAATAAGTATTTTGAACATGATGATGCAATTGAACAAGATGCAAAAGTGAGTATCTAAAAGTATAAATATTTAAAAAAATAAAAAATATATAAAACCTGTGATTTTTTTACGTAAATGTTAATTGAACCACTTGTTGAAGCATAAAGTTCAAAACCAATTAAATTAGAATCAAATTTAAATTCTGTATTTGGTAAAATGAATGATCCATTTCTGAAAGCAATCGATGATAATGTTGTATTTAAATAATTTTTTCTTAAACTTCCAAAAAAAGACAGTCGGTTGTCTTCAAAAATATTTATATATAATTAACAGTTAAAAGTTCTATTTAAAATATATTCAAAATACCAGAAAAACCATAAATTATTTCTGAATTATTGGGATGATAGAAAATAAACCTATCATCTTTGGTTTGAGTTGTAGCTTTAAAAGAACAATTTATTTTGTTTTCAAATAAATTCTTTTTGTTTGGTTCACAATTCAAGTAGAAATTTTGACCTTTTTTAGAAAAATAAAAAAGTTAAAATAAATCTGAGCAAATTTTTAATCTTGTTTATTAATTGTTACTTTTTGTAGTATTATAAGTTTTGTTAATACTAGAAGAAAACAAAGAATTTGAAAAATTGAAAATTATATTGTTTTGTTGAAAAGAATCAAAAAAATAAGTAAGATTAAGAACATAATCGTAATACTGTTGTTCAATTAAGCAATTCAATTCAAATCTAAAATTTTTATATGCATTTAATCTTCTTAAAGTACCAAATTCACTTGTTATATAATCACTATAATACGATTTTCCGTCTTTGTTGAGATAAATTCTGCCACTGCTTTTTTTTAAATTGTAAAATATCATAGAACCTTTAGTAGCTTTTAAAGGTACATCCAAATATATCTTATTATAACCTTTATTCACATCAATATTCAAACTTCCGAGTATTTTAAAAATGGGAAAATAATTTCTTATTTCAAAATAATTTGAACAAAAAATTTCTTTTCCACATATGCTATCAAAACTTCTAAGTTCTATACTTATTTCGCCATCAGTTTCGCAATTTAGTTCAAGACCAACCAAAGTTGAATCAAATTTAAACTCAGTATTAACTAATAAGTAATAATCATAAAATGTGCTCATATTATTATATGATAATTGTGCAATATTCAGTTCGCTAATTTTCTGACCATAATAAGATATTAGATTATTTTGTTGTGATAAAAATATGTTTTCTTTTTTATATCCATAGTCGATGCTTACTTGTGTATAATTTATTTTAAATGAAAAGAATAAAAGTACATTTACGGTTTTTTGTATAATCAAAGCGTCAATGTACAATTCAGAAGAGTATTCAATACAATTTATAATATAGTTTTTCTTAGCAGACAAATTTGAGTCTAAAAAATTAGAGCTCAAATTGTACTCAGCATAGTTTTGATTTTTTAATTCTGAATATTGTTTGGTAAGGTCTATATAACTAATGAAATATTGATTAACTATTTGAACATTAAAGTAAAATCTCCAATTAAAAACTGGATTTAATTTTGATGAATATTTCTTATTTGATATTGTTGAAATTGTATAATCAGAATACATTAAATTGTCATTTGTATCTATAGCTAAAGAATTTATTTTATCCAAAACAATCAATATCATTTGGCCTTTTTTAACCTTGATCAATGTAGTAGATACTTTTTGTAAGCCCATTTTTATATCAAACTCTTTGTTAAATTCAGATTCTTTATAACTAATATTCGGATAAGATTCAGCTATCCAACTAGCACACGAATTGCTCTTATTACATTTATCTTCAAAATCAACAACCTTTAATTAAAAAATAGAATTATAAACCAAAATAAGTTAAAAAAAGCTAGTTAAAAATGTAAAATATACATAAATTCTTATTGTAGAATATGTATTGCCACCAAAAAACTCAAAACCAGTAATAAAAGTATCAAATTTAAATTCAGTATTTGTTAATAGAAACATTCCAGTCATTTTATTGTAGATATTTGGATTTATTGTATTTGATGAATTAAAATAACCAAAATATGAAATTGAATTACCTAAATATATATAAATTTAAAAATTAGATAGGAATTACAAATAATAAAAGTTTTTTTAATTAATTACCATAAAAATTTCTGATTGAGACTTTATTATCAAAATTAACTTGAAAAGAATCTGATTGATTTTGACTTAGAGAAATAATTTTACAATTGATAGTTTTGTCTAAAGTTTTATTTGAATCGTGACAATAAATGTCCATGAATTGATCTAGAAAATTAAAATAAATCAATAAAATGCTAAATTAAGAATATTCAATAAATAGTTAAATAAATTACATTTATTGTATGAATAGACAGTCAAAGAATCATTATTAATTGAGTAATTGTTCTTGACATTTACCACTAAACCAAATTGACCAAATGATTTGTATTTATGTTGTAAGTTTATAACACTTAAATAATAAGGTTGATCAATCAAAGCAATCAATTCAAATTTCCAATTTTCAAATAATTCTAATTTTTCTAATTTATTATTTTTTGGGTTTAATTCAAAATCACTATAAAACCCATTGTTCTGTTTGTTGTAAACTAAATCTGCCAAAAGACTGAAATTTCCTGTCAAATTTACAACTACCATTGATCCTTTTGGAATTTTGTATGTTTTATTTAAATATATTCTATTCAAACCTTTTATAGCATTGAATGTTTGTTCAAAATGTATATTAGAAACCGGAAGTTGATTGTTATTAGTAAAATAATCTGCACAAGATATATTCAAACCACAAGCACTCTGAAATGATCTTACGCTTATTTTAATTAACCCAGCTTTTTGTGAATAAAACTCAAAACCAGTTAAATTAGAATTAAATCTAAATTCTGTATTTAATAGAAAATATATTCCATAATCTAAAACAGGTTTTGAAATTAAACTTTTACTAATTGAACCAAAATAATTGAATAATTGTCCTTCTGATTCAGCATAAGTTTCATCTGAATTATCACCATAATTAATTTGAATTTTATTATTCTTTGGCAAACTTTGAATGTACAAAGTAAAATTAAATGTTTCATCTATCAATTGAGAATTGTTTAAACAATAAATGAAAAAATTGTCTATTTTTTCATATCTCAAAATGAGTTGTTTTTTTTCAATTGAATTTCGAAATTTTGTGTTAAGTCTAATCATGTAATTAAAAGGTAAATCTAGTTGAATGGTTATTAAATCTTTATAATATTGAACATCAATATTTGCTTTAACAAGAAAAGCCCAATTAGCAGTAATATTTATTCTATACAAATCATCAGAGTCTGATTTGTAGTAATCAGAATAAATATATTTTTGATTTGAATCTATTTCAATTTGAGTATCATTGAACAAATAAAGTGCTAAAAATGAACCTTTTTGGATTTTTGTTGAATTCAAAATAAAATTATTATAGCCAGCACTTACATCAAATTCAACTAAATCAAAAGTGGTATAATCCGAAAGCTTATCACTCTTAGATATTATTCCAGAACAAGATTTTGAACATGAGTTAATTCTTAATGTCTAGAAATTAAAATTTTTTTTTTAAAAATTTAAAATTTTTTATTTTATATTCAATTTTTACTTTGACTAATACTTTACCAGGTGATCTAGCAATTAGTTCAATACCAGTTATATTTGCCTCGAATTTAAATTCACTATTAACCAAAATCAATTCTTTTGCATTATTTGTTACATTTGAATTAGTAAGACTTATTTGAGAGTCAAAATCGATTCCGAATAATGAATACAATTTATCTTATGATATAATAATAAAATAATATAAATTTTATCATTTTTATATTAAAAACTCTTAATCATAATTTTAGAATTCAGTTAATCATAAACCCCTGGGTTCTTTTTTTCATTTTCGAGGTTTAATAACTTAAGCTAATAACTTAAGATAAAAGAATAAATTAGAATTATGTATCATTTACAAGAGCTATTAGAAATTATTTGAAATTTTCGTAGTAGTCTTGGAACAATATCATAAACTAAAATTTAATCACATTTTATGAGCTTTATAAGTGAAAATGACTTTATATACTAAAATACAAATAATTATATGATTATTAGTAATCAGAGATTATTTTAAATTTCAATTTTTATTTTAATTTTAAATAATTTTAAAAAGATGGAATTTTTAGAAAGTTGAAATGAATCAAAATGTGTCTATATACAATCAATTAGAATAATTTTTAGGGTTTACTCAATTTTAGCAACAACCAAATATATACTCTAAATTATTTAAATTGTAAAATGTAAAATTTGGTAAAATAAAATGCTAAATACTATAGTTTATATATATTTGTCTATTTAATTATAGCTTGGTCATTTTATTTTATAAAATTTAAGCAATAATTAATAAAATAATAATTTATAAACAATTACCTGTTATTGTATAATTGAATATTCTATTATCCAACTCAATTGTGATATTATCAAAGCGTGTCTGAGATATAGCTAATACCGAGCATTCTATTTTATTCTCGACTACTGTTTCAGAACAATAAGCATCCAACTCATGAGCTTGAATAAAAAAATACAATTTATTAAATAATTTTCTCAAAATGTAAAAAATTGTATTACTTGAAGAAAGTTTGCAATTTATTAAGCTTATTAAAATTATCAAAAAATGTATTTGAAACATTCTAATAAAATTCTAATAAAATAAAAATGAAAAAAATAAATTAAAAAAAAAAGTTAAAATATAAAAATTTAATATAGTTTTTGAAAACAAAAACAAAATAATTAATTTTTGTTTGATTTACGTCATTTAATAAAAGGGATGGTCTTATGTAACCAAAGAGATGGAAAAATATTCTCATATTCCTTATAAAATAATCTGAATCAAGATACAGCTTAATTTATATTAAAATAATATTTTTAAGAACTAATGGATTTAAAAACCATAGAAAAAAATCTCAAGATCTTTTTTTTTTTAAATTACAGCATCAAATAAAAATTTTGCTTTGCTTTTTAAATCAAACATTACTCAAATAAAAACTAAAATATTTTACATAGTTTAGGCAAAAAAACCAAACAAATAATTTTCGTAGTTTTTTTTTTAATTTACGCCATATCCGTTTCTTTCCTATGTTTCCAAAGAGATTCAAAGCGTTATTGATAGTTTACTTTGTTAAATAAATAAAGATTTATTAAAAAAAATAAGCAACATACTTTTATTCTATAGTTTACTTATTTCAAAAGTCAATATTTTAAAATTCAAACAATGTAATTGCTTTTAGATTTTAAATAATAAAAAAATTTTTAATAATGAAAAACATAAAAAACAATTGGCTTTGAAAAATTTTATTTTATTATGTAATAAAAAAAAGCTTAAATTAATCCAATAAATTATATATTAAAGTTTCACAGAGACATTGTTTAATTAAATAAATTTCTAAATCAAATTAAACCAAAAAATATTTTAAATTTTTTAATCAATATGAATTAAAGCATTTCAAAACAATTATCATCTCTAAATGCTTTACACTTTAAATGCTTAAGTGAATTGAATTTTGTAAAAAAGTCTATAAACCAATTAATCATCATATTTCAAAATTAAACCATTTGTTCCAAGATTTTAGATTGTTTAATGTTGTTTGATTATTGTTCAAGAAGGTTGTTGGAAATAATAGAGAGAAGTTGGTTCAATTCTTAAGATTTATTCTTCATTCTGAACAAAAATTTTCTCTTGCACAATTTTCTCTTTTCTCTATCACAATGTATAAATATTCTATTCTTATTCTCAAACAGAACATATTTTGTACAAATAAAAAGTTTAAATCTTTTATTTATATTTAAATTTAAAATAAGCATTTTTATGGTAAAATTTTTTTATAGTAAAAATTTGCCAAGAAAAAACTATAATTTCTAAGATTAATATTTTCAACTATGGGAAAATTTAAGAAATCCTAGATTAATAAAATTAAAAAAAAATAAATTTCAGGATTTAAAACATTAAGCTTATATAAATTTTTATTTTAATTTTATGTAATAAAAAAATATAAAATTTTTATTATTACTTTAAATTTTACTCTATTTTGATTTTATTTTTGTTAAATATTTGATAAATATTTAAAAAAAAATTGTGCTCATTTAAAATCAAAATATTTTTTAAATTTCAAAAGAATAAAAAAAAAATCAAAAATGCGACTGATTTTTTCTTATTCTAAAACCATTTTATTTATTTATTCTATACAAGATGGTTCCAATAAAATAAAATTTAAATTCATTTTAAATTCATATTATAAAAAATAGAGGTTCAAAGAGTATAAATAATCAAACTATGAATATAAATATAACAACAACCAAAAAAATAACACAAATAAAATTTATTAAAATCAATTAAATAAGAATGAAAAAATTAATCAGCATTATTATATTAGCAATACTTGGTAAAACAATTTTCTTAATCAAAATGAGAATAAAAAAATAATTTTGAATAAACATTCAAATTAAATTGATTTTTAATTTTTAATAAAATAAAACGAAAAATATAATTGCAAAACTTTATTACTCTTTTGAAATAAACCTATTAAATTAACTGACAAATGTCAACCGTACGGCGGTCTACGCCCTTAGTACCACCTGATAAAAATAAACAAACAGGAGAAACTCAAAGAAGAAGAAGCACACAAAGAAGGGGAAGTGATAACATCAGTACAGGAAGTAGAATCGAACTTTATAAGGCGACTGGAGAAAAATCTAAAAAAAAAGACCAAACCTTAGCATCAAAACAAAATCGTAAAAAAGAGTTTGACAACAAACGAGACTTAGATTTTGTCAGTGGTAATTGAGAGATCAGTAGACTCACTGAAAAATCTAGGCAACTCAGTTGGCGACGCTCTTAATAAGGTAAAAGATTGGTTCTACCAAAGCATAAATAAAAATGCTACAGCACAACAACATCAACCCAAACACAAAGAAGACTACGCTAAAATAGTTGAAGAATATTTAAAGAAACAAAAAAGTTATATACCTTCAGATGATAACCTAGGGCAATCATCAAACGAGCTATACTATCAATTTAATCAAGATCATACTCTTAATGGCTTCAACATACCAACACAACAACATCAACAGAATAATCCATACCAATACCAAATGTCATTTATACAATTGAATCCAAATCTAAATAAAAATGAAATTATTAATAAAAATTATGAAAATATAGAAACTGAAGACGAAGTGTTTGAAAAAGAAAGTAAAAACGAAACTAAAAATAAAAACAATCACATGACTAGAAAAACCTTGCCAGAAAATATGACTGAAAAAGGAATAAATGAACCAAAACAAAATCACAACTTCATAGCCAAATTCCAAGGCGAAAGCCTATCAAATTTCAGAGATAAGAATCTAATCGGAGAAATAAAAAAATGGAAAAATGTTTATATTAAAAATGCATTTTTAAACAAGATGAATGAGCTAATTATTGTCACATCCAAAGAAGAATATCTAAAAAAACTTAAAGAAGACTGGCCTGAAGAATCATTTGAAACAGGAATTAAATTAGTAGAAAAAAAATCAAACAAAGTTAAATTTTATGCAGTGGTAAAAGGTGTACGCAAAAAATTGAGTGATAATGAAATTTTAGAAGAGCTAAAAAATGAATATAACGTTAAAAGTGTAAAAAGAATTACAAATAAAAACAAAGAGACAACAACTTTTGTTAGAATAGAGACGGATCAAGAAGAACATCACATAAACATTTTGAGACATGGTGTGTACATCAAAAATTGGCACCATAGTACTGAAGAATACAGATTTGATATCAAATCGTGCTATAAATGTCTTAAACCCGGACATATAGCCAAAAACTGTAAAAGTGAGACTGAAATCTGCCCAATATGCGGTGATAAAGGTCATTCTTTGAAAAACTGTAAAAACAAAGATAAAAATATAATTAAATGTGTGAACTGTAATAGCAGCGACCATACTGGCGGAAACAAAAAGTGTCCAATATACAAGAAATACGTAATCAATACTATATCCAAGCAAAAATCTTATGCAGATATAGTAAAACAACAAGCCGAAGAATCAGGGAAAGAAAAAAAACAAAAAAGCCTTAGAACTATTGAAGTTGAACCAATGATAAAATGTATAGAAGAAATTATTACAAAACTAAAAGATAAAACTGCAACTATTTTGGATATTGTTGAAAAAAATTTAGGAAAACAAGTCAAAGAAAAAATAGAAAAGCAAATGAGCAAAAGAAAAAATAAATCTGAAAAAGAATCTAATGAAGAAACAAAAAAACCTAATGATGATTGCAAAAATACCAATAAATCAATAATAGCAAACCAAATTAATCAAGATCCTGAAAGAATGATAACAAAAGAAAAGAAAATATCAGTAAATGATAATCCTGAAAAGACAGATTGACCAAAACAGAAAATAAAAATTATAAACTTTAACTGTAAAAATATTAATACAAATTATATGTATATTTACGATCTAATAAATAATCATGATATTCTATTCTTATGCGAAACTTGGCATTACGAGAATGAATTAATTATTAAAGAATTTGAGAAATTATGTAAAGTATATTTCAAATCAGCAATGGATAATAAAATAAATGAAGGAAGACGATATGGCGGTATAGGATGGCTTATCAAAAATAACATAGAAGAATACGAGATTAATTTTATCAATGAAAGAATCACATTTATTGAGCTCAGCGAAATAATAATTATTGGAGTATACTTAACCTCTAACAACTCAAAACAAGAGTCGCTAAATGAGCACATATATGATTTAGCTACACTTGAAAATTTAATAAACCAATTAAATAAAGATAAAGAAATACTAATTATAGGAGACTTTAACTCAGATCCATTACGAAATAAAAAATTTGATAGAGAACTAATACAAACAATGATAGACCATAAACTTGAAATTTTAGAATATAAATATGACCAGAAAGTTAACTTTACTTACCACAATAAAAAAAACAAATCCTGGATTGATCACGTTCTTGCAAAAGAACATCACAGAATCAAAATAACTGATGTGAAAATCATTGAACCGAGTTTATTAAACTTGAGTGATCATTTGCCTATATGCACGACTTTTGAAATAACAGAAAATAGTAAACGTGTTGAAGAAATTGACAAGGAAAATAATAAAAGTAAAACTTACAAGATAGACTGGAATAACACAAATACTCGGCTCCAATACCAAACTGGGCTAGAGATGAAACTACTAAGTCTAAAACTTGATAATAAATTAAACATAATAAATATAAAAAATAGTGAAACAATACTCACAGAAGTATTAAACAGTATTCATCATGCTATGCTTGTCACCTGTAAAGAAATTGAAAATAAAATAGACTCAAATAAAAATAAAAAAATTAAACGAAACTTCTGGTGGGACGAAGAAATTGAAAATATTCATGCGACAATGCGATATTACCTAAAAGTATATAAAAAAAGCAATTATGCAGATAAAGATGCGAATATGAACTATAAATTATATAAAAAACTATTTAGAAACGAGCAAAGAAAACGCCTATTAAACAAAAACGACAAGATTGCAGGATTACTGAACCTAAACTACTATAACAAAATAAAATTCTGGAAAATAATTAAAAATAATAGGAAAAAAAAAATAAAAATAGGGCTTAATATAAACCTGCTGAAAACTAATTTCGAAAAACTGTTCAATGATAAAATTATGAAAACAGATGAAGAACAACTCAAGCATCTAAAAAATATAGAAAAAAGTGTAGATGAATATGAGCAACAAATTGGAGAGAATTATGACTCTTATGTATTATATAATAATGATATCAGAAAAATTCTACACGAGTTGCCAAATTGTAAAAGTACTGGATTTAATGACGTCTCAAATGAAATGTTTAAATATGGAGAAAGTGAGACACTAATATTACTAATTAAAAAGATAATGGAGAAAATTATACAATATGGACAAATACCGAAGTTTTTCAATATAGGTATGATAAAGCCAATAATAAAGGACGATGAAAAGTCATCAAATGATTTAAATAATATTCGGCCAATAACTGTATCAGACGTGATCTCAAATATCTATGAAAAGATAATACTAAACGAAATAGAAAAAACACACATGGACTCGGATAAACAATTTGGCTTTAAAAAGAACAGCTCATGCTCGCATGCAGTATATACGGTTAAAGAAACCATTAATTACTGTAATAAGAGAAATAAGAAAGTATATGCATGTGCGATAGATGCAAGCAAGGCCTTTGACAAAGTCAATCGAAATATATTATTCAATAAACTAATCTCCAAAATCCACCCTCAAATATGGCGCTGCTTAAAAAAATACTATGACAACTCAATGGCAATAGTGCAAAAAGATAAAGAAATAAGCAAGTTGTTTAAAACGACAATTGGGGTAAAACAAGGAGGTCCTTTATCGCCAAAATTATTTTCCATTTATATTGAAGACCTAATAAAAGAAATAGAAAATGAAAATATAGGAACAAACATATACCAAACATTTACTGGAGTTGTTATGTATGCCGATGATTTATTAATATTGGCAAAAGATCTTAAAGAGCTACAAAGAGCGCTAAATATATGCGAGGTATATGGAACTAAACAAGAAATAAAGTTTAATCCTGAAAAAACTCAGTTTATAGTATTTGGAAAAAAAATAAAACCATATGAAACTATTTTACCAAGAATGTATGGACAAGAAATCTACACAGTTGATAGAATTAAATATCTTGGAGTTATACTTAATAGAAAAAATAATAACAAAGATCATATAGAATCAAGAATAAAATCGGCATTCAAAACATCAATGTCTATTAAGAACATACAAACTGAAAATAAAAACCTATCGATTAAAATTAAAATACATCTATACAAAGCATTCATCAGACCGGTCTTAATGTATGGACTTGAGAACTACGTCCTAAATAGAACCCAAATAAGAAAGATTCAGTCAACTGAAGGAACTATAATCAAAAGAATGCTGAACTTAAAGAAAACCTCTAAAACAACCGATTTACTTATATCATTAGGACTAGACAAAATTGAAAACGTTCTGATGAAAAGAAAACTTGAGTTCCTAATAAGAATAAGTAATAACGTAAAAACTAGAGAAATATTAGAAGAATTAGAATCAAATGAAAAAGAAGTAAAAAAAATGAGCAAAAAGTCTATTATAAAGGAGATAGCAGAATACCTAGACTGCGTAGAATTAGAAAGAAATGATATATATCCTGCACTGAAAACAAAAAGTAAAGAACTTTCGAAACTTAGAACTAATGGCATAAGTGACTCAATAAGAACCTGTATCGAAAACATAGAAAATGCTACCTATAGAGAAATCCTAGCCAACCTTACTAAATCGCACTGAATATAATTAGACAGAAAATAAAGTAAAAAACTTACCAAAAAGACATCCTAGAAAGCCAAATATTGAGCAATAATCGTTTACCTTCTTTTTAAAGTAGCTACAATTTATCTAAAACAAAATATGAATACAAAAAAAGATAATTAAATTAAAATTAAAACGAATATTATTTTTATTTTTATTAATATCTTTTTTATTAAAATTCTTAAAAAAAAAAAAAAAAAAAAAAAAAAAAAAGCAAAATAATAAGAAATTTATGAATAATTTATTTAACCATTAAAAATTTAAAAAGAAAAAAAAAAAAAAGGAGAATAGTAAAACTACACTGTAAATATGTGTTTTTTTGTAAAAAACGTATAACTACCATAAAAAAAAAACCTAATATAAGTATAACTTTAATTCAAACTTAACATATTCTATTGAAAATAATTTTTTTTTTTTTTTTTTTCTCTTCTCTTTATATTTTTTTAAATTTTACTACATCGCCTTATAGGCGTCAAATGAAATAAATAAATAAATAAATAAAAAAATGAAAAACATAAAAAACAATTGGCTTTGAAAAATTTTATTTTATTATGTAATAAAAAAAAGCTTAAATTAATCCAATAAATTATATATTAAAGTTTCACAGAGACATTGTTTAATTAAATAAATTTCTAAATCAAATTAAACCAAAAAATATTTTAAATTTTTTAATCAATATGAATTAAAGCATTTCAAAACAATTATCATCTCTAAATGCTTTACACTTTAAATGCTTAAGTGAATTGAATTTTGTAAAAAGTCTATAAACCAATTAATCATCATATTTCAAAATTAAACCATTTGTTCCAAGATTTTAGATTGTTTAATGTTGTTTGATTATTGTTCAAGAAGGTTGTTGGAAATAATAGAGAGAAGTTGGTTCAATTCTTAAGATTTATTCTTCATTCTGAACAAAAATTTTCTCTTGCACAATTTTCTCTTTTCTCTATCACAATGTATAAATATTCTATTCTTATTCTCAAACAGAACATATTTTGTACAAATAAAAAGTTTAAATCTTTTATTTATATTTAAATTTAAAATAAGCATTTTTATGGTAAAATTTTTTTATAGTAAAAATTTGCCAAGAAAAAACTATAATTTCTAAGATTAATATTTTCAACTATGGGAAAATTTAAGAAATCCTAGATTAATAAAATTAAAAAAAAATAAATTTCAGGATTTAAAACATTAAGCTTATATAAATTTTTATTTTAATTTTATGTAATAAAAAAATATAAAATTTTTATTATTACTTTAAATTTTACTCTATTTTGATTTTATTTTTGTTAAATATTTGATAAATATTTAAAAAAAAATTGTGCTCATTTAAAATCAAAATATTTTTTAAATTTCAAAAGAATAAAAAAAAAATCAAAAATGCGACTGATTTTTTCTTATTCTAAAACCATTTTATTTATTTATTCTATACAAGATGGTTCCAATAAAATAAAATTTAAATTCATTTTAAATTCATATTATAAAAAATAGAGGTTCAAAGAGTATAAATAATCAAACTATGAATATAAATATAACAACAACCAAAAAAATAACACAAATAAAATTTATTAAAATCAATTAAATAAGAATGAAAAAATTAATCAGCATTATTATATTAGCAATACTTGGTAAAACAATTTTCTTAATCAAAATGAGAATAAAAAAATAATTTTGAATAAACATTCAAATTAAATTGATTTTTAATTTTTATTAAAGCATATGTTAAATGTGGCTTTGAAGAGAAACTTTTATCATATTACAGCAATAAGATTGAATACAGCAAATCTTTAGCCATTAAAAAATGTAACGCAATCGATTCTGCAAATAGACATGCCAACAATAGACCTAAAGAGCCAAATCTTCCTGTGGTAAAATTTTTTAATGTAGAACAATGTGTCGACGATTTTAAGCAAGATTATTCAAAAATTGAGAATGATTTTAGTGAACGTTGCAAAAAAAATCCTGATTATACTATATTATATACTTGGTATGACGAGTATATAATATCGAAAAATTTTGGACCTTACGCAAGTAAAATATATAATAAAAAATAATTTAAAACAGGAAATTTTATTATTTGTTTTATAAAGGCGAGTATAAGAAACAAGGCGATGATTTAGATTTTATGCTAAAAAGTTATAATAAATGTGTGATGGATAAATGTAAAGCAAAAAACATGAAAGAATGGTTTGTTTATATTGATATTTTTAGTGATAAATACAAAAATGGTGAATATGATAAGATAATGAGCCATAAACAATGCTATTCTGATTGCTTTGACGATTATTGTTTGTTCAGTTGGACTTACTTATTTTGCTTAAACAAATTAAACTTAGATACAAATTCTTGCAAAAAAGATTATAAAAATATGAAAACTATTATAAAAGCCTATGAAGATAAAATGATACCTTATAAATTTTAATAGTCTTAAAAATTCAATTGAAATTTATTTTATGTTTTAATTTTAAAAGATGAAATTTTTAATTTAGATAAATTATTAATTGGACTATATATGTTCTTTTAAAGAATAAAAATTTAAAAAATAACAACAACTTTTTAATTATTGAATTATGATACTTTATTAGGATTTAATTGACATAATTGCGATAAACCAGTAAACACACATATCTCAACAAAATAAACAAGATTTATAAAATTATAATATTAAAACTATTAAATATTCTCATAACTTTTGATTCAATTTAAAAGTGATTGCGAAGCAAATGAATATCAAATAGTTTAGGAAAAGCAAAAATCTTTGGCTAGTTTGTAAAAAACTGTTTAGTATAAATGATTAAATATTTGTGTGTTTGTGTAAATAGAATAATGTAAATTTTATAAAATCTATTATAAAGAATGATGAAAGGATTTGAAAAAATTACTAATTTTGAAAAATTATTTATATGCTTATATTTAAAGATTTATTTAATTTTTTTGAAACTAAGAAAGAAGTTTAAAAGATTTGATTTTAATAAGCACTCATAAACATTCATTTATATCAACTTTTTTCTTATGAATGAAATTAGTCCAGTGTTTGTATTGTTAAATAAATTTAATTTTATGCTTAATGAAATATTAAATATGTTTAAATTCAAATAAATTTATCTTGGCTTGTTTATTAAGTTTTAAAAAAAACAAAGCTTATCAAAATAAACTTTTATCTTAAAACTTTTGATTTTATCTAAAGATGAAGTTAAAGAAGCAATAGATTATAATAGTATACATATATTTCAAATTTATAAAATACATATATGAGATATGATATTATATGGCTTATTCAATTTGATATTTGGTTTAAATTGAAATCTTAAAAATAGGCCATATCTTGAATTGTTATTTATATTTATATTAGCATTTAGAAACTAATTTACTTTATAACTCTTTTAATATTAAAAAATTTTCTATAGTATATATTTATTATATATTTGTGTGTGTGTGTGTGTGTGTGTGTGTGTGTGTGTGTGTAACATGTGTAAGTTGATTTTAAGATAAACTAGTAAATATTCTTTGATAGTAGATTATAAATAAAATTAAGATCAAGTTTATTTAAAAATTTCTATAAAATATAATTTAT
The DNA here is from genome assembly GCA_021432725.1 of Brachionus angularis. Classification (NCBI taxonomy): domain Eukaryota; kingdom Metazoa; phylum Rotifera; class Eurotatoria; order Ploima; family Brachionidae; genus Brachionus; species Brachionus angularis. The sequence goes on from JAJVDD010000005.1 coordinate 4,920,295, forward strand.
GGAATTAATTGAATGACGATTAAAAAATTTTTAGAATTTATAATTAAGTAATATTAAGTATATTATTTAGACAAATAGAGTTTGACCCATAGTTACTTTTTCATTTGGTTTTAGAATATATCGATTTTTTAAATATCCAGGCTCTATGCAAATCATAGTCTTGTATTCTTCGTCATCAAAGTCGCTCATTTCTTTAGATTTTTTAATCCATGGATTCCATACTACAGTTTCTGGAAAATTGTGTTTCTCAATTTTAACTAAACTATGACCAGTATCAAGAACATGATTATTTGCAGTTGATTCATAAACACGATCTGTCTCTTCATTTATAGTTATCAATTCTCTTTGTTCTTTTTCTCTTTTACCATCTTTTACTTTATCTAAATAATCAGCATCAAATAAACTATCTACTGTTACTTGGTTTATGTCTTTGACAAGAAAATAAGTGTGCAATAAACAAGTAAAATCGAATTGATCATTTCCTAAATTGCTTATTGTTAAATATGTTTTTAAGAAATTATTGCCTAGAACTACATGAAGAACTAATTCAAATTTGTGTTGCCAAATATTTCTTGTTTCTTCGTCATCAGTTAAACACAATTCTACACTTACTGAGTCATCAGTCTTTTAAACAAAATTACATTCAAGTTAAAATTAATATTTTATATATTATAATTGAATATCATTACCTTATTAATAGGTTCTTTTATTTTCCATTTTTTAATACGAGCAAAACCATGTTGTGGTCCTTTTTCCCATGGTCCAAAATTTGCTTGATTAAAATAAAAATCAAATTTTTTTTTTAAAAAAAAATATATAAAATTAATATCTTACGAAAAACTATAGGTATTCCTCCTCTGATTGCTTTTTTGTTATCAAATACTGATTTTTTACTTGAAAAAAATTTTTTTTTTAAATTTTATTAAATTATTAAGCCAATATATTTCAAATGATAATTTAACTTAATTTCAAAAAACGTGAAGCTAAACAAGCATAGAAAAAAATAAAAATATTCTAGGTCTTAGCTTGGCTTGTTTATATAGTCAAACTTTGCTCATTTTTAATGTAATATTACCTCAAAAATAAAACTTGTTGGCTGTTGCATATCCATGATGTTATTGTAGCACCTAGTTATTTTAATTTAACAATAAAGTTATATTGATTTTTTATGTAACAATAATCAACTAACCATGTAAATATATTTCTAAAATATTTGAAGCATCTAGTTCTAAAACACATTTCTCTGTCATTTCTTTAAAAATTAGATCAACAAGTTTTAGTTTAAGTCAAATAGAAAAATATCTATAAATTATTAATAAATATCTTGTTTGTATATATACTTTAATTTTATAAAGTTGAATGAATTTATAATTATTATAATTTATAGACAAAAAAATGTTTTAAAAAATTAAAATTTTGAAACTAGTTTTTTTTTTTAATTTTATTATTATTTAATTATAAGAAATTTGCAATATAAATTTTAATGTTGTGTAATAATTTTTCTTTCTAAATTAAGAATATTTAAAATTGTTTTTAAAAAATGAGTGAACTACACCCTTTTGAAATTTTGTCTAAACTAGCTCAAGAATGGAATATGAATATTTATTCTGAAGAATTTTCAAATGAATTAGATAGGAAAAATATATGGCCAAATAATAGAGAAAGGTTTTTATATCCAAAGTTAAAAGATCTACCATATGGTAAACTTATTTATAATTAAATAAATAATCTTATAATTTATATTTTGTTAATTATATTATTAGTTGTAAATTTTTTTATAGTTGATGTTTCTCTAGTTGATAATCCAGAAGATGAATGTATTTATTTATGTGGTAATTCATTAGGTTTACAGCCAAAGACTGCTAGTCAAAATGTTAACAAAGAATTTGAAAAATGGGCTAAAATGTAAAATTTAAATTTTAAAATTTTTATTTAAATTTTAATATGAAAACAAATTTCATTCAAGTGGAGTTTATGGTCATTTTATGGGTGATTTACCATGGGCATCTTGTAATGAACCACTAAGACCAGCCATGTCTAGACTTGTTGGTTAGTTTTAATAAAATATTAAAAAGAATTAATTTTTTATTTTTGTTATTTATTTTTTCAGGAGCTTCAATTGATGAAGTAGATATAATGAATTTTTTAAGTGTAAATTTACATCTAATGATGGTAATTAGAAAGATATATAAATAAATAACACAATAATTTATATTAAATTTTTTGTTTTCAATTTAGATTAGTTTTTATAGACCTAGTGAAGCAAGATTTAAAATATTAATAGAAGAAAAAGCATTTCCATCAGACCATGTGATTAAATATAATTCTAAATTTAATAATTATATTAAAAAATTAAAATTTTTCTTTTTTATTAAAGTATATAGTCGAATCTCAAATTAAACTTAATAATTTAAATCCTAAAGATTGTATGTTTTTTATAAAACCAAGAGAAGTAAAATATATAAATTATAGATAAAATTTTATATTATATTCTTATATTAAAGTATTTATTTCAAAGGGTGAAAATAATTTTAGAACAGAAGATATTTTGAATATAATAGAAAAAGAAGGTGATAGTATAGCTTTGATTTTATTAAGTGGTGTTCATTATTTTACTGGTCAATTATTTCAAATTGAACAAATCACACAAGCAGCTCATTCTAAAGTAAATCTAATTTAAAAAAACAACTAGACAATTAATATTTTATTAATAAAATAATTTGAAAAAAGGGTTGTTATATTGGCTGGGATTTGGCTCATGCTGTTGGAAATGTACAACTTAAATTACATGATTGGCAAGTAGATTTCGCTTGTTGGTGTACTTATAAATATTTAAATTCAGGCGCTGGTTCAATAGGTATTTAAATCTAAAAAATAAATTAAACTGATTAAAAAAATTCTATTCTAAATTAAAAAAAAATAAAGGAGGAGTATTTTTACATGAAAAGCATTTTGAAATGGCAAAAAGTAAAAAATTAGATGGTTGGTGGAGTCATAAAATTGAAACGAGATTTAAAATGTCAAATGGTAAATTAAAATAAAATTTTTGTTTTAATCTTTATTAAATAAATTATAAAATATATCAAGAAATGGAATATGCTACTGGTGCATCAATTTATGCTTTAAGCAATCCATCAATACTTCTTTGTAGTTGTTTAAAAGCTAGTTTAGATGTAATATTATTTTTTATTATTTAATAAATAATTAATTATTAAACAAATTGTTTTATTAAATAGATATTTGATGAAATTGGAATTGAAAATTTAAGAAAAAGGTCAAAAGTTTTAACTGGTTACTTAGAAGCTCTTTTAAATAATAAATTTGATATAAACAATAATAGTAAATAATTTTATCTTAATTCATCTAAACATTAATCTAAATTTTTTTTTAAATTTTAGATTTTACAAGTTTTGAGTTTATAACACCAACTGATCCAGAGCAACGAGGTGCTCAAATATCAATAAGATTTTCTAAAAATGTCAAAAAGGTGCATGATGAATTGGAGAAAAGAGGAGTTGTTGTAAGCATTTTAATTAATTAGAAAAAATATAAAATTAATAAAAATCAATTTTTTTAACTTAATTAAAAGTGCGACTTTAGGGAACCAAATGTTCTCAGATTTGCTCCAGCGCCACTCTATAATAATTTTAATGAAATTTTTAAATTAGTTGAAATTTTAAATGAATGTTTTAATAATTAAATATATTTTTTCTCTTTTAAACAAAATAAGAAAATTCTAAATAAAAAAATACATTTAAAAAGTTTTTTGATTATATTTATTAAAGTACTTATAATAATTTAGATTTAAAAAATATAATGATATTTAAAATTAATTTTAAAATAGTGCTACATAAATGTGATTTTATTTAAATTTACATATATTACGATATTTCACGATAAATTAGTTCATTAGTTTTTAGTCATAGTTGAGTATTATTCTTTTGTAAAAATTTATATTATCTAAAGTATAAAGTTTATATATTATTACACATTAAACGAATTGTTTATTGGATTCATTAGTTTATTAGGCTAAATTAGTCTGAGTAATTTTTCTAACAACCAGTATTTATTTTAGATTGATTTTATTTTGAATAAATTCTTTTGTTGAATAATCTAATTTTATAAATACTGTTTTTGATAAATACTTATTTGTTTCTTTATTAGGCTTTTTAGTTACTTTAGTTACATTTGATCTGAAGATAAGACTTTTAAAGATTAATTAAAATCGCTCTACAAAATGTAACAAATTGTAACAACTTTGGTGCACATTTAATACCTGTCTGCTAAACCTCTGCGATTTTATTCATTTTGCAGATAATTTAAAAAGATTATGATCTACTCTGCACAGATAGTTATTATAGGTGTAGAAAAGTAGTTACAAGATGATACATTTTGTAGAACGATTTTATCTCATCTAGAAAAAAAATTATTCAAATTGATCTGAATTGAATTTAAATGAACTTCACCTAGCCTTTATTATTATTAATTATTTCTTAAGTCGATTTCATTAAGCCAATTTAAAAATTTAATCTTTTTGAAAAAAAGTATTCAATTTAATTTTTTTTTTAATGATAGAAATCAAAATTCCATAAAACCTATATTTATTTTATTCTAATGAATTCATTGATTCATATGAATTCATATATATTTTATTTTAAATTAGATTTATTAATTAGTATTTTTATTATTATTATTATTATTCAAGGTTAATCAACAGGCTAGTGCCCAATTCTTTATAAGAATGATTAACACTTCATTTATTGTTAAATATAAAATATTAAAATAAAATTGAAAATTAATTACAATATAAAATAAAAAAAAATTAAAAAATAAAGAATTTAAATCTAAGATTTAAATTGAGTTAATCAAAGATAATCATTGATTGATTGTAAATTAAATTGATATTATTGAATATTGATTTCTCAAACGTCGAAAATTTTAGAATTTCTCGACTTGTCAAAAATTGATTCTTGTATAAAAGCAAGTCTTGTATAAAAGTAACCAAATGTTTTTTCACCACTGTCTTAGCTTTTGGTTGAATAAAATCATTTTCATTTCTCAGTTGATAATTTAGCTTCCTTGATTTGTTTCTTACAAATTGATCCTTTAAAAGAGGTGGGGAATTAGAAAACTTAATTATTTTATAAGAAAAATTAAGCATCCTTTCAAGTGCTCGATGCTGGAAAGCGAAGAGCCCATAACTTTTAAGCATATTATTTATTTGATTGAAATCATTCGTATTATATTTAATGTTTAAGAGTTTATTTAAACAAATATAAAAACAATTGGATAACTTTTGTAAAGCCTCTTTAGAAAAGTAGCATCTTTTAATAGAAAAAAGTTTGCGATTCACAGTGATGCAAAGGCTAGTGGCTAACTTAACAAAGTTAAGTTTTGAATCAATTATAAAACCTAATAGTTTAAATTCTTGAACTAATTCGATCTTAACATTACGTATTAGTAAATAATCTGGGATTTTTATTTTATTTCTTGAAAAAATCATAAAATAAGTTTTTGACCAATTAATGTCAACTTTATTAAGCCTGCACCAAGTAGTAAGATCATCAAAAACTTGAGAAAATTCCTGCTCTAAAGACTCTACATTTGTGCCCGATTTAGTGATAGTAGTATCATCTGCAAATTGCTTAATTGTGACATTATTCAAAGAATATGAAAGATCATTAATAAAAATAAGAAAAAATAAAGGTCCAAGAACAGAACCTTGAGGTACACCCAGTTTTAAAGTTTCTTTATTAGAAGAATAATTACCAATTTTAACTAACTGAGACCTATTCCTAAAATAATCAGATAGTAAGCCAAGAGAATTGTTGTCAAAACCATAATGAAAAAGTTTAAGAAGCAAAAGATTCGGGTCAACTAAGTTAAACGCTTTACGAAAGTCAATGAATAGTGAAAGAGATAAAAGTTTTCTATCCAATGAAGAATTTAAATCAGAGATGTACTCATGTATAGCAGTTTGGCATGAGAAACCTTTCCGAAAACCATGCTGCCCCATAAAAAATAATTTATTAGACTCAAAATAGTCAACAATTTGTTGAGCCAGAAGCTTTTCAAAAGCTTTAGCCAGAGGTGAAAGTACTGAAATAGCCCTATAATTATTAATATCAGTCTTATCACCCTTGTTCTTGTATAAAGGGGTCACAACAGCTACTTTCCAATCATCTGGAATTTTTTTTAATTCCAAGCAACCATTAAATAGATGCAATAAGATTGGGCAAAATATATCGGGCATAGCTTTTAAAATTTTCGTGTGTATCCCCAGTATCCCTGGTGAGCTAGAAGATGGCAGCTCTTCAAGGACCCTTTGAATATCTGAAATATCAAAGGATCGAAATGAAAAGCCAGGTGTAATAAAAAGGTTGTTCAATTTGAATTGCCTAAATTTATCAAAAATAAATTTTGAACAGTCATTCTCTGTTGAAAGTGAAAAAGATTCAAAGGAAGTAAAACAACGATTGAATAATTCTACTTGATCAACAGGACTGGAGGCTGTAATCCCACCCCATTGAATAGATTCAGGGTGAGTTTCCAAAGACACATCATTTCTGATTTTTATAGATGATTTATAAAAACACCAAAATTTTTTAGAATTTTTAAAATCATTAATTGACTTCGATTTAAAATATTCTTTTAATTTTAATCGATTTAACCTTTTAAATTCTCTTCTAGCTGATTTATACTCATTTAGATGAGAATCAGACCTGCTTTGATTATAGAGATGATAACAATAATCTCTATTTCTTTTAGCATATCTTAATTTTTCATCAAACCAGGGACATTTAATTTTGAGCTTTAATTTTTTTGTTTTTTTAAGTGGACAACATACATCTATGGCTTCCAAAATATTATCATGTAAAAACTGCCATTTGTCATCAATATTTAATAATTTATTTAATAAAGAAAAGTCAACGTTTGAAAGAAAGAATCTAAGTTTTTCTAAATTTTTGACAGAGTAAGATCTAAAAAATGTCTCTTTCTCATTTAATCTTTCAAGCTCTAAAGGAAAATCACCTAATAAAAACTTGTGATCACTAAACGGACATCCAACTATTTCAGAGCAGGATTCCAGGTCATTCTGATGAATAATATGATCTATACAGCTTAATTTTATATTAATTTTACCATTTAGTAAATTCTTAATACCTATTCTGGTCATCTGATTAGATATAGATTTTAAGTTAAAATTGTTAAAGAAATCCTTAAAACAAGAATCTGACGATTGATCCATATTTAAATCACCAACTATTGAAAATCTATTATTGGTATTTATAGAAAAAATAAAAGTCTCAAGAAACTATTTATCCCAAGTATTTTAAAAGTCATAAAAAAAATAAATATTTTGCGTAAAAAACAAGCGCAAAAAACCGATGAAGATGGTCAATATCTACGTAATCTTTTCGTTTAATTCAAGCGAAAATTTTACATAAAATATTAACGAAAATTTTACATAAATATATTTGTAATTTTTTTATTTTTTTTGTCCATTTTTTTATCATTTAAACAATTAAAGAAATAATATCTAATTTTAATTAAATAGTTTATTAACAAAATTATGATTAATATAAAAAATGCAGTTTACATAAAACAAATTTTTTTTAAATTTATTTTTTTATTTATTTAAAACAAATTTAGAAATAAAAAATTGTGTCTTAGTTACTTATATTACTGAACAAAATCAATATTTTATATAATTTTTTAAATGCCATCATCAGATTAAGAATTATATTAATGATTTTATTCAACATTAAAAAATATAAGAAAAACAAACTTCATATAACTTATTTTATTTTAGTTAATAATTAGAAAACTTTTTGGTTTAGCTCAATTATCTATTTTCCATTGAGATTAAATGATTAAATTTCTCTTTAAAAAAATTAATTTTGTTACTTATTTTATATTTAGTAGATTAGATTATGAAACAAATTGATTCTCTATTAGAAGTACAAAAACAAATAAATAAAAATATGTATGCTCAAATTAAACAAATAAAGCATCAAATGCTAAATAGGTGTAAAAAGGCTTTAATAGTTACAGTACTGCTACGATATGAGTTTAATTTACGTAAAATTACCATATTTTAGTAAAAAAACTGTAATTTTCACTTACGTAAAAAGTATTTGTAAAATTTGTAAAAATATTTTTAATTCCCTGAATATTTGTATTGAATGATACTTTGATATTTTTAAAAATAAGGTTCTCTTTAGCTTTCTAAGTCAATTCAACACGGAAATAAATTATTTCAAATAATTTATATATAATTAAAACATTTTTATAATTTTTTTAAGTAGTAGACAATTCAAATTTTTGTAATATCCTGTTATAAGTAAGAAAAATATAAAGAATTAAAACAAATAAATTAAGTAATAAATTTTTTTTTAATAAATTTAAAAAAAATTTAAAAAATTTCCAATATTAATGTATCATAATATTTATATTTAATGTTACTTTTTTATAGAAACCATGGTAAAAAAATTAAAAATAGTTAAAGTTCGATTTTGGCTAAATGAATTCTTTATTAATTCTGACATGTATTTATATCTTTACTACTAACAAACACAATATATATTGTTAGTAGAATTATTAAAAGTAAATAATTAAATATTTAATTTAGATTAATGAGCTTTAAAATATATATTCGTTAAAATTTTCTTGAAAGCTTAAATAATTCAATAAATAAGTATAATATAAAATTTATTTTCTGTTAATTTTCTGAGGCACTAGTTAAAATTAGAACTAGTTTTAGTTATATTAAGAAATATCTAATCAAAAAAGCTAATCAAATAACTTGTGATTAAAATCGAATTTTTTAATATATAAATAATATAAATAGTTGATCAGGTTTTAATTTTTATTTAAAATTTCTAAAGCTTCTAAGAACAGTTTTAAATTGGTAACGAATACTGATATTATTCACTTGGATCAAAAATTTTTAATTGAAACTATTAAGCTAAAAACAAAGCTAAATTGCTTGATAAGATGCAATCAGTTATTCTATTGAGCCTATGTAAAAAAGAACATTAATACATGTTATTTATTTTTTCCTTTAGTTGAGAAATATTTTAAATATTCAAATGAAAGTAATTTATATAAAAAACAAAGTTTTAAGTAAAATTTTTTAAATAAAAATTAAGAAAAATAATTTAAAATTTAAAAAATATATAATAGTAATGGTTTAAGATACTATTGGCCAATGTTTGATTCTAAATTTATTGAAATTGTAAATGGAAATGATTTGTTTGATTTGTTTGAATAAAAAATAGTTTTTTTAAAAAAACAAAAAAATATAAAAATAAAAATTAAAAAAAATTTTTTATATATATTATTATTAATATATTTAACTAACTAGTTTCGACTTTAGAAAGTCTTCATCAGAGTCAAAAAATATAAAATAAAAATTTTATAAAAAATAAAATTTTTTAAATTTACAATAATTTTTAATAAAAAATAAAATAATAATATAGCGTCCAAAGTATTTATATAATCATCTAATTAAATTTATTATTAAAATTAAGAAGTTAGTAAAGCTAATATAAGTTAAATTTAGGCTGTAAAGAAAATTGCCCACAAATTTAATAAAATATTCAATCAATTTATCAATTTAGTTATCTTTTTTATAATTCTTTTAACTAAATAAATCTTTTGATAAAAAATTAAAATAAAAATTAATATTAAAAGCTAGCTATTATTTAATTTGATAATAATGCCAATTAATTAAATATTTTCTATCAAAACTGATAAAAAATCAATTAATTAAATTAATTGATAACTAATTAAATGAAATTAAAAATGTTCATATATAATGCTTATAAGTATAAAAAGATGAGTAATATTCCAAAAAAAAATTCTATAAATAAATAAAATAAATAAATAAAATAAATAAAAAAAAATTCTAAAAAAAATCTAAATATTATAAACTAAAAAAAACCCATATGGATATTAATACTGAAACCCATTCAACTGAAAGCGTTCTGCTAAATTCAGATGAACAAACATTAAATGACGCTGAACAACAACCATACCAACAGATATTAAAAGATCAAAGCAAAAAAAGAAAAAGAGGTAATAATATTAAATTTGATTTATATTCGTCTTTTGAAGACTTGAGCAAAATCCAAGAATCAATATACAAAGGCGAAATAAAAGGCAATTTTTGGGAATTGAAACATCAAAAAAGTGACAAAATTCGTTATTATTGTCGTTTCATGGAAAATGGATGTAGAGCTGCATTATATTTGCATTTGTTTAATAGTAATAATGGTAATTGTTTTATTTCCGAACAAGATCATTCAAATCATCCAGAAAATATAAATACAAAAGAAGATGTTACAACTGAAGTGATGGAACGCATCAAAGAACTTTATACAATCGGATTAAAACCGCAAGGCATAATTAATCAGCTATTAAAAGATGGTTTACATGCTCCTAAAGTATAATATAACTACGTAATAGTAAAACAGTTACTACTACACCAACTATTCGACATATCGTTGAATGGCGTGAAAAGTACAATAAGATCCCGGATGACGAGAATGAAGTTTTTTTTGGTAACTTTGAGTTTGAATCAATAGAAAAACAAGAGATAAGAGTATTCTTGACAACAAAAAAACTTGTAAGCTTTGCCTTAGATACAAATTTTTTATTGCCTGACGCTACATATAAGCTTACTTATGCAGGTTTTCCTGTTCTAACTGGTGGAAACACTGACAGAGCAAAATCTTTTCATCCATATGGTATAGCTTTATGTAGTTGTCAGAAATCTTATGATTTTTCTTTTTTTTTTTAGATCAGTTACCTTAACATTTTTAGAGACATATACGCAATTCAAGAATTATTTCGTGAAGATCTTTTTCCTACAGCTTGTGATTAGTTCGAACAAAAATGGAAAAATAAAGACTCCAGTATAGATAATTTTTTGGCATATTTTAGAAAACAATGGGTTGAAAAAAATTATGGATGGTATGAAGGTTATTGTGTAGGCCTTCCAACTACAACAAATGCTTTAGAATCAACACATGCCAAGATTAAAGATTTTATTTAAACACGTTTAGGTCTTATTGAGTTTTTAAACGAGTGTAAAGAAAATCTCGTTAGATTTTGGTCTCAAATACGCTCGAAACGTATTGTGACAGTTAACAGAAAAAATAACAAGACTGTTCTAATTGAAATTTCCAATTTTAAAGAATATTACAATGAACCTATAATAGACAATTCGGATTTATTATTTGCTTATGAATGGAACAAAAAATCAAAACCATTTCAACATATTAAAACCAATAATTATGATGTTTATATGGTTAAAACAGGTAATCAATCGACTTTAACTAGAGAAGAATGCAAAGAATATTTAACCTTAATTGACTCTAAGCCCTCGAAAAAATTTGATGAAATGCTTACTTTAGTTAATTCAATTAGAATAATAACTATCAACAAAAGCAACTGGAAGTTAAGTACTTGTACATGTAGGTTTTGGTTGAAAAATTACTATTGTTGCCATGCTACCGCTTGTTGCTTTAGACTAAGTATATATATTAATATTTTTTATTATATTATTATTTTTTACATTAATTATTTTTTTTAAGAACTGATGAATTTCGATAGCATTGGCATGGATATGCCACTCAACAGTAAACCCAAACGAGGAGCAAAGAAAAAAACCAAGCCTTGTTTGCAATATCAACCTTCAGATTGTGTATCAAACGCTCAAAATCAGATTTATTATGAGTCGGAAGAAGAAAATGAAATTGTTGATCGACCGGAAAAAAGATTTAAAACTACAAATCCATTGTTATTGCTTGAAAAAAATTGTCCAAAATGTAATACACTAATGAAAAAGAAAAAAAGTTTCTACTGTCCTAATGGTTGTACAAAAAAAGCTTAATTACTATTTTTTATTTAACTCTTGACTCTTAATTAGTTAGTTGATGTTTTTTTTTTTATTTTTTTATATAATTTTTGGTTATTTTTTATACTATGTGGTATATTTCTAATAATAAATAATATTTTTTTAATAAAATTAATACATAAATAAATTTGTTCTATTTTTTTATTTTAGTTAATTTTTTTTTTAATTTGTGGGGATTTTGCTAAATTTGTTGTTTAAAACTGTTAAGAGTCTTAAATTTATTTAGTTTAGAAAACTTAATGAAGTAATTCTTTCGATTTTTGGAATTTTTTAATTTATGATAGGAATTTTAAGTATTAAAAAAATATTTATTAGGTCAGTTTCAATAGATTTACGTTTATTGTCATCAGTTAGATTTGAATCAAATATAAAGAAACTAAAATCATTTAATGAATGGTTTTTATTATTAAAATGTATTGCTACATCACTACAATTTGAAAAATTACTTAAACATTTTCTTAAATTATTTTTAAAAAATTTTATTGAGTAAAGATGTTCATTTATTCTTTTATTAGCATGTTTGCTAGTTTCACCAATGTAAAAAATATTGCAACTTATGCATTTAATAATATAAACTACTCCAATTGAATAACAATTAGAACTATTTTGAAATGGAATATAATACATTTTATATTGTAAAAAAGAAGCCTTATTAATAAATTTACATGTTTTACAATTATCTAATAAACATTTATTACAAAAAAATTTTTTTGCAAAATTAAAATTGAAATTTAAAATTAATAATGAGCCTATGTTTTTATCAAGTTTATTAACAAACAAAATTTTATTTTTATTATTATTAATATTAAATTTATTAAAAGAATTTTTTATTATTGGTTTTAAGAATTCTATATTATGATTAAATTTCATAAAATACTTTAATTTAGTATCCTGAATACAGTATTTAGGTTTATAAGGAATTAATTCATTTCTATTTTTTTCACCAATTGTTCTACTGATATTAGTAACTTTTTTTAAAAAAAATCCTTGCTTAACTAATTGTATTATTAAATTCCTAGAATGATTTAAATAATCTATATAAGAAGAACATATTCGTCTTAATCTTGTAAAAAGACTAGCAGCAATATTATCAAAAATATGTGAAGGGTGATTAGATATAGGCATTAAGTAATTACAAGAATTAGTCGGCTTAGTATATAAATCAAATTTTAATTTTCTAAGTATAGAATTAAAACTAATTTTTAAATCTAGAAATACAATAGAATCATTCAATTCTATATTTAATTTTAAATAAATAAATTGAGAACATAAATCATTGGTATTTATTTCATTTTTAGATACTATAAAAATATCATCTATATATCTCTTGTATAGAATATCAGGGTTTATTGAAACCCAATTTTTTTCTAATATATAAAGAAAGAGACTAGCTACAGAGGGCCACATTTGCAGCCCATAGGCAAACCTAAAATTTGTAAATAATTTTCATTATTAAATGCAAAGATTCCAGAACTAAAAATTAAGACTAATATTTCCTTAATACTTATCAGATTAAAATCTAGATTATTACAAAAAATAAAAGAATCTTCTAAAAAATCACACATAATATTAGAAGCATGATCAGGTTTAATGTTAGTATATAAAGACTCAAAATCACAAGAGTAAAGAAAAACTTTATTAGAATCAAATTTTAAATTATTACAAATTTGAAGTAACTCTTGTGAATCTTTTAATATAGTCTTACAGCCTTGTAAACAATATTTAAATACTATATCAATAAATTCACACAATTTAGAGCTGGGGTGGTTTATGCAGTTAATTATAGATCTTATACCGATTTTTTTCTTTATGTAATTTTGGTAAAATTCTGATAGTTCCAGGTTTACAGTTTTCTTTAATAAGAAGTTTTTTATATAATCTAGTTGAGATATTTTTATTTTGATTTAATACTTTTAACCTAAAATTTATTTTATTTATTATAAAATCTAATTGATTATTATCAACCTTATTATAAGTTAAGTTGTTGTTTAGATGTTCTATAATTTTGGATCAGTTTTCACTTTATTTGCATGGATTAGAATTAGACAAACAAAATTTTGGGCTAGACTTATTGATTTTGGAAATTCTGGTTTAGAAGATAATTTTAATAATCAATTTCTGCTGGTTTGGCTGGTAAGTTGGATCCAACAAACCTGGAATGAGATTCAGGTCTTCAAATAATTATGATACACGAGATATGATAACTATCAAAGCTTTAGAATTAAATACTTGGTATCATTTAAGTGTTGTGATCAATAATAACAATTCATATATTTATATCAATGGACGACAAGAACTAAATAAACAATCAACTTTTGTTTTAAGAAATGTCAATAGAAGTATTAATTATGTAGGTAAAAGCTTTTATTCAACTGATGATTTAGCATCAGCTGATTTTGATGATATTAAAATATATGATAGAGCTTTTTGACCAACTGAAATTTTGACTAAATATAATTTAAAATAAAATGTTGTATTATTTTAATAAAAAAATATTTATATTATTTTATTTAAAATTTTCCTTTAGAAAAATTTTTGCATCTATTTTAACCATAACCATGTAAATTAATTAAAATATTATAATCAAACAAGATGATTTTTTTATTCAAGTATCTGAGCTGAAGAAATTTTCAAATTTTTTTTAGATCTTTGCATTTACCAATTCTTAAGTGCGAATTACCTTCAAGAAGAGAAATGTATTTTTTATGTTGTTATTCATTGGATTTACACTGTAAAACATATAGTTAACAAACACAGTAAAAAAATGGGGTTTAACTTCGTCTATATGATTTTAGGTTGGATCGGTCGTAAAATCCTGTTTTGAACTCTTTTTTGATCCAATATTAAAAGATTTCTTCTTTTTAGAATATTAGATAAACCTGTGCTGCCTTTTATTTTAAATATGAAGCAATACAATCACAACTTCGGCTTTATTATGTGTTATCAATCAGGAAAGACTCTTTCAACAACATAAAACGGCCATATTTATGTCAATTCTTTTATAAGCCATTGTACAAAAGAACCAATTAGAAATATGATCAATTGAAATTAAATTAATAATTAAATAATTATATTCATCTAGTTACATCTAACGGTGTAGCAAGACATTTTAAAATGGAAGGGTTCAAACTAAACTTTATTTAAAAGTTTTGCTTTTAACACTAGAAGCATCAAAAATTGAAAAATGTATAAGAGTTAGATGTATTAATAAAAATATTATAACGAACAATCGAAAAGCATGAAAAAATGTCACTTAATTTACTAAATAGAGTCAATTTTATGATAAAAAAACTTTGATCTTCTTGTTGAAAAACTTGTTTTCAAAACTATGGCTAATGTATTAAAAAATGATCGAAATATTATTTAATAATTCAAATAATTGGCAGAGTATGATCAAAATTTTTTTTAAATTGAGTTATGTTAAAGATAAAATACAAAAATGTTTTGTCTTTATATTATCAATTTTGATAAAAATTTTCTTTTATGCAAATAAATATTTTTATTTTAGTTGCAATTTTTTAAATAAAAATAATTTTGATTAAAATTGGAGGCCAAAATCAATATATTCAAATAATTCATTATTTTATTTTGGTAATAAATTAAATTTTGAATCAACATTTTTTAAGATATTGTATTTTTTTTAAGTTTAATATTTAAATTTTTACCAAATATTTATTTATAAATTTTCCTAAATCTCTCTTTATTAGGATAAGAGAAATCTGTTAATATATTAGTGGCTATCTTTATCATTCACAAAATCTTTATAAAATAAAAATACTGCCTTGAGATTTTAAAAAATAACAATTTATCTACACGGAAATAATTTATAAATAATAAAAGCACAAAAAAAACATAAATAATAATTTTTGAATTTGTTCAATTTTAGTTTAATAGAAAAATAAAAATTGAAATTCCCGTTCTAAGTAAGAAAAAGTTAGAATTAAAACAAATAAATTAAAATATTATTTTATTAAGAAAAAAATTTCACTTAAAAATCTATTAAGATTTAAAATAGTTTTATTCTGAATCATGATAGTTACTTATTTTAAAAAATTTATACATATAACTAAGTAAATATATATTAATAAGATGGAAAAACATTTTATTTAAAGTTGATAAATGAAAATAAAATTGTTTTTATATTTCTATTTAATGATAGTATTTTATAGAATAAATGGTAAAATTATTAAAAATAAATTAAAAGTTCGGTTTTAGCTCAATCAATTTTTTATTTATGGTTATATGTCTTAATATTATTGACCAAGATAGGGTAATATAGAATGTATTTTTCGTTTTTTTTTATGAAATTTTTACATTAGTTAAATTAAAACTGTTTTTGATTAAAATCGAACTTTTAAATTATATTAAAATTTTAATTAAAATTTCTAAAGCTTCTAAGAACAATTTTAAATTGGTAACAAATATTGATATTATTCAGTTGGATCAAAAATTTTTAATTGAAATTATTAAGCTAAAAACAAAGCTAAATTGCTTTATTAGATGCAATCAGTTATTCTATTGTGCCTATGTAAAAAAGAACATTAATACATGTTATTTATTTTTTCCTTTAGTTGAGAAATATTTTAAATATTCAAATGAAAGTAATTTATATAAAAAACAAAGCTTAAAGTAAAATTTAAGAAAAATAATTTAAAATTTAAAAAATATATAATAGTAATGGTTTAAGATACTATTGGCCAATGTTTGATTCTAAATTTATTGAAATTATAAATGGAAATGATTTATACGATCCAGTAAATGTGAGTTTTACTCAAGATAGATTTGGTAATAAAAATTCAGCTATAAGTTTAAATGATGGATATTTAAAAGCTCCACAAGATTATTATGTTGGATCAGTTTTCACTTTATTTGCATGGATCAGAATTACACAGGCCAAAATATGGCCTAGACTAATTGATTTGTCAAATAATAATTTTGGAGATAATTTTTTCATATATGTTTCTACAGGAAGCAAATTAAATAAGCCTGGAATGAGATATAACTCTTTAAATATATATGATACAGGAGATATTCGAACTAACAAAGTCTTAGAATTAAATATTTGGTATCATGTAAGTGTTGTGATTAATAATACTTATAATTATATTTATATTAATGGCATACAAGAACTTTATCAACAAACAACTTTTGTATTAAGAAATGTTAGTAGAAGCATTAATTATATTGGAAAAAGTCATTACAATACTGATAATTTGGCATCAGCTGATTTTGATGATATTAAAATATATGATAGAGCTTTTTCACCTACTGAAATTTTGAATGAGTATAATTTAAAATAAAATAATATATTTTTTCTATATTTAAGCTGATAAATACATCAATTTTATCTTATTTTAAACATTTTTGATTATACAAATAATTTGATACATTCATGAAAATTTAATTATTGTTTTTTTAATTTTTTTTTAAATCTCGTAACTAATAGTGTATATTATACAATAACAGTAAACTCTAAACTTGGGATCTATATTTATTAATTAAATATATCTTAATTTTTTTTATAAAAGATAATTTCTTTTATTTTTTAATTTTGTTTTAAAAAATTTGACAATTTTCAAACAAAAATTGAAAACTAAATTTGCATAATATCTTATAATATTTGCTAGGTACTCTAGTCTGTTAACCAAATCTGACAAATCTTTTTGATCAATATATAAAATTTAAGAAACACTTGATTAGATTTGGATTAAAATAAAAAAATCACATGTTTTAAGAAAAGAAGAGAATAATTTATAAAAAAATTCAACTAAAGTTTAATACGAATGGATTATATTTTTAAAGTGATATTTCTTATTAAAAATATCAAAATTTAAATAATGATTTTCTCTTTCATTGTATTTCCTCTGAGCAGAAAAACAAACCACGCATAATTTTAGTATTTAAAATATTCAAATTAATTTGATATGGATAAGCAATAAGGCAAAATTAAATTTAAAAATGAAGGAGCAAAATTGGCGTTGTTAAAGTTCAATAATAGATTGAAATTTTTTGAAAATTTATTAAATAATTTTAAATCTAAAAATAAAAACAATTAAATAAAGGATACAATTAAGTCTATAATATCAGGAATTATTTTAAATTTTTAAAGCTTTTAATTTACTTGGTTTAAATTTCCTTTTTAAATAATAAATAAAATTTTTCTGTTTTATTTGAAAATTTTTAAAAAATAAAAAAAAAAAGAATGGAAATTTTAATTAACAATATAAAATTTTATTTTAGTATAACAACAATGCCAATTGGTATTTTGTTAAATCTAATAACAATGCTTATTTATAAAAGAAAACAATTTAACAATAAAACAAATTTGGGCTTTTTGTATCAAATTTTGTGTATATCAAATGCTTTGGCTCTTTTTAATCAACTTTTACTAAATGTGTTTGAATATTTTGCTTTCGATTTGTATAATTTATCTAATTTTAATTGTAAAATATTAAGTTTATTTACTTCATTGTCATTACAAATACCATCGGTTCAATTAATTTTAATTACATTTGATTTATACATTTCTATTTGTCACATTCAAAAAACTCAATATTTTAATAGAAAATTTTATTCGATTTTAAATTTAATAATTCTATTTAGTCTATTTGCATTTAATTCAGTTTATTTAACATATAAATTAGAAATAGACAATGATGAATTTGAATTAGACAATTTAAACTCAACAAATACAAGTTTAATAGAATTAACAAAACAGTTTGCATGTGAAGGTACAAATATAACTGATTTATTGGGTGATATAGTGAATATTTTAATAAAAGATTTAATACCATTTGTTTTAATAATGATAATGAATATAAAATCAGCAAGGTGTATAATAAATAGTAAAAAAACAATTAAAACAAGCAGATCTCTTAGAAAAGAATACACTTTTGCAGTGTCTATAATTTTGATGAATTTTATATTTATGCTTATTTATTTGCCATGGTCTATTTCAAATATTTATTACAATGTTTTTCATTTTTTTAAATTTAATAATCATACAATAAATTTAGATCATTTAGATTTAATGTTAACAATATGCAATTCGTTTTCTTATTTAAACAATTATACACCATTTTTTGTAAATTTAGCATTTAATTCAATTTTTAGAAATGAGCTATTTGGTCAATTTAAAATATCCAAGCCAATTGTTGTTTTAGAAACGTCAATTACTAGAACTTTTTAAATTTAATTATATTTTGAGTTTTTAGTTTTAATATCATTTATTTTTTTTTTATAAATAGTTTTTTATTTTATAAATAAAAATCAACTTTATCAATTAAATTTAAGTGTAGAACTTAATACGGTTATTAAATAGCCTTCAGTCTGAAACTAGATGCAAAAACTAAAGTAAAATATTGAAGAATAGAATGGAATATTTTTCACTTAACCATTGTTTAGTCTTCATCTGTTTTATAATTAAATTGTGAGCGAATATTAAGATAAAAATGTCATGTTAGTGGTTACTGCCAATACTGAAGCTCATTTTTTAAAATAGAACTAAATCTGGCTGGGATAGTTTTTATAATTTGCTGCTTCTGCTCTTCAAAGACTATTCCGAGCTGGTCTGGTTTTGGAGTAGTTTGGCCAAGAGCCAAGAGGGATTTAATGGTATTTAGCAGCTAAAAGGATGTTGTACATCGTCTCTGACGTTTTAGCGGATCTTCGGTCCACTCTGCGCCCACTCGCGCCTTTTGACCGTTTCCATCACTTGTTCCAGTTCACTTTTCATTTTATGGTAGTGAATTTTTCCAAAAGTTTTACGACTATAGCTCTTAATTGAGCTCTATCGTAGTGTCCAATTAATGTGTAATCCAAATGGTCATATGCAAATGGTGTAAGCTGCCTTATAAATTTTATAACGGCATTTAACACCGTCTGTTGGACGTGTGGGACTATTGAGAGGCCAAACGAGTGAATTGAAAATACTTTTTTCCATAGCCATAAAAATTTTGATAAATTTATATTGGCTATTTAATTTAATATTAAAGAAAGCTTGCTTAAGATCTAACTTACCAGAGTTTGTCGGCCAATATTATTTTATATAATTCTAATACCTAAGGGAATAACTAGCAAATAAATTATTGTGATCAATTAGTGGTCACAAAATTTTCAAGTATTTTCATTTAATGAAAAAAAATCTTCAACAAATAAACAAAATAAAACATTCGTATTCCTGTTTGGTCACATTTTAAATTTGAATTTCAATATTTTCTAAAATATTTGTTAAATTTTTCTAATTAAGTAGAATTAGGTATTTAACAAGGCCTAAGAAAAAATATAATTTAGAAATAAAAACCACATTTAAAAAATAAGCTTATAAGTTTTAAAATAATTCTTATAAATATTGACTTGAAAATATTTTTCATGTTTATTATTAATTTACATGATAAATTTATAAAAATATTAAATTATAAGCTAAATTCAGTCTGACATCCAAATTGAATTTACGTTTTAAATTGAAATATTCAAATTCGTATATTTATTAAAATACACAAAGTTATTGATTATAACATAATTTTAAAGAAAAATTATTTTTAAAAATTTTAAAAAATATTGATATTTAATTTTAAAACACAAAATAAATCTCTATAAATATCATATAATAACTTTTCATTTTATAGAAAAAAAATTTTTTGGAAAATTTTAGCGAATACTAATACATATAAAATGTTCAATTTTAGGATTTTGGTTTATTGTTTAATCATCATAATTAAAACAAATGCTGAAAGAAAGAATTTATAATATTTAAAAATTTTAAAAAAAAAATCTAAAAAATTAATTTTTTTAGAATTTATAGTTGGTTTAAGTAACAAAAGTGAAATATTTCAAAACACTAGTAAAATTATTGAGTTGAATCATTATGAAGAAACAGTTCATAGTATAGAGGAATTATCAAAAGATGTAATAGCAATTGGATATAGACATGGCAAAATTATAATATGGAATATAACAACTGGTTCAAAAATTAAACAGTATGGTTATGGTATGTCTTCCATAAGAGCAATACTATCAATAAATGAAACTTTGTTTGTAAGTGGTTCAAATCATTTAGTTTTATGGAAAAAATCAGATTTTAGCTCTTTAAAAAGCTTTACATGTGAAAATTATGATGAAGAGATAACTGATTTAAAATTATTAAGAAATAATTTTTACATGATAAGTTCATCAACTAGTGGTAAACTAGTTAAATGGGAAGTTGATAATTTACATCAAAATTTATCAATTAATGTTGGTTCATCAATAAAAACTGTAGAAATACTTGAAGATGATTATATAGCTTGCGGTGGCCAATTCCAATCAATTAGAATTTACAATAGTCAATTACAAGAACATAAAACAATATATAATGATGCAAATGTTCATAGTTTGAAGTTTATATCAAATAAACATTTAGCAAGTGGTGACGATGAACATAACATAATTAAAATATGGGATATAAATACTAGTCAGCTATTAAAAACATTAACTGGACATTCAGGACATGTTCAGTGTTTAGATTTAATATCTGATAATATTTTGATCAGTGGATCTGAAGATAAGACTTTTAAATTATGGAATTTAACAACCGGAGTTTCTTTTTTTACTAGTGAATTAAAAGAATCTCATATACATAAAATAAAATCACTTTCAAGTAATTTAAAATTCATATTTTTGTTGTAGGTATTAAGTTAAGTTATTGGTTATTATTATTATTTTAATACATCTTTGATTAAGTTACTATATTTTTCTAAGACTCTAAAAAAACCAAAAAGATTATAATAAAAATAGATACTCCTATGGATATAGTATGGATATAGTATTTAAAATATAAATAATGCAAGAAAATATAATGAAAATAAAATTGTAAAATTCTAAAAACTAAAACTAATATAATTTTTTTTGTTTCTATCAAAAAACATGTTTTTTATTATTAATTGTTTTTACTTTAGGCATTTCAAGGAATTTAAATTTAAGTGAATTATTAGAAAATTGGAATACAAATTCAAACGAAGCTTTAACTACTAGTTCAAAAGTGCCACAACAATATTATAGCTTGAATATTGGATCTTCTAAAGTGGCTTCTTTGAGTGCTAGTATTGGTACTACAACTACTATTGGTTCAACTACTATAACTAGTATTGATACAAAAAGTATAACATATAATAAAAAAGCTTACTATTCATGGTTTAATTATGAAATCAAATTAAATACTGAATTTAAAATTGATTTAAGAGAATATTTAATTTTAATTTTAAACACTAAAGAAAGCATTGAATGCATGAAAGCTTGTTCTCTAAATTTAAATTGTCAAGCAATATTAATTGAAAAGAATAAAAATAAATGTTCTTTATTTAATTATACAACATATTCAGAATTTATTTATTCATACAATTCAGATCTTTATTTAAAATTTACATATTAAAACTTAAAAATTTTTTATTTTAAAGGTTTATTTATATTTTGATGTTCTTTGTATTAATTATTCTTTTTTTTGTTTTTCACATTTAATTAAATTAATAAAAAATAAAATGTTAAATTCATAAAAAATGGTGAATAATTGTTTTAATAAAAAGCAAATTCTGATAAGCCTCTATTGGATAAAGTTGGTGAACACTTCAAAAAAATAAAAATATCATTTTTTTTTAAATCTTTTTACGCGCCAAAAATATTTTATTGATAATATTTTATTTTGGGGTGAACCGTATTCTTTAAATGATGTAATAATCTTTATATTTTTAGGAAAAAAATAATCTTTTTTTTAGTATTTTTTTAATTTTTTATAAAAAATAAAAAATACTTAATGCATAAATTATTAAAAACTGGTAAAAAATATAAGATTCATATTTAAGTCAAAAAAAATCGCCTGGGAATATTAAACAAATTTAAATTATTGTTATTTCCCGTAAAAATAATATAAAATGACTTAAAACAAATAAATTTAATGATTATTTTATTTTATGAAAAAATTTTCACAAAAAAAATTACTAAAAGTTCCAATACCTTAATTTTAATTTATGATAGTTACTTATTTTAAAATTAATTGACTCAGATTGTTAAACAAACTAAATATAGAACTGAGTAAATGTTTAAAGATAGAAAAGCAAGTTAAAAAAAATATAATTAAATAAAGTCCAAGTACCTATTGTGAATTTTAATTGTTTGTTTCATTACATTTTATTTTATTTAATTATTCTATTTTAAGTTATTCAATCTTTTAATTTCAAACTAAAGTTTATTTAGAAAACTTAATTTTAATTTTGATTTAGATATATCTGTTTTTTTTTGTTTGTTTTGTCAACCAAACAAATGGAAAAGAAACATTTTTTATATTTCTATTTAATGATACTATTTTATAGAAATAATGGTAAAAATATTAAAAATTAGTTAAAAAGCTTGATTAAATTCAATCAATTTTCTATTTATTGTTAAATATCTTTTTATCTTTACTTCTAACCAACACTATATAAATTGTTAGTAGTTTATTAAAAGTAAATAAGTAAAAAGATATTCTAATGAACTTTAAAATAATAATTAAACAAAATGTAAAATATATATTTTAATAATTTTCATTTACATTTTTTAAAATAATTTTGGCATTATAGTTAAATTAAAAATAAGCTCAAATCAAATTAGTTTATAATTTGTTAACTAGTGATTAAAATCGAACTTTTAAATTATATTAAAATTTTAATTAAAAATTCTAAAGCTTCTAAGAACAATTTTAAATTGGTAACAAATATTGATATTATTCAGTTGGATCAAAAATTTTTAATTGAAATTATTAAGCTAAAAACAAAGCTAAATTGCTTTATTAGATGTAATCAGTTATTCTATTGTGCCTATGTAAAAAAGAACATTAATACATGTTATTTATTTTTTCCTTTAGTTGAGAAATATTTTAAATATTCAAATGAAAGTAATTTATATAAAAAACAAAGCTTAAAGTAAAATTTTTTAAATAAAAATTAAGAAAAATAATTTAAAATTTAAAAAATATATAATAGTAATGGTTTAAGATACTATTGGCCAATGTTTGATTCTAAATTTATTGAAATTGTAAATGGAAATGATTTATACGATCCAGTAAATGTGAGTTTTACTCAAGATAGATTTGGTAATAAAAATTCAGCTATAAGTTTAAATGATGGATATTTAAATGCTCCACCAGATTTTTACTTTGGACTAGTTTTCACTCTTTTCGCCTGGATTAGAATTACACAAACAAAAAAATGGGCAAGACTTATTGATTTGTCAAATAATAATTTTGAAGATAATTTTTTATTTTTTATTACTGAATCTACTACTGGAATCAATTTTAATAAGCCCGGAATGAGATATAACTCTTTAAATATATATGATACAGGAGATATGATAACTAAAAAAGTCTTAGAATTAAATATTTGGTATCATGTGAGTGTTGTGATTAATAATACTTATAATTATATTTATATTAATGGCATACAAGAACTTTATCAACAAACAACTTTTGTATTAAGAAATGTTAGTAGAAGCATTAATTATATAGGCAAAAGTCATTATTATAATGATGATTTGGCATCAGCTGAATTTGATGATATTAAAATATATGATAGAGCTTTTTCATCAACTGAAATTTTAAATGAATATTTAAATTAAATTTTAGTCTAATAAAATTATATCAATGTCATAATTGTTTATCAGAATCAGACGAATTTGTTCTAATTATTTTGATTTTTTATTTCATTCAAGAAAACTTTGTATAAGCTTAATTAAAAGAGGTTATGATTGGAAAAAGGTGTTTAGAATCTGTAAAATAGTTAGTAATTTTGATAGAGATAATCTTATAAATTATAAAGATAAAGACAATCTTTTCACTTCCAATTTAAATAAAAATTTTTAAAAAATAGAAAAAAAAAGAATGGAAATTTTAATTAACAATATAAAATTTTATTTTAGTATAACGATAACTTTTAACTATAAACTTGATATCATCTTGGAAACTGGTTTTGGTTTTAGCCAATCTAATGTCTAAACCAGCACCAGTTAATTGTTCTTTTATTAACGTTAAAGTTTTCTCTAACGTTATTTTATGTTGCATGTCGATCCATTGCATCTCTTCGACTACAATGGTACTGACACCCTGTCTAGCCGCGTTATCAAATTTCAGCGGGTCTTTTTGGATCCACTGGCTACCGGGCCAAATATTGTATTCTCCCGTACTAGCTGCAATAACCCTATTAATAGTAGACTTGCACGTTAGCGCTTGTCCACAAAGGATCAAGCATACTCCGCTATTTTGATCATGAGAAATCATTTGATTTCTCAGATTAAACGCGTGAAGAAGCAAGGGAGTATTGGGTAAAAGAAGATGAAAGTCGTTACCATCTAGAGGCGTTATTGCCTCTTCATACTTCCGTTGAGTCTCCATCTCTTGCAAGACGTCTATTGTCTTTTTGTTGAGACGTTTCTGGGCTGCCACTTTTTTCCATGAATTAATAAGCGGAAAACGTCTGCGAAATTCTGCCATCTCCTCGTTGGAAAATCTTTTGGGTTCCTCGGCTTCGTCTAAAATCCGAAATACCGGATGAAGACTAGGCCCATATTGGACCGACGTGTCCTCGAATACAATTTTCTCGGCTTTTCTTTTCACGTATTGTATTGTGTTTTCATAATGTTTTTTGTCCATAATATTTTTAATTCTGGTGGTCATGAAAAAATCCTTCCAAACCACCCAATACATCCATAGCCCTTAACCTAGCTATGGATATATCACGAATTTGACGTTTAGTAAATTTTGCTTCGCCGACGATGTGGTAATGCTTAACTACATTGTTATTAACATCGCTCGAGTGCATTGCAGCAATTGCTATTCTTTTAAACAATGATAACACTTGTTTGTCTGTTGGATTCTCTCGATAGTCCACTATATAGTGGCGTAGTATATTACCGAAATCGTCTTCGAATTCGAGCTTCTTTTTTTGTATTGGTGTTGCTTGCTCTGATTGTCTTTTGTTCATTTTTTATTTAAATTTTTTGGTTGATATAGAATTACTGAAGATTATGTAATTTAATCTTCTATTTATAGTTAATTTCCACGTGCAAAACTGTTGAAACGGGGAATTCTTAACGTATTGAGCAAGCTCATACTTATACATTGGGGTTTATTGTCTTGACCCGTACCCAAGCTATCCTTGACTTAATCATACTAGTATCTGCAGCCAATTGTCTGCAGATATTACTATGGTCAAGGATCATTATCAGATTATCAAAGTCTTTTAGAAGCATGTCCTCAAGCTATTATGAAAGCTGAATCTAATGATATTTACAACAATCAGGATAGACTATTTCCTGCATATGATCCAACCAAAAATAGAAATTGGTTTACTAATCCATCTACAAATACGGAAGCAGACATGGATTATTGGGTATATAGAGATATATATGGAGTATTTATGGAAGGTGAAGGAATTATTCCTAATATTCCAAATGATTCAAAAAATGGAGCTAATGTTCAAGATAACTTCCAAGAACAGTTGAAAGGTTAAGAGGATTTGATAATAATATTGGTATTATGAATAATAAAAAAAAATGGAGTTTTACTAGAGAAATAAATCCAAAAGGATCATATTTTTTAACAAAAGAAAAAATATTCGAAAATAGAAATAAACCAATTTCTGTAATTTTAAATGAATTAGAAGGATTAACTCAACCTAATCAAACATTTACAAATTCATTGCCAGAATATTTTAGTATAGTTTTTGCTCCAGTAAATCCTCCAATAAAATGGATACATAATGTTCCAATATTTCAAGGACAAACAGGCGGACCATCAATGGCAAGTCTTCCTTTCGTTAATATAACTACACAATTACATGTTAGGTATAAAGCTACATGGGAAGCTTTTGATTATAATCATATAGATAATGGTCAAAGGACAGATGATGGACAAGGTCCTTCAGGAGCTGATACTTTAACATTTTCAACAGGAAAAGTAATTGATCCTTGTTTTAAAAAAATGTTGTTCAATAGCAAGCTTTTTTAATCATTCAACTATTTTCAAAGAAGAACTGATGAAAAAACAAAAGGAAAATAATAAGAAAATAGAGGCTATAACTCAAGAAGTTGAAACCAGATGGAACAGCTTATATTTAATGATTAGAAGAATTTATGATAATTATGATCTGATAAAATTAATTATGGGTGATGAAAAAATGTTTATTAAAGATGAAGATTTAAAGCTTTTGGAAGGGGCTTTAGAATTATTTGAAATTTTTTATGAGCTGACTCTTGTAATATCAAGCGGAACAAGCAGTCTGATATTTCCATCAATTTTATTATTAAAAAATGAAACTAGAAAAAGTGATCACGATAGTGAATTCAAAAAAGGACTTAAAGAAATTCTAGATAGTTTGATTTCATTTTATGATATAAAATACGAGCTAACATCTAAAGATTTTGTCTACATTTTTAAACCCTAAATACACTAAATACAAAAATTTTTCAAAAGCCACTCAAGAAGATCAAAAAAAATTTTTGAAAACTAGCGTGGATTATATAAAAAATCTATTGTCTAAATTAAAAGAAACTTTGGGCTCACAAGTCTCTGAAAATATAAATTCTTCAAGTATTTCAATCAATAAAAAAAAGCCCCATTTGTCAGATTCTTCTGAAAGTGAAGCTGGCAAAGAAAGTATTTCTTGGAAGTTGGTGAAAAAAGATATTGGAAGTTATTGGGAAGACTCCATTAAAGTATTCAATGAAGAAGTGAATGATAAAAATGAATCAAATTGCAAAATAATAGAATTCTGGAGAAAAAACAAGGTTAAGTACCCAATTTTATATGAGTTTTATAAAAAATATGGCAATATTCCAGGAGCAATTGTCCCTTCAGAAAGAATTTTTTCCTATGTAGGATATCAAGTTTGGGATCGTAGAAACAAAATTTCCCCAGAACGGGTCAAAAAAATTATGTTCTTGTACGAAAATTTAAAAGAATTTTGAATTTTTGTTTTGATTTTATTTTATTTATATAAATTAAAATAAAATTTAAAAAAAATTGAACTTTTGTTTTTATATTTTAATTTAAGTAAAATTTATCTTTATGAAAAATATTCTAAAGAGATTGAATATTTTCTAAAAAGCGTTATCCACTTTTTCATCATTCTGTAAAATCAACGGCTCTACCAGCTTCAACTGGTAAATATCCCCCCAACACTTTCACTAACCGGTTAATTTTCCGCTACCCTTTTTTTTTTCCGGAAATTTCATAAATTTCATAAAGATTTTTCGGTTTACCGGAAACGAACACTAGCAATATGTCTACTAAGTTTTCAATAATTTCATATTCATAAATAAAAGCATATATTTTTCAACGAAATCCGAAATAAAATTTGATATATCATCTATTTTTTCTATATTAACATCATTATAAAATACTGTGTAGCTATCTTGATATACATATACAGGTCATCAACCACTCACTTGAATTTTAACTAAAACAAACGTTGAATAAAAGTGAAACACAATCAATAATCAGAAAAATTTAACAACGAGAAACGGTATACAAAGTTGTTCAATGAAGATGTCTACAGAAAAGGAATGGATGGCTGTGCTTGAATCATTTCTAAAGGATTATAAACAATCCGAATGGGTCACACGAAATATCAAAAAGTCTCTTCTGGTTTTAATTTAAAAATTACAAGTTTATTTACACTCCCCGACACATTTTTTCGATCAGTATAGATCTGAATCTTCTGTTAGAATGATATGTGCTTATATACTTTTTTTTGAAAGTACATTAAGTAATAACAATAATTTTAGTATACACTTTGTTTCACATTGTTTATTAATTTAATAATTTGAAAAAAATGTAAAATTTAGTTATACAAAGTGTCAAATTTTTTCGATCACCAATCCTTTTTACTATATTATTAGAGTTAGATTTCAAATAATTAAATATATGTATACTCTACTGCAAGTACATAACTAATATAGTATATTTTTCACTAATTCACAATTTTAAAAATGTATAGTAAGGATTTAATTGATAAAGTAAATGAGGTTTATAAAGATACAAAAAACATCAGAGAAACAAGTCGAATTTTAAAGATGAGTTATTCAACTGTTCATTACATGATAAATAATGATTATTCTCGTTTAAAGAAAAAGACTGGAATAAAAAAAATCATTTCTAGCCGCCAAAAGACCAAAATCGAACGTAAAGCGAAATCGTTGAAACAAGAAAATACGAAGGTAACTGCAAAAAAAATCAAAGAGGCTTGTAATCTTGATGCCAGTCTTCGTACAGTTCAACGAGCGCTATCTGAGCATGGTCTCAGTTTCTATAAAATCCCCAAAAAATTGCCACTGACAAAGCAGCACAAAGAAAAGAGAGTTGAGCTAGCACGAAAATGGATCAGTTAAAATCTTATTGGTAAGAATGTAGTATTTACGGATGAGAAACGTTTTAAATTTGATGGACCGGACAATTGGTGTTCGTGGTATGACCCATTCGATCCTCCGGCGAGAATAAAGCGGCAAATGGGTGGCGGAGGTATAATGGTATGGGGTATGACACTTCCCGACGGCGAAATTTATGTTGAAAAACTTGAAGGAAAAGTTGATTCTAGCAAATACATTAGCCTATTAAAGTACAAAGTAAAGCCATACTTGAATAACAAATTCAAAGATAGCAGTTATCTTTTTCAACAAGATAATTGTAAAATCCATACTTCTTACCAGACCACCCAATACTTGAAATCGGCTAAAATAAGCACTTTTGAATGGCCTTCTATGAGCCCAGATTTAAATATTCAAGAGAATATTTGGCATATGATATCAGAATTAGTCTACGATCAAAAGCAATTTAACAGCAATCAAGATTTATGGGATGCTATCGAGCAAGCTGTTGACAGAATTAACACACAAAAGAAAGAAACAGTAAAAAGTATCTATCTTAATTTCAATAGCAGACTCTTAAAAGTTATTGATAATAAAGGAAATGAAATTCCATATTAATTTTTTTTCAAAAAAAAATTGCTGATCGAAAAAACTTGTCATTTTGTATATATAAATTTTTTCTTTAATGTATAGAGAGAAACAATATTTATTCAATTAATTATATTCATCGTAAAATGTGAATTTTAATGATAGTATGTTTTATGTGAATCTCCCTTCGGAAACAGTAAAATTTTACTGATCGAAAAAATGTGTCGGGGACTGTATATTTAAAAATTGCAGTTATTTAATAAGAATACAAGGTTTAAGTGACTTTGATTTAATAGTTTAACTGATTTGCATTTAAACTGAAAATTACTTAATTAAATTTTAAGTTATTCAGATAAAACGCAACAGACGTTCTCAATAGAAGAACGTCTCCCGACGGTGACAAATGTAATTTAGGTATTCTTATTAAAACTTGCAATAACAATAATTAATAAGAAAATTAATAACAAAAATAATAATAATTGAAATAAAAAAAACAAATTTGATATAAAATATGAGTAATAATAAAGAAAACGGAATATTAAATTTATATAATTTTAAAATAAAGTTAATTTTGACTGTGTATTGAGAATGATGTTTGAAATTGATTGTTGACTATGTAAATCGTTGAAATTAAGTTGGAAACATCTTGCAGTTGAGCTTGTTACAAAATAAACATTTAATTTAACATAAACTTAACCGTGTGGTGGATCTCTAACTCCTAGACCTCTCAAGCATTGATAACAAACCGCGTGATCACATTCTAAATTTATGATCTTCTTTACATCCATATCAGTTATGTTTTCTAAACAAACACATCTAGCTTTGAATGTTCTGGCGCCATAGCTATTATCAGAATTAGTACCACATGTTCTAACATGAAATTCTAAATTGACAAGCAAGATATTTCGATGACGTTTGTGACATTCCTCGGTTTTACTCCCGCAATAATTCTCGTGTTCTTTAATTTAATTTAATTTGAATTCGAGTCTGCAATATTTGCATAAAATATTTCGATTGGGACAATCTTCTGATTAATGAATATTTGACTGTGATTTGTGTAATTTTATACCGCAATGCTGACAATCTTCGTATTGTTTTACTCATTGAATGTGATGTAATTGTAAATTTAACAATGGTTTAACACGACCACAGTGCGTACAAACGACTGATTCTGATAAATTTGGATCATGGTGTTCGAATTGCCATTATAAAAAATTATTAAGCTTGCTTTCATGGTATCCTTGGTGAATTGGTTGAATTTCTTCAATTTTAACATTGTTTGTTTGTGTTGACTGAGATATTAAACGAGAAGGTGACGGTGATATATTTCGTGATAATTTGGTGAGTTATCATTAGATAGGTTTATTAGTATTGACTGTGGTTCGTTACTTGGTGATCTTAAACGATTAATTCTGCTTTGAGTGAGTTCTTCGATTGTTTTGTGCTTATTGACTGAAAAATGTAAGATTCTGCCTTCAAAATTCATTTTATCATAATATTTTATGGCTTCTTGGTGAGCTTCTGTATTTACGAAACGTAAAAAGGGGCAAGTTGTTGAAGATGATTGATTTTGATTTTGTTTCAAAACTCGAAATTCAGCGATTCGACCGAATAATCTTACATCGTTTCGGAATATGTCCATTTCCCAATAAAAATTCTTCTAAAGTTTATTTAAGGTTTTAAATTTTATAAATTTATTAAATTTGATAAAATAAAGTTTTTTAAAAATCGAGTCACAATTCTACTTAAATTTAAAATTTTTTGCCATCAGAAAAGCTGAAATTCTCTTTTTCATCGCTTCTTTCTTTTCAGCTATTAAATCTTTTAAACAATCTGTTGCATTAGGAAAGAAGTTTTCAACTTCTTCATAAGTTTGATCATAATATGATATAGTCTGATTGGAAATTTCGAATTGATCTGCCATTCCGTTAGCACCCACAGTTTACGATTGGCTCGAGGGTCCATCGACAGGCTACCAGATGGATCTCTCATGGGAATTTTTTAAAGCCAAAAGCTTAAATTTAACCAGTAGAGAATTAATTTTTTTGTTTTTCAAAGAATTCAAATTTTTTGGAGGTCGAGCCAATCGTAAACTGTGGGTGCTAACGGAATGGCAGATCAATTCGAAATTTCCAATCAGACTATATCATATTATGATCAAACTTATGAAGAAGTTGAAAACTTCTTTCCTAATGCAACAGATTGTTTAAAAGATTTAATAGCTGAAAAGAAAGAAGCGATGAAAAAGAGAATTTCAGCTTTTCTGATGGCAAAAAATTTTAAATTTAAGTAGAATTGTGACTCGATTTTTAAAAAACTTTATTTTATCAAATTCAATAAATTTATAAAATTTAAAACCTTAAATAAACTTTAGAAAAATTTTTATAAGTGTTTTATTTTAAATTTAGTAAAAAATAATTTTAATTCTTGTTAAGTATTTTCTAATCAAATGTTAAGATTATTTAAATCCTTGTATTTAAAAATAATTGTATACCTAAAAAAAATTGCTTTTTAAATATTAGCTAAATTTTACTGCTTTACATGAAACAAAAAGATTGAGATTTTTAAGGGTTATTGTAGTTTAATTGTAATCGAGTTTATTTGTTAGTGGTATAATATATTGTTAAATGGTTTTAATAAAACCGATTTAAAAAAAAATTGAAAATAGTTTTTAAAACAAATTCTTAAAAAGATATTATTTTCAATTTTAGATATTTAAAAAGCTATAAGTCTTTTTAAATTTCTTTAATTTTTATCTAGTTCAACAACCTTGACCATAAATTTTATTTAGAAATTTTTTATCATTACTAATTACTTTTTAATTAATATTAAAAAAACAATAATATATTCCTAAATAAATCAACTGATCATCAGAAACTGAGCAAAAAGATAAAACACTGACCCATTAAAAAGGAGCCAAAATTTAATTCTTGTTTTGCCAAATTTTTTCTTTTTAAAGAATTGTTTTAATTTATTTTCTTTTAGCTAAAACATTTCAATTTATATATTTCTAATGGGCAATTATTTACAATTCTAATAATTGAAAAAAAGAGTCACAAAAAAAACTGAATAACTAAAATTAATTATTTATTGATTTTTGTGATAAATTAGATAATTGATAAATATTGAATTAATATCTACTCTTACATAAAGATATTAACCAAAAATTTAATTAATTAAATCATATTGTTTGATTATTTAAAACCTTAAAAAATATTTTATATAAACATTGATTCCTATTAATCTTTATTGTTATGAATTATCAAATTTTTAGTAGAAATAAAAATTGTTCGAATTAATTAATCTCAAAAAATTTTAACTAAAATTACAAAAATTTTAGTTTTAAAGTATTAAAAGTTTAATTTAACGCATCTAAATAGAGCAGGAATCAATATCAATATATTAGAACTCTTAATAAAATTATAATCGTTGTTTTAATTTTTCATTTATAAATTCGGAAGGAAATTATCCATCAAATGCGGATAAATCCCCGAAGGACGGTTATATTTAATTTTTGATAAATTTATTTTAAGAAAAAAGTTTTTTTTTTTTAATTTATGAAAATTAATAAAAATATTTAATTAATTTAAAAATTGTCTGTAAACAATATTTTTGGTATAATAACCTCCATCTTGATCATAGCCAGGAAGTTCTCCTTGTCGATTGCTACCAATCTCATGATTCTCAATTTAAATAGTGAGATTATTGAACTTTGTTACTCTTGATGCTGTTACGTATAATGTATCATGAGAAAAGGCTGGTTGACGCAATAATAATCCGACTTTGTTAAATGTTTGACCTTGTGATTTATTTATTGTGATCGAAAATGCCAATCTAAATGGTAATTGTAATCTTTCCTGAATCATTTGGACTTGTTGTAAATTTTGATCTACAAAATATGTATTCTTGTCCAGAATTGGGTCCGTTTAATATTGTACATTTAATTGAATTGGTGATACATTGTATATCTCTTAGTCGAGTGTCATTACACAAGTATTCGGCTAATGACCAATTTTTTAATAAAATTAAGATTACGCCAATTTTCAGCTTTAATCGATGTGGGGGAAATTGTTTCGGTGTAATACGTTCTGCATTATTTATTGGATACATATTATCAGATTCTCTAGAATTCCTATATAAGACCTTTGTGGTTGACAAATATTCGTATAATTCACCATTTAAACGATTCAAAATAACTTCATTTATTTCGAGTGAAATTTGTTGGAAATAATGTCACATTATTTAAACGGTTTTGTTCGTTCAAATCTAATTGTCCAGAACCAAAGACTTGATCAACAATATTTGTTTGACAAATTACACGATCCGGTATGCGTATCATGTATTTACCGTCGTATATCTTTGATTTACCATCGCCAACTTTCATTAGCCATGATTTAAATTCTATTTCATTTGGTTCAGCACGGACATTTTCTGTTAGTTTTAATTTATTGAATTGATTCCATAAAAAAGAGTTCTTTAGACAGAGTTGAACACTTGATTCTATTGTTTCATTTTCTGATATAAGGCCACATTGTCTAAAATCATCTGTTAGCAGTACACATTTTCCACCAAACGGAACATTTCTGATACCAGTCAAATCTTTGAAAATCCAAACACTCAAGTAATTCTTGAGAGACCATCGAGGCTTCATATTTAATTAATAATTTGGCGATTCGAATTTGTTGAGCTTGAATAGATTGCATTTCAATTTGACTCAACGTTACTAAATTAGTTCGGAGTAGTATCTTAAACCTCGAATGAATTGTCTGACCGCCTCCAACTAATAAAGATGCTGCAATTTGTTAACCGCCTAAATAAATAAATAATAATTAATTTTAAAAATAAATAATTAATTTAGAAACGCAATTTAGTAATGTTTATTGAGGGACAAATAACAATAAAAATATTCTAGAAAATCTATTTTTCTAAAAATTAAACTAAATGGCGCTTAAGTTCTTAGATATTATTTTAATATTAGTTTTATTACGATTAAGTAATAAAATCACGTTTATTAAACACATCTCGATGTTAGTATAAATAATTGTTTAAAGATTATAGATAGACAGGATTTTGATTTGGATTTGGATTTTAAATTTATAATTTATAAAGAGTTAAATTATTTTAATAAATATTTTAAAAGCATATATTTGTTTAATTATATTATTTCCTGAGTTATAAGCCCTTAACAATTGGTAGCAGCGATAAGAGATTTAAAGGTTATGGCTGAGAAAAACATTTCTTTAGAAGTGCCAGCAGAATATTTGAATAGTTACACAAAAGAGCAGTTAGCCAGTGTAATTAATGCACAAACCAGTGCATGTGGTTTTTACTTGGATGGAAAACAAGTATCAAAGGATGAATTTGATAAAACCATTCAAGGATTTTTAGCCAAATCAAATGGTGGGAAAAATGAACTGATAAATATTCTTAAAGATCTTTCAAAAAGGATTAACAGTAGAACAAAAATTGAACCAAAGTTTGAAGCAAGTTCTTCAAATCAACATATATCAACATATAACAATCCTCAGAAATTTAACGTTTTAGACTCTAGCTTACCCAAATTTAGTGGAAACGTAGGAGAGAACCTTGAAGAATGGCTTTTAATAATAGAAGGCTTTATTTCGATTGGAAAATATGGCCCAGTAGAAGCTCTATTGGCGGTTTTACCGTTGTTAAAGGAAAGTGCCTTGCAGCAGTTCATAGCATTTAGGAAGAATCACCCTCTGGAAGGATGGGTTGAGTTTGTTGAACACCTTAGAAAGGTGTTTACACCACTTAATATAGAGCGCAAAATAAGGTTGGAATTGAAGCAATTAAAATGTAATGGGAATTTTGATAAATTCGCTTTAAAATTTCAGCAATTAGCAAATAAATTTAGTGGTATGCCAGAAACTGAATTAATATTTTTATTTTTGGATGCTTTACATCCAAAAACACGCTATGAAGTTCTAAGTAAAGACGTTACTAAACTATCTGATGCAATAAAATATGCATCAATGTATGAAGAATGCTGCCGAGAAAATTCAAATAATGATCATAAGATTAATTATTCTAGGGCACAGTTTCCAAAGAAGAAAAGGTTTTTTCAAAATAATTCTAAGGGGTTTAAACCCATAGAAAGCTCTTATCAGAAAAGAGAAAATACAAAAGCAAAGGTAAAATGCTTTAAATGTAACAAAGAAGGGCATATTTCGAAAAATTGTAGAAAAAGATTGAATTTTAAACAAGTAAATGAAATTACAGAAATTAAAGAAAAAATGGAAAAAGTTCTTACTTGTCAAAATGAAGAGAATAGTTTATTGTCTGCCGATGGTACTATTAATGGTGTTAAATTAAAATTGTATTTTGATAGTGGTGCAACCGCATCAATTCTGTCGGCTCGTGTCACGCGTAAATACGCAATCGAGACAAAAGCGAGTGATGTTAAAGTAAAATTAGCTGATAATGCTACGACAGATGTCATTGGTAAAACTGATGAATTATTGGTAGATATAAATGGTCACACATGTTTCATTAGTTTTCTAGTAATGGAACATGACGATCATGATGCTTTGTTAGGTTTAGACTGGTTTTCCGCAACCGGAGCCGGCTTATATCCAGCAATTAAACTGTTACGATATCAAAAATTTTATAGGTCAAAAAAAATACAGGTCAAAATATTTACTTGGATAAAAATAAACAATTGGATGTTAACGTTGACGAGTCATATGATGTGCTAATATCAGAAGTTCTTGACGAACCTGATATAGAGGAAGAAACTTATTGGGAATTTAATAAGAAAATTAGCATTGATTCTAATAGCACAAGTCTTTCAGAAGGACAAACTGAAATATTTGAACAATCCGTTTTACCACATATAAAAGATGTATCAGCAAAAGACTTAAACGATCTTGGTGAGTGTACGTTAAGAAAGCACAACATAAGAACACAGGACGTACCACCAATATTTATCCAGCCATATAGGAAGTCAATGGCTGAAAGAGAAATTATAAAGAGAGAAGTCGAAGAAATGCTTAATGCAGGTATAATTGAACATTCAACTTCTCCATGGTCTTCGCCAGTAGTGTTAGTTCCAAAAAAGAATGGAAAAAAAAGGTTTTGTGTTGATTTTAGAAAATTAAATGCGATCACAATTACCGAGAATTGGCCGCTGCCAAGAATCGAAGATATTTTTGATAGATTAAACAGTTCTAAGTTATTTTCAACTTTAGATCTTAAAAGCGGTTATTGGCAAATGGGTCTTACGGATGAATCAAAAGAAATAACAGCTTTTTCGACCCCAGATGGTCATTATCAATTTAAAAGATTACCTTTTGGATTAAAAAACGCTCCAGCTGATTTTTCCAAGTTAATGTATCAGATTTTAGGAAACTTACCTTACGTCGAAATATATTTGGACGATATAACGATACATTCTAAGACTTTTATGGATCATATTAAAAATGTTAACCAAGTTTTAGGGTGTCTAAAATCTTACAATTTAAAAATTAACCCGGAAAAATGTACATGGTTTGCTAAATCTATAAAGCTTCTTGGACATATCATTTCAGAAGAAGGTGTAGCAATGGATCCAGAAAAAGTGGAAGCTATAAAAAATAGACTGCCACCTAAGAATCTGAAGCAAGTTCAGCAATTCCTTGGCATCTGTAATTATTATCGTAGATTTATTAAAGATTATGCTAAAATATCTGAACCGATTACGCGTTTGTTAAAAAGAGAACATATTTTCGTATGGGATGACGAGCAGAATAATGCTTTCGAAGAGCTTAAAAGAAAATTAATAGAATATCCAATTTTAAGACAACCTTCATTTACGAAAAAGTTTCTACTTTATACTGATGCATCTGGATACGCTTTGGGTGCAATTTTAGCACAAAAAGACGATGAAGACAAGGAATTCGTGTGTGCTTACGCAAGTAGAACGCTTAAAGGTGCCGAATTAAATTATGGCATTACTGAAAAAGAGTGCTTAGCTGTGGTCTGGAGTATAAGACATTTTAGAATATATCTTTATGGAAATAAGTTTCAAGTAATTACAGATCACTCTGCACTTCCTTGGCTAATGAACATAAATGATCCGACTGGTAGACTTGCTAGATGGGCAATATACCTACAAGCATATGAGTTTGAAATAATACATAGAAAAGGGATAATTCATTCAAATGCAGACACACTTAGTCGACCTGTGATGGAGTTAACACTTATAAACAACTTTGAACCAGAAAATGAAAGTGTCAAGTCAATTGATATATACGAGGACGATGCACTTTTATATAGATTAAAGACGGGCAAACATTTACCAGGATTAGCCTCGAAACAAGTTAAACGAATAGACAAATTAGTCGAAAATTATAAATACAAAGATGGGAAAATTGTATATAAACCTGATGTTGCCAAAGAAAAATACTTGATCGTACCTAAGAAAGATGAAAGGCGCGGATTAATTGAAAAAGCACACTTGCTAGGACATTTCCAACTGGATGCGACGTTATCTAGATTAAGAGATACATACTTTTGGCGAGGAATGACCAAAGATACAGAGAAAATTATAAAATTGTGTAAACAATGCAAAATGCATAAAAAGGAAAAAGTAATTGATCATCCAGCAAAAGCTTTAGAATGTAAAGGTGTATTTGATAGGATTGGTATTGATTTAACATTCGTTTTACCCGAAACACCTGATGGTTATAAAGGTCTTCTTGTGATAACTGAATACGTAACAAAATATCCTTGGGCGACCTCAATAAAATCAAAAAATGCTGAAGAAATAGCTGAAAAGTTACTTGAGTATATATCTTTGTTTGGACCACCAAAAGAGATACTTTCCGATCAAGGAACGGAATTTAACAATAAACTTGTAAAGCAATTATTAAATGCTGTCGGAATTGAACATAGAGTCACTTCAGCGTATAATCCAAGAACTAATGGACAAACTGAAAGAATGAATCATGTTTTAGTTGAATCTTTAGCAAAATTTACAGGAGAAAATAATTTAGTTTGGCCGAAATGGATACCTTTTGTTTTATTGTCTTACAGAACCAAAGTTCATTCATCAACCAGTTTTACCCCATTCAAATTAATGTTTGGTAGAAAAATGAACACATTTGATGACTGGATCACAAATGATGAAAAAGAAGAGCCTGATACAATTGTGTATAGAAGTAAAGAAATTAAAAAACTTATAGAAGATACACATCCTAAAGCAATTGAAAACATAAAAAATAATAAAGAGACTCAAATTAAAATACAAAACAGAAGAGAGAACATAACAGAGGTAGAGATACCAGAAGGAAAATCAGTATACGTAAAGCAAGATGGTATACATGATAAATTACATCCAAAATTTAAAGGACCATTTAAGGTATTAGAACGAACTGAGAAAGGAAATTATAAACTGAAGGATAAAACAGGCAATCTTCTTGAAAAATCTTATCCAAGACATAAACTTAAAATTGTTGAGGAGGAAGATGAGGAAGACATGCACTACGAAGTCGAAAAAATCGTAAACCATAAAAAAGATGGAAATGATTATAAATATCTTGTCAAATGGAAAAACTATCCTGAGAGTGAAAATACTTGGGAACCTGCAAAAAATTTTGATGACATTACAATTATTACAAATTATTGGAAAAAAGAAGATGCAGTTGACAACAAAAAACAGAAAAAACTTAAAACACAAAAAGCAAATTCTATTTTTTATTTGCTAAAGACGATTATATATTTCTTATTTTTTAATCCTTTGTTAGCTATAAAAGTAAACGATACGTTTTATTATTGTGATACACAGAAAGATAACCCAGTATTTGATATTGATGGAAGCTGTACTAAACCGATACCTGATGGGAAGTTATTAAAAGAAAAATCGTTTTACAATGAAGTTTATATTATTTCGAAAAAACTTGACGAAATTAATGGTAAGGCTTTTCAATGTAAAGAAGAATTAATACAAATGGAAACATCAGAAATTTTTTTTGGTGCAAGAACAAAAGAGATTTCGAGTACAGTTGTTGAATTGACACACAATGACTGTGAAACTATGGTAAGAGACAAAAAATGTGGGGAGAAACGCATGATATGCGATGAATTTGGATGTCAGTTAGACGGTACTCCAGAAGAAGAGTATAAATGGTTAGGAACAATTAAGAAAGAAGGAATTAAATGTTCTTTAAAATATAGGATTATTACAGCTCGTTCAAAAGATGATAATTTATTCCATAGTAATTGTAAGGCAAAAGATTCGCATTGTAGAATCGACGACTCTATTATTATATGGACTAGCGATGCAATTAGTAGTTGTCCTTATACTTTTATTACTGAAGATTCTTTTTCTCATTACGGAGACGACATTATATATAGTAATAACTCGAGACATTTATTTAAACTGACTAAAAAATTCGATGAATGTAATATGGATATATATGGTACTGCGGAAGGCTTATATGTAACATGGAACAGTAAAGCCAAAAACCTAGAACAGAGCGAAATCATATTATCGAAGCTTGAACCGACTATTCATGAGTTAATATTATCTGAGCAAGACGGTGCGATTTATAATGCGTATCTAAAAAGAAAAGCTATAAATTTTAGAATTTGTGAAACATTGAAGATTTATTTAAGAGACTTCAGACAAAGAGAAAACGAGTTTACCTTGATAGGAAATAACAAAGATTTCCCAACTATTATTTATGTACAAAATGGTGTAATACGCATACCTACTTGTATGATTATTCATGAAATTGAAGTCTTAGAGAAACAAGATTTGAAAACTGATAGTTGTTCAACAGATTTAGTAGTAAAATTTGAAATTGAAAATAAAACCAATATTGGATTTCTATCTGAAAGAGGCATAATAAAAGCGGTTCCAACTAAAACTAATATATGTATTAATCCGTTATTTAGATATTTTCACACAAATAAATTACTTGTTAGAAAGAACAATAATATAATTTCTACTGTTAAAAATGTTAAAACTGTTGAAATTGGTGATTTAGAATTTAGAGATGGAAAAATGAATTTTCCTCATTATAAAAGAATTCTAGAACAAATAGATGTTTTATCTGAAATTCAAAATGGACACTATGATGAAGTAACAGAATTAAAACATTAATTATTATTTAAAGAAAAGTTACAAGAAAGTAGTTTGATTTTAAATCAATTTAACATAATAAAGAACTCAACGTTACAAATATTGGATGGTTATAAAACAAAAATATTTGTTTATCTTTTGATTATTTTGGTAGTAATTGTATCATCAATTATCGCAATATGCTGTTTTAAACGATTAAAAATTGCAGCTTGGATACACAAGAAAACGATGAAAAGTAAAATAGTCAAACTTGATCCTATAACAGAAGAATATTTAAGATCGACTATGATTACAAAAGATGAAGAATACTAAAAAAGAAAAAAAAAAAAAAAAATAAAAATAATAAGAATTTTTTATTTTAAACTATATATTTAATATTATTATATTTGTAAACTAATCATCGAGACGCTGATTCTAAAAGAGGGGAGTATTGTTAACCGCCTAAATAAATAAATAATAATTAATTTTAAAAATAAATAATTAATTTAGAAACGCAATTTAGTAATGTTTATTGAGGGACAAATAACAATAAAAATATTCTAGAAAATCTATTTTTCTAAAAATTAAACTAAATGGCGCTTAAGTTCTTAGATATTATTTTAATATTAGTTTTATTACGATTAAGTAATAAAATCACGTTTATTAAACACATCTCGATGTTAGTATAAATAATTGTTTAAAGATTATAGATAGACAGGATTTTGATTTGGATTTGGATTTTAAATTTATAATTTATAAAGAGTTAAATTATTTTAATAAATATTTTTAAAGCATATATTTGTTTAATTATATTATTTCCTGAGTTATAAGCCCTTAACAAATTCCAGTAAATGCAGCTGAAATAACTTCATAATTCATTTAGTGTTGGCTGGCGGATGATAACTTTCCGGAAGATTCCGGAAAAAATTTAACGGGAGATCTTCCGGATAAAAAAGCGGAATACCAGTTGTAAACGGAAGAGTCAACCGGTAACCGGTAGCGGTAGCGTAAGAGTCAACCGGTAAGCGGTAGCGGTAGCGGAAGAGTCAACCGGTAAGCGGTAGCGGTAGCGGAAGAGTCATCCGGTAAGCGGTAGCGGTAGCGGAAGAGTCAACCGGTAACCGGTAGCGGTAGCGGAAGAGTCAACCGGTAACCGGTAGCAGTAGCAGAAGATTAGCCGGTAACCGGTAGCAGTAGCGGAAGATTAGCCGTAAGCGGTAGCAGTAGCGAAAGATTAGCCAGTAAGCGGTAGCAGTAGCAGTAGATTAGCCGGTAGGCGGGAGAAGTAGCGTAAGATTAGCCGGTAAGCGGTAGCAGTAGCGAAAGATTAGCCAGTAAGCGGTAGCAGTAGCAGTAGATTAGCCGGTAGGCGGGAGAAGTAGCGGTAGATTAGCCGGTAGGCGGGAGAAGTAGCGGTAGATTAGCCGGTAGGCGGTAGCGGTAGCGGAAGAGTCAACCGGTAACCGGTAGCGGAAGAGTCAACCGGTAACCGGTAGCGGAAGAGTCAACCGGTAACCGGTAGCAGTAGCGGAAGATTAGCCAGTAAGCGGTAGCAGTAGCGGAAGAATAGCCAGTAAGCGGTAGCAGTAGCGGAAGAATAGCCAGTAAGCGGTAGCAGTAGCGGAAGATTAGCCAGTAAGCGGTAGCAGTAGCGGAAGAATAGCCAGTAAGCGGTAGCAGTAGCGGAAGATTAGCCAGTAAGCGGTAGCAGTAGCGGAAGATTAGCCAGTAAGCGGTAGCAGTAGCGGAAGATTAGCCGGTTGGCGGTAGCGGTAGCGGAAGAGTCAACCGGTAACCGGTAGCGGAAAAGTCAACCGGTAACCGTTAGCGGAAGAGTCAACCGGTAACCGGTAGCAGTAGCGGAAGATTAGCCGGTAACCGGTAGCGGTAGCGGAAGAGTCAACTGGTAACCGGTAGCGGAAGAGTCAACCGGTAACCGGTAGCAGTAGCGGAAGATTAGCCAGTAAGCGGTAGCAGTAGCGGAAGATTAGCCAGTAAGCGGTAGCAGTAGCGGAAGAATAGCCAGTAAGCGGTAGCAGTAGCGGAAGATTAGCCAGTAAGCGGTAGCAGTAGCGGAAGATTAGCCAGTAAGCGGTAGCAGTAGCGGAAGATTAGCCGAGTAGCAGTAGCGGAAGAATAGCCGGTAACCGGTAGCAGTAGCGGAAGATTAGCCGAGTAGCAGTAGCGGAAGAGTCAACCGGTAACCGGTAGCGGA
This sequence comes from Brachionus angularis, assembly GCA_021432725.1. NCBI lineage: Eukaryota > Metazoa > Rotifera > Eurotatoria > Ploima > Brachionidae > Brachionus > Brachionus angularis. The sequence continues at coordinate 4,963,450 of JAJVDD010000005.1, forward strand.
AAAGTCAACCGGTAACCGTTAGCGGAAGAGTCAACCGGTAACCGGTAGCGGAAGAGTCAACCGGTAAGCGGTAGCAGTAGCGGAAGATTAGCCGGTAACCGGTAGCAGTAGCGGAAGATTAGCGGGTAAGCGGTAGCAGTAGCGGAAGATTAGCCAGTAAGCGGTAGCAGTAGCAGTAGATTAGCCGGTAGGCGGGAGAAGTAGCGGTAGATTAGCCGGTAAGCGGTAGCAGTAGCGGAAGATTAGCCGGTAACCGGTAGCAGTAGCGGAAGATTAGCCAGTAAGCGGTAGCAGTAGCGGAAGATTAGCCGGTTGGCGGTAGCGGTAGCGGAAGAGTCAACCGGTAACCGGTAGCGGAAAAGTCAACCGGTAACCGTTAGCGGAAGAGTCAACCGGTAACCGGTAGCGGAAGAGTCAACCGGTAAGCGGTAGGAGTAGCGGAAGATTAGCCGGTAACCGGTAGCGGTAGCGGAAGAGTCAACTGGTAACCGGTAGCGGAAGAGTCAACCGGTAACCGGTAGCAGTAGCGGAAGATTAGCCAGTAAGCGGTAGCAGTAGCGGAAGATTAGCCAGTAAGCGGTAGCAGTAGCGGAAGATTAGCCAGTAAGCGGTAGCAGTAGCGGAAGATTAGCCAGTAAGCGGTAGCAGTAGCGGAAGATTAGCCAGTAAGCGGTAGCAGTAGCGGAAGAATAGCCGAGTAGCAGTAGCGGAAGAATAGCCGGTAACCGGTAGCTGTAGCGGAAGATTAGCCGAGTAGCAGTAGCGGAAGATTAGCCGGTAGGCGGTAGCGGTAGCGGAAGAGTCAACCGGTAACCGGTAGCGGAAGAGTCAACCGGTAAGCGGTAGCAGTAGCGGAAGATTAGCCGGTAACCGGTAGCAGTAGCGGAAGATTAGCGGGTAAGCGGTAGCAGTAGCGGAAGATTAGCCAGTAAGCGGTAGCAGTAGCGGAAGAGTCAACCGGTAACCGGTAGCGGAAGAGTCAACCGGTAAGCGGTAGGAGTAGCGGAAGATTAGCCGGTAACCGGTAGCGGTAGCGGAAGAGTCAACTGGTAACCGGTAGCGGAAGAGTCAACCGGTAACCGGTAGCAGTAGCGGAAGATTAGCCAGTAAGCGGTAGCAGTAGCGGAAGATTAGCCAGTAAGCGGTAGCAGTAGCGGAAGATTAGCCAGTAAGCGGTAGCAGTAGCGGAAGATTAGCCAGTAAGCGGTAGCAGTAGCGGAAGAATAGCCGGTAACCGGTAGCAGTAGCGGAAGATTAGCCAGTAAGCGGTAGCAGTAGCGGAAGATTAGCCAGTAAGCGGTAGCAGTAGCGGAAGAGTCAACCGGTAACCGGTAGCGGAAGAGTCAACCGGTAAGCGGTAGGAGTAGCGGAAGATTAGCCGGTAACCGGTAGCGGTAGCGGAAGAGTCAACTGGTAACCGGTAGCGGAAGAGTCAACCGGTAACCGGTAGCAGTAGCGGAAGATTAGCCAGTAAGCGGTAGCAGTAGCGGAAGATTAGCCAGTAAGCGGTAGCAGTAGCGGAAGATTAGCCAGTAAGCGGTAGCAGTAGCGGAAGATTAGCCAGTAAGCGGTAGCAGTAGCGGAAGAATAGCCGGTAACCGGTAGCAGTAGCGGAAGATTAGCCGAGTAGCAGTAGCGGAAGAATAGCCGGTAACCGGTAGCTGTAGCGGAAGATTAGCCGAGTAGCAGTAGCGGAAGATTAGCCGGTAGGCGGTAGCGGTAGCGGAAGAGTCAACCGGTAACCGGTAGCGGAAGAGTCAACCGGTAAGCGGTAGCGGAAGAGTCAACCGGTAACCGGTAGCGGAAGAGTCAACCGGTAAGCGGTAGCAGTAGCGGAAGATTAGCCGGTAACCGGTAGCAGTAGCGGAAGATTAGCGGGTAAGCGGTAGCAGTAGCGGAAGATTAGCCAGTAAGCGGTAGCGGTAGCGGAAGAGTCAACCGGTAACCGGTAGCGGAAGAGTCAACCGGTAAGCGGTAGCAGTAGCGGAAGATTAGCCGGTAACCGGTAGCAGTAGCGGAAGATTAGCGGGTAAGCGGTAGCAGTAGCGGAAGATTAGCCGGTAGGCGGTAGCGGTAGCGGAAGAGTCAACCGGTAACCGGTAGCGGAAGAGTCAACCGGTAAGCGGTAGCAGTAGCGGAAGATTAGCCGGTAACCGGTAGCAGTAGCGGAAGATTAGCGGGTAAGCGGTAGCAGTAGCGGAAGATTAGCCAGTAAGCGGTAGCAGTAGCGGAAGATTAGCCAGTAAGCGGTAGCAGTAGCGGAAGAGTCAACCGGTAACCGGTAGCGGAAGAGTCAACCGGTAAGCGGTAGGAGTAGCGGAAGATTAGCCGGTAACCGGTAGCGGTAGCGGAAGAGTCAACTGGTAACCGGTAGCGGAAGAGTCAACCGGTAACCGGTAGCAGTAGCGGAAGATTAGCCAGTAAGCGGTAGCAGTAGCGGAAGATTAGCCAGTAAGCGGTAGCAGTAGCGGAAGATTAGCCAGTAAGCGGTAGCAGTAGCGGAAGATTAGCCAGTAAGCGGTAGCAGTAGCGGAAGAATAGCCGGTAACCGGTAGCAGTAGCGGAAGATTAGCCGAGTAGCAGTAGCGGAAGAATAGCCGGTAACCGGTAGCTGTAGCGGAAGATTAGCCGAGTAGCAGTAGCGGAAGATTAGCCGGTAGGCGGTAGCGGTAGCGGAAGAGTCAACCGGTAACCGGTAGCGGAAGAGTCAACCGGTAAGCGGTAGCAGTAGCGGAAGATTAGCCGGTAACCGGTAGCAGTAGCGGAAGATTAGCGGGTAAGCGGTAGCAGTAGCGGAAGATTAGCCAGTAAGCGGTAGCAGTAGCGGAAGATTAGCCAGTAAGCGGTAGCAGTAGCGGAAGAGTCAACCGGTAACCGGTAGCGGAAAAGTCAACCGGTAACCGGTAGCGGAAGAGTCAACCGGTAAGCGGTAGCAGTAGCGGAAGATTAGCCGGTAACCGGTAGCAGTAGCGGAAGATTAGCGGGTAAGCGGTAGCAGTAGCGGAAGATTAGCCAGTAAGCGGTAGCAGTAGCGGAAGATTAGCCAGTAAGCGGTAGCAGTAGCGGAAGATTAGCCAGTAAGCGGTAGCAGTAGCGGAAGAATAGCCAGTAAGCGGTAGCGGTAGCGGAAGAGTCAACCGGTAACCGGTAGCGGAAGAGTCAACCGGTAACCGGTAGCGGAAGAGTCAACCGGTAACCGGTAGCGGAAGAGTCAACCGGTAAGCGGTAGCAGTAGCGGAAGATTAGCCAGTAAGCGGTAGCAGTAGCGGAAGAATAGCCAGTAAGCGGTAGCAGTAGCGGAAGATTAGCCAGTAAGCGGGAGCAGTAGCGAAAGATTAGCCAGTAAGCGGTAGCAGTAGCAGTAGATTAGCCGGTAGGCGGGAGAAGTAGCGGTAGATTAGCCGGTAGGCGGTAGCGGTAGCGGAAGAGTCAACCGGTAACCGGTAGCGGAAGAGTCAACCGGTAACCGGTAGCGGAAGAGTCAACCGGTAACCGGTAGCGGAAGAGTCAACCGGTAACCGGTAGCGGAAGAGTCAACCGGTAAGCGGTAGCAGTAGCGGAAGATTAGCCGGTAACCGGTAGCAGTAGCGGAAGATTAGCGGGTAAGCGGTAGCAGTAGCGGAAGATTAGCCAGTAAGCGGTAGCAGTAGCGGAAGATTAGCCAGTAAGCGGTAGCAGTAGCGGAAGATTAGCCAGTAAGCGGTAGCAGTAGCGGAAGAATAGCCAGTAAGCGGTAGCGGTAGCGGAAGAGTCAACCGGTAACCGGTAGCGGAAGAGTCAACCGGTAACCGGTAGCGGAAGAGTCAACCGGTAACCGGTAGCGGAAGAGTCAACCGGTAAGCGGTAGCAGTAGCGGAAGATTAGCCAGTAAGCGGTAGCAGTAGCGGAAGAATAGCCAGTAAGCGGTAGCAGTAGCGGAAGATTAGCCGGTAAGCGGTAGCAGTAGCGGAAGATTAGCCAGTAAGCGGTAGCAGTAGCGAAAGATTAGCCGGTAACCGGTAGCAGTAGCGGAAGATTAGCCGGTAAGCGGTAGCAGTAGCGGAAGATTAGCCAGTAAGCGGTAGCAGTAGCGGAAGATTAGCCGGTAACCGGTAGCAGTAGCGGAAGATTAGCCGGTAACCGGTAGCAGTAGCGGAAGATTAGCCAGTAAGCGGTAGCAGTAGCAGTAGATTAGCCGGTTGGCGGTAGCGGTAGCGGAAGATTTAACCGGTAACCGTTAGCGGAAGAGTCAACCGGTAACCGGTAGCGGAAAAGTCAACCGGTAACCGGTAGCAGTAGCCGAAGATTAGCCGGTAACCGGTAGCGGTAGCGGAAGAGTCAACTGGTAACCGGGAGCGGAAGAGTCAACCCTTAACCGGTAGCAGTAGCGGAAGATTAGCCAGTAAGCGGTAGCAGTAGCGGAAGATTAGCCGGTAACCGGTAGCAGTAGCGGAAGATTAGCCGGTAACCGGTAGCAGTAACGGAAGAATAGCCAGTAAGCGGTAGCAGCAGCGGAAGATTAGCCAGTAAGCGGTAGCAGTAGCGGAAGATTAGCCGGTAAGCGGTAGCAGTAGCGGAAGATTAGCCAGTAAGCGGTAGCAGTAGCGAAAGATTAGCCGGTAACCGGTAGCAGTAGCGGAAGATTAGCCGGTAGGCGGGAGAAGTAGCGGTAGATTAGCCGGTAGGCGGTAGCGGTACCGGAAAAGTCAACCGGTAACCGGTAGCAGTAGCGGAAGATTAGCCGGTAACCGGTAGCAGTAGCGGAAGATTAGCCAGTAAGCGGTAGCAGTAGCGGAAGATTAGCCAGTAAGCGGTAGCAGTAGCAGTAGATTAGCCGGTTAGCGGTAGCGGTAGCGGAAGAGTCAACCGGTAACCGGTAGCGGAAAAGTCAACCGTTAACCGGTAGCGGAAGAGTCAACCGGTAACCGGTAGCTGTAGCGGAAGATTAGCCGGTAGGCGGGAGAAGTAGCGGTAGATTAGCCGGTAGGCGGTAGCGGTAGCGGAAAAGTCAACCGGTAACCGGTAGCAGTAGCGGAAGATTAGCCGGTAACCGGTAGCAGTAGCGGAAGATTAGCCAGTAAGCGGTAGCAGTAGCGGAAGATTAGCCAGTAAGCGGTAGCAGTAGCGAAAGATTAGCCGGTAACCGGTAGCAGTAGCGGAAGATTAGCCGGTAACCGGTAGCAGTAGCGGAAGATTAGCCAGTAAGCGGTAGCAGTAGCGGAAGATTAGCCAGTAAGCGGTAGCAGTAGCGGAAGATTAGCCGGTAAGCGGTAGCAGTAGCGGAAGATTAGCCAGTAAGCGGTAGCAGTAGCGAAAGATTAGCCGGTAACCGGTAGCAGTAGCGGAAGATTAGCCGGTAGGCGGGAGAAGTAGCGGTAGATTAGCCGGTAGGCGGTAGCGGTAGCGGAAAAGTCAACCGGTAACCGGTAGCAGTAGCGGAAGATTAGCCGGTAGGCGGGAGAAGTAGCGGTAGATTAGCCGGTAGGCGGTAGCGGTAGCGGAAAAGTCAACCGGTAACCGGTAGCAGTAGCGGAAGATTAGCCGGTAACCGGTAGCAGTAGCGGAAGATTAGCCGGTAGGCGGGAGAAGTAGCGGTAGAATAGCCAGTAAGCGGTAGCAGTAGCGAAAGATTAGCCAGTAAGCGGTAGCAGTAGCGGAAGATTAGCCAGTAAGCGGTAGCAGTAGCAGTAGATTAGCCGGTTAGCGGTAGCGGTAGCGGAAGAGTCAACTGGTAACCGGTAGCGGAAAAGTCAACCGGTAACCGGTAGCGGAAGAGTCAACCGGTAACCGGTAGCAGTAGCGGAAGATTAGCCGCTAACCGGTAGCGGTAGCGGAAGAGTCAACTGGTAACCGGTAGCGGAAGAGTCAACCGTTAACCGGTAGCGGAAGAGTCAACCGGTAACCGGTAGCTGTAGCGGAAGATTAGCCAGTAAGCGGTAGCAGTAGCGGAAGATTAGCCAGTAAGCGGTAGCAGTAGCGAAAGATTAGCCGGTAACCGGTAGCAGTAGCGGAAGATTAGCCGGTAGGCGGGAGAAGTAGCGGTAGAATAGCCAGTAAGCGGTAGCAGTAGCGGAAGATTAGCCAGTAAGCGGTAGCAGTAGCGGAAGATTAGCCAGTAAGCGGTAGCAGTAGCAGTAGATTAGCCGGTTAGCGGTAGCGGTAGCGGAAGAGTCAACCGGTAACCGGTAGCGGAAAAGTCAACCGGTAACCGGTAGCGGAAGAGTCAACCGGTAACCGTTAGCGGAAGAGTCAACCGGTAACCGGTAGCAGTAGCGGAAGATTAGCCGCTAACCGGTAGCGGTAGCGGAAGAGTCAACTGGTAACCGGTAGCGGAAGAGTCAACCGTTAACCGGTAGCGGAAGAGTCAACCGGTAACCGGTAGCTGTAGCGGAAGATTAGCCAGTAAGCGGTAGCAGTAGCGGAAGAATAGCCAGTAAGCGGTAGCAGTAGCGGGAGAATAGCCAGTAAGCGGTAGCAGTAGCGGAAGATTAGCCAGTAAGCGGTAGCAGTAGCGGAAGATTAGCCGGTAACCGGTAGCAGTAGCGGAAGATTAGCCGGTAACCGGTAGCAGTAACGGAAGAATAGCCAGTAAGCGGTAGCAGTAGCGGAAGATTAGCCAGTAAGCGGTAGCAGTAGCGGAAGATTAGCCGGTAAGCGGTAGCAGTAGCGGAAGATTAGCCAGTAAGCGGTAGCAGTAGCGAAAGATTAGCCGGTAACCGGTAGCAGTAGCGGAAGATTAGCCGGTAGGCGGGAGAAGTAGCGGTAGATTAGCCGGTAGGCGGTAGCGGTAGCGGAAAAGTCAACCGGTAACCGGTAGCAGTAGCGGAAGATTAGCCGGTAACCGGTAGCAGTAGCGGAAGATTAGCCAGTAAGCGGTAGCAGTAGCGGAAGATTAGCCAGTAAGCGGTAGCAGTAGCAGTAGATTAGCCGGTTAGCGGTAGCGGTAGCGGAAGAGTCAACTGGTAACCGGTAGCGGAAAAGTCAACCGGTAACCGGTAGCGGAAGAGTCAACCGGTAACCGTTAGCGGAAGAGTCAACCGGTAACCGGTAGCAGTAGCGGAAGATTAGCCGCTAACCGGTAGCGGTAGCGGAAGAGTCAACTGGTAACCGGTAGCGGAAGAGTCAACCGTTAACCGGTAGCGGAAGAGTCAACCGGTAACCGGTAGCTGTAGCGGAAGATTAGCCAGTAAGCGGTAGCAGTAGCGGAAGAATAGCCAGTAAGCGGGAGCAGTAGCGGAAGATTAGCCGGTAAGCGGTAGCAGTAGCGGAAGAATAGCCAGTAAGCGGTAGCAGTAGCGGGAGAATAGCCAGTAAGCGGTAGCAGTAGCGGAAGATTAGCCAGTAAGCGGTAGCAGTAGCGGAAGATTAGCCAGTAAGCGGTAGCAGTAGCGGAAGAATAGCCAGTAAGCGGGAGCAGTAGCGGAAGATTAGCCGGTAAGCGGTAGCAGTAGCGGAAGATTAGCCAGTAAGCGGTAGCAGTAGCGGAAGATTAGCCAGTAAGCGGTAGCAGTAGCGAAAGAATAGCCAGTAAGCGGTAGCAGTAGCGGAAGATTAGCCAGTAAGCGGTAGCAGTAGCGGAAGATTAGCCGGTAACCGGTAGCAGTAGCGGAAGATTAGCCGGTAACCGGTAGCAGTAACGGAAGAATAGCCAGTAAGCGGTAGCAGTAGCGGAAGATTAGCCAGTAACCGGTAGCAGTAGCGGAAGATTAGCCGCTAACCGGTAGCGGTAGCGGAAGAGTCAACCGGTAACCGGTAGCTGTAGCGGAAGATTAGCCGGTAACCGGTAGCAGTAGCGGAAGATTAGCCGCTAACCGGTAGCGGTAGCGGAAGAGTCAACCGGTAACCGGTAGCTGTAGCGGAAGATTAGCCAGTAAGCGGTAGCAGTAGCGGAAGATTAGCCAGTAAGCGGTAGCAGTAGCGGAAGAATAGCCAGTAAGCGGGAGCAGTAGCGGAAGATTAGCCGGTAAGCGGTAGCAGTAGCGGAAGATTAGCCAGTAAGCGGTAGCAGTAGCGGAAGAATAGCCAGTAAGCGGTAGCAGTAGCGGAAGAATAGCCAGTAAGCGGTAGCAGTAGCGGAAGATTAGCCAGTAAGCGGTAGCAGTAGCGGAAGATTAGCCGGTAACCGGTAGCAGTAGCGGAAGATTAGCCGGTAACCGGTAGCAGTAACGGAAGAATAGCCAGTAAGCGGTAGCAGTAGCGGAAGATTAGCCAGTAAGCGGTAGCAGTAGCGGAAGATTAGCCGGTAAGCGGTAGCAGTAGCGGAAGATTAGCCAGTAAGCGGTAGCAGTAGCGAAAGATTAGCCGGTAACCGGTAGCAGTAGCGGAAGATTAGCCGGTAGGCGGGAGAAGTAGCGGTAGATTAGCCGGTAGGCGGTAGCGGTAGCGGAAAAGTCAACCGGTAACCGGTAGCAGTAGCGGAAGATTAGCCGGTAACCGGTAGCAGTAGCGGAAGATTAGCCAGTAAGCGGTAGCAGTAGCGGAAGATTAGCCAGTAAGCGGTAGCAGTAGCAGTAGATTAGCCGGTTAGCGGTAGCGGTAGCGGAAGAGTCAACTGGTAACCGGTAGCTGAAAAGTCAACCGGTAACCGTTAGCGGAAGAGTCAACCGGTAACCGGTAGCAGTAGCGGAAGATTAGCCGCTAACCGGTAGCGGTAGCGGAAGAGTCAACTGGTAACCGGTAGCGGAAGAGTCAACCGTTAACCGGTAGCTGTAGCGGAAGATTAGCCAGTAAGCGGTAGCAGTAGCGGAAGAATAGCCAGTAAGCGGGAGCAGTAGCGGAAGATTAGCCGGTAAGCGGTAGCAGTAGCGGAAGATTAGCCAGTAAGCGGTAGCAGTAGCGGAAGAATAGCCAGTAAGCGGTAGCAGTAGCGGAAGAATAGCCAGTAAGCGGTAGCAGTAGCGGAAGATTAGCCAGTAAGCGGTAGCAGTAGCGAAAGATTAGCCGGTAACCGGTAGCAGTAGCGGAAGATTAGCCGGTAGGCGGGAGAAGTAGCGGTAGATTAGCCGGTAGGCGGTAGCGGTAGCGGAAAAGTCAACCGGTAACCGGTAGCAGTAGCGGAAGATTAGCCGGTAACCGGTAGCAGTAGCGGAAGATTAGCCAGTAAGCGGTAGCAGTAGCGGAAGATTAGCCAGTAAGCGGTAGCAGTAGCAGTAGATTAGCCGGTTAGCGGTAGCGGTAGCGGAAGAGTCAACCGGTAACCGGTAGCGGAAGAGTCAACCGGTAACCGTTAGCGGAAGAGTCAACCGGTAACCGGTAGCAGTAGCGGAAGATTAGCCGCTAACCGGTAGCGGTAGCGGAAGAGTCAACTGGTAACCGGTAGCGGAAGAGTCAACCGTTAACCGGTAGCGGAAGAGTCAACCGGTAACCGGTAGCTGTAGCGGAAGATTAGCCAGTAAGCGGTAGCAGTAGCGGAAGAATAGCCAGTAAGCGGGATCAGTAGCGGAAGATTAGCCGGTAAGCGGTAGCAGTAGCGGAAGATTAGCCAGTAAGCGGTAGCAGTAGCGGAAGAATAGCCAGTAAGCGGTAGCAGTAGCGGAAGAATAGCCAGTAAGCGGTAGCAGTAGCGGAAGATTAGCCAGTAAGCGGTAGCAGTAGCGGAAGAATAGCCAGTAAGCGGTAGCAGTAGCGGAAGATTAGCCGGTAACCGGTAGCGGAAGAGTCAACCGGTAACTGGTAGCAGTAGCGGAAGATTAGCCAGTAAGCGGTAGCAGTAGCGGAAGATTAGCCGGTAAGCGGTAGCAGTAGCGGTAGATTAGCCGGTAGGCGGTAGCGGTAGCGGAAGAGTCAACCGGTAACCGGTAGCGGAAGAGTCAACCGGTAACCGGTAGCGGAAGAGTCAACCGATAACCGGTAGCGGAAGAGTCAACCGGTAACCGGTAGCAGTAGCGGAAGATTAGCCAGTAAGCGGTAGCAGTAGCGGAAGATTAGCCGGTAAGCGGTAGCAGTAGCGGAAGATTAGCCGGTAGGCAGGAGCAGGGGCGGTAAGCGGTAGATTAGCCGGGAGGCGGGAGCAGGGGCGGGAGAATTACCAGGAGGTGGTTGGAGTAGAAGTAGCGAAAAAAAAGGTTTGAAGAAAATCAAAAATTAAAGTTTTTTTTGTATTTTTTTATTTTATTAAAAAAATTTATAAATAAAAAATTAGCTTAAAAAAATAATTTTTAAAAAATTTTATTTAAAATAAAAATTTACAAAATAAAAAATAAAAGGCACTAAATCAAATGCACTATTAGAAATAAAAAGTTCACTATTAAAAATACAATTTTACTATTAGATTTTTTATTTTGATATTATAATTAATTTGTTTAAATAAATTTAGTAATTAATATTAAAAATTATTGATAAAAATTAAATATAATGAATTACTATTCAATTTTGAGATTTTGTATTAATTATAGAAATTAATATTAAATTTTTTTTTATCAATTATCAAAAATAATGAAATAATTTTAATTAATCTAAATTAAATTAAATAAAAAAAAAAGATATAAAAAGAAAATTAAGTTTTTTTAAAATATGCTAAGTCTAAATTTAAAAAAAAGCACAAATACATCTATTGAAAAAAATGGAAAAACCATCTAAAAGCTTTGATGATGAAGACTCTAGCATAACAATACATATAATGATACTATTTGGTATAAATGTAAATTGTGTGATAAGAGAATGAAATTGGTAAGAACAACAGAAAATGATTGGGTTATTCATGTAGAAAAAGACGGACTAAATGAACATGGGATTCATGAAGACATAAGTGACAAGTGTGCTAATGATGTTGATATTCCTGAAACAGTTAAAAATGAAATTACAAGACTCTATAGCAATAAAGTAAGGCCTCAGGCAATATTAGAAGAATTAAGATCACAGTCAATAAATATAAAAAAATCAACATTAAATAATTTTTTGAGAAAATTTAAGCAAAACAATCTGGGTAAATCAAAATTTTCATTACAAGATTTAATAAACTACGCCAACGAAAATTCTATTATACCTGATGATAATGATGAACCATTTGTAGCAAATTATGAGTATGAAATCGAACCATCGAGACAATTTAGAATTTTCATAACAACACGAAACCTAGTTACAGTGTTTAAAGTTAACTTCCAGAATCGGTAAGTTTACATCATTTTACGTAAAATTACATTATTTTAAGTAAGATTACATTAAATTACATCAAATGTATGTTGTAAGAAAATGTAATTTTACATTAACTTACGTAAATTTACGTAAAATTACGTAAACTTTAAGAAAAAATCGAAAATTGCTTACATTCAAAAAAAAAAGAATTTTCCGGAAAAAATGAAATTCAATAAAATTACTTATTTTTACATTTTATTTTTAATTTTTACATTAAAAATGTAAAAAAAAGTAAGAAAATGTAAGAAAATGTAAGAAAATGTAAGAAAATTTAAAAATCCTATTTGATTTTTTTATTTTGAATAAAAAACATCCCAAATTTTTTCCGAAAAATTCTTTTTTTTTTGAATGTAAGCAATTTTCGATTTTTTCTTAAAGTTTACGTAATTTTACGTAAATTTACGTAAGTTAATGTAAAATTACATTTTCTTACAACATACATTTGATGTAATTTAATGTAATCTTACTTAAAATAATGTAATTTTACGTAAAATGATGTAAACTTACCGATTCTGGAAGTTAACTTTAAACACTGTAAATTAACAAAATATGTAAGTAAAATGTGTTAATTTAATTAACTAAATATTTTGCTAATTAATTTTTTTTAAAGAGTAGGCATATTTTATCAGACGCAACATAAAAGACAAACAATGAAGGATATCCATCATTAACATTAGGCACCACAGACAAAAATAAAAAATTTCACCCATTTGGTATAGCATTATCATTCAATGAAACCGAAAAAGATTTTGAATTTATATTCAAAACAATCAAATCTATTTCAAAGCAAATGTATGATTTTTATTATGAACCAAACATATTAATAGCAGATAGTGCTATAGCAATTACTAACGGTTTTAAATTGGTTTTCAATGATTTAAAATTTAGAGTAAATTGTTCTGTTCATGCATTGAGAAACATTGATAAATTTCTCAAAACTATCAAGCCAGATGAAGCCAGAAATAATATATATAATCATTTAAGAATTTTACAATCAAGCTTCAGTCAAGAGATTTTTGAAAAAGGCAAAGAATTATTTCTTAATCAACATAAAAATCAAGTTCCATTATGTGATTATTTAAAACAAAAATGGTTCAGCTCAGAACAACAAGGCTGGTATGAGGGATATTGCAGAGGTTTGCCAAGTCTTTCAAACAATATAGAATCTTTTCATATAAATAAATTAAAAAACAAAGCAACTATTATCACCCGCTTACCAACCCTTCAATATTTAAATAGTCTTATAAAAGTTGTTATTGATTGGTCAAAATACTACAGTGGTGGTACTGAAGCATTTTTTAACGTAAATTTACGCCTAATTACGTAAAATAACGCAATTTTACGTAAATTCACGTAAATTTACACTAGTAAAATTACGTATAATTACGTAAAAATGGGTTATTTTACGTAAAATTACCAATTTTTTACATTTCCTGTTTTAAAAGCTATGATAATTGAGAATGGTCAAACTTTTAAGATTTTTTAAATTCGTCGTTTTGATTTTTTCTATTTTATTCATCTCGTTAATTTACGTAATATTACTAGTAAAAAATGTAAATAACTGTAAAAGAAAGTAAAAAAACGTAAATGTAAAAATAAAAAATTTTATATTGATAAATATTAAAATAAATGTTTTTTTAGAAAAAATTACTTAAAATTACAAATTTAGCTTCTAAAACAGGAAATGTAAAACATTGGTAATTTTACGTAAAATAACCCATTTTTACGTAATTATACGTAATTTTACTAGTGTAAATTTACGTGAATTTACGTAAAATTGCGTTATTTTACGTAATTAGGCGTAAATTTACGTTAAAAAATGCTTCAGTATCACCACTGTATACACCAAAATTATATGATGCAATACAAGAAAATGAAATTGATAACCCAAATTTGTATGAATTTTCAATATTACCAAAATATTCTGATTCAGAATTATTAGATGCTCATAAATATGAAAGAGAAAATAAAAATAAGATTGAATTAAATTAAATATTGATGGTAAATATTTCTACTTTATGCGTAGAGGTAAAGAATCAAGTCTTGATAAAGAATCCTGTAGACAATTTCTTTTAAATATAAAAAATTGTAATTTTGAACTAAATGATAAGACATCAAAATTTGATCAATTTTATGACTTAGTAAACAGTATCAGAATGATACAGTTAAACATCAATTGCTGGGAATTAAGCGAATGTAGCTGTTCATATTGGCAGAAAAATTTTAAATGTTTTCATGTTGTTTTATGCGCTTTTAGAGAATCACGTTGCGTTTTTAATTTTGAAAAAATATTGCTATTGTTACCATGTGAAAAGAAAAGGAAGCGCGGAGCTAAGAATAAAACCAAACATGCACTTTTAATTCAGTCAATCGCTGAAGATTCTATTCAAAATGGAATAATAGAAGATAAATTATCTGATTTAGAGCCAGTTGCAAAAAAAACAAAAATTGTTGATTCTCAAATCGACCCAAGTAGCAAAATAGTAATTGAAAAATTACAAGTTCAAAAGTGTTTGGTTTGTAATTCTATAATCTTAAAAAAAAACATTATTATTGTCCAAATAAATGTGGTAAAAAATAGAAATTTTTATATAAAATTTTTATATAAAATTGTATTTTACATTATTGAATTTAATATTATTTGTCAAAATATAATAGTTTTTTTTTTTTTCAATAATATTTAATAAAATCTAATAATAAAATCTTAATTCTAATATTTTTTGTCATTTCTAATATTGAATATTTTTTCTAATAATAAATTTATATTCTAATAGTAATATAAAAAATTCTAATAGTACGTTCACATAGTGCCAAAATAAAATTACAAAATAAAAAATAAAATTATAAATAAAAAATAAAATTACAAAATAAAAAAATAAAATTACAATTAAAAAATAAATTTACAAATAAAAAATTAAATTACAAAAAAAAAATTTAAAAAGTAAATTCACACATTAATACATAAAATTTAAAAATAAAAAATTAATGTTTAAAAAATTTAAAAAAGAAATATTTAAAAAAAAATTTTATAAATCAAAATTTACAAAAAAAACATTTTCAAATCAATATATAAAAAATTTAAAACGGAAATACTAAAAAAAAAATTATGTAAATTAAAATTTATATTAAAAAAAATATTAATTTAAAAACTGTATTCATTTAAAAACTATATTTATTATAGATGCCACCTTTTTTTTGTATTTATTTTATTTAATAAAAATTAATTAAAAGAACTTTTTGCTATTTTTTTTCTCTGTTAAGTATATAAAGAAATGTTATTGTATAATATACTAAAAGCTAGTTTATGGCATAAAAACTAGTTCCTTAAGTAAGAAAGTAAGGCTCAGATGGGTTGCTGGTTTAGGGTTCCAGCTAGGACTTGGTCCGAACGATTCACCCTCTTACTTTAAATTGCAATGCCATAAAGATTATTCTTCATTGATAATTCATAGTCCGGTTTTAATATTTTCGGACGAGCTTTTTTAACTTAATAATTAAAATTTAATTAAAAATATTTAATCAATTATCACAAAAATTATCTAAATAGTTATCTTATCAAATATATTATTCAATTTAATAACTATCTTTTTCAATTTCAATTCAGTTTCAATTTTGGTTCAATAAACATTTTTTAATATCTTATTTTTTAATATTGTAAAAAATCGTGTTTTTTGGCTTAGTCAATTAATTAAGCCAGCTTTTATAACAAGCTTAAGAATTGTTTTTAAACAAAATTTTTTTTTTTTTTAAAAAATCGTGTTACCTTGAAATTTTGAATAATAAAAAAAACTAATATAAATACTAAAAGCAAATTTCAAATTTACCACCAAAAAAACTTTTAATTTTAAAAAAATTTATCCAATTATTTTTTTCGAAAAATTAAATAAATGTCTGAGAAAATTCCAAGATCACCATCATTAAGTGAAAATGTTTCACAGAGTAAATTTGTAAGATCAGGTACACAGCCAACAACATCTGCGAGTTCAATGATATTGATTGAATATAATGAACCAAATCAAGAAGAAAATGGTGCCATCCAAACAATTCCAACTCAACCCATAGAATCACAAGTTGAAACTCAGTTGATACAAAATAGTGATAAAAACAATGATGAGTGGGAAACTGTTGATGAAGAAATACCTGCAAAAAAAAAAAAGAAAGTCAAAATATTGGCTCTATTTTAAAGAAAAATGGAAACAAAACAAAAGAACAAAAGAAAAAAAAATGTTTGTTTCTTGTCAACATCAGACAGCTAATGGGCCATGTTTAAAATCATATCCTTATGCAGACGATTTAACTGGTCCAATGGTAATTCATTTGAGCAATAAACATAAATTTGAATGTACCAACAAAGATGAAGCAGTTTTAAAAGAATCGTTAGAAGATAGTTGTTTCTTCCTGATGATGTTTATCATTTCAGCTTCACTTCCTTTTAGATGTGTTGAAAATGAATATTTTTTAAAATTTTGCAAATGTTTAAATCCGAATTTTCAAGTACCATCAAGAAAAAAATTAGCGGAAATGTGTGACGATGAGTATTATAAGAAAAAAAATTCAATTATTAATTTATTCGAAAACGTTCAATTAATAAATTTTACAACCAATTGTTGGACATCAGTACAACATTTCTCATATTTAAGTTTGACATCTCATTTTTTCGAAAATTCGGATTTAAACATTTGCAAAATTTTAAAAAATATTCATTTTTTAAACATTAATTTTTTATTTTTAAATTTTATGTATTAATGTGTGAACTTAATTTTTAAATTTATTTTTTTTTTGTAATTTAATTTTTATTTTGTAATTTTATTTTTTAATTTTGTAATTTTATTTTTAATTTTGTAAATTTATTTTTTATTTGTAATTTTATTTTTTAATTGTAATTTTATTTTTTATTTGTAAATTTTTATTTTAAATAAAATTTTTGTAAATTTTTATTTTAATAAAATTTTTTAAAAAATATTTTTTTAAGCTAATTTTTTATTTATAAATTTTTTTAATAAAATAAAAAAATACAAAAAAAACTTTAATTTTTGATTTTCTTCAAACCTTTTTTTTCCGCTACTTCTACTCCAACCACCTCCTGGTAATTCTCCCGCCCCTGCTCCCGCCTCCCGGCTAATCTACCGCTTACCGCCCCTGCTCCCGCCTACCGGCTAATCTACTGCTACTGCTACCGCCTACCCGCTAATCTACCGCTTACCTGCCCTGCTCCCGCCTACCGGCTAATCTACCGCTACTGCAACCGCTTAATGGCTATTCTTCCGCTACTGCTACCGCTTACCGGTTGACTCTTCCGCTACTGCTACCGGTTACCGGCTAATCTTCCGCTACTGCTACCGGTTACCGGCTAATCTTCCGCTACCGCTTTTTTTTATCCGGAAGATTGCTTTTTTTTCCGGAAGACTAAACGGTTATCCGGAAACCAACACTAAATTCATTTCTCAAAGTCTATGATATAACGCCTTTAAGATTTGATATATATTTTAAATATTTTTTAAATTATTTAATTTATAAATTACATTTAATAATAACGTTTTTCCAGTTCCACCAGGTCCATCCAAAAATTTACATTTAGGACTGAAAGGATCCCTACTATTGACATCTCTCATTACTTCTTCATCATCATTCTAATTAATTAATATAAATTAAAACAAAGGATTTAAAATTAATATTATAGAATATTTACAAGCTGTTCTCGATTTAAAAGCGCATTCAACTGGTTTTCTATTAAATTATGTTGTTCAATAGTCGAATTATCTTGATTTCGAGGTATCTCCAAGAATATCCCCTCTCATCAGGTAACGGTAAACGATCTTCCATTGTTTTACCATGACCAAACAATAAGTGCTGTATATGCTATAAAAAAAAATATTATAATTTTTAATAATTATCAATTTTAGATTTTTATATTCTTGTCTTACAGATAGAGATTTTTGAATTGCTATTTCATAATGAGATAGCAATTCAAAAATGAAATAGAAATTCAAATGAAATTTTCATTCTGATCATTTCGCAAATAATCCTCGCTCATACTTGTACCAAATCGAAGCCAAAATCTATATGCACTTGGATTTTGAGGATTGTTGTGAACTAATATAGAAACAAACAAAAACCTAATTTTAAAAGGAAGCTCATTTGCCCCTATTTCTTCAAGAACTTCAACCCAGTGATTGTTGTTTTCGATTAAATTCATTGCTTGAGCGGCAGCAGTAAACGAATTGTATTGAATTTGATGAACATTACATAAGTCGTTAAAAGACTTTGCTCCTCTGACATTTTGTAAAAGCAATTTCAGATGATATAACTCAGTATTTGTATGATGGATAAAGTACATCCTCGATAGCACCGATTCATGTCCTCTTTCTCTTCTGGTCCACTCATGTCTACGTTCATTGTAAACATAATGTTTTCGAATCTCTTCATACAAGTACTGACATGCATTCTGATCTTGATTATTTAAAATAAAGTATGCAGTCAGCATCGTATTTCGAGGTTCAACATTAGCTAACTGATCAACTTGATTAGCCCTAAAAACAATATTCTGGCGGTTTGGTAAATGAATTTGCATACGATATACTGTATGTGACAAATCCATTCTTTTATTACCAATAATTTTATCAAAGGCCTCAATTGAACTTACGTATCGTCTTTCTATAAAAAATATTTAAAATTAATAATTTCTTAATTAATATTATTTATTAGTAATATAATATGATATTTACTTTCATAATCGGTAATTTCATCATAAACTTCTAAATTCAGTTGATATTTTAACAATTTGCCAAGTATAGAAGATGCAAATTCGCTAAGTTTACTAAGAAAACCAATCTCATATTCAAACTCTTCAAGCTTAAGCTTAATGTCATTTGGTTTTTTCGAGTAGCTACATGCTAGATAAATACCTCTAAAAGCTACACGCCAGTAGATGATATCGGCTTCGGTTTTGCTCATTTTAATTATATTTAATTTCTAAATCAAATATCTAAATAAAAAAAAGACTAAAGTGGACGCCAATAGCGGCACCTAGAAGTTAGGCGAAATTTGCTATTTGATTGTTTTTGAAAAAAAACAAAAGGAATTAAAACAAGGCAATGATTCTTCTTCAAATATTCTTCTTAAATTCTGTGCAATAAAATCAATCAGGTGTTAAAACAGTTCTTTTATATATTTGATTGTAGATCTGTATTAATTTGCCTAAACTTTTAGATAACACCTAAATAAAATCATAATAGACATGATACCAGGCTTTTTAATTTTTTCAACAGTGCTATTCAGTTAGTTGAATCACTGCTAAAATCGTTTATATTTGCTACTCTTACAAACATCAATAGGAAGAAAACTTTAAATCGAATGTTTAAAGATTCCCTATTAGATTGTCAGTCCCGACTGTTTTCTTTTTTTTGGTATCATCAGAAAAAGCTTTTAATAAATTGATCTACCCTTAATGCTGCAGCATCCAGGTCACGCTAATAAGCCTTTAAATTCATCACCTGATACCAAGGAATAATATCACCAAAATGATACATATCAAGTCGAAAAGGGAAATCTTAAATTTTTAATTTATTATAATGAGATAATCCTCTTAATTTTAATCTTAATTTGATTGGATAATAAAACTTTGATTAGTTTAAAACTTTCAATTCAAACAAATGAATTTGAAGAATTTAAAAGCTTCATAAATTATCAAATAATTTCAACTTTAAAGCCTAAAAAAAAACAATTTCCAGTTTTCACTATTAAAGCAAAGATTTCTAAACCAATTTACTCATATTTGTCAACGAAATTTAAAATAAGTAAAAATCAATTTGATTGGATAATAGTTAAGATGATATCAATTAATAAAATTAAATGCAAACTTATTAAAAATATTTGATTAGAAAATAAAAATTAATAAATGTTGTGTTAAAAAATAAATTAAAAACTTATTATATATTTATGGTAAAAAAATCTTTAACTAACAAGAAAGATAAAATGGTCTTATTTTTCAAGACTATTCATTTATTTTATTTGCCTATCTGCTTGATCACAATTTTAAATTTAAATTTTAATATTTTATAAAATTTTTCATGATTTTGAAAACCAAAAATTAAAAAATGTATTGCTCTTTGAATTTAAATAGAATTAATTTTACCCAAATCATAAACCCTAGTCCATATAATTATTAATCTTTTTGAATTGAAATTGTTCCATTTAAACAGTTTAAAAAATATAATTTACATTTAAAAAATTTTTTTTTATTTTAAATATTTATTTATATTTAAATTTTAATTTTTAAAATTATTTTTAGATGTACTTGTAGAAATTATTCTATTTTTTTGTTTTTCACATTTAATAATTAAATTAGTGAATTTTAAAAATTCTCTTCTAAAAATAGAATTAAATATTAAATTTACAAAAAATGGTGAATAATTGTTCAAATAAGAAACACAATCTGATATAGCTAAAGCTAAATAAAATGCATTTTCATCTAGATTTAGTTCTGTAAATGTTTTAAAATGTGTTGAATGATAAATTAAATTTGTTATTGACCATGGTAAATAAATTAATAAAAATATAGAATTTATTAAAATCACTGATAAAGAAAAATTAAACTCTCTTCTAAGACCTGTTTTAATTCTTAGTGATTTTTTCGATTTAATTAATTGTCTAATTGATATCAAATTAAGACATAGAATAACTATAAAAGGAATTAAATCTTTTATCAATATATTTATTATATCCGCAATGTAATCAGTTGAATCCGACCCAATACAAACTAAATCATGTTCTTCATGAGTTTTATTCAAATTCTTGTCTATATATTTTTCTCCATGAAAATCTTGTTGTATTTCAAATGTAAAATAAATCGAATTAGCTGCAATTAAAATAATTAATAAAAATAGATTTAATTTTAAGTAAAATTTTTTTGATAAATATTTTATTTTATTAACATGGCAAATTGAAATATACAAATCAATTGAAATTATTACAAGTTGAATTGAAGGATATTGAAAAATAATCGATATCCAAATATTTAAAATTTTACATCCTGCTCTTGAATGATTGACTAAATTTTGATTAAGATAATCAAACAAATCAAAAAATGTTTGATTTACCAAAGCTAAAATATTCGACAAACACAAGAGCTTATACAAAAAACCTAGGTTTGTATTTTGGTTTAATTTTTTATGATTAAATATCAAAAATGTCAAAAAGTTAAGAACAACACCGATTGGCATTGATATTATTGTATAATAAAATTTGATTTTTTTATTTAAATCATTTTCCATTTTTTTTGTTTTTTATTGAAATAATAAAATATTTTTATTTTTTTTTTCATTTAAAAAAAAAATTTTATAAAAAATATTTTCCTGAAATAAATTAATTCCTGTAAAAATTTTTAAATTTTACTTTTCAATTAGCTTTAATCATTATTCCATTTAAAACATTTATGTATTTCTTGAATTAAAATAACTAATATTAATTATTAATTTAGGTCCCGAAGCAATTACAGTAAGATTGTTATTCATGTAAAAACAGATCTCGTGTTTTCAAAAATCTAACTGCTATTTTAACATAAGATGTAATAAATAATAAAATCAAAATAAAATAAATTATTTTTCACAATTTTACGTTTGTTGTTCAACTGAAAATTTATTCAGTTTTAAAATTTAAAAAAAGAGTGTTAAAAAACAGCTGTTTATCATACTTCAATAGTTCCTTAAATTAATTTAAATAAAATGTGTGGTTAATTAACTAGTTATGCAACTTTTTCTCTTATACTTTAACTTAAACAAAATAATAGTATTGTATTGTTGTATTCTTTCAAATACAAGCCAACTCAAGTTTATAATAAAACCAAATATATTTTTAATTCTTTTTGATTTTAATTTGTTGAGATTTAATTCACCTACATCACGGAGTATAGTAAGTTAATATAACTCGAAAAAAAAATTGAATAATATCATTTCAAAGATCAAAGATAGTCCGTATACGTTTGTGTATGGGAAAATATGAAAATATTACCTAAAAAATCAAGTATGTATATTATCTGGTAAAGTCATTGATTTTTCTAATATCTTAGGTATTAGATATTAAGTCATACTTAATATCTAATACCGACTTAATATCTAATACCTAAGCATAAAACAACATATTCAATAATTTTATGATATATCTTAAAAGATTTTTGTTTAGCTTTAGTGCCTTGAAAAATACCTTGTATTAAAAAACTGAATATTAAAGAAAACTTTTATTTATTTAACATTTTTTACCGTTATTTAAGAATATTTTAAAAACGTCCAAAGAGCCATTAAAAAAAACTGTATCTTAATACAATGGATATTGATCGATTGTGATTGCAAAACCATAGAGAAATTGTACAAAATTCTTTTAATTCATGACAATTTTTCTCTTTTGTGAGATATAAAACCTCAAATGATTAAACTAAATAATTTGAATTTTTTAATCAAAAATTTAAAATAAAATATTTTAATTATTTACAATAACTTGGTTTTTTAAAACGGTTTGTATTTTTCATTTACTATATATAATAAGCCCTATTATTTTTATTGAGGCTTTAATTTTTATCAAATTTTTTTATTTTGAATTAGTAAGTTTTTATGAATTAATTTCAAAACTAAATTAAATGATGTCATATTGAAATATATTATATTTTAAACACACAGTAGTTACATTCAAAATGTCAAAATATAATAAAAAATTAATTTTTTTCTTTATAAAAATTTACCTAATATAATGTGTGTAAAATTGTTTGGATTTTTTTATTTGAATGTTTTTTTTCTCAATACACCCCCGGGTTCTTATCAGGAATCGTATTCTCAAGCACCTCAAATTTTATTTTAAATCCTGATTCTACATTAAAAAAATAAATAATAAATAGTAACTTCAGAATATTTCTATTTTTCTCAGTTTTCAAAACTAATTAAAACACGAATATGTGTACTATTCTAAAGCTCGCGGATAGATGTATTGGGTCAAATTATTTTTGTATTGAGAATTTTTGTATTAAGAGTGTCTGAAAGAGCAACCTACAAGATTTATTCTTTTTTTATTATTATGTACATCAATATGGTTTTTATAATGTTTGAGATTTTACAAATAAATTAACAATTCATATTTATATAAAAGATTCAAATAATAGTTATGTTATAATAACATTTTACTAAGTTTAGAGAAAGATCTATTTCTTATACTGTAATATACTTAATTAGATTAATTTTAGTTTAAGTATTTTTTTCTATTTAATAAAAAAAAATATTTAAATGTTTTTGATTATTAAAAATTTTTTTTTTAATAAATCAAAAAGGGATTACATCATTTGAATTTCCAAATTTCGGGTTTTGAAATAAGCAAACAATAAAATTAAAGTATGTTGCTTATTTTTTTTTAATAAATCTTTATTTATTCAACAAAGTAAACCATCATTGAAACTTTGAATCTTATAGGAATGAACGGATATGGCGTAAATGAAAAAAAAAATCCAAAATTATTAATTTTGTTTTTTTCTATGTGAAATATATAGTTTTTGTTTGAGCACTGTTTGATAATTTTATAGAAAAACTAAAACAAATTTTTATTTAAAACAAATAAAAAAAAAACATTTTGCTTATTATTTTAATTTAAATTAAGCTGTATCTTGATTCAGATTATTTATATAAGTAAAATGAGAATATTTTCCCATCTCTTTGGCAACAAATACCATCAGACGTAAATCAAATAGAAAATTAATTATTTTGTTTTTGTTTTCCAAATTTAATAAAAAAAATTTAATAACATTTATAATACTTTCTTTTAATTTTTTAATTTTTATTTTTTTTATTAAAATTTTATTAGAATGTCTCAAATATTTTTGATTATTTTTATAAGTTTAATAAATAGCAAATTTTCATCA
This sequence comes from Brachionus angularis, assembly GCA_021432725.1. NCBI lineage: Eukaryota > Metazoa > Rotifera > Eurotatoria > Ploima > Brachionidae > Brachionus > Brachionus angularis. Next base: position 4,986,458 of record JAJVDD010000005.1, read on the forward strand.
AGTATTAATATTTTTCACCATATTTTGTAAATTTATATAATTTTTTCAAATTTTTTTAAGCTCGTGAGCTGGATGCTTATTGTTCTGAAACAATCAACGAAAACAAAATAGAATGCTCTGTATTAGCTGTATCTCAGACACAGTTTGATAATTACACAGTTGAGTTTGATAATAAAATGTTCAATCGTACAATAATAGGTAATTTATTTATTTCATTTAGCGCCTCAAAGGCGATGTATAGTTCACAAAAATAAAAAAATATATAAATAGGTAATATGATAAAAACTTGTTTCTTTTTTAAATTAATACCCAAAAATAAAATGATAAATTTAAAATAAATTTTTTCTTCTTAGAATAAAATCATAAATAGCTCAAATTGGAGTATATTTTAATTATTTTCTATGAAATTTTATAAACCACTTTTAAGATTTGTAGAAGATACCTAATTTTATCTATTAAAATTTTTTAAATGGTTTTCTTAATGTCTTTACGGGAATTATTATATTTTACAGAGAACACAGTATTTAATTTAAGTTATGATTTTCGACACTATATAAAATAATTTTTATTTAAGGTTCTGTCAAGTTTATAAATTTTTATTTGTGAAAAAAGTTTTTAGAAAATATTCAAAAAAAAAAAATTTCTATTATAATTTTTGTAAAAGGCATCTAGTTCTAGAATTAATAAAATTAAAAGGAAAGTCTAGTACTAAAAATTATTAATTTCAAAAAATATAATGGTAGACTTTTTCTAATGAAGATTATTTTTTTATCAATTTCAGTTGAAACTATTCAATAAAAAATTTCTTATTTAAATTTATATTAAAATATCATTATAGATGAATTGTATGAATCGTTCGGAACTGATTTTGACTCTGAAATAAGCATTAGTAATTTAAATGTAACAAATAATGCAAAAGAATTGATTTTGGTTAATAGTGAATTTAGATTCGATGCAAATATAACTGGTATAGAACTAATTGCTAGATCACCTGGTAATATATTAGTGAAAGTAAAAAATTAATTTAATATAAAAACAATACTTTGAAAAAATTTAAAAAAAAATTAATTTCTAGATATTAAGAATAAATTCATGTACAAAATCTTGTTCTGAAATAATATCTAAAAGTGATAAACTTGTCAGTTATATTACTTTAGATTTAGCAGAATTAGATGTCATCACTGGTTATAATAATTTTACTTTGAATTCAACAAAAATACAAAAAGGTTCTGTTCTGGTGATTTATCTGTTTAATAATACTCAAATCGAAATTGATTCAAGTAATAAATATTTTTACTCGGATTATTACAAAATAGGTTCAGATCTGTATAGAATTAATACTAGTGTAAACTGGGCTTTTCTTGTTAAAGCCAATATTGATATACAATATTATAAAGATTTAATAACTATTCAACAATATTTACCTTTTAATTACATGATTAAACTTAACACAAAATTTCTAAATTCAACTGAGCAAAAACAAGTCATTTTGAGATATCAAAAAATAGACAATTTTTTCATTTATTGTTTAAACAATTCTCAATTGATAGATGAAACATTTAATTTTACTTTGTACATTCAAAGTTTGTCAAAGTATAACAAAATACAAACCAATTATGGTGATAATGAAACAGATGAAACTTATGCTGAATCAGAAGGACAATTATTCAATTATTTTGGTTCAATTAGTGAAAATTTGATTTCAAAACCTGTTTTTGATTATGGAATATATTTTCTATTTAATACAGAATTTAGATTTAATTCTAATTTAACTGGTTTTGAGTTTTATTCACAAAAAGCTGGCTTTATTAAAATAAGTGTTAGATCATTTAGTAGTGTTTGTGGTTTGAGTATATCTTGTGCAGATTATTTTACTAATAACAATAATGTTCAACTTCCTGTTTTTAATATACATTTTGAACAAACATTCAATGCTATAAAAGGTTTGAATAGAATATATTTAAATAAAACATACAAAATTCCAAAAGGATCAATGGTAGTTGTAAATTTGACAGGAAATTTCAGTCTTTTGGCAGATTTAGTTTACAACAAACAGAACAATAGGTTTTATAGTGATTTTGAATTAAACCCAAAAAATAATAAATTAGAAAAATTAGAATTATTTGAAAATTGGAAATTTGAATTGATTGCTTTGATTGATCAACCTTATTATTTAAGTGTTATAAACTTACAACATAAATACAAATCATTTGGTCAATTTGGTTTAGTGGTAAATGTCAAGAACAATTACTCAATTAATAATGATTCTTTGACTGTCTATTCATACAATAAATGTAATTTATTTAACTATTTATTGAATATTCTTAATTTAGCATTTTATTGATTTATTTTAATTTTCTAGATCAATTCATGGACATTTATTGTCACGATTCAAATAAAACTTTAGACAAAACTATCAATTGTAAAATTATTTCTCTAAGTCAAAATCAATCAGATTCTTTTCAAGTTAATTTTGATAATAAAGTCTCAATCAGAAATTTTTATGGTAATTAATTAAAAAAACTTTTATTATTTGTAATTCCTATCTAATTTTTAAATTTATATATATTTAGGTAATTCAATTTCATATTTTGGTTATTTTAATTCATCAAATACAATAAATCCAAATATCTACAATAAAATGACTGGAATGTTTCTATTAACAAATACTGAATTTAAATTTGATACTTTTATTACTGGTTTTGAGTTTTTTGGTGGCAATACATATTCTACAATAAGAATTTATGTATATTTTACATTTTTAACTAGCTTTTTTTAACTTATTTTGGTTTATAATTCTATTTTTTAATTTAAGGTTGTTGATTTTGAAGATAAATGTAATAACAGCGATTCATGTGCTAGTTGGATAGTTCAGTCTAGTCCTAATATAACTTATAAAGAAACTGAATTTTACAAAGAGTTTGCTTTAAAAAAAGGTTTACAAAAGTTATCGACTTCATTGGTTAAGGTTAAAAAAAGTCAAATGATATTGATTGTTTTGGATTATACAAATTCTTTGGCTATAGATACTAGTGATAACTTAATGTATTCTGATTATAGAATATCAGCAACATTAAATAAGAAATATTCATCAAAATTAAATCCAGTTTTTAATTGGAGATTTTACTTTAATGTTCAAATAGTTAATCAATATTTCATTAGTTATATAGACCTTACCAAACAATATTCAGAATTAAAAAATCAAAACTATGCTGAGTACAATTTGAGATCTAATTTTTTAGATTCAAATTTGACTGTTAGAAAAAATTATATCATAAAATCAATTGAATACTCTTCTGATTTGTACATTGATGCTTTGATAATAAACCAAACAGTAAATGTGCTTTTATTTTTTTCATTTAAAATAAATTATACACAAGTGAGTCTCGACTATGGATATAAAAAAGAAAATATGTTATTGACACAAAAAAATAATCTAATATCTTATTATGGTCAGAAAATTAGCGAATTGAATATTGCACTATTATCATATGATAATATGAGCACAATTTATGATTATTATTTATTAGTTAATACTGAGTTTAAATTTGATTCAACTTTGGTTGGTTTTGAGCTTAATTGTGAAATTGACGGAGTAATAAGTTTAGAACTTAGAAGTTTTGATGTGATATGTGGAAAAGAAATTTCTTGTTCAAATTATTTTGATATTAGAAATTATTTTCCTATTTATAAAACACTTGGCAGTTTGAATATTGATGTTAATAAAGGTTATAATAAGATCTATTTGGATGTGCCTTTAAATGTTATTAAAGGTTCTATAATATTGTACAATAAAAAAAAAAGCAGTGGCAGAATTTATCTCAACAAAAATGGAAATTCGTACTATAGTGATTATATAATGAGTGAATCTGGTACTTTAAGAAGATTAAATGCATTTAAAAACTTTAGATTTGAATTGAACTGTTTAATTGAACAACAATATTACGATTATGTTCTTAATCTTACTTATTTTTTTGATTCTTTTCAACAAAACAATATAATTTTCAATTTTTCAAACACTTTATTCTATTCTGCTATTTATAAAACTTACAATGTTATAAAAAGTAATCATTATTGTCCAAGGTTAAAAATTTATTTTAACTTTTTTATTTTTTTCAAGACCAAAATTTCTATTTGAATTGTGAACCCAACAAAAGAATTTTATTTGAAAATAAAATAAATTGCTCTTTTAAAGCAATTACTCAATCCAAAGATGATAATTTTGCTTTTTATCATCACAATGGTTCAGAAATAATCTACGATTTTTCTGGTATAAACATTTATTTTAACATTTATAATTTTAAAACATTTAATTTTTTTTAAATATTTTAAAGATAATCGATTATCTTATTTTGGAAGTTTTAAAAATGATTATGATAATACAGCATCATCAATGATTGCATACAGAAATGGATCATTCATTTTACCAAATACAGAATTTAAATTCGATTCTAATTTAATTGGATTTGAACTTTATGCTTCGACAAGTGGCTCAATAAACATTTCAGTAAAAAAACATAATTTATTTTATAAAATAAAATAGAAATCAATTTTAAATATTTTTTCTTTTTAGATACTTACTATTGAGTCTTGTTCAACAGCTTCATCATGTTCAAAATATTTATTTGATTCTTTTCCAGTTCTACCAACTTATTATCTAAAATTTATAGATTCATACAAACTACAAGTTGGCTATAACAAAATTATTCTAGATACGAGCATTCTTGTTCGTAAAGGACTTATGCTTTATCTGTCTTATGAACAGACAGATTTATTATCATTAGATACAAATGATGAATCATCTTTATCAGATTTATATTATGAAAATGGTTTATTGTATAAAATTAATGAAGACTTTAATTGGAGATTTTTAATCAATTCTATCATAAATGCTGATTATTTTATGGTTGAATTAAATTTTATTGTGTCTTTTCCATTATTGCAAAATAATAAAGAACAAGTGCTTAAGTTTACTGCTAGATTTTTGGACTCTACAAACCAAACATTGACTTTTATTAATAAAAATTGTAATTTTTATATAATTTTTAAATATATTTTTTGTTTTAAATTATAATTTGATTAAATTTAAGTTCATGATTTTGATATATTTTGTAAAAATACAAACAACACTTTAGATAAAACCATTAATTGTACTGTAACAACTATTAGCTTAGATCAAAGAGATAAATTTATAATTTCACAAATTGATGAAACTTTTAATTTTACTAGTATTTGTTAAATTCTTTTATAAATTAAATATTGTAGTAATAAATTTCAAAAAGATCAAGAAGAATATTCTATTGGCAATTTAAAATCACAATCTCCAAATGGCTCCGTTTATGACAAGAATGGTTGGTTTATTTTAGCACATACAGAATTTAAATTTAATACAGATTTATTGGGATTTGAAATTTACACAAACGATGGTGGTCTCATTAATCTTTTTGTATATATATATATATTAATAATATTAAAATTTTTATTCAAAATAGTAATTTAAAAATAATAAAAAAAAGGTAATTGGATTTGATTCTTGTGGTCAAACAGACTCTTGTTCAAATTGGATAATGCAAAATAGTCCGAATATAGGTCGGCCTATAATTTATTTTAATCAAAGTTTTTCTCTGACCAAAGGATTTAATAGAATAATTTTTAACACATATTTAAAAGTTAACAAAAGTCAAATGATAGGTTTAGAAACTTCTCAGCCAAATCTGCTATTAATTGATGTATCAGATGATTCCAAAATATCAGATTATTATTATACACTTATAAATGGATCAACCAAATTATATTTTTATAAAAATACTAGGTTTTTTTTCAATGCTTTAATAAGACAGAAATATTATTCACAAAGCTTTCAATTGATCATAAATCAAACACAACTAGTCACAAAAAATTACCAAAATTTTAACATTGTTGGTAGATTTTTAAATACAAGTTACAATTTTACAAGATATTACACAATTAGTAATTGTAAGTATAATTTTTATAGTTAATTATGACTATTTTTAAAAATTATTTAATACTATCTAAAGTTAAATATGCTGAATTTGTTTGTTTAAAAATTCAACATCGATACAAGTCTTATCTAAATTGTTCAATTTTTACAATGACTCAGACAAGTAATGACCAACTTAAACTGTTCTATGGAGATAATATGGTACAAAAATTGAATCTTTACACTTCCAATCAAAATTATTTGAGCAATTTTGGTTTTCTTAATTCAAATGCAACGGAATTGCTAAATCAAAACGAAAAATATTTTTTACTTTTAAATACAGAATTTAAATTTGAGTCTATTTTAGTTGGATTTAAATATCATGCTTCTAAATTGGGCACTTTTAGATTTTCTATTAGATCTTTCCCAAATATATGTGGTAAAAATATATCTTGTTCACAATTTTTCGGATATGTGCAAACAATATATAATTATACTGAACATTATTCAGACACATTTCAAGTTGGAAAAATAGGTTTAAATGAAAATTTATTTCGATATTCTATTAGAATACCCAAAGGATCAATGGTTTTTATTGAATATTTAAATGATTATGATATAATTTATATTGATAAGAGTGAAAATATATTATATTCTGATTATATGATTAAAAATGGAAAACTGACTAAATTAAAAAAATACAAAAACTGGAAACTAAATTTAATAGTTTTAATAGATACTGTATATTTGTATAAAATATACTACTTTAAATACATGTATGAGAATTTAGGACTTTACAATTTAACAGCAACATTTGAAAATAAAACTGAAAATGCAACTAGTCTTTTAGTTGAATCTGTGTATTGTAAGTAAACTAAAATATATGTATTTTAGTTGCGAAATAAATTTCGTTTGTATAAGATATAATATAATCTAATTAAACGAAATGAATTTGGCAACTAATAATAGCTTACAGATTTTTTAAAACTTTTTAAAAATTAAAGTCAAAAATTTGGATATATACTGCGATAATTCCGGTAAAACTTTGAATAAAACTATTCAATGTATTTTAATAGCTGTGAGTCAAAATAAAAACGACTCATTTACTGCTTATTTCGATGAAGAAAATCAAAACTCTCAATTTTATAATTTATCTGGTAATTTATTGAGATTATTGTTAGTTAATATTTATAAAATTATTTAAAACTTTCTAAATAGAAAATGCCTTAAACTATTTTGGCAGCTATGATAAAAACTCTAATATGGAAAACATAATAAAATTTACAGAAGCTGATGTATACTACATAACAAATGCTGAGATTAAATTTGATACTTACATGAAAGGTTTTGAGTTTTATGTAGGCCAAAACGGCTCAATCAATTTACAAGTAAAATTCCTAAAAAAAAATATATAAAAAAAAAACAAAGATTAAATAAAGGTTTAAAATTAAGATAATTGATTTTGGTGTGTATTGTGGTTTGAGTTTTAACGATTCATGTTTTGATTTTATTTCAAAAACAATAAATTTCCAATCACTTATAGAAAGTGTCGAGTTTGAAAAAAATATTGAATTAAAGAAAGGATATAACTTAATAAATCTGAATGATTATATACAAATTAGAAAAGGACAAATTGTGAGAATAAATTGTACAAAAGCAGGTCTATTAGGAATTAATACAACAGAAGATGTTTTGGCAATATCAGATTACAGACTTAACTATAAAATCAGATTATCTTCCAACTGGAGAATATTAATGAATATTTTAATTGATGATTTTTATTATACAAATAGAATAAGTTTAACTAAAACATACAGTCCATATTTAGATTACCAATTTTTAAATATATCTACTGAATTAACTGTTAGCTTTGTAGATTCCGACATTGAGATCACAAGAAAATTCAGAATCACTAATAGTAATATTAAATTTACATTTTAGAACATTTTAAATTTAATTAATTAAAACTTTTTATTTCTTATTTTATTAGATCAATATTTAAGTATTTATTGTAATGATACAAACAAAACTCTTGATAGTAAAATACATTGTACAATTATTGCAGCTTCACAAAATATAAATGATGAATTTTTTATTTTTGATGAACAAGACAAACAAAAAGATCTTAATTCAACTGAATTTTGGTACAATAATTCAACATATGGCTTTTATTGTTTATTAAATCTAAAATAAAAACTTTTACTAATCTTTTTTTAAATATAACATTAATAAAGGTGAACCAATTGCATACACTGGTAATCCGATACTTTTGAAAAATGATTCTTATTATTTATCAACATCTGATATTGGATTTTTTGTTTTACCACAAACCGAGTTAAAATTTGTATGCAAAATAATTGGATTTGAAATATTTGCGCTTAGAAATGGTTCAATAAATATTTTTGTAATTTGAATTATTTAATAAGAGATTTATTATTTTAATAAAAAAAATCAAATTTAGATCTTTAATAGAAATATGTTATTGAGACCAATAGTTCAAAATTGGTATTTACAAGAAGGTTTAAATCAGTTTTATTTTGAATATCCAAATTATGCTTATCAATTTCAAATGATTGGATTTAATACTTCAACACCAAATCTAATTGCTATTAGCTCCGACCTAAATGATAATATAGAATCTGATTATTTAGTTAATATAGGAGCACCTATTTATAATTATTACTATTTTAATAAACCATATTATTTAAAAAAAAAAATTATTTTGGATAAAAACTCAAGATATTTGTTTAAAGTTTTAATTGATCAAGAATATTATTTGAGTTATATTAATATAGAGAAAACACATTTTTTAACATTATTTAACAACTTTAATTTAGCAATATACAATATGACTACAATGTTTGTTAATTCTACTGTTATTACCAAGACTGATTACACAGTTATTAAATGTAATTTTATTAAAATTATATTTAATTTTTGATGAATTTAATTTTTTTTAAAACTTTAATTAGTTTAACTATAAATAAATTACAAGTTAATAAAATTTATTTTTAAAGTTGAATATTCAGATTTTTACTGTTCTTGGTTTGAAAATTCCATTAGAAATTACATTAATTGTACATTTTTTTCAAAATCAAGCACAAATTATACTCAATTAGAATACAAAGTTGTTGGAAATTTATCAATTTCGAATACATTAAATGTTAGATCAAAATTGATTTCATATTTTGGATCAAGTGTTCCTAATTATCTGTTTATATCAAATAATGATTCAAAATCTGCTTCGTATCTTTTAACAAACACTGAATTTAAATTTAATTCTAATTTAATTGGATTTGAATTTTATGCTTCGAGATCAGGTTCTATAAATATTCAAATAATAGAATTAAATATTAATTGTGATCAATGTTCTGTTTATTTATCCCAAACACTCATGTTAACTAATATAAAAACAGTTTTTAATCAAAATTTTAGTGTCAAAATAGGTTATAATAGAATTTTGTTGGATTGCTTGAAGCCAATTAAGAAAGGATCATTTGCTTTGATTCAAGTGATTGAAACAAATCTAGAGCTTGATTCAAACAATCAAAATTATTTCTCAGATTATTTAGTACAATCTAATAGACTCAATAAATTGAGTCGAGATAGAAATTTAAAATTTCTATTTAATTGTTTAATTGATCAAAAATATTATGATTTTTCAGTAGCTGTTTTAGTTCCAATTATAGATGATATCAATATAAATATAACCTATCATTTTCAAAATCAGGCAATTATTTCTCAAGAATTTACAAAAAATTTAGGAATTAAAAATAGTAAAAATTAATTAAAATTTTTTATTTCCATTTTATAAAATCAATTATTAATTAATATTTAAAAAGATAAAAATTCGGAAATATTTTGTAAAGACACAAATAAAACACTTGACAAGACAATACATTGTTCTATTTTTGCTATATCACAAAGTAAATATGATCAATTTGAAGTTTTTTTTGAGGATAATTTAAATATTTCAAAAACCTATGAAATTATCAATGGTCCGATTTCATTTTTTGGAAATTATTATTCAACTTTATCTATTAATGATTCAATTATAAACAATAAAATAATATCAAATTCACAAACTGGATATTTTGTTTTGCCAAATACAGAATTTAAATTTGATACTTATTTGATTGGATTCGAGTTGTATGCATTCAATTCAGGAACAATTAAAATTGAGGTATATTAGGTCTTTTTTTTATTAAAAAATATATTTTATATAAAATTAATATTCTAAATTTTAAAATTTAAAGATAATTGAATTCGAATGGTGTGGTATTCAAAATTCATGTTCCAATTGGATTTATCATTCATCTCCATTCTTTAATTTAAGCAAAACTGTTTTTACTCAAAGCTTTGACATACTATCAGGCTACAACCAGATAAAGTTTAGTCGTTTTCAAATTAAAAAATCCCAAATGATTTCAATAACTGTTCAACAAAAGAACTTATTAGCTATTAATACTAGTGATGATTCAACTTATTCGGATTATTTGATTTTAAATAATTCTATTTCTACTAAAATTAATTTAAAATCAAATTGGAGATTTTGTTTTAATGTTTTAATTGATCAACAATTTTATTTCACTTATTTAAATATTCAAAGAACATTTGACAATCTTTTAAATAAAACATTTGGAGTTTATAGTCTTTATGCAAAGTTTTTAAATTCTAGTGTTGAATTGACAAGATATTTTAATATAACTACAAATCAAAATTTGGATATTTATTGCAAAGATTCAAATAAAAATTTAGACAAGACTATTAATTGTTTGCTAACAATTATAACTCGATCTAAACAAGATCAGTATTTATTATTAAATGAACAAAACCAAGCAATTTCAAATATTTCAGGTTTATTTATTAATTATATTTTAATACTTTTTATAAAATCAAAATAAAACAATAATAATTATTTTAGATAATATTGTTTCTTATTATGGAAATGACATGTCTAAAATTGATGATGAATATGAAATTTATGATTCAATTAATTCAACCGGTTGGTTTATTTTAACATCAAAAGAGTTTAAATTTGATACAAATTTGATTGGATTTCAATTTTATACAAAAAATTCTGGAATTATTGAAGTTTATGTAATATTATTTCTATTTTAATCTATTTCTTCTATAATAATAAAAATACTTAATAAAAATAAAGTTAATTGAATTTGAATGGTGTGGTTTTGAAGATTCATGTTCAAATTGGATATCTGATATTTCACCTTTATTTAATTATTCAAAGTTAATTTATATCAACACATTCAATCTAACTAAAGGTTTAAATCAATTTTATTTACAAACACCATTTTTAGTTAAAAAAGGACAAATAATTTCAATCAAAACAAATACACCAAATATGTTATTAATTGATAAAACTTATGATAATTTAATTTCTGATTATTTAATTGATTTAAATTTGAACAAGTCGGCTAAATTAGATTTTAGATTTAATTCTAGATTTTATGTGACTGTTTTAATAGAACATGATTTTTACATAAACCAAATAAATTTAACTAAAACAGTTTCCAAACTTAATGAATTTAACTATGGATTTTACAATTTTACAGTATCTTTTTTGAATTCTGATAAAACCTTAATAAAATATTACAATATAACAAATTGTAATTATAAATTATATATTTTATAAAATTAATTGACTATAAAATTATTTTAATTTTAATTTAATTATAAGATGAATTTATGCAATTTAAATGTTGGAATTTGGAAAATATTTTAGATAAAACTTTGAATTGTTCATTTTTTGGTTATTTTCAAACAAAAATTGATTCATTTGAAATTTATTCAGATTCGAATAATTTTATTCAACCTGTTTATAAATTAATCTCTTATTTTGGATCAATTCAATATTTTAATAATTCAAATGAAAATCAAAGTGGTTATTCATATGTTTTAACAAATACTGAATTTAAATTTGATTCTAATTTAATTGGTTTTGAATTTTATGCAAACAAACCTGGTAGAATAAAAATATTTATAAAAACTTTTATTAATAATATTTCATGTGTTGAATTTATATCAAATAATTTATATTTACCTGATAATAAAGATAAATTGATTGATGAATTTAATGTGCAAATAGGTTTAAATAAAATTCAATTAATTTATGCAGAAAAAATACAGAAAGGATCAATTATTTTAATTGAAATTCAAAATGGAGCAGAAATTTCAAAAAATTCAATTGATGAATCATTTTATTCAGATTTTATTTTAGATTCAAATAAGAAAAATTTAACTCGTTTAAATAATTTTAAAAATGTAAAATTTAATTTTAAATGTTTAATTGAACAAACTTATTATGAATATTTAATTCATTTTTTGATCAAATATGATTCTTTGGGTCTTAAAAATATTACTTTAAAATTAAACAATAGTTTAAATGATATTTATAAATTAAATGATTCATTTATAATTACAAATAATCAATATTTGGATATTAACTGCCCAGAATCTGGTAAAACATTAAATAAATCAATTAGTTGTACAATTCAAGCTTTTTCACAAGATAAAACAGATAAAATTGTATTACTAGAAAATGATAAATTAATAAACAATTTTACATTTGATGAAAAATTTAAACTAAACTATTTCGGCATATTCAACAAGAATTCAAATTTCAGTGATATAAAAACAACCAATTTATCTGGATATTTTGTTTTATTAAATAGTGAAATAAAATTTGATTCAACCTTAATTGGATTTGAATTGTATTCATTTAAAACTACTAGTTTAAAAATATTTCTAATTGAACTAGAAATATGTGGAATAGGAAATGAATCATGTTCGAATTTATTATACAAATCTATTCCAAATTTAAATTTTGATTTATTTAATCGAGTGGTTTATGAATTTGAATTTCAAGCAAAACAAGGATATAATCTAATAAATTTAGATGAACCCAAAACGACTAAAAAAAGTCAAATGTTTGTTATTTATACTAGTGAACCAGGAATTATTGGTTTAATAGAAAATAAAATGTATTTGCCTGATTTATTCATCAATGGAAATAAATCAAGAAAAATAGATTATTATTCTAATCTAAAAATATGTTTTAATGTGTTGATCAAGCAAAAATTTTATAATGGTTATTTTATATATGAAAAAACTATAACTGATTTGAATAAAAACAATGTCTGGTTTAATTTAAGAGCTGAATTTTTGAATTCAAATTTTAGCTTTAGTCAAAAATACGAAATTACTTATTGTAAGTATACTTAAAGTTAAAGTATTATCATTTTATTTAGTCTCCATTTATTGCTTAAGCTAAGATTTTTACTTAATGGGAAAATTTAAATTTTTTCAATTTTCGTTATACAGTTATATATTTTAAGTAAAATAATGAAAATGTTCGTAAATTTGCGCAAACATACGTAATTTTATGTCAAACTGCGTAAAAATCTTAGAAAAAATCATCACTGTATTTAAATTCTAAGATTAAAATTTTTAATACTTTATTTTATTAATGTTTATTTTTTAAATAAAGGTGAATATTTTAATTTTAATGTAATGAACTTAAACAATATTTTAAACAAAACAATCAGTTATTCAATTTTGTTTCAATCATTAACAAACTACAATCAAATAAATTTAATAAATGAAGATTTTAATAATACAGAATCTATCAAACAAAATTTAGTAAATTATTTTGGATCTGAAATACCTTCATATATAACAGAATTGAAAACTGTATCTCAAAATGATTCAAAAATTCATATTCTTACAGACACTGAGTTTATATTTAATGCTAATTTAATTGGATTTGAATTTTATTCAACAAATCAAGGTTCTATGAAAATTGAATTGAAACAAACTACTAATGGAAAACAAGAGATAAATTCTTTAACATTAAATACATGGGTTTTTGATGTTCAATTGGGTTATAATAAAATATTTTTTGATTTTCCAATATTTGTTCAAAAAGGTTCATTTTTACTTGTAAATATGTCTGATTCAAGTGCTAAATTAGCTTTAGATACAACTAATTCTATTTCTTATTTTGATGATGATGATTATTTTACAAATTATAAATTTTATTTCAATTGTTTAATTGATCGATATTTTTACAAAATTAGTTTATATAATCAGATTTATCAATATGAAAATGATGGACTCAAAAATATTACTTGTGAATTTAAAAATACTCTCACTGGATTAACAAGCATAAATAAAAATAATTTGGAAATAAATTCAAGTAATTTTTATTTTCTTAATTTAAAATTAATTTAGAAATTAGAAAAATATTTTAGTAATTTTTAAAATTTAAAGACTATAATTTAGAAGTATTTTGTATAAATTCCAATAAAACATTTAACAAAACAATAAATTGTTCTATAATGGCAATAAGTCAAGACCAAAGAACTCCTTTTATGGTTTATTTTGATAAACAAAAAGAAAATGCTTTAGTATATCAACAGAAAAGTCTGAAATAAATTTCATATATGAATAAAAATTATTTTTAAAATCTTTATTTTTAAAAATTTAGGTGATTTAATATCGAAATTTGGAAATTTGGATAATTTTTACAGCGACTATGAAACAACCAAATCAACTGGATTGTTTTTGTTAACAAATACCGAATTTAAATTCGATTCTTCTTTAATCGGATTCGAATTTTACGCAGCTTACTCAGGACCCATCAAAATTAGTGTATAATTTTTGAAAATATCTAAAATCGCTTTTTAAATTTTTTTAATATGTCTTAATATATTTATATAATTTATGAATTATTATAAGATAAAGTAGAATTAGCTGTAGTTTAAAAATTATTCACATATATTCAAAATTTAGCTAATGATATATTTTAGAAATTAGTAAGATAGGAGATTTAATAAACATTCAAAAAAATCAATTTAATTAATCTACTATAAATCTAATTATATGTTTAAGATAATTTCATTTGATTGGTGTGGTAAAATTGATTCATGCGCCTATTGGGTCTATAAATCAAGTCCATTTTTTAATTATTCAAACATAACACATAAATTTGAATTTAATTTGATAAATGGATTGAATGTGTTAAAATTGTCAGCTTCAGTCAAAATTAAAAAAGGTCAAATGCTTTTAATTCAAACTTCAGCACCTGATTTATTAGCCTTAGACAAATCTGACAATCATTTATATCCAGATTATTTTATAAACAATTCTAATTCATTTAAATTAAAAAATTCAAAATTTTTTTCAAATGTTTTAATATATGAACAATTTTACAGAACAGATTTAATTATTTCGAAAACTTATTTAAATTTAAGAAATAAAACATTTGGTGTTTATATTTTGAATGCTGAATTTATTGATTCAAATAATACTTTTAAAAGTCATAATTTCAATGTAACAAATAGTAAGTAAATTTATAAATAAAAATTGAAATATCAATATTAATTAATCTAAAAAATGTGCTTATTTAGAAAGATTTGTAGATTTGTTTTGTTGGGGAACAAATAAAACTTATGAATTAATAACAAACTGTAGTTTATTTGTTTCTTCACAATATGAAAAAGAAAAAATTAACTTAAATTATGGAAATAGTTTTAATGATATTTTGGAATTAAATGGCTCATTAGTTTCAAAATTTGGAGTTTCAATACCCAAAATAGAACCTCTTGACTCATTAACAACAATAAATCATAAATTTTATTTAGTTTCAAATTCGGAGTTTAAATTTGATTCAAATTTAATTGGTTTTGATCTTTTAACTTATAACAATGGTCAAATAACTTTAAGTGTAATACATTTAGAACCTAACTGTGGTCTGCATATTTCATGTGCTTCATTTCTAACCGAATATAAAATTGAAAATTTAAAATTCAAAACTTTATTTAAACAAACTTTTAACATCCAAAAAGGTTTTAATAGACTAAACCTATCTAATGATGTATATATTAAAAAAGGAAGTTTAATCTTAGTTGAAACTATTGATTCTCAACTTTACATTAATAATTTTAAAACTAACTGTTTTTCTGATTTAAATGTATTAATTACAGGTGATTTGATCAAATCAGTAGATTCGATATACCCAAATCAAACGACAATAATATATTTAAATGCCTTAATTGATAATAATTACTATGAAAATACTCATTTAATTTTAAAACAATATAATCAAGTTGGTTATTTTAATATATCTGCAAAATTTGAAGATGGTTTTGAGGATTTTGGATATCCAATACAAACAATTAGAACTACCTATAGTAAGTTTTTTGTTTTTTTTCTTATTTTAACTTATTTTAATTTTAAATTATTTTTAAGGCTTAAAGTTTACTTCAAAGGTAAATTTTAGTGATTTGGAAAACAATATTACTAATCCAAAGCTATATGAAAGATCAGAGTTGATAAAAATATCTTTTGATTTTGAATTTGAAACAGATTATACTTATACTGTTTATAGTGAGTGGAGAATATTTAAAATTGAAGAACCTAATCAAAGCTCTAATGAAATCTTTTTAAATAATAATCCTACTGTGAAATATTCTGAATTGATAATTAGAAGTAATACATTGAATTATGGTACTTATAAAATTTCATACCATCAATCAGTAGATGTTAATGTCACTATTATTGGAAATCTAGATAATAAATTTAATCAAATTATTGATATTTACATAAAAATTGTTGTTGGCGGAATAGCTGTGTTTGGATTAGAAAATGGCCTAGATTATATTAGAATAGGAAAAGAGCAAAAATTAGAATTGAACCCGATTCTTAATTCATATGATATGGACTTTTTAATAACAACTGATAAGCTAGATTTTGAATTTTATTGTTTTGATTATACAAATAATTCGATTTATAGTTTGAGTAATTTACAAAATAAGGAAAATTTTGATTTAAAAATTTATAAAAATAGCTTGGTTAATTCTAATCCATGTTTTACAAACAAGAATGGTTATGAGTTTGATTCGGCAAGAAAAATTTTAACTATTTTACCGAACGGATTAAAATATCGTTTTGAAACAGTCAATCTTTTTTTAATCACAACAGTTTACTATGGTGTTGTTTATTATCAGTTTATTAAAGTTGAATTATTAAATATTGCAAAAGTACCAATAGGATCTTCACAGTAAAATAATTTCTATTTTTTCAATTTTATTTGTTTTTAAATTGTTTTAATTTAAAGATGTCGAATTAAAGAATTTTGTATAGCAACACGAAAAATCTTAAGAGTCAATCCAGATAACCAACTAATAATACAGAGTGAATGTATAGATGGTTGCGAAAAAGCATTAAATATAACATATGAATATGAATTATATTTTAGCAAATCAAATTACACAAATTTACAATGGGAAAAACTTAATTCTACTCTTAAAAAAGATAATCTAATTGGAACTAAAACAAAAGAGCTCACAATTTCAAGTATGTTATATAACAATTTTCAACCGGTCCTTTTTTGGAAAGTTGAGCTAAATATTCAAGTTTTTAATCAAGAATTAAAATATTCAAATGGAATTAATTCTATGATATTAAAAATAAATGAAAAGCCTTTTGGTGGCTTTTGTACAGTAAGTCCAACAGAAGGATTTGCATTAATAACATATTTTTCGATCGTTTGCAAAAATTGGATTGATAATGATGGCTATATTGTAAGGTATGAGTATTTCGCAAGCTTTTTGAAAGATACAAATCCAATTGCTCTTAATTATAATAATGACAGTATATTAACAATTCAGTTACCACAAGGGCCCGATTATGATTCAAATAATGTCTACTTATTTGTTCAAATAATTGATGATTCTAATGCCATAACTGTATATAATATACCTGAACCTGTTAAAGTAGTTCAGCAACCTGGTTTTGTGTATGATATTATAAAAGAAATCATTGATGGCGAAACCAATTCAAATTTTCTAAAGCAAATAAAACAAAATGATTTACAATTAGTAGCAAAAAATTTGATATCATTTACTTCGATACTACAGTACTGCTACGATAATTGGATTTTACTTAAATTTACGTCAAATTACGTATTTTATCGTAAAATATGGTAATTTTACAAAAGCAAGTTAACGTAAATTAACGTAAAAATACGTTATTTTGCGTTAAAATACGTAATTTGACGTAAATTTAAGTAAAATCCAATTATCGTAGCAGTACTGTAAATGACGAAGCGATTCGGTCAATTAATCAAACAAATTTAATACAAAGGAATAAAATTATTAGAGAAAAATTTGTACAAATTGCTAGTAAGCTTGAAATATCAGATGTTAGTGGAATCAAAGTATTATCATCTGTTTTTTCTATTATTACGGAAAAATATTATTTGATTGAAATAAGTACAGCAGAAACTTGTATTGACAAAGTTCGCGAACTTTCTAACTCACTTTTGCAATTTTCAAATCAAACAGGCTTAGAATTTCTCAAACAAGCCGCAAACAAAATAGTTGATACAGCAGCTAACTCTCTACTATCAACTACACAAAACCAATTTTACAACATTTCTGAAAAAGGACTAAAAATGTATAATAGCACCCAAGAGATTTTAGATAATATACAAAAAATATCATCAACACATTTGAGCATAAATCAAGAAACAAGTATAAACACCAAAAGCATTAATTTAAAATATATGAGAGCTTACGTGGCTAATTTGCTTAAAAAAGTCGAATCCGATAACAGCAAAATAAAGATTCCAAAATTTACATGCAATCATCAAAATTTAGATTGCATTAACAAACCTTTGACTCTTCAAACTTATTCAGTTCAAAAAGCGATTTATGGATTAAATGGAATAGATTTAGGAATCGAATCTAGTCTAGCTAGTCTTAGTTATTATACCGAAGATCATAAAGAAATAAATGTAAAAAATCAAAACGAATCTTTCGAGATATTAATAAGAAAAAGTTCTATAGATATTCCAAATTATCAATACATTAATATTAATAATTTTAAAAACGATTGGAATAATTCTTTGATTAAAAATATTTTGATTTATAAAACGGAATTAAAATCAAACTCTTCTTTGTTTATTCAAATTAAACCAGAAAATGAATCAATTGTATCCTATTTAGTTCTAATTAAATTTAATCAAGAACCTAAATTTTCTAGTAAAGATTATGATTTTTTTAAAATAGTTTGTCCTGATGTTCTAATTGAAGATAATAATTCATCTTATTATCAAATATTTTCTAACAAGTCTATTACTAAACAACACATGATCAATAACTTAGTGTTTATAGGAATTAAAGAATTGAGTGAATCAGAATCTGAAGAATATTGCATTAATGGAACTAATAATAAGACAAACTTAGACTATATTTTTAAAAACCAAAATCAAAAATTAAATTTTACAAATAATTTTTCAATTAGAATATTTTCAACTGATTGCTACTATTTTGATAAAGAATCTGGAGAATGGTTATCAGATGGAATGGATGTAATAGAAGAAAATACAAATTTTGAATTTACTAATTGTCGTTCAAATCATTTAACTGATTTTGCTGGAGGCTTTGTAATATTACCAACTGAAATCAATTTTGAACAAGTTTTTGCTAATTCTTCATTTGATAAAAATCCAACTATATACACAACAATTATTTTAATATGTTGTTTATATGCATTATTATCTATATTTTGTCTAATAATGGACAGAAGAGACAAACGTAAAACTAGAATTCATTTATTGAAAGATAATAACAAAGATGATAATTATTATTACGAAATATGTGTATTTACTGGTTCAAGAAAAAATGCAGGAACATATTCAAGAGTTTATCTCAACATTTTTGGTGATTATAGTGAAACTTCAATAAGAGAACTAAATAGCCAAGATACAAAAAATAGCTATTTGTTTCAAAGAAGTGCAATTGATACATTCATTATGTCAGTTAAAAAACCATTAGGTGATATAAATCTATGTAGAATATTTCATGATAATTCTGGTAAAACAAGAAATTCATCATCATGGTTTTTAAAGCACATAATTGTTTGTGATTTACAAACAGGACAAAAATTTGTATTTTTATGTGAAAAATGGTATTCTTTTTTTTTAAATTTTGATATTTTTTATTATATTAAAATAAATTTATGAAAGGTTTGCATTAGATATAGATGATGGCCTAATTGAAAGATATTTAGCCGTTGCTGGTGATTCACAATTAAAAGATATAAAATATTTATTACCAAGACAAACTAAAGATAAATTAAGCGATGGTCATTTATGGTTTTCGATATTAGCTAGACCAGCTTTAAGCTCTTTTACTCGATTAGATAGATTAACATGTGCATTTGTTCTATTATTTATAACTATGCTGGTTAATATATTATACTATGAAATTGATAAATCTCCAAAAACAGGAGGCTTAGAAATAGGACCTTTATGTATTACTCCTCAACAAGTAGATTATTTTTTTAAGATTAAAAACAAAATTTGACATTTAAAATAAAAATGTTTATTTAAAAAAAGATTATTATTGGAGTAATATCAAACTTAATAATATTTCCACCAAGTTTTTTATTGATACAATTATTTAGAAGATCAAAAAGTAGAGTATCAAGAGAAAATAAATTTAAAGAAAAGTTAAGTAAATCTAAATTGAGCCAAAGACAAGCAGTTTATTTAGAAGAAGATAAAAAACAACATACTGAAACAAAAATTAAAAACAAAAAAAATAAGAAAAAATTTGAATTTCCATGGTGGTTTAAAATAATTGCTTATTTATTATCAGTTATTTTTAGTGGTGTATCACTATTTATCATAATAGTAAAAGGAATTTCCTTTGGTGATGAAAAAGTTAAAAAATGGTTGACATCATTTGTGGTTTCTATTTTTACTTCTTTTTTATTAACTCAACCTTTACAAGTATTAACTTAACTTGTTTTTAAGATTTTTATTTAAAATTTTTTATTATTAAATTCTTTATTTTTATTTAAGATTGCTGCTATTACATTATTATTGACTTTTGTTTTCAAAAAAGCCGATAATTTTACAAATTTTGATGATTTTTTTAAAAATGAAAATAATGAAAATACAAATCAAGATTTGAATGAAAATGAAATTAATTATGAATCTCGTATAATTAATAATAATCAAAATCAAGTGATTGGTAATTTGCAACAGATAAAAAACAAATATAAAAATCAAAAATTAGCTTTTAGCATTTTAAGAGAAATATCTGTTTACAGTTTATTTTTGATAATACTATTTTTGGTTTCATATTCAAATAAAGATTTAAATTCCTATCAATATCAAAAAAATATTAAAAACGTTTTTGCTGTTAAAGATAATCAAAATTCTCTTGAAGAAATAAACCAAGTTAACGATATTTGGAAATGGTTTGATAAATATTTGATTCAAGCTTTTTATTCTAAAACTACTTTAAATGATTTAGCATCTTTTATTGTTGGGAATCCAATAATTAGACAATTAAGAATAAAAAAAAATAATTGTAAAAATCAAATTCACAATCAAACTTGTTATTCAGATTATGAATTTTTTCATAGAGAAAAAACAAATTTTGGTTTAAAATGGACTGAATTACAGAATACTAATGAAAAAATTGAAGATTCAAATTATTCTAAATATTTAGATCAATTTAAATATTACAGTTCAGATGAATTAGAAACATATCCTTATTTAGGTGTTTATTCAAATTATTTTGGAGGTGGTTATGTTTATAAATTAGATTTGAAAAAAGAAAAGAGTTTGAATACAATAAAACAAGATTTAGAAAATTTACAAAAATTAAATTGGATTGATCAACAAACAAGAGCTTTATTTATTGAATTATCTTTATATAATGTTAATTTAAATTTATTTGCATATTGTACAATTCTGTTTGAATTTTTACCAACTGGAAATTTAATTAAATCATTAAAATTTCAGCCAGTTATTTTATATGAAACCAATTCAAGTATAAATGCTATGATAATTGCATTTAATATTATTTATTTAGTATTTATTCTATTTTTTATGATCAAAAATATTAGATCATTATTAAAATTAGGTTATAAAATATATTTTAAACAATTTTGGATTTATATTGAATGGATAATCTTTTCATTTTCATTTGCTTCTTTGGCTATTTATTTATACAGATTATATGCCAAACAAGATTTATTTGATAAATTATCAAAACATCAAATGGTAAAATTACAATTATTGAGTAATTGGAATGAAATACTTGGTATTTTATTAGGCTTCTTATCATTTTTTGGAACATTAAAATTTTTAAAATTATTGAGATTTAAAAAGAATATTCAATTTTTAATTTGGATCTTAAAATCAAGTGTAAATGAATTATTCTATTTTAGTATAATATTCATAATTTATTGGATTGCATTTGTTCAATTGATGTATTTAGTACTGAATGATAAATCATCATATTTTTCAACAATAGTTTCTACATTTGAAACTACATTTTTGATGATCTTAAATCGTGTACCGAAAGGTTTTTATAATGGCGAGTTTTCGCTTTTCTCCATATTTATCAGCGTATTATTTTTTATATGCATGGTTTTTGTAATACTTAACATGTTTATTTCAATTGTAACTAGTAATTTTGAATATGTTAGAAAACAAGGAACTTATGATGATCAGAGCAAAATAGTGATTGAATATATGATTGAAAAAATCAAAATCAAGTTTGGTTTAATTAAAAACAAATTCAAAAACAAACATGATTTAAAATTTGCATCAAAAAATTATAATGATGTTTTAAATTTGGATGATCGATGTTCAAAATTAATTGATTATGTTCTTGAAAATTCACAAGATAAATTTTAAATTGTGTCTTTTAATTATATTTCTTTCATTAATTTTTGTTGAAATAATACATAATTAAATAAATAATATTTTTTCTGTTCTCTTTTGTTAATAAATTAAATAAGCAAGAATAGAATATTTTAATTGAAACTTTTAATTACAAATTCCTGTATTATCTTTTCCTTTGAATAAAATTTTGATTATATTCTCTATTATAATTAGGTATTTCTAGTTGTATTTATTTTATTTTTAGAATAATTAACAAATTAATCTTCCCTCAAACTACCTGTTTGAGTTGAGTTTTAAACTTAAACTATAAAAAGAATTTTTGAAACTAGATAATGATCCCTTAGAAATATTATTTGTGCACATATACAGTATTTAAATTATTTTCATGAAAATATTATATAAAAGTTATGATCCAAAAAAGGTTTTACATTTTATAGAATCATTAAAAGTATTATGCTGAATTTAATTTTCCTTTAAGAATAGAATTACCTGCTGATGGAAATTTAATTTAAAGAAATTTAAAAATTATTTACTTCACGTTCACGATACCCAATCAGATGTAAAAACTCTAGTGAATCATCCAGAAATTACACATTCAACAAGGCTTGTAAAAGAATATTATGATGAGCTTTAACTTCCGTTTAATTACATTATGAGGGAAATAAATCAGTTAAAAAAAACAGAATTTTTGAAACAAAAATAGAATATATTAAGAACTTAAATTAATATTTTGAAAATTTAAATCATAAATGAAAAATACAAACTATTTCTTTTTCTGGTAATTAAGTACTTATACCTTTCCCAATGGTGTAAAGTTTGTTTAACTTTGTTGCGTTTGCAGAACCTATTTTGGAGCTCTAGAATAAAAATTATATCATTTTCTATTTGTATTTATATTTTTGTACTAAAATAAACATTAAAATTACAGTGAATTTCACATCGATCGCTAACCAGAGATCAATACCCTGCCAAACTTGAAATCGAAAAAAAATTAAATAGCACAATTGATGTTTCACAGTGCCTTAAATATATAAGTTTAAAAAAGCCTTTAAATATAACCTTAAATATAAGTTTTTTTTTAATTCAGTTATAATAGAATTATTTTAAAAAAATTGTTCAAAACCCTAATTAAATAATTTATTAAATAATTATTAGTGTTGTTATTATTATGGTTTTTCTTAGATTTATCGTAGATTACGATTAACAGACCTCGATTATTAGTCGATCAAACAAGACTTAAAAAATATTTGGTTTTATTATTAACCAAATTAATGCACTGAACTTTTATTCTACTATACTTGTATAATCAGAAATGATTGCATAATATCCTTAATTATTATGATACTTTCATTGTGCTAATTTTTTTTATCCTAGTTTGTTATTATATATTTATATATATATAATATATAAATTTCTTTCAATTTTTTATTAATTTTTTAATGGTTGTATTGGAAAAAAAAATCTTCGCCATGTTATAAGATTGATATACGAGAATTTTGATTAATTAATTTATTAATTTTTGCATTTATTAAAGATATGGCAACTGCTTAAATTAAAAAATTTAATCTATAATATATAAATGCGGTATGTTCAACTTTGTTTGTTTGTTTGTTTGTATGCAGCATTTTTATTTCACCTCAGGAGCGTGCTAAAATTACACACGATGGCTCATTCGATAGCCATTGACGAGTTGGTGTGCGCAAAACCCGCCTTTTAGTTTTGCCTTGATGCTTTGGTCATACTAAAGCTGCTCAAAGTTGGCAACTTTTTGGTAAAATTTTGGAAAAATATTATTTCTATTAGCATATGAATTTTAATATTGTTTCTTATAAAACAAACAGTGCTGATTAAGAATATATGCTTGGTTTTACTGTGTGAAGTTTACCTGATGAGATATCTCAGGTAAAAGGTGATAAAAATCTGTATATATCGCCTACTTTGAGTTAAAATAGATATGATAAGTATATTATGAAAACAATTAAAAATTTACTGTAATGTATTCTGAACTATGTAGATTAAGAATAAATTAAGCCTAGAGTTTTACCCAACTCACCTGAATAGTTATACCTAATCAAAAACTCAGATTTATTCAAAAAAAAAATTCAAAAAATATGTAGTCTATCTACGACATTCAATTTAATATCTTTTCTTATGTATTTAAATACGCTGATTAAGAAAATATGCTTGGTTTGAGCTTACTTTGAGTAAAAAAAATTAATTATTAAATAAAAAAACATCGTGTATGTCTCGCAAAATATTTTCTAAGAAAAAAAAATAAAAGCCACCGTGTTACACGCGTAATATAATATATTAAATAAAAAATCATCGTGTATGTCTCGCAAAATATTTTCTAAAGAAAAAAAAATAAAAGCCACCGTGTTACATGCGTAATATAATATATTAAATAAAAAATCATCGTGTATGTCTCGCAAAATATTTTCTAAAGAAAAAAAAATAAAAGCCACCGTGTTAAACGCGTAATATAATATATTAAATATATCTCTCGCAAAATAATATGTTACCAAATAAAAAAATTAGCCGCCGTGATACCTTCCTGAAAAAATTTTTTGCACAAAATTTTAGCACTCTGCCCGCTAAATATATGAAAAATAACTTTTTTTTCAAAAACAATCAAATAGCATGTTTCGTATATTTCATAAGATGAACTATATTTCATCTGTTTGGCGATTTTTGAATTAGCTGGCTTGAAATATCCGTATTTCAAGTATTTTCTAATTATCAACGACATACCATTGTCTCAAGACTCTTCCGGTGTCTCATATTTAGGAGGATATTACCAGCGTGATATCCGGTGTCCCTGATATCATTTTGGAGAATTCTCCTGATATTCAAAACCCATGGTATCATAGCGGTGATTAGCCATTCGGTTTTGACATATAGTATTCACAGTGATTACGCTTTAAAAGAAGACACACTATTGGTTCGGTTAAGTAAGAAATTTTTAAGAAAATTAGGGCCGATGGATGGACCATGTAAGTATATTTAGATTAAGAATATCAAAAAAGTTTAGTTTTTTTAGTCTGTCTTTTAAAAGCATTCACTGTCGTTTACTGTCTCTGTCATAGATACCTCAATCGGGAATTGAATTGAAGATTTCTCTAATGATATTTACAGTCCCTGGTTTCGGAGGATATTTCCATCGCAATATCCGAAGTCCCTTTTATAGAGGATATTACCAGCGTAATATCCGGTGTCCCATGTTTCGGAGGATATAACCAACGTTATATCCGGTGTCTCATATTTAGGAGGATATTACCAGCGTGATATCCGGTGTCCCTGATATCATTTTGGAGAATTCTCCTGATATTCAAAACCCATGGTATCATAGCGGTGATTAGCCATTCGGTTATGACATATAGTATTCACAGTGATTACGCTTTAAAAGCAGACACACTATTGGTTCGGTTAAGTAAGAAATTTTTAAGAAAATTAGGGCCGATGGATGGACCATGTAAGTATATTTAGATTAAGATTATCAAAAAAGTTTAGTTTTTTTAGTCTGTCTTTTAAAAGCATTCACTGTCGTTTACTGTCTCTGTCATAGATACCTCAATCGGGAATTGAATTGAAAATATCACCTTTGGTGTAGAATACTTTGCTTGGTTTGGACCGAAAATTGAGGATTGAATTCGCGACTCGATCTTTAATTTTTTGGGAATAATTAAGCAATGACAAACATGTCTGAATTTTCTATAAAATTCACATGTTGTCTAGAATGGCTAATCTCTTTCGGATATTTTTTGGATCGTGTTCTAGAGGCGGTTCTTAGAGTATGAAGAAAGAATTAGTTGATACCTATCGGCTAGGGTATCACTTTGAAGGGATATATCATTTAAGTGATATTATTACTTGCTATCAGTAACATACTAAATTCAGACAATGCAAGGAGTCCCCGGTTTCGGAGGATATTTCCATCGCAATATCCGAAGTCCCTTTTATAGAGGATATTACCAGCGTAATATCCGGTGTCTCATATTTAGGAGGATATTACCAGCGTGATATCGGGTGTCCCTGATATCATTTTGGAGAATTCTCCTGATATTCAAAACCCATGGTATCATAGCGGTGATTAGCCATTCGGTTATGACATATAGTATTCACAGTGATTACGCTTTAAAAGCAGACACACTATTGGTTCGGTTAAGTAAGAAATTTTTAAGAAAATTAGGGCCGATGGATGGACCATGTAAGTATATTTAGATTAAGATTATCAAAAAAGTTTAGTTTTTTTAGTCTGTCTTTTAAAAGCATTCACTGTCGTTTACTGTCTCTGTCATAGATACCTCAATCGGGAATTGAATTGAAAATATCACCTTTGGTGTAGAATACTTTGCTTGGTTTGGACCGAAAATTGAGGATTGAATTCGCGACTCGATCTTTAATTTTTTGGGAATAATTAAGCAATGACAAACATGTCTGAATTTTCTATAAAATTCACATGTTGTCTAGAATGGCTAATCTCTTTCGGATATTTTTGGATCGTGTTCTAGAGGCGGTTCTTAGAGTATGAAGAAAGAATTAGTTGATACCTATCGGCTAGGGTATCACTTTGAAGGGATATATCATTTAAGTGATATTATTACTTGCTATCAGTAACATACTAAATTCAGACAATGCAAGGAGTCCCCGGTTTCGGAGGATATTTCCATCGCAATATCCGAAGTCCCTTTTATAGAGGATATTACCAGCGTAATATCCGGTGTCCCATGTTTCGGAGGATATAACCAGCGTTATATCCGGTGTCTCATATTTAGGAGGATATTACCAGCGTGATATCCGGTGTCCCTGATATCATTTTGGAGAATTCTCCTGATATTCAAAACCCATGGTATCATAGCGGTGATTAGCCATTCGGTTATGACATATAGTATTCACAGTGATTACGCTTTAAAAGCAGACACACTATTGGTTCGGTTAAGTAAGAAATTTTTAAGAAAATTAGGGCCGATGGATGGACCATGTAAGTATATTTAGATTAAGATTATCAAAAAAGTTTAGTTTTTTTAGTCTGTCTTTTAAAAGCATTCACTGTCGTTTACTGTCTCTGTCATAGATACCTCAATCGGGAATTGAATTGAAAATATCACCTTTGGTGTAGAATACTTTGCTTGGTTTGGACCGAAAATTGAGGATTGAATTCGCGACTCGATCTTTAATTTTTTGGGAATAATTAAGCAATGACAAACATGTCTGAATTTTCTATAAAATTCACATGTTGTCTAGAATGGCTAATCTCTTTCGGATATTTTTTGGATCGTGTTCTAGAGGCGGTTCTTAGAGTATGAAGAAAGAATTAGTTGATACCTATCGGCTAGGGTATCACTTTGAAGGGATATATCATTTAAGTGATATTATTACTTGCTATCAGTAACATACTAAATTCAGACAATGCAAGGAGTCCCCGGTTTCGGAGGATATTTCCATCGCAATATCCGAAGTCCCTTTTATAGAGGATATTACCAGCGTAATATCCGGTGTCCCATGTTTCGGAGGATATAACCAGCGTTATATCCGGTGTCTCATATTTAGGAGGATATTACCAGCGTGATATCGGGTGTCCCTGATATCATTTTGGAGAATTCTCCTGATATTCAAAACCCATGGTATCATAGCGGTGATTAGCCATTCGGTTATGACATATAGTATTCACAGTGATTACGCTTTAAAAGCAGACACACTATTGGTTCGGTTAAGTAAGAAATTTTTAAGAAAATTAGGGCCGATGGATGGACCATGTAAGTATATTTAGATTAAGATTATCAAAAGTTTAGTTTTTAGTCTGTCTTTTAAAAGCATTCACTGTCGTTTACTGTCTCTGTCATAGATACCTCAATCGGGAATTGAATTGAAAATATCACCTTTGGTGTAGAATACTTTGCTTGGCTTGGACCGAAAATTGAGGATTGAATTCGCGACTCGATCTTTAATTTTTGGGAATAATTAAGCAATGACAAACATGTCTGAATTTTCTATAAAATTCACATGTTGTCTAGAATGGCTAATCTCTTTCGGATATTTTTTGGATCGTGTTCTAGAGGCGGTTCTTAGAGTATGAAGAAAGAATTAGTTGATACCTATCGGCTAGGGTATCACTTTGAAGGGATATATCATTTAAGTGATATTATTACTTGCTATCAGTAACATACTAAATTCAGACAATGCAAGGAGTCCCCGGTTTCGGAGGATATTTCCATCGCAATATCCGAAGTCCCTTTTATAGAGGATATTACCAGCGTAATATCCGGTGTCCCATGTTTCGGAGGATATAACCAGCGTTATATCCGGTGTCTCATATTTAGGAGGATATTACCAGCGTGATATCCGGTGTCCCTGATATCATTTTGGAGAATTCTCCTGATATTCAAAACCCATGGTATCATAGCGGTGATTAGCCATTCGGTTATGACATATAGTATTCACAGTGATTACGCTTTAAAAGCAGACACACTATTGGTTCGGTTAAGTAAGAAATTTTTAAGAAAATTAGGGCCGATGGATGGACCATGTAAGTATATTTAGATTAAGATTATCAAAAAGTTTAGTTTTTAGTCTGTCTTTTAAAAGCATTCACTGTCGTTTACTGTCTCTGTCATAGATACCTCAATCGGGAATTGAATTGAAAATATCACCTTTGGTGTAGAATACTTTGCTTGGTTTGGACCGAAAATTGAGGATTGAATTCGCGACTCGATCTTTAATTTTTTGGGAATAATTAAGCAATGACAAACATGTCTGAATTTTCTATAAAATTCACATGTTGTCTAGAATGGCTAATCTCTTTCGGATATTTTTTGGATCGTGTTCTAGAGGCGGTTCTTAGAGTATGAAGAAAGAATTAGTTGATACCTATCGGCTAGGGTATCACTTTGAAGGGATATATCATTTAAGTGATATTATTACTTGCTATCAGTAACATACTAAATTCAGACAATGCAAGGAGTCCCCGGTTTCGGAGGATATTTCCATCGCAATATCCGAAGTCCCTTTTATAGAGGATATTACCAGCGTAATATCCGGTGTCCCATGTTTCGGAGGATATAACCAGCGTTATATCCGGTGTCTCATATTTAGGAGGATATTACCAGCGTGATATCCGGTGTCCCTGATATCATTTTGGAGAATTCTCCTGATATTCAAAACCCATGGTATCATAGCGGTGATTAGCCATTCGGTTATGACATATAGTATTCACAGTGATTACGCTTTAAAAGCAGACACACTATTGGTTCGGTTAAGTAAGAAATTTTTAAGAAAATTAGGGCCGATGGATGGACCATGTAAGTATATTTAGATTAAGATTATCAAAAAGTTTAGTTTTTAGTCTGTCTTTTAAAAGCATTCACTGTCGTTTACTGTCTCTGTCATAGATACCTCAATCGGGAATTGAATTGAAAATATCACCTTTGGTGTAGAATACTTTGCTTGGTTTGGACCGAAAATTGAGGATTGAATTCGCGACTCGATCTTTAATTTTTTGGGAATAATTAAGCAATGACAAACATGTCTGAATTTTCTATAAAATTCACATGTTGTCTAGAATGGCTAATCTCTTTCGGATATTTTTTGGATCGTGTTCTAGAGGCGGTTCTTAGAGTATGAAGAAAGAATTAGTTGATACCTATCGGCTAGGGTATCACTTTGAAGGGATATATCATTTAAGTGATATTATTACTTGCTATCAGTAACATACTAAATTCAGACAATGCAAGGAGTCCCCGGTTTCGGAGGATATTTCCATCGCAATATCCGAAGTCCCTTTTATAGAGGATATTACCAGCGTAATATCCGGTGTCCCATGTTTCGGAGGATATAACCAGCGTTATATCCGGTGTCTCATATTTAGGAGGATATTACCAGCGTGATATCCGGTGTCCCTGATATCATTTTGGAGAATTCTCCTGATATTCAAAACCCATGGTATCATAGCGGTGATTAGCCATTCGGTTATGACATATAGTATTCACAGTGATTACGCTTTAAAAGCAGACACACTATTGGTTCGGTTAAGTAAGAAATTTTTAAGAAAATTAGGGCCGATGGATGGACCATGTAAGTATATTTAGATTAAGATTATCAAAAAAGTTTAGTTTTTTTAGTCTGTCTTTTAAAAGCATTCACTGTCGTTTACTGTCTCTGTCATAGATACCTCAATCGGGAATTGAATTGAAGATTTCTCTAATGATATTTACAGTCCCTGGTTTCGGAGGATATTTCCATCGCAATATCCGAAGTCCCTTTTATAGAGGATATTACCAGCGTAATATCCGGTGTCTCATATTTAGGAGGATATTACCAGCGTGATATCCGGTGTCCCTGATATCATTTTGGAGAATTCTCCTGATATTCAAAACCCATGGTATCATAGCGGTGATTAGCCATTCGGTTATGACATATAGTATTCACAGTGATTACGCTTTAAAAGCAGACACACTATTGGTTCGGTTAAGTAAGAAATTTTTAAGAAAATTAGGGCCGATGGATGGACCATGTAAGTATATTTAGATTAAGATTATCAAAAAAGTTTAGTTTTTTTAGTCTGTCTTTTAAAAGCATTCACTGTCGTTTACTGTCTCTGTCATAGATACCTCAATCGGGAATTGAATTGAAAATATCACCTTTGGTGTAGAATACTTTGCTTGGTTTGGACCGAAAATTGAGGATTGAATTCGCGACTCGATCTTTAATTTTTTGGGAATAATTAAGCAATGACAAACATGTCTGAATTTTCTATAAAATTCACATGTTGTCTAGAATGGCTAATCTCTTTCGGATATTTTTTGGATCGTGTTCTAGAGGCGGTTCTTAGAGTATGAAGAAAGAATTAGTTGATACCTATCGGCTAGGGTATCACTTTGAAGGGATATATCATTTAAGTGATATTATTACTTGCTATCAGTAACATACTAAATTCAGACAATGCAAGGAGTCCCCGGTTTCGGAGGATATTTCCATCGCAATATCCGAAGTCCCTTTTATAGAGGATATTACCAGCGTAATATCCGGTGTCTCATATTTAGGAGGATATTACCAGCGTGATATCCGGTGTGCCTGATATCATTTTGGAGAATTCTCCTGATATTCAAAACCCATGGTATCATAGCGGTGATTAGCCATTCGGTTATGACATATAGTATTCACAGTGATTACGCTTTAAAAGCAGACACACTATTGGTTCGGTTAAGTAAGAAATTTTTAAGAAAATTAGGGCCGATGGATGGACCATGTAAGTATATTTAGATTAAGATTATCAAAAAAGTTTAGTTTTTTTAGTCTGTCTTTTAAAAGCATTCACTGTCGTTTACTGTCTCTGTCATAGATACCTCAATCGGGAATTGAATTGAAAATATCACCTTTGGTGTAGAATACTTTGCTTGGTTTGGACCGAAAATTGAGGATTGAATTCGCGACTCGATCTTTAATTTTTTGGGAATAATTAAGCAATGACAAACATGTCTGAATTTTCTATAAAATTCACATGTTGTCTAGAATGGCTAATCTCTTTCGGATATTTTTTGGATCGTGTTCTAGAGGCGGTTCTTAGAGTATGAAGAAAGAATTAGTTGATACCTATCGGCTAGGGTATCACTTTGAAGGGATATATCATTTAAGTGATATTATTCCTTGGTATTAAGTGATGAACTTAAAAGCTTTTTAGCGTGACCTGTATGCTGCAGCATTTAGGGTAGATCAAGTTATTAAAAGCTTTTTCTGATGATTCCAAAAAAAAAGAAAACAGTAGTCCTGGCTGCGATCTAATAGGGAATCTTTAAACATTCGATTTAAAGTTTTCTTCCTATTGATGTTTGTAAGAGTAGCAAATATAGACGATTTTAGCAGTGATTCAACTAACTAAAAATTAAAAAGCCTGGTAGCATGTCTATTAAGTTTTTATTTAGGTGATATCTAAAATTTAGGCAAATTAATACAGATCTACAATCAAATATATAAAAGCACTGTTTTAACACCTGATTGATTTTTTTGCACAGAATTTATAGATTCATTACCCTGTTTTAAATTCTTTTGTTTTTTTTCAAAAACAATCAAATAGCAAATTTCGCCTAACTTCTAGGTGCCGCTATTGGCGTCCACTTTAGTCTTTTTTTTATTATTTTTTTATTTTTTTTTTTAGATATTTGATTAAGAAATTAAATATAATTAAAATGAGCAAAACCGAAGCCGATATCATCTATTGTCGTGAAATGTGTTTTAGAGGTATTTATCTAGCATGTAGCTACTCGAAAAAAACAAATGACATTAAGCTCAAGCTTGAAGAGTTAGAATATGAGATTGCTTTTCTTAGTAAACTTAGCGAATTTGCGTCTTCTATACTTGGCAAATTGTTAAAATATCAATTGGAAAACAATGAAATAAAAGGTAAAGACTTATTTTAATGCTATCTTATGTATCAAGTTTTTTAATTCTTTTTCGATGTTAAGACCGAATGAAAACGCCACCAAAGTTTGATTTTGATTTCGACGTTTTATTATCAAGCTTTAGCGATTATGATAGATCAATCTACAGACATGGCATGTTTATACGTAAAACTGTTTTCGAATCGGTTATATACTCATTAGAAAAAATGGGCGTTTCAGAAACAGTTTCTAGGCAACTTGCTATAATCCATAGTAATATTAAATATCTGGAAAATTTACTAAAAGAAATCAAACAGCTTAATCAAAGAGCAAAAATAACACAAACTGAAGTGCAAGCTGCTTACGATGAAAGTAATATTTTTTAATTATAAATTTTTTTATTTATCATTAAAAAATAATATGTAAATAGAAATAAAATCAAATATTGAGTTGTTTAATTCAACAGTTCAAGTACCTTCAAGCGAAATAGCAATTAAAAGAGGTAAAAAAAATTATTCATTATATTTATTATTTGATTTATATTTTTTTGTAGGAGGTTCATTGTTTTTTAATTAAAAAAAAGAAGCCTCGTAAAAGCTGCGTTCCATGTTTTTCAGAAGAAAAAATGAAAAAAAGTTATTTCAAAGAAAGTAATATTTTGATTTTTATTTTTAAAAGATCCGTTATTAATTAATATCAATTTAAGGATTAGAATTAATGTTCATTTTTGCCGATGACAATGAAGATGAAGAATATTAACTTTTGTTTTTTAATTTATTCAAAAGTTTTTTCTTATAATAAAGATTTAATAAAAAAATATTTTTTTTTAAATAAAAATTTCGGAATTTAAAATCCGACATTATTATTAATTTTGAAATTTTATTTTTACATTACCTAGGTAAAGATTAATAAATAAAATAAAATTTTACATTTCAATATGAGACCAAGTTTGAAAATTAAATATACTTAAAATTTATTATTCATTTTTCATTCAATCTTTTTTTAAAGGAATTATTTTTAATGAAGAGCAGGATGCTTTGATATTGCAACTTTTTAATTCGAGGCAGTCGCGCAACTTAACTCAGATTATGATTGAAAGGGAATATGCTAACAGTTTTAGTAGAGTTTCATTTAAGGTTCTCCAAAATAGATATAATGGTAAAATATTTAAAAATAGCATTTTAATTTTGAATTTCTAACTTTTGTTAAAGATCTTGTAGTGTCACAAGTTGGAACAAGTGAGCCTATAATAAATCAAAATCAAAATCAATTTTTAAGAAATGACGAACAAGCCTTAGAAGATAATATTGACTTACAATCATTTCAAAATGATGCATTAATGTCAATTGAGCATGCAGATGAAGCCAGAATTGATGAGAATAATAACAATTTAAATTTTGAAAATGCAGAATCTGGAATTATACGTGGTATAATTTTTGTTTAAAAAAATATTTATAAAACTAATATAAAAAACAAATTATTAAAGAATTGAGTCAAGTTTCTATACATAACGAAGAAACAGCAATAAATAATCAAATATTAAATAACCAAGATAATATTGATGCAGAAACAGAGAGCAATACAGGTAGACCGTATCGAAGAAGAAGAACTTTAACTTTAAGAGGAGACAACGATAGAGTAAGAAATCATAACAGTCGTATTAGACAAAACGAACGTATAAGAAGACAAAATGAAAGTCCTTTTAGACGTTCGATTCGCCTTCAAAATAATAGAGAATATATTCAGTCAGTTAGAATGAATGAAACCGATGAGCAAAGACATAATCGTCTCGAGTTTCAACGGGATTATGCTGAAACATCAAGAGAAAATGAAACCGAGGGGCAAAGACATAATCGTCTCGAGTTTCAACGGGATTATGCTGAAACATCAAGAGAAAATGAAACCGAGGGGCAAAGACATAATCGTCTCGAGTTTCAACGGGATTATGATCAAAGAACAAGAGACAATGAAACCCAGCAGCAAAGACTTGATCGTCTTAATAATCAACGAGGCTTTTATCAATTGAGAGTAGTAAATGAAACCCCTGAAGAAAGAGAAAATCGTTTACATTTAAGGGCCCGTCGACGTCTAGAACGTAGGTATAATGTTTCTACTTATCAAGAATGGGCCTTTAGAAATAGAACAGTTCCTCAATATTTTAATGTTGGACCAATGAACCAAGTATGTCAACATTGTTACGCATTATACTGGAGTTTAGAAAAAAATAGCCAAAACATGTATAAAAAATGCTGTGAAAATGGCAAGATTCAATCACCAATCATTGAAAATTACCATCCAACAATGATCGAATTTTTGAATCTAAATAATAGAGATGTATATCATAGATTATTGACGGAAGACTTTTTACAGAATATTCGGCAATACAATTCACTGTTTGCTATGGCAGCTATTCGAGCTAACTTTGACAGTGATGATTTAGATAATCAACGCTCCCGTTTTAACGAGCGAGGAAATAATAGAATTGGATATTTGTATAGAGTTCATGGTCAAATGTATTATCATCTACCACCAATGTTTAATCCACCCGGAAATCAAAGAAATTTGAGAAATGCACAATTTTATGTTATTGATACAGATCTTACTTTGATTGATGAGCGTATCAATGCTTGGAGAAGTTATAATGGCAATATTAATGAACAAGTAATAAACGTTTAAATATTAAGTCCAATTTAGTTTATTCTATTTTCAAAATATTTAAGATTTTAATGAAACTCGAAAGAATGATTCGGGAAGTTAATCCAATTGTTAGACAATTTTATACCCATCGAGAGCAATTGGCAATTCAAAATCTAAATGAGCCAAGAACTTGCAGATTGATTCTTACAAGAGATGTACCCCAATATCCAATAGTACGCTTGGATAACCAAAGAAGAAGGCGTATAACTGAACATCCAGTAAATGGTGAAATTGCTGCTGTTTTTGATGATATAGATGGATTACCAAATAATAATATTATAGCAGTTGCTCAAAGAAGAAGAGAAATAAGACAGCATTTTGTTGACATAGTTCCACAAGCCGATCATAACATTTTGATAAACATACGAGATCAAACTGTGATCCAATGTGCTTTCCATTATTGTTTCCGTATGGCGAGCCTGGTTACGACGAACGCTCTCAACATACTTATGAAACAAACAGAAATAACAGTATGACTTTGAAAGAGTTTTATAAACATCGTCTTCATCCAAGACAAGATAATTTGAACTTGATATTTAAATGTTCGAAATTATTCCAAGAATACGTAGTTTCATCATGGATAAAAATAGAATCAAATAATTTAAATTATTTGAGATTAAATCAATCTAATCTACGTATATCAGATTATGCTGGTTTATTAGATCATTTAAGAGCACCTCAATATAATGATGTTGGAATCGGACGTGCTTTTATTTTACCATCGACACATGAAGTATTTAATTTTTAAGAAAAAATTATAAATAAATAAATTTATTAAATTTGATAATTAACAAAGGGAAGTGATAGAGCTATGAAACAGCACTATTACGATGGTATGGAAATAGCAAATTGTTATGGAAAAGCTGATTTTTTTATTACATTTACATCAAATCCATATTGGGAAGAAATTACAGAACACATAGTCGATGGAAGAAATTATCTATCTAGACCAGACATTTGTTCTAGAGTGTATAATATAAAATTCAATCATTTTTTGAAAGCAATAACAGTAGATTGTAAACTTGGTATATTTTTGCAAAAAATTTTACAAAAAATGTTAAATTTAATTTATTTGAATAATTTTAGGTGTAACAGAAGCCTACGTTTACACTAAAGAATATCAGAAACGAGGCCTACCTCATAACCACGCTCTTTTTTGGCTTACTGAGCGGGATAAAATAACTATTTCAGAACAAGTTGACGAATTTATATGTGCTGAAATACCGGATTTGAATGAAGAACCAGAACTTTTTGAGTTGGTTAAAAAACTAATGGTTCATGGTCCTTGCTTACCAACAAGTTCATGTATGGCTAAATATGGAAACAAATGTAGCAAGGGTTTTCCAAAACCATTTTCGGATCAAACTGTCATTTTAGAAAACAATTATCCGAGATATCGAAGGAGAAATGATGGTCGCTCCGTTACAATACGTGGTCATGTTTTGGATAATCGCTACGTTATTCCATACAATCCAAAATTGTTAAAAACATACAAATCACATATAAATATTGAATTGTGCTCATTTTTGAGTTCAACGATATATATATGATTATGTATGCAAAGGTAATGACCGAGCAAGTATTCGTTTACACAGTTTGAATAATGTAAGACCTTTCCATATTGAGAATGAAGAACAACCGAATCAGCTGGTTCAAGAAATTAATAACAATAATAATGAAACAAATGTAGGCAATGTAGAACATCATGAAAATGATAACTACGATGTTCACGAAAATCAACCGTCTGATTTGAATTTAGAAGTTTATGATGAAATTACCGATTATGAAAGTAAATATCATATTATATTACTAATAAATAATATTAATTAAGAAATTATTAATTTTAAATATTTTTTATAGAAAGACGATACGTAAGTTCAATTGAGGCCTTTGATAAAATTATTGGTAATAAAAGAATGGATTTGTCACATACAGTATATCGTATGCAAATTCATTTACCAAACCGCCAGAATATTGTTTTTAGGGCTAATCAAGTTGATCAGTTAGCTAATGTTGAACCTCGAAATACGATGCTGACTGCATACTTTATGTTAAATAATCAAGATCAGAACGCATGTCAGTACTTGTATGAAGAGATTCCAAAACATTATGTTTACAATGAACGTACACATGAGTGGACCAGAAGAGAAAGAGGACATGAATCGGTGCTATCGAGGATGTACTTTATCCATCATACAAATATTGAGTTATATCATCTGAAATTGCTTTTACTAAATGTCAGAGGAGCCAAGTCTTTTAACGACTTATGTAATGTTAATCAAATTCAATACGATTCGTTTACTGCTGCGGCTCAAGCAATGAATTTAATCGAAAACAACAATCACTGGGTTGAAGTTCTTGAAGAAATAGTTGCAAAAGAGCTTCCTTATAAAATTAGGTTTTTGTTTGTTTCTATATTAGTTCACAACAATCCTCAAAACCCAAGTGCATATAGATTGTTGCTTCGATTTGGTACAATTATGAGCGAGGATTATTTGCGAAATGATCCGATTGAAATAGCAATTCAAAAATCTCTATCTGTAAGACAAGAATATAAAAATCTAAATTTGATAATTATTAAAAATTTTAATATTATTTTATATAGCATATACAGCACTTATTGTTTGGTCATGGTAAAACAATGGAAGATTATCGTTTACCGTTACCTGATGAGAGGGGATATACTTGGAGATTAAATATTCCTCGAAATCAAGATAATTTGACTATTGAACAACATAATTTAATAGCAAACCAGTTGTATGCGCTTTTAAATCGAGAACAGCTTGTAAATATTCTATGATATTAATTTTAAATCTTTCCTTATAATTTATTTTAATCAATTAGAATGCATATGAAGAAGTCATGAGAGATGTCAATAGTAGGGATCCTTTCAGTCCTAAATGTAAATTTTTGGATGGACCTGGTGGAACTGGAAAAACGTTTTTATTAAATGTAATTTATAAATCGAATAATTATAAAAATATTTATAATATATATTAAATTTTCTAGGCGTTATATCATAGACTTCGAGAATTGAATTATGAAGTTATTTCAACTGCATTTACTGGAATTGCAGCATCTTTATTAGTTGGAGGCGGTCAGACAATTCATTCGAGGTTTAAGATACCAATCCCAACTAATTTAGGAACGGTGAGTCAAATAGAAATGCAATCTATTCAAGCTCAACAAATTCGAAACGCAAAATTATTAATTATAGATGAAGCCTCGATGGTCTCTCAAGCATTACTTGAGTGTTTGGATCTTCTTTACAAAGATTTGACCGGTATCAGAAATGTACCGTTTGGTGGGAAATGTGTACTGCTAACAGGTGATTTTAGACAGTGTGGCCCTATATCAGAAAATGAAAGAATCGAAGCAAGTGTTCAACTTTGTCTAAAGAACTTATTCTATGGAATCAATTCGAGAAATTAAAACTAACAGAAAATGTTCGTGCTGAATTAAATGAAATAGAATTTAAATCATGGCTAATGAAAGTTGGGGATGGTAAATCAAAAATATACGACGGTAAATACATGATACGTATACCGGATCGTGTAATTTGTCAAACAAATATTGTAGATCAAGTCTTTGGTACTGGACAATTAGATTTGAACGAACAAAACCGTCTAAATAATGTAATATTATGTCCAACAAATAAAGATTCACTCGAAATAAATGAAGTTATTTTAAATCGTTTAAATGGTGAATTATACGAATACTTGTCAACCACAAAAGTTTTATACAGGAATTCCAGAGAATCTGATAATATGTATCCAATTATTAATGCACAACGTATTACACCAAAACAATTTCCGCCACATAGTTTAAGGCTAAAAATTGGCGCAATCGTAATTTTATTAAAGAATTGGTCATTAGCTGAATACTTGTGTAATGGTACTCGACTAAGAGTTGTTCAATGTATGCTCAATTCAATTAAATGTTCAATATTAAACGGACCCAATTCTGGTCAAGAGTACATATTTTGTAGAACAAAATTTACAACAAGTCCAAATGATCCAGGCATTTACATGGAAAGATTACAATTTCCTTTTAGATTGGCATTTTCGATGACAATAAATAAATCACAAGGTCAAACATTTAACAAAGTTGGGTTATTATTGCGTCAACCGGTCTTTTCTCATGGTCAATTATACGTAGCAGCATCAAGAGTGACAAAGTTTAATAATCTAACTATTTTAATTGAGAATCATGAGATTGGTAGCAATCGACAAGGAGAACTTCCTGGCTATGACGAAGATGGAGGTTATTATACCAAAAACATTGTTTACAGACAATTTTTAATTTAATTATATATTTTTTATTACTTTTAATAAATTATTAAAAAAATAAACTTTTTTTCTTCAAATAAATTAAATATAACCGTTTTTCGGGGATTTATCGGCATTTGTTGGATAATTTCGAATTTATTATTAAAAAATTAAAACAACGTGTGAATTATAATTTTATTAAG
The DNA here is from genome assembly GCA_021432725.1 of Brachionus angularis. Taxonomy (NCBI): domain Eukaryota; kingdom Metazoa; phylum Rotifera; class Eurotatoria; order Ploima; family Brachionidae; genus Brachionus; species Brachionus angularis. The sequence goes on from JAJVDD010000005.1 coordinate 5,026,669, forward strand.
AGTTCTAATATATTGATATTGATTCTTTATCAATGTTCTATTTAGATGAGTTAAATTAAACTTTTAATGCTTTAAAACTATAATTTTATTAATTTTAGTTAAAATTTTTTGAGATTAATTAATTTGAACTATTTCTATTTTTTTATTTATTCTGAAAAATTGATAATTCATAACAATATAGATTAAAAGTATACAATGTTTATATAAAATGTTTTTTAAGGTTTTAAATAACCAAATAATATGATTTAATTAATTAAATTTTCGGTAAATATCTTTGTGTAAGACTAGATATTTATACAATATTTAGCAATTATCTAATTTATCACAAAAATGAATTATTAATTAATTTTTGTTATTCAGTTATTTTTGTGACTCTCATTTTGAATTATTTTTACAATTATAAAAAAATTGTAAATAATTGCCCATTAGAAATATATAAATTATAAAAATATATATTGATATATAAATAAATAAATTGATATGTTGTAGCTAAAAGAAAATAAATTTAAACAATGCTTTAAAAAGAAAAACTTGATAGCTATTTAAATATCTAAATTTGAAAATAATATCTTTTTTGAAAGAATTTGATTTAAAAAAATCTTTTGATTTTTTTTTAAAATCGGTTTTATTAAAACCATTAACAACATATTATACGCCAAAAAAATAAACTTGATTAGAATTAAACTAAAATAATCTTTAAAAATCTCTGTCTTTTTGTATCATGTAAAGCAGCAAAATTTAGCCAATAGTTAAAAAAAATTTTTTTTTCAATTATTTTTAAATACGAGGATTTCTTAAAATCTTAAATAATCTTAAAAAGAGCTTTTGAAACTGATTTAAAGGGAGATCTATCTAATTAAAAGATTCGCAGGCGGATATGTCTGCATTAGACGGACCATTTCCTTTCGATAAGAAGAAATATATTACCAGAAAATACTTCACATGAATTAAAATCATTTTTTACTAAATTTTAGCTAAAACACTTTTATATTATTTGTTCTAAAGTTTATTTAAAGTTTTAAATTGTATAAATTTATAAAATTTGATAAAATAATGTTTTTTAAAAATCGAGTTCCAATTCTAACTAAATTTTAAATTTTTTGCCATCAGATAAGCTGAAATTCTTTTTTTCATCGATTCTTTCTGTTCAGCTATTAAATCTTTTAAACAATCTGTTGCATTAGGAAAGAAGTTTTCAACTTCTTCATAAGTTGGATCATAATATGATATAGGTTGATTGGAAATTTCCGAATGGCTCTTCCATTCCGTTAGCACCCACAGTTTACGGTTGGCTCCAGCTCCAAAAAATTTGAATTCTTTGAAAAACAAAAAATTTAATTAAATTATCGGTTATTTTCATTAAAAATTCTATACCAGTACAACGTTTAACTGTCCATTGACATTCTCTACGGGTTAAATTTAAACTTTTGACTTTAAAAAATTCCCATGAGAGATCCATCTGGTAGCCTGTCGATGGACCCTGATTTTTAATTAATTCAGTAATGAATTCTCCTTTTCCTTCTAAATAAGTTAAATTAAACAATTTTACGTAAACTTTAGGAAAAAAAAATTTACCAGAATCTGGAAGATCTTTCGGGTGAATTAAATTAGTATTACGGAAAAATATTCCGTAAGCATCATTTTTTATTCGGGAAATAGCGCCCGATCCACATCCTTGATTTGCATGTACCTCAAATATGTCGTCATTTGGTTTGACTGTTATCATAATTACAAATCTATAAATATCTTGGTTTTGTAATTTTTGATAAAATGGAAGAAAATTTAAATAATCCTTTCAATGACAATTTAGAAATTAAGTTATTTTAAAAAAATTATATCGAACTAATTATAAAAAAAAAACCCTGTATGCTGATTGAAATTTGCTATATAAATCACCCGCTTCTTCAGGATGATTTAATAGTTCCGAATCAAGCCATACGCACTTTCTTTTTATACCAGGTCCATTTTCTATTTCATTTGAAGTATCTTTAAAAACTATTTCTTTATCTATTTTAAAAAAAAATTTTAAACATGAAGACATAAACGAAAATCTAAATATAAAAACCTGGCTAATGAGAAAATATTGGCTTTTCTAATTTTGTATTTGTCAAAAATGTTTGTTGGATCGCAATTTTATCTTTACCATAATAGGTCTCAAAAACAGTATTTTTTTCTCTTTCGATGATCTGTAAAACTTTTCCATTTGTCCCATCCAAATCGTGTGATTTATAGATAAACTTATAATATTTCTTTATATTAAAAAATTATTTGATTAATTAAATTAAAAGTTAAAAAATTTTAAAATGATAATAAGTTTTAAACCTTATGTTGATCGTAGTATATACTAAACAGTGAGTTTTTTTCTGAAAAATTTGATGATGATATTTTATCAGCCATACTAAAATTAAAAAATCCGCAAAAAATTAAAATAAATTCAAAACATATTAATAAAATAAATTTTTAAAATAATTAAAAAACTGTTTGCTTAATACATCAATAATTGAAAAAACCTAAATCAAAGTTAAAAAATTAATGGAAAAAATTAGATAAAGTTTTATCATAAAATATTCAAAACAAAAAATACTAGATGTGATTTAAACAATAATTAATTAATTTTAATAGATAAAATTTCGGTTAAATGAGAAAAAAACTAAGAGTATATCTAATTAATATATAAAATAAAAATTTGGCAAAACCGGAGAAAGATTCAGCTTCCCTATAAGTTATTCCAAATCGACTCCAAATAATGCCAAAAAAAAACTAAAAGAAAAACAAAAACTAAATCGGTTACTAAAAAAAAAATACTAGATGTGATTTTAAACAATAATTAATTAATCATAATAGATAAAATTTCGGTTAAATGAGAAAAAAACTAAGAGTATATCTAATTAATATATAAAATAAAAATTTGGCAAAACCGGAGAAAGATTCAGCTTCCCTATAAGTTATTCCAAATCGACTCCAAATAATGCCAAAAAAAAACTAAAAGAAAAACAAAAACTAAATCGGTTACTAAAAAAAAAATACTAGATGTGATTTTAAACAATAATTAATTAATCATAATAGATAAAATTTCGGTTAAATGAGAAAAAAACTAAGAGTATATCTAATTAATATATAAAATAAAAATTTGGCAAAACCGGAGAAAGATTCAGCTTCCCTATAAGTTATTCCAAATCGACTCCAAATAATGCCAAAAAAAAATTAATTAAATAAATAAAAAAACTAAAATTACTTTAACAATTTTTATCCTGCAAAATGATTCTTTATTCTTTTTGGATTTTTAATTTTTAATTATTGTCGATTTTGTAATTTTATTTTGATCATTTTTTAAAATAAATAATAATTTATTCAAATCTAAAAAAATAAAAAATCAAATACTAAAATTTTCATTTTTGTAATTTTTTATGATTACAAATCATTAATTAAATCAAAATAAAATTTAATGTTTTTGTAAAACTTAATATTTTAAATCTAAAAGCACATTTTTAAAATAAATAAATTAAATAAATACTTTCATATACTTAATCTTAATCGCTTAAATTTATATATTTTTTTATTTTTAATGTTAGTTTTAAAATTCTATTTTTAAAAATTTGCACGATTTTTATTTTGTATTAATGTTTTTAAAATTTATTTTAAGAAATGCATATGTTAAAAATTTAGTCTTTTGATGATATTACAAACAAGATTAAATTTATTTAAAAAAAAAGCAGATATCGATCGCATTTTTATTTATTAACATCAATTTCATATAGATAAAAATTCTTATTTTAAATTCTAAATAATAATTAAATAATAAAATTAAATAACAAAAATACTTAAAATTATAATTAGTGAATTTAATATTTATTAATATTATTCAAAGAAAAAAAAAAATATGAAAATATGTTTTTCGAGAATGAAAAAATCGATTCTGGAAGAATTAATTTTAGTATAAAAGAATATCTCACAGCCAGCCCTTATTAACTAAAAAAGTATATTTAATATTTAAAAATTATATAATACTCTAATATCATTATTACTAAATTTTTTTCATTAGTTTTTCATTTTAGTTCAATAAAATGGCAACATGATTTTATTTTATTTTTTCTGTTTTTATCTTATTTAAACATAATTTTAACTAAGCATAATTGACATATTTTAAAAAATAATTTTCTAATTAATATTATATAAAATTTTTTTTCAAATTTGAACTCAATGTAAATGTTTTAATCAAATGTATTCGTACACATTATACTAAACTCATTTTCTTTTATTCAGTTTGGATCTTTTTCTTAAATATATTAAAATATTATTAAATAAATTTTAAAAAATTTCTTAGTCAAGGATAAACTATTTTAGAAAAATTAAAAATCAAATATTTATAAAAAGTTTTTTAATTTTTGAAACTCAGAAAAAAAATTCAATTCTAATAAACCATAGAAACTTTTTAAATATTGTATTTTGGTTTTCGAATATTTAATTTTAAAATAAAAATTGATCATTTAATATTTTGAGGCGGTTTAGAGATTCAAATCGAAAAGCTAGAAGCCTTTATAAATGCCCAAGCATTTGATTTTAAGAGCTAGTCTATAATATATAAATGCGGTATGTTCAACTTTGTTTGTTTGTTTGTATGCAGCATTTTTATTTCGGCTCAGGAGCGTGCTAAAATTACACACGATGGCTCATTCGATAGCCCTTGACGAGTTGGTGTGCGCAAAACCCGCCTTTTAGTTTTGCCTTGATGCTACGGTCATACTAAAGCTGCTCAAAGTTGGCAACTTTTTGGTAAAATTTTGGAAAAATATTATTTCTATTAGCATATGAATTTTAATATTGTTTCTTATAAAACAAACAGTGCTGATTAAGAATATATGCTTGGTTTGAATGTGTGACGTTTACCTGATGAGATATCTCACGTAAAAGGTGATAAAAATCTGTATAAATCGCCTACTTTGAGTTAAAATAGATAAGATAAGTTGATTATCAAAAAACATGAAAATATACAAAAATATACTCTGAAGTATGTAGATTAAGAATAAATTAAGCCTAGAGTTTTACCTAACTCACCTGAATAGTTATACCTAATCAAAAACTCAGATTTATTCAAAAAAATTCAAAAATATGTAGTCTATTTACCACATTCAATTTAATATCTTTTCTTATGTATTTAAATACGCTGATTAAGAATATATTGTGTGATTTGAATGTGTGACGTTTACCTGATGAGATACTACAGGTAAAGTATCAAAAATTACTATACATATTATTACCAAGACATATTTTGAACATTGGCAACATCCTTTGAGTTTTATTTTTATTTTTTTTATATAGAAACACTTCATACTAGGCTTAAATGACATTTTTAACAAAATCATTTTCTCATTAATATTAGTATAAAATGCACTTTTTTAAATATTGCTTCAATGTTTTTTTTTCCAAGATTAATTTTTAAAGTATTAATTTTCATTAATTTTTTTATACACATAATTCATTTATTTTTTTTCTTATCTATCTATAATTTAAATATCTTTAATTCTAGATTAGTTTTTTAGAATATAAAAATATATCGAATATGAATATTTAATATGACAATCAATTTACTTTAAATTTTTTTTATACAAGAAATTTTGTTTACAACAAATCGAAATAAAAATATAGTTAAAAATACAATTAACATTTATTTGAATAAAAGCTAAACTAAATTTTTCTTCAAATATGTGTAAAATTTTTTACTAATCAATTTTAAAACAATTATTGATTTTAAAGTAATTAAAGTAAAAATTTTGCTTATTTAAAATCTATTTTATTTTTATACTGTATTTTTATTTAACAAAATTTAAAACATAATTGAGCAAAAGAGCAAAAAAACTTAAAGACTTTTGTTCTTTAAACATTATCATCGATTATATAAAATTTAAATATTAACAATTTAGAAAAAAATAAATGAATTATGTGTATAAAAAAATTAATGAAAATTAATACTTTAAAAATTAATCTTGGAAAAAAAAACATTGAAGCAATATTTAAAAAAGTGCATTTTATACTAATATTAATGAGAAAATGATTTTGTTAAAAATGTCATTTAAGCCTAGTATGAAGTGTTTCTATATAAAAAAAATAAAAATAAAACTCAAAGGATGTTGCCAATGTTCAAAATATGTCTTGGTAATAATATGTATAGTAATTTTTGATACTTTTTACCTGTAGTATCTCATCAGGTAAACGTCACACATTCAAATCACACAATATATTCTTAATCAGCGTATTTAAATACATAAGAAAAGATATTAAATTGAATGTGGTAAATAGACTACATATTTTTTGAATTTTTTGAATAAATCTGAGTTTTTGATTAGGTATAACTATTCAGGTGAGTTAGGTAAAAGTCTAGGCTTAATTTATTCTTAATCTACATACTTCAGAGTATATTTTTGTATATTTTCATGTTTTTTGATAATCAACTTATCTTATCTATTTTAACTCAAAGTAGGCGATTTATACAGATTTTTATCACCTTTTACGTGAGATATCTCATCAGGTAAACGTCACACATTCAAACCAAGCATATATTCTTAATCAGCACTGTTTGTTTTATAAGAAACAATATTAAAATTCATATGCTAATAGAAATAATATTTTTCCAAAATTTTACCAAAAAGTTGCCAACTTTGAGCAGCTTTAGTATGACCGTAGCATCAAGGCAAAACGGCAGTTTTGCGCACACCAACTCGTCAAGGGCTATCGAATGAGCCATCGTGTGTAATTTTAGCACGCTCCTGAGCCGAAATAAAAATGCTGCATACAAACAAACAAACAAAGTTGAACATACCGCATTTATATATTATAGACAATCAATTTACTTTAAATTTTTTTTATACAAGAAATTTTGTTTACAACAAATCGAAATAAAAATATAGTTAAAAATACAATTAACATTTATTTGAATAAAAGCTAAACTAAATTTTTCTTCAAATATGTGTAAAATTTTTTACTAATCAATTTTAAAACAATTATTGATTTTAAAGTAATTAAAGTAAAAATTTTGCTTATTTAAAATCTATTTTATTTTTATACTGTATTTTTATTTAACAAAATTTAAAACATAATTGAGCAAAAGAGCAAAAAAACTTAAAGACTTTTGTTCTTTAAACATTATCATCGATTATATAAAATTTAAATATTAACAATTTAGAAAAAATTAGCATTCAGTTAAACATAAACATTATACTAAACTCATTTTCGTTTATTCAGTTTGGATCTTTTTCTTAAATATATTAAAATATTATTAAATAAATTTTAAAAAATTTGTTAGTCAAGGATAAACTATTTTAGAAAAATTAAATATTTATAAAAAGTTTTTTAATTTTTGAAACTCAATTCTAATAAACCAGAAAAACTTTTTAAATATTGTATTTTGGTTTTCGAATATTTAATTTTAAAATTATAATTGATAATTTAATATTTTGAGGCGGTTTAGAAATTCAAATCGAAAAGCTAGAAGCCTTTATAAATGCCCAAGCATTTTAAGAGCTAGTCTATAATATATAAATGCGGTATGTTCAACTTTGTTTGTTTGTTTGTTTGTATGCAGCATTTTTATTTCACCTCAGGAGCGTGCTAAAATTACACACGATGGCTCATTCGATAGCCCTTGGTGAGTTGGTGTGCGCAAAACCCGCCTTTTAGTTTTGCCTTGATGCTTTGGTCATACTAAAGCTGCTCAAAGTTGGCAACTTTTTGGTAAAATTTTGGAAAAATATTATTTCTATTAGCATATGAATTTTAATATTGTTTCTTATAAAACAAACAGTGCTGATTAAGAATATATGCTTGGTTTTACTCTGTGACGTTTACCTGATGAGATATCTCAGGTAAAAGGTGATAAAAATCTGTATATATCGCCTACTTTGAGTTAAAATAGATATGATAAGTAGATTATGAAAACAACTGAAAATTTACTGTAATGTATTCTGAACTATGTAGATTAAGAATAAATTAAGCCTAGAGTTTTACCCAACTCACCTGAATAGTTATACCTAATCAAAAACTCAGATTTATTTAAAAAAAATTCAAAAAATATGAAGTATCTAACACATTCGATTTAATATCTTTTCTTATGTATTTAAATACGCTGATTAAGAATATATGCTTGGTTTGAATGTCTGACGTTTACCTGATAAGATATTACAGGTAAAAAGTATCAAAAATTACAATAAATATTATTACCAAGACATATTTTGAACATTGGCAACATCCTTTGAGTTTTTTTTTTTATTTTTTTATATAGAAACACTTCATACTTGGCTTTATTGACATTTTTAACAAAATCATTTTCTCATTAATATTAGTATAAAATGCACTTTTTTAAATATTGCTTTAATGTTTTTTTTCCAAGGTCTAGCTTACTATAATTACTTTACTTTTTAAAGTATTAATTTTCATTAATTTTTTTATACACATGATTCATTTATTTTTTTTCTTATCTATCTATAATTTAAATATCTTTAATTCTAGATTAGTTTTTTAGAATATTTAATATGACAATCAATTTACTTTAAATTTTTTTTATACAAGAAATTTTGTTTACAACAAATCGAAATAAAAATATAGCTAAAAATATAATTTACATTTATTAGAATAAAAGCTAAGCTAAATTTTTCTTCAAATTGTGTAAAATTTTTTACTAATCAATTTTTAAACAATTATTGATTTTAAAGTAATTAAAGTAAAAATTTTGCTAATTTAAAATCTATTGCTATCGGTAAATTTCATTAAAGAGATTACACATTACCATTTGAAATTTAATTAACAAAAAGATTTATTGAAAATTAAAATTTTATATTGTGTTTTTATTTAACAAAATTTAAAACATAATTGAGCAAAAGAGCAAAATAACTTAAAGACTTTTGTTCTTTAAACATTATCATCGATTATATAAAATTTAAATATTAATAATTTAGAAAAAATTAGCATTCAGTTAAACATAAACATTATACTAAACTCATTTTCTTGGCTATGTGAAGTTCATTTCAATTCACTCATTTCAATTGAGATTAATTTGAATAACTTTTTTTCTAAATGAGATAAAATCGTTCTGCAAAATGTTACAACTTGTAACAACTTTGCTTCACCTATAATACCTGTCTGCTAAAACTCTGCGATTTTATGCATTTTGCAGACAATTAAAAAGGATTATGATGCAATCAAAATACAGAGTTTTAACAGACAGGTATTATAGGTGTAGCAAAGTTGTTACAAGTTGTAACATTTTGCAGAACGATTTTATCTCATTTAGAAAAAAAGTTATTCAAATTAATTTGAATTGAAATGAGTGAATTGAAATGAACTTCACATAGCCCATTTTCTTTTACTCAGCTTGGATCTTTTTCTTAAATATTTTAAAATATTATTAAATAAATTTTAAAAAATTTCTTAGTCAAGGATAAACTATTTTAGAAAAATTAAAAATCAAATATTTATAAAAAGTTTTTTAATTTTTGAAACTCAGAAAAAAAATTCAATTCTAATAAACCATAGAAACTTTTTAAATATTGTATTTTGGTTTTCGAATATTTAATTTTAAAATAAAAATTGATCATTTAATATTTTGAGGCGGTTTAGAGATTCAAATCGAAAAGCTAGAAGCCTTTATAAATGCCCAAGCATTTGATTTTAAGAGCTAGTTTTATATATATTTAATTAATTAATAAAATTGTTGACGTGGAGTTGTGGTTCGTGCTGAACCTCTGGTTAAAACCTTGCGTTTTGGCATGTTTGAGAAATGAAAACAAATAGAGCATGAAAACAAATTTCTTTTTAAAAATTTTTAAATAACTTTATTAAAACTATATTTAAATTTTATGTAATACTATTTTAAACTCTATTAAAACTATTTTTAATTAAATGAAAATTGCTCAAAATGAGGCAGATCGTTTGTCAGCTTTAGGAAAGTTCGACTATCCAGAAATTGAAATGGATCAAAATTTTGTTGGTCATAGTAATAAAGCTACTGGTCATATAGGAACAAGTCTAAGAAAATTAAGCTAAATATTTGAAAATATTCTTAAATAATTATTTTAAAAATTTTTTTCAAAGTTGGTTCAAAATTTTGTTTCCACCATATTTTTAATAAAAAAGATGAAAAAATATACGATATTAATAGTTTGTGTTATAATCCTAAAACTGACGAAAATATGCTTACCAAAGTGGGCTTTGGTCAATCTAAAAACAATAATGAAAATATTTTCATGGTTAGAATCTATTTAACAGATCAAAAGCCAAATTAATTTGTTGACTCTACTTATTTTTATAAGGGTGTTAATCATTCGTAATAATAAACCAGGACGAAAACAAAAAGCTAAAGTGTGGAGGCTCTTATTATTGATAATAATTGCAAAAAAAGAAGATTTAGATAGCTAATTTTGTAAAAAAATTATTCCTAATAATATAAAGTTTTTGTTTTTATTTGTAAACTTGAAATAAATAATTTAGACATAAAATAACAATTTTTAGTCATTACAAAATTATTATTTTTCTTCGAATTTAGCCCAGTACGGTATTAATATTTTTTAACTATATATAATTAATTTTGGCAAAAATTGATTATTTTTTGACAGTGTAAAGATAAATACCCATTTTTATAATAATTAAAAATTGGTAAATTAAAAATAAATCTAAAATTTTTTTATTTTAAAATTTAAATAAAACTTTAAATTTAATAATTGAAAAAACATTTATATTAAAAATGTATAAATTCTAATTTGAAGAAGTGTAAGATTTTCAAAGATATTTTAATCTTTTCTTAAAAATATGGAATGATTCCTTATTAAACTATAATAAATGCTTGAAAATTTTTAGTATATGCATTTTTTAACCACATCAACACATATTTAGTGATTAAATTTGTGAGAGTTTTATGCCTCTACATTGAGTCTATCTCAAAATTTTCAATCTCAATTTAAAAAAAATAATTAAATTCTTATCTTAAAAATGATATTAAATATTTCATATAATATTTAAAAAATAAAATAAATGCATAATTATTAAAATGGCTGAAATTTTAAAATTAACTTCATTTGAAAATGATCAAAAAGGAATAGGTTATGTTTTTGATTTAAATAAAAATCAAATACTAGACACTTATATGTTTAAACAGCCAATAGACAATCAATTTATAATTTCAACTGGAATTAACAAACCTTATTCGAAACATTTCGATAAAAAAACTTTTAGAGAAAAATTAAAATCATACGAACTAAATTCAATTCAAAAATTAGACATTTTAATTAATACTGAAAAATATAATAAATTTTTTAATGAAACAAATCCAAACTTAAAATCAATTAGAGAAATTTATTTATTGCAATTTAAAACTAAAATAGAACAATTGAATTTAGAAAGAATACAAGATTGGATACAAAATATAAACATTGAATCATTAAATGAAACAAATGCAACACATTTAATTATTGGCGTTGAATGGGGTATAAATAATTATTTAAATATAGATTTTAATAGTAAAACTGAACAAGATAAATTAAATGAAAAATTAAAAGAAAACAATTATTTTTCAATATTTGAACTTGCTGAACAAAATTCTGCAAATAATTTAGATAATTTTGAAAATGTTAAAATAAATTTTTATGGTGATTATATAAATCAAACTGAATCAGAAATAGTTTGTGAAAATTTTTCTGAAAAAGTGAAAACGTTAAAGTCAAAATTATTAGAAATAATTGAAAAATGTTTAAGAGAGAAAGGTTTTCCTTTGATTATTTATTTATATCCATTAAATAATATTCGAAAACAATTAAATATTGAATTAAATCAACAACAACAGCAACAAAAAATTATTTTAAATGAACAATTAATAAATAAAATTCAAGACATATTTGATTATTTAAATGATCAAAATCAAATTTTAAATGATCTATTTAATAATTTTGAATTAAACAAAAAATATTTAAAAAATCAATTTGAAAATAAAATAAAATTGAAAAAGACTGAATTTGATGATTTTTGTCTATATTTTAGACTAAAATTAAAACAATGTTTTAATGAGTCGAGATTAGAAAATGATTTGAAAATGTTAATAGAACATTTTGATAAACAAATAAAAAATTTAAATATTAAAACATACTTTGAAAGTGATTTAATTAAAAAGTTTAATTTAAATATTGAAATTATTTCAAAACTAAAAGAAAAAGGTTTTATTATAAAAGCAAATAATTTAAATACAGATTATCAAAATTCGTTTATATTTTATTTTTCAATTGATTTAGCTTATGGACAAAAGTCTATTTATTCTAAATTAGAATCAATTCTTTTACAAAAACAACAAGAATTACAAAATGTTAAGTTTTATTTATATAATTATGATTTATTTAATGAACAAGCAAATGAAATGAAAATATTTTTTTATAAAAGAGGTTTATTGAATTATGCAATATTTAATTATTCAGATGGAAGTGTTTATGAAGGAGAGATTAATAAACTTGAACAGAGACATGGTGATGGAAAAATAATTTATTTAGATGGTAGTAGTTACGATGGTGAATGGTTTAAAAATAAAAAGCATGGTCATGGTGTATTTATTTATAGAACTGGAAGTAGATATGAAGGTGAATGGGAAAATGATCAAATAGTTCAAAATAAAACACACTTTTTTAGAGTTAGAACTTGAAGTTTTAAAAATAAAATTTTAATTTTAAATTGTTCACGTGATTTTAAAAATTTACTATATTTTATGTTGCAAAATTATTGTCGTTTTAACTATACTATTTCTATTTAAAATCAGCGCATTTAATTTTGCAAACTATTAAACATGATTAACTTAATATATATTAAACAAATTTTAATAATAAATAAACATTTTATTTTAATACTGGAACATGTTTCACATGACAGTCCAAAGATCTTTTAATAAAAAAAAAATTATTAAAATTTTTTTAAAAATCATCATAAAAACTTAATCATAAAAGAGAATAAACAAAAGAGCTCTGTTCAAGATTTTTTAAAATAAACTTTTTATCGTCATAAGCTTATACCTGTAAGAGTCTATCTTATCTTAAATCGTTTCTAGTATTTCTCTAGTAATTCGTTTTCTCACCTGATTTTGAACGAATTTTTAATCCAGATATGAAAACAATATGCTTGCTCTAAAGATATAATTACAATATCTACTAATTGAAAAAAAATTCCAACTAAATCTCTTTGAAAAAACTAAAAAATTGAAAGAAATAAAAAACGTATTGTGTAAACTTTTTGCAACACTGTATAATTTTTTATAAGATTTAAAGTCTAGAAATTTAAAAAAGAAACCAATTTTATCTAATTTTGATGATTTGCATAAATATAAAAATAAATGACTTTAAATATTTTATTACCACAAATTTAATAAAAAATACCACAAATTTAAAAAAAATATAACAAAAAAAATAAATTCATATCAAATTTAGTAAAAAAAAACAGATTTATTTAAAAGATAACACTTTTATTATTAATCAAACAACAATTAGAAAAACCGAATAAATTTATTAGAATAATAACAAAAATTATTTAATTAGAACAAATATAGTAAAAATTAATTAATAAAAAAATATTTACGCTAATCTTGAGCACATTTGTTAATACAATAGAAATATCGGCGTTTTTTAAGAGCAGTATTGCATTTTTTGCATTTAACCAGGCTTGTTTCATTGCTATCAGAAGTTTTTGTTCTCTTACTCGGTTGAGCAGTATCAAGTGGATCCTCGTCTGGAGCTTCTTCATATTCAACTATTACGCCTTCATCTAAAACAACTACGTCAGATGGCTGCTTATTGTAGCAATTTAAGTTTTTTTTTAAAGCCCCAACTTTTCTTTTTTTTTCGATAGGTACATCCATGCCAATTTCTTTAAAATTAAATAAACGTAGACGATAGCTACAAGCAATAACATGTGAACAGATATAGTTTTTGAGCCAATACCAACAAGTACATTTACTGAGCTTCCAATTGTCTTTGTTAATTGTAATAATTTTCATTTTATTGATTGAAGAAATCATCATGTCAAATTCAGTCCAAGGCATTGTTTCCAATTCGCACAAAAATTCTTTACACTCTTGTCTAGATAATGAACCATTTTTACCACTTTTACACATATAAATATCATCTTTGATATGATGGATCGGTTTTGATCGCTTATTCCACTCGTATGCATGTAACATTTGGGCTTTTGAGACGCATGGCTCTTTACAAAATTCATTTATGTTGTAATTATCAATATCGATTTCTTCGTTTGATTCTATGTCAACTGATTTGATCGTTTTAGAACGTATTTGAGACCAGAACTTGATTAGATTTTCACGACATTCATTTAAAAACTCCAACAATCCCAATCGCTTGCCTTTTAAAGCTGCTTTTATTTTTTCATGACTTGATTCTAAACCATTTGTAGTGCTTGGAATATCTCCGTAGTATCCTTCATACCAACCATTGTTATTTTTTCCCCATTGAGACATAAAATAGTCAATGAAATCATCTATCTCGTTGATTTTTTTTAACTTCCATTTGTTTTCAAATAGTTTGATTGCGAGATGAAATAATTCAGGCTTGAATATTACTTGAATCGAGTAAATATCAGTTTTGATGTCTTTTTTTGTTTCATTTTTAAATCGGACAAGATGTTTGTCAATATTTCTATTAACATGAGCCCAACAATTAACTCTTTTTTCAAGTTTAAAAACAGATTCAAAGCCTTTGGTTATCGATTCTGCATTATCTGCAACAAGAATTGTTGGGGAAATTTTGACTCCGTAAATGTTAAAAGCTGCGATTTGAATAGATTTGAAAAAAAATGAAAAATCAAGACTGGTTTCTGATGAACACAATGCTAAGCCGAAAGGATGAAATTTTTTAGACTTATCGGTTGTTCCTCCAGTCAGTGCAGGATAACCACCATAAGTTATTTTATAAGTCGCATCTGATAAAATGTAATTGGTTTCTAACGAAAATTGAATTAACTGTTTTGTTGTCATAAAAACTCGAAAAATTTGAACTGGAAAACTTTCATATTCAAAATTTGCTACAAAAACTTGATTATTATCATCTGGAATTTGATTAAATTGTTCGCACCAATTTTTAAAATCGTTTAGAGAAGGTTGAGAAGTTTGTTTTTTTCCTTTTCTAATAGCCTGAATTATATTGTTTATCTTGATTTTTGATGGTGGCTGAATACCATCTCGAATAAGTTGTTTTATTATCCCTCGGCTTTGACTCCAAGACATTCTAATTCAGTTATTCTTTGAACCAAACTTTGATCAATTTGTTCTTTTTCTTGTTCTGGATGGTTAGTATGATCATCTATTGAAACAAAACATAAGCCTGTAGAACCTTGAGTTGCTTGTAGATACAATGAAGCACGACAACCTTTAGAAAGATATCTACAATAATATCTATATTTATCATTGTCTTGTTTTTAAATTGCATATTGTTGCCTTTAATTTCACCATTAGTTATTTTTTTCACAAATTCATCGTAATTTTCATATTGACTGTGAAATTGAAAATCAATGTTTTCTCCACGTTTTTTCGATGGTTTTTCTTTTAAAACTTCGTTTTCCTCTACATCGTCTAAAGTGCTATCTACTGGATTTACTAATACACTTTCGTGAGAAGTTGATTTTGGTTCAATTTCCATATTTAGTTTTTACTCAAGATTAAATGTTTATAAATTTTTTTGAAGTTTTGTATTTGTATTTATATAAATACAAAATTACCCAATACCGCATTTTTTATTAATTAAAATATTAAATTTGGGAAAGTTTTATAAAATTTTTTATTAATTTATAAATAAAGTGATTAAATTAGAAAACCAGTTATCATTTAATTAAATTAGATATTTTATGTTAATTTTGTTCTTGTTTTAATTAATTAGTTATCAATCAACTAATTTTGTGGTTATTTTTATTAAATTTGTGGATATTATTTATTATCGTCCAAATAAATTTAGTAATTACTATTAAAAATTATTGATAAAAATTAAATATAATGAATTACTATTCAATTTTGAGAATTTGTATTAATTATAGAAATTAATATTAAATTTTTTTTATCAATTATCAAAATTAGCGAAATAACTTTTAATTAATTTAAATTAAATTAAATAATTAAAAAAAGATATAAAAAGAAAATTAAGTTTTTTTAAAATATGATAAATCTAAATTTGATAAAATAGCACAAATTCATCTTTAAAAAAAAATGGAAAAACCATCTGAATGCTTTGATGATGAAGACTCTAGCTCACATATTCTTGGTAATAGACAAAACTGGATCTCATAGTGAAGATGAAGAAATAGTTGGTTTTTATACAATTAAAAAAAAAGGTAGAAAAGGATTTCAGGCTAGAATCTATATTTTGTCTAATTACAATTATTCAAATTTAGATGATACTGTGAAATCAATAAAAAATGAGAAACTTTTAGAAGCAAAATGGACACGGCTAAATACATATAATGATACTATTTGGTATAAATGTAAATTATGTCATAAGAGAATGAAATTGGTAAGAACAATAGAAAATGATTGGGTAATTCATGTAAAAAAAGGCGGACTTAATGAACAAGGGATTCATGAAGACAATATTGACAAGTGTGCTAATGATTTTGATATTCCTGAAACAGTTAAAAATGAAATTACAAGACTCTATAGCAATAAAGTAAAGCCTCAGGCAATATTAGAAAAATTAAGATCACAGTCAATAAATATAAAAAAATCAACATTACAAATAATTTTTGAAAAAAAGATTTATTTTCTTGGAAGGTAAATTTTTTTTGGGAGTATATTAAAAAAGCAGAAAAAAAAATTAAATTAGCAGAATTAAAACCGCTTTATATTGTTTTTTGTAATAAAATAGCGTGAATAAAATAGCTAGTAAAATAAAAAAAAATTAATTAGTTAATTTTTATTTAATAAAATTGATAAACTATAATTGACAATTTTTTTTCTTTGGATTTTAATGACGAAAAGGGGGATCTACCCTATAGTGTTATCAGCTGATAACATTTTTGGTTATCAAAATTATTATGACTGCTTATGTTATCACAGTGATAACCAAAAATGTTATCAATGGTAATGTTATCAATGGAAATCTAAACAAAAATTTTGTTATCAATAAACATTTTATGTTATCATTTTAACTATTATGTTATCAATAAAAATAAAGATTTTTTTTTAAAATAATTATTATTTTTCTTAAAAAAATATATAAAATATAAATCAATATCTAAGTTAATAAGTAAAAAAATAAAAAATTTAAATGTTCTTCTGTTTACGACCCATATGCACCTTTAAACCACGCGTACCATCCATATATTCGCCACATATTCCACATGCGATCGGGTTTTTCTTGTTACTTAGAACTTTGTTAATTTCGTTTTGAGATTCATCAGAATGTGCGGTTTTTCTAATGATTTTATTTCACAAATAATAGCTTTTTGTTTTACTGAATTGATTTCATTTTGTAACTTTTCATTTAATGCATCTATCTTATCTAAATCTTTATTTGATTCCTCGGCATTATTAAGTTCTTCAGCGTCACCTATGCTATCAGACAAATTATCACATGCAATTTTAACTGTACTTGAATTACTTGTAGATTTGGCATTAACTGTAAGATCTTCAGAATCATCATTTTTGGATTCAATCGGTATATCTTGTTCAAAATCTTCATCTACCTTTAGATCTTCAATCAGCTCAGCTAAATCTTTTTCAGACTCGTTTTCAGATCCTGATTGAGAATTAATTTTTAAATTATTTAAATTATTTAAATATATTTTAAATTTAATACGCCAAACCAGGTCTATAATTTTTAGCTTATTCTTGTAAAATTAACTCAAAACACAAAAAACGATCAGTTGTACATTTCTTGTTATATCGCCACACATATTCGTCTATATAAGACTGAAGCATTGATCTAGTACATCCGTTCATGTCTTTAAATTTTGCTTTACAGCTACGCCAAAGACTTTCAATTTTATAGGTACATGTTTCTATTTACAAATTTGTTTATTAATAAAAATAGAAAAATTATTTATTATTTACCTTTATCTGGATCTATAAAATTCATGCAATGATTCACAGTTTGATGTTTGTAATTATTGATCTGACTAATTTTATTATATGCTGACCAACAGTCAGAATAAATTATACTACCATTAAGACATTTATTATATATAACATTCAATAATGTATTAGCTTCACGGTCAGGAACAATTTTCATATAACACATTCCATCACTTCTCTCAACTAAACCAAATACCCATACTTGTGACCTTTTCAAATCTTTTCCCTTCCAATATTTAACTCTAGAATATAAAGATTCACACAAATACACAAGTTTAAATTTAAAAATTTATATTTTAATATTAAATTTTTGGAATTTTTAAATTTTTATATATGTTAAATTAAAATTAACATTATTTTGGTCAAAAATATAAATGTTTTACATTTTTTTAAATCAAATGTTTTTGTTATCAAAAAAGGAATTTGGTTATCAGTATAAGGCTTTTGTTATCAAAATTGATAACATTACTATTGATAACATTTTTGGTTCCCAATCATTTGATAATTCGAAAAATTATGCAAATTTTCGAAAAAAAATTTTTTTTTCGTAAATCTTACAATTATTTTTCACATGCTTATTATTAATCTAAAACTTAAATTTAATTAAATATTCGTATAAATATTTTTTTTTATTTTTATAAGACAATTTTGTTGTTCTTTCATTTTTTTCAAATTTTTATTTAAGAATTAAATTTTTAACCATTAAAAATTTAACTTATAATTTTAATTTTTTATTAAAGATAGTGTTTTAATTAAAAATTAAAAAAGTCAAATAACAAAACAATCACTGTTTTAATGCGGTCTTTTTTAATTACTTTTTCTCATAAATAAAAAAAGATCACTTTAAAGATCAATAAAAAATAATTATACAAAACAAAAACTGTTAAAAATTATTCTTTTTTATTTACTTTATTTTTATCTTTAAGTTACCGATGAGTTTTAGAAGAAGAAATTATTTGTCTATTGGTTCAAAACAAACAATACCTCGTTCATCAAAACATCTGTTTTTATCAAGATCAGATGAAAGAAATAACCCTTCAGAAGTTTATCAAACAAACATTTTTATGAACAAAGATAATAATACTATTAGTCATAATAACAGTTATTCCGAAATAAAAATAAGAGAAATCTACTCGGAATCCAAAATATTCTGTGCTGAACCATTATTGAGTAGATCAAATGCAGCAGAAAACGAACCATGTTTAGATAAAACCAAAGAAATTTGTTTTGATTTGTACAAATTGTATATCAATCACAAAATAACAAAATCTTTAATAAATAAAGTTATTTCTTTATTTCGTAAATTTAATCCAGAAATAAAAATTCCGGCTAATATTAACAAAATTATAGAATTTTTATCGGAAAAAAGCCAAGTATCGCTAGAACCTAAATGTTTCGATTTTTGTCATAATTGTAACCATGTATCTTTATCAGTCAAAAACTTAATTCAAGAGTGTTCAGAATGCGGTAAGTTTAAATCAAAATTTTATAAATTAAGCATATTAAATCAATTAAAAAAAATATTCGATTCTAATTGCAATTTTACAAAATTTGAAAATTCAGAAATCTATTCTAAAGTTTCCGAGAATCAAGAATGCAAATTTTTTTCGTTTACATTAAACACCGATGGAATTTCACCTTTTAAATCTTCTAAATTTAGTATTTGGCCAATTTATTTGGTGTTAAACGAAATAGATATAAAAATGAGGTTTGATTTTGCCAATATGATTTTAGGTGGTATATGGATCGGTCGTAAAAAACCCTCTTTTGAGCACTTTTTTGATCCGATATTACAAGAGTTAAAAAGTTTAGAAAGAGGGGAAATTTTTAAAATAAACAATCGTTACGAGCTAACTAAATTTTTTCTCCTTTTTACAGTTTTAGATAAACCTGCTCGATCTTTAATTTTAAATATGAAGCAATATAATGGCAACTTCGGTTGTACTAAGTGTTTTCAATCGGGAGAGACTCTTTCTACAACAAAAAACGGTCACATTCATATCTATCCTTATAAAAATTATAATCCAGAAGGACCAATTAGAAATCACATCTCTTATCACAAAGACTTATTAAGTAGCTTAAGTACAGGGAAAGTTGTTAGAGGTGTAAAAGGATTTTGTATTTTAAATGAGCTTAAATATTTTTTACCAATAGAAGGCACTATGATAGATTATATGCACTCAATACTTGAAGGTGTAGTGAAAAAGTTAACTGAATATTGGTTCGATACAAGTTTTTCAAACAATTGTTTTTCATTAAGGCTCCAAATCGAGAGGATAAATCAAAATTTAAAAAGGATTCGAGTACCAAAATTTGTTCCTAGATTACCTCGTGATATTGAAGAAATCAAATTTTGGAAAGCAAATGAATTTTTGGCATTTATAATATATTATTCACTACCATTATTTAGAGGCGTAATGGAACTCGGTCAATTAAATCATTTAATAAATCTTGTAATAATTTTAGAAAATTTATTAAGAAAACAAATTAATATAGAATATATAAATAAAATTCAAATATTAGCGAGAGATTTTGTCAAAGATATGAGTTTTTTTTATGGATCACAATCAATGCTATCAGGTGTTCATGAAATTTTGCACCTTGTTAATGACATAAAAAATATAGGAAATTTGAATGAATTTAACTGTTTTCCATTTGAAAACTTCAACCGTCAAATATTACAATTGATTCATGGAAAACATTCAATCGGAATTGAACTAATTAACCGATTTAATTCCCTGAAAACTTTTAGTTTAGTTCATAATATGCATAATTTTGAGTTAAATTCAGATAAATTATCAAAAAACAATTGGGATTTTAAATATAGTTGTAAAAAAAAGATTAAAATTTCCGAATCTGAAAAATTAAAATTAATAAATTTTGGATTAACCCATAATTATATTACATCTAGTTATGTAATTCAAAACGGTGTTTTTTATTCATCTCTGTTTTATAAAAAAACTAAACGTCTAGACTACTGCATAAAATTTAGAAACAAATTTGGAATAATTAAGTATTTTATAATTTATAATGAAAAATGTTTTGCAGGTTGCTTTTTATTATCTTGTCTTCACAATCCTTTTTACAATCCGAAATTTCCAGATATCAAGTCTGCTATCTCAATTTGTGTTAAAACTGAGTCAATTTTTATTGCTCCAGTAATTGAGCTTAAAAAATGTGTGCTTATTACTGTTAATAATGTAATTTATGTTTCCGATATGAGCGTGTCACATTTATTTAACTAATGTATATAAAAAGTTTAATTTTTTTAAATTTTTTTTTTATTATATTTCAGTTACAAAATCTTAAGCTTTATTTGTTAGATTTGAAATGACTCTAATAAAAAATATAATATTATTAGTATTTTTATAAAGCCAAAAAAGTAAAATGAGCAATTCACACGCTATTGTTTTTTGGTCAGAAGAAAAAAAAAATGAGTTTAGTATTATAAAAATAAATTATATTTTTTTGAACGACGATCAAGACGAAGTTGAAATTGAAGAAGTTTATCAATTTAGAATTAAAAAAAAAGTTTACAACGGTACTGTAAAATTTATTGGTTCTAAAGATATGTGTGAAACAAACTTCAAACAGATAAGCACTTATAAATTACTAACACCTCAGAAAACAGATAAAAAGAGTATAGCTTTCAAATCATCTTTTATTTCTGTTCAAAAACAATATGTGAACAAGTTAGAGCAGAAAGACAATATTTTCTCTAATTACATTAATTCAAAAAGATCTCAATCAAATAGTATTTTGGACGAAGAAACCGAATTATCCAAATCACAATCGTTAAACATAGATTTTAGCAATATAAAAAGACAACTTGAGGATAGAGACTTATTAATAAACACATTAAAGAAAACAATAGAAAAGCAAGATAAAAAGATTGATGAGCTGGATCAAACGGTTTCAGTTTATAAAGAACTAGCTGGTATGGAATATTTATTACTATAAAAATAAAAAAATTAAAAAAATTTTTATTTAGAACCAATTTTTTTAAAAAATTTTGTTGCTCTAAGTATTCAAGTAATCAAATATGTTGGAACTGAGGCTGATCGAGATGAGGTTAGAAAATTCGGTCAAAACACTGATGAAGTTTTGATTCACAGAGACTATCCAAACAAATATATGTCACTTAATTTGCTAAATAGAGTCAATGTTATGATAGAAGAAAAACTAACACCAGCTCGTATTTTCCGAACTATGGCCAAGGCATTAATAAATGATAGAAATGTTTGGGGCTCAAATAATGGTCAAAGTATGATAAAAAATTTTTCGGAATTAAGTGCTGTTAGAGGTAAACTAGATAAATTTACAATTTTTTCATTGATTTTTGATTTATTTTAATTTATATTAAAAGATTTTCTTAGACTCCGAAACGTGCCCCTAACTGAGTCAGTTTTTAAGACAACTCTCAGGAATCTATGTTGTGAAAATAAAAAAAAAATAAAATATGTAAAGTTAAAGTTAAATATTATTTTAAAAAATTGTTTTATTATAGATTTTAAGTTAAAATGTGTTTTTCGTTAATTAAATTAAAATTTACCAGTTTTGTTTTTATATTCTTAGAAAAAAATTTGTTTTATGTAAACTGCATTTTTTATATTAATCATAATTTTGTTAATAAACTATTTAATTAAAATTAGATATTATTTCTTTAATTGTTTAAATGATAAAAAAATGGACAAAAAAAATAAAAAAATTACAAATATATTTATATAAAATTTTCGTTAATGTTTTATGTAAAATTTTCGTTAATATTTTATGTAAAATTTTCGCTTGAATTAAACGAAAAGATTACGTAGATATTGACCATCTTCATCGGTTTTTTGCGCTTGTTTTTTTCGCAAAATATTTATTTTTTTTATGACTTTTAAAATACTTGGGTTCTTTTACTTTCACTGTGATAACATAAGTAGTCATAATAATTTTGATAACCAAAAATGTTATCAGCTGAAAACACTACCGGTTAGACTCGAAAAAGGATTCGTGACTAAATCGCAAAAAAACAAACCACAACTACATCATTTGGGGCATTTCTATCGTTTGAAAAATTCGATTCCGGAGCAGACGATGCCGAAAGATTTTTAGTATTCGGAACGATTGAATATTTGAAATTTATTGAGAATTCTCATGTTTTTTGTGACGGTACTTTTGATATTTCTCCTAAATTTTTTAAAAAAGTTTATTCTATTCACGTGCTTATTAATGGACGTTGTATTCCTGTTGTTTATGCTCTGCTAACTAGAAAAAATCAAAAAATATACGAACGTTTTCTGAACGTGATTGCATCACATATATCAGCTTCTCCTATCACAATCAACATAGATTTCGAACTTTCATTTATCAATGCTTGTAAAGTTATATTTCCAAAAACAAAAATTCAAGGATGTTTATTTCATTTTATGCAAAATATGTGACGCAAAATTCAAGATTTAGGTTTGACTGAATTGTACATAACTTCTTCAAAACATCGGTCACTATTAAAATTACCTTTAGTATTAGCTTTTTGTCCTATTGAGGATATTAATCATCATTTTAATATGACTAAAAATTCGTTGGCCTCTTGTGAAGAACAAATACAAAAGTTTTATATTTATATAGAAGAAAACTATGTAGGTGGTATGCGTTTGGTCAAATCAAGTAGTCGTAGAAATGCGAAATTAGTAGAAGAACCAATAAATCCAATTTTTGATTCACATCTTTGGAATGTACATTCCGGAATCAAAGATTTATTACCAAGAACAAATAATTTTGTAGAAGCGTGGCACAATGCCTTTTCTAGTATGCTTAAAAAACATCCATTGGTTTACGAGTTAGTCGATTGGTTTAGAAAAGAAAATGTAATTTCAGGAGAAAAAATAGTTTTAGCTCAAACTTGTGTCAAAATAAATCGAAAACCGAAGTATGTGAAACTTGATGAGAGGCTTCAAGAAATAGTTTATCTTTATGATAAAAACAATTTTTCACTTTTTAATGAAAGTATTACATTAATACTAGATTATTAGATTTTTAATTTAATTTTATTTAAACTAGAAATGATTAAAACTTTATTTTTCAAAAATTAAATAATTAATTAACTGCTAATTTTGATTTGCTATTTTAATTAAGCTAATTTTTTTATTACCTGAAAAATTATTTCGAACTAGCTACAGTGTTTTTACATAAGGTCCAGAAACAGTAAATTTACTTAATTTTACGTAATTTTACGTAATTTTAAGTTAGTTTACGTTAGATTACTTTAAATTTTGTTTGTAAGATGATGTACACTTACATCAATTGATGTAATTTTACACTATCTTAAATAAATTTTAGTAAAACCTTTCAAAAATGCTTACTTCCAAAAAAAACAATTTTTTAAAGATTTTTTTTATTTTTTTTAAAAAAATTCAAATTAAAACAAAACAAGTTTTGCTTACATTTTATTACAAAATCTTACATGTTCTTATTTAATTAATTGTAAAAAAAAGTAAATTATGGTAAGAAAATGTAAGAAAAGATAATTCAAATATTAAAGTAGATTTTTTTTTAGAAATTCAATTTTTAGTTAAATAAAACTTTAGAAATCATTTAAAATTTTATTTAAATTTAAAAAATCATATTAAAATAATTAGTTATTAGACCAGCCGCCACCATTATTAATAATAGTTTTAATTTTTTTGTATTTTTCGTTTAACAACCGATCTTTCAGTTATCAAACATCTTTCTGCTCTTCTCCAGCATTCATTAAATGAAGAATTAGCTGGAACATATTTTGAAAGTTCCACTTGATATGAATATTTATTTAAAATTTTAACTATATAAAATTTTTTATTTTTAATAAAAAATACTTTTTATTTTTGAAATCCTTCCTGGATATTTTTTGCTTTAATATCCTAGAGTTTGATTAGGTTCTTCTTTAAATTCTTGATTTATTTTTGATCTTAAACTATTTGTAAAATCTCTTGATGTTGAAACTAGCATAAATTAAAAATATTAAATTAAAGGATTAAAAAACTTATTATTTATTAACTGTTTTTGAAATCATCTTCATCCGTTTCCAAATCTCTTTTGGGCGAACTACATCTCGAAGTTGTTGGGCTTAAATGATCCAAAATAAGCGCTCTTAAGCTTTGATTTTCTTCATTTACTTTTGATAAATTAGCATTTAAACATTTGATTTGTTCAGAAATTGATGTCATTGTTTGTTCTAAAGCTGTTTGTTTAAAGTAAAAAAACCAAAGTTTTCAAATGCTTTTTTCTTAATTTAATAAAATTAACAATTTTTAACAATATAAATAATTTATAATATAAATAATTAAAAAAAAAATTTGTTTTGTAAAATTATGTTTAATTTTCATTTTAAAAACTAGTAATATTAGAATTTAAGTTTTGGAAGTGATTTATTTTTCTAAAGCACAAGTTAAAAATAGTTAAATAGCATAAATCTTCAGATTTTTCTTTTAATACATTTATATTTTCAAACATAGGATGCCTTTAAAATCTAAAAAATCTAAAAAAACATCTAATAAGCAAAATTTAGAGACTGAATCTGAATCAGAGCAAAATTACAATGAAATAGAAATGGTTGCATTTAAGTATCATGTAAATTATCCTAATCATCCTTTTTTTTTAAATAAATGGTTTAACTGGTAGCCTTGATATAACAAAAAACTTGGATGAAATTCCAAAAGAAGTAATTCATAAAAAATTTAAATTATTTATATGGTTAAAGCTAATGAAAGATTCATTCGTTAATTTTATACATAAATTAGATGGACAATATTTGATGATCCAAGGAGAAATTAAAAGATCTTAAAGGCCCAAAAAATAAAGTATTCAAAATATTAATTTTAAAAAAGTATAAATTATGTTTTAAATAATTAGAAAAAGACCATCAAGTATTTATATGATTCCAAAACTGAAATAAATCAAGCTGGTTTAGATAATGTAATTACACTTTTTACAAACCAATTATCAACTTTGAATTCAAATATTATGAAAATTAATGATTATAGCAAAGAATTAAGATTATTATTATTAGAGAATCGCCCTAAACATTCAAGAAGCGCATCACCTCAAAATCTAAATACAAATGAGTTAAATGAAGAGGAATATTTTAAAAATGGTTTTTAAAAAATTAATTCAATTATTTTAAATTATAATATAAAATAATTTTTTCACCAAAGTTTTAACAGGTCGTGATTTATTAAGATTGAAATTAGATAAAGAATTTAACGATGTTCCAGGTAAAACACTAGGCTATTACTCAAAAAATTATCCAGGAGTGATGAGCGAAATAAGAATTGAACTGGCCAGAATTGTACCAGCTGATAATTCATTTAACAGTTGTTGGAAAAATGCTGAACGATGCTTTATTACAGAAAGATCAGTAAAAAATAAAAAAGTTGTGAACTTTTATTAAAATTAAAATTTGTGAACTGAGATCACCTCAGAAAACACTTGTGATCTTAAGAAAAACTTTTAAAGATAAGCAATTTATTTAGATAAATTTGTAAATAAAATAGAAAATTAATTAGTAAATATTAATTAGTTAAAAACCAAAAAAAACATTAAACTTTTTTTTATGAGTTTTGCTTTTACGTAGTTTTAAGCCTAAGAGACCTTTACATTTTTTTTCTTCCTCTTGGCCAAACACAAATCATATATTATATCCGGATTGTCACTCTGTTCAGTAATTGGTAAATACTCATATGAATTTTTTTCAATATTTAAGGCTTGGAATTTTACGAAATTTTTTATCAATACTCAAACTATCCATTTTTTCATTAATATCTTTTAATTTTAATTCTATTAATTTTTCGTAGTTGGTTTTGTGATCTTGGCTTGCAGAAGGTATATTTTTATTCCATGACCATGTTCCATCTAAATCATCACATTCGTCATCGTCACTGGTCACAGCTGGTCTTCAAATTTATTGTAAAAAAAAATTTAAGTAAAATTTATGACCAGAATTTTTTTTTTCTTAAAAAATTAAATTTGATCATAAAATTAAATAAAAATTAAAATAAATTTTGCAATCTAAATTTTATGATTACATAAAATACAATTATAATATAATTTAAAATGGATTTAAGTGAAATTAAATCAATGAGTCCTTTCGATTTCCTAACCTTTTTGATGAAACTTGGTGTTCTTCTACCTGATAAAGAATGTGCCACATGTATGAAAAAATGTTCTCTAAAAAACGATAGAATGTTCCAGAAAAGTTTGCATGGAGATGTACAAAATGTACAAAATTTTTTTCTGTCAAAGAAAGTTATTTTTTTGAGATGTTTAAAATACCGATTCTAAAAGTAGTAGAAGTTGTTGATTATTGGACAAAAGAAAGGAATCAAGGTGATATGCATGCTAAAATTCGTGGTATGAACGGTGTAAATAGATTTTACTTGCAAGAATATCTAGATGAAGTTATGTGGCGACATAATGAATGTGTTGTCGAAAACATAACAGACAAAAAAGCAAATAAATAAGCTCGTAGGAGAGCATTTACCAAAATGTTCAAAAAATTGAAGGAAAGAATTAAAGATGTTCAAAAAAAACAAAAAGAATTCGTAATAAAACTAAAAATTCTTAACACAAGGCTCTTTTCAATTCAGACGAGTATGTTCTGAGATGAAATAGAATAAAAAATATTAATTTGTTAATAGAAGAGTTAGATATAGATTTAGATCTAGATTGTGATAAACAGTTTTATCCAGTTAGTATGTTATCTAAATCATTCATCTACATAAGATTTTAGATAAACGCGATTACATCCATGCATTTCTTTAAAGCGATATTTTTCTTGATTTCAAAGTCTTTCAATTTTATTTGTACAAGCTCCGTTTACCGGATCAACAAAGTGATATTTATGATTGACTGTTACGTGTTTGAAGTTCTTGATATTAGTTATTTTATTGTATGATGACCAAGTGTCAGAAATAATTGTTGTGCCTTCCTCTACATGATCGAATATTATTTTTAGTAGAACAGATGCTTTTCGATTTTTAACAATTTCAATATACGCTCTTTCCACCAATCCAAACATCCAAGTGTGACCAAGTCTGAGTTTAGTGCTTTTCCTTTGTTATATATATGATTTTTTAAACAGAGAGAAAAAAGAAAAAAGAGTCTTGAGAAATGCAACGATATTTTTGAGATTTCCTGTTATTGCAACGCAATGTTAATAATTCATTGTCATTTTGGTTACTTTTTCTGGTAGTAAATTTAACTTGAGTGTTATATTTTTCACAAAGATATGGGTAAGATAAGGTAAGACAGAATGCCAATTTTTTCAAGTTTTTCGCATAATTCATAAAATAAAGTAAATTAAAATATGAATATTTTTAAATTTAAAATTTTTTAAAAATAAATTCAAAAAAAATTTCAGTTCACAAAAAAAGATCACAAAAAGTTTTCAAATAAGTTGACAAATTTTATTCTTAGGAGATAGTTCAAACTTTTTTAACTCATTTTTCATATTGAACTAGCACCAAAAAGTTTTATTGAAATTTAAAATATTTTTATTGATTATTAAATAAAAATTTTAAACTATAGGCAAATTTGAAGTAAAATTTTTAATAAATATTTAAAGAAAAATTTAATTCACAGATAATTCCAAAAAATTACTTAATTTAACATTTTATTACCAATAATTACATTAAAAATGTAAAAAAAATGTTAGAAAATGTAATTTCAAAAATAGTTTTTATTTTTGTTTTCATTTTTTCAAATACAAAAACAAAAAAATTTTAAAATTTTAAGAAAATTTTAAATTTTTGCTTAAAAATTCAGATAACTGAAAAAAAAATAGACGCCATTCGGTTTTTTGAAAAACCACACACCCCTAATATTATTTAAAATTTAAAATCTTCATGAGAAAAAAGTTAGAAACACACTTTTAACTATGTTTTAATCTCTTTTATTTATCTCATAAAATGATTAAAAGCATCTAAAATTAAAAAATACCTAAGCACAATTATAGCCGTTGTATGGAATTAGATTTAGAAAATATAAAATGCTTTATTACTGATACTGACGATGATCCTTTATTACATGAGGCTTTTAAAAGTTTTTTCAGTAAATCTTAATTTATGCTTTGTTGCAATAATATTCGTAAAGATATTTTAATAAAAATAGCCGAATATAAATTAAATGAAGGAGATAAAAAAGAAATAATTGAAATAATTTTTGGTTCTATTAATGAAAGAGAAAGTAGTTTGATAGCATTATCTGACAATGAAATATTTCCAGAAAGATGTAATTTTTTATTAGAAAAACTAGAAAAATTTAAGCATCGGTTTCAAATATCGAATCAAAAAAATTAATTGCTTTTCAAAGCTAATGTGGTGAAATAGAACTAAGGTTAACGATTTCTATACACCACTAATGATATTGAAGGTAATTTGTATAAGAAATATTAAAAAGCAACTATAAATCTATTTTTAAAAAAGTTATTTAATTATAGAAATTAGTTATTTAAAATTTTATTATTAAAAGGATTTAACAGTAGAGATTGCTTTATAAATCGAATGGAGTTTTGAATCTTTGAATTGTCATTTGATTTCTTTTAAATGAATTATAATTTTCTAATTCTTCCATGATCAGTTTATGGTTAGATTTAGAGCCAGTAAACTTTTCAAATAAAATCAAGGATCTTTTTTTTTATCATTTCTATTTTGAGATATGAATGAATGTCTCTAATGCGTGTTATCACTGAGAAATATTTGATGTGTTTTAGGATGCGATTTTGAAGTATTTCGAAGTCTCTTTCGATTTTTTGTGTCGAGGTTATTAGGGGGACAAACGAGTAGTCGAAAATTGATCTAATTAGAGTTTTGAATATAGTGACTGCGATCTTTGTTGAGTTTAAAAGTCTAAGAGATCGGATTTTTTTTATCAGATTGATCTTTGATAAGGCTCTTTTTTCAATAGACTCAAAATGTTTTTTGGATGATAGTTTTGGGTCTAGTGGGATTCCTAGGAAGGTGTGGTTAGGTTCTAGTGAAATAGGAGATTCTTTAAGTTTTGGTTTTAGGCTGTAGTTTGATTGGTAATTAGTTCTTTGGCCGGCTGTTGTAAAAACACAGTAATTGGTTTATTGATCGAGATATCCCAGGTTTCATAGAATGCTGCGATTTTATTAATTGCATTTTGCAGAATTTTTTGTATTTGTTTTAAGGACTTTGAAGAGGCCCATATTGAGAGATCGTCCGCAAATAATGCTTTTGATACTTCTTTTGGCAGGTTTACAACAACATCGCTAAAAAAAAATCGAGAAAAGAGTAGGTGATAGACAACTGCCTTGAGGGACTTCTGTTATAATTTTGAATTCTCTGGATTTCTTGCTACTGAATTCGACTATATATTTCCTGTCCAATAGAAAGTTTGTTATCCATTGAGGAATAAATCGGTTTAACGAAATTTTACTCAGTTTGTATAAGATGGCTTTATTTGAGAGTTTGTCGAATGCTTTTTCTAAATCAAAGAATACCATGCCTGTTTTATGTCCTTTATTGAAGAGTTTTGTGTACTTTTGTTCTTTCTGAAGCCAGACTGAAAATCGGGAAGGAGTTTTAGGAAATTTTGTAATTCTTGATTGATTATTTTTTCTAACCATTTAGCAATTCAATTAATAAATGATATAGGACGATATGAACTGAAATCATTTGGCGGTTTATCTTTATTTGGAATCATTATGATTTTTGAATGTTTCCATTTAGTTGGTATAAAGCCTAGTCACAGTGAAGCATTGAATAAAGTAAAGATACGCTTAATTATGCAGTTTGGGCAATTTTTTAATATTTTGTTATTAATTGAATCAATACCTGGTGCCGCTTTTGCTTTTAGTTTTTTTAGACTGTCAAAAAATTCCTTTCTGGATATAATAGGTGGTTGATCTTTAAGTGAAGTAGCTGAAGCTTCGTGAGATATATTAGGTATTGAAATGTTATTTTCTATACCAAAAATGGAACTTAAATGGATACCGAAACCATTTCCAATTTCTGAGTCGTCGTTTAACATTACGCCGTTTTGGTTTATAAATGATTCATTGTTTTTTGTTTTGTTTGTATTATTCGTCGGGTTTTGAATAGGATTAATCAATTTCCAGTATTTGGTGTCAGATTGGCTGAGATGGTTTAACTCGTTAAATTCTTTGATAGTTTTAGTTTCTTTGAATTTTTTTATTTAATATTTTTTTTAACTAGATTACTGATAAAATTAAATAATTTGCTTAACTTTTGGACAACCGAAGCTGCTAAAGACACAGGAGATCATCAAATGCAATTACCCTAAAGAATCAATAAATATATCGCAACGTTACTATAACATAACTAACTCTACTAATACTAATACATCTAATACAACTGGTGTTATATTTGTTATTTCCGCTGATAACTCGATTTCGGTAAATAATTCGTCGATTAATTACGAAACGTCTCAATGTACACAAAAACCAGCTAGAAAAAGTCTCCAAACTGGGACAGGACTTAGTTGTCTTTATACAAATGCTACGTCGCTTAAAAACAAACTACCAGAATTAGATAGCTTAATGGAGATAATCAAACCGCATATCAAGTTCTTCACTGAGACTTGGTTTAACGACAATGACACTCCGCAAATATGCAATTACAAATTATTTGCTAGGAATATAACATAGGCTAAACATGGAGGAGTCTGTATTTTTGTTAACACAGAGCTCCACTCTTTTGAATTCTCAGAAATCGAGTTTTCTAATGAGTCAATTGAGCAAATATGATGCACTATTAGAATTGGTTATGAGAAGGTTCTTCTAGGTTGTATTTACAGGCCTCCGAAGTCGACAAATAATGAATTATGATTCGGCTGAATTGAACATGATCGAGACTTTTATCTTTAGAGGAAAAATTAAATTAAATTTTATTTTAACTTGCAAAAAGATAATTAATTTTGTATAACTATTGATTGTTGGATAAATTAAAATAATGAGGCCTTTTTAGGTATAACAGGTCATTTTTTGTTCTATATCAAAAGCAATTAATTGGTTCTAAATTGTTGAATGTTGAGTTTAAAATGAATTGTTAAAATACTGGCGTTGTCTAATCTGAAACCATACTGAATGTTTTTAAAGAAACATAAAAGAACAGATAAAGTTTGGTTATAGCGACTACTTTTAGACTCTATACATTATAATTTTTGTTGTTTGATGGTTTGATTTTTTTGATGGAAAAAGTAAGAACCGAATTAAGAAAAAATTGTAGAATTTTAAACTGAAAATTTTTTTTATTTCAAACTATTACTTTCGAGCTTAAAAATACAAGATAAAAATCTGTAATTGATTTAGAACTTGAAATAAAAAATGAATTTCAAATTGACTCCTTCTTTATCAGCGCAAAATATTTGTGAAAGATCTCAAAATAATCCTTTATCTACAACTATCTCTTCATCTAGTTCATCAAATAGTGAATCTTCGCAAAAAAAAAAAAGAATTACGACATGGAGCTATTTTTTTCCGTATATGTAAAATTTGCAGAAAACAAATAAAAATATATAATTCTTCGACTACGGAATTGATTAAGCATTTAGAGCAACATAGTATTGATGAAAATTCACATTCTAATTTTAAACATACATCAAAACGTTTAAGATTTATCTTTTAATATTGTGGAAAGTGAAGAATTTCAAGAGTTAATTGAATTTATTAAGAAAAACTATTACAAGTTACCATGCAAGCAAACAGTTGAAAATAGTATTCTTATTGAGAAGGTAAATTATATGAAATTAATTTTACTTAATTTTAAGTCTGAAAATTTAAAAAAGAGGCTGAGACTTGAATTTGATTCTATAGAATACGGTGGCTTAACAACTGATTGCTGGTGCTCTAACTCTAATATAAACGCCTTCAATCCGGAAGCCTTAACACCGGGTAAGAAATTAATTTT
This sequence comes from Brachionus angularis, assembly GCA_021432725.1. Classification (NCBI taxonomy): domain Eukaryota; kingdom Metazoa; phylum Rotifera; class Eurotatoria; order Ploima; family Brachionidae; genus Brachionus; species Brachionus angularis. The sequence continues at coordinate 5,059,666 of JAJVDD010000005.1, forward strand.
TCTTTGAGATTTTTTAAAGCTTTTTCGCACTTCTCGTTTCAGTGCAATTTAATCTCTTTTTTAGTCAATTTGTGAAGTGGTGCTGCAATTTTAGAAAAATCCTTAATATATTTCCTATAATAATTACTAAGTCCTAAAAATTGCTGAACTTCTTTAACTTTTCGAGGTTTCGACCTTATCTGGATCCATTTTAATTTGATTTTTTGAAATGATGTGTCCAAGGACTTGAATTGATGTTTGAAAAAATTTGCATTTTTTGTAGTAAAATTTTATATTTTTCTTTTCTAAGGCACGTAAAGACTTCTTCCTAACAACGAATATGGTTGTTCGCTGAGTCTGAAAATACAAAGATACCCTCAATATAAATCACAATAAACCTAAGATCACCGTTTGCAAATTGCATTACTCTATTAAAGAAACCTGGCGCGTTTCTCAGTCCAAAAGATAGTCTTAAAAATCGTAACGCCGTCCGGTGTTGAAAATCCGGTTAATGGAATAGAATTCTCATCAACTTCAACTTGCCAGTAACCTGATTTTAAATCGATAGAAGAGAATAGACGCTCCACTCATTCTATCCAGAATGTCCTCAATCTGCTGGAGGGGAAACGGGCCTTGTGTCGTAATGTTGTTCAACTGCCTATGGTCTATACACAACCGCTTTGAACCGTCTTTTTTATTCTGCAACAGCACAGGGAACGCCCAGGGACCATCTGATGGCCGAATTATACCTGTTTTTAACATATCTTTAATTTCGTCTCTAATTTTTTCCCCCTCGGTGATTGCTATTCGGTATTATCCTAATTGGCTTATCACTGGTAATCTTTATTACGTGTTTGGGTAACTTTCTTGGTCGTCTAATGTCAGCTTACGAAGTCGCGAAAATTTCTTTGTTTTCGTTCAAGACTTTAAGCGCTTTTCGATTTTGTTCTTTATTTAAGTTTTGAAAACTTGAAAATATAATCGGCTTATTGGGTCGAAAATCCCGTTCCTCAAAGTCTCCTTCGTAATCTTCCTCGTCAAAGTCGACGCTATTTACATTAAATCCTTCGTCTTCTGGGAATTCGTCTTGGAAATCGACGTATTTTCTTGCTCTAAAATAAATTTCTAGCTGGGTCAATCGAAGCATTGTTCGCAAAGAACCAGTCCATGCCCAAAAGAATATTGTCTCTAGGTAATGTGATGAATTCTAACTCGGTTACTAAACCTTTAAAAATAATCCTTATCTTCTCCGTTATATGTCCTGTATATTTCATTATTTGCCACGACCGCTTTTATACTCTTACTGCTTTTTGAGAAGTTTTTTTTGTGCACTAAGCGTTCGGGTATTACTGAGCGTTTAGCTCCGGTATCGAATATGACTTCTAAATCGTTCTTTCCAATCAGGGCTTTTCCCTTGATCAACTCCGGAACGTTGTACTTCTTGGAAGTGAGTATCGCAGACTATGTCAGTAGTCCCGATTTCAACTTCTTCGTCTTCATCCTTAATCATTCCGATATGAGATACATCTTCGGTTTCGCTGTAACTATTTCGTACTTCAACGCTATAAACGTTTCTATTGTTTCTTTTGTAAACTGTGTATTTTTTCTTATGTCCCTTATATGATGGACATTCCTTCATGTTAACCCGGTTACTGCGGTTCCCAGACTATGACGCTGTTCAATTTTTGTTCAACCTTTTCCTTCTATTCTTCCTTTTGGAGGTTGTTTAAAAGCGTGATTTGTTAACCGCCTAAATAAATAAAACATAATTAATTTTAAAAATAAGTAATTAATTTAGAAACACAATTTTGTAATGTTTATTAAGGGACAAATAACAATAAAAATATTCTAGAAAATCTATTTTTCTAAAAAGTAAACTAAATGGCGCTTAAGTTCTTAGATATTATATATATCTTTAATTAGGATTAAGTAATAAAATCACGTTTATTAAACACATCTCGATGTTAGTATAAATAATTGTATGAAGATTATAGATAGACAGGATTTGGATTTGGATTTTAAATTTAAAACTTATAAAAAGTTAAATTATTTTAATAAATATTTTTAAAGCAATTATTTGTTTAATTATATTATTTCCTGAGTTATAAGCCCTTAACAATTAGTAGCAGCGATAAAAGATTTTAAGGTTATGGCAGAGAAAAATATCCAGTAAAAGTACCAGCAGAATATTTGAATAGTTACACAAAAGAGCAGTTAGCTAGTGTAATGCACAAAAAAATGCATGTGGTTTTTACTTGGATGGAAAACAAGTATCAAAAGATGAATTTGATAAAACCATTCAAGGTTTTTTAGCCAAATCAAATGGTGGAAAAAATGAACTGATAAATATTCCTAAAGATCTTTCAAAAAGGATTAACAGGAGAACAAAAATTGTACCGAAGATTGAAGCAAGTTCTTCAAATCAACATATAACACAGGAAAATCCTCAGAAATTTAACGTTTTAGACTCAAGCCTACCCAAATTTTGTGGAAGCGAAGGAGAGAACCTTGAAGAATGGCTTTTAATAATAGAAGGCTTTATCGATTAAATATGGCCAAGTAGAAGCTTTATTGGCGGTTTTACCGTTGTTAAAGGAAAATGCCTTGCAGCAGTTCATAGCATTTAAGAAGAATCACCCTCTGGAAGGATGAGTTGAGTTTGTTGAACACCTTAGAAAGGTGTTTACACCACTTAATATTGAGCGTAAAATAAGGTTGGAATTGAAACAATTAAAATGTAATGGGAATTTCGATAAATTCGCTTTAAAATTTCAACAATTAGCAAATAAATTGAGTGGTATGCCAGAAACTGAATTAATATTTTTATTTTTGGATGCTTTACATCCTTTACATCCTTTACACGCTTTGAAGTTCTAAGTAAAGACGTTACTAAATTATCTGATGCAATAAAAAATGCATCAATGTATGAAGAATGCTGCCGAGAAAATTCAAATAATGATCATAAGGTTAATTATTCTAGGGCACAGTTTCCAAAGAAGAAAAGGTTTTTTAAAAAATAATTCTAAGGAGTTTAAACCCATAGAAAACTCTTATCAGAAAAGAGAAAATACAAAAGCAAAGGTAAAATGCTTTAAATGTAACAAAGAAGGGCATATTTCGAAAAATTGCAGAAAAAGATTGAATTTTAAACAAGTAAATGAAATTACAGAAATTAAAGATAAAATGGAAAAAGTTCTTACTTGTCAAAATGAAGAGAAAAGTTTATTGTCTGCCGATGGTACTATAAACGGTATTAAATTAAAATTGTATTTTGATAGTGGTGCAACCGCATCGATTCTGTCGGCTCGTGTCGCGCATAAATACGCAATCGAGACAAAAGCGAGTGATGTTAAAGTTAAATTAGCTGATAATGCTACGACAGATGTTATTGGTAAAACTGATGAATTATTGGTAGATTTAAATGGTCACACATGTTTCATTAGTTTTTTAGTAATGGAACATGACGATCATGCTGCTTTGTTAGGCTTAGACTGGTTTTCCGCAACCGGAGCCGGCTTATATCCAGCAATTAAACTATTAAGATTTCCAGGTCAAAATATTTACTTGGATAAAAATAAACAATTGGATGTTAACGTTGACGAGTCATATGATGTGCTAATATCAAGTTCTTGATGAACCTGATATAGAGGAAGAAACTAATTGAGAATTTAATAAGAAAATTAATATTGATTCTAATAGCACAAGTCTTTCAGAAGGACAAATTGAAATATTTGAACAATCAGTTTTACCGCATATAAAAAATGTATCAGCAAAAGACTTAAACGATCTTGGTGAGTGTACGTTAAGAAAACACAACATAAGAACACAGGACGTACCACCAATATTTATCCAGCCATACAGGAAGTCAATGGCTGAAAGAGAAATTATACAGAGAGAAGTCGAAGAAATGCTTAATGCAGGTATAATTGAACATTCAACTTCTCCATGGTCTTCGCCAGTAGTGTTAGTTCCAAAAAAGAATGGAAAAAAAAGGTTTTGTGTTGATTTTAGAAAATTAAATGCGATCACAATTACCGAGAATTGACCGCTTCCAAGAATCGAAGATATTTTTGATAGATTAAACAGTTCTAAGTTATTTTTAACTTTAGATCTTAAAAGCGGTTATTGGCAAATGGGTCTTACGGCTGAATCAAAAGAAATAACAGCTTTTTCGACCCCAGATGGTCACTATCAATTTAAAAGATTACCTTTTGGATTAAAAAACGCTCCAGCTGATTTTTCAAAGTCAATGTATCAGATTTTAGGAAACTTACCTTACGTCGAAATATATTTAGACGATATAACGATACATTCTAAGACTTTTATGAATCATATTAAAAATGTTAACCAAGTTTTAAAAATTAACCCGGAAAAATGTCGATGGTTTGCTAAATCTATAAAGCTTCTTGGACATATCATTTCAGAAGAAGGGGTAGCTATAAATGGATCCAGAAAAAGTGGAAGCTATAAAAAATAGACTGCCACCTAAGAATTTGAAGCAAGTTCAGCAATTTCTCGGCATTTGTAATTATTATCGTTGATTTATTAAAGATTATGCTAAAATCTTTAAACCGGAAAGAGAACATATTTACGTTTAGGATGACGAGCAGAATAATGCTTTCGAAGAGCTTAAAAGAAAATTAATAGAATATCCAATTTTAAGACAACCTTCATTTACGAAAAAGTTTCTATTTAAACTGATGCATCTGGATACGCGTTGGGTGCAATTTTAGTACGACGATGAAGATAAGCAATTCGTGTGTGCTTACGCAAGTAGAACGCTCAAAGGTGCCGAATTAAATTATGGCATTACTGAAAAAGAGTGCTTAGCTGTGGTCTGGAGTATAAAACATTTCAGAATATATCTTTATCGAAATAAGTTTCAAGTAATTACAGATCACTCTGCACTTTCTTGGCTAATGAACATAAATGATCCGATTGGTAGACTTGCTAGATGGGCAACATACCTACAAGCATATGAGTTTGAAATAATTCATAGAAAAGGGATAATTCATTCAAATGCAGACACACTTAGTCGACCTGTGATGGAGTTAACACTTATAAACAACTTTGAACCAGAAAATTAAAATGTCAAGTCAATTGATATATACGAGGACGATGCACTTTTATATAGATTAAAGACGGGCAAACATTTACCCGGATTAGCCTCGAAACAAGTTAAACGAATAGACAAATTAGTCGAAAATTATAAATACAAAGATGGGAAAATTGTATATAAACCTGATGTTGCCGAAGAAAAATACTTGATCGTACCTAAGAAAGATGAAAGGCGCGGATTAATTGAAAAAGCACACTTGCTAGGACATTTCCAACTGGATGCATTATTTTATTGTGTTCGGTTCAGATATTTGTGCGTATATGATTAAAAAGTACACTTTATTTCCAATTATAAAGGCAAAAATTTGCTAACCAAAAAAAAATAAAATGAAAAGATGATGAATTCTCACATTTTTACACTTAGGATAATGTATATATATAGTTGAAATAGATAATTAGAAATTTGAATATGGTGAATTAGAGGAAGATTGGGATTTTTTGCCACCAAGACGTTTACCAGCTAAAAAAGCGAAAAATCAGCCGATTGGGTATATAACGAAAAAATGGATGATCCGAACCACACTAAACCAGAAGATGGGGATAAACCAGAATTCAATCTAGATCCAGATGCCAAAAAAACAGACATTTGGGAAAAAAGCATGAACGGTCAATGGGCCCCACCAAAAATTAATAATTCAGAATATAAAGGAGAACCAAACCAAAACAAATCGACAACCAAGAATATCAACCAGATGAATTATTGTACAGATACACTGATATTGTTGCTGTAAGTTTCGATTTATGGCTTATAGTTAAATAGAGTACTTTATTTGACAACATTTTGTTGTCAAATTATGTTAACCAAGTTTTAAAAATTAACCCGGAAAAATGTCGATGGTTTGCTAAATCTATAAAGCTTCTTGGACATATCATTTCAGAAGAAGGGGTAGCTATAAATGGATCCAGAAAAAGTGGAAGCTATAAAAAATAGACTGCCACCTAAGAATTTGAAGCAAGTTCAGCAATTTCTCGGCATTTTAATTATTATCGTTGATTTATTAAAGATTATGCTAAAATCTTTAAACCGGAAAGAGAACATATTTACGTTTAGGATGACGAGCAGAATAATGCTTTCGAAGAGCTTAAAAGAAAATTAATAGAATATCCAATTTTAAGACAACCTTCATTTACGAAAAAGTTTCTATTTAAACTGATGCATCTGGATACGCGTTGGGTGCAATTTTAGTACGACGATGAAGATAAGCAATTCGTGTGTGCTTACGCAAGTAGAACGCTCAAAGGTGCCGAATTAAATTATGGCATTACTGAAAAAGAGTGCTTAGCTGTGGTCTGGAGTATAAAACATTTCAGAATATATCTTTATCGAAATAAGTTTCAAGTAATTACAGATCACTCTGCACTTTCTTGGCTAATGAACATAAATGATCCGATTGGTAGACTTGCTAGATGGGCAATATACCTACAAGCATATGAGTTTGAAATAATTCATAGAAAAGGAATAATAAACCCGAAAACAATAAACTATATTGTTTTCGAGTTTAGCTTAAGCCACGAAAGCTTTCGACACTCGTGCTTAGGTGAGCTGGTTTTTTACAAAATGTTTTTTATCTTGCACGAGTTTAGACACCACGTTAACTGCCGCCTTTTCAGTCACATCACTCGAGTAATACATTTCTCATGCTATTTTTATTGCGTCTTTTAACGTTTTTGGGTTATTGAGAATCAAAGCTGGTTTTAAAGACGCTTTGAGACAGCCTTTTAAAATTAAAATTTTATCTTCTTCCGACATTGGCTTGCTTAATTGATTTAGTAGTCCTTTAAATTCTTCGGCATAATCGTTTAAGTCTCCTGTCCGGTTCAGTCTTAATTTAGAAAAAGCCGATTCAGCTATTTCAGGCAGTGTAAATTCTTTACTGAACTCATTCTTTACTGTTTCTTAAATTTCTTTCAGCTTAGTCCTGGTTTAGTCTAGAGCCACTCATCAAATAATTTCTCCGCTTCACTCCTTAAATAGAGACCCGCCGCCATTGCCTTATACTCTTCGGCGACTTCTCATCAAAAAAACTTTTCAGTGATCCTTATCCACTCCATTACTCCTTCTTTACCACTGAATGTAGGTTGACTAAAAGTCGTAATCTTATTATTCTTTTTGTGTTTTCCTTCTTTGTTCTCAAGAGCTTCAGCAATGTTTTTCATCTCACCATTATACGCATATAAGGTCTCAGTAGAGGTTTGATTGGTGTTTAATGTCTTAACTGACATTTCAAAAAAGTTGGTCATAACTTGAGTGATTGCCTTTCGAAAGCCTTCGAAGTAGCTCTCTGTATGAGCTTTCGACGCCTTGGAAATCTCTATTGCTAAATTAACGTTCGGTTTCGAAGGGTTACTATGCGTGTTTGCCTGGTTCAACTGGGGGGGGTTGATTTCGTCTGCTGTGTAGCTTTTCCTGATTGGTTCGCTTCTTCTGGATTTCCCATTTCTGATACTGAATTATTAACGTCTGAATCTGAAGTAATTAACTCGAGGTTATTTTCTATCTTTTTGTCTGATGGATTATTATCCAGGTTTCCTGTAGACTTATTGTTTCTAAGTTTCACTTTTATAAGCTTCCAATTATGACCAACTAAAAGTTATCAGCTGCGTCCACTTTTGAAAGTAAGTCTGGGCTCGTGTTTAATTGTTTATCCAATTTAAAAAAAAATAAATTATAAAAATCATAAATAATAAAATAAAAGATAATATTTATATTAAAATTATAATTGTTTAAAGTTCATCAGAAATTCTTAGTTCTATCGTTTCAACATTGCATTCCAGTGAAGTTGAAAAAAACATAAAAAAAAGTGAATCCAAAAAAATAAAACATAAATCAATTTATGAGAAATATAATTTCTCAGAGAGTGAAAAAAAAACATAAAAAATTATATAATTTTATAAAAAGTTAAAAACACATATAAAATTAAATAATTATTTTTTGAAAGTGAAAAACACATATGTTTTTTTATAAAATAAAATATAGTCAATAAAAAGTTATAAACACATAATTAATTTTTTTTATATTATATTTTTTAATTAAGAAAGTTGATAAAACATATAAGTTTATTAAAAATGAGAATAAAAATTGATTGGATTTTTTTGACTAAATGTAACTCGGAAGTTGAATTAGAATTCTTTTTAAAACGATTTCCGAAAACGAAATCTGGTCATAGCAATCAAAATAATTGTAATTTATGCTATGACAACCTTGAGGGACATAAAATTAAAATGCTTTATCATAAATGTCAATGTACAAATGATTGCAATACTTTCGAGACCATTTTCAATATACAAACAAATTTTACTCGATCATAGTGATGATCCGTCAATACCAAAGTTAATTCAAATTCAAAATAATATAAAATATAGAAGAAATAAACAAGGCGTTATAAATTGCATCGACGGTTTAGATGAATTCATAAATAAAAAAATTGTTCATAATATAGAACTAGATTCTCTCGCTGCCGATGAACCATTTTATTTTGGCGCTGAATTTAATCAAGGTGACGATAATAATCATTTCCATCTTGGAATTACAAGTCTCAAACTACTTAATAATATATATAATGGAAGCACTTTTCATTTCGATTGCACATACAAAATTATAAAATACGGTTCTCCCGTAATGGTATTTGGTTGTAGCGATATTCGAAGAAAGTTTTATCCAATATGTTATTTCGTTACATCTCACGAACAGGAAAACGATTATAATTTTTTTTGGAACACTTTAATAGAGGTTACAAAAATCGTAATTCAAACAGCATAAATAATAGTTTATATAAAACAAAAAAAATTATGTGTTGGTATCATTTAAAAGCAAACGTACGTAAATTTTTTTACAGGTAAATTGATTTTACAGGTAAATTAATTAATTAATTATTCAATTAGATTAACAAAAATTCAATTAAAATACCGAAATCTCTACAAGATATAATTATTAAAGATATTCTTCAAATGAAATGCACAAAAAATAGCGAAAATTTTGAATTAAAAAAACTTATTTTACAAAAATTGAACAAGATGGCAAATTTAAAAACATTTTTTAAGTATTTTAACAAGCAATGGCTTAATTCTCCATTTTGTAATTGGCAACTTTTTCAAACACCACCAGGTTTTGCAATGTCAAATTGCCCAATAGAATCATATAACAGTAAGATAAAAACATTTTTTACAAATAGGAACAAGTAAAATTTATTACCAGTATTCGAAATATTCGAGCAAGTAGTTAGATTTGAATCAAGGTCAGTTGCATCAATTGAAGTTCCTTTATGTGCTAAAGTCAAAATAAGTCTCAAAATAGAGTCAAAGAGTTAAATTCGATTCAAAAATTAGATGATGAAGATGGAACCAAAAAATACTTATTTAATAACAAACATACAATTTATATCAATACTGACTGTTTTTGTCCAGAATGTACAAACTGTAGTTGCAATTTGTATTCATTTAATTGGGTTTTGTTTATTGGACTCAATCGAGTTTCCAGGACTAAATCAAAAAAAATTTATTTCTAAAACACAATCAAGAAAAAGAAAAGCAGGTTCATGGTACGAAAATGATTAAATAAAATTTAAATTTATTGACTTTTTTTAAAATTAATTAAAATTAAATTTTTTTGTTTATAAACAAACAATTATCATAATTAATTAATGTTTTAGTTATTTTTTATTTTTTTGTAAACAAATAATTAACATAAAATATTTATGTTTTGAATAACTTTTTTAAAAAATATTATTAAATAAAAATTTTTATTAAAATTTCTTTATGTTTTAGTAACTTTTTTAAATTTTTCTGAAAGTTATTTTTAATTATATGTTTTAGTAACTTTATTTTTAATCTAAAAATTTTTATGTTTTATTCACTTTTTTTAGAAAAATCTTCAAAAAATAATTTTTTTTTATATGTTTTATTAACGTTTTTATCTAACATGTTTTGATTAACTTTTTTAATTTAAATTTTTTTTTTATGTGTGATTCACTTTTTTTATGTTTTATTAACTTTTTTTATGTTTTTTTCAACCTCATCCGCATTCTATAGTATGAATCATTCATGATTATGGTATGTGAACTAAGTACATACATAGTTTTAAATTCTAAATTTCTTTTTCATTTGTGATGACGGGGTGATCATGTCACAACCTTATTCGACAAACGCTAACAAATTTGTCATCGAATGGTGAAGAGAGTTATTTAAAAGTTAATGCAAGCCAGAAAATGATTCTTAAATGTGCAAGTCGTCAAATCACAATTCGTTTAGATAATAAAAACTTGGAAAAATAATTAAAAATATAATATTTAGTTTTTAAAAATTTTATTTAACTGTTCCAAATAATTAATAATTGTTTTTATTTGTGAATGTTTTAGTATTATTAAATTATTTTAATTTTTTTATCTAAATTTTTTTTATTTTAAATAATTTAGAATGCTGATTTAATAGTTTTTTAGTAATCTACTGCATAAATCCTCAAAATTACTAGTTAAACTTCGACGTGAGTAAAAACAAAACGTTTGAACCAATTGGCTCTAAAAGTGTTGATGCTGTTAATACAGGACATGAAAAAGATAGATTTACAGTTTGTTTAACAATTACTGGTGATGGTAAGATAAACCATTTAAAGACTATATAAGAGAGCTGTGGCACGATTGGTTTGATAATAAACAACATGATTATACTCTTAAAGGTTTCATTAAAAGAGCTTCATATAGGGAAGTTGTAGACTGGACTTATCATTCGGCTTTCAAATTTCCCTCTGAAACAATAATTAATTCATTTGTTGGATGTGGTTTGACTCTGAATAGAAAAGATAGTAATAATGTGAATACAAATTTAAAAGAATATTTAGGTTCTAAAGTAAAATCAATTTTAGAACTTGAAGAGCCTTATTGGGATGACAACGAAGCGAATGATGAATTAATTCAATATAGTGATATTGATAATTAAAAGATTTTAATAGAAGATATTCTTTTGATTGAAAATTTATTAATAGATAATTAATTTGTTTTATTTATTAAAATATCAATTTTCAAATCTCGAATCTTTTTAATGTCTATGTTAAATAAACTTTTCAAATTGAAATCTATTTGAATTGAATTAAAGCCAAAATTTCCAAATAATTTTGCATAGCATTTACTTGGTGTATAAATTTATCTTTTATAAATTCGCGTTTTATTTTGTTATTTTTTAAGTCACAAACTATTTGTTCATTACCAAACCATATTAACTGTCGACTCATCCATATGCCGAAATCATAGAGAATTAACCAATCTGCTCCTAATAATACATCCACAAAATTATTTTCTATTATAGCAAAATCTATTTTAGCTCTTGTGCCGAATGTTTCTATTTCGGTCGAAACCGTAATTTTTGCTTCTATTAGTTCGCCTCCTAATGGTCTGACTAGGGACGTGTCCAATTTTTTGTTTGATTTCAGTTTATCTACCGTTTCTTGTGATATAACCGACCTCTGTGCTTCTGTGTCTATTATCATATCAACTTCAGCATTGTTTATTGTTCCTTTGAATCTAAGTTCGGCTTTTATTCCCTCTATTCTCAATGAATTTATTCTTATGGCATTTATTTCCATTTCTTCATTATCTGTACTTATTTTTTGGAAACGTGTATTCTTAAAAGGTTTATTTTCTCTCTTAAAGTTATATTTTTTGTTTTCTACCCTCAAATTCCTTATTTTTATATTTGTAATTATTTTTATCCTCGTCTAACTTATTATATTGGTTCTTATTATAGTTCTAATTTTTTGAGTTGTTTTGCTTATAGAATTTTCTGTTGCATTCTATTGTTACCTTTGTAATAAATTTTCTTAAAATTTTCTTCTTTTTTCCTTGGTATTTGTCTTGCATAATTTATGTAGTTAATGTAATTATTCTTTTTCCTTAAAACATTTTGTCCGTACTAGAGAGTTTTGTTCATAGCTTCGTCAACTGTTCTTGGTTCACATAATTTAGGTACCCTTCTATCTCCAAGTTTACTTTATATTTGAATAATCTTATCTTCATTTGTTCGTCTAAATCCGTCACCTGGTTTAAATTGATTTGAAATGATATTATGAAATCTTATAGACTTCCTATTTGTTGCGTTTTCATTAGCTTTTTAATTGTTATATCTTCTGCTCCTTTGTTTTTGAAGCGTTTTCTAAATTCTTTTTTGAACTCGTCCCAACTTATTTTGGAATTTTTTAGGAGTATTTGTTTATAGACTTAACTAAAACTAAAACTATAAAAGATAATAATATTTATATTAGTATAAATGGGTTAACTATTTATAATAACTAGATCATGACATAATCCAATATCTATTTTAAACTTGTATATTTTTTCAGTTCAGGCAAAAGACATCTGTCAGACCCAAGGGGTTTAAATTAAATTAATATTATTTTTAATTACATTATTATAATGTTGAGGTTTTAGCTGTATATCACTTTTAATAATTTTATTAACTAATTTAATAAAAAAATATTCAAATGTATTCTCCATACAGTCATTAAACTTCCCTTTTGATGGTAGAAAATAACAATTATTATTCCTTAAGTTATAATTACAAGTCAAGCTCTGCTTAAAATGAGCATTTAATAATTTTGGTGAAACTTTACAGTTAAATATTTTATAGATAAAAGATGAGAGTCTAATTATAATACGATGTTGAAAGCAGTTTAAGTTGTATTCTTCAAGCCTGTTGTTTAGAAAGTTAAAATCTTCCAAAGTTAAAATAGTATGATTTATTTTAAAGAGTTTATATAAACAGAAATTGTACAAATTAGCAAGTTTTTGAATAGCTTTCTTAGAGAAGTAAATAGTTAAAGTACTACAGTAGTCAAAATGAGGAAGTATAAAAGATTTGAAAAATTGAAGTTTAACTTTGAGATTAAGATAGAATAAACGATAAATTGAAAATAACCGTTTATTAATTGACTGCTTCAGTTCACCTACGTGTTTTAAAAATTTTAGTTTATCATCAATAGTTACCCCAAGTAGTTTAAAATGTTTTACAACTTCAATTGAGTTATTACCTATTGAAATAAAATTTGGGAAAAATAAATTTCTTTTATTGGAAATAAACATTATTTTGGTTTTGTCCTAGTTTATATCAATTCGATTGTATTTACACCAGATTAACAGTTTGTTGATAGAACAATCGAAGCATTTGTGTAGCTCATTTAGATCTTTTTCCGATTTAAGAAGAGTGGTATCATCAGCAAATAATTTGAAAATAAACGGTGATAAGTAAGACGCTAAATCGTTTATAAAAATTATGAACAATAGTGGAACCAAAACACTCCCTTGCGGTACGCCAAGATTAATATTTTCAAGACTAGATGTATGACCATCAATTTTATTTAACTGGAGACGATTGGTAAAGTAGTTTTCCAATAATATAGAGCATTTGTGTTGAATCCATAATGCCGAAGTTTTTGGAGAAGCAAACTAGAGTCAACCGAATCAAATGCTTTTTTGAAATCTATAAATAACAACATACCGATTGATCTTTGACTTCTTATTTTATTTATTTCAGAAATTATTTCGTGAAGTGCTGTTTCACAACTATGATTATTTCTAAAGCCATGCTGAACTTCTGTTAATAAGCTATTATTGATAAAAAATTTTGTTTTTTGAGAGGCAAGTAGCTTTTCAAAAATTTTAGCAATAGATGGAAGAACCGAGACCGCCCTGTAGTTATTTAAGTCATCATTAGTACCTTTGTTTTTAAATAAGGGTGTCACGACCGCTGTTTTCCAGTCAGTTGGTATTTCAGCCGATAATATACACGAGTTAAAAAGATAAGTTATGGCGTTCAGAGTACTTCCATTTGCTGATTTGACCACTTTAGTAGGTATTTCACAGAATCCAGGACCACTCGAAGGTGACAATTCTTTTAAAATGCCTTCAATTTCTGAAGTATTTGTCAGGCTAAATTTAAACTCAGAATTTTTAACTATGGAGTCTTTAAAAACTTCAACAATAAAGACTGATGACTCAGTTTGAGTTGTTTGTGAAGATGAAGAGATAGATGTAAAAAATAAATTAAAAACCTGACAAATTTCTGCTTTATTATTGTATAATTAAGAATCGTATTAAATTTGAGAGATCGACTCACAGTGCGATTTATCTGACTTTACTTTTATTTTTGATGCATAGAATTGCCAAAATTTCTTTGAGTTTTTAAAGTCATTAATGGATTGATTTTTAAAGAATTCAATCATTTTTAAATCATTTAATTTTTTATATTCATCTTTATAATAATTATAATCAATTTTAAAATTTACTATTCCAGTACGAATAAATTTTTTATACGAAGAGTCTCGTAAGTGTTTAAGATAAATTAGGTCGTTGTCATACCAAGGAAACTTATTTATATTCTTAACATGAATACTTCTTAAAGGTGCTATCTCGTTTATTATATTTAACATTTCTGTTTTTAGATAATTCCATTTATCCTCAATTGAGCAGTAATATTTTAGAGGTTTAAAATCAATTTTATCAAACAGCTCTTGAATTTTTAATATGTTTTGATTCGATAGATTCCTACAATTTAATGTTTTATTTACGTCAGTTGTTTTATTGAGGGCTAATGACGAAACCAAAAAACAGTGGTCACTAAAGGGACAATTAATTACCGATGTTTCATTAACCAGATCACCATTATGATATATAACATCAATCAAGGACTCTGAATGTAAGGTAGCTTCATTATAATTTCTTGACACAATTCGAGTAGGCTCATATACAAAATTAAAAAGATTATTGTTATCTATGAAATCTCTAAAATAATTTTTACTGCTGTTCATTAGATTGATGTTTATATCACCTATAATAAAAAGTGGTTGATTCAAATCAAGTGTATAGATAAAATTCTCTAATTTTTCTAGAAAGATATAATCATTATCAATTGGTGGTTTGTAAACATATAAAAAGTTGTAGACTTAGCATTTGATTTTAATCTGAAAATATATTAACTCTATTTCATTTAAAAATAATGTTTTGGTGATTTGAATATTATTTTTAATGAAGACTAATAGACCACCTCCATTACGATTACGATCAAGTCTTAGTCTCTAATAATAATTGTTAGCATAGAAAGAATTAGGAATCGTATCATCAAGCTTGGTTTCCGATAAAAAGAAAATTTCGAATTTTAACGTATTGAGTATTTCATGTATATCATATAAATTATTTAATAATGAATTTATATTAAGGTGTATAATATTAAAGTTTAGACTATCTTTTGTTTTATTAGTAAACAAATTGATATCATTTAGGTAGGAAGAAGTGTTGATTTTTGATAGAAAAGAATGTTTCGATTTGTTTATGAGTCAATCTTGTTTCAGAAATTCATCATTTAGACTATAATTCATTATTTCAGATTGTATATCTATCCGTATTTTTGGAATATCAGCTTGTGAAAATACTAGTTCACGATTATATGCAATTAATTTTGCAAAGAAACATGTAAAAATACCACAGTCTGTTACATTTCCAATTTGCTTAGGACAGATTTTAACATTTAAGATATTCCAATTTTGAGCATCTTGAAATTTTCTTGAACATTTGCTTAAAGCTTTAGCTAATAACAATATTTGATCATTATGGTTAAGTAACAATGAGTCATAATTTAATATCTCTTTTTTTATGGTATCAAATACACATAGTGACCAATGCTTTATATCATTGGTAAATAGTGGAATAAGTAACAGACTAAAGTTTAGTATTGTAAAAAAATTTTTTGATATTGGAAAAATTGTTTTTTTCGAAATACATATTTATTAATAGTGAATCAATTGATAAACATGAAATAGGAGAGGATTTTGTAATTAAACTGAAATAAAAATTAATAATAATATCATTTACCTTTTGGTCTTTATTTAATGTTATTAAATCTGATCAATAATAGGATTATCAAAATTAGGTTCAGGCGATAAATCATCAGAAACGTGCGAGTACATTGGTAAATTAATTTTATTTGATTTTTTGTTTTGACTAGATTCGGTCGTTGTTGTTCGTAAACTCGAATTTTCATTAACTTGCTTGGTGGATGTTGAAACAAAATCATTTTTGTTTTGACTAGGTTCGGTCGTTTTTAAACTATGATAATTAGGTTATTATTAGGTTACAATTATTTATTTAACTAACTTGAGAAATAGAAAAGTTGTTGAAAAGATAAAATAAAAAGTGAAATATTTAACTTATTTAAAATATTTAATTTTTACAATATTTTGAAATAAGATTAAACAGCAATTTTTAGCATTTATTTGATTATTTCTTATGGTAAAGAAAAAATATCAGATGATTTGAAAAATAAAAGTTTTCAAGTTTTATGTTTTTTAAATAACTATTTTTAAAATTATAATTTGTATGATCAGCTTTTTTAACAAAAATTGAGGATGTTTTATTGAAGGGGCTTCGCCCCCTCCATACCTCCCCCATTAAAGAATTATATTTTCTAAATTTTTTTTTAAATTATAAGATTAAAATCTAATTGTTATAATATTTTTGGTTCAATAATTAAAATTTTTTTGGCCAAAAAATAATGTTATGATCATTTTTTTAAATTATGATTATTCTTTAAATAAGTTTGTATTTACCTCGTTTTTACCCGACTTTATTCTTTATGTTGTAGCCCTCTAAACTACAACTATGAGAAGTTTTATTTGGTTTAAACTTCTTTACGAAGTATAAAAACAAAATAAAACTTATTAAAAAGATTATTATTATTTTTAGTATTTTTTAAGAAGAAAATTTATTATTTCTTTTTGTTTGTTCCGGCTAGAAGTGGCCGTGTATTTAAATAAAAACTTGGAAGAAATTTATTATTTTTTTCTTTATTATTTAACCGAGTTAAGGCTCATAACCGGTTGAGCCTTTAACATTTATAAAGTTTTTATATAAAAATTTAAATATTAATACTTTACTTATAATTTATTTGATTTTTTCAAACTGGTTGAAATGCTTTTCAAATTTTTTTAATCATCTATGTTTGCATGGTAAATATCTTGGTTTAAGTTATCATGTTATATTTTTTTAATGAAGGTTTTTTATATTATTGCAGAAACATTTTACTTTATCCGGAAAGCTTTTACATAATAATAATATTTGCAAAATTTATTATTACATGTTAAATTTTAAATAATTTTTTGATTCAATTCGTACTTATCTGAAAGATTTTGTATAAAAAATATTAATGGAAATCATCTTTGTAATTGAGTTTTTAGGAAAATAGAACGACTAATAAGATTTTATAAATTTTTGTTGTTTTTGCTGTTGTTATAAAATAGAAGCTCTGGGAAGCCAACTATCACGAGATAAATAAACAGTAAACAAACATCGTTCTCCACTTAATTTTTCATAACTATGCAACAATCAAAAATTATCAAACATCAAGACTTGATCCTCTTTTAAAATTTCAAAGGAAAAGCTTTTTTTTTTCTCAGCATCTTCTTATTTTTGCACCCAATTAATCGGCATTTTTACATATTAGTTAACAAAATGTTGTCAAATAAAGTACTCTATTTAACTATAAGCCATAAATCGAAACTTACAGCAACAATATCAGTGTATCTGTACAATAATTCATCTGGTTGATATTCTTGGTTGTCGATTTGTTTTGGTTTGGTTCTCCTTTATATTCTGAATTATTAATTTTTGGTGGGGCCCATTGACCGTTCATGCTTTTTTCCCAAATGTCTGTTTTTTTGGCATCTGGATCTAGATTGAATTCTGGTTTATCCCCATCTTCTGGTTTAGTGTGGTTCGGATCATCCATTTTTTCGTTATATACCCAATCGGCTGATTTTTCGCTTTTTTAGCTGGTAAACGTCTTGGTGGCAAAAAATCCCAATCTTCCTCTAATTCACCATATTCAAATTTCTAATTATCTATTTCAACTATATATATACATTATCCTAAGTGTAAAAATGTGAGAATTCATCATCTTTTCATTTTATTTTTTTTTGGTTAGCAAATTTTTGCCTTTATAATTGGAAATAAAGTGTACTTTTTTAATCATATACGCACTAAATATCTGAACCGAACACAATAAAATAATGCATCCAGTTGGAAATGTCCTAGCAAGTGTGCTTTTTCAATTAATCCGCGCCTTTCATCTTTCTTAGGTACGATCAAGTATTTTTCTTCGGCAACATCAGGTTTATATACAATTTTCCCATCTTTGTATTTATAATTTTCGACTAATTTGTCTATTCGTTTAACTTGTTTCGAGGCTAATCCGGGTAAATGTTTGCCCGTCTTTAATCTATATAAAAGTGCATCGTCCTCGTATATATCAATTGACTTGACATTTTAATTTTCTGGTTCAAAGTTGTTTATAAGTGTTAACTCCATCACAGGTCGACTAAGTGTGTCTGCATTTGAATGAATTATCCCTTTTCTATGAATTATTTCAAACTCATATGCTTGTAGGTATATTGCCCATCTAGCAAGTCTACCAATCGGATCATTTATGTTCATTAGCCAAGAAAGTGCAGAGTGATCTGTAATTACTTGAAACTTATTTCGATAAAGATATATTCTGAAATGTTTTATACTCCAGACCACAGCTAAGCACTCTTTTTCAGTAATGCCATAATTTAATTCGGCACCTTTGAGCGTTCTACTTGCGTAAGCACACACGAATTGCTTATCTTCATCGTCGTACTAAAATTGCACCCAACGCGTATCCAGATGCATCAGTTTAAATAGAAACTTTTCGTAAATGAAGGTTGTCTTAAAATTGGATATTCTATTAATTTTCTTTTAAGCTCTTCGAAAGCATTATTCTGCTCGTCATCCTAAACGTAAATATGTTCTCTTTCCGGTTTAAAGATTTTAGCATAATCTTTAATAAATCAACGATAATAATTACAAATGCCGAGAAATTGCTGAACTTGCTTCAAATTCTTAGGTGGCAGTCTATTTTTTATAGCTTCCACTTTTTCTGGATCCATTTATAGCTACCCCTTCTTCTGAAATGATATGTCCAAGAAGCTTTATAGATTTAGCAAACCATCGACATTTTTCCGGGTTAATTTTTAAAACTTGGTTAACATTTTTAATATGATTCATAAAAGTCTTAGAATGTATCGTTATATCGTCTAAATATATTTCGACGTAAGGTAAGTTTCCTAAAATCTGATACATTGACTTTGAAAAATCAGCTGGAGCGTTTTTTAATCCAAAAGGTAATCTTTTAAATTGATAGTGACCATCTGGGGTCGAAAAAGCTGTTATTTCTTTTGATTCAGCCGTAAGACCCATTTGCCAATAACCGCTTTTAAGATCTAAAGTTAAAAATAACTTAGAACTGTTTAATCTATCAAAAATATCTTCGATTCTTGGAAGCGGTCAATTCTCGGTAATTGTGATCGCATTTAATTTTCTAAAATCAACACAAAACCTTTTTTTTCCATTCTTTTTTGGAACTAACACTACTGGCGAAGACCATGGAGAAGTTGAATGTTCAATTATACCTGCATTAAGCATTTCTTCGACTTCTCTCTGTATAATTTCTCTTTCAGCCATTGACTTCCTGTATGGCTGGATAAATATTGGTGGTACGTCCTGTGTTCTTATGTTGTGTTTTCTTAACGTACACTCACCAAGATCGTTTAAGTCTTTTGCTGATACATTTTTTATATGCGGTAAAACTGATTGTTCAAATATTTCAATTTGTCCTTCTGAAAGACTTGTGCTATTAGAATCAATATTAATTTTCTTATTAAATTCTCAATTAGTTTCTTCCTCTATATCAGGTTCATCAAGAACTTCTGATATTAGCACATCATATGACTCGTCAACGTTAACATCCAATTGTTTATTTTTATCCAAGTAAATATTTTGACCTGGAAATCTTAATAGTTTAATTGCTGGATATAAGCCGGCTCCGGTTGCGGAAAACCAGTCTAAGCCTAACAAAGCAGCATGATCGTCATGTTCCATTACTAAAAAACTAATGAAACATGTGTGACCATTTAAATCTACCAATAATTCATCAGTTTTACCAATAACATCTGTCGTAGCATTATCAGCTAATTTAACTTTAACATCACTCGCTTTTGTCTCGATTGCGTATTTATGCGCGACACGAGCCGACAGAATCGATGCGGTTGCACCACTATCAAAATACAATTTTAATTTAATACCGTTTATAGTACCATCGGCAGACAATAAACTTTTCTCTTCATTTTGACAAGTAAGAACTTTTTCCATTTTATCTTTAATTTCTGTAATTTCATTTACTTGTTTAAAATTCAATCTTTTTCTGCAATTTTTCGAAATATGCCCTTCTTTGTTACATTTAAAGCATTTTACCTTTGCTTTTGTATTTTCTCTTTTCTGATAAGAGTTTTCTATGGGTTTAAACTCCTTAGAATTATTTTTTAAAAAACCTTTTCTTCTTTGGAAACTGTGCCCTAGAATAATTAACCTTATGATCATTATTTGAATTTTCTCGGCAGCATTCTTCATACATTGATGCATTTTTTATTGCATCAGATAATTTAGTAACGTCTTTACTTAGAACTTCAAAGCGTGTAAAGGATGTAAAGGATGTAAAGCATCCAAAAATAAAAATATTAATTCAGTTTCTGGCATACCACTCAATTTATTTGCTAATTGTTGAAATTTTAAAGCGAATTTATCGAAATTCCCATTACATTTTAATTGTTTCAATTCCAACCTTATTTTACGCTCAATATTAAGTGGTGTAAACACCTTTCTAAGGTGTTCAACAAACTCAACTCATCCTTCCAGAGGGTGATTCTTCTTAAATGCTATGAACTGCTGCAAGGCAGTGCATGTATTATACAGTACATGTACATACAGTACATGTATTTTGAAATTTATAAAATCACAATAATCATAGCTAAAATAACTTAATCAAAAAGAGAAAAAAAAAAAAAAACTATAAAATGATTATTTTTTAGGTCGAAGGAGCGAAAGCTCGAGACCAATATTATTTTATAATATAAATAAACTAATTAAAAAAAAAAAAAAAAAATTTGAGTTAGCTACTTGAGCATTGTTTATAATATCATAGGTCGAATTATTTAAAGTGTTAATTGAAGAAAAATTCGAATTATCAGAATAGAATATTTATTTAAAAATTAGAGATAAATAAATTAAAAATTAGTGAAAAAATTATCAATTAAGAGATATGGTATTTATTTAGAGAAAAAAATATTTTTTAAGAGATGAAAGTATTTTTTTAGAGAAAAAAGTATTTCTATAGAGAATATAATCTAAAAAGATAGAAAATGTAATTAACTTGGTGAAAAAATAATTAATATTGAGAATACATATTTTTAATTAGTGATAGAAACCTAATAGAAGGCTTCCACTTAGAAATAAATATTATCAATTAATTTGCCTATATAAAAATAAGAAATTTCTTAAAATAAGACAATAAAATTAAAAAAGAATGAATAACTAAATTAGTCCTAATGATTCAAGTACAAATAATATTATACCTCGCAATTCAATTGATAATACTTTGAATGGTGCAGAAGAAATCGAAACAAGTTGTGATTCAAGTGAAAAAGAAATTAGAAAAAAAGGCCGTGGACAAAATCGTACATATAACCAAATTGAAATATTTGAACAGTTACAACCAGCATTGGATTATATGAAAAATAAGTTTACTGATTATCATTATCGATACACAAGAGATTCTTACGATGGTGACAAAAAATATTATACTTGTAACGGTTTTGAAAAGTGTCTCAAAACAATATATATTTTAATAGTAAATTTAAAATTATTTAAAAAAATAAATTAAAATAAACTAATAATTTTTTAAGCATGCTGATTCAAGAGAGTGTTCAATTTGGGAATGTAATGAAAATCATACACATGAGCCAAAGCAGACAAGACTTCCTAAAGAAACTGTAGATTTAGTTCGTAGCTGTTTAGAAGATGGTATTGATTCAAATCTTAAAATTTTAAACAAAATTTATCAAAACAAATTACCTCAAATAACAAAAAAGCAACTAAATAATTTAAAGGCACGATTTAAAGCCAATAAATATGGTAAAACAGAATCTAGTTTATCAACTATAATCGAGTGGTGCGAGAACCGTAGTACAATCCCAAATGATGATGATGAAGTGTTCAGCGGCGGTTTTATGTATAATTTAAATAATCATGACGATTTAGAAACCTAACGTGTATTTGTGACAACTAGGCGGCTTATTTCTTTGACTCAATTTTGAAGTAATTTAATTTTCACACATTTTTTTAAAAAAATTTTCTGAATTTATTTTTAACCAAAAGATGATCACATAGCAACTGATAGTACCTATAAATTAAATTATAATGGATTTCCAGTAGTAATGATTGGCTGTACAGATTTTGATAAGCATTTTCATCCTTTTGGCTTAATGATTTCAAAAACAGAGAATGAACAAGATTACGCCTATATTTTTAAAGTAATTAAAGATTTGGTTCAAAAAATAAATAAAACCAATTTTAACCCTTCAATTCTACTAGCAGATAGTGCAGCTGCTATTACAATAAGTTTTGAAAGAGTTTTTGAATTAAAAAAACGTGTGTTTTGTTGGTTTCATGTAAAAAAGGCTATAGATAAAGAAATAAATAAAATTAAAGACAAAGATATTAAAAACCAAATTACCAACGACATAATTCAGTTCCAACATCATGTACAATTAGAATCATTCAAGCCTGTTGGAAGATTGATGATATCGAAATGGCAAACATTATTTAAAAGTAATCAACTTGTAGATGATTTTATAAAATACTTTATGAAACAATGGTTATCACCAAAAAGATTCGGCTGGTTTTACCACTATGCTGATCATATACCTATAACAAACAACGCTTTTGAAGCAACAAATCGATATTTAAAAGATCAAGGTACTTTTCGCAAAAGAGAGAGTGTTCACCAATTTCTAGCCAGTTTAGAAGTTGACATTATTAAACAATGGTCCATAGATAGAAGCCCCACAGTGACAGTTCTGGAAAATGGAGAATTAGTTCAAAGACCTAATATAAATCAAAAAAAATTCCACATTGAGCCTCAAATAAGTTTAGATAATTATACAATAAGTTATCAATGGGAAAAACTTGGAAAAACATTCCATAAATTCTATTATAACAATTCAAAATTATATTGCACAAGTAGTTCCGATTCTAACAAGCAAATTACCCAAGAAAAATGTGAAGAGTTTTTTTCTAAACAAAATACTAACAGTTGGAAAAGTTACGATGAATTTTTGAATCATTCGTCAAGAATTTTGAAATATGTAGAGATAAATGATAATAATTGGAAGCTGAGCAAATGTATATGCTGGTATTGGTGCAAAAATTACATTTGTAAACATATGCTTTCATTGTGTAACCGCAAAAAATATTTTGATTATTCATTCCAAGAAATTTGGCCTCGAGGCCAAATTTCTTTTTTCATAATAATATCTTTGCCAAAGTAATCGATCGAGAACATAAATGATTTAAAATGATTATGGTTAGTTTTTAGTTGTGTTAGATTGAAAAATTTAATTTCTAATCTATTTGGCAGATCGATGACATCTTGAGACTGAATATCATTATGAACTCTATCTAGGTAGATATTGATCGAACGTGGTACAGTCTTCAGTTTGTCATCAATGCAACATTTACCAACTTGTTTGTGCCAGTTCTTATTTCGATTATTTTGTTTATAAGATTCTGATTCTGATTTATTACGATGAGATGTGTTTCAGTATTTCTTTTTGCACTCATTTTATCTTTTTTCGACTCAACTTTTCTCCATGTGTTTGGATTGAATTTAATATTATTGTAAGATTTATCATTATTATTGCGATTACTGGTAATACCGCTTTTTTGATTACATGGTGTATTAGATTTGTGTTCATTTGAGGTTTTCTGTTTTTTATTTAAGCTTTTTAATATTTCAACTCAGGAGATTGCTCCTGTGTTGGATGCATTTAAGCTAGTTGTAGCTACATTTGAAAAAGTTCAATTCATTGTTCAATTTACTAATTTGCGTAAGAGCAGAATTAAAATTTTCATTTAGTTTGTCATATTTATATATATATATAATAAAAATTTAAAAAAATTAAGTAATTTAAAGAAATGGAAAAAATAAACAAATCCACAAAGATTACTGAGCTAAAAAAAATTTGTAAAAATGAAAACTTACCAATATATGGAACCAAAAAACAATTGATACAAAGATTAAAACAGTTTTATAATAATAATAAAGAAAACGAGTTATATGAAGATGTAGAAGAGAAATCAGAAAGTGTTGTAAATATAGTTAAAGAAGATTTAGAAGATGATGAAGAAGAAAAATTAGTAGAAGATGAAGAAATAGCTGAGGGACAATTTGAAAAAGATCTATATCAATGTAAAAATATATCGATTCAATGCGAATTTAATGAAGAAAATGAAGACGAATCAGTGCCAAATCAAATAAGAAAATGATATCAATATGATTTAATTCAAGAATATGATTCATTAGAAAAATCGATAGAACATATGGTAAAAGATGAAACTACTAGTTGGAAGTTTTATCGTACAAGGTATTTTAATTGAAGGTCGTAAAGATTTCTTCAATTATGTTTATGCTCCAAATTGTAATGTAAAAGCATATATTTATTATCAGCCAGATAGTTATAAAACTTGGAAAAATATAGTAATTCACGATCATTCCTTTCCTAAAAGAGATAAAATACGTGGTTTTAATCAAATTACAAAAACTGAAATTAATAATTTATACTAAAGAGGATATAAAACAGCCAAAAAAATTAAAATTCAATTAAGAAACAGATTTAATAAATATATTCCCAAAAATTGAATGATGATCCAGACATTGATAATCCTTTATATATACCAGGCCTACAAGATCCAAAATTTATAACATCAATAATGATCAATAATTACTACAAGCCGAAAATAATTGGTAAACTTAATTTCACATATAGTGATTTAGTTAAATCGATAGAAGATAATTCAATAATACCAGAAAATCCACATGATCCATTTGTTATTAATAGTGAAATTAATATTGATAAAATTCCAGTAAACAGTATTATACGTTTAACCATATCAACAAGATTTTTATTAAAATTAACAGAGAGGACAAATCACTTATGTGCTGACACTACATTTAAATTACTATGGCAAGGTAATTTATTCTGTTAAATTCTTAATTAACTAATTAAACAATTATCAACAAAAAAAGGTTTTCCGATTTTTATTACAGGTAAAACAGATATTAATAAGAAATTTCATCCAATAACTGTTAGTATATGTAAAGATAAAAAAACTAGTGACTTTGCTTTTGTCTTCACATCAATTAAAGAAGCTGTAAATAAAATTTTAAATTATGATTACAACCTAAATATTTTAATAGCTGATGGTGCCGAAGCCATAACTAATGGCTTTATGCAAGCTTTTAATCATAAATCTGTTGATGGTTTTGTTCGAGTTATGTGTTGAGCACATGTCTATAGAGCTTGTAAATTAAGATTAAAACCTATCAACGAAGCTGAAAATATATTACATGATTTATCTAGATTACAAGAATCGTTTTCATGTGATATATTTAACTATCTATTAAAATTGTTTTAAATAATTGCAAAAAAAGAAGATTTAGATAGCTAATTTTGAAAAAAAAATAATTCCTAATAATATAAAATTTTTGTTTTTATTTGTTAACTTGAAATAAATAATTTAGACATAAAATAACAATTTTTAGTCATTACAAAATTATTATTTTTTTTCGAATTTAGCTCAGTACCGTATTAATATTTTTTTAATAGTTTTTTGACCAGTTATCTTCAAGTGTATTCATACGTTTTTCTAGAGTTGATTTAAATTCTAATGTATTGTTATTTGATTCTTGAAGAGTTTTTAAGATATTTAGAAGAATTTGTTCACTAGAATTATTTTGTTGTAATACAGTTTCAGAATCAAGTTGAATATTGGTATAATTATTTTGTTGTATTTGTTGTTCGATAGTATTATCAATAACATGTTGAACAAGAGGTTGAGGTTGACTTGAATCTTTTAATTGGTTATGTAAATTAAGAGTATCATTAAAAACTTGTACTTGAGATTGGAATTTGTTGTGTTGATATGTTTATTGGTGTACTTGAAATCAATTTGGATATAGTATAAGTAGATAAGAGTTGTTTTAAACGAGATTCATTTGGAATAAAATGAATAGTTTTATATTTAACAACAACATCGATAGCATAATCACCATATTGAGTATAATCATATTTAATTAAAAAATGGTATAAAAAGTCGGCTAAGATTTCAGTTGTAAATGTGAATTGTTTATTTGTATTTTCATTGTAAAAAGACTTAATTTTTTCAAGAGTTTGAGGATTTATTTTTGAATTCCATGTTTTCATTAAATTTGTTGTTAAATTATTGTAATCATCACTAATGTTTTTGTAAACACGAAATAAAAAGAAAATATTGCTGACTTCGGTATGTGTAAATAATATTAAGATGATGAGGGTACAAATGTACTAATAATTAAATATTTGTTTTTAAATAAAAAAATATTTAAAAATATTTAAAATACATATATATATTAAGTGTATATGTATGAACGTGATAAAAAAGAAGAAATTTTAAATGAGTCAGCATTTTATAAGAAATTATTAAAAAAATTTTTTGAAATATATATAATTATAAAAAAGTTGGTTTAGATTATATTTTTTAAAAGATTCTAGTTCGTTAAAACCATTGGACAGGAAAACAGGAAAATACCAAAGGCTTGGTCCGACCGGTTCATATCTGAAGAGATCAAAAAAATTATACTTACTTGTAATAAATATTAAAAAATGAAAAAATAAATTATGAAATCAAAATTTTAAAAAAAGATATGATAATGTAAATAAAAGATAAAATAAAATTAAAATGATAAATACAAAATGAAAAAATACAAATTCAAATATATAAAATACAGATAAAAAAAGATAAACAAATGATACAAATACTAATACAAAATAATAAATGTTATATAAAAATAAATAAAATAATGATTCAAGAAATACAAATTGTGAAAAAAAATCATTAAATAATAAAATTTTTTAATAAAAAATTCGCAATTGTTGCTAAAACATTAATTATAAATAAATACAAAAATAAAAAAGAAAAATATTTTTTTCTAAATTTTTATTAGTAAATCATATTTAATTTATACTTTATAAATACAATTTTCGAACCCGATTCCTTTTTAAGGGAAATCGACAAGTCGGACAATTCATTATTCATTCCTTCCAAATTCTTTAATCTTTTTATAAAAAAATGTACTATTTTGAAGAGTAATTCGGAATAATTTCATTCGAGCTGTTCTTCTTGTCATTTTTATAGGTGAGTCTAAAATTCTTTGATAAATATATTAAAAAGATACTCGTTCAATAGACTTAAAATTCATGGTAAAAATTAAATATATTTAATAAATATTTAAAGGTTTTTTTATTTTAAATTCGGAAAGAAATTGTCTGCGATGAAGGCAGTAATTTAGTTAAATTATTTAATTAAATTGATTTTAGTATTTTTGAATTTAATTTAGAATTATTAGAATCAGAAGCTGGTAATTTTTGAAATAGTACTTTAGTCGATTTGCATTGATTATTCGCTCCTAAATAAAAAATGAACTGAGAGTCGAATTAAAAAAAAAAGATTCATTCTTTAGCTAAAACGTTTTCTAATAGCTAAATAAAAAATTTTGGACATTTAAAAAATTTAAAGCTTCCAATTTGGTAAAAAAATAATTTAATTTTTGACCAAAATAACTAAACATTAGTTTTATTTTTTTAAATTCCTATAATAGGGTTTAAAAATTTTTTTTTTAAACAAAATAATCAGTTTTTGGCAATTTTTTATGTAGAAAATTTTTTTTTTTTATAAAATCCCACTTTGGTAACTTTTTACGAATTGAAAAAACTAATTTTTAATTATTTAAAAAAATTATTTAAAAAAATTATTTAAAAAAAGTTTTTTTCAAAAATTGAGTTAAAAAAATGCTTCTCGTCCGATGATGATCTTAAACTCTTTGGAACTATAGATAACACATATTCAATGAAGTGTATTTTGGTTGACCAAGACATCATGCTGGGTATCATTTGCTTCACTTTGGCAAGGAGAACACTTTAGTAGAAACAAGTGGAGAAAATGACCTTGGGATAATCATATTAAAGGATCTGAAGTATGCAATGTCTAAACTGCAGAATTACTAATTCTACTACTACTAAAATAAACAATTTTTTTTTAACCCGTTTTTAGAAAAAAAAAAATTTTTATTAATAAAAAATTCAAAGATTAGGCATATGTCTGATATGTGAACTGACTAATTTTGTGCACACTCTTGATTTTCATAAGTGAACTAATAGCACGAAATATTTATTAATAAAAATTATGTGAACCTTTAATTGATTAAGTGAACATTTTTATTTAGTTATTGATAAATTGTCAAAAAAAAAATTAAATAGTAATTAAAAAATATAATAGTAAATATAAATAATTATTTTGTTTTATGAATACGACTAATATGAATTTTTAAGCCCCAATCATTAGTACAATATTTTTCAATTCCCTTTTGACTACACAAATAACATAAAATGCCATTTTTAGTTGATTTATCTTTTATTAATAGATCATTAACAGCGTTCACTGCTTCTTTAGTTGGTTTAGGATACTCATAAGACACTTTTTCAATAGCTAATGCATTTCTTTTTATTTGACTTAACGATAAATTTTGTAAGCGAGTATTTATACCATCAAGTTTATTATTCATTTGTGTTTGTATTGGTACATTAGATGTATTTCTATTTTCGCCTATTTGAGGTCGTTGATTATTCTCGTTTAACAAAGTCTCCGACAAATTTACAATTTCATCTTCGTTTGGACTTTCTGATCATGTGCCATCTTTTTCGTCATCAACGTCTTCAATATTATCATTTTCATCATCATTCATAATTAGCTCTTCATCATTTACTTCCTTTAAATCGATATACTTTGGACCATCCGCAGGATAAAATTTTGCGATTTCTTGTAAAATTTTATCGAACGCGTCTACTCTATCGGAAGTAACTATTTGTCTCCATAAAAATTCGTCAATAAAAGATTTCAAATTTATCCGCTGGCAACCCTTTCTTTGTTTAAACACTTGTTTAGCATGTTTCCACAAACCTTCTATTCTATTTGTATGTGCACCGGTTATCGGATCAAGAAAAATAAACTTATGATTTACCTTCAAGTGCTTAAAATTATTTAATTGAGACAGTTTTTCATAGGAAGACCAACTATCTGATATTATGGTTGTACCTTCTGCAACATGGTCATAAATTGTCTTTAAAAGAGTCGCAGCTTTACGATCAGGTACGATTTCTATATAACTCCGTCCTTTTAGGTCTCTTTCCTCTAAACCGAATATCCAGATTTGTTTCTTTTTAAGTTTACTTCCACTATTGTATTTGACTTTAGATATAAGAGACTCGTCAATTTCAACGACCTTTCCAGAGCCGCCTAATTTCACATTTTTTAAATAATCTTGAATACTTACGTTACAAATGTTACGAAGCAATCTATACACATTTGAAATTAAATATTTAGAATCAGTTACGAGATTTTCATTTATTTTAATTAAATCGCTTGTCTTAGATATAGTCAATATTTAATAATTTCGATTATGTTTAAAAGCGGCTTAAGAAACAGACTGAAAAATGAATCCTTAAAAATACTGGAATATTTTTGACAATTAGAATTTTTACACCGAGCTGAAAGTAAAATACGACCATCTTTGCCACGTTTACGGTTCATTATTTTTAATTCTGAATGACAACTATTACAATTCTTTTTAGATAATATTCCCATATTTCTAAATTTCGTTACATGATCAATTTCAATCAATTTTGTATCCATTTCAATTTTTTTTTTATTTAATTAATTGTATTATTTTTAAATTTTATTTTTTTTTTAAAATTTAAAATTTTTTATGAAATAATTAATAATAATAATAATAATAAATATTTAAGTTCACAAAATCTTATGATTAAAAAATTTTGTGCTTTTAATTTTCACTATTTTATTTTTCAGTTAACGTATTTTTAATTGCACATAATTTGTGAACTAAAGTTCACATATCAGACATATGCAAAAGATTATTCACACAATTTAAAAGATTTAAATATAATATTTAATTTAAAAAATTAAATTTTACAAAAAATTTTATGATTTTTCTTTATAAATTTATTAAAAATTAATTAAAATGAATAAAAAAAATTTGTTTAAATGTTATATATAAAAAAATTTAAAAATTTTTTACTTAAAAAATTTGATTTTGAGTGTGAGTTTGAGTTTTTCACGCAAAAATTTTGCATGCTTGAGTGTGAGTTTGAGTGTAACACTCAAAAAAGTTTATATTTTCAGTGTGATTGTGAGTCTTAGTGACACTCACACAAATCACGCGCAAACTCACATTTTTTTGCATGAAATTGTCTGCTTAGGTGTAATATAGTAAAAGTCTATAAACTAAAACTATATTAAATATAGCTTTTTTAAAGTCTTTAAACAATAATAGTGATATTAGTTTGTTATCTTTAGCATTTTTTAGCGAATTCATGATTTCATGAAGGCAGTTTCACATGAATGTGAGTTGCGAAATCCATGTTGGCCTTGAAAAAATAGATTGTTTTCATTAAAAAATGTTGTAATTTGCTGTGCTAGAACTTTTTCAAAAAGCTTAGCAATTGGTGATAAAACTGAGATTCCTCTGTAATTGTTTATATCATCTATGTCACCCTTATTCTTATATATAGGAGTAACTTTTGCAGTTTTCCATTCTTTTGGAATTTGTTTTAAGCTAATATATAAGTTAAAAATCTTAGTTAAAATGCTAGAAACATTTGACTCTTAGAATAGAGGTTGGAATACCTGAAATTCCTGCACTACTATTACAATCCAAATCTATTATTAAATCAATAACTGTTTGTTCTGATACAAGTTCAAAATTAAATATTTTTGAATTTGATCTAATAATTTTTTAGTCTAATAATTTTTTGAAATGTTTGTTTATGAAAGACAAGCAATCATCATCTGCAACCTCGTAGTTAGATGTAAGCGAAGAAAAAAAGCAATTAAATGCATTACATACATTTTGTTTACCGAATATTATTGAATTGTTGTACTTAATTGAGCTACGGGAACAGTGAGACGTTTTATCAGACTTAATAAAGAATGAGATAAACGAAAAGTAGACCAATATGCAATAAAGTATTGTTTACAGATAAAATAAAGTAAATAGATTCATAATCCTCAGCAAAGCTGATTTTAATAATATCATAACATCTTTTGACAAGAACCAAAACACCACCACCACGTCTATTCCTATCTCTAAAAATATTATATTTACTATTTTTATAAAAACTTTTTGGTATCTGTTTATCTAGTTTTGTTTCATTTAAGCTTAAAATATCAAAATCTTGTACTGAAATAAACTTATCTACCTGATGTAATTTATTAAATAAAGAATTAAAATTATGATGCATTATTTTAAAATAAATTTAAATGCTCGATTATTTGTTAAGCTAAAAATTTTCAAATATTTTGACAACGGGCTGAAGTACCGAAATACCACGATAATTATTTATATCTTCATTTGAACCATTATTTTTGAATAAAGGAGTTAATTTAAAAAAATGAGTTATTTACAACTGGTGCTTTATAACATGTTATAAAATTGATTTGTTGGTTGTTAAGTTTTAATTGAAAGTACATATAATCTATTTGGAACTTATTCGAGCCACCAAGATCATGTTTTATTATGTTGTAAATCTTCTTAATATGAATATAATTATACCACCTTCCTTTTTGGTTTTATCACGACGAAATGAAACATATTTGTTGTTTATATAAAATGTATTTGGAACATTATCATCAAGTTTCGTTTAGTTTCGTTTAGAGTTATGATGTCGAATATATTTGTATCAAAAATAATATTAATATCAAAAATGTTTTTTAATAATATGCTAACGTTTAGATTCAGCTTCACATAAAAGTTCATAAAGATTTGTTTCAATATTGAAATCAATAATTCGGCATAATATATTTTGCGATTCAGTTAAACCTTTGTCAACATCAGGTATGGGTACATTAACATGGTCACCAATATTTACATCAGGAAGGTATTTTTTACTACGGGTTTTCATTGTTTCAGCTTGTTTAGCTTGATTTTTTGTAACATTTTCTCTAATACCTAACAACTGATTCGCTGCAACTTCGATGTCAACAGCTTTCTCTGGTTCAACAGCTTTTTCAACACTAACATCTTGACCAACTGGTTGACTAAGTTGTTTTTCTATCATTTCTGATATTCCTTCATATTTCTTAGGATTAAACACATCATTGTTCTCTTCTTCAATTTCATCATCATCATCATCATCTTCATCATTAAATTCATCAGGGTTGTATTCATATCCGACAGCTTCAAAAAGATCTTTGGCCGTATCTAGCTTTGACCATTCTTCAACTTGTATAGCTGTTGAAGATAATCCTAACGAGGTATCATTACCGAAAACTGCTTTATATGGAGAACATTTGTTAGCAGTATGAAAAGAATGGTTTTTCCTTAATTGAACAAATTTTATTCCAATAGACCATTTAAGTGATTTAGATCCACAAACTCATGTGGCTAACATTTTTTTCACAGCGTTAGCCCGCTCAACACTGCCTTGAGACTGTGGATGACGAGCTCTACGATTGCATTGGTAACTTCGAGTTTTCGATTTAAGAGCTCGTAATTGAATAAATTTTGTAAAATGGTCTTGGTTTACCATAATCACCATCAGTTAAATTTTGAAAATCTATTAAGTCCATTTGAGCTCGACTATTAAATGTTTTACTTTTAATCATATCTACTGTTAAATTGATATGATTTTTTTTACAAGCTGGTAAAATTAAATCACGTCCTTTATGACCAATTTGAATATGAATCAAGTAAATTGTATCAAATAAATTTTCGTAAAGGACTAAAAATTTAATATTTTCTTCGCTTTTTCTTTTTTTTATTATTTTCTTCATATCGATTTCTTTAATTAATTTCTCATACTCGATTAAAGTTGTAAAAGTTTTAAATTTTTTTTTATTTTGATCTTCGTTGCTATTTTGTAGTTGTTCTTCGATTAGTAACGCTTCTAGTCCAGCATAAAATTTTTCTTTGTGGATTCGAAAATAATCAGTTTCAATAACTGCACTTTCAACTTGATTAGACATATAGAATCAAAAAATATAGAATAATTAGATAATATAGAATTAATAATTAATAACAAAATATTTTTTTAATTTTTTAAAATTTCAATTTTTACTGAATAATTTTTTAAGAAAATTACTAATGTTAATTAGTAAATTTAAAAAAATACTATTTCATACGTTACTTTACAAAATTACTAAGGAAAAATTGAAATCTAAAATAATTTTATTTTTTTTTCAAGTTTTACTTATTAATAAGAAATTATCAAAATTTACTTATTTTCAAAATTTCCTATAACATATAAAAATAAATAAACAATAAACTTGAATAAATGTTTAAATCTCTTAATTTTAAAATAAATACAATTTGAAAAGGATGAAGTTGAAAAAAACATATATAAAGTGAATAAAACATAAAACAAGAGAACCACACATAAAAATTAAAAAAAATATTTAAAAGGAGAATTAAAACATATAAAATTTTAAACCAAAAGTTAAAAAACATAAAAATCCAATTTTTTTTTAAAAAGTTAATAAAACATAAAAACTACAAAAAAAAAATGTATGTTTTGTTCACTCTTAGATAAAAATTTAATCATTGCTTTTTGAAATAAGCAATAAATGTTTTTAAGTAAGGCATTGCTTCCATTTTTTTATTATATATATATTATAAATAAATTTCTTTCAATTTTTTATTAAATTTATAATGGTTGTAATGGAAAAAAAATCTTCGCCATGTTAAAAGATTGGTATACGAGAATTTTAATTAAAAAAATTTTTAATTGATTAATTTTTGAATTTATAAATGATATGACAACAATTAAAAAAAAAATAAAATTTTAAAATCAGTACCACTTTTAAAATTAAAACTTATAACACTTTTAAATCAAAACCACTCAATTAATAAAATATTTAAAAATTTAAAAAGAAAATTATATTATTTAAATTTTTTTAATTGTCTAAAAAAATTTAAATAAAAATTAATATATTATATTAATATTTTATTAAATGAATAATAGTTATTAAATTAAATTAAAAATACAAAATTATAGTATAGTACAATTTTGAATTATGACAGAAATACAGCAATATGTCAAAACGGTAAAAAAGTTTTATGAAGAAGAAAAAACAGTGATTGAAATGTTAGAAAAACAAAAAGAAGAAATGATACAAAAGAAAACTGAATTAATTAGTACCACTAAAGATAAATTTTAAAATATGACGGTATATTTTATATATAAAAAAATTATTATATTTAAATTAAAAAAATAATATAAAATTTAATGAATATAGGTTCATGAATTTTTCAAAAAAGAAAATATTCCAACTGAAATATTAAATCATATATCCCAGTATTATGAGTTGGTAGAAAAAAATAACCCTGCTAGAATTTTCACTATTAAAAAAGCATTGACCAAAAAAAAACAATATTTAATTCAATATGGCTATGAAAAATTTGAAATACCATTTTCAAAGTTTTATGAGATTGACGAAAATTATGAAGATCATCTTATAAAAAATTTAAACTTTCAAAATCAAATAGAAAGCGAAATTCAAACTAATTTAAATAGAGAACATAAAGTTGAAGATGGTAATTTTGATCAGTTGATTGAGTTAAAAAAATATGGACTTAAACAACTCCCAAAAAAACAAGCTCTAACAAAACTAGAAGAAATATACAAATACACGAAAAAAAATAAAAAATCTCTGCCTTATAGCCAAAGTTGTTCAAATTTGGATCAAGATAATGTTGATAAAAATGGTAAAGAAGATGAAGAAAAAATTAAAAAATCAAAACTTAAAAATATTAATAAAAAATTAAAAATTACTTTGGATACCGATACAAGCAGTGCAAAATCTGAAGTCCGAAAATTAAAAAAAACAAATCGTAAATAATTTAAACAAATACACTTCAAATTATTTATTAAATTAATATTCTCAATTTTTAACTAATATCTCAATTAATTTAATATTAAATAAAGTTTCTATTTACCAATATTCTTAGTTTTTTCTTATTTTTCAAATGAATTATTTAAACATGTTAACAATAATTAGGCCATAAATTATAATTAATAAAAATCAATTTATTTATCCATATATTTTTTGCTATTTATAGTATAAATCAAATAAATAAAAAGAATTTACTTGATTAATAATTTAGTCATTTATTTTTTTAAAAATATTTAATAAATACCTATCTTTTAATTAATTTTAGTTAATAATTATTTGCATTGATTTCCCTCTGAAATATAAAATTAAAATTTTATAAAAATATCTCTTTTATTTAAATTTTGAATATAGAAAATTTAATGATCAAAAATTTGATCTATTTAATTTTTTGAATATTTTACTACTCAAAATTTTGGTTTTAAAATATTTGGTTTTAAATATTTATAAAAAAAAGATTTAATAATAAAAAAAATTTAAATTTAGAAATAAATAATTTATAGTTATAAAGAGATGGATCAAAAATCAAATGATCAAAAAATAAAAAAAAGCATCAATAAGTTTCAGAGAAATATGGAAAAATTATGTATTCCATACATGTGCAATTATTGTTCGAAAAAAGTATTTAGCACTAATTTAGTTTGGCTCTCTGTTGCAGATAATAAAAGAGATATTTGGGTAATGAATCAAAACAAAAATAAAACAAATATCACAACTGTAAAAAACAACAGATTTTGTTTTTGTAGCGTTTGTTCAAATGCTATTAAACAAAACCGAATTATACCGACTTTTAACGACTTTTGCGAAATTCCCCAAGTCATATTACAATTAAATGGATACAAACATTATTCAAAACTTGCTCTTTGTTCCCTTTATTGCGATACATACCAAAAGGATCATTATTCATATTGGCATATAAATGGTAGAGTAAATTTAACAAAAAAAAACGCTGAAAAAATAAAAGGAACATTTGGAATGATTTTTGAACCCACCCAAAACAAAGATAATAACGAAAGCAACAACCTTAAAGAGGCACTTATATGGCTCAAAGAAAATAACTGTTTATACAAAGATTATGTCGCAAATATGGAAAGGATTGATGGTTTCTTAACCAAATCTAATATTTCATATGAAGGTTTTCCCTTAACAAACAATAATATTGTTTATAATAATCAAAGTGCAATATTAATTGAACCAGATAATACAAAGGACCCAGGGCTTATAATAAACATGGATCATAAGAAGACCCGACAATATGTAGGAAAAGTTAACGAAGAAATTGGTTTTACTATACAAAGAGATTCAAATAAAAATTTCAATAAAGTCTACGAAAAAGCAGATGATGATTTAATCGAACCAAAAATTTTTCCTCACCTATATCCAGATGGAAAAGGCTATTATATAAAAAATAAAACAATATCACTTGCTCAATATTACCGTAATCGTCTCTTACATGTTGATTCTCGTTGGCGAGATGATCGTTATTATGTATTCTATGCATATGATAGGCTAACCCGAGAAAGAATTTCTACTGTAAATTCTATGATTAGAACTAGAACAGCTCTTTCAGAACAAAAAAGCGTAAAAACCATTCTTAAAAATGATTACTTTGAATTGATATGGTAACTGTGTTCCTAGATGCATAACAGGATCAAAATCCTATTGGAAATCAAAATACTATGATTTGGTGTCAATAATAAGTAAAAAAGGTAAAATTAATTTGCTAAAAACAATACTTTATATATTTATATATTAAAATATTTCATTTTTTTTTTTTTTTTTTCTTATTTCCAATTGACCAAGACTGTGACATAAGAAAAACCTATGCACTCATCAGCTTAAAGCCAGTCAATTGCGTTTATTAGTAAATAAAAATACAATAAATTTGAATGAAAAAAATACAATTATAAAATAAAATATAAAATAATAAAATTAGTATATTTATTTGACGTATAAAATTACGTAGTGATTGTATTAAAATTATTGAATTGCATTAATAATAAAAATTTTGGAAATAATTTTATAAATTTTGGTAGAAAAATATTTACATTATTATTTGCCCAGTGTTTAAATAAACTAATTTCCATATCAATATGATTAATATAAAAGGTATTTACAAGTCTTGAAAAAAAATAAGCAAAAGTATTCTCATCATAGCTGTTATATCTGGAAACACCTGGTTCAAAAAATTTGTTGATGTTCCGCAGATTATAGTTTTTATTAAGATCATAATTTTGAATGAATTGGTTTCTAAGGCTTTCAGGTGAATTCGGTATTTTTAGGATTTTATGTGAGAAAACTATCAGTTTTACAATTAAACGATGTTGAAGACAACTTAATCCTAGACTAAACTCAAGTTTATTATTTAGCTTACTGAGTTCTTCAGAGTTTCTATAATCTATTATATCATTTATTCTGAAAAGTTTATATAGGCAAAAATTATATGTATTAACAAGTTTTTGTAGAGCACTTTTAGAGAAGTAAATAGACAGTGACAAACAGTAATCAAACAGAGGTAGAATAAATGATTTAAAAAATTGAATTTTTACCGATCTAGCTAAGAAAAATAAATTTTTAATTGAAACAATTCTTTTGTTAATTTTTACTCTGAGCCTAGACACAAAGTTTAAGAAATTTAGCTTGTTGTCAATATTAATTCCTAATAATGTAAAATTATTAACAACTTCAATTATCACATCACAAAAGCATATTTTATTAGGTATTTCTCTCAGTGCTTCATGTTTCTTTGTTATAAACATTACCTTTGTTTTATTCCAGTTTATGTCAAGTCTGTTAAATTTACACCAATCTCTTAGTTGCACCATCCCAGTGATAAACTGATTAAAAACCTCAAAAAACTTGGAGCCTTCTAGTGATAATGTAGTGTCATCAGCAAATAATAATGTTTGAAATCTTGTTACATAATATGCTAAATCATTAATAAATATTAGAAAGAACAAAGGTCCCAATATGGAACCTTGAGGTACACCTAGTTTGATCGGTAATTGTGTACTAAATCTATTTTCGAATTTGACTATTTGACTACGATCGGCAAAATAGTTGCTTATTAAGTTTAAAGCATGTTCATCAAAGCCATAGTGCTTAAGTTTGCATAATAGCAAATTGCTATCGACCATGTCAAAAGCTTTCTTAAAATCAATAAAAAGGAATAAGCCAATAGACTGTTTACCAAGAATTTCATTCATATGCGAAATAATACTATGTAGAGCAGCTTCACAGGAATGAAAAGGTCGGAAGCCATATTGATCTTGAAAGAATAACTTATTATTATTGAAATGGGATAAAATCTGTGAAGCTAAAATCTTCTCAAATATTTTGGCAACTGGCGATAAGACTGATATTCCTCTATAGTTATTAATGTCATCAAGTGAGCCTTTGTTTTTGTATATTGGTGTTACCACTGCAGCCTTCCATTCACTAGGTATTGTTCCAGAGAGAATACATTTGTTAAACAATTTAGTTAATATCGGTACTATTTTTGATGAACATGATTTAAGAATTTTAGTTGATATGCCACATATACCAGATCCACTTGAATCATTTAAATCATGCAACAATTTTTCAACAACTGTTGAATTTGTTTCTTGAAAGGAGAAAATTATATTTGATTTTTTTAGATTAGTTTCATTAAAAATATGTTCAAAAAAAATCGAGCACGAATTTAACGATAATGTAGATGATGACTTAAGAGATGTAAAAAAATAATTAAACATTTCACTAATAGACTGAGGATCAGACGCATATTCAGATCCGTTGGAAATGTGATTAGGAGTTGTTGAATTGTTCTTATCGGATTTTATTGTGTAA
Source organism: Brachionus angularis (assembly GCA_021432725.1). Classification (NCBI taxonomy): domain Eukaryota; kingdom Metazoa; phylum Rotifera; class Eurotatoria; order Ploima; family Brachionidae; genus Brachionus; species Brachionus angularis. The sequence continues at coordinate 5,098,755 of JAJVDD010000005.1, forward strand.
TTGGCTGAGTAAAATTCCCAAAATTTCTTTGTATTAAAGAAATCGTTCATTTGTTTGTTTTTGAAAAATTCGATCATTTTTAGATTTTTTAATTTGTTGAATACATCTTTATGCAATAGATAGTTTTTATAACTATCTTCTGATCGAGATTTCTTATACTCACAAAACGCAGTGTCACAGCTATTTTGAACGAAATATAATTCTGCATCAAACCAAGGTTCTTCATTAGATTTGAAGCCTGATTTTTTAATTTCTCTGATAGGTGCCACCGCATCAATTATATTGATGAAGTTTTCTTTAATAACCATCCACCATTTATTTGTATTGTTAGAGACAAGGAGTTTTTCAAAATCAATATCTTTAATCAATTCGGTAATTTTCAATATATTATCAGCATTTAACTTACGACTTAGACAACTATTATCAATTTTCTTATTTTTTTTAAAATTTAATTTGACTAAAATAAAGCAGTGATCACTGAGTTTATCACTATCAATAACATGAGTAGATAAGACCTACGATTGGTTATGTAGAACAATATCAATCAAAGTCCCAAAACATTTAAAGCTTTCATCAATATTATAATTGTTATTAATTCTAGTAGACTGTTTTACAAAATTGACTAGATCGTAATTGTACATAAATTCATATAAAATATTATTTTTATCATTGAGATCAAGATTTAGATCACCAATAATAAAAAATGGGTCGTTTAAATTAATTGTAAAAAAAATTCTTTCTAATTCATCTAAAAAGGTTTTATCGTCGAGACTCGGCTTTTTATAACAGCTAAAAAAGTTATAAATTTTTTTATTATTTTTAAGTTGAAAATAAATCGTTTCGATTTGATTAAAACAAGTAGTTTTGGTAATAGTATATTCTTTTCTTATATAAACACAAACACCTCCACCATGACAATCTCTATCACATCTAAATAATTTATAGTATTTATGCTTAAACATAGATGTAGGATGGATAATTTCATCAAGTTTGGTTTCATTGAGCATAAGAACATCGATTTGTCGTAAGTCAAGTAATTCGAAAACTTTATATTTCTTTGATTTTAATGAGTTAATATTAAGATGAAGAACTGTAAAATGTGTATCTGCTTCGAGTAGTTTTTTTATTTTAATAAAATAATTACATTGATCTAGTAGTTTTTTATTTTTGTTTTGAGAAACTGGAATTTCGATTTGATTTTTGAATTTAGAGACATTATTAAGATTATCTTTTTTCATACATAGTAAATCAATGTCATGAAACACTAAAAGATGATTGTAATATGGCCTGTTATCATATTTAAAAGTTTTGTAGCATACTGGACACATTAGTCGTTTATCTAGTCAAGTGATATTCATAATTTCATTAGCTTCCATGAACATTTCATTTTCGGTTAAGCTAAACTTAGTAATCTCATTTTCTATAACTTGTCTATATGTATTAATCTTTAAGTGATTAAAATCAAAGTTAAAGTTGAAGCAGACACATCGTGCATAAGCACATACAAATACTCCACCGTCAGCATCTTTACTTGTTGAGGTAGATTTATAAGTTTAGTGAATTTCCACTCATCAATATTAAAATGAATTGGTTTTCCTTTATTTGAAAATCTTTTTGCAGCATTTACCATTAGATTTTTCACTCCTTCAAAACACTGAGCAATAAATGATTTTTTTTTTATTTCGGAAAAATTTGAGTCTAGGTATGATACATTTTTATTATAAAAATCAATCCAAATCATAGACCAGTGATTATTATTCCAGATTGGAATTAAAGTATGATTAAACTTAAAAATATTTCTGTTATCACATTCATCTTCTGCTTTAGAATCAGAATTACTAATATCAATATTAGTTAAATATCTTGAATAATAGTATGATGAGATAGCAAGTATCTTTTTGTCTTTCTGAAAATAGCATAACATGTTAATGTAGAAGTTAACGATTGCGTCATTAACTATATTGTATTTATTTGTTAGGATATTAAAATGCAAAGTTAAAATATCTTCGATTCTTATTTTAATACTGAAACCTTTAATAATATAATCTTCATTCAGCGCAGTTTGCGATGATTCATATATGCTTGAGTTGTTCAAGTATTTTTCTTTTAAGAGAGAAGAAGTTTTATTATCCAAGATCAAAGTAGTGTCGCTTGATTTATCGGTTTTATTATTAAGGGATGAGATTCCATGTTTTTCTCTTATATGACTCATAAACCAGTTGAGACGTTTATACGGTGGCTTGTCACAGAAGCTACATTTGTAAAAATTGTTATTTTGCTTATTATTTTGATTATAATTATTATTTTCAGTACTATCTTGATTATTACTTTGATCATTATTTTCAATATTATTTATATTATTATTTTGATTGTTATTATTGTTTTCAATATTATTATTTTGATTAATACTTTGATTATTATCATTATTATTTTCAGAATTGTTTATACTATTACTTTGATTATTATTATTATTTTCAATATTATTTTGATCGATTAATTGCTAATTATTTTCTTTTAGAAAAATCTTTTTTAATAAAGTATCTCTAATACCCCAATAATACCTTTTCCCATTATTATCAATACCAAAACTTTTTTTGTCATTAATTTTATTTGTTAAAGCTGCGTTTCTTTTATTTCTTTCTTCAATTAGCTTTTTCAAAATTATTCTCTCATTTATAGTTAAATCTCTATTTATAAAAATATTATTTAGATCAGTTTTTAAGTTTTTTGCATTAGTTAGTGCTTTTTCTTTTTCTTCAGCAGAGTTAAAAACAACTTTGATTTGGTTTGATTCAATTAATTTATTATCTTTATCTTTTTTTTTCAGTCTAACGATGTGCTTTAGTTTCTGATTATCGATTAATAGTTTGTCCAAGACTTCAAGTACTTTCAATTTATCTTCATTTCTTTTTTCAATTGCATCAATCTTGCTGGATGGTAGGATACCAGTAAAAACTATATTATTTTCCCTATTAAACTTGTCTTTATTGTCTCTAGCAATTGTAGTACTTAAACATGCTTCCATTTCACGATCTCGTTCAAGATCTTCTATATCTTTATCTTTTTTACCAATTACAATACTCGCACACGAAAATGGTGTTTTATTTTTGGTTTCAACTAAATTGCTCGAATTAGATTCTAAATCAAAAATTTTTTTTTCAAGAGACTGAATTTTCTCATCTTTAATTTTGTTTTCTAATATTAATTTATTGTTTGTATCTTCGAGTTTATTTATTCTTTCATGTAGATTAAATAGCCAGGAATCCAATTGACCAACATCTACCACTTTGGTTGACGCAACCTTGGTACTATATTTATTTGCCATGATCTTAATTTGGAAACTAAGAGCAACGTGAGTAAATTGTCGGGGAATTTAGTTTTGCACGAAAAATTTTGAAAATAAATTTTTTGAAAATTGTGATTTTTTATTTGTTATTTATTTTTTATTTTTTTATTCATTCAAATTTAACAAATATATTATTTTAATAAATTTATGTTATAATGTTTAATCTTATGTTTAAAGGTTTACCAACTCTTTTTTTAACATTGACAGCTAATGATTCATGGAATATTTAAAAAAAAATCCTGAAAGAAAAAAAAAATACAGCTACAATATTCAATCCAGTTGAAGTCTGCGAATTTTTTTTTAGAAGATTAAATTTGTTAATGAAAGAAATAAAATCAGAGCATGGTAATTCATAATTATTAAATAAGTTTAAAATTTAATAACAAATAATTTAAAAAAGGCTTTTTAGGAAAAGTAGACAATTATTGGACTAGAATAGAATGCCAAAACAGAGGATCATTACATGCTCACATATTACTATGGATAAAAAACGTCAAAACGGATTTGGTTAAAGCTGAAATACCAAGTGGTTAAGACGAATCAAGCATTTTAATAAGCAATCTAGTAAAAAAATATCAAATTCATAAATGTGTCGATAGGCGATGCTTTAAAACCAATAACAGATATTTCAAAAAATGCAAATATGGGTTTCCATTTGATTTATGCGACACTGATTATTTAGATGTTAAAAAAAATAAAAATTTTTATAAACGAACCAAAAGTATTGATCGTGATGTAGTTCCATACAATCCAACATTGTTATTATTGTGGGATGGCCATGTAAATATTCAATATTGTACAAAAAGGGGAATCGAACAGTATTTAGTTAAATACATATCAAAAGTCGAACCTACATTTAAAGGAAAAGAAATGAAACCAGAAACAAACGAAGTAAAGAGTTATTATGATTTAAGAATTGTTAGCTCTGTAGAAGCAGCTTCTTTCATATTAGGACATCATTTTGTTCAATCAAACATAAAAGTAGTTTTTATCCTTACTTCTCTACCAGGAAAACAGTTTAAATTCCTGAAAAAACATGATGAACTAATGAAATTGGATCTAGATGATAATGATATTTTTAAAGAAACAGCTTACGACTATTATTTTAAACGACCGAAACATTCAAATATAAATAATTTAACTATATTCGAATATCATGAACAATATCAAATCTTTTTAAAAAGAACAACTAGAAAGATACCATTTTCTAGATCAGATAATATAATGTTAGACGAAAGCTCAAATAAAATAGTTAAACGAAAAAACAATGTAATTACTCGTAGTAATTTTTATGATGTTATGGATGGAGAAATTTATTATTACCAAAAATTATTGTACAATATAGCTTTCAGGAGTTTTAATGAGCTAATAAGCAAGCAGAATATAACTGCTACTTATAAAGAAGAATGTTTTATTAGAAATTTAATAAAAAAACCTGACGATTCTGACCCTGATATAGAATATTTAACCAAACCACATTTAAAGGATCAAAATTGCATTATAGATTTAAATAGAGCATACAATCGTCAATTTATCACAGATAATTTTGATATGATAAATAATCAAGAGACAATTTTTAATAATCCAAAAATATATAGCGATCAAATTAAAAATTCTGAAGGGAATAATGATATTGTAGATTTTGAGTGTTTGGACCAAATTATTTCATATGAAGATACTGACTCTCTTTTAAAGCTCGATCAAAAATTACCACCACAATTAAATGAATTAAAACAAAATTATAATTGTTTAACTACATGTCAAAAAAAAATTGTAGATGAAATACACAAAAATATTGAAAATCAATTTTTGTATTTTATATTTGGAGCGGCAGGAACTGGAAAATCATTTTTACTAAATTATATTAATGACTTTTTAATATTCAATAATCTATATACATCTAAACTAGCCACCACGGGATTTGCTGCACGTAACATCGGTGGCTTAACAGTGCACAGTTTTTTTTCATTGGATCTTGATTTAGACATAACATTGTAATTTGAAAGTGACAAATGGTATAAAATAAAAAATTGTGATGTTTTTATTATTGATGAAGTGAGCATGCTAAATGATAAAATGTTAGACAGGATAAATGAAATTTTACAAGTTGTGAATAAAAATGATAAATTATTTGGTGGTAAAAATTTGATCTTAATTGGAGACTTATTTCAGCTTCCGGCCGTTTCTTCACCTTATATGCCAATCGAACAATTATACAATTCCGACTTATTTATTTCAAATTTTCGACCTTTTTTAATGGAAACTAATGTTCGACAAAATTCAGATATGGAATTTCAAGGATTTTTAAACAATTGTAGAATTGGCCGATTGACTGAAATGAATATTGAATTTATTAAGAAACGAATATGCGGTGAAGGTCATGCAATAACATTAGAATGTACAGATTTAACCAAAACCGTAAATTTATCAAGCTTACATGTACAAAGAAAAGAAATCAAACATAACATATTAACAAAAAAAGAGCAAGTGAAATTATTCTCTTATACAGTCAGGATACAGATCAATATGGAAAAGATCTAACCGATTATAACAAAGAACTTATAAATAATAAAAGAGGTTCTCTAGAAAATATTTTAGAATTGTATCCTGATTGCCCATTGATGGTATCGAAAAACGGGGGCCTTAATTCTGATATAGTTAATGGACTGAGCGGGAAATACATATGCCATAGTGAAAATGTTTTGTTAATTAAACTCGATGATGGCTCGATAAAACCAATCCCCAAGTTTAAACAACGAATAACTTTTCATAAGAGTGGAATGTGTTTCTTTAAATTCAATTTCCGGTTGTGAATGCATCAGCCCAAACCATACATAAAGTCCAAGGTCTAACAATTAACCGATGTACTACTTCAATAGACAGTAATCTCTTTTCGGTTGGTCAAGCGTATGTTGCTTTATCTAGGGTTAGAAAGGCTACTGATTTACATTTAAAACGATTCATACTAGATGCCGTGAAAGTTGATGAAAATTTGGTTCAATTACTAGTATTTATAAAAAAAAATGGAACAATGAAAAATTTTAGGCTCAATGAAAAAAAAAATTTTAACGTTTTATGTATCCAAACTGAAGATTTATTAAAAACACAGAAAACATGTGATAATATAGAGAAAAATGAAACGAGTTCATTTTTTAACTATGATAATTCATTAAACTTTTCAAACATAATAAATTATTTTATAAAAAGTAAGCTGCTAAGCTTAAAAAACTTTGACTTAAACGACGAATTTTTAAGTTATTCGATAAAAAAACAAGCCGTAGAAAAATTCTTCGCCAGTTAATAAGCAAGATATTCGGTTTTTATAAGCCAGTTAGAAAATATTTTACCAACGATTTAGTAGTTGACCGCAAAATAATAACATTATTACATTCTGAGTTCATAAAACACTATATGCCAAAAAAAACTCCTCCCGATGGTAATTGTTTATTTCATATGATTTCAAATTGCCTATTCGGTAATACAAAATTTTCAACATTTTTAAGATTTATTACTGTATTTAATCTATATAAGAACGAGCAAATGGTGAAGGACTTTATCATAAAACAAATAATCCATGAACAACCAAACTTACAAAAAAGCCAGATAACAATAATTTGCGACACAAAATACAGAAAGCTCTTACTTGATGCTAGAAAAAACGGGAATTGGTGCAATGAATATCATTTAATGGCTTTAAGTTCTTCACTCAATTTATCTATTTATATTTATTCAAAAATGCGATCCAATATCCTAACGCTTAGTTCATCAGAATTTAATCAGAAAATAAACACAAACATATCAAATGTATTCCATGCTATAAAATACTCTCCAAGAGATAATCATCCAAATTTTTTTATTTGTGGCTTTTTTGATCAAAATCATTATTCTTCACTATTACCAATAGATCAAACTAGTAATGAATTTGAACCCAAGAATAATTTTAATTCATTTTTTAGTTAAAAAATTTTAATTAACTTTTATTCTTAAAAATTAATAAATTGTAAATTTAAATTATTTTCGAATTTTTTAATAATGATGAATTTCAGAGAAGGGGTTTATTTATTCTTTCATGTAGATTAAATAGCCAGGAATCCAATTGACCAACATCTACCACTTTGGTTGACGCAACCTTGGTACTATATTTATTTGCCATGATCTTAATTTGGAAACTAAGAGCAACGTGAGTAAATTGTCGGGGAATTTAGTTTTGCACGAAAAATTTTGAAAATAAATTTTTTGAAAATTGTGATTTTTTATTTGTTATTTATTTTTTATTTTTTTATTCATTCAAATTTAACAAATATATTATTTTAATAAATTTATGTTATAATGTTTAATCTTATGTTTAAAGGTTTACCAACTCTTTTTTTAACATTGACAGCTAATGATTCATGGAATATTTAAAAAAAAATCCTGAAAGAAAAAAAAAATACAGCTACAATATTCAATCCAGTTGAAGTCTGCGAATTTTTTTTTAGAAGATTAAATTTGTTAATGAAAGAAATAAAATCAGAGCATGGTAATTCATAATTATTAAATAAGTTTAAAATTTAATAACAAATAATTTAAAAAAGGCTTTTTAGGAAAAGTAGACAATTATTGGACTAGAATAGAATGCCAAAACAGAGGATCATTACATGCTCACATATTACTATGGATAAAAAACGTCAAAACGGATTTGGTTAAAGCTGAAATACCAAGTGGTTAAGACGAATCAAGCATTTTAATAAGCAATCTAGTAAAAAAATATCAAATTCATAAATGTGTCGATAGGCGATGCTTTAAAACCAATAACAGATATTTCAAAAAATGCAAATATGGGTTTCCATTTGATTTATGCGACACTGATTATTTAGATGTTAAAAAAAATAAAAATTTTTATAAACGAACCAAAAGTATTGATCGTGATGTAGTTCCATACAATCCAACATTGTTATTATTGTGGGATGGCCATGTAAATATTCAATATTGTACAAAAAGGGGAATCGAACAGTATTTAGTTAAATACATATCAAAAGTCGAACCTACATTTAAAGGAAAAGAAATGAAACCAGAAACAAACGAAGTAAAGAGTTATTATGATTTAAGAATTGTTAGCTCTGTAGAAGCAGCTTCTTTCATATTAGGACATCATTTTGTTCAATCAAACATAAAAGTAGTTTTTATCCTTACTTCTCTACCAGGAAAACAGTTTAAATTCCTGAAAAAACATGATGAACTAATGAAATTGGATCTAGATGATAATGATATTTTTAAAGAAACAGCTTACGACTATTATTTTAAACGACCGAAACATTCAAATATAAATAATTTAACTATATTCGAATATCATGAACAATATCAAATCTTTTTAAAAAGAACAACTAGAAAGATACCATTTTCTAGATCAGATAATATAATGTTAGACGAAAGCTCAAATAAAATAGTTAAACGAAAAAACAATGTAATTACTCGTAGTAATTTTTATGATGTTATGGATGGAGAAATTTATTATTACCAAAAATTATTGTACAATATAGCTTTCAGGAGTTTTAATGAGCTAATAAGCAAGCAGAATATAACTGCTACTTATAAAGAAGAATGTTTTATTAGAAATTTAATAAAAAAACCTGACGATTCTGACCCTGATATAGAATATTTAACCAAACCACATTTAAAGGATCAAAATTGCATTATAGATTTAAATAGAGCATACAATCGTCAATTTATCACAGATAATTTTGATATGATAAATAATCAAGAGACAATTTTTAATAATCCAAAAATATATAGCGATCAAATTAAAAATTCTGAAGGGAATAATGATATTGTAGATTTTGAGTGTTTGGACCAAATTATTTCATATGAAGATACTGACTCTCTTTTAAAGCTCGATCAAAAATTACCACCACAATTAAATGAATTAAAACAAAATTATAATTGTTTAACTACATGTCAAAAAAAAATTGTAGATGAAATACACAAAAATATTGAAAATCAATTTTTGTATTTTATATTTGGAGCGGCAGGAACTGGAAAATCATTTTTACTAAATTATATTAATGACTTTTAATATTCAATAATCTATATACATCTAAACTAGCCACCACGGGATTTGCTGCACGTAACATCGGTGGCTTAACAGTGCACAGTTTTTTTTCATTGGATCTTGATTTAGACATAACATTGTAATTTGAAAGTGACAAATGGTATAAAATAAAAAATTGTGATGTTTTTATTATTGATGAAGTGAGCATGCTAAATGATAAAATGTTAGACAGGATAAATGAAATTTTACAAGTTGTGAATAAAAATGATAAATTATTTGGTGGTAAAAATTTGATCTTAATTGGAGACTTATTTCAGCTTCCGGCCGTTTCTTCACCTTATATGCCAATCGAACAATTATACAATTCCGACTTATTTATTTCAAATTTTCGACCTTTTTTAATGGAAACTAATGTTCGACAAAATTCAGATATGGAATTTCAAGGATTTTTAAACAATTGTAGAATTGGCCGATTGACTGAAATGAATATTGAATTTATTAAGAAACGAATATGCGGTGAAGGTCATGCAATAACATTAGAATGTACAGATTTAACCAAAACCGTAAATTTATCAAGCTTACATGTACAAAGAAAAGAAATCAAACATAACATATTAACAAAAAAAGAGCAAGTGAAATTATTCTCTTATACAGTCAGGATACAGATCAATATGGAAAAGATCTAACCGATTATAACAAAGAACTTATAAATAATAAAAGAGGTTCTCTAGAAAATATTTTAGAATTGTATCCTGATTGCCCATTGATGGTATCGAAAAACGGGGGCCTTAATTCTGATATAGTTAATGGACTGAGCGGGAAATACATATGCCATAGTGAAAATGTTTTGTTAATTAAACTCGATGATGGCTCGATAAAACCAATCCCCAAGTTTAAACAACGAATAACTTTTCATAAGAGTGGAATGTGTTTCTTTAGAATTCAATTTCCGGTTGTGAATGCATCAGCCCAAACCATACATAAAGTCCAAGGTCTAACAATTAACCGATGTACTACTTCAATAGACAGTAATCTCTTTTCGGTTGGTCAAGCGTATGTTGCTTTATCTAGGGTTAGAAAGGCTACTGATTTACATTTAAAACGATTCATACTAGATGCCGTGAAAGTTGATGAAAATTTGGTTCAATTACTAGTATTTATAAAAAAAAATGGAACAATGAAAAATTTTAGGCTCAATGAAAAAAAAAATTTTAACGTTTTATGTATCCAAACTGAAGATTTATTAAAAACACAGAAAACATGTGATAATATAGAGAAAAATGAAACGAGTTCATTTTTTAACTATGATAATTCATTAAACTTTTCAAACATAATAAATTATTTTATAAAAAGTAAGCTGCTAAGCTTAAAAAACTTTGACTTAAACGACGAATTTTTAAGTTATTCGATAAAAAAACAAGCCGTAGAAAAATTCTTCGCCAGTTAATAAGCAAGATATTCGGTTTTTATAAGCCAGTTAGAAAATATTTTACCAACGATTTAGTAGTTGACCGCAAAATAATAACATTATTACATTCTGAGTTCATAAAACACTATATGCCAAAAAAAACTCCTCCCGATGGTAATTGTTTATTTCATATGATTTCAAATTGCCTATTCGGTAATACAAAATTTTCAACATTTTTAAGATTTATTACTGTATTTAATCTATATAAGAACGAGCAAATGGTGAAGGACTTTATCATAAAACAAATAATCCATGAACAACCAAACTTACAAAAAAGCCAGATAACAATAATTTGCGACACAAAATACAGAAAGCTCTTACTTGATGCTAGAAAAAACGGGAATTGGTGCAATGAATATCATTTAATGGCTTTAAGTTCTTCACTCAATTTATCTATTTATATTTATTCAAAAATGCGATCCAATATCCTAACGCTTAGTTCATCAGAATTTAATCAGAAAATAAACACAAACATATCAAATGTATTCCATGCTATAAAATACTCTCCAAGAGATAATCATCCAAATTTTTTTATTTGTGGCTTTTTTGATCAAAATCATTATTCTTCACTATTACCAATAGATCAAACTAGTAATGAATTTGAACCCAAGAATAATTTTAATTCATTTTTTAGTTAAAAAATTTTAATTAACTTTTATTCTTAAAAATTAATAAATTGTAAATTTAAATTATTTTCGAATTTTTTAATAATGATGAATTTCAGAGAAGGGGGAGGTATGGAGGGGGCGAAGCCCCTTCCATGACTTGTTTAATTCAAAATTTTCAATCGTTTTTGTGAATTTCATTTTTAGAATATCTTCCACAACTGTTGATTGAATAGCTTTAGGTATTTTGTTTGAGTTTTTGTTTATCTAATTAATTGATTAATTAAATTAATTACCTGTGAAAAAAAAAATTTACCTGAAAAAATATACTTACATTATTTCTTAAATGAAACCAATACATAATTATTTTTATATTATTTTGAAAAATATTTTTTATACTATTAGCTCTAGCTCGTTCAGCATCAATACAAATATATTCGATGATTCGATTAAATTTATTTTAACCATATCTTCCGCTTCAATTAATGATCTTCAAAAATAGTTATAATCTATTTCTTGCTCATGCGATGTGACGAAATAGGATATAGGATAGAATTTTCTTCTAATGTCACTACAACCGAATACAATAACTGGAAATCCGTATTTAACTATTTTATATGTACAGTCAAAATGGAATGTGCAGCCATTATTAATGTTTAAAAGAAGCTGTTTGCTTGTTATACTCAAATGAAAATGATTTGCTTCGTCGCCTTCATTTATTTCAGAACCAAAATAAAACGGTTAATCATTCTGAATTAAATCAAATTCAATATTATCGATTAACTTTGGTTTTATGAATTCTTTTAAGCCATCCATACTATTAACATCGCCTTCTTTAACTCGTCGGTATTTAATATAGTTCTGTATTTGTGTTAATTTCGGAATAAATGGGTCGTCACTTTATTCTAGAAGAAGCTTATTATATATTGAATATGGTTTAGAAATGTTCGAAAATATTAGATTTTCGATTATTTGTTTGTATTTTTTGGAAATTCCAGGCTTTATTAAATTTTATCATTAGACATTTCGGTATTATTTTATGGAGCATGTGAATTTATTCCTTTATGTGTTTTTCACTTTTGAATTATATATAAGAATATATGTTTTATTAACTGTTTTATTTATAATTATATTTTAATCAAAAAAGTTATATGTTTTTTTAAGGCATATTAATAATTTTTCATAAAATTTCTGATTTAAAAACCAATTTTACTTAGTTATTATAAAATTAAACGACAAATAATAAAAATTATTAACTTGTATAAAAATTAAGATTTATAAAAATACAAAAATTGTCTAATTAACACCAAATTTAAAGAAAAAAATAAAAAAAATTAATCTTTTTGAATAAAATTCCAAGCTCTAGCTCTTTTTTTTTTACCTGGTTTTATTTTAGAACCTGTAATAGATTCAAATTATTTTTCTGGTATAATTGTTAATTTTTTATTTAAAGTAACTATTATAACATGCTTACACATATATGTTTTTAAATGACTGGGACAAGTACAGGAGGAAAATTTCCAATTTTCAAAATTTAATTTTGCCATTCTAATTGATTGAGTAAATTCCATAAAAGTATCGAAGTTGAATTCACCAATTGTTTCACAGTCGTCATAACAATCTTCATCACAATCAAGCGTTTCAATAAACCTCTCAAAATCTGTTTGCTTATGACTTACAAATAAAACTCTTCTTTTTCAATGAATTTAACAATAGGCTTCGAATTCAAATATTCTAAAGCTTTAAACCACGTTTCATCTAAAACTTCTGGCTCATTTTCAAATTTTTTTAACGTTTCTCTGTCACAAGACCAACGATATAAAATTAATTTCAATCTCTCCAAGAATTGAGAAAATGGAATTCTATCTCTAAATGTATGTACGCTTTTGATTGAACTATTTGTGGCTTCCAACGCATTATTGGTGCTTGGATAAAAATAAGCATGCCCCTCGAACCAGCCGTAGTTTTTTGACTTAATCCATGTTTTTTCAAAATAATCATTAAAAAATTCATCAACACCTTTAAATGGTTCATTTATTGTCCACTTTTCTTTAATCTATAAGCTAATTTAAATTGTTCTTCAGAAAACGACAATTGTAAAGTATAAATATCCTTTTTTATTTTATCTTTTATGTTGGCATCGTTAATTTTTAAATTACTTTCAAATCTACGTTGAACATGGGCCCAGCACATTATACGTTTAAAATTTGATCCAAAAACTTTTTCAAAACTATTTGTAATTTGATCAGCCCAATCAGCTAATAAATATGAAGGATTATATTGAGGGTATCGTTTTTTTAACGCTCGAAAGACGAATTCATAATCTTCTTCTGTCTCTCTTGTACAAAACGCTGCGATTTTTTAAATGCAAAAGATGAATTTTAGCTGGACATTTTGGATGGTTACATTTATAATAAACCTTTTTACCAACATTTGTGTTATGTGTCTTGGTTCTTGACCATTTTGGCGTAATTTCTGTGTCTAAAAACATCTCATTTTCGTATTGCTTTTGAAAGGTCCAAATTACTGTTTGTCGTTTTCTTTTTTTTATATTTTTGTCGACGGGCTCATCGATAAATTCGTCACGGTCGTCGTCTTCTTCCGAATAGACTTCTTCATTTTGCTCATTTTCAGTTTGATTTTGTAGGTTTATTAAATTTTCTAGATCGATTTCAATCATTTTTGAAATTATTTTTAAAAAAAAAATTTGAAATTAATTTATAAAAATTTATGTTAAATAAGAGATTATAAAATGTATAAGAAATTTTATTCAAAATAAAAATTGTTATGTAAATTCTGAAATTTAATTATTTTTTTAGAATATTTAGTGTTTAAATCAGAAATTTTAGTTAAAAAAAAATAACTCCTCTTTTTTTAACTCAAATAATTTTATTTTAATATATAAAAAAAGCTATATGTTTTTTGACATTTTAAAAATATTATTTAAAAATTTATGTTTTATTTCTCTCTTTTAGAAAATATTTTTAGGAAATTTTTTTTATGTTTTAATTTTTAAGATTCACCTTTTATATGTTTTTTCAACTTCATACATTTAAAAAAGTCATTTAATAAAGATTATTATAAATCGATCGAATATGAATTTTCCGGTCAAACTCTTTGGTTATATCAGGGATTGACTATAGTATCATCATATCGAGAAAAATACTTCTAATGGCATCCAAAATATCAAGATCTACATCTTGATCAATAAATTTAAAAAATCTTAAAAAATTGATTTTAACTTTTTTTTTTAAAAGAAAATTAGAAATTTTAGCTTAATATATAATAATGTTCTAAAAGATTTAAATTTAGATAACCAAATTGCTATAACCACGAGTCAGTCGCTTGTAGAACCAAACACTTCTAAGGAAACAAATGTTTCATTTTTCAAGAGCTAATTTAGATGAGCCAAAAAAAACAAAAAGAGGTCGAAAATCTATATTTTCATATCTTTTATCTTAGAATTATTAGAAAAAACTAAAAAGTAAGAGTAAGAATCTTTTTTTTTGTTAAATTTTAAAGTATTTATTTTTTTTATATATGTTTATTTTTTAAAATTTTTAGAAATTCAATTCACAAGCATAATTTAAAAGTGAATTTCCACTTCCTCTCGCTAAGCAATTGCTAGTAGCATAAAAATAAATGTGACAAACAGAACAATCACCAGGTGTTGAATAAGTTGGATGTCCAGAGCACCAAAATTTATTTACTGCACCTTCGTTTATAAACGAACCATAATTATACCAATTGAAACTGTTGCAAGCATATGAAACACAATAGCCATTAACATAATCATAATTATTACAATAACAATTTGAATAGCTAGCCACCTTGAATATTAAACATTAAGTTTATAACAAAATTTTAAATTTTAAATTTTGGTAAATATACCCAAAAGTTAACTGAACTTGTATCAGACCATGTGTTCAATAAATCTCGTTCTAAATATGTTCGGACAGTAAATAAATTAGCACCTTTAGCTTTACACGCATTTAAAGAGTTAAGCCAGGAAAGTTTTTGATTATGACCAGTATTATAATAATAACATCTTGATGTTATACCTATATAATTACTATAATAGTTATCCGGACAAGGTACACATTTACTTTGACTTGAAGACCAGTATCTTTAATTATTAATCATTTAATTTTTATTTTTTTTTCTATTATCTATTAAATTAAATACAGTTCATTAGGTGATATGTACGGATAGCATTGACAAGTCTTAGAACTAGAGTCACATCTAAGTCCTAAATTAGACAAACATTCATCATCAGTTGAGCATTCATGATCATGAGTTGATTTTGGCACTTTAATTTAATTTTAATTTAAATAAATGATGTTTAAGAATTAAAAATTACAGCAGGCTAAATATTTTGATGACCAATAGTTGTTGGAAGAAGCACATCTTTTATTATCAAAATAAAATATGTTTTTTGTTTGAAAAAACAAATTTAGAGTTGCAAAAATAACTATTTTTGTACTTGCATAATTGACTCTGGCATTCTAAGCCAGCATAGTCCATACAATGTTCATCTAATGTACAAGACGAAGATTCTGTTTTTTTTGGAGCTTGATTATTTAAAATTATCAAAAACTTTATAATTATTTTTATAATACACTCTGGTGATTTAATATAAGGACATTGTATTTTCTAAACTAAATAAGATATTGATCTGAAATTTTGGGTTTAAGTTAATTGTCTTAAGCCAAAACAACACACAAAAAACTAGACTTAAATTCGAAAGAAATAGAAAGTTATATTAAAATTTCAAAATTTGCTGTTGAATAATTATAAGGACAATTCAAATTTTTAATATAAATATATATTGAAACTTGATTTTTCTTAATTTTATGAAAAAATAATTTTAATTTAATACAAAATAAATATGCCTCGTGGTTCTGTCCTTACAAAAAAAGAAAAACAAACTATTGATAGACTTCGAAAAAAAGATCTTTCCTATCGCCAGATAGCTGAGAAAATCAATCGATCAAAGACAGTAGTTGGTAATTATTTAAAAGATCCTGCCTCTTATGGAGTTTTAAAACGCTCAGGTCGTAAAAAAAAATCAATAGTAGGACTATTCGATCAATAATCAGGCTAGCCAGCAATAATTCAGTTTCTTGTGCCAAGATAAAACATGATTTAAACATTAATATATCGAGATGGGCTATCCGAAATGTAATAAACAAATCAAAAATTCTAAAATATCAAAAAATAAAATCAATACCACCACTTTCTAATAAAAATATTGAGCATAAACTTAAATGGGTTAGATCGCATATGTCTATGACAGATGAATGGAAGTCAGTTGTATGGTCCGATGAAAAAAAATTTAATCTTGACGGTCCTGATGGTTACCTTTATTCTCGTAAAGTTTATAGTAATGGTAGGCAGTATGACTCAAAAAGTGAGCTTAAGAAAGCGATCTTAAAGAGTTGGACAGAAATCGCTGAAAAGAACACGAAACCTCTTATAGATTAAATGCCAGAAAGAGTTTATGAAATATTAAACTAAATGGAAAAAAAACTCATTATTGAGAATAAATTTTGAACTAAAATTATTTTTTTTTATTAAAAAATTTGATCTGTCCTTATAATTATTCAACAGCAAATTTTGAAATTTTAATATAACTTTCTATTTCTTTCGAATTTAAGTCTAGTTTTTTGTGTGTTGTTTTGGCTTAAGACAATTAACTTAAACCCAAAATTTCAGATCAATATCTTATTTAGTTTAGAAAATACAATGTCCTTATATTAATTCACCAAAGTGTATTTTAAATTACTGCAAATTAAATTGGTTGTATCCCAATAATGTGTTGTATAACAACTTTTAAATTTTATATACAAATTGAATATAAATCAAGCATTTGCATAAATAATTGCGTTTTTTAATACGTAATTATTTGTAATAATACGCAATTAATTTTACAACAAAATGAAAAAAATAATTATAAATTTAATGAATACTTGCAAACTCCAGATATGCACTGTAGACCTTTGTAATCTTGACATAAATACCAAACTGAACAAGTTTGTCCTTTAGTTCTCTTATTAACTTATTAAATATTTTCATTTGATTTTAAAAAATCCAAAATTTATAAAAAAAATCTTTCTAATTTTACCACATCCTGTAACTGAATTTACATAACATTTGGTTACTGGACATCTTTACGAAATTAATAAATACAAAAAATAAATAAATAAAATAGTTCATAAATAAAAAATACTGGCAAGTCATTGGCCCAGCACTAAAACTAGTTGCCAAACAAATAAGACCAAGTCTTGTTATACATTGACTATCAAACAAACAATTTGCATCTTTCGATAGCTGAGTTACTAGTTTATATAAATTTGATTATTTAAATTAAAATCCAAAAAATTTTTTTTTTTAAACTTTACCACAACTAAAACTATTCCAATAATAATCAATTGAACATCTTATAAAAAAAATCAATTAGTATTTTCTCAAATTATAGTATATTTTGATATATGTTAAGTCTTTGTTAAGATATTTAAAATTACTTGCAAAATCCTCCTTGACAAGATAAACTGTTGTAATTTTGACACATTGCTGAAGCATCTGCACCAGAACATGATTCCATGTAAGTTAATTTATTAGCTTTGAAAAAAAATAAAATTTTAAATCTAATTATTTAAAATGAATAAAATATTGTTAATTTAACTGCAAGCTAAAGAAGTAGTTGACCAATACATTGTATTTAAACATCTTTAAAATTAACTTTTTCAAAATTTTTCAAAAAATATTTTATGTTTAATTGTTACGTGCATATTCCGCCAAGACATACAAGGTTTTTATTTGCTTCACATTCACTATCTAAACTTGTGTCTGTACAACTTTGAGTATATTGTTTTCTAAGTGCTTGAAAAAATTTGATTTCATTATTGCTACAATTGAATTTTAGAGAATAAGAAAAAAAATAAATTTATACTAACAACAAGTAGAAGAAGAACTCCAGTATCTAGTAATTTGGCAACTTTAAAAATTATTTTTTTTTTTTAAAAAAAATAATAATTTTGATTAAATTTTTTAATTAAACACTTACACACAAGTTTTAGTATTAGTTGTATCACAGTACAAATAATATGATGTTCTACATTGCACATCATTTATACAAGAAGCATCATTCAACAGTTTAGGTGCTTTATTTTAAATAAAAAAAACTATTATTTTTTAAATAAATTAAAATTTATTTTTTCTAATTTAACTGCATGTTAAATAGTTCCAGTAATGTGTAACACTGTTACATCTTTAAAATTTATTTTATAAATATTAAAATAGAATTAAGTTTTATATTTAAAATAAATTAATATAAAATTACATGCATCTTCTTGTAGTTGGATCACAAGTTAAACTTAATGAAGTATCACAAGCACTTGAAAATGGTGAATTAGCACAACTAATACCATTTCCTAATAAAGGTTCTTAAAAAAAATTAATTTAAAAGCTAAATAAACAATTAAAATTTAAATATGAATATATATGTACGACAAGAAGTTCCGTTGAAGAAGTAAAAAGTACTACAATAACATCTTGATGACTGACAACTTAAACCCAAAGAAGTTTCACAAGGATTCAATGCATCACATAATTGAAAATAAGTTTTTTTCTTATCTTTATTTAAAATTAATTTAAAATAAACTCTATATAGAATAAATATAAATTGTATACAGCAATATTGATATGTTGTAGAATAATAATAACCATTTAAACATGTACATAAACCAGAAGATGAACAAATTAGACCTAAATCATTTCTACACTGTATGGAATTATTACAAGGTTTTAAATAAGCAATTTGATCATCGCAAAATTGAGATGACTCATTATAGTACAAGTTATTTGGACAAATACATTTAGCAGCTAATTGATCAGTTAGATTACACATTAAATTATTAATACATGAATCAACTATTTTACAAGATTTTAAATAAACTATTTTTGAATCACAATAAGTCCCATTCCAATAATTAGTTGCTTCATTACATAAACATGTTTTATTAATTGATGAACATATCATATTCGAATTGTATTCACACTCATCCGAATTAGAACATGTTCCATTATTATATAATAATTTCAAAGTACAATATGTTCCATTCCAAAATCTCTCTTTAAAATCACATTTACAAAATGATTTAGAATTAAATTCATTATAATAGCATAAAAGACCGTAACCACATTCTTCGTTTCTTTTACATTCATTTAAATTTTTCAATTTTGTCACTTTATAAATAAATTTAAATCATTAGAATAATTTTTTATTTGAATTTTTAAAAATTTTCCTAAATAAAATTTAATTAATTACCACATGAAAGCTTATTAAAATAATTCTGATCATTACAAACACATCTACTATTTAAACATATTATATTCTGTTCTTGGTTACATTCACTACTATTTGTACAATAATCTCCATAGAATCGTTTACCTTTTAAAATTAAAATTAAATTTATTTACAAAACCAAAAATAATTAATCAAAAAATAAATTTAACTTGATGTATTTATTGCGGTTAAAATACCGTAAGATATAGTTAATAAAAAAACTAGAGCAAGTAAGTTAACAGTAATTACAAAGTATCCAGTTCTCATTGAAAAATTCGAATTGTAAACTGATCTTTTGTATTGAGCATTTATGTCAAATTCTTTTGAGCTTACATTGTACTTTAATAGAATTAAATTTTAATTAATAATTTAGAGTCTTATTATATGGTATTTATGAACTTCATAGATAGTTGTTTGTGCTTTAGCTTTATCAAAACTGTTGATTAAAGTGTTCAAAGCAATATTTTCTTGTTTTTTATTATTTTGTTTCATTTTAAATTATTAAAAATTGTTTAACTTTTTTAAAAATATTTTAAATAAAAAAAAAACAACAACAAAAAATTAGTTTTAATCAATTATTTATTACTTAATTTCAAGTACTTTTTTTAACAATTTTGAAATAAATAAATAACTTTAAGTAAATTATTTATAATGTCTAATATATAAACATATAATTACGTTTATTTAAAGCAATTAGTGAATTTACCTTTATTTTTACATTTAAAAAAAAATATATAGATAGAAAAATAAAAATTTATCAGATTTTTAAGCTCCTAAAATAAAACAATTTTGTGGTTTATCCTTTCAGGATACTATTTTAAAACCATTTGGTTAATTATAATAAAAAAATAAACATTTTAAATGAAATTCTTTTATTTTTCTTTGTTTTTTTATGATTATAGTTGAAATAAAATAAATTAAAAATGATCAAATTAACTTTATACTTTTGCGGTATATTATTGTTAAGTTTTAAAAATTCCATATTCTATTTTATTTTTTAATATCAGCCAAATAATCAATTCAATTTTGAATCAATTTTGTCTAATTTTAACTTAACTTTGATGGTAAACTCTATAAACAAATATTTGCCATTATTAATTAACAATTTTAAGTGTGTTTTTGACTGTAAAACAAAAAATGCAGAAAAGAGTTGTTTGAAAGGTCTAGAAAATACTATTTTTACTTAAGAAATATATTTTAATATTCAAATAATGAGAATTAAATTTTAAAATTTTAATATGTAATGAGTATTAGAAAACTTTTAAACCAATATTATGATAGAATATCTAATAAACAATATTTAACTTTTTATTCTAGTTATTAAAAGTTTCTAATTGTTAGTAGGCTTTTGAGGACAAAAAATAATTTTTTTCTTGTAGATTTAATTAATCTAGTTTAAAATCATTTTTTAGTGTTAGATTCTCATCTAATCATGTGACAAATGATGCGCATAAAAATTTCCATTTAAAATTTTTAAACAAAGAAAATCAACTTCATAAATATACTTCTGTGTGCTGAATATAAATTTATTCATTTTACTGTTCTTTTACTTTTAATAAAATCATCTTTATAAAAAACCTTTTTTATATTTTAATTGGTTTTATTTGCTTATCCATTTGAATTATTTTTATTTGAGATGAAATAAATAAAATAAAGCATGCTTTTTTTGATGAGTACAGTGAACTGTGCTCATTTGACATGATGAGTACTAGGCTAATTTTTCAAAAGTATAAGAAAAAATACTTAAATCTAGTTGTTGATACTAAATTTATTATAAAAACCAATTTAAAAAATAATTTTTAGTTTCATTTTCATTATAAATTTAAATTAAGAAATTTCATTTTTAATAAATAAAAAAGCCCAAATAGAATATTATTTCTATAGTTTCAACACAGCTAAGAAAAATAATACCAACAAAAAGACCCATAACGCCACCAATATTTGCTAATAGATTTTCAGGTGTCACTTTTACCGATTCAATTATTAGAGTATAACTCAAGTCTTCATGAAATACATTTACCATTAATAAAGACTGTTTCATTTGATCTAAAGTAATATCATCAATAAACTGTGTTTTATTAAAATCATCGGAATCATATAATTCAAAAAGTTCAAAAGTCAAACAATTTTTTATTAAAAAAATATATTATTGAAATTCAATCTTATATGGCCAAATGATAAAATTTATAAAATTGGGACTGGGTAAAGAAATCAGAACCCTTTTTGAATTGGATTTATTTTTTATAATTCAAATCAAAGATTCTTTTGGACCTGAAACAAAATTTTAAGATTATATACTGTAAAACAAAAATTTAATTAAAAATTAATAAAAGCTTCTTGTTTAAATTTTATTCTAATAATTCAATAGAACAATCTTACTACATCTAGGACTGTCTAGCTAACTGAATTTTTGAATTATTAATTCAAAAAATTGATGCTAATTAAATAAATATTATTGACGAAATCGAAATAATCTAATCTAAAAATTAAATTAATCAAAATAAGGATAAATATTTAATTCTAATTATTATTTAATAACAGCAATAATTAATTCAATTAATTAGAATAAAATCATTTTTTAAATATAAAAACAACAGTTTTTTTAGTTTATAATAAAAATTTTTTAAAAATGAATTCTAGCTCTGATTTAGCTTACATTAAATGGACTTTGACAACAACAAAAAGTTTTTTATATTACTTATGGATTATTGTTCTACCAATTGGAGTTTTATTCAATTTTTTGACAATAGTTGTTTATTTTAGAAAAAAACTAAGATGTTATACAAATATGTCAATATTTAATATATTAATTTCATTTATAGACACATTAATATTAATTTTTGCATTTTTATATTATTTTAATCTTTCTATAGACAATGATTTAACCAATAAGACTGAATTTTTTGTATATCCATTCACTTCTTTGTAAGATATTTGCTTCAATTAAGCTCATTTTTAAGTGTTATTTTAACTTTTCAAACTTTAATATCAATTTATAAAAATAAATTTGAAATATTCAAAAAAACAAAATCAATAATTATACAAATTATTGTATCAAGTGTTTTCTTGATTCTAGTAAATTCAATCAATTTTTCAAGTTATTTAATCAAAACTACAACAAATAATCAAACAACATATTTGTGTACTGCGTCAGATACAATTTTATTAATTAGAGATTTTAATAATATTTTATTTAGAACTGTTCTACCATTTTTGTTTATGATAACACTCAATTCGATTTTAATAAGATCATTTATTTTATCTAAAAAAAGAGTTAATAAAGATAAAACATTAAACAAAGAATTGATTATTTGTTATTTTATAATAATGAGAAATTTGTTTTTTTTGCTTAATTTACTACCTTCAATTATTGGTTTAATTTTAATGAATATATTTCGATTAAAACAAGATCAGGTTAATTATGCTGGGGCTTTAATGTTAAATAATATTGGAGCAGGTCTATCTTCATTTATTCATGCTTTTCCATTTTTGATCAATTTAAAATTTAACAAATTATTTTTCAAAGAATTTATGACTATTTATAAACAAGTAATTTACAAAACTACAATTATCACTTCAAATAGCGATTCTTAAAGAAAATTTATTCAAAATCAAATTAAATTAAAAATTTAATAAAAATTAAATATTTTATATTTTTTATCTTTGAATTGTGTATTTTGTTGTTTTTGATATTTTAAAAATAAAATAAATTAATCAAAACAAATTTTTTATATTAAAAATTACTAAAATTTTACATATAATTTAAATATCAGGAAGAGTGCAAAGCATGAAATATTCATTTTGTAAGGTACATTGATCTCTAGCTATTGTGTTAACAAAAAATAATGCGTCACTTTATAAACTTATCAACTTTAACCAACTTCCAATTAATAGGTTTTTGAAACTTTTTATTTAAAAGTTATTAAGACATTGAATGGACAAGTCAAGTTAAAGTAGGAAAACAAATCAATATTTTCGATCGGAAACTTTAGGAAAGTGGTACTAATTTCGAAGATTCGGAAATTTCCGAGCTTTTTCAAACAGATTTTTTAAAGGATATGGGGCAAAATAGTCTAAAAATTCAAAAGTTATATTTTTTGGATATTCTGGTATATTTTAATTAGCTGATTTCAAAAATATACTTATATTGAAAATCTGACTATCCCTTGTCAAAATATAAAATTCAAAACATTGAATGATGGTTTAGCTTTTAAAGCTTTTATCTTGGTCACTTTTATTTTTGGAATTAATTGTTAAAAAATTAATTGTTACTTTTATCATCAAAAAACAAAATTCTTTCAAAAGGTACCGAATGAATTCAAAGTGTTTATAAAAAAAACGAATCATGTCTTTTATTTTATCTTTAGCTATAATTTTAAATATTTATGTTAATCAAAAATTAAAAAATTCAAATTTTAAAATTTTAAATTGTGTTAGTTTTAAAAACTATATTAAATCTAATTTTATTTAATAAAAATATTTGGATTAAAAATCATAATTAATAAAAACTTGCTTTGTTGATTTAAGTCGCACTTATTTATATTTATTTTCTTTTTTTAAGAATTTTTTTTGTTTTTGTATCTATAATTTGATTTCGTTATGTAATGATTTTTTTATAATCGATTTGATTTTTATTTGCCTTATGAAAAATATTTAGCTAAGTATTTTTCTAAATTAAAATTATATCCTGTTGGAATTCTTTACAATTTCAATTTATTAATAAACACTTTGAGTATCTTCAAATTATTAGGTATTATAATTATAATTAACTTAATATGTTAAAATAATTTTAAAATATTTAAATCAACAACTACTATAACTAAAGCATCAAATATGTTCAACCTGAATATAAAACTTGATAAATTTTTTTAATTCAATTTTATTTTCAAATAAAATGTATGATATGACACCTCCCAAATAAAAAAACATTTATATTTTAAATTCGTCATCACATTAAAAAATCTCTTCATCACATGAATTTTGTATGAAGATATATTATCATTATAGAAAATTGTATTATAAAATTTTATAAAGTTTGTTTCATTTCTTTTTGAAGTATTTATTTCTAATTCGATAATACTCTAATCAAAAACTATATTGTCTGAAAAATTTTCTTCCATAAAAAAATAAAAAAATAATATTTGAGTTAAAAAAAATTATTATTCAAATTTTAAATAAATTAAAACTCTTCAATTAATTTTTTAAGCCTATCTTGATTTTTCTGATTTTTGTTGAATGAATTTTGTTGAAAAAGTAGAATTTTTATAAATTTAATTTAAAAATTTTAAATTTAGTTTTTACTTTCAATAAGGAACGATTATGCCGAAAATTTAAAAAATTTCAATAAATTCAATACATAACAAAATGTGATATCAAATAAATGCCAAAATTTTCTAATTCATTTTGATAAATTACAAGAAATTTAGAAGCATCGAATGAAATAGAAAAAAATTTTTAACCGAAAAATATATCTAACAATAATCGATGTACTTTAAACTATAAAAAAGTTCAAATTTTTTACAAAACGTTCGATTTACAACAAACAAGATTGAAATTTTCAAAAGAATTGGAAAATATTAACGCTGAAAATTTTAGTATCTATTTTTTTTTTTATTTATGAAAATTTAAGTATTAGAAAAAAAAAGGAAAATTAAAATAAATATAAAACAAATATAAAACAAAAACGATATTTGATTAAAATGCATTAATAGATGATGAATCAAAAAAACTTAAACTTTATTTTAATTATTTAATTAAAAACAAAAAAAAACTAATAAACTTCCAAGAAAAAATAAAGAAGGAAAATTAAAAGTTGTATTATTTTTTTTTAAATAAACTTTAATGCGTAGTTTTAATTAAATTTAAGGTTTGTTTTTAAAAAATCTTGTATAATTTTTTAATTTTTAAAATTAAAACCTGAGTTTCAGTTTAAAAATAAAACTTGAAAAAAAAAGCAATCTATCAACAACTAGAACTTGATAAATTGAAAAAAAAATTGAAGTTTACAGAAATAATTATTAAAAAGCACAATGAATATATTTAAATAATAATTTTAAATAATATTCTAATTTTAAAAATCAGTCAACAAATTTTTATATTTAACTGTATTTATCAAACTGGCTAAAAAATTGTTCAAATTTTACTTAATTAGATTATTTTTACTTTCAAATCGCCATAAATCTAATGTTTATTTATTATTTGGATAAGACTAGAAAGTGAATAATAGATTGTATCTTAATACAGATCTTTTAAGCCAATTAATTTATTCTTTAAAATTTAAAGCATACATGTTTGTTAAAATAAGATCAAAATTGAGAATGTTTGTAAAAATTAGTTTTAAAGATCTCAATCATACACATTTACACTGACTATTATCGCTGTTTTATAAACTTAATAGATCTTAAGTCTAAAAAGGAACGTGTTTTTAAAGATAAAATATGATATAAAATTAAAATTAGATATAAAATTTCTTTGAATTTTTTATTTCAAAAAATCGAAAAAAAGTAGAAATAAGTTATTTAGTGTAGAAAATAATTTAATTTTAAGCTTATAGCTAGTTTTTTACAATTTTAACTAAAAAGAAATATAAAATGATTATGTAAGGGGATAATGGTTTAATCTCACATTTTTATCTTAATATCACACTTTAAATTAGTTTGCTGCACACAAGTACTTGTATTCACACTTTACACATAATCACATCAAATTTTTCGAAAATCAAAGATAAATATTAATCAAATAATTTAAATATTACAATGGTATGAGGGTGATTTTGTAAATGGTAAGAGAACAGGAAAAGGAAGATAATTTTTTTTTAAATGGAAATTTATATGAAGGAGATTTTGTAGAGAATAAAATTACAGGTAAAAGAAAATTGAGATATTTTAATGGCAATGTATATAAATAGGAAATGTTGTTTTATAAATGGATTATGTTTAAAGGGTGAATACAAGTACTTGTGTGCAGCAAACTAATTAAAAGTGTAATATTAAGATCTTAAAGTGTGTTTATTTAGTACACCCATTATGTAAGTGTTTTAAGATATAAAACTAGTCTAGTTCAAAATCATCAAAATTTTTAAAAAGTAATTTTTCATTTTGTGTTATTATATTTTCATTTGAAAAATCATATTCATAAAATGTTCCATTTATAAAACAAATATTTCCTATTTATGTTCTATTAACATATAGATAACTCTTTTTTTCTTTTATTATAGCTTTTTATTAGCTTTGTTTGTATACGAAAGCATTAACCTATTCGAAATATTTTTACTTATCGTTCTTAGTATATATCTTATAAAATACATTTTTAAATTAGCCTTATTATTTGATTTAATTTTTTTTTTGTTTTTTTTTTATTTAATTTGCTTTATATAATTTTTATTTTTTATCTTTTTAAGATAAAGCAAATGATAGAGACTATTCTGTGAATTTAATTAATTTATTTATCTAAATTTCTTACTTTAACATTAAAATTGAGTCTGAAAAAAACAGTTTTCTAAAGAATAAGAATTTACTCTTTGTAAATAAAATAAATCAAAATTTAGGCTCAATTTTAATTCATAATTTTAAATTTGAATCAAAATTTGAAAGAAGATATTGTAAAAAATGTTTATTAGTAAATTGTAAATCTTGTCAGTTCTTATTTGAATCTTATTTTATTAAATATTTAAATAGATATATACCTATTAAAAGTAATAGTGATTGTAATTCAGTTGGTTGTGTTATTAAGTGTTTACAGTGTAATCTGTTTTATATTGGTGAGACTAGTAAAAGTATTAAAACTAGAATTTTTCAACATTTAAATAGTATTAAACGTTTTAAAAAAGATATAATTAAAAGTCTAAAAAATTTCGACTCTAATTCCGAAATAGCTAATCATTTCGGACAATCAAATCATAATATCTCTGATTTTGTATTTTTTATTTTTAAGTGTAACTTATTAGATGTTTCTATCAGAAAATCGACTGAAACAGAACTTATTAACTTGTTTAAAGGTTTTAATATACCTATAATTAATCAAAAAATTCCAAATTATCATTATATAAAAACATTATCTTTTCTGTAAAAAAATAAAAAATTTTTTTTAAAAAAATTTTTAAAATATTAAAATTAATTTATTAAGTTTTTGTATAGTTATATTTTATAATTAAAGAGAATGTAATATAATTTAATATAATATAATTTTATATTAATATAATTTTTCTTGTTAATAATCTAAAAAAATATTAATTTGTATTTATTAGTTTTAAAATTTTAAAAAAATTTTGATTTTTTCTTTTAGATCTTCCTGAAGAAGGCAAAATTTTGCCGAAACGCGTCGACATAGAGATTTATATATAGTTTTTTTTTTTTTTTATTTTTATAAAGATTTTTTAAATTAATATTAAATTAAAATAAAAATATATTTTTAATATATTTTTAAATATTATCTTTTTATTAGTATACGAAAGCATTAACCTATTCGAAATATTTTTACTTATCGTTCTTAGTATATATCTTATAAAATACATTTTTAAATTAGCCTTATTATTTGATTTAATTTTTTTTTTGTTTTTTTTTTATTTAATTTGCTTTATATAATTTTTATTTTTTATCTTTTTAAGATAAAGCAAATGATAGAGACTATTCTGTGAATTTAATTAATTTATTTATCTAAATTAAATATTTGCTAAATAAACCAAATATGGCTTATTTATTTTGGACGATAATAAATAATATCCACAAATTTAATAAAAATAACCACAAAATTAGTTGATTGATAACTAATTAATTAAAACAAGAACAAAATTAACATAAAATATCTAATTTAATTAAATGATAACTGGTTTTCTAATTTAATCACTTTATTTATAAATTAATAAAAAATTTTATAAAACTTTCCCAAATTTAATATTTTAATTAATAAAAAATGCGGTATTGGGTAATTTTGTATTTATATAAATACAAATACAAAACTTCAAAAAAATTTATAAACATTTAATCTTGAGTAAAAACTAAATATGGAAATTGAACCAAAATCAACTTCTCACGAAAGTGTATTAGTAAATCCAGTAGATAGCACTTTAGACGATGTAGAGGAAAACGAAGTTTTAAAAGAAAAACCATCGAAAAAACGTGGAGAAAACATTGATTTTCAATTTCACAGTCAATATGAAAATTACGATGAATTTGTGAAAAAAATAACTAATGGTGAAATTAAAGGCAACAATATGCAATTTAAAAAACAAGACAATGATAAATATAGATATTATTGTAGATATCTTTCTAAAGGTTGTCGTGCTTCATTGTATCTACAAGCAACTCAAGGTTCTACAGGCTTATGTTTTGTTTCAATAGATGATCATACTAACCATCCAGAACAAGAAAAAGAACAAATTGATCAAAGTTTGGTTCAAAGAATAACTGAATTAGAATGTCTTGGAGTCAAAGCCGAGGGGATAATAAAACAACTTATTCGAGATGGTATTCAGCCACCATCAAAAATCAAGATAAACAATATAATTCAGGCTATTAGAAAAGGAAAAAAACAAACTTCTCAACCTTCTCTAAACGATTTTAAAAATTGGTGCGAACAATTTAATCAAATTCCAGATGATAATAATCAAGTTTTTGTAGCAAATTTTGAATATGAAAGTTTTCCAGTTCAAATTTTTCGAGTTTTTATGACAACAAAACAGTTAATTCAATTTTCGTTAGAAACCAATTACATTTTATCAGATGCGACTTATAAAATAACTTATGGTGGTTATCCTGCACTGACTGGAGGAACAACCGATAAGTCTAAAAATTTCATCCTTTCGGCTTAGCATTGTGTTCATCAGAAACCAGTCTTGATTTTTCATTTTTTTTCAAATCTATTCAAATTGCAGCTTTTAACATTTACGGAGTCAAATTTCAACAATTCTTGTTGCAGATAATGCAGAATCGATAACCAAAGGCTTTGAATCTGTTTTTAAACTTGAAAAAAGAGTTAATTGTTGGGCTCATGTTAATAGAAATATTGACAAACATCTTGTCCGATTTAAAAATGAAACAAAAAAAGACATCAAAACTGATATTTACTCGATTCAAGTAATATTCAAGCCTGAATTATTTCATCTCGCAATCAAACTATTTGAAAACAAATGGAAGTTAAAAAAAATCAACGAGATAGATGATTTCATTGACTATTTTATGTCTCAATGGGGAAAAAATAACAATGGTTGGTATGAAGGATACTACGGAGATATTCCAAGCACTACAAATGGTTTAGAATCAAGTCATGAAAAAATAAAAGCAGCTTTAAAAGGCAAGCGATTGGGATTGTTGGAGTTTTTAAATGAATGTCGTGAAAATCTAATCAAGTTCTGGTCTCAAATACGTTCTAAAACGATCAAATCAGTTGACATAGAATCAAACGAAGAAATCGATATTGATAATTACAACATAAATGAATTTTGTAAAGAGCCATGCGTCTCAAAAGCCCAAATGTTACATGCATACGAGTGGAATAAGCGATCAAAACCGATCCATCATATCAAAGATGATATTTATATGTGTAAAAGTGGTAAAAATGGTTCATTATCTAGACAAGAGTGTAAAGAATTTTTGTGCGAATTGGAAACAATGCCTTGGACTGAATTTGACATGATGATTTCTTCAATCAATAAAATGAAAATTATTACAATTAACAAAGACAATTGGAAGCTCAGTAAATGTACTTGTTGGTATTGGCTCAAAAACTATATCTGTTCACATGTTATTGCTTGTAGCTATCGTCTACGTTTATTTAATTTTAAAGAAATTGGCATGGATGTACCTATCGAAAAAAAAAGAAAAGTTGGGGCTTTAAAAAAAAACTTAAATTGCTACAATAAGCAGCCATCTGACGTAGTTGTTTTAGATGAAGGCGTAATAGTTGAATATGAAGAAGCTCCAGACGAGGATCCACTTGATACTGCTCAACCGAGTAAGAGAACAAAAACTTCTGATAGCAATGAAACAAGCCTGGTTAAATGCAAAAAATGCAATACTGCTCTTAAAAAACGCCGATATTTCTATTGTATTAACAAATGTGCTCAAGATTAGCGTAAATATTTTTTTATTAATTAATTTTTACTATATTTGTTCTAATTAAATAATTTTTGTTATTATTCTAATAAATTTATTCGGTTTTTCTAATTGTTGTTTGATTAATAATAAAAGTGTTATCTTTTAAATAAATCTGTTTTTTTTTACTAAATTTGATATGAATTTATTTTTTTTGTTATATTTTTTTTAAATTTGTGGTATTTTTTATTAAATTTGTGGTAATAAAATATTTAAAGTCAATTTATTTGTACAAATTAATTTTAATATCAAAATAAAAAATTCTAATAGTAAAATTTTATTTTTAATAGTAAAAATTTTATTTCTAATAGTGCATTTGATTTAGTACCAAAAAAATTTGACAAAGTAAAAATTTTGCTCAAATATCAATTTGCTCATTTTTGCTTATTAAATTATGCATAAAAAAAATTATTTATAGCAAAATGCAAAAAAATATTAGCAGAATAAATTATGTATTCTAAATTAATTATTATTTAAAAAATAAAATTATTATTAAATAAACCTTTTTTTTTAAAAAAAAACAAAATTTCAATATTTGGTAAATTTAAAATTGATTTTCTATTTAGAAATTTAGAAAAATGACGAATTTTATATCCGTAAATCAAAATTATTTAAAACTGAGATAAAAACTTTGAAATTAGTTATTGTTGAATAAAAAAAAAAATAACCAGAATCTTTTGGACAAATTATTTCAAATCCAATCCCAACATTTTTCTGTTCCATCTCATTCTACATCTTCAAAAAATTATCAAGAAAATATTTTTTCAAAGGTAAAATTTCAATTATGCGTTCTGGAAATATTGATCAACAGATTTGCAATATATGTTTTAAAAATTTTAAATCTTTTCAGTCTATGACAGCCAATCAAAGTCTTTTCCATTTTAGAGTATAGAAAAGAATACGGAAACGGTTTTGATCCTTATTTAAACACATATTAAAGTTTATGCAGCTTTTAGTTATATTTCTTTAGTTATTTACTTAGTTAAATTTAAAAATAATGTTATAATAAATTATTTAATCAATTCATGTGATTTTTTATTTAATTTTTAAAATTAATTGTTTTTTTTAAACATCGCAGAGTTGTTTTTGGTCACTGGGACCAATAATAAATTAATTATAAATTTGAAAAAAAAAATTCTATTATTAAATGTCTTTAAAAATTTTTTTTTTAAAAATAAATCATCAAAACGTTTGCTTGTTGTCTTTGATTGGATTTATCTTTGTTCCAATAAAAACTATTCTAAATATTTATCCATATTGTTTATCCAATACTTTTAATTTTCTTTAAAAAAAATTTAAACGATGATTAAATTTTTAAAAAAAAAAATAAAAATAACCTTAAGATTAACAATTTAATTTTGCATATATCTATTTAATAAAAGCTGAAAGATAAATTGACAAATTTTTATGTGTAAGTTTTTTTCGATTTTTTTTTTATGGATTATTAAAACTAATCTGGCTTTTCAGAAATTTCAACAATTTTTCATTCCAAACCATAAAAACATCATATTTTTAAAATCAAACTCGTGTTATTTATACACAATTTTTATTTTATCTTTACAGATCATTTTTGAATAAATACTTTTTTTCAACTTTAAATTAAATTTACTAATATTGAAATTTTGTTTTTTATTTAAAAAAAGGTTTATTTAATAATAATTTAATTTTTTAAATAATAATTAATTTAGAATACATGTTTAATTATTAAAAATCTGAAAAAATTAATTCTGCTAATATTGTGCATTTTCCTCTAAATAATTTTTTTTATGCATAATTTAGAGCAAAAATGAGCAAATTGATATTTGAGCAAAATTTTTACTTCGCCAAAAATTTACCTTCCCAGAAAATAAATCTTTTTTTTTCAAAAATTATTTGAAAGTTAATATATTTGGATAATTTTTTGTAATTTAATTTTTTGTTTGATATTTTAAACAAAATATTTAGCTTTTTTGAAATAACATTATAAAAATGCGATGTTTAAAATAAAATTTATTAAAAAATTAAATGGGAGTTATTTTTACATTTTAAATAATTAAAGATGTTGTAAACTAAATAAATCATTAAAACCAAATTTATTTAATCTTTTTTTGGTCTAAATTATTAATATATTTTTTAAAAATAATTTTTTTAATTTTAGAATATTTCAATTTTTAATGATACTAATATTTTGAAAAAAATTAAACAAAAATGTCGTTTGAATGTATTAAAGTATATAGTACATTTAAGGACGATAATTTAAAATTTTCAAAAGCGGGTTTTTGCAAATTCGAATTATTAGAAGAAAATAATGAAAAATACGCGATTTTAACATTTATTTATTGAAACGAAAAAATATTTTATGGCCAGAATATGAATGAAACTTGCTACTTCAACAAGGAATATTCTAAATATATGTCAAAATAAATGCATTAGACAGAAAGTAGGTCTAAAAATGTTTTGTCACATATCTAACATTTTAAGATGCTTAAAGATCTTTAACTTTGAACAATTTTATATTTACTATAAATTAATTTTTATCGATACTATATTTAATAATGAACTATGTTCTAACTTATTTAAATATCTAATTAATAACTTAAAATCTAACAAAAGAAGCAATTCAATTAAAAAAGACTTGTGCTTATTAGAAAGCACCTTTAAAAAAAATATTTCTTACATTATAAGGAATTGTAAATATTATAAACAAATATTAAAAAAAGAATTATCAATCAAAAACAACGGCATTTGTAATTCTATTCTTTTCTTTTTAAACAATTTAAAATTTAAATTTTTAAAAATTTTCTAGATAATTTAATTAAAATTAATTTTGATGAAATAACCTAGTATTATTACTTATTTAGTGAATTTTATACTTAATTATTCTTTTTTTTCATATATATATATTTTTTTTTAAAATATCAAAAGTTTTATTATTTTTATAAAAAATTATTTTATTTATTTGATATTTAATTTTATAATTAAATTTTCGACGCGTTTCGACCAAAATGGTCTTCTTTAGGATCCAAAGACTGAAAAATTTTTTATAATTTTTAAAAAAATGAATTTAATTAAATTTAAACAAATTTTTAGATAAAATATATTTTTGAAAAAATTAATTATATTTAAATATGTCCAATTTTTTTAAAAAAATAAAAAGAATTGTATATTAAAAAAAAAAAATTTTTAATTTTATGTTTTTTTAAAAAATAAATAAATTTAATTTACATTTGTAAAGATTTAAAAAAAATTTTTTTTATATTTTATTTTATTTCTAAAAAATTAAGAGTTTTAATATAATCGATTTTAGGAATTTTTTTATTTATAATAGGAATTTGAAATTTAAAAGACAAGTTAATTAAATCAGTTTCAGTTGATCATTATTCAAATTTGTTTTAAATAAATAAAAATCATTTTCTCTATGTTCTTAATAGTTAAAATGTATAGAAACTTCAGAACATTTTTTAAAATTAATGAGATTTCCTTAAGTTCTCTTTGAATTTTTTTATTGATTTTGAATGCTCTGAGATTCTTTTTCTGCCTGACCAAAATAATTTTTTCTAGTGAAATTACAAGTTATACAACCATGCTCATTACATATATCTGAATAACCTTTGTTTGTTTTATTTAAATTAAAATTTAAGATCATTACAGCACCTATATTTTTTTCAATTTTATTAATTATAACAAAGTTCTTATCTTTAATATAATTAGTTTCAAACTTAATTTTTTCAAAAGATTTTTTAATTATATAATTAAACTTCTCAATATTTCTATCTAAATTAATAAAATATTTAAAACCCAAATCATATTCACAAATTTTATTTTTAAAAGGTAATAATTCAGTTCTATCTTTTTTACTTATACTACGACATATACCTAAAATTTTATTAAGATCATATCCTTGCTTTACTAATTGTACAATAAGAGTTCTTGAATGAGAAAGATAGTCAATATAATTATTACAGATTCTTCTAATTCTAATGAACAAGGAAATAGGAATATTATCGAAATTATGTTTCGGATGATTAGAAATAGGTCTTAAGTAACAGCACGAATTAGTCGGATTTACATAGAGATTAAATATTAATTTTTTAAACAAAGGTTCAAACTTAATTTTAAGGTCTAAGAAAACAACAGATTTATCTTTATTAATATTTAATTTTATATACATAAATTGAGAAATTAAATTTATTTCTATAGTTGAAGCGATAAAGATGTAATCTATAAATCTTTTGTATAAAAGAAAATTTCTATATTATTAAACCCAACTTTTTTCTAAAATATATAAATAAAGATTGGCTCCTGACGTGCCACATTTGCAACCCATAGGAAGTCCTAATTTTTGGATATAAAAACTATTATTAAACTCAAATATACCACAATTAAATATTAAGGTTAGAATTGCAGCAATACTATTTATTTTAAAATCTAAGTTATTAATAAATAAATCTGAGGCAGATAAAAAATCACAAATTATTGGAATTGCATGGTCTGGTTTGATACAGTGTTTAAAGTTAACTTCCAGAATCGGTAAGTTTACATCATTTTACGTAATATTACATTATTTTAAGTAAGATTACATTAAATTACATCAAATGTATGTTGTAAGAAAATGTAATTTTACAATAACTTACGTAAATTTACGTAAAATTACGTAAATTTCAAGAAAAAATCAAAAATTGCTTACATCCAAAAAAAAAACAATTTTTAAGCAAAAATTTAAAATTTTCTCAAAATTTTGAAATTTTTTTGCTTTTGTATTTAAAAAAATGAAAATAAAATTTTTACATTTTCTAACATTTTTTTACATTTTTTAATGTAATTATTGGTAATATAACCTTAAATTAAGTAAATTTTTGGAATTTTTTGTAAATTAAAATTTTCTTTGAATATTTATTAAAAGTTTTATTTAATAATTAATAAAAATATTTTAAATTTCAATAAAACTTTTTTTATTTTTTTTTTTTTACTGATCTTTCTGTAATTAAGCACCGTTCAGCATTTTTCCAACAACTGTTAAATGACTTATCAGCTGGTACCATTTTGGCAAGTTCAACTTTAATTTTGCTCATCACTCCTGGATAATTTTTTGAGTAATAGCCTAGAGTTTTACCTGGATCATTCTTAAATTCTTTATCTAATTTAGATCTTAATGAATTAGTAAAATCACGACCTGTTAAAACTTTTGTAAAAAAATTATTTATATTGTAATTTAAAATAATTGAATTAATTTTTTAAAAACCATTTTTAAGATATTCCTCTTCATTTAATTCAATTGTATTTAGATTTTGAGGTGATGCGCTTCTTGAATGTTTAGGGCTTAGATGCTCTAATAATAATAATCTTAATTCTTTGTTATCATCATTAATTTTCGTAATATTTGAATTCAAAGTTGATAATTGGTTTGTAAAAAGTGTAATTACATTATCTAAACCAGCTTGTTTTATCTCAGTTTTAGAATCATTTAAATACTTGATGGTCTTTCTCTAATTATTTAAAAACATAATTTTTAAAATCAGAATTTTAAATACTTTGTTTTTTGGGACTTTAAAGATCTTTGAATGAGCAATTTCTCCTTGGATCATCAAATATTGTCCATCTAATTCATGTATAAAATTGACGAATGACCCTTTCATTAGCTTTAGCCAAATAAATAATCATTAGAAGAAATATTTTTGAATTTTAAATTTTTATGAATTACTTCTCCTTTTGGAATTTCATCCAAGATTTTTGTTATGTCGAGGCTTCCAGTTAAACCATTTATTTTAAAAAAAGGATGATTAGGATCATTTACATGATACTTGATTGCAACCATTTCTATTTCATCGTTCTTTTTTTCATTGTTATTTTGCTCTGATTCAGATTCAGTCTCTAAATCTTGCTTTTTAGATGTTTTTTTAGATTTTTTAGATTTTAATGGCATCTTAAATGAAGATAAGAATGTAAATAATTAATTTTTCTAATTTTTAAAAATATAAATGTATTAAAAGAAAAATCTAAAGACTTAAATGCAGTTTAACTTTTTTTTACATGTGCTTTAGAAAAATAAATCACTTTCAAAACTTAAATTATAATATTAATAAAAAAAAATTTATTTCATTTAGTTTTTAAAATGAAAATTAAACATAATTTTACAAAAAAATTGGTTTTTCAAAAGCAAATTTTATATCTTTTCAACAAAAAAAAACATAGTCCTAAAAAGATCATCAAGATATTAAAACAGATTTATCCTAAAAAAATTCTACCTTCTAAGAAAGTAAACCTTTTTTCAAAAATTATTTGAAACTTAATATATTATTTGATTCATTTTAGTATATATATGAACTTTTATCAAAAGAAAAGTCTAAAACTACTAAAATATATAGTACAAAAATTCCTCTTACTATTATTAACTTTATAAGAGTAAATCTTATTTTTAATTATTTAATTTTTATAAACTTTGATTAAAATAAAAAGATAAAAACATTTCAAAATTTTGGATTAAAAAGCTCCAGAGAAATATGCGCTGAAATAAAAATGTTTTTGGATTTTCTGTTAGTGAGCAAACAGTTTGGCACTATCGTGTTCGATTTGGTTTGATTTGCGAAAAAAATTTAAATATTTTAAAAAATTAAGTTGAAAAATAGGCTTTAAGTATTGTCGTTTAAGGAAGTGTCCAATTATTACTGAACTTGATAAGCTTAAAAGACTTGTTTGGTGTTTAAGACACAAAGATACTGACTTTTCAAACTATATTTTTGTAGATGAGACAACTATTAAAATATCAGATAAACCCAATTACCATTGGCGTTTAACTTCTTCGAATCCCGAATCGTTACCAACATCGAATAAATTCGAATCGAAAATAAATGTATGGGGAGGTATATCTTTTAAAGGACCTACTGAATTTGCAGTAAGATAGAAGAAACTTTTTAATTTTATTATTTTAATTAAGATAAAAAATTTTACATTTATTTATTTAAAAGCTTTTTAAAAATAATTTAAATTCAATGATGTACAATCATATTTTATCAGACTATTTATTACCTTTTGGTGCAATTGCATTTGATTTCGACTTTTTTTTGCACCAAGACAACGATCCAAAGCATAAATCAAAAGAATGTCTTTCTTTTTTGGAAAAAAATGGTATTAGATGGGTAAAAAAATAATTTAAAACAATTTAAATAAAGAAATTAAATAAATATTCAATAGATTCGTTCTCCACCTCGATCTCCTGATTTAAATCCAATTGAAATGATATGGCATGAGATGAAAGAGTATGTTAGAAAAGCTCTTTGCAAAACGGATTCTGAGATAGTTTCTAAAATAATTGATTTTCAAAAATCTTTGTCCAAAGAAAAATGCATTAAATACATTAATCGACTTAAAAAGGTCTAACATATTTAATAATCATTAAAAAAACTTTAAAAAAAAAAATTAAAAAGGTAATAGAAATTGTAATTAATAATGGAGGTGATTGGTCTAATGCTTAATGTTTCTAATTTAAAAGCCTATTAAAACACTAATATATAATGAATTTTATTGATTATTTAATATAACTTTTAAACTTTAGACTAATTTGAAGTAAAACTTTTAATAAATATTCAAAGAAAATTTTAATTTACAAAAAATTCCAAAAATTTACTTAATTTAAGGTTATATTACCAATAATTACATTAAAAAATGTAAAAAAATGTTAGAAAATGTAAAAATTTTATTTTCATTTTTTTAAATACAAAAGCAAAAAAATTTCAAAATTTTGAGAAAATTTTAAATTTTTGCTTAAAAATTGTTTTTTTTTTGGATGTAAGCAATTTTTGATTTTTTCTTGAAATTTACGTAATTTTACGTAAATTTACGTAAGTTATTGTAAAATTACATTTTCTTACAACATACATTTGATGTAATTTAATGTAATCTTACTTAAAATAATGTAATATTACGTAAAATGATGTAAACTTACCGATTCTGGAAGTTAACTTTAAACACTGTATTTGTATAAAGGGATTCAAAATCACAAGAATAAATGTGAACATTTTCACTTTTAAATTTTTTTTTTCACATATTTGTAATAATTCTTGTGAATCTTTTAAAATAGTATTACAATTTTTTTATATAGGTTGAAATATTAAATCGATAAATTCACATAATTTAGAAGTCGGATGTTCAATACAATTAATGATAGGCCTTATTACGAACTTTTCTTTATGTATTTTGGGTAATAATCTAAAAGTGCCTATTCTACTATTTTTTATTTTCAATTTTTTAAAAAGTTTTTGAGATATATAATTATTCATAGCCAGATTATTTAGTTCTATATTAATTTCCTTTTCTATTTTATCTAACGGATTGAAATTTAGTTTCTCATATATAATATTATCACTCAAATGTTTATCATCTAAACTTAAAAAATCAGTATTTTCAATTAAAATGCTACCTACATTTTTATCGCATT
This sequence comes from Brachionus angularis, assembly GCA_021432725.1. Taxonomy (NCBI): domain Eukaryota; kingdom Metazoa; phylum Rotifera; class Eurotatoria; order Ploima; family Brachionidae; genus Brachionus; species Brachionus angularis. The sequence goes on from JAJVDD010000005.1 coordinate 5,138,052, forward strand.
GAAGAATTTTAAAAGGTTTTTCTTTTATAAATTTTTTCAAAGAATTAATCTTAGCTTTATTTATTTATTTATTTAATATTAGTTTAAGCCCCATAGGCAAAAAGAATTGATTAAAATTTAGTAAAAAAAAATTGAAATTAAGGTTTTATATATTTTAGTAAGACATTTAATCCATTATATAGATAAAAAAAGTTTCTGTTTTTTTGGATATCTAAGTCAATTAGATGAAGTAGTATTTAACAGAATCAATAAGACCAGAATTGTTACATTCGAATTGAATTTCAATCATAAAAATTGAAAGATTTGAATCATAGTCTAAACAATTTATATGTATCAAGTTTTCTAGATCTGACAATTGTTTTAAGAACGACATGTTTTCTCTATCAAATGTTTTATAATCATTCCTAAGAAAGTCAAAGACTTTACGACAAATAGAACTATTTAATATTTGTTTCAAAAAAAATATCTTGTGTTTGTAATAAATTTGTTTGATTGATTCCAACTCAAGGGCCATATTTAAGGGTTTTGTTCTTGTTAATTTGCTTATTCCAACGAATCTCTTAATTATAATGTTCTGACGTATATCGAATTCATCTAAACGTTTTTTACTAATAAATATTATCTAAATGATACCTGAAAATTGATTGACAGAATTGCTTATAAAGAAATGCTATCGTTTTCGGTTTTAACATCTTCGGTCGACAACCAACACCATTGAGAGAATAAAAACTTCTCTCTACTTTTTTCATTCTTGTTTCAACAAAATCATTCACTGTAGATTGATCACCAATAGGTAGACCAAGGTATATAAGGCCAGTCACATATGGTATTGGAGTACCATTCATCCTAAAGTTTGGTCTTAATTTTGATTTTCCCTTGCACATAGAGATCGAGGCCGATTTAGAGGCATTAAATTCTAATTTCCAGTATGCTGCATATCTTTCACATACCTTTAATAAGACTTCTGCGTGTTTCTCAGAAGGCGACAAGATGATTATATCATCACAATAAGATATAATTGACAAGTTTACACCATCAATCAAAGCACCAATATTCAATGTAGTACATTGAATCAGCATTTCGTTTATAAAGAAATTGAAAAATTAAGGAGATAATACTCCACCTTGCTTAACACCTTCACTGATTTGACATATGTCTTTTCTTTCATCACCAATTTTAATTATAATTTTAGAAAGACTGTAGTATTTATACAGAATTCTCCATTTTTCCAATTAAGCTTGTCAAAAGCTTTGCATCAAGACTAATTAAATTAATCCTTGAATCTCCTTGTCGATAATAGTTGATTACCTCATTCACTAGAAAGTAGGCATTTTTGCAAAATGTTTTCTTTTTATATCCAAATTGGTTATCATGTATGTTTTTAAAAATATCTGTATTGTTTAATATGTTCTATCCAAATTATAAAAATATTTAATTTATAAATTATAATATGCAATTTGCAAATCAACAAATTGTATATACAAATTAAAAATTAAATATAATATTTTAAAATATTATAATAATTTTTGTAAATATTCATACAATTTGTAAATTTAAAATATTTAATTGAATTTAATTTTATTAATAATTTACAAAATGAATGAAATAACTAATATCGAACATAATATAAACAATATCGAGTCGGAACGTCGAAATGCTCACAAACAAATATTTGAGGAATTTTTGAAAAACCATACCGAAAAAAAAGACACGACAAGTTTAATTATTTGCCAAGAAAAATACGATTTGATTGTGAAGTATCTTGATAAATCAATAGAAAAACCAGACCCAAATAAAATGTTTCATTACAAAAAAAAACAATTCAATATTCAAGTTATTGACGGTCAAACAAAACTTTATCGACAGTTTACTCGTCGAAACGATCAATTAAATTTACCCGTAGCAGTTAAAGAAAATTATTTCGACATTCTTTATGATCTTCATTCTGTTCAAAGAGGACACATAGGTATAAATAAATTGGAACAACAGTTGTCACTACGATACTATGGTATACCACGTATTGTAATAGCTGCATTTATAAAATATTGTTCAATATGTAATTTGAAACAAATCCAACAAACGCAACCAAGAATTAAACCAATTAGGTCAAACGATTTTTTAGCTCGTTTACAAATCGATTTAGTCGACATGAGGCATAGACCTTGTAACTACAAAAACAAATTGTACAAATGGATCGCACATGTAATTGATCATTTTACTAAGTTTCATATATTATGGGCAATGGAGAACAAGTGTGCTGAAGAAGTTTTAGAAGGTTTAGAAGAACGAGTATTTAGTATGTTTGGATTGCCACATCTTTTACAAAGTGATAATGGAACCGAATTCAAAAACGCGTTACTACGTGATGCAATAAACTCATGGGAAGGAGAATGTAAAATTGTTCATGGTCGTCCACGTCACCCACAAAGTCAGGGGCTTGTCGAACAAGCAAATGGGACAATGGAAAGAATGATAGCATCAATGAGAATTCAGTTTAATACAGATTGTTGGGTAAAATTATTACCTAAAATTATGTTTAACCTGAATACTCAACACAGTTCAGGTAAAATATTCATAATTTATCTCACCTTAAAAAAAATTAATTAATCAATTAATTAATTAGCTACGAAATTTATGCCATTCGAAATAGTTTTCAACAACAAACCTAATCTATGTGGCGCAAAAAAATTTGTCGAACTAGTTTATGAAAATGATAAAGAAATCGAACAAGATATAGTAGAACCAGTAGTAGTAGAGCCAGTAGTAATAGAGCCAGTAGTAATAGAGCCAGTAGTAGTAGAGCCAGTAGTAGTAGAGCCAGTAGTAGTAGAGCCAGTAGTAGTAGAGCCAGTAGTAGTAGAGCCAGTAGTAGTAGAGCCAGTAGTAATAGAGCCAGTAGTAATAGAGCCAGTAGTAATAGAGCCAGTAGTAGTAAAAAGTAGACATATACGATCTGCTGTTTTAAAAAATCAAGAAAAAATGGCAAAAATTATGGAAGAAAAGCATAATAAAAAAAGAAACAAACGAACTTTAGAATTTTCGGTTGGGGATAAAGTAAGCGTAGCTATTCCGAGAATAGACAGAGGCGGTACTGATTTGCCTAGATTACCTGGTTATATTGGTAGAGTGAGTAATGATTTTTACGAAATTATTACCGAATATGGTATTTTAAATGATTGCTTACGAGCCTGTGAATTGGAGCTTTATTGTGGACACTTAAATTTTGATTACACCAAGGTAAAAAATAAAATATCGCTTAGAACAGCAGCTCAAACCATTAATAATAGAGCCGATGATCTAAGAGAAATTGAGTTGTCGTGTGATTGTAACGGTAAATGTATGGATAGAAGGTGCAAATGCTTTAAAGCAAATGAAAAATGTAATTCACATTGTCATCTTAAATCTAATTCAAAATGCTGTCAGAATAATAACAAAAACTAATTTATAAAATTTACAATTTATATAATTTTTCTAAATTTTTATTTTTTTACTATGTAAATAATTTACAAATTGATTATCTATTTTGTAAATTACAAAATCAAAAAAAAAATTTTTTTCAAATCAATCAATAATTTGTATATACAATTTGTTGATTTGCAAATTGCATATTATAATTTATAAATTAAATATTTTTATAATTTGGATAGAACAAATATGAGCATCTCAAAAATAGTAGCCATAGAAGATGAAACTGAAATGGGTCTGAAATCCGATGGCGATAAAGATATTCCTTTCATAGGGATTGGAGTCAGTGGAGCAACGTTAAACTTGCTCGGTAAGTAGCCAATTTTAATAGACCAGTTAAAGAACCACCTTAGAATAAAAGTTAAACTGTCATTTATACCGTGAGAAAAAAACTGATTGCATATATTGTCGTGTCCAGTAGCTTTTTTACAACTTAGCACTTTAAGGACAAGGTTTATTTGTTCATTTGAGAATTGAATAGGTATTTCACTATTGCTTTCTAGCTCTTCACTATACTGCTTTACTTTTTTTTCAATATTGTCTTGATCATTGTTATTTCCTTTGTCATTTAATTGATCACTATGGGTTACACTTTTGCTGTTGTTTTTATTCGAGTCTCTAATGATTGACCAAAATTTCCACTTATTTTGAAGTTGGCACGTTTCAAGATCTAGTATTTTACACTTTTCTATAAGAAAAAGGTCTTGTCTTAGAAGGTGTCTAAGCCTTTTCTTGTTTATTTTTATTTTATTTTTTATTTCCTCTTTTCCAGTATTAGTATAGTTTAATTGTTCATATAATATTTTATTCTCCTGGTTTATGCTAGTAATTTCGTCGTTAACTACTGATATTGAATTAGGTTTTTTGAACTTTTTCTTGTGTTTATTTCCATCTTTTTCAGATGCTCTAGCTGATTTTATTAGTATATTTGGCAACTCATCATGAATTTCATTTATCATATGAATGATCGAATGTTTATCGTCTATATTCGTTGTTAACGTTTTATTTATTAAATCCTGTAGGTTACATGATAGTGAAATTTTATATTTGTTATTAAAATAGAATCTTTCCAATTAAAAAAATGAAATCTAAGCTTGTTTTTAATGCTGACATCATCTACGACTTCTGATAAATAAATATTTTTTAATCAAATATAAAAATAAAAATTTTATTCGGGAAAAATCATTTGAATATAAAAAATAATTATTCACATGTAAAAAAAATCCTAAAAAAAATTATTTTAATGACAAAAATAATTATTTTCTTGTCAGAAATACTAAATAAAAAATGATTATGTAAAAAATACTAACTTTATTGTAAAATTTAATAGTATTAATGAAGAAATTGTATATTAAAAGTAAAAAAATATAAAAAATCATTGCCTAATTAAAGCTTTTGCAGCATCTGCCTTACGGCCACGTTTAGCTTTTGGTTCGATAGCTATATTTTTAAATTTCATTGAGATCTGCACTAATTTTTCTATAGCAGACAAAACTATCAAATGGAAACAAAAGTAATTTTTTAAAAAAATAAACACATTTACAAGTTGAACTAGTCCAATCATCTTTATTAAATTTAACTATAGGTACACCTTTAATTAGCTTTACCAATTCATCAAACTCGAGATTAATCTTATTTTCGTTTGATGAAAACAAAAACTGCTCATCTACAGTGACACCAAAAAGTTTCCGACCAAACGGATTTTATTAAATTTTTTTTAAATGGTTTGTCAAAACTAGTATTAGTATATATATTCTTGTAGAGCTCGCTGAGCTCTATCTGAATTGTACCAACCTTACATATATCTTTTATTTTAGTCAGACTTTATTTTGAATTTTAACATTTTTCGCCTCAAAAAAGTCTCCGACCAAAATATTTTTTTTTATTTTTTTCATTATTTTCTTCAAGTTTTAATTTAAATGAGTAATCCAAACATCATTACTTGGTAAAAATAAGTCTTTTATTTTATTATTTGGCCCTAAAAAATATCATGAATAATTAAATTTGGATAGATTATTTACTTTGTTCAGCAGCTTCTTTAGTTTTCTATTTTTTACAAAGCAAGCTTTCAAATTTTATTTTCTTAAGGTTTTAGATGCATATTATTATTGTATTTAGATCAATTATAACTGGTTATGTGATAATTAAAAAAGTTTTATATTTATTTGTAAGTTTTTTGCATTATTTCTTTAATTTTTCAAGTCTTTGTTTAGTCGAAGAGTATAATATTTGATTATTTATCTCTCTTTTGATAATAACCTATCTAAAAAAAGTATTCTAGTAAACAAAATTCAAGTTAAAATACATGAAATTTTAAATATATTCTCTTTAAAATAATTTAGAAGATATTTTGGATACTTTAAAAGTCAATAAAAGCATTTTAAATTTTTGTAAAATTTTTACAAGTTTCTTATTTAATGTATTTTTTATACCAAAATTTCTGTTTTGGTATTTTTAGTATTTATTTGATCTGAATACTTGAATAAAATTAAAATTTGCTTTTTTCTTATATATTTTTGAGGTATTCAGAAATATTGAATAACTCAACTTTTAAAAAAAATGCTTTTATTGACTTTTAAAGTATCCAAAATATCTTCTAAATTATTTTAAAGAGCATATATTTAAAATTTCATGTATTTTAACTTGTATTTTGTTTACTAGAATACTTTTTTTACATAGGTTATTATCAAAAAAGAGATAATTTATGAAATATTATACTCTCCCGATTAAAAAAAGAATTGAAAAATTAAAGAAATAATGCAAAAAACTTACAAATAAATATAAAACTTTTTTAATTTTCACATAACCAGTTATAATTGATTTAAATACAATAATAATAAACACCTAAAACCTTAAGAAAATAAAATTTGAAAGCTTACTTTGTAAAAAATAGAAAACTAAAGAAGCTGCTGAACAAAGTAAATAATCTATCGAAATTTAATTATTCATGATATTTTTTAGGGCCAAATAATAAAATAAAAGACTTATTTTTACCAAGTAATGATGTTTGGATTACTCATTTAAATTAAAACTTGAAGAAAATAATGAAAAAAATAAAAAAAAATATTTTGGTCGGAAACTTTTTTGAGGTGCGAAACAGGATAATTTAAAATAAAGTGACATCTTTATAAATAAGATGTATAAAATTGGTACAATTCTGATAAACTTCAGCGAGCTCTACAAGAATATATATATTATTACTAGTTTTGACAAAAAATTAAAAAAAAATTAAAAAAAATCCGTTTGGTCGGAAACTTTTTGGTGTCACTGTAAGTCAAATGTTTTAAAAGGCGATTCAAAATCGCTTAAATTTTCTAAACATTTTTCTTTTTTTATTTCTTTTAGGTGATTGCTTTTTATTTCAATTCGTTTTTTATAATAACTGCTTTTAGATATTTTACCACTTTGTACAAAACATTATATTAAATTTAAATTTTTTAGAGAAATATCAAAAAATTTTTAATTTATTTTATAACAAAGCGACAATTTTTTTATCTCAAGAATAATTTTCATAAAAATTCAAATTTTTATGCATATAGGAAAAGGTAAAAAATTAAAATTATTTTTTAATTTTTAAATTTGATTATTTCTTATTGGAATCAAATGTTAGTTTTTGGAAAATTTCCAAAAACCAACCAATTCCTTGAATTTCCAAAATATTATGATGCTTCCATAAAAAACCAAAAAATTCCAAAAAATTTCTCCGACCTGGGCAGAAGAAAGGAATTCTTTAAATATTTAATAGCGTGGCGCTATTAAATAATTTAAAATAAAAGAAAAATAAAGTTTTATTTAAATTTCTTTATTTCTTCTATATTAAACTTCTATTCTAAAAACTCTTCATATAATAATAAAATAACAAATATTTTTAGTGGTTTGTTCTCTGGGTTAGGTCCCCGGTGTCTGGAGTGTTACATTTCTCCCCCGGCCATAGAAGACATCTCCTAATGTCCGGAACCAAGTACCCATGTCGAAATCTCTTAAGAGATCTCAAATATATCTCCGGAGAAAAAAAATTAAGAGAAATGATGAGGATCAAGCCGAGAAAATCTCGAGAAAAATTGAATATTTTTATTTAAATGGAGATTTTTCAGAGATATTTGGTGAAAAAAATCAGAAAATGTTATTAGAAAAGTTGGAGATAATTCATAGAAAAATGATTTTTATGAATTGATATGGGGTAAAAATTTGATTTTTTTCACACTTAAAACTAAGGAAGGAAGTAGAGATCATTCTCGCTCTAAAATATTGTAGATTCCAAAAAAATTGTCTAGCAGTAAAAAAAAACTGAGAAATGAAAGGGTGGCTAGGTGGTCTAAAAAAAACTGAAATGTTCAAATTTTCAAACATCAATCCGAAAAACTTATTTATAGAAGCAAATATAATAATAAATTTTGATTAATTTTATAAAATTTTTGTTTTTTTCTAAAAAAAAGTGGTTGCTACTTTTTTTGTTTAAATTTAAAATTTTAGAATCAATTTTTTTGTTGGACTGGAGTCTTTTACGTATAAAAGTGCAAAATATGAGAGTAAATATAGTCAATTTTGATTAACAAATATCAATTAAATAAAAAAATTCTTTTAAATTAAAATCTTTGATCTAAATTGAATATTAAAACTACAATTAGAATTAAATTTTTTAAATCTAATATTTGTTTTCTAATATTTTCTTAAATAAAGACTAAAAATAAGACGCCATAAATAAAATATTAAAAGGATTAATTTAGGATATTGAAGAAAAAAATACGCTTAACAGAAACCAGTTGAATAAAGATTTTAAATGGAGAAAATATAAAAAGTATTTATTTAATTAGTTTTTAAACTTATTTTATTTTTAACTTTATTTATTTACTTAAGATAAAAAGCTTCGGCAAGATTTGTTTTTTTAAACAGTAAGTGATCAAACATAAAAATAAAATAACCAAAATTTATTGATATATAGTTAATCCTTTTGAGATTATTTATTTTTTTATAATTTCAAGTAATTTCATATAATTTTTTTGTTTCGGCAAATTGTTATTTAATTTCTTTTTACTGTCAAATGAGTTTAAATAAAACAATATGAAAAACACTGAAAAATTTAATATAATTTTAAAATACACTTTAAATTTTAATATTTTAACTTTAGAAACAACCCAAAATTTATTAAATAACTCACACGATCAAACCAGTTCATCTAAAAGCAATAATTCTATAACATCTGTTACATGTGATGATATTTTTAATTATCGATATCAACTAACCCTAAAATGGATCCAAAATTAAAATAAATAATTTACTGATGTCACTGAGTTTCTAAAATTATTTCAATCTTAAATGATGAAAATCCGCTTTCTCATCGAAGTCGTCCTTTAAATAGTCGACTCGAAGCTCCATTGGTGCTGTGCCATATCTAAAAGTTGTCATTCTGGTTCTAAAAAACAATAAAAAAAAAACAAAAAAAATAAAAATAAATTTTAACAAAATTTAAAATTTTCAAATTTTAAAATTAAACTAAAAAATAAAAAAAGTATAAAATTTTCTAGATATTTATAAGTTTATAAGTATTTGTAAATATGTCATCATAATAGTCTTAAAGTAATAAAAAATCTGCCGTATATAATTTCAAACGGGGTAAGACCAGTTGTGCTGTGCTCGCTTGTATTATAAGCAAATGTTAAAGCCGGTAGATATTGTTTCCACTCTGTTTGTCTATCTGAGACATAGCAGGACAGCATTTATTCCAATGTACGATTAAAACGTTCGGTTGCTCCATCGCATTGTGGATGATAAGCTGATGTTCGTAGTTGGTGTATATCTAATTTATCAAAAAGCAAAGACATGGTTTCAGACTGGATATTCGTTCTTTGATCGGATAAAGCTGCTTCATGGACACCATGAAGACAGATGTAATTAAATAAACAGTCGGCAACTTCTTCAGCCGCCAGAGATTTAAGAGAAAATAGTTCGACCCATTTCGAGAAATGACAAACAATTACTAACACATAACTGTATTTATCGTCCGTGGTTGGTAACGGTCCTAATATATCCTAAGTTATGATTTGGAACTGGTTATTTGCTTGAATCGGTGTAATTGGTTGTTTTGTGTAGCATTTCGGCGCTTTCATTGTGGCACAGACTTCACATTTGCGGAAGTATTGCGATACATCTCTCCTATAGCCCGGCCAGTAGAATCGTGAGTTAACTTTTTCAAACGATTTATCGAAACCCAAATGACCACTCAGCGGATTATCATGTAATTTTTTAAGAATTTCGGGGCGTTCTTGTTGTGGTACAACATATTGGAAACGTATGCCATACTTCGAATGGTCAATACACCGATAAACATTTTTTCCAAAAATCTTTTATATTTTTCCAATATACGTGTAAGTCAGCAGGGAAATTTGCTTCACATTTATCAGGTTTTGCTTCATCAACAAGCCACTTATTCAGTTGATTAATTGCTGGGTCGAGTAATTGATTTTCCTTGTATTCAAATCCATTTAGAGTTAAGTTATTCAATACTACACCTGGGTCCAAATCAATCCTCTCTTCCTCATCTACCTCTAACGCCTCTTCGCTTGGCGTCAAAAGCTATCTTGAGAGAGAATGCAGCGTTGCCATTCTTCTTACCTTCACGGTATTCTATATCAAAATCATACATTTTGAGCTCGAAAAGCCAAACGCGGGGATGGGTCGGGATTATTTTTAAGCCAGATAAGTGGTTTATGCTCTGCTCTGCAACATAAAACTTTTTCGATAGTAGATATTGTTTTAAGTCACGAACTGCCATTACAAGTGCCATCAACTCTCTTTCTGGAGTCGAGTACTTTCTTTGTGATTTGTTGAATCGTTTACTGTAGTATAGAATGGGACGGAAAGAGCCTTGATAGCGTTGACTAAGCACCGCTCCTGCACTATTATCACTAGCATCTATTTCTAATCTAAACGGTTCGTCAAAATTTGGCAGAATCAAAACACCAACACCTTCTGAGGTCGGCGTTGTAAGATATGTCCGTAACAGATCGAAACTCTTTTGGCAATCGTCTGTCCACTCAAACTTTTTCCCTTTTTCAGTAGCTTTGTAAAGCGGGCTTGCGATTTCAGCGAAACGTTTAACAAACTTACGATAATAATTCGCTAATCCTAAAAAACTTTGTAATTGTCGAATGGTCGTTGGTCGTTTATATCTATAAAGTACTTCTACCTTACTCGGGGCAGGACGCACTTCACCATTGCTAATTAGATGACCAAGATATTTTATTGACGTATTAAACCATTTACACTTTCGCCATTCGACTTCTAAACAAGCGGTCCGGATACGCTCCAGCACCGTCTTAACATTTATAACGTGTTCTTCTAACGTTTCAGAAAATATAATTGTATCATCAAGATACACCATACAAATAAGTCCAATTAAATCTTTTAGAACTTTTTCCATCATACGCTGAAAAGTTGCCGGTGCATTTGACAGACCAAACGGCATGACGTTGTATTCAAACAAACCGAATTCTGTAACAAATGCTGTTCTTTCTTTGTGTTCTTCAGCAACGCGAATTTGGTGATAACCAGAAGCCAAATCCAGCGTAGTAAAATATCGTGCTTTCGACAGTGTTACTAAAATATCTTCGATTTTTGGGAGAGGATAACTGTCTTTAATTGTTACTTCATTCAAACGACGGTAATCAACACAAATACGTAAACTTCCATTTGGTTTTCTTACCAACACGATAGGGGGAGCCCAGGGGGATTCACTCTCTCTTATAAGTCCGGCATTCAACATTTCAGTTAATTGTGCTTTTACTTCCTCGCGCATCGTGTACGGAACACGACGTACTGGTTGTCTAACTGGTTTGTCTGAATTTAAATTAATATTATGTTCACACATGTTTGTTTGGGTAAGGGAGCTAAAACCTCTATCAATCAAATCAGAGTAATCTTTTTGTAACTCTGACACATATTTTTCTATGTTTAAATCATTGTTTGGATCGACAAGTACTTGATCCACCGAAATTGACTGTTTTGGGGCGGATTCTGGTTTAATAGGTCGAATGCCTTTAACCATCTTCTTATCTTTTCGTTTCCGAACACGATTTTTGGGGATAGACACCATTAGTTTCTTTCTAATGTCTTCTAGGGGATATTTAATTGACTTGATTCTCAGAGCAACGTCGAAACCGAGTAGACAGTCATAAACCAAATCTTTTACTACTATAATATCCACTTTACCCACGAAACTTTCTAGACGGAATTCACAACATCCAATTCCCAACACATCAATTGATTTACCATTGCATGACTCTACTGTCGAAATAGACGGTGTTAAAACAACTAATTTATTCTTAATCTTATACCAGACACGCTCGGCAATTATAGTCCGTGTTGTACCAGTATCCAGTAGAAATCGTACTGAATTATTATTAAACAAACAAATACCTGTGATGCTAACGTCTTGAGTATTGCAATTGTTAACTGCATTTGAAACAGTTCTCGTTTGATGGGGCTGGTTTGATTGAGGCACGGTAATATGTCGTATTCGATCTTAACATTCCGCGGCCCAATCTCCAGGTTTCTTACATGTGTGACAGGTAGATGTATTTTGTTTCGGTGTTGAAAAATTAACTTAGTGTGAAACTGGGACAGGCCTCGTTCCAACAAACGGTAAAGAAGAAGAAGAAGAAGTAACATGAGGGTCATTGGTTCTCCATGACTCCAACTTATCTACAATGCGTACCGTAGCTTTAAGAGCATCAAAACTACTTCGAAAATCATCACTAATTTTAATACCAAATACGGGTCATTCAAACCCAGTATGAACTTTTCTTTAACTTTTGTAACAACAACCTCCGGGGTTGAATTTTTAAACGCTAATTTAGCCAGGCGCCATAGATCCTGAAAATAAACTCTGACATCTTCCCCACTATTTTGTCTTCGACCATAAAACAGTGCCTTTGCATCTATCGTTACTGGTTCTGACTTCCCGAACCACATGTTCATATGGTCGTATAGCTCTTGTAAGCTTATCGGGCCTTGGGGTGTTCAGTAGTTAAAAACTGGATAACAATCATCATCTAAAAATGAAAGCATTGTCGCACGCAACGTGTTAGCTTGAATCCTTGACCCAAGAACATAAAGCTCAAAACGACTCCACCACGTGTCTTAATTATTATCACGTCGGAAAAGAGGCGGACGAAACGATGGATCTCTGACGAGAAAATCTGGGGCGACAGAGGATGCTGCCATTTGATTTGATGTATCATGAGTAGGATCACTAGAACCGGCTCCAGATAAAAATCTGCTGTGCATGAAATCTGACAACCTAAGAGTCTTTAAAGAAGATGTAGGCTCAATGGTGGTTGACGAAACACGTGGAAGGGAACCACAATCCACTTGCACCGACGAATCCGCGAACCGAACTGTTGGCCTACGATGAAGAAAACCAGACCCTGTGTCATCACGAAACATAAATCCTAAATCATCATCATGAAGGAAATTGTCAGACGAGCGAAACTGACCCGGGGTATTTAGTGAAGGAGTAGTGCTATTATTTACTAAGCTTGGGAGCGAAATATCATTAACACCAGGCGCTACGCGAGAAAGTGAAATATCATTCACATCGTTCAAGGAGTCAGCCCGAGAAAAACGCTTTTTTTCTGGGGTTCTCAAACTGGTATCGCCTTCAATTTAATAAGTCCGAGCAAAACGCAAACAGACCACCAAAACCAGGCAGACGACTAACAGTAAGCAAAACAACGCTACCAGAACACCAAATCTTTCAAAAAGCCACCACAGCATATACGATAACATACAACCGAGGTTCAACCACACGACAACCTTTCCTAAAAGATCCATAAAATTCAAAAACATAAATCTAAAAACGTGGTATCTTTAATTTCGGCTCAACCGTAGTTGAAGACAAAACTAAACCGCTATCACCAATTTAATAGCGTGGCGCTATTAAATAATTTAAAATAAAAGAAAAATAAAGTTTTATTTAAATTTCTTTATTTCTTCTATATTAAACTTCTATTCTAAAAACTCTTCATATAATAATAAAATAACAAATATTTATAGTGGTTTGTTCTCTGGGTTAGGTCCACGGTGTCTGAGGTGTTTCAAATAAAACAATTCGTCATATAAAAAATAAGCGTTATTATGTGAGTGATTCTGATAAAATTGATCTTACAAAACAAGAATGCAAAGATTACGAACAATCATTGCAAGATAAAAAATGGTCAACTTTTGATTCAACGATGAAACAAATTTAAATGTTCACACCAAATAGCAACCTTTGCCAGAGAAAAAAAATGTCGATTTGATATAATTGCAATGGATTTACCCATTGAAGCAAATCGCAAAAATGGAGCTCCTAGAAGAAACTTTGCTGTTTTAATTAAACAACCAGAAGAGACACAAAAAACAAATGGACCACAAAAAGGCATCGAATCTGACGATGAAGAGGAAGAAGACTTGCGTCCTAAATCAGCAAAAAAACTTCGAATTGAACAAGACAATCAAGTTAAAATATGCGCTGTATTTAAAAGCCAATTAAAAAAATTGAAACATTGGTTCTGTCCAAATAAATGTGGAAAGAAATAATTAAAATATTTTTTTATATTAGATTTTTTTTATAAAATTTATATATATTTTTTTTATTTAGTTTATTTTTTCAATAAAAAGACTACAAAATATTAAAATAGAACCTTTTTAATTAAATTATTCATTTTTTATTAAATTAGCGGTAAAAATTATAAAAATAGAGGTAATTTTTATTAAAACAAAGGTAAGACGTTTTTAATGGCCCAAAATAAACCACTTAATTGCCTAATGTACATCAAAAATATGAAAAAATTAATAAACTTGATACTTTCATTATGAAAGTAAAAACTTTTTTTTTTCATTTAACTACCCTACTTTCATAAATATTTATATAAATTAAATCTTTCTTAGTATTCTAAAAATAAATACAGTACTGCTACGTTACTGTGTTCCAGAGTAAATTTACGTAAAATTACCATATTTTACGAAAAAAACTGTAATTTTACTTTTTTTTACGTAAAAAGCATTTGTAAAATTACGTAAATTTACGAAAAATTTTGTAAATTTACGTAAAATTACTGCTTGATTCGTAAATTATGGTAATTTCAAAAAATGCAGAAAAAAACACATTTTTTTCGTTATTTTGCTAAATTTTCAAAATATTTAAAAAAAAATCTTTTTTTAAAAATAAAAAATTATGAGATATGAGAAATTGACGTTCACATAATTTTACGTAAAAATACGAAAAAATTTTTTTTTAAATAAAATATTGTAAAAAATTGTAAAAAAAAGTCAATTTTTTAGTCAAAATTATTTTTATTTTTAAAACCTTTTTCTTTTTTAAAAGTTTTCAGTTTATTTTGCTTTATTTGATTTGTATCTTTTTGTTTTTAAGGAGTTAACTGCTTTTGTCCATGCTTCTTTAAAAGAGATATTACTCGGCACAAATTTTTTTAAATTTTCTTCAAGAAATTTATGATCATTTAATTTTAAATAAATAAATTGATTGTGTTACTTTTAATCTCTATAAATCTTTTTTTGTCATTGTCTTGATAAAAGCCAATGGTCTCATCAGGATAATCTGGAAATTTTTCTTTTATTTCGAATTTTAGCTGATTTGTAAAATCTTTTTGCGTACCTAATTTAAACAATAAAACAAATTTAAAGTTATTATTTTGAAAAATCTAATACAGATATTAGATAGGTCATCTAGCTCATTTTCAGAATCTAAATCTTCCAGATCATCAAATACTTTTCGTTTTAGTCTTAGAGACACTAAAGGACTAGTATTTTTACTCAATGTTTCTCCAATTAATGATTTAAGTTCATCGTTAATTTTAACAAAATTATTCAAAAATAAAGACATCTGGTTTTCAAATTATTTATTGAAATTTAAAAGTATTTGAAATATCAGTCTCATCTTTTTTTTCTGAAGATACAATTTTTTATATTTTTTAACTTAGACTTAAATGTTTTATTTCTCATTCTTAAATAATTCTTCTAAAAATTAATTTAAAAAAAATGAAATTTAAAAAAAAAAAAGCACGGAAATTTTAAATCAAAAAGAAAAACTTAAAACAAATACTCTTCTTAAATAAAAAACGTGGTTTTGATTTTAAAAAAATTAGAGGTGTTTTGAAAATGTCTTATTCCAGAAGTTGTTTACCATCAAAAGTAATTTAAATTTTCACATTGAATAACACTTTTAGTTTATTTTATTTTGAAGTATATTCAAAAAATGGTAACTGATTTGAGTTGTAAAAAGGTTTCAAAAAATAAAAAAAAAATCATCTTTCTCTAGATAATTTGATCGTCAATTTTATTAAAGTTACTTGATTTAAAAATAATAAAAACTATTATATTTTTCTTTTTTTTCATTCTAATTTTAAAGACAAGAACCATTAAAAAAAATGGACTTGAATCTTCTAAAAAATTATCAATCAATGATAATTAAAAAAAGATTTGACAAAATAATCAGTAGCAGCGTGATTAGAAAATACCGTTTTAAACTTGGTAATTAATGAAAAAATAAAATTAATTAAAATAAAACAAAACTTTCTTTAAAGGTTTTCGTCATCGACGTTTAAGAAAATCTCCTAAATTAACCGAGCTCCAAAAACTTAAGAGACTTGTCTGGTGTCCAATATAAAGACTGTGATTTTAGTAATTATATTTTTGTCGATGAGACTACTGTTATATTAAATGATAAGCCAAAATACCATATCAGACTAAAATCTGTAAAGCCCAAGTCTATTGAATGTAGTTCAAAGTATTTATCAAAAGTAAACGTGTGGGGTGGTATTTCTTTTCAAGGATCAACAAGATTTGCAGTATTTTTTATCACAATAGATAGAAAAGAATTTAATCTAAAATTTTCCAAATTATAAAAGCTTTTCAAACAAAATATGGATTCTTTTATGTATAAAAATATATTGGCTGAGTTTTTGTTTCCTTTTGCAGCTGCAAAATATAACTTTGATTTTAAACTTCATCAAGACAATAATCCAAAACATAATGCAAAAATTTGTTGTGAATTTCTTAAGAACAATAATATTATTTGGGTAAAAATAATATTAATTGAAAATAATTATTAATTCCACATTTATAGATTAAATCGCCTCCTAACTCTCCAGATTTAAATCCAATTGAAATGGTATGGAGCCAAATGAAAAAATTTATAGTTAGTAAAATACCTAAGAATGAAAATGAAGTAATAAAGTATATATTTGATTTTCAAAAATCTCTGACACCTTCTAAGTGTAGAAAATACATTCAGCATTTAAAAAAAGTATTTAATTTTAGTGTCTAAAAAATAAATTAAAAATTTCTTTAAAGGTAATTGAAATAGTAATTAAGAAAGACGGTGACTGGTCTGACCATTAAAAGATATTTTGTATTTTATTTTAAAAATAAAAATAATTTTGACTAAAAAATTGACTTTTTTTTACAATTTTTTACAATATTTTATTAAAAAAAAAATTTTTTACGTACAGTGTTTAAAGTTAACTTCCAGAATCGGTAAGTTTACATCATTTTACGTAAAATTACATTATTTTAAGTAAGATTACATTAAATTACATCAAATGTATGTTGTAAGAAAATGTAATTTTACATTAACTTACGTAAATTTACGTAAAATTACGTAAACTTTAAGAAAAAATCGAAAATTGCTTACATTCAAAAAAAAAAGAATTTTTCGGAAAATTGAAATTCAATAAAATTACTTATTTTTACATTTTATTTTAAATTTTTACATTAAAAATGAAAAAAAAAGTAAGAAAATTTAAAAATCCTATTTGATTTTTTTATTTTGAATAAAAAACATCCCAAATTTTTTCCGAAAAATTCTTTTTTTTTTGAATGTAAGCAATTTTCGATTTTTTCTTAAAGTTTACGTAATTTTACGTAAATTTACGTAAGTTAATGTAAAATTACATTTTCTTACAACATACATTTGATGTAATTTAATGATGTAAACTTACCGATTCTGGAAGTTAACTTTAAACACTGTATTTTTACGTAAAATTATGTGAACGTCAATTTCTCATATCTCATAATTTTTTGTTTTTAAAAAAAGATTTTTTTTTAAATATTTTGAAAATTTAGCAAAATAACGAAAAAAATGTGTTTTTTCGGCATTTTTTGAAATTACCATAATTTACGAATCTAGCAGTAATTTTACGTAAATTTACAAATGCTTTTTACGTAAAAAAAAAGTAAAATTACAGTTTTTTTCGTAATATATGGTAATTATACGTAAATTTTCTCTGTAACCTAGTAACGTAGCAGTACTGTATAGATTGCTAAATTTGAAAAAGATAAACTAGTAAAATTTTATATAAATAAATCTAATTTTTATAAACAATTTTTTGATAGAACTAAAATAAACTAATATCAAAATAGTTTTTAATACTGTCATTTAAACTAACTTGGAAAATACTACCAACAAAAAACATTCATTTTTAAGTTAAAAGGAGATTCTCCTTTTAATAATTATTATATTAAGAATCTAACATTAAATACAACTTCAAGAGAAATCTAAGCTGATTAAAGAATAAAATAACTTTGAAATAATTATTTAAAATTTTTTTTTAGCAAAAAAAATTTTGTTTTCTTTGTTTATTTTTTTAAAAAATAAAATATTAAATGTAAAAAGAAAGGTGCTTTAATGTGAACCTTTTTCTCAAAAAATAATTTCTTGTTTTTTGATAATTTTCAAATTTTGGTGGCAAACAAATTTTTTATAAATCTTTATTAGTCTCAAATTTTTCTTAAATAAATTCAGATGAATTATTTGTCTTTTTATATTTTTCTTTTTTGAATGCAAAATAATTTTATTTGAATCTACGCGTTTTTCTCATTTAGATTTTTTTTGTAGTAAATAATTTAATATGTTTTCCAAATAATTGTTTTCTTTTTTTTTTACTTTTTTGTGTTGTTTACGAAATTTATCAATTTTACAAATCCAAAAATCACCTACTCAAAATCAAGTATTAATATTATTATTGTTAAAGACCGAACCGGTTATTAGCCTTAACTCGGTTTAATAATAAAAGAAAATATAATAATTTGTTTCTGATAGTTTATTAAACACGGCCACTTCTAGCCGGAATATAATAAAAAAACAAATTTAAATTTCTTCTTGAAAATAATAAAGAAAAAAATAATAAAAATAATAATAATCTTTTCTTAATAAGTTTTATTTGGTTTTTATACTTCTTAAAGAAGTTTAAACCAAATAAAACTTCTCTTAGTTGTAGTTTAGAGAACTACAACAAAACTCTCTCCTTGGAAGAGAGAATTCCAACCAAAAAATGCAATGTTTTTCTTCAACGCGTCAATTACGAGTTCTACATGTTCCAAGTGTTCGATTAGGTCGAATAAAATAAACTACTACAAAACCAGCTTCGATAAAACTACTCAGTACGTTATTCATCGATCTTTGGAATGTAGCTGGTGCGTTGGTAAGACCCATGGGCATAACCAGGTATTCGAAAAGGCCCCACTCGCACGTAAACGCGGTGTATTTTCTACTACACTCACTCATTAATATTTGAAAATAACCACTATATAAATCAATTTTCGTATACCATCTCGATTTGGCAAGAACAACATATAGATCTTGGCAGTTCGGTAACGGATGTACGTCTTTAGTTGTTTGACCATTTAGCAGTCTATAATCGACTGTTACTCGTATTGATCCATCAGGTTTTGCTACCAGCATTAGTGGAGAAGCCCATGGTGAATCACTTGGCTGTATTAACTTCAAGCATTTCGTCAAACATTTTCTTGAACTCGTTGCGTTTACTGTGTGGAATTCTTTTCGGTTTTTGTTTGATAGGTGGGAGAGAAGGATCAATCAACCTAATAATATTGTCGGCACATATAGATGGCTTTAATTCCCGTAATATTTCCGCTGGTATACTCTTTATAATTTCGTTAATTTTTTCGATGTAGTGGATTGTGTCTATTTATGTTAGACTATTTATGAGTGTGCTATTAAAGTTGCCGCTTTTAGCAAAATATTTTGGACTAATTAACAGCTTGTTATCCATTTTCTTTATTACTTCTTTTACCTGATCTACTGGTTGTTTAAAAAATGGAAATTTGGGTAACTGATAAATTCCTAAAAGGAAATTAACAACTAAATCTCTTACAACAATAAGGAAAGTGAAGACGCAAATTTTGAATTGAGAATACGTTCTCCCAAGTACATTTAGTCCATTTCCGCCTGCGCTTGCTATGAAGTTTATTACTGGTTCAAGTGGAGAAGGTCTCTCGAGTGCACGGTATATTCTTTCGGTAATTACTGAGACTTCAGCTCCGGTTCATTTATTAGGCAAGCTCCTTCTAGTGATTCGTTTTGCATGTCTTGTAGTTGTTCGATCAGAATTTGGAAATTATAAGTAACGTCTTCGTTCACTTCATCTAATTTTTCATATGGTTTATATTAGGGTTGGTTATCGAACAAAAATGACATGTTCGATAAAATTTGGCTCTTTATCGATACAGATTATACGATATAATAAAAATATTTATCGTCTAAATCGAAAAGACTTTTTCGATTTTTTAAATCGAAAAATAAAATTTCGATAATTCGAATCATCGAAATTTTTAAAAAAAAAAAAAATTTAATATAACTTAGTTTTGCTTAAATTTTTTAGTTTAAAATAAACCTACTTAAAAAAGTTTAATCAAAATTATGCTGAAAAAAGAAAACGAGAAAAATCTTCTTTGGTCTGGAAATTTATAAAATTTGATGAAGAAAATGGAAAAGTTCAATGTACAAAATGTGAATTTAATAGAAAACATAATAATTCTACTACATATTTGAAAAACCATTTAGCTCTTCATGGCATTTATAAAAAATTTACATTTGAAAAAAATAATATGCAGCCGGTTTTTTCTGAAACTGAAAATGAATACAGTGAAAATGAAGAAGAATTAGTTAATAATCACAAAGCAAAAAAGTTAAAATTAAGTAATTGAAAACTAGAAAAAATTAATGAAAAACTTATTGATTTCATTATTCAGACTAATCAACCTTCTAGTTTATTTGAACACTTCAAAAATTTTTGTCAAGAATTAAACTCTTCTTATAGTCCGCCATGTAGATTTACATTGAATAACAGCTTTCTTCCTAAAAGAATATTTATTTATCTTAAGTTAATTTTAATAAAACTAAATTTTTTTTGAAATTTATAGTTTTAATTTGTAAAATGTTATGTCGAAGCTGAATTAAATGACATTTTGAAATGCTCAATTTCAACAGACAGTTGGACCTCAATATCTAATGAATCTTTTTTAGGTGTGACTTGTCTTTTGTAACAAAAATGTTTGAATATAAAAGTTTGATATTATGTTTGCATTATTTAAATGATGATCACAACTCGAGGTTTATATTTGATAAATTAAATGAAATTTTAGAAATTTGGTCAATAAAAGATAAATTAAATTTTTAAAATTAAAGACATTAATGTTTTAGTTTGTTTACTCTATTAATTCTTAAGTTGATAGCAGCTACTTCGGATTCAGGCGCTAATTTTAAAGCTGCTATTGGAATGTTATCTGACAAAGTTGTAAGAATTCCTTATGCTGGACATAGATTAAATCTATGTGTTGGTGATATATTTAAGCTTAAAAATATTACTGAAAACAAAGGGAATTATTTTGTTTTTGATATAAATGAAAACGGTAATTTAAGAAAGAAACTAATAAGTTCTGAAGAAAAGGAATAAATAGAAAAAGATAATAATTCAAAAAGCTATTTAAATAACATAATTAAAAATGTAAACATTTGGTCGGATCTTTTAAGCATTCTGAGTCACTAGAACGAAAACTTAAAGAAACTCAGTTACATTTGAAATACACACATCGTAAAAAACTTAATCAAGACATATGTACTAGATGAGGTAGTACTTATGAACTTTTAATGTCTATTATAATAAACAAAGAAGCATTGAATACTATGAAATACGATCCATCATGTACATCAATCGCAAACTATACCCAGTCAATTCGATTTTTGAGGAATGTTCAGGATTTTTAAGGAAATTTCCAGACATATCGGATTCTTAAGGAATTGATAGGAAAATCTATTTATTCCTTTAAATTCCTTTTTTTTCCTGTTTTTAAAAAAAATTAAATCTGAAATTCATGCAAAAAGTAGGAAATTAAAGGATTTTAATGGAAATCGAATTAAGTTAAAAGTTAATGTGTATATAAATTTAAAAAAAGTCAGTTTATGAAAAAGTTTATTTTACGAAATATTATTATAAAAAAATTTTTCCAAAAAAAAAATCGGTACATCAAAAAGATTTAACACTAAAACTATATTTATATCATCAAAAAAATAAAAGAGTTTTAATAAAGAAACTTTTTAAACATTAGCAAATAATCAAAAAAAAAAAAATGATCAGTTGATAAATTTCGGCTTTCTTTTATGGTTTATTTTTCCTTGCGGCAATTTGTTAAGTTTGAATTGAAACTTTTTTTTCATTAACAATATTTAAATAAATAAAAAACCAATCTAAAAATTTTTAAGTTTTGAAAATTAAAAGGTATTAATATTACTGTTAATATTAATATTACATTAGTGTGTAAGCTGTACAAGTTGCTTAATAATTGTATTAATTTTAAGAAATTGATTTAAAACACTAATTTAATTTCTTTAAAGGCGTGGTTACATACGCTTAAAAATTACTTTAAAATTTTTTTTTATTTTATTTGGACTGAGCTAAAACTAAATAAAACAATTTAATTTTTTTTTTACATTATTTTATTTTAAAATTTTAGATGAACTTTGAATTAAGAAAATTAAAATCACTATTAAGATCAAAAAAAATATCTAAATCTAACTTTTATAGGAAACAATCTAAATTAAAAAAAGTAATTGAATTAAAAGAAAACAACAAAAGTATTTATGATGAATATGAAGAATCTGATAGTTCTAAGAATAATCAAGAGAAAGAACAACAAGTTGAAACAGAAGAAAAAAACAATCTAGATTCAATTTTTTCTTTAGTAAAAAATATAGAAAAAGATAATAGATCAATTTCGCAAGATGAGTATGACTTGCTTCTTTTATCCTTATTTTTTAGCGGCAAGTTTACGCAAGATTTGTTCAATATCACTTTGAAACTGTTAAATATTATTGTAAACTTTAATACACCATCTTCATTTGATATTTTATTCAAGCGTTTTTTATTAAACTCAAATCAAACTATTAGTTTTAATAAAATGTTTTTTTGTTTCAAATGCAATCTAATGGATAATTTATAAAAAAATTTTTCAAAATGCTTAGAATGCAATGAAAGGTATTAAAATTTATTTAAATTATTTTTGTTCCATACAATCCAACATTGTTATTATTGTGGGATGGCCATGTAAATATTCAATATTGTACAAAAAGGGGAATCGAACAGTATTTAGTTAAATACATATCAAAAGTCGAACCTACATTTAAAGGAAAAGAAATGAAACCAGAAACAAACGAAGTAAAGAGTTATTATGATTTAAGAATTGTTAGCTCTGTAGAAGCAGCTTCTTTCATATTAGGACATCATTTTGTTCAATCAAACATAAAAGTAGTTTTTATCCTTACTTCTCTACCAGGAAAACAGTTTAAATTCCTGAAAAAACATGATGAACTAATGAAATTGGATCTAGATGATAATGATATTTTTAAAGAAACAGCTTACGACTATTATTTTAAACGACCGAAACATTCAAATACAAATAATTTAACTATATTCGAATATCATGAACAATATCAAATCTTTTTAAAAAGAACAACTAGAAAGATACCATTTTCTAGATCAGATAATATAATGTTAGACGAAAGCTCAAATAAAATAGTTAAACGAAAAAACAATGTAATTACTCGCAGTAATTTTTATGATGTTATGGATGGAGAAATTTATTATTACCAAAAATTATTGTACAATATAGCTTTCAGGAGTTTTAATGAGCTAATAAGCAAGCAGAATATAACTGCTACTTATAAAGAAGAATGTTTTATTAGAAATTTAATAAAAAAACCTGACGATTCTGACCCTGATATAGAATATTTAACCAAACCACATTTAAAGGATCAAAATGGCATTATAGATTTAAATAAAGCGTAAATGGCATTATAGATTTAAATAATTATATAGCGATCAAATTAAATATTCTGAAGGGAATAATGATATTGTAGATTTTGAGTGTTTGGACCAAATTATTTCATATGAAGATACTGACTCTCTTTTAAAGCTCGATCAAAAATTACCACCACAATTAAATGAATTAAAACAAAATTATAATTGTTTAACTACATGTCAAAAAAAAATTGTAGATGAAATACACAAAAATATTGAAAATCAATTTTTATATTTTATATTTGGAGCGGCAGGAACTGGAAAATCATATTTACTAAATTATATTAATGACTTTTTAATATTCAATAATCTATATACATCTAAACTAGCCACCACGGGATTTGCTTCACGTAACATCGGTGGCTTAACAGTGCACAGTTTTTTTTCATTGGATCTTGATTTAGACATAACATTGGAATTTGAAAGTGACAAATGGTATAAAATAAAAAATTGTGATGTTTTTATTATTGATGAAGTGAGCATGCTAAATGATAAAATGTTAGACAGGATAAATGAAATTTTACAAGTTGTGAATAAAAATGATAAATTATTTGGTGGTAAAAATTTGATCTTAATTGGAGACTTATTTCAGCTTCCGGCCGTTTCTTCACCTTATATGCCAATCGAACAATTATACAATTCCGACTTATTTATTTCAAATTTTCGACCTTTTTTAATGGAAACTAATGTTCGACAAAATTCAGATATGGAATTTCAAGGATTTTTAAACAATTGTAGAATTGGCCGATTGACTGAAATGAATATTGAATTTATTAAGAAACGAATATGCGGTGAAGGTCATGCAATAACATTAGAATGTACAGATTTAACCAAAACCGTAAATTTATCAAGCTTACATGTACAAAGAAAAGAAATCAAACATAACATATTAACAAAAAAAGAGCAAGTGAAATTATTCTCTTATACAGTCAGGATACAGATCAATATGGAAAAGATCTAACCGATTATAACAAAGAACTTATAAATAATAAAAGAGGTTCTCTAGAAAATATTTTAGAATTGTATCCTAATTGCCCATTGATGGTATCGAAAAACGGAGGCCTTAATTCTGATATAGTTAATGGACTGACCGGGAAATACATATGCCATAGTGAAAATGTTTTGTTAATTAAACTCGATGATGGCTCGATAAAACCAATCCCCAAGTTTAAACAACGAATAACTTTTCATAAGAGTGGAATGTGTTTCTTTAGAATTCAATTTCCGGTTGTGAATGCATCAGCCCAAACCATACATAAAGTCCAAGGTCTAACAATTAACCGATGTACTACTTCAATAGACAGTAATCTCTTTTCGGTTGGTCAAGCTTATGTTGCTTTATCTAGGGTTAAAAAGGCTACTGATTTACATTTAAAACGATTCATACTAGATGCCGTGAAAGTTGATGAAAATTTGGTTCAATTACTAGTATTTATAAAAAAAAATGGAACAATGAAAAATTTTAGGCTCAATGAAAAAAAAAATCTTAACGTTTTATGTATCCAAACTGAAGATTTATTAAAAACACAGAAAACATGTGATAATATAGAGAAAAAGGAAACGAGTTCATTTTTTAACTATGATAATTCATTAAACTTTTCAAACATAATAAATTATTTTATAAAAAGTAAGCTGCTAAGCTTAAAAAACTTTGACTTAAACGACGAATTTTTAAGTTATTCGATAAAAAAACAAGCGGTAGAAAAATTCTTCGCCAGTAATAATGATTTAATAAGCAAGATATTCGGTTTTTATAAGCCAGTTAGAAAATATTTTACCAACGATTTAGTAGTTGACCGCAAAATAATAACATTATTACATTCTGAGTTCATAAAACACTATATGCCAATAAAAACTCCTCCCGATGGTAATTGTTTATTTCATATGATTTCAAATTGCCTATTCGGTAATACAAAATTTTAAACATTTTTAAGATTTATTACTGTATTTTATCTATATAAGAACGAGCAAATGGTGAAGGACTTTATCATAAAACAAATAATCCATGAATAACCAAACTTACAAAAAAGCCAGATAACAATAAT
This sequence comes from Brachionus angularis, assembly GCA_021432725.1. Classification (NCBI taxonomy): domain Eukaryota; kingdom Metazoa; phylum Rotifera; class Eurotatoria; order Ploima; family Brachionidae; genus Brachionus; species Brachionus angularis. Next base: position 5,163,718 of record JAJVDD010000005.1, read on the forward strand.
TTGCGACACAAAATACAGAAAGCTCTTACTTGATGCTAGAAAAAACGGGAATTGGTGCAATGAATATCATTTAATGGCTTTAAGTTCTTCACTCAATTTATCTATTTATATTTATTCAAAAATGCGATCCAATATCCTAACGCTTAGTTCATCAGAATTTAATCAGAAAATAAACACAAACATATCAAATGTATTCCATGCTATAAAATACTCTCCAAGAGATAATCATCCAAATTTTTTTATTTGTGGCTTTTTTGATCAAAATCATTATTCTTCACTATTACCAATAGATCAAACTATTAGGTTGTTTAATAAGTTTTTTCGTTTTTTTTGAGACTTTATTTAATCATAAAAAATAAAATAAAATAAAATTAGTAACTAAAATAATTTCCTTCACTAGAAACACACATTTCCCATCTTTCTGGTAGCATTTTGATCCCTCGCTCGTAGAAGCTGGCTGGTTTTGAAGTGAAATATTGACTGATGTCTTTTTTGATTTCCTCCAAGTCCGAGTAACTTTTTTCACTAAGGAAGTGCTGCATTGATCGGAACAAGTGGTAATCTGAAGGAGCCAAGTCTGGTGAATAAGCTGGGTGAGATAAGACTTCCCAGCCTAGATTCTCTATCGTGTCCCGAGTGGTTTTTGCAACATGTGGTCTAGCGTTGTCATGTAAAAGAATCACCTCTCGCCTTCCTTTAGCTCTGTGTGGTCTTTTTGTTTCCAAAGCGTGGCTCAAACGAATCAATTGTTGTGAATAAAGGTCTGCGGTTATCGTTTGCTTGGGTTGAAGTAGCTCAAAATAAATGATACCCTTCTGATCCCACCAAACACAAAGCATGACCTTTTTTCCATGCATTTCACGTTTTGGAATAGATAATGGGGCTTGATCAGGGTCGACCCATTGTTTTTTTGACCTGGTTATCGTAGTAGATCCACTTTTCATCTCCAGTTACTATTTTCCATAAAAAACTCTTTTTTTTCTGCCTAGACAAGAGCGAAACACAAATACTCAATCGTTGCGCAATATTGCTTTCTGAGAGTTTGTGCGGAACCCATTTACCAGCTTTTTGAATCCTCCCTAATGCTTTTAATCTATTCCAAACAGTGCCATTTGTTACTGACATCTCTTTGGCAAGCTGTCTAGTCGATCGCCTTGAGTCTTCCTCAAGGAGCTCTTCCACATACGCGTCATCAGCTTCGACAGTTCTTTCTACGCGTTCTTTGTCATTGAGGTCGAAATCTCCAGCTTTGAATCGAGCAAACCAATTTTGACAAGTCCGAACAGTCAAAGCATTATCTCCATATACTAAACAAATCGATTTGGTAGCCTCTGTCGCATTTTTTCCTTCGTTAAACTTGAATAACATGCAATGGCGGATATGCATTTTTTCGTCATACATTTTTAATTAGTAAATTTTTTAGATATTTAAAAAGCATAAATATAAACTTATATATCATTTGAAAGAGCAAGAGTTGCTCTTTCAAATGATGTATAACATTGCATAAAAAAATTTAATCTCGGATGAGATTTTTTCATTTAAAAATAGACGAAAAAACTTATTAAACGACCTAATAGTAATGAATTTGAACCCAAGAATAATTTTAATTCATTTTTTGGTTAAAAATTTTAATTAAGTTTTATTCTTAAAAATTAATAAATTGTAAATTTAAATTATTTTCGAATTTTTTAATAATGATGAATTTCAGAGAAGGGGGAGGTATGGAGGGGGCGAAGCCCCTTCCATGACTTGTTAAATTAAAAATTTTTAAATTAGTAGCTTTAATATTTATTTTTATTTATGTTAAAAGAAAAAAAAATTCTAATTTTTTATTATTTAATCTGGTGTTTCATTAATGCTTGATTCATCATTCTTTGGAAAAAATCCCAAATCGATAGCAGAAAAATTGTATTTTAAAATTCCAAGTCCAAATGCAACAAAAGATCCAATTAACACATGTCTTGGTTCTCTTACGATTCGCTAAAAATACAAAAATTAAAAAATATTAATTTTTTTAATAAAAAATACCGGTAGATTGGCAACAAAAGTAACAATTGCTGAGGACAAAGAAGCTGAAAAAGAGTTTTTGTAGTTATTTATTATTTCAAGAATACTGTCGCTTGTATTGTTACCCATAAAAGGATCGAAAATTTTTTTGGCCTTCTTATTGAATTCTGGTTTTGAAATTTTATCGCTCACATAGAAATAAAGTATTAAGAATGAAATAAACAGCATAAAAACACGTGATGTTATTTTAATACCTTGCTCCATTTTTTTTTCTAAATTCTAAAATAATAATTTAAATTTAATAAAATATATTTTTGCTTTTGATTTCTAAATTGAATTTAAATGTACAATTGCAAAGAAATTTTAATGAAAGTATTTTTTTAAAAAAATTATAATTCAAAAATTTTAAAAATGGTACAAGTTTATTTTTTGTATTTTCTTTTTATTCTTATTTTCCTACTAACAGAAAAATGTCAAACAATAAAAATTTTCAGAATTTTTACTTTGTTTATAAAATTTTTTATTCAATTAATTTTTAAATTTTCTAAAAAATTTTGGAAAGCAACCCATATGTATTTCAGTATTTTTTTCAAGTTGTTGTTTCCATCAATTTTTCCTCCAATATTTGGTTACATTTTGTTTTTTAATTACTTTTTCGATGACATTTGGATTTTATATTTATGCTTTTTGAGCATTTTTACAATTTTTTTCACGCCTTGTTTATTTATTATTTCAATAATGAAAAAGAAAATGCTAAAAATCAAACAAGCAAGTGTTTTCGAAATAAAATTATTTTGTATGCTTATTATTTTTTGTTTATGCCCGGACTCAAAGTTTATAGTTACCAGTTTTTTTTTTATATTATATGAAATAAATAAGATTCTATCAAACAGTCACTTTCCATTTTATATAAATTATTTTCTAAAAAGAAAAAATAAACGGTAATTTCTTATTAATATTGGTCAATAAAATACTAATTCTTTTTATTTAGAAAATTGTTTTTATCGGAGGAAGCATATCGTTTTCAAACAAAGCTTTCTACAGAGAAAGGGTTATTAGAATTAAAAAGTTTTGTTTCAAAAAAAAAAAGTAGATTTTTCGATGGTAAATTTTCAAATGAGACAAATACAAGGTAAAAACAAAAATATATTTATTTCATTTAGAATAAAATTTAATTTAAAAGATTGGATTACTTTATAGAAACGAACAAACATTTTAACAAAGAAGAATCATAAACTATTTAGATTATTTAAATAATATTTTATGAATCATATTATTAAAATTAAATTAAGATACGAACAATATTATATTTTCTTTATTTTTATAAATAAAAATTTAATTTAAATGAAAATTGGCATTTTCTTTTTATGAAAATACATGTAATGATTTGCAAGTTCTTCAGCTGCCTCTTTTACAGTTCTTGTTCTTTTATGAGAACCTTCATCAATCAATCTAGATGATGGATGATTATGAATCATTAACTCATCGATTAAATCTGTCTGACTCACTGGATTTATTGGATGAAGTATCATCTCTAAAGAAAGAGAGCAAGGCTCTCTACAATTTATACAAGCTGGCTTTGTTTTTGTACCATTTTTTCTACAGTATTCAGGTTGTACAGCATTTTGTTGAGTCTGTGTATTTTCTTCTTCGGATATATAATCACTTTGGAGTGAAAAATAATTGTAAAAATTGGTATTGGTTTGAATATTATTAAAATTCATGTTTTCTTTAATTTTGTTCATCGCACAATTAATTCTATTTTGTTTTGTCTGAAGATAAGAAAGTTCTACAAAATCTTTTTTAGAACTTTCTTCATTTAGCACAATATATTCCTGATTTTCATAATTTTTTGAATTTTTACTTTTTAAACCTAATTCTAAAAAATGATTTCCATTTGATAAAACTGATGTAACCAGTTTAAAATCATTATGGATGGTTCGATAATTATAAAAACTTTCAATATTTTTGATTGACAAGGTTTTGATAGTAGAAACGTTTGTGGATAAGTAAAGATCAGTTTCAAAATCTAAAACTTTTGCAATTGTTGTAGTATTTTTATGTGCTAAAATTTAAATTACTAATGAATTATAAGATAACAATCAAAATTCTAATTTTACATACAATTCTCATTTGCTTGGGTTTGTCCATTATTTATAGCATCGGCAATATCATTCGAAGAACACAATTTTTTAATGAGAGATGCAGCGTTTATAAATCTTGAAACACATGAGAAGTGAGCATCTCTAGAATTTTTCCCATGTTTTTCACAAAAATAGTTTAAGTTAACTAAATATAATAATAAAACTGTATTAAAATAAATTTTTATTTAGAAAATTTTTTTTTAACCATTAATTTGCTCTTCTCCTAACTCACGAAGCAAATAACCAACCACTACCGAATTACGGAAATGCTTACCGCAATCCATCCAGATAACATATTCAGATTCTTCAATTTCAACAAAAAAATCTTGCTGTCTCAAAAACCTGAAACCTCTAACAACAGTTCTAGCATCCTCAGTTAGATCTGATGAAATAACATCAAAATTGATTAGTTGTATTTTGTTAGACCTATCTACATAATAAATTCCAAATCCTGTTGATAAAATATTTAGATTAAGGTTTTGTCTAATTTTTTTTTAAATAGCCTAAATAAAAATAATAATTTTTCTACGATTTTTATTAAAATTTTTAGAGCCTTTTGTATATTTGATTAAAAATAAATAGCTTAAAAAATTACCTAAAAAGCTTCGGCTAATTTGAGAATAATACTCTGAACTAATTTGTCTAGGACTCATTCCAATAATGATTCTCTGTTTATAATCAACTTCAATTAAAATTTTATTCTTTAAAAAATTCAAATCTGATCTATGCTTATTATAGGTTTCTCTTTGGCAAAAAGCAATATTTTTGTGAAATAAAATGGTTTGATAATCGTTTAATTTTTTAATAAGCGTATTAATCTTTGAAAAATATATTTTTAATGGATCATTTTCATCTAAATAATTTATATTAGGGTAAGCTTTATTAATTTCTTCTTTTTTAATTTTAACTTCTTTTAAAAAATTTTCTAATTCAAAGTTTCCGCTCAAAACAAATTCTAAATTTTTGGATAATATATCAATCTCTTTTTTTAATTCTTTTCCATGTTCGCAATAGTCACAAATGTCTGTAATTCTAAAAGCAGCTTTATATTTACCACTTGATTTTGCATATTTATAAAACGTTGATTTAGATAACTCTGACGAAAATGGGAAAGATTTGTATAATTCCGACAAATTGTTTTCAAGATATCGAACAGGTTGAATAGTTTTAAAATTGGGATCAATTGGATTTTTATTTATACACAATCTATTTGATGCTTTGATTTTTCTTTTAAATAACAAATAATCGAATTCTGTAGATCATTTGGTATTCTAATACCTCCTCCTTTAATTTTTTTTAATTTTATTAATAAAGAAAATTAAATAATTATTTTAATGTACCTAAATTTCGCTTAAGTGTATTTGTACAGTTTTTCCATAAGTGCCTTGACACATTAAAATCTAATTTTCTCAGTTCGGTGTATTTTAATTGAGACTTTTTAATCGGTCTAATTATTTCATGTCTTTTTTTTAATTCAGTTTTTAAATAATGAGGTGCTAAGTTTTTTAAAGCATTTTGGTACTTATTCAAACCAATGTTTTCCTTTTCTTTTTTTGTTAATATATCTTTATCAAAAATAATCAATTTTCAAAATTTTAATTATTCAAAATTCAAGTTACCATTTACTAAGGATACTAAATCGTTGCCAGAGATCAAATTTAGAAGTATACGTATTTGTTTTAGTAAACGTTTTATATACCAATTAGGTCTATTTTGAGCAGTTATTCGAAAACGCTCAGACCATTTTCTCATAGGTCTTAAGTTTTCTGTAACAATAAAACGACTTATTTTTTCTAAAGCAGTAGTCTGGTTTACCATTTTTATACTAGAATAATTAAATGTCTAAATATTAAAATCCAAAATGATTCGAATTAAGAAAATTTATTAGTTATTACAAATTTTAATAATAAGCTTTTGAAAGCAATGATTAAATTTTATTTTTTTACATATTCTGTTTATAAAATTTTTTTTAATAAAGCTAGTTATGTTTTATTTTAAATAAATATTTTTCTTAAATTTGCATGTAAGAGTATATTTAAAATCCAATCATTATATGAAACTAACTCAAAAAAATATCAAAAAAAAAATTTGAGATCAAACCCAGTCAATTCGATTTTTGAGGAATGTTCAGGATTTTTAAGGAAATTTCCAGACATATCGGATTCTTAAGGAATTGATAGGAAAATCTATATATTCCTTTAAATTCCTTTTTTTTTCCTATTTTTAAAAAAAATTTAATCTGAAATTCATGCAAAAAGTAGGAAATTAAAGGATTTTAATGGAAATGGAATTAAGTTAAAAGTTAATGTGTATATAAATTTAAAAAAAGTCAGTTTATGAAAAAGTTTATTTTACGAAATATTATTTTAAAAAAATTTTTCCAAAAAAAAAAATCGGTACATCAAAAAGATTTAACACTAAAACTATATTTATATCATCAAAAAAATAAAAAAGTTTTAATAAAGAAACTTTTTAAACATTAGCAAATAATCAAAAAAAAAAATAATGATCAGTTGAAAAATTTCGGCTTTCTTTTATGGTTTATTTTCCTTGCGGCAATTTGTTAAGTTTGAATTGAAACTTTTTTTTTCATTAACAATATTTAAATAAATAAAAAACCAATCTAAAAATTTTTAAGTTTTGAAAATTAAAAGGTATTAATATTACTGTTAATATTAATATTACATTAGTGTGTAAGCTGTACAAGTTGCTTAATAATTGTATTAATTTTAAGAAATTGATTTAAAACACTAATTTAATTTCTTTAAAGGCGTGGTTACATACGCTTAAAAATTACTTTAAAATTTTTTTTTATTTTATTTGGACTGAGCTAAAACTAAATAAAGCAATTTAATTTTTTTTTTACATTATTTTATTTTAAAATTTTAGATGAACTTTGAATTAAGAAAATTAAAATCACTATTAAGATCAAAAAAAATATCTAAATCTAACTTTTATAGGAAACAATCTAAATTAAAAAAAGTAATTGAATTAAAAGAAAACAACAAAAGTATTTATGATGAATATGAAGAATCTGATAGTTCTAAGAATAATCAAGAGAAAGAACAACAAGTTGAAACAGAAGAAAAAAACAATCTAGGTTCAATTTTTTCTTTAGTAAAAAATATAGAAAAAGATAATAGATCAATTTCGCAAGATGAGTATGACTTGCTTCTTTTATCCTTATTTTTTAGCGGCAAGTTTACGCAAGATTTGTTCAATATCACTTTGAAACTGTTAAATATTATTGTAAACTTTAATACACCATCTTCATTTGATATTTTATTCAAGCGTTTTTTATTAAACTCAAATCAAACTATTAGTTTTAATAAAATGTTTTTTTGTTTCAAATGCAATCTAATGGATAATTTAAAAAAAAATTTTTCAAAATGCTTAGAATGCAATGAAAGGTATTAAAATTTATTTAAATTATTTTTAAATTTAATTTATTTCAATATTTTTATTTATAAATTAGTTATTCAATTTTTTACAATTTTGATATTATAAGCCAACTACAACAAATTTTAAATAATCAATTTGATAATTTAATAAATATTTCAAATTTTGAAACAGATTCTTTATCTGATGTGATAGATGGAAATATTTATCGCAGATTTTTCAAAGAAAATCATCTTGGCGTTCAGAATCATTCAACTCTTAGCTTATCTATTAATACAGATGGTATTTCTATTAGTAAAAACAGCAGTTTACAAATTTGGCCTATTTATTTAGTCATAAATGAAATTCCAATATTTGAACGCTATTGTTTCAATAATGTTGTTGTAGCAGGTATTTAATTTTTAAATAAATTATTTTCCGTTTACTACTAATCTTTTAAATAAAAAATTTAAAGGTCTTTCAGTTTCTTATTCCAAACCAGAGTTAAACTTAATATTGAAACCAGTTATTCGCCAACTAAAAGAGTTAGAATTAGGATTCAATTTTAAAATAATAAATAAAAATTATCTGATTAAGTTTTATCTTTTGATGGGTGTTTTTGACAAGCCTGCTCGTTCAAACATTTTAAAATGTAAGTTAAGCACAGGATTTTATGGCTGTATTAAGTGTTACCAAAAAGGAGAGACATATTACTCTAATCATAAAAGTAAAAAATTTTATAAAAAGGATATTAATTTACAATAGTTTAAATAAATTATTATCAATTATTTTTCCTATTAAGAGGGTAGAATTCATATTTATCCTTTTTATGAAAATTTCATAGATAGAAACTTAAGAACAATTAAATCATATAAACTTGACGTAAATCTTGCAACTGCAATGAAAAAAGAATATAAAGGTATAAAAGGTCCATGTTTGTTATCTAATTTAAAATATTATGAGCCTATGTATTCAACTAACATTGATTACATGCATTCCATTCTATATGGTGTTATTAAAAATTTATTAAACATGTGGTTTTCTAAAGAATATTCTAAAAATAAATTTTCTTTAAATAAATACCTAGAAGAACTAAATAAAAAATTGTTAACAATCAAGCCATTTAAAGAAGTTCCTTATGCACCTAGAACATTAGAAAAGTTTAGATTATGGAGAGCGCATGAGATACAAAGTTTTATTTTGTTTTATGCATTACTTATTTTTAACAATATTATGGTTATCAATTATTATGAAAACTTGATTTCATTAGTTATTATAATGGAACTACTATTAGAAACAAATATAAAACAAAATGATTTACGGTTTTTAGATAAATTAATAATCAAATTTGTTAAAGAATGTTCATGTCTTTATCCAAAAGAATTAATGGTTTCTGGAATGCATGAGTTATTACATATAAAAATTTGTACTGAAGAATTTGGACCAATAAATTCTTTATCATGTTTTCAATTCGAAGAACTAAATAGAAAACTAAAAAACTCTATTAAAGGTAGATCTTTAATTGGCGAAGAATTTATTAAAATATTTTCATTGTTTCAGACCTTTTCTTACTATTCGAATAATTCATTTTTTAATAACGAACAGGTCTCGGATTTCGTTAAAAAGTATTCAAGAATTAAAACTTCAAATAAGAAAATAGATCCAACAAATAAAAAAGGTAACTATTAATTTAGACAAATTAAATTTGAATAGGTAATTTTTGTCAACTTTATTTCGACAAGTTTAATTTCATAAAATTAATTTATAAAAAATTAAATAAAATTAGACAAATCGTGATTCGTAAAAAATAAATTAGACAAAAAAAAATATTTTTTATTTAATACAAAATGAAAGATATAATTAGCAACTTTAATAATCTAAATCTTGAATTGAATTTAATTAAATCTTCCAGGACAAAAAAAGATGGAACAACTAGCTACATATTAATTGATGATAATAATTTTGAATATAAAATGAGCTACAAATCAGGATCAGGAAGGATAACATGGCGTTGTAATAATACTCAATTTCCGAACTGTCCTGGGTCTGTGTATACAAATGGTTTTAACAAGCCTATTGATATAGTTAAAGAACATGAACATAATAATTCGATCAAAACAAAAATTAAAGAGATCAAAGCAAATATTAAAGAAATGGCAGCATCTCAACCAGACACAAAACCTCGAAAAATTATTATGGAATGCCAGAAAAATGTCTCAGAAGAATTAGCAGCTAACTTACCATCTTATGCGGCTTCAAGACAACTTATTCGGACCAATAGAATTAATCCATATGAATCATATGAAATTCCTGATAACCTGTCATTTAAACTTCATCAAGATTTTACTACGACCAAGCGTAATAATCAAGAAGAAATTTTTTTGCTTTTTGATAGCTTTGATCCTGACTGCGAAAATACCAATCGAATTTTAATTTTTGCTACACAAAAAAATTTACAATTACTTGGTACATATCGTCATTGGCTATGTGATGGTACGTTTGACAGTGCTCCAGTAATATTCAAACAATTATTCACCATACATATAATCAAGAATATGAAAAACTTGCCTCTGGTTTTTGCGCTTTTATCTGATAAACAGCAGGCTTCTTATACAAAAGTGTTTCAAGTTTTAAAAAGTCATATATCTCAGTTACCATTGAGTGTTACTAGTGATTATGAAATTGCTATTATAAATTCGATTGAGACTGTTTATCCAGATAGTGATATTTATGGATGTTTTTTTCATTTTAAAAAGTCATTATGGTCACATATTCAAAATGATGGTTTGGTCGTCGAGTATTGTGATTTGTCAAATCAAGAAAACTTAGTTCGTTTATATTGTAAATTAGTAGCTTGCTTAGCATTTGTACCAGAGGAAGATGTTATTGAAGCTTTTATTTTACTTAAAAAACAAGCTCCTATTAATTTAAGTAAATTCTACAAATATTTTGAAGATAATTATATTGGAGCGAAAGGAATAGGAAAAAGTATAAGAAAAGAGCCAATTTGAACCATTTGAAAGAGCTAGTTTTTTATGATAAAAGCAACAATGAAACCAAAGTATTGGAATTTAAAATAAATATAAATTGTTTTGATTTATATATATTTTATTTGATTTTTAGGAAATATTGTCATTTAATTATCCAAACATTTTTATTGAGAAAAATGAAAAACAAACAATTATTCTCGAAATTTATTCTAACACAAGCTTGGGAAGAGTCCTTTTACGTCTTATTCGACATTTTTTTTCAGAAGAAAATTTAAAAAAGTTTAATTGTGATGACTTTATTAAAAACCATAGTGATATAATAAACGCTTCATGTGGTATAAATTTTTTTAAGTTTATATATCGTAAAATGGGGTATAACCGATCAGTTATGAAGAAAAATTAACATATAAAATTCAATTTTTAAGATTTTTAAAATGAAGCTTAGACTGTTGGGAATAAAAACATAAAAAAAATATTTCTAAAAAAAAAAAAATTAATTAGATAAAATTCATTTTATTAAACAAGAAACCGATCGGTTTTCCCTTAGTATCTGGTTAAAACCGATCAACTTTAAATTTAAAAAAAAAAACATCAGAATAAGATTTTTAAATTCGGAAAAAAGTATTAAAATCATAAAAGAATAGATTTAGAATAAAAAAAAATCAAAGTAACGAAATATTTTTCAAAATTAAAAAAAAAATGATGAAATAAGGCATTAATAATATAAGCTATTTTATTATTTAGATTTACACTTTTTTTATCTTAAATACCTTCAAGTTGCTTTATATTTTTAAGTCAAATATATCTGGCATATTTATTTACACACAATATACAATTGTTATCTTGCTTTAAAAAAAATTCCTCAGCCAGATCCAAAACTTGCAACACTTTTTTTATTAGGTTTTCTAAACTTAAAATACTTGATAAATTTTATTTCTATTTTTAAACCTAATTAAGCTTAGTTTGTTTACTTAAAAGTTACCGACAAAGATAAATATTATTGAAATTTCAATAATCAAAGAAGTATATATATATACATATATTATGTATATAAATTCAATTTTATTAAAAAAAAAGGTTTTTTTTTTGATGTCTTTTCTATTTTTTCATCTGATCGGTTTTACCCTTATTTGACTAAAAAACGATTTTTCGCAATATCTTTTGAAAGGATAAGTCAAATTCAATTCTGAAAAAAAAAATGAAATTATCGCAAAATTTCGAATAAACATGTAAGTTTCTAATTTGAAAAAAAAAATTTCGTTCGGTTTTTATTTTAAGTTTAAATCAAAGAAAATTAATAAATTATGATTTTTTTTTTTAATAGGATAAGTTTTATTCAAATAAAACAAACATTTTTTGTTTGTTTGTTTAGGAAAATACTTTTATCTTGTAGAGAATTTTCTCTTGTTTCTAAAAATATATAATATTAATTGTTTAAGATTAAAAACAGATTTGAAAAATATTAAAAACTAAATTTTGTCAATAACTGATCGGTTTTATCTGCTGATCATTTTTACCCCATTTTACGATAATTATAAATTATTTTAATAAATTATTTTTTAGATTTTATAAAATCTCATAAAGATGATCAAAATTTCGATCCAATTAAAGTATTAAAACAGTATTTTTACGATTTAAATATCAGACAGAGTAAAAAAAAAATTAATAAAATAGTGACTCCAGCTGAAACAAGTTCTGAAAATGATTAAGTATTATTTGAAAAAATTATCACATTTTTTTTAAGTTATAATCAAATTGTTAAATATTTTGTTAAATTATGCTTTATAAATTTATCCATGTTTAAATATTATTATTTCTTATTTTGTATAAACTTTTCTTTAAATAAACTATATTAACGAAATTTCGTTTTTAATTAATAATTTAATATTTAAATTTAATAAAATAAAATATAAAAAAAAATATAAAAAAATATTTGTAAGGAAAAGCTCGGATATTTCCGGATCTTCGGAAACTATCGGAATTAGTCCCACTTTCCTAGAATTTCCGATCGGAAATATTGATTTGTTTTCCTACATATTCCGATATCTTCCTAAAAAATCGAGTTGACTGGGAAGCATGTTTTTGTAATTAATCTCAAAATTGGAATTGTTTTTAAAAAATTTTAAATTAAAGGCTTCGATAAAATACTTTTTAGCAAGGAAAAAATAAGGGTATAAATTATACAATCTTCTATAGCTTTTAGATTTCAGCACGACTATGGCCTTTTAATTCGAAAGGAGTGTCGATTCTATTTATTATTGATACGGATTGATTGGAATTTTAGAAATAACTTTTAATTTTATTTTTCTAATTAATCAATTCATGAAAATTAATTTAATTTTATTGATATTAAAAATTAAATGATAAATATTTTTTAAATATTAAAAAAAATTCCTTTCAAAAATCTTTTAAACACATTTAATATAAAAATCAAGTAATTAAATACATCAGATCATTTGATCGAAAACAGTCTTGTTTTTGCCGATCTTAAACACAAACAAATATGGTTACAAAACATTTTTGATAAATATAATATTGTTTTTAGTTTATGTTTAGACTGAAAAACCTTTTGTGTGGTGTTGGTTATTATAATGACAAAGTGGTAGAAAAACAAAGTCAGCTTTAATTATAAATTATAAAGAGTTTTGTTCTAATCAGAGCAATCAAATTTTTTTTTCGGTTTTTAAAAATAAAAATACAAGAATTATTTTTTTTTAAAAATTATTTTTAGACTATTTGAGGATGAAAGTTAATTTCAAATATAAATATATTATAAAATAAAATCAAAAAATAAATTTAAAAAAAAAAATTGAAATCAACGCAGATTTTTTTATTATGTTTCAAAATTGGGTACTAATTTTAAATAAAAGACGATAAAATATACCAATTAAAATATGGAATCAAATATAATCTTAATTTTTTTTAACTGTTTTTATAGTTAAAACTACTTTATAAATTTCGTATTTACTTTAGAGTTTGTATTTTATTCTAATAGAGCTTGATACGCTAATTCAAAAATATATCACCTTAAAATTTTTGCCTCCTTTTTTCAAATTTTATAACCTGATAAATAATAACTGAATATTTTTTCTAATTTTTGGTTTTTTAAAATAATTAAAAAAAAAAAACTAAACTATTTCCCTCAACAACGTTCCAAAAATTATTTAAAAACATAAACAATTATGAAACTTTCAAAAATAATAAATTTAATCGAAACTAAATTTATATCATTTTGTAGATCTTAATGAGCTCTACACATCGGTATATTTAAAAAAATTTTTTAATCATTTCTCGCCACTATCCTTTAAAAAAAATGATCTCCGGTTAAAATAATTATATAATTATTCGGTGTTAAAACAAACATTTTTGATAAAAAAATTAAATTAAGTTTTAATTTATAAACCTTTAAATATTTTTTATTATATAAAAAAACTAATTAAATTGATTAGTAATAATAAAACTACATAGACGATAAAATTTAAATTTATTAAATTTAAAATATTTTAATGGGTATTGTTTGATTCTAAATTTTTATTTAAGAAATGGTTAAAACAATTTTTATCAGTTTTGCATAAATAAAAATCTATTTTCTTTTTCTAAATAGGATTTTTTCAATAGCTATAAATGGAAGTTCAAATACCATATTGACAATATAACCAGCTATTATTGAAAAAAATAAGTTGGCCACAAACATCATTATCTTAAATAAAAAATTATTATTTTAATTCAATTGAGGCAATACTAACAGTTAGTTTAACACTAAAACCACTAGACCAAATTAAAAATTTTCTATCTTCTATTTATAATATTAAAATTTTTATAAAAATAAAATTTTTCATGAATAAATGAAAAAAAAGTAATTGAATAAATAAATCTCTAATATGTTTTTTCTAGTGTTAATTAACTGTTAATTTTTTATTACCATTGTTGAATCTTGTGAATGAATTGTATGTTCATTTGTGTATATAAAATAAAATAAAACATTTGAATGAATCAAATAAATAGAAAAAGATATCCTAGCTAAAGGAATCCAAATTGGCAAGCAAAGAATTTTATTAACAATTCCTCCATTTTTTGTTAAACATGCAAAAATAATATATGAAAGAGCTAAAGCCCAAATTATTCTTTATAATTATTAAAAAATAAAAAATACTTCATTACAATTTAGGATTTAAAATAATTTTCATTAATAATATACCTTGATGTTGATTGATATAAAATATTTGTAACCCGACTTAATGGATTACCATTGTAATTAGGCAGTAAACCAAATATTATTAGTCCCATAAATAGAAAGCTAAGAAACCAATAAAACAAGTTTATTGCCTTTTTTAAAATAAAAATTTAATTTATTTTTCTTATTTAAATAAAAAAAACTTTTTAAAAATTTACTGGTTTTAGATTGAAAGTTTTATTTTTATTTACATGAAGATAAAAACCAAGTAACAATCCAATAATAAATGGTCCAATTCGACAATACGGTTTGATATATACAACATCAAAAAATTCAGGTCTTAACAAGTAAAAAGAATTTAAAAAAAATTGAATTTTTTTTTATCTAATTAAAGTAATTGTATATACATTATTGAACCATATTCAATTCCAGGATTAGCATTTATTATTAAAGCAGTAGTTAAAATATGAACTACTAAAAATGCTAAACTAATTGCAATTGCTATTATTAAGGCCAATTTTTTTTTACTTAAATAAATTTAATATCTTAATAAAATAAGTTTTTTAATATTCTTGAAACAAATTTTTAAATTTTACTAATAAGCTAATGGTATTAGAATTATTGGAGAAATCCAATGATATTGCATATCATCAGCCAAGTACCAACTCACTCCAAGACACTTTACACATATTTGATTCAAAAATTATTTACTTCTACTCTTTTGTTTAAAAATTTATTTACCAATTCGTTTGTTTTTACAAAATTGTTAACATAAAGCAAATTTGTCCACCAATTAGATAAACACGCTTCTTCAAAACTTTTTTTGGGATAAAATGGGCCTGTACCTATATAATTTGTTAATGCAGCACTGAACATTATTACAAGCATGTAACTAGGTGTTATTCTTTAATTTAATTTTAAATTTATATTTTTCTTTGCAAGATTTAATTTATTTTTAATTAATTTTGTACCTTAAAAATCTATGAAGATACATTTTTAATATTAAAACAACTGAAATCTTTGTTTTTTCTGCTTCTTTTAAAAACAAATAAGCTGATAACAAACCACTTAAATTTAATTAATATATAAACTTTTATTTTTTTTACTTTTATTTATGTTTGTTATACCTCATGACAAAAAAAGTATCAACTGATAAAGTTCCATTAGCTACGATTTGAAAAGTAAACCTTTTTAGTAAATGTTCTCCAATTAATGGATTATCTAAAAGTAGTAGAGTAAAACTGTATGTGTGACCAAGTATAACCCTATATATAGAAAAATAAATCAATTATAAATCTATTTAAATTAAAAAATTAATTAAAATAAACCATGCTATTGTTAAAAATCTTATTCCATTTAAACATTCTAATTGTCCTTTAGAAGATTCAGTATTAAATAGTTTTATTGTGTTTGTGTAAATAGATGATCCAATTAAAATTTCAATTAATGCAGACTGTTTTTTTTTAGGAATTGAATCTTTTTGTGATGTTGAATTTTGTAGACTTTCAACAGGAGTTAATTCTTTTGTTTGGTCCAATTCAATATTTTGAGACAAATTTGCAGTTTTTTTTAATTTATCATAGTAATTTAATTTCAAGTCTATAATAGTTCCAGTTAGTACAAGTAACAACATAAGAGATATTATAACTCTTAAAGAAATAAATAGTTAAAGTATAAAAATAAATATATAAATAGAAATGTATTATCATTTACATTGCGACTATTGCTCCAGCATCTAAACGTTTTGGTTCTTGACAACTAACATTTGTTTCAGTATTTGCCAATAAATTAAAAGGTAAATTATTTCGTATCAAATCAATTAATGCTACAATATCAAATTCTGAACATTTATTAGGTACACAAGCTCCATATCTTAATGGCTTTAAAAAAAAATTAATTTAAAATGTTTTACTTTTTTAAATTTATTTTTACCAAATCACTGTTTGATAAAATGCAATACTTTCCTTTAAATTCATTATTTGTAACATTCAAACACATTGAGAATTCTCCATGCCAAATTAAATTTCCTTTTTAAATTAAAACTTGAAAATTTTTTTATTCAAATAAATTTAATATAAATAATATGTTTGAACCTTGTGTAATACCGGCTGGTGGTTTTCCTAATGAATCAAGAACTTTAAAAAAAAAAATTTTTTTAATTTTAAAATAAAAAAATTGTTAAATAAAATTAAATACGTTTTAGAGCCCATTCTTCTGAACCAATAATACCATTAAATAATGTTGATAGTTGATCGACACAAGTCAATGAAATATTAAATATAGTATTGTTTTGATCATTTCTCAATTTAAATTCATTTATTTTACTTAGTGATTCAACAACAATTTGATTGATATCAAATTGATTTGTTTCAAATGATTTATGTGTTTTAGATAATTTTTTTTTCAAATCTGTTATCTTATTTAAATATTTTATTTGATCTATGAAATTCGATGATATTGGAAAGTGATCTTTTATTGAATTTATTGAATCACAATTAGCTGAAGAAATAAAATAAACTAGAGCAATTAAAACAACTTTAATATTCATTTTGGTTTTATATTTTTTTTTTCAAAATCTTGTCATATTTATTACAACCAAATTGATGCTTTTTATATTTTGTTATGGTAATTATCAGTTGCTTATTTTTTTCTTATCATTTTATTTAAAATAGAAATTATTTCATTAAATAAATACTTTACACTTAATATCATCTTTTAAAAATTAAGAATAATTTTTTTTAATTTGATAAGTAAATTTTTTGGAAAACATTCTTTTAATTAAATTCTACTCATTTTTTTGTTAAAGATTATTAAAATCATGCAAAAGTCTTAAATTTAACTCATTTTATTATCTTAAATTAAACCAATTATCTTAATTTGATTTGTTTTATAAATTTTATGAATAACTTAGTTTTAAATTTAAAATATAATTAAAAAAAACACAATTACCAAATTTATTTGTTCAAATCAAATTATCTATTATTTAATTTATTATGTTTTAAAATTTTTTAAAAATTTTTAATACATGTAAATTGGATTATAATACATAATGTGATTTTGAAATAATCTGTTTAGAACCACGAGTTCTACTTTTTAAAAAAGTCATTGGAGGTTTATTCTTTAATTGGAAGCTTTTTTCAAGATTTAAATCGAGCAAAGGAAATTTTAAGTTGATAAAACATGTAAACAAAAAATATTTTATTCTAAAACTAGCAATTTACAAACATCCATGTTTTTGTTTTGTCTCTTGTATTTTAGCAATATTTGTCATAATTGTTTATAATTTAATCAAACGCTTGGCTATTAATCTATTGATCTATTGAAGATTATTTTTTTTTTTTCAAAACATATTTTTAAAGGATTAAAATTTACAACTTGACAAAAATATGTATCAAAATAACTAAAAAAAAATTAATTTCTAAACAAAAACAATTAATTATAATGACAAAATAACTTGATATTGGTCGTTTTAGGAGCCTGTCAGCGCTCTTGTAATTCTTTTAATGAAAAGGCTTCCATTTTTCAGAAAATTTTGCTATTATATTTGAAAACTAAAATCATAAAGGTATCCTATCAAAAATATATAAATTTGGTAACAAAAAAATTATTTAATCATGAATATAGAAATATTTTTGATAAAGTAAGAATGTTATAAAAATATCAAATTTTCTATTAGTATTAATAAAATTAAATAAGATAAAATGAAAATTAAGACTTTAGTTTTATATTTTCAATTATAATAATTAATTCCATATTTTAATAGTCTTATCATCTGATCCACTAGCTAAATATATCCATTCTGTAAAACTGTTAATGTTCTAACCGAACCAGTGTGATTAGATAAGGTTTTTATTATAGTGACCAACCATTTGGATTCCATATTTTATTTTAATAGTCCAATCATTTGATCCACTAGCTAAATACCCATTCTTTAAAACTGTTAATCCATAAACACATTCGGTATGACCATTTAAAGTTTTGATAACTGACCAATCATTCTGAATATTTTTTCTTTAATTATAACTATTTAAAAATTTTAAAAATAAATGCTTAATTAAAAAATATTTAATGCCTTATATTTTTTTTTAAATAATATTTTTCTGATTTATTTGAACTAGGAGGACAACTCAACTTATAAGATAATAAGCACTTTCTTGTGATTGGATCTATCAAATTGCAAAATTCATATTTTGAACATTCAGTTAGACAAGCAAAATTATCATTCTTTTCTAATATTTTTTTATCACATTCATAGAATAAATTGTCTTTAAATATTTAAAATTGATTTAGAAAAAATAATCTACGAAAGGCTAAAAACTTTTACTTTGAATGATAATACTGTAACCAAATTTAAAAAAATACATGTATTTTAAAAAATGCATAATTTTCATCATCTTTTACTGTCAGCCTTTAAATTGATTTAAATAAATTTTGATTTATTAAAAAAAAAACTATTTAAGCATTTTTATCAAAACCATATATTTATTCTTTTTTTTTAGTCAATATAAAAATATAAAAATAAATTTTATAAAATGTTATTTTAAAAGTTAATTGAAAAAACAAATTGTTTTTATTTTTTAAAAAATTTTTATAATTTAAGTAGTTTTTATTTTGTTTATCAATAAAAATTAAATATTCTAATACATGGCTTTTTGTTTAATCAATAAGTAAAGAGAATAAGAATAAATAAAACAGAAAGTAAATCATTTAAATTCAGATCAACAAGAGAAGCTTTTTTTTTTACTTTTTTACAAAAAACAAAGTTGGTTGTCTAGTAAATATAAACAATTTTATCCATTTTAAAGACAATTAAAAGAAATCATGGTTTCGTTCTTGAAGCAAAAATTTTTTGAGTATGCTACAAAATTGTAGAAGAATGAAATTATAAATAAAATTTAGTTAATAATGAGACATAGAGTATGCTGTAAATATAAATGCTAAAATTAAATGATATATGTTAATTAAATTTCATAATTATGATGTAATTTTTACATATAAATAAGTTTGAGCTAGTAAACAAAATTATGTAAAAAAGATAAATAAAATTATGTTAAAATAAAAAATTTGCAACATCGTTTGAATATAAAACTATATTTTACACTTTAGATTAATGAAAATAGTTTTTTTTTGAAACTTTAATTTAAGCTTTGAAAAATAATTTTTTATTTTTTTTAAAATTAAAAGCTTAAATTTTTTTCCCTAAAAACAAAAAAATTTTTTTTAATTGATTTATTTTATGACTTTGTATCAATTAGAAACTTTATTTACTTATTCAATAAATATTTAAAAAATATAAACTACAACTAATTGAAAGAACAAAATTTGAAAAACTTTTAATGTAAATTTATAACTTTGGAATAAATGTTTTAGTTATGAAAAAAGAATTAACTAAAATAAGTAGATAATACTTTTTGAAAAAAAAAACAAATTTAAGTAAATACAAAAAAAAATTTAACAAAAAATCTTTTTTATTTGTTAATATAATGAACTTTTTTGATTTGAAATTAATATATTATATTATCTAATACATAAAAGTAGTAAGAAATACCTTTACCACGATTGATTGTTAATATTTTAATATTGTATATATTTCTTAGAAAAAAATTGTCAATCTTGGAGGAATTAATACTGGTTCGATATCACATTCATCAAGTTTGTTTTTTATTTTTGAAGTTGTATGGCATCTTGCCGAATCAAAAATCAATTTTGTTTCCATAATACCTTTTTGCAATAAATAAGGATGTAAAACAGTTTTTAGAATCGCTTGTTAAAAATTGATTAGATTCAATATTTTGGTTATGTGACTCGTTGAGAGAACGTACCTCTTCATCAAAATTATCATGATCCATTTTTTATAATTCAAAGTAATTTTCAAAAAGCTTATATGTTTAAAATATTTTTTTTCAAAATTACTTAATCATCAAAATTAAAAACTTGTATTTGGAGCTGCATTTATACTTGAATTAAAAAAAAAAGAAAAGAAAAATAATATTTAATATTTTTTTTATTTTTTTTTAATCTTGATTTTTAATGCCGCGCCAAATATAAAATTTCAAAAATAATTTTTTAATTTTTAAAATATTTTTCAAATTAAACTTAATTTGATGCCGAATTAACTCAAGATTTATGAAAACTATGCGGCATAAAACCCTGAAATTCCATGTTTAGAGCATGCATCAACAGTCAAATCAATTATAACTTTGGTGAGATGTCGTTTGGAGCATGCTCCAAACCCGCGTTTTAACTTTGGGTGCTGCACTATCTAGCAAGGGAATACGGTAACTATTATAAACAATAAAATGTATCAAAACTAAAAAAGTTGTAATAAATTTTAGATAAATATTTTGCTAAGAAAACAAGAATTTTGAATTATTTTGCTATATTTGTTTTAAATCCTTTTTAAAAATCATTTTTAAAAATTTATTTTTTAAAAAATAAAAAAAAATTATAATAAAAATATGATAAAAAAAGAATGTTTTTTTAGAACTTATGTATTTAAAAAATAGGAATTTTAAAGATGGTAAACCAGTTATCTGCTGTTAGAAAAATCATGAGGTTTATTCTTTCTCAAAACTTAAGACCTATGAGAAATTGGTCCAGTCGATTTCGTATTGCAAGCTCAAACAGACAAAGTTGGTACTTAGCAAAATTAAAAAAGACAATTAGGCTTATTTTGAATTTACTTTCTGAAAACGAAATGGTTGAAATGTTGAAAGGTAAAAATAAAAAAAGTTTTATTTAAACCATCAATTTTTTTTGTAATGTTTTAAAATAATTTATAATCCATAGATATGTTGTAGTCCTCTTAACTACAACTAAGAGAAGTTTTATTTGGTTTAAACTTTAAGAAGTATAAAAACCAAATAAAACTTATTAAAAAGATTATTATTTTTTTTTTAGTTATTATTTTTTGTATTAAAAAAGAAGAAATTTATTTTTTGTTTTTTTATTATTTTCAGGCTAGAAGTGGCCGTTTAATAAAATATTAGAAGCAAATTATTTTTTCTTTCTTTTATTATTTAACCGAGTTAAGGCTCATAACCGGTTGGGTCGTTAACATTGGCGTCCCTAGGTGTTCATTTCTTTAAAGAATAAGATTCGAACACGTGTTAGAAAATAATTTATAAAAAAAATGGGTAGCAAATCTCACGTTTTCTTTTTTTGTTTAATAATCTTTCAATCATTTAATCGTGCACATGCTTAGTGTAAGAAACAAGAAACATATTACGAGCGAGTTATATCGTTTTTGATCCAAAGTATTAATAAAACGAATCGCTTGTTTAGTGGCTTAGGTCAAACGTTCATAGTCGAGATTTCGACAGAAACAATCGTTTTAATGACTGTGACCATTATTATCTTGTCCGCGTTATATCAGCTCATTAAAAGAGGGAGGCATGCATTTGCAAACTCAAAACCAAATGAATTTACAAATTCATCCTCAACAGCCAATCTTAACGTTTACAATACCCTGCATCTTAACAACGAGAAACGGTGTACAAAGTTGTTCAATGAAGATTCAATGCTTCACACCGGATCAAATGTAATTAAATGTCCCGATGTATACAGAAAAGGAATGGATGGCAAGACATGGATGACTGTGCTTGAATCATTTCTAAAAGATTATAAACAATATGAATGGGTCCGAATAGCAATTCCCTAGTCACTACCACAGTCAGATCTCATTTGTAGTTCTCATTTGATTCTCATTGAGATTTTTATGAGATCTAATAAGTTATCATTGAGATTCTGATTACCGTTTTCTCATCCTTTCTAAAGTGATCTTACTTGAATCTTATATCAGTATATATATCTTATATATATCTTACTTGAATCAGTTTATAAAATACAAAAAGTATTTGTATTTTATAAACTGTTTATTTACAATTTATTAATGAAAACAAAATAAAAGAAATTTTAAACGGAATACAATTTTTCAAAAAAAAATCTATTTTGTCTTGGTGTCCATGCATTTTCTGTTTGCTTTGGTTTTGATAAATTTATAAACTTCCTCTTTTTGATCTTCAGTAATTTTATATTTAGCCAAGACTGTCTCTAAAAAAATTAAAAAGATAAATTAAAATATTAAAAATAAAGATTAAAAACAATTTCACAAACCTTTAAGGATATTGAAACGTTCTAAATCGAGTGGTGTACGTTTCGAAGTAGACGGACCTTCAATTATATATCCTTTTGATAGTTCATCCACTGTATAAATTTTACTCATTAATCCAGTAACGTATTTTGTCATTGATGCAGCATTAAATTTTAACAAATCGAAGCCGTTGAAGATCTTTTTAAAGTGTTTAATATCGATTATAATAATTTAAAAAAATTTTAAATTAAAATTTACTATTTCTTTTGGACAATTATTCTGGATTGAATTGTTTTGATTTGTAGCAATCTGTGTGAGCATTTCTTTTATTGTTTTAATGTCTGCTTTGATTTCATTAATTTCGAATCTTAGCTTTTAAAAAATATTATTAAATAAATTTCGATTATTGATTTATTTTAAAATTAAAAAACACCTTTTTGATATTATCATCAGAAGATTTGGTAAAAGAAGTATCAAAAACTGTCTCTTCGATGTTTAATTCAATATCGTTTGAAGTCCTAGGTCTTTTTTCAGACCTTAAAGTTTGGTATTTATTTAGCTTTCTTCTAAGCGTAACTGAGCTACCTTTTAAGATATAAAAAAATTTATAAAAAACTATTTTAAATAAAGTATTGAATTAAAATGGTGTTTCTTAGATATTCAAAAAACATAACCTTAATGACCTATCAGCTTAAAAAATTAATATTACTTTTTGCCTTAAAGTTTATTAATTCTACTTGGGTATTTGTGATTTCATCTTCTGTGCTAGAAACTTGTGTCGTTTGGCGTTTAATGTATTTATCACACTTTTTATCACATTTGACTTTTGTTCCTTTAAGTTCAAAAAATTTAAATTTTATTTAAAAAAAATAAAAATATGTTGAAAAAACCTTCATAAATAATATATCCATTAAAATATTTTTTCTCATCACTATAGTAAACTTTTGCTGTATTTTTCTGCTGGTTAAATTTTATTACATCTTTTTTTGCAACAACAACATAGGTATTGTCGCACTTAAAGTAAAGAACCAAATGATCTTTCACTTTGTTGATATTGATTTGGCTTTCAGTGTTAATATTCATTATTAGATATACACTTAAACTTAAATTTAATTTTTTTATTTAAAATGTTTTAAAATAAATATGATTATTAAAAATAAAATAATTATTATTTTATCATCTGCCCTTTATGTCCTTATAAATAATTATATTATGATCAATTGTCCTAAATTTATTTTGTCCTTCGAAATTGTTGATTAGAAAAAATTACAGTCACAAATATTTCGAAATTAATTTTATTTAAAAAAAAAAATGAAAAATTTAAAATTGTCTGTCGATTATGTTACAAAAACCAAAGATATTGAATTAATAAAAAAAAAAATCAAGAAAAAGCTAAGAAATATCGTGCGAAAAATAAAATAGCTTTTTCTAAATTGGAAATGCCAAATTTTATAAGTAATATTAGAAATATAACTACAACTTTTCCAATGCAAATTAAAAATCCAGCTATGTTAGAAGCCAACGATGATTTAAATCAACAAACTGTTTTAATGGAATCGAACCCAAACAATTTTTCAGAACAAGTGCTAAATGATCAATATCAAAACAATAATGGTTCCTTCTACTCAGATCGGTCCGAATATGAAATACCATCGAAAATAAAACCAACTAAAATTGAAAATGTTCCTATTAATTTTGTAACTTTATTGGATCAAAATTTTTTTAATAATAAAGAAAAAAATCGGCTTTATGAAGGATCAAATTTCACTTTGGATGATTTCATGATGGCTATTTTTTCATTTAAATTGAAACATAATTTGAATTCGAGTACAATAGATGACTTTTTGAACCTTTTCAGTTTAATTCTCCCTGAGATTAATAAGTGTCCTAGGAAATCTTCATATTTTAAAAAATTATTCTCTTTAAAAGATCAAAATAATGAAGTTTTCTTTTGCTGTAAAGTTTGTAAAAACCTATCAAATCAAACTCTTACCTTAGAGTGTTTAAACAAAAAAAAGAATATTTGTAACATTTGTAATAATGAGTTAGATCCATTTGTTACTTTTGACATTGAAAAGCAAATTAAAAAAATTTTAGATGATGAAAAAACATATCGGCAAATAATTAATACAAATAGTAAACCTTTCACAACAGGCTTAATAGACGCAACTAATGGTTTGGTTTATCAAAACTCATATAGATCAAAAGATCCAAACAATTTCTCTAAATTTGAACACTGATGGTACGAAAATAACTAATTCAAGGAACTACAATATGTGGCCATTAATCGCAACAATCGTTGAATTAGAACCATTATCAAGAGAAAGTTTTGCCAATATAATTGTTTTAGGTATTTAATTTGAAGATAATAAAATAATAAAAATAATTTAATTGATATTTAATTAGGAATATGGTTAAGTAAAGAAAAACCACTGTATGACGTTTTTGTTGAAAAATCAATAGAACAATTAATCTCGCTTCGAAAAAAAACTATTCAAATCAAAAGTATAATAAACATGATATTTTTTTTAGCTTTATAACGTAAAAGCTCGATTTTAGTGACATGTCATTAAACTAGGTTATTCGGGTTTAATGACATGTCCTTAACAAATGAACACTGCTTGAAAAAACGCTACAATGACATGTCTTTAAACCCGAAAAAGGCCAAAAAAGGACATTTTTTTCTAAATTTTGTGTCTTAGTTAGTGACATGCCACTATAAGTTAATGACATGTCACTAACTGGGCAAATAAATGGAAAATTATTAGTTTTTTTTTTGTTTATATCATATATTTAAATTTTAACCGTTTATAAATTTTATTTGAAAATTAACTTGAGATAAAATCATTTAAATTATTCATTTATATTATAAAACTTTAATACCGTATATTGAGTAGTTTTTTTACCGACAATTTATACAATAAAAAGAATCATTTAAATTAAAACCTTTTGGGAAACAATTTGTACAAATCCAATTGTCACAATTTTCGCAAGAAATCCAAGAGTTTTTATCTTTACTTGAATTATATAAACATTTGCAATTAGAACATTTTTTGGATTCAAGTCCGTTTTCAAAGCAAGATATAGTTTGAGTTTGTGGTGTTGGTTGAGCTTGTGTTTTTGTTAGAGCTCTTGGTGTTGTTTGAGGTCTTGTTGTTATTTGAGCTCTTGGTGTTATTTGAGCTCTTGGTGTTGTTTGAGCTTGTGGTGTTATTTGAGCTCTTGGTGGTGTTTGAGGTCTTGGTGTTCTTTGAGGTCTTGGTGGTGTTTGAGTTGCAATCTCATTTATTGTTGAATTTTCTATTTGCTCGATTAAATGGCTTCTTTTAAATTTTTTACTTTTATTTGATGTTTCATTATCATCATCAAAGCTTGTATTATTAGACTCAATTGGTTCAGATTCTTCTTCATCACTAGATGTATCGAAACTTATATCTTCTTCAATAGAATCATCAACATCATCTACATCACTATTAAACGAATCAAAAACATCATTGAAATTATCATCTTCGTTTCTAAAATCTACTGTTTTATCTTTTGGAATTATTCCTTCAATATAAATTTTTTTAAGCTCGCTATGCAATAAAGAGACATCATTGGATCCAATACCACAATATTGAAACAATTTTGCTATGTATTGGGGATTTAACTGAATCCAACATTTTGTAATCCAGTCTGTCATTTTTACATAACTTAGGTAAAAAAGTTTTTATAATTTTTTATAGCAAAAAAGTTAAAAAAAAATTAATACCCAGGACCTGCAATATTACCAAGAAACCAATCATTCCAATAAATTTTGTATTTTTCTTTTAGAATTTTGAACCAGCATACATCCGCAGGTTGAAGTAAATCTTTAGTTAAAAGCTCAAAAAAACTATATAAAACAACATATTTTAAATTTTACTTGTTAACGAACTTGGAATAAAGGCTAATTGACACCCACATGAATATAAACTTTGTTTAAAAGCTTCGTTTGTATGACAACGGGCTTGGTCCAAGATTATTAACGCCTTTTTTATTTGATTTTTTAATAAATGAGGCTTTAAAATCCTTTCTATGAAATGTTCTATTAAATTTTTCGAATCAAATGTTCCTTATGAGAAAAAACATAAACAAATATAGTTTAAAAATTTTAATTCTTTTAATTTTAATTAGACCAACCATTAGTATCGTAAATTATTATCATGTTTTCGTTTAGGTCTAAGTTTTGCATTTGCTTTTTTCTTGGCACTACACAAAGCACTGGTAATTTAGTGCCATCAGCCGCACTGGTCATTAAGCAAGATAATCTAACTTTTTCCTTGCCAGCTGTTTTTACGTATGATTTTTTTGTGCCCTTATGATCGATTGTATAATTTCCGGGCGTACACATATAAAATGATGATTCGTCCAAATTGAATATTTGTTTTTCTTCTAACATTTGATCTTGAATTGTTTTATTTGTACTTCTCAAATATTCATGAATAATATTTTGACAATTGTTAGGAATGCCTTTACCAGATCCAGAGACTCGTCTAATTACCAAATTGTTTCTCTTCATAAATTTTCTGAGCCAACCATACGATGCTTTAAATTGATTTGGTTCACATGTTTCTTGGTTTAAATGATCAGTTAAAGATAACATTTTTTGTTGAATTTCTAAAGATGAAAGACCGACTTGTTCATTTCTTTTTTTACAAAACCATTCAATCAATTCCTGCTCGCTTTCATAAAATCTGGGTTTTTTACATGTTTGATCATTTAAAATTCTGCGACTGTTATTTTTTTGATTTTGATCAAAAATAATTTCTCTGTTCTTAATCCAATTAACTAAAGCAGATCGAGGTATTTTAAGATTTTGGGCAGTTTTACGTTTGCTTTTGGTTTTATCAAAGTGATTAATTGCGGCTCTTTTAAACGCCGTTGTATATGATCTTCTTGTTTCATTTTCTTTATCGTCTTTTGAATTAGACATTTTTTTCAAATTGAGTTTTTATTTTAATTTTATTACTTATTTAATTTTTAAAATAAATAAACAAAATTTAGCTTAATTAGTTGCGTGTGTATGTTATTTATTCTTTATAAACAAATAAATAATAAAAAACTAGAAATATTATAATTCAAAATTAAATTAAATTAATATTTTTTTAACTTTTTTCTTTTTTCATAATTATGAAAAAAACTAATAACGCTAATTTTATTTTTAAATTAACGTTATTTAAAAAATTTTTTTTTTTTCGATTTATTTGCCCAGTTAGTGACATGTCATTAACTTATAGTGGCATGTCACTAACTAAGACACAAAATTTAGAAAAAAATGTCCTTTTTTGGCCTTTTTCGGGTTTAAAGACATGTCATTGTAGCGTTTTTTCAAGCAGTGTTCATTTGTTAAGGACATGTCATTATATATATAGTGACATGTCACTAAAATCGAGCTTTTACGTTATTTTTTTATTTTTTAAAGATAATAATTTTATTTTGGGAGTTCATTCTGTTATTATGGATTTACCAGCAAAAGCAGCAGTATTGAATTCCAAACAGTTTAATGGAAAATTTGGATGTACTTACTGTTATCATCCAGGAGAAGCAAAGTTTCGTAAACGTATTTATCCACCAAACAAAGTATATTTTTTATTGCTTTTACGAAAAATTGTTTTAAATAATCCTATTTTACTTAACAAGTTTGATCTAAGATCAGATTGTGAATATAAAAAAATGTCAAAATTGGCTGAAGAAAATAATGAATCGATTTTTGGTATTAAGGGTCGTTGTTCTTTATCCAAAATTGTGAAAATACCGAGTCAAATCCCTTTAGACTATATGCATTTGGTGCTTCAAGGCCACACAAAGTGGTTGATTAGACAATATTTTTACTCTGATAAAAGCAATGATTATTTTTTAGGTAAGACTGAAAATTTTTATATAAATTTATAATTATTAATTATTATCATTAGGATATGAGCTTGAAAACATAAACAGTATTTTGAAAAAACAAAAAGTTCCTCACAATTTAGGACGAGCATTAAAAAATATAGATGAATCATTGAAGATGAAATCAAATGAGTTAAAAGTTTTTCTCTTTTATCAATCGATTCCGTTGCTTTTCAATAAACTGCCATTTCTATATTTCAACATGCTTGCTTCGTACGTTTTTGCGATCCGAATACTATACGAACCGATTCAAGACTTGAGTGAAATTGAGAATGCAAAAATTATATTAGAAAAATATGTTGAAAATTTGGAAGATACTTTCGGTGATCACGCTTATGATTACACAATTCATGATCTTCATTTAGCCGATCAAGTAAAAAATCATGGTCCTTTACATTGTCATTCACAGTTCGTTTTCGAGATAAATTTAATATTTTATTTTGATGAAAAAATTTATAAATTATATAAATAAAGGGTGCATTGTACAACCTGAAAAAAATGATGCATGGTACAAAAGGATACTTAAATCAACTTACAAATGAAATAAATTCAAAACAAGTATTTAAAACAAGACTAATCAGAGAAAAATTCGATTCAGATAAATTATTTAACTTTTGCTATGAAAATGTCCATCCCTACAAATACAATGAAATTAAATATACAAATTTATTAGCGCCTTTTAAATATGAGTATTTAAATCAAGAATACCAAGCTATTTTCAATAATTATTTCAATAAAAATTCATCATATAATTCTCCAGTAGTTACATCAAATCGAGTTCTTTTGTCTAAATTTTGTATACATTCTACTCGATATAATAGAAAGCAAAATTCAAATAGTTATACCGTATGTTTTTGCAACAAAAATAAAGAAGACTTTGGTGAAATAGATTTTTTCTTTGAATATGACAACGAACTGTTTTATTTTATTAATGTTTTCAACAACAGACTAAAAACTAAAGATATTGTTGATTTATCATCCAATTTTTTTTCGCAAACATTTCATTCTTTTTTCGACAAATATTTTGCTGTTTTTAATATTGACTCAATTTGTAGTTCAATTTTGATTATAAATTGTAAAAATATAAAATTTAAATGTATAGCTGTAAATAATCAAAAATTAATTTTTTTATCTAAAATTCAATATGATTTTGAACACGATTAATTTTTTTTTAATTAAATCATTTAATATTTTTTTTTAAATAAAAATAATTTAAACCAAAATTTTTCTCAGTTTTTCTTAAAATTTTTAGTAAAATTAAAAATTTGTAAAAGAAACTTATGGAGATCTTATTAGGATCTAACAAAAATCAAATATAAACCTTAAAATCTAAAATTTATAATTTTCTCATTGAAATATTATGAGAAAAATTCTAATATCTTATTAGATCAGATGAGATTTTTTTCTCATAAGATCTCTGAAGAATCTTAAATGAGATAAAGACAAGGGGTAGATATATCGATAATCAAGTGCTAAGAAACTTTGAAAATTTAAATCACTATCTAGATGATTCAACTGATGGATTTCAGCTATTTAAAGAAGAGTTTCTTAAACATGTAATTTACCCTAATACCACAAGTGTGAAATGGGATACAATTACAGATTACAAGCAGTTTTCTAATCAAAGCATACAAGATTTTGTAACAAAACTTATAAAAATTATTAAAAATTTGTTTCCTAATATCAACGATTGTGCATATTTAGATCGATAAATGCAAGACAGATTCGTAGAAGGTCTTTTTAATCCTCGAGGAGTTAGTGAGGACAAAAAATATAAAATGAGGTTTATTAAAACTAATCAAAGTTTTAACATCAATGATTTAATCTTATACGTTCAAGTAAAAAGCGATGGATTTGAGAAAAATCCAGATTCAAAACAATCTAGTCAAACAAGTGACAGCGATATGAATAAAGCAAAGTTTAGCAATTTCAATTCGCAAAGTAATAAACCATATAATTTGTACCAAAACCGACATAATAATCACAGAAATTATTATTACAAAACAAATAATAATAAAGAAATTAATCAAACAACAGCTCCTGAATCAAATCAAAATAAACAAAATGAAAATGTTCTGAGTATTGCCACAAAGTCTGAAATTAAAAGACCAAATCAACCAATTTTTGGCCAAGCAATATTCAATAATACTCTTGTCAAATAAATGTGTGACAGTGGCGCTGATAAATCAATAATCAACCTTAAATTATTTAAGATTATGCAAAAACATGATGCTCTTACAGTTCTAGAAAATTATAATAATTGTAAACTTTTCTCCTGTAACAAAGAGCTCAAAATTTATGGTCAAGTACAATTGAGAAGATGCATAATAGATGTTGAATTAGAGAACGAAATGGCAAATACAATTATACTTGTGACTGAATACATATCCGGTTTTTACTGTATTTTGACCGTGATATTATTAATAAAATACCAGCTCTTAAACAAAAATTTGGTGTTGTTCATTATACTGTTAAAAATCTTTCAAAGGAGGTGATTAAAGTGTTTAAAAGCAAAATAAGTAAAAGAAATGTTTCTAGTAAAAACTCGGTTGATATTAAGAAGACAGTAAATAACCAAATACAAGCGCAAAACAAAGAAATAGAAGCAGACCCTGTTGATGACAGTGGAAAAGTTGCTGTTCTAAAATTACAAGAAGCAGAGCCGATAAGTTTAGAAAATGTGCGTGAATGCGTAGAAAACGAATTAAAAACTATCGCTGCTAAGTCTGTTGCTGATTTTACACCAGACTACAATAATGATGTTTCTTTTCAAATAGAATTTATCGATCCAAACCAAAAACCAATCAAATGTAAATGTAGACCATTACCGTACAATTTAAAAAGTAAAGTACAAAATGAGTTGGATCAACAGCTCCGAGCTGGAATTATTCAAAGAAGTAAGAGCCAATGGTGTTCACCGATTAGAGTTGTGGATAAGCCGGATGGATCCATAAGAATCACCGTTGATTATCGAGCACTTAATAAGGTAATAAATTTTGACAATTATCCTTTGCCTTCGATTTTAGACTTATACAATAAATTATCAGCCGCTGATACATTTACAAAAATTGATATGAAATCTGCATATCATCAAATACCAATGCACCCAAACTTAATTGAATATACAGCGTTCATTTGTGAATTTGGCATATTTGAGTATTTATCAATGCCAATGGGAATCAAAACAGCTCCAGCATGGTTTCAACGATTAATAGAAAATTCATTAAAAAAATTTATTCATAATGAAACACTAGCAGCGTACCTAGATGTATTTACCGATTCAGATGGTGACGGTTTGAAATTTCACTTGGAAACGGTGTTAGATGTAATTAAAACACTCAAGGAAAGAAATCTAAAGATTTCTTACGAAAAAAGTGTTCCAGTGGTACAAGAGATACAATTATTAGGTAATACTATTTCGAAGAATAGTATCAAACCAAATCCAGAGCGTGCAAAATGTCTGGAAGAACGTGACAAACCAGTGACCGTTAAAGATATGCAGTCATGGTTAGGCGTTGCAAATTATTATAGAAGATATATTGATCATTACGCAGAACTAGCAAAGCCATTGTATGATCTGCTAGGACTTAAAGACGTACCAAAAAGCTGTAGAAAAAAGAATGGAGCAGTTGACGGCAAAAAAGTAATTATTCAATGGAATGAAACTGCTGAAAAAAGTTTTTATAACTTGAAACAAATTTTATGTAGCGAACTTGTACTAAGACTTCCAAATTTTGATAAAGAAATGCTACTTACTACCGATGCCTGTGAATATGGTTACGGTGCAATATTAGAGCAAAATTTAAATGGTGAACAACGTTTCCAAATAATTATTAGTCACTTTACTAAATTTACAGAAATATATCCAATCCAAGATACTAAAGCACAAACAATTGCAAATAATATAGTGAACCAATGGAACCAATGGAATACCAGAACAAATACTATCAGATGGCGGTAAACAATACCAATCTAAGCTGTTCGACTTGGTCTATGATTATTTAGATATAAGAAGATTGAAAACAACTCCATTTCATCCACAATGTGACGGTGAAAGTAAAAGAGACATTCAAACCTTCAAAAATATGATAAAAGCATATATCGACGCGGACCAGGAGCTCTGGGATATAAATTTAAATAAATACTCATTTGCCTATAACACTTCGGTTCACATGACAACAAAACAAACTCCGTTTGAGATGATGTTTGGTCGTCAACCTAGAATTCCAATTGGCGTTATGATAGCAAATATCGAAGTAACTAGTCGATTACCGATATTACAAGAGTATAAAATTTTGGATGAAAATGCCGAAGTGACAGTGATGGAGGATGAGGAAAAATTAATAGATGAAAATATACCACAAGTGGCTTTAAATTATTTACAAGAATTACGTCAAAAAATGACTGTCTGCTTCGAAAAAGCTGCTCTCAATAGAAACATTAAAATGGACAAAGCTAAAATTGAACATGATCGAAAAATACGGAAATTTGAATATCAAATAGGAGATTTAGTAATTACAGATCATCCAAAACTTCAAAAAAGATTATCTTATGGTCTTGCACCAAAGTTTTATGGCCCATATATAATTGTTTACAAAAATGAAAATAATTGTGATTTTTTAATCAAGCTTGCTTCAAACCCAAGTTCTAAAGTTAAGCAAATACATAAAAATCGTTTAAAAATTTATTACAGCAGTGGTCTACCAATACCTTCAATTAAAGAAGAATTTATTAACAATACACAAAAAAGCAAACGTCTGTATACAAAGAACCTAGATAATCCAAGATGAAAAGAGTCCTCATACACTAAGAATAAAGTTGTGAATACAAACGAGTCTGATCTCACCAAAAGTGACAGTAATGCTGATGTAACTGACAGTGATTTAAATTCAGATAACTCAAGTGAAGATACTGAGCATAAATATAAAGAAAAAGACTGTTATAAAAAAAAGATACAAAATAAAAAAACAAAAAAATTAAGACAAGCTGAATTTAATAATAAAGTCATAAGACCTTTGGAAGATCATGGCACGCGACGATCTACTAGGGTCAGAAAAAAGCCAGATAGGCTGAACATTTAATTAAATTGTAAATTAAATCAATGTAAATAATTACAAACTACATACAGTTACGCAACAGATCAAATATGATAAAATTGAAATCGATAAAATAATTACATTTAGACAAATAAATTACAATAAGACATTTAAATAAAAATCTACAATACAATTAAATTTTATAACAAAATTTATTGAATATTTACAAACCATGTAAATTTACAAATAATAAAATTTAAAATAATGCAAATAGTAGTTTTATATTTAGTCACAAAAAAAATATAAAACTATTTACATGTATTAAAAAAATAAATAAATTCAAATTTAAAATTTAAAAATTTTTTAATTAAACTCTTCGTGCCGGTGCCAAATAATAGTTGAAAATGAAACAAATTTACGACTTTATATACGCAATATAAATCGAGCCACCTAGGACCATCACGAACTTGCAAAGGAATTAAAAGATTTTTTAAATAATTTAATAATTAAATTCGAATTTGTTGGTTTGTCGGTAATGTTATTTTACTCAATATTCCTAATATCATGAAAGAGGAAAAATATCGGGAGTATCGAACTTGTATTGGGTTTTGTCGTTTAGAACGCACAGAAAACACGACCAACTGCTGATTTTTTTAATGATGAAGTGTTTCTTAACCGTCCGTTAAAAGTGACAGTTAACAACGTTCCAGTGACATATAGAACCAAAACAGAACAACAAAAAGGACCAATAGTGACTGTGCAAGAGTCTTTTGCAACAAAAAAAACGACATCATAGCCGAGTTAAATAAAAAATTAGAGGATTTACAATTTGAATCAATTATCGAACAAAGCAGCTCTAAAGTTGATTCAAAAAGAAAAGATGCTCGGATAGAACAACTTACTCGAGAGGTGAATAATCTAAAAAACGATCTGGTAAATAAGTCAAAAATAAAAGAAGACCAAAAAAGGCCTCTCGTCAACAACACTCAGATCTTGACCAAGCATTAAGGGAAAAATTTGATGAGCCCATTTGGGCCTAAATTTAATTTTAATTTAAACTTAATAGTTTTTTTGTTTTTTTATTAGTTATTTTTGTTAAATTTTGTTAATTTTTTGTTTTCCTTTTGGTACAATTCTCTTTTCCAAAGGGGAGGTATGTTGTAGTCCTCTTAACTACAACTAAGAGAAGTTTTATTTGGTTTAAACTTTAAGAAGTATAAAAACCAAATAAAACTTATTAAAAAGATTATTATTTTTTTTACTTATTATTTTTTGTATTAAAAAAGAAGAAATTTATTTTTTGTTTTTTCTTTCTTTTATCATTTAACCGAGTTAAGGCTCATAACTATATTATTATATATTCATTAAAAGTTACCAGAATTTTTTAATTTTGGTATTATTCTTTCTTCTTTTAACAAAATAACTTGTTCAAATTTTATAGAATCAAGATTTTCAAAGAATTAAATAAATAAATAATTCAAAAAACTTTTTAAACAAATTGGTTTAGACTTTATTTAACTATAAAATTACTTAAATAAAATTACTAGTTTATTATTTAATAATTTAAATTAGGTTTTGGAATTTTTTACATAGATAATACAAACAAAATACAAATGATAAATTTTAACATTATTTCTTCAGATTTTAATGAGGATGCAAGGGCTGTTATTCGAGGCTTCAGAATTTTGAGAATGCGAGAATTTTTTATAAACATAGAAAAACCAAATTATATTGTTTGGATGGACTGCGGAAAACATTTTAGGAATTGTGAAGTTATTGGATACCTTTTAAATGATTTATTAAAAAAAAAAAATACATGGTAAATAAATTCCTAAAAAATATAAATATTTTAAACTTAAAAAATTATTTTAATAAAGTAAACTTAAATTTTTTTTGCGAAAAACATGGAAAAAATTCAAGAGATTCACATTTTTCATGTATTTCAAAATTTATCAAAAATGCATCGTTACGAAAACGTCTATGTTCAACTAATGATATATGCGAAGCTATAAATGACGGACAGAGAATTGCAAATGAAAACTGTAAATTTTTTATTTATTAAGAAATCAAAAACTTCTGTTCTACTAATTTATCAACAAATTTAAATTCTTTTAAAAAGTTTTTAATTTTAATAGATTTTTTTTTAAAGCAAAAAAAAAATCATTACAATTGCTTTTGGACTCGATTTTGAGACTCATTTATATTTGAGCACAAACTTCTCCTCTATTAAAACTTAAACTACCCAAAATGTGGAGAGTTATTATAATTACCGAACAATCGACCATGACTTTAAACTCGTTTCGTAAATTTTATCTAATGAAAATGAATTTATTGAGCTTAAATTAAAAAAAGGTGTTGAAAATATCTTATCTTGATTATGTCGTTATTCCAGAACCGAAAATACCTGAGTTTGATTTAAATATGTCTAATTTGCGAATTTAACAAACAAGGGGAAGTTGTGCTCTAAATAAGATAAAATCAAATTTGGAAAAAAATAAGAGAATTTTTTTTGGTACTTGTTTATTAATTAATTAATTTCTGTACTAAATAAAAAAATTTGAAAAAAATATAAATTAATCCTTTAAGGTATTCTATATAATTTTCATATTCAGTTTGACTTAAATGGTTGCTTGTGATTGAAAAAATTTCCAATCTTTGCAAAAAAATTTATTTTTAATAAGTTTAAAAAAATCACTTTTCTCAAAAATTAATTTAAAATTTATAAAGCTAACATACTTTTTATAAGTACCAATGTTATAACGTACATATTTTTTCAATTCAACAAGACACTTTAATGTTGTAATTTTTGTTTTTTTTTTCAAACCATTTTTTTGAAAGCCTTTAGTTTACTAATTATTTAATATATTTTTGATTTTTAATTAAAAATTACTTTTGATTTGTATAGCTTCTTTTTTGCCCGAATTTTGAAATTACCTCATAACAAAAAATAAATTGAAACCATATTATAAATGAAAAATCAGGAAAAAGAAGCAAAATTAAAATTGTACAAATTATTTTTAGTTTTGCTTGATTATTTTTATCATTAAAAACAATTTGTTCGATAATTAACTGATAAACAAAATAACAAAACGACATTATAAAAATAAAAAAATTTAGTATTAAGTAAATTTTCCATACATCGTCAAAAAAAATGGAAGAAAATGAGGTATATAACCCAATTAGATACAAATGGAATGAATACAAAATTTTTTTAGAAACTTTGTAAAATTAAAAAAATTTTTGAAAAGTATACTAATTTAGCAAAATATAAATCGAGAATGTTAATTAAACTTTTTACCAAAAAAAATTGTAATAAAAAATCGCTTTTTAGGTAAAGAAGAACAATAAAAGGATGTAATTAAATGAAAAAAAATCATTTTAAATTTTATCTAAAATTATTTAAATTTAATTTT
Source organism: Brachionus angularis (assembly GCA_021432725.1). Lineage (NCBI taxonomy): Eukaryota > Metazoa > Rotifera > Eurotatoria > Ploima > Brachionidae > Brachionus > Brachionus angularis. The sequence continues at coordinate 5,200,862 of JAJVDD010000005.1, forward strand.
AGCAAAAGAAGTTTTTTTTAAATAATAAAACTTAATATCAAATAATATACTATTTTTTGTTGTTTTTTTCAAAGAAAATGAAAAAATAAACAAAAACATAATTTGTATGTGTTTTTGAATTAATTTAATATTTTTAAAACTTTTTGAAAGTATATACAATCAAAATATATTATGTATTTGTTGACTTAATTCTTTTTTTTATTTTAGAGAAATATAATATTTTTAAATCTAGAAGTATTTTGGAAAAGAATAATTCTTTAAGAATCTTTCTTTAAGCACTTATTTGCATTTTTGTTTTTTAAATGTGCTTGTCTAAAGTGCTTTGCTAAAATATTAAATCTTATATAAATATTTTTTCAATTTTAAATTTTAGATAAAAAAAAATTAAATTTTATTTGATTGAAATTAAAGTTAAATGGAGGATTCTTCAATTAAAATTCCTAAACGACTTTTAAATCTTTTATTTGGTTTTTTTATTTGTTTTATATATTTATATGATAATTTGAGTAGACCTGAACTTAAAAGTAGAGTTCACAAAGTATTTAAGCCAATATTAGGCAATGAAACAAATCATTCACTAGTAAATTTAATTGAAAACAATACTGGTTTGTTATCAGTCGGTCTTTTAACATCTGCCGTTACTTTATTATTATATTTTCCGGTAGTTTTAATTGTTTATTAAAATATTAAATTAATTTAACTTAAATTTTATTTACAAAGAGGTTTATACTAGAACCAAGGAATTTTATGTATTGGCTTTTAGCAACTGGTGCATTAGGACTTGCAAAATAGAAATTTGAGCTTATAGATTGGGGCTTTTATTCAATAAAAAAATATTTGAAAAATACTACAAATACTTATCTTATATATAAAATTTTTTTCTTTTGTCATGTTGATAAGATTATAAACATCTATATCTACGATTTCAGACTGATTTACCTTTGTTCTTTTATTTACACCTCTTGATGCAACTAAAGTCATTTTAAATCAAATTACAAAAATAAAAAATTTCAAGATATACTAATTTTAAATTCAAAGAAAAAATATTGTTATTAAAATTTATTATAAATAATTATTTAAATTTTGAAATTAACTTAAAGAATGTTTGAAATTGAAAATCGTGATCCTATAGATTCGGGTATATGTCTGGCGGATGAAAATGGTTCTATTGATACTGATTCAAATGATGTTTTCAAACTGTACCGAAACCATTTCCAATTTCTGAGTCGTCGTTTAACATTACGCCGTTTTGGTTTATAAATGATTCATTTGTTTTTGTTTTGTTTGTTTTATTAGTCGAGTTTTGAATACGATTAATCAATTTCCAGTATTTGGTGTCACATTGACAGAGATGGTTAAACTCGTTAAATTCTTTGATAGTTTTGGTTTCTTTGAATTTTTTAATATTTTTTTTAACTAGATTACTGTAATAAAATTAAATAATTTGCTTAGCTCTGGTGTTTTATTTTGATGAATTTGGCGTTTTAGTTTTCTTTTCAGTTAAATTTCTGCTTCTTCTTCAATGTCTTTTTTCGATTCAATTTTCTTAAGTTTTTCAGATGAGTACTGTTTAAATTTTTCCCAGCTTATTTTTTTTATTGTAACAAGATTGCGTATTGGTTTGAAGCTATGGAAAGTTGTTAATGTGGGATTGTGGTCACTAAGTGTTTTACTTAGCACTTTATGAGAATGCGGAGTTTTAAATAATGTATTTGAACAAAGAGATAGATCAATCATATTTTTTTTTCTTGTTGGTGAATCGCAGTTTAAGATGTGACTTAATTTAGCATTTAACTTGTGAGAAAGAGTTTTGGATGGAGAAGTGTTAATTAAATCAATTGAAATTTCTTCTTTTATTAAATTACGACCGATGTTTTCCAAGGAATCATCTAGATGATTAATTTTATCTTAAAAAATATCTATTATCAAGTTTAAAATTTTTATCTGTGACATCTATAATTTTATTATGTTTACATACAAAATCTTAATTTCAAAGAAGATAAGGACTTGGAAATTTATTATAAAATAACATTTGCGGTGTAGTCACAACTAATAAATGTCTTTTTTGTAACTTAATTGACTGACTTAAACCATAATTTTTTGAATAAATATCTTTGAATTTTATTCTTGAATTTTAAAATATGTTTTTCAATAATCAGATTTTCATTAGAATCAAACATAATTTTATTTTGATTTTTTTTTTAAATTTCTTTGCTATTTGACTTATTATAATTTTTTGAATCTGAAAAAATATCATTTAATTGATTCAAAAACTTTATAATTTTGAATGAAAATACCTAACGAAATAATTAGTTTCCTCATATTTGTATTTTTTTCAAATTTTTCCCTCGAAACTAAAATCATTCATGTAACTTAAATGTAATTAAATGTTAAAATATTAAGTACAAGATTAATTTTTTTATAAAACATAAAAATTTTCAAGAAGATGGTGTATTTTATATTATTATTCAAATTAATTAGATCTAAATAACATTTATTAGTATTTTTTACTTAAAAGTCTTTCCTCTTCCTCCTTTCTAACTCTTTCCTCCTCCTCTTCCTTCTTTCTAACTCTTTCCTCCTCCTCCTTTCTAACTCTTTCCTCCTCCTCCTTTCTAACTCTTTCCTCCTCCTCCTTTCTAACTCTTTCCTCCTCCTCCTTTCTAAGTCTTTCTCTTTCCTCCAATTCACGCATCAAATTTAATTTTTCTAGGTGTTCATTTTTTTCCTCCTCCCCCCTTTTCTTTTTATTTTTTGCAATTTCCTCCTCGTCAATAACAAAAATTTTATTATTTTCAGCATTTTCATTTGCAAGTTCTTTCAATTTAAGTTCTTCCTTTTTGAAGTTCTCTAAATTTTCTTCTATTTTTTCACTTGTCATACAATTTTTTAATCCATCAATCACATCTTCCATATTGCCAAAATATTTTAAATCACATGAATTTAATGCTTCAACACCATCAAAAATTAATGTTGAATTTAAATTACTATAATTTGAAAATGAAAAAGTGAAATCGTCAATATATTCACTATTTTCGTCAATTTGCTCACTATACAAAATGTCAAAAATTTCATTAATGCTATCTTGTGCAAGTTTATGATCGTCGAATTTAAAATTAATATGAATAATTGTACATGAAATAGTATTTAAAAAAATAAAATCATATTTTTTAGATCTGTAAAAATAACTTTGTGAATTTTTGTCATCATCTTTTTTATTAGAATGAAAATTTTCCAACACGTCAATCGATATTTTATCTTTAATTTGATATATTTTATTTTTTCGATTGGTGAAACAAATGTTTTATCTTTATTTTTGTATAATTTACATTTTAAAATACAAAATCTGCAATAACAATAAAAATCTAATGATTCAGGCAATTCAAAAATATCTTCAAATAAACGTAATACTTTACAATTTGAACATTGTACAGATTTTAAAGCTTTTTGAACAAAGATCTCATCATATGTCAATAATAAATCACAATCTTTATCAATTATTTCACTATCAAATTTAATTAGAGTGAAATTATTTTTGTCATTAATTGTATTGCATAATTTAACAAAATTAAATTCATTTCCTATATATTTATTTATAAAAATTACATTATTACCACTATGAAATGAATGAAATGAATAAACATCTATGAAATCTACAAATTTATTTTTAATATACAATGGTATATATAGATATTTATGAGATTCAAAAAAGCTTTGAAAAAATAGATAAAATGCATCAACTGAATTAGTGTCAGTACCCGGAATATATTTTTTCTCGAATCTTTCATTAACATATATATTATTATTATCAATACTAGGTATTCCAGTAGTCAAACTAACATTAAACCGTTTAAATACGGCTTTAAAAACGGCCATAAGATATAGTCTGAATATTATTGAAACTCCATATTGGCCCCGCTTAATTTCATTTAAAATAGGTTTATCATAAAACTCTTTAAAACCAAAAAGTGAAACATTATCAAATTGATAACTCTTTCTATAATAATCAAATGTTTTATGGTGAGGTATTTTTAAATATTTTTCTTCAGTCAACAAATAAAAATCAACAATTTCGAAATGTCTTTTTAATTCATCTGTTTTTTTATAAGACAAATGAAAGTCGGCAAAAAAGTAAATAAAAATACCAATGTAGTTTGTAATAACAATTTTTTTATTTTCTTTGACAAGGTATAAATCACGAAATACATTATAGTTCGATATTTCATTTTTATTTTTGCTCTTTCTTGGAATTGTAACATTAACATTTTCTAATACTTTTAAAACAGTTTTATTTTCAATTTGTAAAAGATTAACTTTTTCATTATATTTCTCATTATTTGGATCTAATTTATAAATTTTATAATGGGCTGTTAATATATCAAAAATTTTTTTGTTTTCATCTAGAAAAGTTGTTTTATTGCTTTTCAAACTATTAAAAATCTTTTTTTCTCCAATGTAACAAGCATAGCCTAAATAAAAGAATAATGGGTTTTTTGACACAAAGTAATTATTCATACATTTTTTTAAGGGTTCAGAAAATTTTTGATAAATTTCATCTGGGGTTTCTATACTTTCACCAGTATTATTTAATAAAATTTTATTATTCATTGTGTTAACCATATAATTATAAAATTCTGAAAAATTATTATTTTGTTCAATTCTAGTATATAATTCACAATCCCATTCAATTTTTTCTTTTTTTCTTTCTGCTTCAACTTGAATATTTTTACTTTTATCCACTACTTCTACTTGATTCTCCACAAAATTCTCCACAATACAATGATTATATATATTTTCAATTAACCATTTTTCATAATTGTACAATTCAACTCTAGTTCTATTAATTTTATTTTCCTTTATTTTATTAGTTGATGTAATAATTGATTTTATTATAGTTTTAAAATAATTAGCTTGTCTCTCCTTTTCTAATCTCTCCTTTTCTAAAAGACTTAATCTTTTCTCCTCTTCCTTCCTAAGTAATTCATTCTCCTCGGCTTCAACGCCAAGTATAACTTTAAATTTATAATTTAATTCATCGAATGTATATACTTTATTGTCATTTTTGTCAATTCTAACTTTTATATCAATTTTATCTCCAATTTCTTTCAAATAATTTACAATTCCAGTTGTAGACATAAAATCATAATTTTCATATATTGGGTTTTTTGAAAAAACATTAAAAATGGCATCTAGCTTACTACAATAATATTCTTCAAATACCTTTCTAATAGTTCCAGATTTTATTTTATTATCATAAAATGCTTTGCTTACTTTGTTGAAGAATTTTACAGTTTCAAAATTAAAAAATCGCTCATTAACATATCTTAAAATATAATTTTGGTTCTTTTCGATGTATTTGTACTCTTCTTCTCTTTGAAGTGTATTTTTACTGTCAAAGTAATTTCTTAATTTTAATCTTATAAATAAAAAATTTACAACACTATTATTATAAAATCCTATAGAAACAGATTGATTGCTGGTATCAAAAAAAATATTGTATAATTTGTTAAAAATTTCCATATAATCGTTATTAAAATTGACCGATTCGTCGTATTTATTATGTAATAAAATCCAGTATAAAAATAAATATGAATTGTTATCAAAAAGACTATTGTGTTTTGTACTTTCACACCATTTAACATTATTATGAGAGAGTTGTAAACATAAATAATTGGCGTACAATTTGGCAACAAAATCATTCGACGAATTGTTTGTTGATTTAGGAATGTTGAATTGTTTTAAATATAATAATCTTAATGAATTTATATATTTAAAATCTAATTTAATAATATTATTGACTTCAACTCTTAATGATTCAAATTGATTCAAAATATTATCATCACTTATGTTTAATTTAAATTTTAAAAAATTAAAAATGCCATTTTTTTTGTAAATGCATTCGCTTGACGAAAATATAAAAAATGCCAAATCATAGTTTATTTTATTACTGTTAGTATTAGTATAAAAAATTTTATTAATAGTACCAAAATTGGCATTGTATATGCTATCATAATAAAATTCAATTTCTTTTTCATTTTTGTAATCTGGTAGTAAATCTGAAACTGTCACTAAAGTTGCATATTTTATTAATGTAAAAAACATATTATATTTATTATTTATAAAATCTAATGATTGTACATCAATGTTAAAAACGGATTTTGACTTGTACATAATATATGTTTTGATACCATGGTCTGGAGTAACAAAATCATACCTCAAATCATTTACAACTAGATTATTAGTAGCAATAAAATACAAAAATATATCTATGTTATTAAAAAAAATATTAGTTATTAATGAATCAACCACTGTGATACATTCTTTGACACATTCTATATTTGCAACATGTATATTTTTATTTTGAGCTATTTTATCTCTATTTGTTAGTAAATAGAAATATTTATATGTATTTTCCACATTATTCATATTTCTTTCTATAAACATAAAATCTAATGGTTTAACACTAGTTGTATTATAAATATATTCCTCAATTAAATCAGACTGAGGAGTATATTTACTATTATATTTATTATTATTACAAATCATATCTAAGTAAAAGAAAAAATTGTAATCAAAATAATCTTCATTCTTCAAATCTTTTAAAAATGTTTTAACATATTCTTTAATAATTTTAGGATACGCTTTTTTGTTGTAATTGAACAAATATAAAGGTTGAACACTTTCTTTTTCTTTTGGTATGTTAAAATATTTTTCTATACTTTCCGAAAAATAATTTTTAAAAAAATGTATCGTACCTACAAATTTATTTTTTTCTTCCTCAAGATTAGTTACTTTTGTACAAAATTGATCAAAAAAATTCATAACGTTACCATATACTGGTAAATACGCAGATTTATTATCAATAACATTTTTTAACTTTATATCAAGTTTTTTTATTGTATAAACTTCATTGAATTTGTATCCTAATTTTTCGGACAACAAAAATAAAGCTAAATCATAGTTGTTGCTATAAAATTTCATCAAGTGTTCCAACTCATTTTCTTTCAATCCAGGATATGCTAACTGTAATAAAATTTTTGAACATACATTTTCAGGCGTAGAGTCAATAAATATAGAATCTTTACTAATAAAAAAGTAGAACAAGTAGCTTGATTTTCCACAAAAATATTTATTAACGACTGTTTCGCATATATTTAAAAAATTATTAGATGATGAATATTCTTTAAATAAATTTTCATATCCACAGCACAAAATGCTCATTAATACAAATTTTTCATACCCACAATAATTATTTGTAATCAATGGCGATATAATTTCTTTATATAATTCTGAGTTATTAAAATTGTTTTGATACAAATACTCGCGTACAAGAGAATAAAAATAATAATGATAATCAAAATCTATATTATAATCTATTAAATTTAATACCTTTTTATCCGGTACAAAAATGTTAATACATTGTTTATTATATAAATCAAGTTTTTGTAACTGTGAAAATTTTGCATTACAATAAAAATTCATTTTATCATTAAATAGTTTAATGTCATCCTGACTAAAACTCTTATGTCTACTATTATCATATTTATCATAATTGCCAATTTTATTCATTGGGCTAGTAGCATTTTTGTCTTTGCCAATTCTTTGTAGATTAAAAAAAATATTTAAAAAATAGGAACTCACATCTTCACCCGCTATAGATTTAACAATTTCATCAGTTTTAGACAAAAATAACAGTTTTAAAGGAAAAAAATCTTTCTCTATTAGAATTGTATCATTTTTATTAAATGTATATAAATCTTTATTGTTTAAATCATATCCTATATATTTTTTTATATCAGAAGTATTGATATTCAACTCTTCCAATAAAAATTCTATTGCATTATTAATCCAACATGTTTTAATAAACATTTTTTTTTCTAAATCAAAATTCAATAATGCTTGCTTAAAATCCTTATTACCCAATACTGAATCAAAAAATGTTTGAAAATTATTTGATTTTCTTTGAATCATAAAATTTAAATAATCTTCAAACATTGAGGAATTTTTATTTTTAGATGGTCTACTAATATTTGAAATAAATACATTATAAAATATATCAAATTCAGTTTTTATTTTGTCAAATTCAATTTTTTTTTGTGGGTATTTTGTATAAAATTGTGAATTTTCAAATGGAGAATATTCAGCTATTGATATTTTTTTAAAAGAAACCATATATTCAAACAAGGCAAAATAATAACTAGTATCAATGTTTAGATCAAAATCTAAAACTGTTTCTTTAGAAATTTCACTTATTGTTAAAAAAAACAATAAAATTAAACGTTCATAAATAAATTGCGAATGATCATAATACTTTGCGTAATTGTAAAAAGAAAATGCTGGATTTTGATTTTCCATAAAATCAATAAAATAAGGCTTTGAATCTAAAATCTTTTTTAGATATTTAGTATCTACCTCTTTAATTTTATTTCGAAATAAAAAACCAACATGTATAAAGGCTAGTTTAAAGTTAAGAGTCATCGCTTTTGGTACATTATTTATATCAAAATAATTTTTATAAACTAAACTTTCTCTTGCAAATTCTTCAAACTTAGTAACAGCATAACCACAATAAAGAATAAAAAAAAGACTATAACCTATATTTTGTGTGATATCAGCATTTTTAATGTCATATACTGTTGCTGGAACATTTGAAATTTTTATTTTATAAATTTTTCCAAATATTTTTCCAAACTCAAAAGAACTTGTTTTACATTTACTGCAAACATTGTTAGTTGTACAATTACAATTAAATTCAGCATGAATTAGGTTAACAAAAAGAAAAAAATCTACAGAATTGGCTTAAACATTTTTAAAGATGTGAAAATTATTATCAGAAAAGAATGACTTTACAAATTTTAACTCAGCGTCTTCGTAATTTTTTGGTGGTATTAAATTTAATTCTACCATTGCGGTGTAAACAAAAGAGTTAAAAAATAAATAAATATTATTACGAAAATATTTGGTTACAAATACTTTATAATCATTTTTATCTAAAGTCCTGTCAGCAATAAGTACAGAACAAACTGCTAAACTATGCAACATTGCAACTTCTTCATGATTTTTGTCTTTTATTACATTCATGGCTGAATCATCTAATAATAGTTGCAAACTTTGTGTTCTTGCTATTATCATGTTTCTTAATTTTTGAACATTGCTTATATCGTTTATTTTAAAACCAAAATAATCTTTAAAAAGTTCACAATTTATTTTTGAATCTATAATTGGTAAGTCCACACAAGAAAAAGAACTTTTATTCAATTCTCTAATATTGAGATTTTTCATAATTAGAATGAATTTTTCAATTTTTTTGTCCATATCTGCGTCAATTTTTGGCGGCGGTATTTTAATATCTTTTGGTGTTTGTTTATTACAATATTCAAGAGTAAATTTTTCACTAGTATCATCGTCAGGAAAAATTAGAATTTCTGGTATAACTTTTTTATGTCCTATTCCGTTTATTAAAACTTCCATAGCATTATCAATATAATCTTGTTCCATATGATTCAGTATATAAATTTTTTCAATAATATTATTAAAACCTGCTAAAAATAATAGAGAATATTTAACTTTTTCTTTATCTGGTGAATATTTGTACAAAACATAGTTTTTGTACTTGTTAACTCTTTTTTTCCAAGGTAATGAATTTAAATCTTTGTTTATATCTAATTGAACTAAATATTCTTGTATAACTGTTTTGAAAGTATCTAATTTAAATTTTTTCATAGTAGCATTAGCATTGAAATTAATTTTTGTACCATTTTCTCTTAAACATTCTAAACAATAAAACATTGTATCATCATTATTAACAGAATAAATTGAAACATATTTAGTTAAACACAATTTGCAAACGCTATGGTTATCATGTATCGTTACTATATCATCGTTATCAAGTTTTCTGTTGCATAAATTACATATAGTATAATTTTTAGAAAGCTGATATGCTTCAATGTTGTATTCTTCAGGAAAAATAAATTGCTTACAATTGTTTTTACAAAATTTGCTTAATTCACCAGAAGAATAACAATCTTTGCAAAATTTAATGAGAATTGGAATTAATTTGTCCACATTAATATAACAATTATTTTGTTTATAGTCTATAACAATTTTTTTACTTTTATCTTGCTCGTTTCCTTTTCCTTTTTCTTTAATTTTTAACGGAAAAACATCTTGATAAGTTTTTTGTTCAAAAGTAAGATTATTTTTATAAAATGGCAAAAAAATGATCTTTTTAGGAAATTTTGTAAAATATTCTAAAAACAAATCAATCACATCTTTACTATCATAATAACTTAAAAGAGTAGAAGATGAAGCATTTTTCGCCTGCTGTAAAGAATTAAAAAATGATTTTGTTTGTTTATTTTTCGCCTGTTTTAATATATTAAAAAATGTTGTTACCAAAAAAGTACATACAATATCATTAATATCAAAAGATTTGTACAATTTAGAGTCAAGCCAAATTTTAATATGTTGGTAAAACGTAAAAGCAAAAAAATTATTGTTGTAAATTGTATCGTTTAGAATAGAAAAATTACTCTTAATTTGGCTTAATAAATTATTATTTTCTGTCTTTAATGTCCAGCTATCATTAAAAAAAATATAGATTTTTTTTTCTTGATACAAATTACCAGGATCAACTATATATATATTTTTTTTATTTTCTTTATTATCAATTAAAATCTTAAAATAAAATACTAAAATATCAATTTCACTAAAAATGCTTATTTCATCAAAATTAGAAGATATAATCATATTCAACATACTATAATCTTTTATTGAATAATCTTGATTTTTTTGGTATTTATCAGTTTTAGTAAATAGATCAGTAATTTGTTTTAAATTTTTATCTTTATAATAGTCTAAAGATAAAAATACTTGCAAATAAAAAAATTTAAAATTATGTTCACTGATATATAGTTTAATAAAATTTGTTCTATCTTCATCTTTAATATATTTTTTTATAATCTGATATTGCTTTTCTAACTCTGGACTTTCAGTAATGCTATAGTTATATTTATTTACATCATATTCACTTACAATAAAATTGTCTATTTCTTTATTATTTATTTTTCCATTAGATTCAACAACATATAAATACTGTTCACTGTTTATGTTATAATAGCAATAATATAATTCAAACATTAATTGCAATAAAGATTTATTGTTTTCTTTATGATGTGTTACTGAATAGTTAATCATAAGTTTTGAAAAATAATTAGAAATATTATTTTGAATAATGCCGTTTTGAAAATATTGCAGCATCATTTCAAAACATTCTATGTGCAATTTAAATTCATTTTTAAAGTTAATTTTATTTAATGGGATAACAAAATCGTTTGACTCTTCTTTCATATCATTTTTCAGTTCATTAAAAAGATCATACAATTTTCCAAGTTGGTCTTGATCTTTATTTTTTACAATTGAAGTTATAGGTGGGTTTTTATTTTCACTAGAATAAGATTTCAAATGACCCATTATAGAGTTATAAATTTTGATACACGAAACTAAGTATAATTTTATTTTATTTTTTATACTGGTATTAACATCATAAATATTAACATCATTATTTTTTGACAAAAATAAAATATTCTTGCGTAAAAGTTCATAAATTATTTGTAATAGACTTTTAACAGTTAAAATATCAGTTTTATCACTTGTTGTCATTAAAGAAATAGGTGAATTTTCTTTAATAATTTTATATTCCAAAAGTTTATAGTTTGTATAGTTAACATGCCATAAAATTCTTAAAAAACAAAATGTTTTTAAAAGTTCTTTGACGTTTAAAAACATTTCATCATTTATAATATATCTTATAAGGTAAACAATTTTTTTATCAAAATTATCAATTAAAGCCTTGTACTTGTTTATTTTTTCATCATTAATTTCTACTTTGTCATTTCGTGGTCTCTTACCAGGCTTGGCAGGAATATTACTCAAATTTTCATTACTTGAGTTTCTAGAACCTTAGGTGATATACTTCTTCCATCATTCCCCATCATTCTTTTAGATGATCTAGATTCATTAATATCTTCTAAAGTTTGATCTAGAAAAAATGAATCATCATTTTCATCTGAAACATTTAATGATGTATTAAATGACGCATTTAGTGAAGTATTTAATAAATTTTGGTCAACAGTATCAATTTCTATTTCTTTTAATAATAAATCATTTTGATTATAACTCTTTTGATTATATACATTTTCAAAGTTTTCTTCCAATAGCTCTGACAAATTCTTCTTTAAATTTTTTCTTGAAGAAATAATAGAGTTCTGATACATTGTTAAAGTTAAATAGCTTAAACATTTAAATTGACTTATTTTATTATTGGGAAAAATTTGACCTGATCGAATATTTAACTGCGTCAAGTAATATTTTTTCCTAAAACTGTTAAACTCACTTATATATTTTATATTATTTAATGTGTATTCAAAACATTTTTTATGTTTATCATTGGGGCTTATTTTATTTTCATTAATTTGTTTATCAACAAAAAAATCTATTTCTTTAGTAATACTATCTTCTGAAATTAAATCTTTATTAGAAGATTTTATTATTATATTAAAGTATTCATCACAATTAGATCCATCTAAATTATTATTCTTGATAAATTTTTCACTATTTGGGTCATTTATATGAATATAATTTTCATAAAAGTAATTTTGAATTAAAATATTTGGTTTAGGATCAGATGATATTGTTGGTGTTGCTTTTGGTATTGTTATAGTAGATGTTGGTTGAGCTAGAGGCACTGATGTTGGTGGTGTTTTTGGTCTTGAAATGATTGTTGGAGTACCAAGTGGTACAACATTAGGATTTAAATTAGAAACATTTGTAGAAGCATTATCAGTGACATTGGTGTTAATGGGTATAACACCAGAAAAAAACTTAGAAGTTTTTAGATCATTTTTATCTTTTTTACGTTGATTTAAAAAATTGTCAAAATCATCTAATTTTTCCTGTTTTTTTTCCTTTTTTTTTTCTATATTGCTACTATATTTAATTAAATTTTCCATTTTATTTTTTTAATTTATAATAATAACAATTAAAATTATAAAATAAAAAGATATTAAAAAATTTTTGCTATTTATTTTTTATTAAATTATTGAAATTTTACAATCAATGTTACATGCTTTACACCAAAAATATAAAAGTTTAATATTATTTTTATTCTTAGTAACAATTTTATTTTTAATATCTTTTGCTTCTTTATAATAAGGGATAAAACCATCATCTTCAAACCTATATGGTAGAAGCTTACTATTAAGTTTATAGAAATGTTTTAACTGTTTTTCCAGATCTTTAAAAAATATTAAAAAGGATTTTAACTGTTCTATGATATTATTTTCCTTTTCATACTTTATACATTCATTAAAATCTTTTTGTTCTAACAGGCTTGCTACATTTTCCTCGATAATATCTAGTTGAGGATTTAATCTATGATACTCTTTATTAATACTTACAAGATCTATACTTGCAATCTCTTTTACAATTTTTTCTTCTTCTTCATATTCTTCATCTGTATCTTCTTCACCCTCTTTATCTTCACCTGGTTCATTAAGAGTTGAATTTGCATCCATAAATTCATCATTTTCTTGCTGTTCTTCTTGCTTTTCTTCGCCAGAATCATCATGCATAATACGAAAAGAGTGAAATGATTCGTCAAAAATAGTTTTATCCGAGTCACCTGTGATGTTTAAATGATTTTCCAAATTTGTACTATTTAAACTACTATGTAAACTTAAATTACTTTTTTCATTCAATTTTGTACTGTTCAAAGTATCATTTAAAATACTGTTCAAACTATTGTTTAAAGACGTAGTTGGTCTTTTAGTCGAATTACTAGAAGCTATTAAACTAGCCAAATCAGACGCTTTTACTTTTTTCTTACTATCAGTGCTACTATTGCTACTAACGTTTAACTTTGCTTTCAAACCTACAATAAAACTAGTTGTATTAAGCCCATCATCGACCATATCTGAAATATCAGATATATCCAAGTCTCTAATAGTTTTATTTAAACTTTGGTTTAAACTATTACTAGCAATATTAGTTATATTTTTACTTTTTTCATCAACTTTTTTAGTATGTCTAATTGTATTAGGTTCACTTATCAATCTCTTAATTTCTTCACCAAAATCGTTATCATCAAGAAAATTTAATCTAGTATCAATTATTGTTTCATCATCAATTTCATTATTTATACGAAAATCATTTCTTACATGGTCACAAAATAATTTTATTAAACCCTTTTCCGAATTTACAATATAATTAAAAGAATCATCAATATTATTCATAAATATTGCTTTACTAATTTCTTTATTATACATTTTGTTAAATGCATACTGTTTTGTATTATCTTTTGGTGTAGTAGTTTTAATAAAAATTTCATCAAAAAAGTATTTAATACCTTTATTTACCATTAATTCTATAAAAACCGTTTTACTTAAATTACTTTCTTTAATAACTTCACTGCAAATAGAAGCATAATTTACTTTATCTACTAAAAAGTATTTTATAAATTCAATTATTTTCTTTTTTATTCTTTCATCATCAATAAAATATTGTGTGTCCATGGAAATAATATGTTTATACAAACTATCTAATGTAATATTATAAAATGCATACATTGCGTTTATTAATAATTGTAACGCATTTGTATTATCAAGACATTTGTTAACAAATTCAAAATAGAAAGATTCAATATTTATGTTGTAAAAACTATCCATGTTTTCAATGATTACTAAATGTTTTAAAAAATGATCTGACAAACATATTTCTAAAAATAATTTTCGATGCATTAAATCTTGTATAATTGATGTAACTGTAACAATTTCATCAACTAAATATAGCTTTGCATATTTTTTTATAACGTAATTCTTATCTAAAGAGAAATAGTCAACTATTGATAAACCTGTTTTATAATTTTTTAACAAATTTAAAAATTGTTTGTAATTATTTTTATGCTCTACCAGTATCATAGTAAAAAAGTCATCATGTTTCTTTTCATTAAGCTTTTGAACAGTTATGTCAAAAACATTTAATGAATCATTATATTTTTTATACATATCTATTATATCTTTATCACTTGTTATTGATTTTTTACTATCCATAAGCTGTTTTCTTATATTTTTCAAGACGTTTTCTTTTCTTTCGGCGTCTTTAGTCTCTAAAAATTTTAAAAAACGTTCATCTAAAATATCATAACTCAAAAGATTATCAAACTCTACACTGTTGGTATAATCTACTTTAACAAAATAATAAATATTTGAATAATAATCTAAATTAAGTTGTAGTATCTCATCGTTTTTTAAAAATGATATATTTTTGTTAAATCTCTCAAAATCTTTCTTCATTTCTTCATTTATCTTGTCATTAATCGTATTTACATCTAAAAATATTTTATCATTAAATTGCTTAATAAGTAAATTATCATTAAGATAATTGAGCCTTACATGTACAGGTAAATTTTTCATATGACTATATATAAAACTTGAATATTCTGACCAAAAGATATCTAAAATGATTGGTTTGTATGTTTCAAAATGTTTAATAATAATATATTTTTTATATAAAGAATATAATCGGTTTATATTTTCAATTTCATTGAAATTAGTATATTTCTCAAATATAGATTTCAAAATTTTTCCTTTTTCACTTTTAATGTGTATCAAAGACTTTAAAATAATACTTCTTATATTAATAATTTCATTAAGTAAAGTTTTAACTTTTAAAGAATCTAATTTTTCTTCATCAAAAAGTTTTGATATAAAATTAGAATTAACATCTGTAAACATGTTTTCCATATTCCTAATTTCCATTCCTTTTGATAAAAAAATAATTGTATTATCAATATCAATATCAGGAAAGACATAATTTTTAGAAGTAATATAATCTTGAATAACTTTAGATCCAATAGCAGTTTTACTCATAATAGTTTGCAACTTTACATGATGATCTTGCAACATTTCATTTAATACTTTTGACTTTATCTGACTAAATTTTTGTTTCTGATCTTTGTTATATTCAGTTGTATATATACTAAGGGCATACATTTCTTTATAACGCATTGGAAACTTTTCATCAATATATGATAAAAACTTTTTTTTGTTCCTTTCATTAATAGTTGAAAATTTTACTTCATCTTCATCTTTTTGAGTCCCTTTGCTTTTTTTATACAACTTCTCTTTTTCTTCATGGTCAATAAAAATATACTTTCGGATTTTTTCCAAAAATTCTTCAAAAGAAAGTGTTTGTAATTTTTTTTCTTGTTGTTGTCGCATAATATTCACCAGCATTTTTTGACTAGATTCTTTTTCATAGTCCAAATGTTTATTTAAAATATACAAATCAACAATTTCATCTTTAGAAAGTTTAACAATACCTTCCTCATAAAAGTAATCAAACATTGAATTTTTTGAACTTTCTTCATCTGAAAAAATTATTTCTGTACATTTTTTTTGATCATGTCTATGCTTGTAATATTCAAGTATGAAACGTTCATCGGGATTATCAACGTAATAGGCAAAAATTGTTTTAATACCCTTACTTTTGTAATAAAGGATAAAGCACTTGTGGCTTATTTCTTCAGAAATTTTAATAATATGTTCAATTTTAATAACATCTTTTATATTATTTACTGTAATAAAATTGTTAATATGTTCAGTAACATATTGATCAGTCTCTTCTACACAATCTTTCATATAGAATATTCTCTCTTTAACCGCTTTTAAAATTTCCTCTTTTTTTATTATAGGTATATCAAAATGTTTGACCTGTTTTATTTCTTCTTTCATCTTTTCCTCATTTTCAATAGCACTTTCATCTTCCAATTCTCTAAAGTATTTAATAATAGAATCAATTGACATTTGTTTGTTCTTTTCCACAAATCTTTTAATAAAATGTACATCTTGAAAACCAGTTTTTCTAGATATTTCATTTACAAAATTAGATATGTCATAGTCTTTGTTAATTAAATTTCTTGAACAAAATTTTTCATGGTCTCTATCGTTTATATTTATAGATTTTCCACAAAAATTACAAATTTTAGTACCAACTTGAATGTCTTTACTAATATCTTTTCCTCTTATATTAACATCTTCTTCACACTTCATTTTCAAAAAATTTTTTCTGTCTTTAATTTTTTTTTCGAGATTTTTAGTTCCTATATCAGTTTGTGATTTTTGCCTTATGGCATCAGACAAAAAACCATTCAATGGCTGAAGAGCAATGTCATATAGAAAAAAATCAATTTTTATGTCTTGATATGTAGAACAATGCCAATATGCACCGGTTGCATTTCTATGAATTATATTATCATAAGTTGTAAAACCAACATGTAATCTGAAAACGTATGAAAAAAATTTTACAGTTTCATATTCATATCCTAAACCAAAAAAACTGTCATATATAAGTTGAAGATCTTCTTCGCCTGTATTTCTAGAAAATTTTTTAATTTCTTCATCACTTATCTCTGTGAGCGTTTCACCATTTTCATCCATATATAATAGACCGTTATTTTTCCGCTCACAACTATGTAAATTTGGTTTCACTCTTTTTTGGCCACAGTATAAACAACATTTCAATAAAAACTTAATTCTTTCTTCATAAAATTTATCGCAAAAATGTTGACCACTCCAACTTTCAAAAGTTCTTTTACAATATTTACAAGTTTGTGGTAAAACATTAAAATCTACTCTGATTTCACCCTTAAAAATAAAATTAAATATATTATTGAATGTGTCATTTAATTTATCTTCTTTAATTATATAGTTAAATTTATCATTAACATTGATATCTATTTTTTTAACGATCATTTTTCGAATCATTTTATCATTATTGTACAAGTAAAAGGGTTCAATATTTCTAAAATCATCATACTTCGGAATTATAGCTTTATATTTTGAATAATTTTTAAATTTCATAAATTTATTAGTATTATTATCATTATATATGAAGTACATATCTGGGACAAAAAACTCTGGTAAATAACTTTTTTCATATTCTTTCGCATTAAATTTGTATTCGTCTAAAGTTGTTAAAGAAGAAGTTTGAGGTTGTGTTGGGGTTGGTTTGTTGTCTACAATAGTATGGTCATCAGTGACAAGTGTTATATCAAATTTGTTTTTGTCTGAAGTTTTTGAAGAAGAAGTTTGAGGTTGTGTTGGAGTTTGTTTATTATCTACAATAGTATGGTCATCAGTGACAAGTGTTATATCAAATTTGTTTTTGTCTGAAGTTTTTGAAGAAGAAGTTTGAGGTTGTGTTGGAGTTTGTTTATTATCTACAATAGTATGGTCATCAGTGACAAGTGTTATATCAAATTTGTTTTCGTTTTCTGAAGAAGAAGTTTGTGTTTGTGTTGTTAATATAGATTGAAAATTTGTATTTTCAGCGGGTAATATAGTGCAACTTATTATGTGATCTAAATAAAAAGACTCTAAAATTAAGCTATTACAATTTGTACATGTTATAAACACTTGATCTATCATATTTTGTTCAATCTGTAAATCAATTGAATTAATAATAGTATTTTGTTGTTGTGTTGTTGAAGAAGAAGTAGGTTGTTGTTGTGTGTGTTGTTGTGTTGTTAAAGAAGAAGTATATTGTTGTTGTGTTAAATATTTTTTTTTGTTTAAAACCTCACTGTTTCGTGTATTTAATATTTTAGAATACTTTCCAACATCGATGTCAAATTTGTATTGCTTATATTTTTTCTCAACTTTATCAGAAGCATCTACCTCTACACCTAAATCTTCACCTGTATATTCATTAACCATTTGAATAAGTGCATTATATCCTCTTTCTTGTATTAACCTAGCTAAAGCTGGAGGTGGATTTGGTGGATATTGGTTTGTACCTTCTATCGGTGTTAAAAACTCTACAGCCGGTAAAATAATTGCAATATCTGATACTTCGCATTTAGGTAACATATTTAAATAATTTGTGGAAGTTAAAGGAAGTTTTTTAGCATTCATATATTCAGGTGAATAAAAATAATGAGGTCTAAAAATATTTCTGTCTATTGAAGAAAGATCAAAATTAAAACTTATTTCCTTTGATTTACGTTCAAAAGAATCAATCTTTTCATAATTAGCACCATAAAATTCATCAAAATATTTAGATTCAATTTCATTTTTTACTATGTAATCATTTAAACATCTAATAGTTGATTCTATATCATTTAGTTCTAAACATTTAATTAAGAAAAGGTAACGGGTAAAATCTAGATTTGCATTAGTACTAAACTTTTGAATCTGAGGGCGTGCTATATAAATTTTTGGGAAGTTTTTGTCTAACTCTTCCACATGTTTTTTATCTACATAAAAAAAATCTAAAAAATTAGTGCAAATAAATTTATTTAACACGTCAATAGCTTTAGTCTTATGGTTTATAGTGTTACTAGCACGATCATTAAAAGTAACTTCACTAACAAATTTTTCCAATAATGCTTTAAAACTTTTTTCAAACCTTCCAGAGTTACAAAATTTTTCAAACACTATATATTTTAATTTCAATTCTTTTAATATTGCTGTAACATACCATTCTATATTTTTTTTAACATAGCTTTCTATATTATTGGTTGAACAATTTAAAAAAAAATCGTCGTCTTTAATATCATTATTACTAACATTATTGTGGTAATCGAAAATTGGTAATAAAAAATTTCGAAATTTTTTATTAAATGTAACTACAAATAAGGAATAAGATAAATAACTATTTTTTCCAGTTTTTTCAATCATCTTTTTCATTTCTATTACATTCTTATCTAAAAGATATATATTTATATTTTCGTAATAGGTTTTTTTTATAAAAAATTCTTTAATGTAAAAATAACTTGTAACATGTTCGTTCATAAATTTTTCAATATTATTGTCATACCTATCTAAATAACTAACAAAATTGTTTTGTCTGTAAAAATAGAAATTTATAATACTGTCGTTAACTCCAATATTATCTCCGAATATCTTTCTATTTTGATATTCTGCTTTTATTTTTTCAAAAAATAAATCTTGAATAATTGGCTCAGGTTCGATGTAAAAATTTAAACAACTTAATATTTTAGTATTTAATTTATCTTCTTCTTCAGACATTTCAAAAAAATTTTCAGGCTTAATTTTTTTAATTATTTTTTTTACACTATCAACTGTGGCATATATTTGGTTATGAATTTTTATAATATCTTTAAATTCTATTTTATTATAGTTTGAGATTATGTTTAGAAAAAAAGAAATAAAAGTTGTGTCTTTTAGTTCAGGATTATTTTCTAATACAAAGTAAAAATCTCTTAAAAAATATGCACATTCTATTACATCACATTCTGTAATTACCAAAGCATCTATTATAAAACATTTATCAAAATATGTAAGCTTTTTACCCACTCTATCACTCACATTAGCAATCTTAAAACTTTCATTTAGCAACTTTTTAAGAATAATTTTAACATTTTTAACACTTTGATTGCTAAATGCTCCCCCTTTACATGGCTCGTCATCAATTTCATCATCAGTGTTAATGTTACCACCATCTACTTTCACCACATCACCAGTTTCTTTATTTCTTTTTTGTGCAAAATATTCATTTTTTATTTCTTCATCAGTTTTTGACTCGTCGATATTTCCTATTGGAATTTCTGGTAAAGTAACATTTCTTCTACAAATTGGGCAAATATATGAATCCGTGTAAATTGATTCCTTCAAAATATTTTCACAACACTGTTTGTGATAGATGTGATTACAATTCAACTTACATAATATTGCAGGATCAATTGTAAGAATTGTTTGATGTTTAGGTTTACCAGTCTTAGGGTCTAGAATTCTTCGTTCTACAGAAAATTTAGATAAATCATCTCCACAAATACATTCTTCAACATCTCTTTTAATAGTATCACTTTTTTCGTCATAAGTAGATACAGTTTTTATTAATTTATTGTCAGTTGTATAAAAAAAGGGTTTAATTATAAATGGAGGTGTAATATCAATAACAATATCATTTAATAATTTAGGCCTTTCATTTGCTTCAAAAAATTCTATTTCTTCTTCTAAAGTACGTAATTTTTCAGTCATTTCTTTTAATTTAAAATGCGTAAAATTATTATTTCTATTTTAATTTATTGTAATAATAAAATAGAATAAAATAGAATAAATTATTCAAAAATATAATATTTTTTTCTTATAATTTTTAATTTTTTTGTACTAATAGCATAATAAAATAAAATTATAAAATAAAATTAAAAGATATTACAATATAATTAACAACTAAATTATCTAAAATAATGCAAAATTGTGAAAATCTGTTAGAAGGTTGGGACAGAAGGATGATGTGTCCATCAGATGACAATGATAAAAAACCTTTAGAAGGGTGGGATAGAAGGATGATGTGTCCATCAGATGACAATGATAAAACTGTTTTAACAACATTAAACGAAGAAGATTCAAGTTTAAATGACAATCAATCTCTCTCTTCGGCAACACATTGTCTTCATTTGAATAATGAAAAACTAACAATGTACAGAAGAGACATAACTGTTAATGAAAAGGTAGAGGAATTAAATTTGATTTGGGAATTAGATTGTAAAGGTTTAAAAAAATTATTATTAGATTCAAGTGATAATTCATTGAAATTGTTAAATAAAGATAATCATGTAATATGTGTATGGATGAAATTGGATAAAAAAGCATGTAAAACTAAAAATGAATTGTCTTTAATTATATCAGACAATGGTTCTTTGGTTTTAAAATAGATGGCTCTTTAATATTAATTAATATTAATCAAATATTATTTTTTTTTCGAAAATAAATATAGTAAAACAAATATAATAAAACAATAAAACAAAATATAGACTAATATAATTTTATTTTTTTCCTTTCTAAACATTTTTAAAAAATGTATTTATTTTTTCATCAATTTCTTCTTCTGAAAACGATTGATTATTATCTATACCACCAAAATTTTCATTTTTTACCATATTATTTAAAACACTTCTTAATAATGTAGTATGATACTCTCCTGCTTGCGTTTAATATGTTTTATATATTTTAACATTTGATTACATTTCAGTTATATTCAAGCAAATTAATTTAAATTTAATTTAATTTTAGTCTTTTTTTAAATCAATTTATTTAATATGAGGGTTTTTGTGATGGAATAATAATTTAGTTTAGAATTTAATAATAATAAATTTTCAAATATATTTAACAATTTAAGAATTTTAACTAAATCATCAAATTTCATCTAAAAAACTATATTTTTTTTCGGGTTACAAATCAGATTGTAGCTTAAAAATAAAATTAATAAACAGAAAAAATCTTTTTAAAATACTTGCCTTTATGGCCAATCGAAAACCATTTTTGTTATAGTAAACTAATATATTTTTTCTTAAATTAAGCCAAAATTATAAAATACGTACTCGGTTAGTCGAGAGCATTTCATTAAATTTTAAAATTATACCTATTTTAAAAACTATATTAAAGCTATATTAAAAAAACATCTATATTATGATTGATTTAAAATAAGTCGTTACCAAATATTAGAATAACTACTATCAGTAAATGTATAATGATTTAGTAATTAATTAAATTTTTATTTAAATAATTAAAAAATTTAAAATTCTGTATTTGGTCTTTTTTTTAAGTATTCGGCAACTCTTTCATTCGATTGAACTGTATTTCTTACAGATAAAATTCTTGGATAATTATTCAAAACGTTTTGATCTTGGCTATCAATAATTGAGGTTATATCATAAACAAATAGATCAGCCCATGTTAGACTAGAACCTACTGAAAATCCAACAATTCCGAATAAATTTAAAATTTTTTCTACCCTTCCTAAATGAACAGCTCCATCTTCGGCCAAAAATTTGGCTACAACTGCAGGTCTTTCTTGTTCATTAGCATAATATACTTTTAGATAGTAATCATTTAAAGTGTCTACTACAGCATCAGTTTTAGCTTGTTCTAAATCATCTTTACCTGCTAAATTGTGTCTTTTAGCTAAAAGTCTAGATAAAGCTATACTTTGTGGTAATTTTATATCATTTACACTCAAAAATGGTAATTGACCAAGTGGAGATTCTAATAATTAGAAAAATTGAATATATAGAAAATGGATATAAAATGAAAAAACCTTTTTTTTTATTAGGCCATTCGTTTATGTAATCTATTCGTATATCTTCATATTGAACATTAGCAGTAGCAAATATTAATCTTGCCAATTCAGCACGACCACGACCATTAAAATAAGTCAATTGATAATCAATAGATTTTTCATCACTAAAATATCGCTTAATAAATTCAAATAAGTCTACACATGATTTTGCATTTAATAGAATGCTAATTAAAACTATAACTACTACTGACTTCATTTAAGTTTTATAAAAATAAAAATACATAAATTAATAATATTATTTTGAATTTATCTAATTGAAATTTATATATATACTTTTTACTAAGTAAAATTTTTGCTCAAATTTCAATTTGCTCTTTTGCTCAATTATGTTTTAAAATTTAATGCAAAAATCTGCAATTTCATATAACAGAAAAAAAAAATTTAATTTTTAAAAATTTTGTTACATATTTAATTTTTATTATATTTTTATTCATGGTTTAAAAAAATATTCAATCTTTTACAAAATTAATAAAAAAGTAATTGAAAAATACAATTAAAAATTTTCAATTTTGATAATGAATAGAAGAGAAAACAAAATCAACGAAAAAAAAAGAATAAGAAGTTCAAATGGTAGATGTGATTTTCGACAAGTTAATTTGGACAAAATTAATTTAGACATAAATAATTAGACATGTATTATTTCGGAGATGTTTTTTTCGTAAGTAATTAATTAGACATGTATAAATTGGGCAAATCAATAAAAATTCGACATAATGATTTGGACAGATAAATTTTATATATTAAAAAAATAAAAAAAGTATCAATTTACTATTATTTAAAAAAAAAATTGTTAGTTTAAATTGATTAATATTGATAAATATACATTTTTTTATTTAAATTCAATTAGAAGCGATAAATTTTTAAGATATTCCATCATTTTAACAGAGTCAAAATCTGAAATAGCTTGATTTAATTTTTCTTCTAAATAAATATAACCAGCCTTTCTTTTATTTACATGACCACACGACAATTTAATATATAAATATTCGGTATTTGATTGTTCTAATTTAAGACTATCGATAAGACTTAATAAATGTGGATGCGATTTTATTGTTGATTGTAAGCGATTATGCCAGCCTTCCAAATTATTATTGGTAGGCGGCAAACCAAGTTTAGTTCGCTGATAACAATTCCATAGTAAAATTGAATACCGTGGCTCTTTACGTGTTCCATATCTACCTCTTCCTTTAAGTCCTATATATATCTCTTCAAAATATTTGTACAACTTAACCAGTTTAGTTGGAATATTTTGTTGTAATAAAACAAACGCTTCGACCACATGGTCCGAAGGTATTTATAATTTTTGCTTTCACTGCTTTTACTTGAGTTTTAATTGAAATAGTGTGTTCATGAACTCTTAAATTTGTTATTGGCTTTTTATGTCCATAGGTAAAAACCGCTCCAGTACAATTAGGAAATTCAGAATTGTTACACCGCCATGTTATTTTACCATCAGTCCCTTCATAACTAACCTTGTATTCAAAATTATTGTCATCAACAAGTAACCAACTTGGGCTCCCATCTTTTTTATTTCTTGATGATCGTATTAAATTAAGATTTAAATTCAAATTTCCAAATAATTGTTCTAATCCATCCATATTTAAAATAAGAAAACAAACTGTGTCTAAATTGTGCATGTCGAATTCATTTATGTCTAATTTAATTTTGTCAAATTTAAAAAAAATTGTCAAAATTATACATGTCGAAACAAACTTTGTCAAATAAATTATGTCCAAATTAATTTTGTCTAAATTAACTTATCGAAAAATAGCATAATCAGTTCAAATTCTTCCTTTCTTGATGAGCTTAAAGAAAGGCAAGAAACATTTTTCAATGTATTTCGTACAAGAATTTATGATGAAATAAATTCAAATATTAAAAGAATAACAGACTACAAAATAGAAAATGAAATTTTTATACAATTAGACAAATGATTGAAAATTTAAATTTGAAAAATTTTTATTTATCGAATTGGTCAATGAGAACTATTTGGAGTAGTTCTAGTCTTTTAGAGATGAGTCTGAAGTAAAAATTTAAAGCTTAAAAAAATCTAAATTTATTTTAAATTTAATTTATTCAAGTCACTATACTGTTTTCATTAATTCAAAATTTTTTCATACCAAATTAATAAATTCCAATTCAAAATTTGTAAATCGGAGAAAAAACAGAGGTTGTCACTGTGAAGTTGCATGTAGTTCTCTAGTGTGGATGCTCACCACCAGATACATCACAAGATATTAAAGCTTTCCATAATAATAAAAATATGCCACTTTTTTTGCTCGCAAATTTGATCCTATTTATGGTCTTGATGTAATAACAGGGATGTAATTTTTCTTATTTATTTTGAGAATTTTAATCATCATAATAAAATGTAAAAAATAAGTTAAAATATATTAAAAACCTAATATTGTCTGATCTCAGTGATCTAAGGCGTCTCCGGGATGCTTAATATATAAAAGCTTATAACCTTTATTGAAATTATTTATTTTTAGACAATAATAAAATAAAATAAATTTATATAATTTTTTAAAAATTTTTTTGTTCAATCTAATCATTTAAGATATGAAACTAATTTTTAAATTAATTCATAAAACAAATATGTAGCTTTATGGAGTTTGCCATTCACAGTCAGAGAATTATTTTTATGTAGACCTGAATTCATATTATCCATATCCCAAAAATCTATTCCATCAAACAATTTCAGAATGAAATGATTAGAATTGTGAAGTGTCATTCCAATTAAAATATATCTTTAAAAAAAAAATTAGATTAATTTTATAAAACTATATTTTTTCATTACTGATTTTCTATTGAATAGAAAATCAGTAATGAAAAAATATAGTTTATAGTCAACTTAGTAAGTTGAAAAATATTCGTATTTTTGATAGTTCAGTCAAATCCTGAATGTTATTGGTAACTATTAACAGTAAAGGATAATTTTCACTCAAAAAAATTGGCATTGTATATTTTACTATATTAGAACAATTATCATTTCTTAAATAAATTGTTTTAGTTTAGCTCTTTTAAGAAAAAGATAAAACATTAAACCTTTCAGTTAAAATACCATCGAATTCCAAAAATAATTTTTTACAACATTTATGTTGAGAATTGAAATTAATAAATTTTGAATCAATAAAAATTTTATTTTCTTCTTCTCTTTTTAAAATAAACTATTAAAACTAAATTAAATTTTCAAAGTATTTTACTTTAATAAAAAAGCAGATGATTCATAATTTTGTGATAAATTTGAAGGACAAAGACTTTTTGAACATTTTCTAATCCAATTATATGATTGTAAAATTGAATAGATAGAATAATATAAATCGAATTCAGAACCATAGCAATCAAAAAAATATTCTTTGGAGTCGACTTCTACATATTTGATGCTTGGACATATCTTGAGCCATTCTAAACGTGCATGTCCCCAATATTTTTTATCCAAATATTTTTCTAGTGTTACTAAAAAATCGAAATAAAAATTACCTAAAGAATTTACTTAAATTTTTCTAAGCAGTGTTTTTTTTTTGAAATAATGAATGAGATGATTAAAAAGTAGTCTATTGAACACGTATTAATTATTCTATAATATATATCATTTAATTTAAAAAATGAACCATTTTTAGAGAAACAGTTTTGAATAATATTAATATTTTTTGAACTAAATTATTGAAATTTAAAATTTAAATTTAAAATAACAACTTAAAAAAAATACCAGGTAATTAATGAAGAACGTTTTTTTTCGTCTTTTAAATCAAAGTCTTGGGTAAATTCAGCTAAAAATTTAAAAAAAAATTTTTCCTTTCTAAACTTTTTTACTTTCAATAATACGAGTTTCATTATTTAAACCAAACTCAGAAATGTTTTGAAAATAGAAGCCTGTTTGTCTTTTTATTTTATTGCCTTTTTTCCATTTTTCTTCTTCAAATAATTTACTTTTTGAGCCAATATTTTTATTAAATCGTATAATTATATCATTTTTATTATAATGAAGAATACATTTTGAATAAATCTTTTCGTAAATTGCCGATATAAATTTACTCGGCATAACTTTTAAGTTATCCAAAATATTTTTTTCAAATGACCAAACCAATTTTCTACATTATTATTGGTAAACCTTGTTTTTCCTTTTATGTGTTTTCCATCATTTATTGCGATTTCTGACCATAAATACAAATAATTTTGAATTATCTGAAAAAGTTCTTTTGAGAAATATTTGTTCTTAATATATTTAAAACTTAAATCATTTTGATTAACATTGTATATTGCTTTATCATAGTTATTAATAGAATTTTTAAAATAAACTGCAAATGGTGATTTTTGTCGGAGTTTTAAAATTAAATCATTTTTCCTAGAAAAATTTTCTTCATCCATAAAAAACTCATATTTGGTACTCTGTTGTGTTATTTCTCTATGTCTAATTGACTTTTTTAGTATATCAAAAGAGTTTTCACAGGATTGATTAAAAAACTTGAAATTTTATTTTTTTAATTTAAGAAAAACAGTTATGAACTAATAGTGATAATAATTAGTTTTTAAAAAATTGTGTGAAAAATTATCAATCTGAATTCGAAGCCAAAAAACAAGAGCTCGAGCAGCTTAAGATTAATTTTAATCAACTAAAAGAAATAAACCTTAATTTAAAAAGTGATTATCAACAGTTTTTAGAAAAACATAATCACGATAAACTTATATCAAGATCGGTTTATCAACAACTTGATCAAAGTAAACAAGAAATTATTTTTTTAAAGGAAGAGCTTAATCGTGAAAAAATGATAATAAATGATTTTAAAAATATTCAAAAATCTTTAAACCAAGAGATTGATCAGTTTAAAATTGGAAATTTAAAAACAAATAATTTTTCAAATTTAATAAATACTGATGTTGAAATGTCAAATGATTCATTAGTTGATCATTCTGTTAATATTCCTTTTGACATTTTAACTTTATCTAGTCAACAAATTTCTTCTTTAAATAATTTGATTTTTTTAGAAACCATTTCAAATCAATCAGCTTCCAGATTTTGCAATGTTTGCAATGAAGGTTATAATTCTTTTAAGGCCATACGTTAACATCAAGGTTCAACACATTTTAAAATTTTAAAACAATATCGCCAACAATATGGAAAATCTTTTGAAAATTATTAAAATTCTAAGAAACTTAAAAAATTATGATTAATATAATATTTATTTTTTATTTTCTTTAACTAATTATATTTTATTAGCTTGGATGCCACTAAAGCATTTGATAAATTATGGAGAGATGGCTTATTTTATAAGCTGAGATTTAAAACAAACTCATTAATATGGCGTGCTCTTTACTCGTATTACAGTAAATCAAACATGGTTGTTAATATGGAAGGTAAAAAATCGAACTTGTTTCACATCACTGAAGGAGTAAAACAAGGAGGTATACTCTCACCATTTCTATTTAATTTTTATTTGAACGAAATGGTTGATAACTGCATAAACTTGAATATTGGAGCTAAGATAGGTGGTATTAATCTATCAGTCATAGCATATGCTGATGACATTGTACTCTTGGGTAATTTAGACTTAGATATAAAAATTTTATTAGATCAATGTGCAAAATATGCCAAAAAATGGAAATTAGAATTCAATTCAAAGAAATCAATAGCATACACGACTGGCAAAAAATTTTATAACTCATATGATTTCTATTTAAACAATGAGAAGATACCAAATGTTGATGGCTTTATCTATCTTGGCCTACCTATTGGTGATCAAAGATATATAGAAGAATATTGTAATGAAAAATTTAAAAAAGTAGAAAAAAGTATGTACTCGCTTTATGGCCTAGGTTGTAGACCCAAATGTTTACATCCTTATACAATTGCGCAAATATACAAGCAATATTGCCAATCAATTTATAGATACCACTTAGATAATATCTATATTACAAATAGCAAATTAAAAGAAATAAATACAAGACAAAACCAATTAATAAAAAATTCAATTGGGATTGCAAAATTTAATAGAATTAGTCCACTCAACGAGGCACTTAAAGTTGAATCAATCCAAACAATCTACTTTAAGCATAAAATATCAATATTAAAACAATTGAACAATAATTTTCTGACGTCAAATTTGTTCAAATATCTAAATTTATATTATAAAAAAAATAGCTATGAAAAAACTTGTCTCCAATATCAAATAGTACAATTAGAAAATTATACTCATCTTGATATTGGCTACGATAGTAAATCGATAAAAGAAAATTTATTTATGATCAATTATTTAAATGTGTGTAGTGAAAACGAATTAGTAAATGAAATTATGGTATTGTTAAATAATATTGACTATCTAAACAATGATTTAGTGAGCTACATCATTCTTAAACTGATAAATACTAAATTAAAAATTAATTTTGAAAACTTTATTTAATTAATTTCAAACTTTTAAAGATTACATTTAAAGCTATAAATATTAATTTTAATTTTAAATCAAATTTAATTATCTAATTATTCTATAGAAATGACTACTTATTACTTAATTCAAACTATTCATATCCTTATGTCTATTTTATTTTATCCTATTTTATTTTATTTTTCTTATTTTTCTACAGATGTCCATGGGACAGTTATTTTTATTCAATAAACAATAAAAAAAAAAAAAAACAATATATTTTAAATTATTTATCAAATTTATCTTTATAAATAAAATAATTTATCAACTAATATCTTTTTTTTTTAAATAATAAAAATTAAAAACGTCTAATAAAAATTTAAACTAAGAGAAAGTTTTAAATTAAATTTGATTTTTATTTAACATCTTAGGAACGCTTAGTTGATTTAATTTATTTTTAAAATTTATAATATTCTGATAGTTTAAAAATTTTTAGCATTAAATAAATTATTCAATTAAGATATGGAAAATTTAGTTAATTGCCAAATTTGGTCTTTTTAAAGTATTTTGTTATTTGCAGCCAAATTTTTTTTTTTCTGTTTTGTGAAATTACAGATTTTTGCATTAAATTTTAATACATAATTGAGCAAAAGAGCAAATTGAAATTTGAGCAAAAATTTTACTTTGACAATAAATCTAAAATGAACAAATACGAGAGTTTTAATATACAAATTTGTTGACATAGCTAATTTGAAACAACACAAGTTTTAAAGCAAATAAGAAATATATCTGCACTATTCAAAACATTTATTAATGCAATTAAAGCCAAAACAATTCTAATCCTCAACTTTTCATCTCATTTCTTTTCTTCTAAGGAAATGATAATTAAAAAAAAATAAAAATTTTAAAACAATTAGTTTTTAATATTGAAAATTGTATTATTTAAAACTTTTTTTAATTAAAAGAAAAGATCAAGCTACAAAAAGGAAATGAAAAAGAAAGAATGATGAGAAACGGAAGTTTAATATTTGGATTTATTAATGTTATTTAAGGAAAAACTAAATCTAGTAACACAGTGAATAGTCTATTTATGTCTAATAATTAAACAGACAAAAATTATCGTAGTCTTTTATTTTAGTATGAGTCTTTTTCTTTTTTTTTTAAAAAAAAAATATTTTTTATTTGATAATTAATAATTGAAATATTTTATTCAAAATATTAAAGAATATTTAAGCCAATTTTATGTTTAACAAAAAAATGTATATACAATATATGGAAATAATCTTTAAAAAAAGCTTACTGTTAAATCAGAAATCATTTTTACTAATTTAGATTTTTTATTTAATGATTTGATTAATAAGTTGTTAAATGAATATAAAATATTAATATAGGTTTAATATTTGTTAAACCCTTGAAAATATATCATCTCTTTTTAATTAAAAAAATTTACTTTTTATTAAAAATCAATACAATTGTGTTAGGAGTTAAAAAACTGATAAACTTGAGTAAAATTATTATGAAAAGATTAATTGAAATCGATGGATTGTTTTTATAGCATCATTCAATCTTTTAATGACCAATTATTAGAGATAAGATGCATTTATTCTAAAAGCATAACAATTTTATGGATTAAAAAAAAGAAAAACTAGCTTTTTTAATTTATTTTATTCAAAACTAATTATAAAGTTGATGGTTTATGTTTTTATAAAAACTTAATTTTTAAGTTTAAAATGCCAAACTAGTATCTTAATATATTTGTTCTCTTAAAAGTTGGTTTATAAGTTCCTGGCTTTGATTGAGTTGTATGTGCAAACGCTGATTTTCTTTTTTCAGTTCAGATACGTTCATTTTGAGATTATTTATCTCAGCTTTTGTGTTATTTATTTGCATTTGTTGTTTTTTAATTTGTTCTTTTAATTGTTCAAGCTGGCCTCTTTCTTTTAATTGTTGGTTATTCTTTCGACACTGTATTTCGTTCTCGTTTAACAATTCTTTTTTTATATGATTAGATGGTTTGCTAATTGCTTGATCAGCTTTTACCAATTTATTGCCGCTTTTAGGTGTATCTTGATTAATTTGGTGTTGATTTAGATTTATTTCGAACCGTATATTCTTGTCTGAAATTCCAACTTGATTTAAATAACTAACCACACTAGGATGAACAGAGGTGTCTCGATAGCTTAAGAATGCATAACTAGTATTTTGGGAACCAAGATTTTTTGCCATTTTTAAATACTTAATAGGCCCAAATTTATCTTTATAGACATTCAATTCACTGCGAAGAATAAGTTCAGCATCTCTTATATTTTTAATATTTTTTATAATTATGTCATGCTGCAGGTGTTCATTTGATTTAATTTCAAGATTTTCACAATTGCGCTTCTTGTAGAACAAAATATATGCATTTTCAGAGCAAATATTATCATGGTTCAATTTTACTCGATTTGAATCATTAAAACAATACCATTCAGTGTCAATTGGATTTTTGCAATATGCTGTATAATGACCACTTTCCATATTTTCACCTATATGATTGCAAACACCATAAAGATCATAAATATAACCTCTTGGAAGAATTTTATTTTTCAATTCAACATCAGCAATATATTTATTCATGTCTAAACCTGATATTGGAAATTGAACTTTAGTTTTTAGTTTACAATTATTTGATGTGTATCGTTTAAAATGAATTATTAATATTTTTGGTAATTTGTATATTTTCAATTTTCTAAAGCTATTTATTTTTTTACAATTATCACAGAAAAGTGAGTTGTCTTTTGTCAATATTTCAGTAGTAAATGATTCAAAGCAATCGTATAATTTAACAAAATTATTTACATAATTTAGTTTTAATTGTATTTGCATGGATATTATCAATTCTTCTTCTTTGTTTTGGTTTGAGTTTTTATTGCCGCAGCTAGAACAATAACGAAATGATTTTAAATCTGTTTTGAAAAATTCTTTTATATTCATACGATTGTTTGGGTTTGTTCTAAAAGAAAACTCTTGAATTTCAGAAAAAAGCCTATTCAAAAGCCATACACAAAATTCATGAGAGTCATTTTGATTTGAGCCAGAAAATCTTGGATTCAATCGACCAATAGCTGCTTTAAACTGAGCTGAATATGAAGACTCATAATAATTTTCCCACATAGACACCAAAAGTCTTATATATTTTCTTGTCAAAAAATTCATGGGCATATCATTGAATTGGTTTTTTATAAAATAATTAGTTAAAGGCATTGTGTGAAATAAGCACTGCAAAACGCAATTTATGTAACATGTATTTCCATGATTTTTTAGACCAAAAATAAATGGTATCATTTTACAAAACTTTTGATAAAATAAATTATTTTGAGGCTTTTTAATCAAGCGAATTAAACGATTTTTAAATAAAAATATTTCTAAATTTTATAATTAAAAAAAATGTTCAAAATTTAATGAAATCAAAAAAAAATCTTGACGAGTTCTAGAAGGTTATTTATTATATGACCGGTATTAAGCAAGATGTGATACCTTAAAGCTGAATATTTATATTAAGACTTGTTTATTTATTAGATTAAGCTAATATAAAACTGAAATAATATTATTATTTAATTTTTTTCTAATACACTGTATAGAAAAATTTATCAAAAAATTGAAAAAAAATGTTGGTTTTGTAATAGAAGTTAAATTTTACTTATCTAGCGTTAATAAATCTAAAATATGAATTTTCGCTTTTATTCAAGTTTTTTTTTTGACATACTATCCTACTTATGTTGGTAAAAGGACGGTTTATTTCTATAAATTAAGGTCCCGGCTACAACAAATTAAAAAACTGGTTCGAGCCTTGTTTCATCCTAAAATAAATATTTAAAATTCTTTATAAAATTATGTATTTTTTTAAATTTTGAAACAAACTTTGTTTGATTTAATATCCTTAAACATTTTTTTTGTATTATTTAATAAATGATAATTTGTGAAAAAACTAGTTTAAAATGATAAGCTTTTACCAACTATTTTACTCTTATTCCTAGAGTCATATATTATTATTATTTATATTTTTTTTTTGCTGGGCCTAAGTTTGCGTCATTTTAATTTTCAAATTTTTTGGTCGTCTTCATATTCAAGATTTAGATTTTTTATTTTATTTTGAATAACAAAAGGTTTAATTTTGATATTCAAACTAAAGTTTTATTTCTTCTTTTTTTATAAAAACAAATTATTGTTTTTGTGTTTCTTATTTGTTATAGACAAGAAAAATTTTTAAATTATTTTTTTATTTTTATAACATTCAATACTTATATTGAATTGATTATGACATTACGCGGTAACAAACAAGCTTATTCTTGATTATGGTTTTTTTTTTAACAATAATAATATAATTTGCTTTAATATGAATTTCATAAGTAGGGCTTAAATAATAATACTTGAATTAATAAAAATAATTTACTAATAAAAGATAATGTAATTATTTTTGTTACTATAAAAATAAGTGTATATACCAAGCATTAACTAAGAGATATTAAAATTATCTTTAAAGATATCTATAATATTTTAATATATTTACCACCTTGTCTACTTTTTTTCAAAAATTTAATAACTTTTTAAATATATTTGGATATGTATTATATAGGATATTGTAATTTTAGAGAACTTTTTCAATACTATAATATAGATAATATTATTATAAACTATAAAACTATTAAACTTAATATGAAAAAGATACTTTCAATAACTAAAGTGGGATCTGTGACACAATCTTACATTGTTTCAATAATATAAGAAAAAAATCTTTATGTCAATTATTTATATTCATCAACAATCAATTTAAACAAATTTTTAAGCTTTTATTTTTTTCCATCTTTATAATAATTTATTTTTTCTTATATTTTTGTTACTTTACTTTCTGTATTATTAAATTTTGCTCCAAAATTGGAAGTGAAGCAAATAAATAAATATTTCTATTTAAAAATTAACTAATATCAATTATTTTTATTTAAAATACACAAAAAAATTTTGCTGAATAATTCAAAATTAAAATAAAAGAAAAATTTCCTGTGAAACAGCAACCTTTTACAGAGAAATAGATTTAGGTAAAATTAAATAAAAAATGTTAAATAATTAAATTCATGAAAATTCAAATTTTTTCAAAAATTGATTGTTTCATTTTACAAAAGTAAATTGACGATGATTTGCATAAAATTTATTTTTATAATTTTAATGAAAATTTTAAAAAATTTGAATACAGTAAATAAACTAAATATATAATAATGTTCAATTATTGGAGTTCAATTAATGAAATTTTACTGAATTTTCATTTTTCTAATGTACTATTCATATTTATGACTTTATCTACAAACTTTCTATTATTTTAGCAATTGTTTTTATAAATTATTTATTTATTGTTTAATTGTAAAAATCTAAAACTTGTTTAATTATTTTATACTATTATTTGGATTTCTGTAATTTTTATTTTTATAATTTTATTTGTATGGCTCCTAAATTTGGAAGTGAAGCTTTCTAATAAATAAATAAATTATTGATTAAGACAATATATAAAATAAGCAAAGTCGTTTTTTTTGCTATATAGATGATTTACTGAAATTATCGTTTTAGTATATAATACTTTCATTAAGGCCCAAACATCCAAATTTCCAAGCAATCATTTTTACTGATGAATATTTTTACTGAAATCACTATATTATTTAACTTATTTCACCTTGTGGGTTTGGCATTATAATTAATTATTCCAAAAAGTCATGTTTCATCAATTCTATTTTGGAATTATTCTATAGAAAAGAAAAGGATTTTTTTGTTTTAAAAGCTTAAAAAGCGGCAACATCAACGAAATAATATTTTTTAATTTAATTTAATATTTTTTTAACCAATTTTTAAAGCTGCACCTATAGTCGAAAATTTATCCATTTTTTTAAAATAAAATTTTAATATTATTTATTTTTTTAATTAATAAAGCGGCTTTTAATTAAGTTTTTTGACTATCAACAAGGAGTTAAAATTTAAGATTTAATTTTAAATACAGTGTTAATACCTAAAGTTCCATATATGGTGCGTTACACTTATGATATTTTTTTTTAACATTACGAGGTCTATGTAGCTGCATGCGCTTGATATGTTTCTTTGGGTATTAATGCACGCCGGTTTGAGCAAGGAAATACGGTATTAAAATGAATTTTTTAAGAGTTAGAAACTCTTTTTATCAAATATTATTTTCTTAACGATTAACTAGTTAACTTCATCATTAAAGTTTATTATATTTTAAAATATCTTATTTTTAATGAATTTAAAAAAAGTAAATTCATATCAAACAGATTATTAATAGTGTATTATACTTTTTCTTGTATTTGAATATTTTGAAAATTTTTTTTTGCAGGTATTAAAAAAATTGAAATCAAATATTAGTTTTATTTTATTAGATTATTAAAAATTAATAAAAGCTTATTCTTTTTTTTCCAAAAAAAAATGGTTACGAAAACATTTTTTCAGAGAGAAAATTTTAAAAATAGTTTAAATTACTTAATTACTTACTAGTTAATTAATTTATCAATAGAAAATTTCTAATTAGGAAATTAATTGGTTCAAATTTTAAAATTGTTTCTTTAAATGAGGTTGCAAAAATAACTCGTAATTATTTTTTTTTATAAAATTTATTTTAAACATCCCATGTTATATCAAAAAAGCTAAATATTTTGTTTAAAACACAAAAAATTATCCCATATATTATTTGATTCATTTTAGTATACAGTATATTGCAAAAGTTTAAAAATTTTTCTTTTCTATTTTTTTTGCCAAAAAAAAGAAATTATGTATATTTATTGTATCTATAGACATCGTTTTAAGAATTTTTTATTTACTTTAAATTGATATATGTGAAAAAGAATTAATTTTTTACTTTAAAATTCTTTTTTTTTCTGTAATCATCAAAAAAAAACTCAAAAATTTTTTGATCAAAATAAAAAGATTTATTTTTTTAAATCTTTTAATTTATTCATTTTAAGCATCAAATTACGATTAAAATGAGCTATCATACTTTGTTATTTAAGTATTTTTCGAAATTTCATATTACTCTAAATAACTTAAACTTCAAAACAACTTTTTACAATAAAAATTGAAAAAAAAACTTAGTTAAATGACAAATTGTATAAGAAAATTGTATTGGCAAATTGTAGGTTTATTGAAGAGTGGTGATAATAAATAAGAAGATAAAGCCACTAGCTTGTTTTTTTAAAACTAATTTTAAAATAAATTAAATTGGTAAAAAAAAATCTAAACTTTTGCAATATTCTGTATATGAACTTTTATCAAAAGAAAGGTCTAAAACTACTAAAATATATAGTACAAAAATTCCTCTTACTATTGTTAATTTTATAAGAGTAATTTTTATTTTTAATTATTTAATTTCTATAAATTTTGATTAAAATAATAAGATAAAAACATTTCAAAATTTTGGATTAAAAAGCTCCAGAGAAATATGCGCTGAAATCAAAAATGTTTTTGGATTTTCTGTTAGTGAGCAAACAGTTTGGCATTATCGTGTTCGATTTGGTTTGTTTTGCGAAAATAAAAATTTTAAAATAATACAGAAAATTATAGTAATTTTGGGGAAAAAAATTTTATTCGAGAAAATTTTAAATCAGACTTAAACGTTTTGGAAGTCTTAAAGGAAAAAATCTAGCCGAAGCTGATAAAATAAAATTTGTTGAAATAGCTAAGTTAATATTAACAAGCTTTGGTACACCAGAAGATCTAGCTGACATTAGATCGGAATCGTATTCTTTTGATGATAAAGGACAAAGAAAAGTATTTTTAAAAATAAAAATATAATTATTTAATTTTAATACAATTGATTTTATTTAGGTTTTGATAACTCCATTATATCCTAAATATTTTATTCTGTTAAGAACCAAAATACTAATTGAAGACACTTTTAAAAGCAAAGAATATATTAATTTTTTAAGCTCTTCTTTTTGCTTATTTGATTCATCGTTTATCTTTTTAAGATTATTAAGCTCCAAACTTATTTGATTTATTATTTCTTCTCTATTTTTTAGTTCTAATTCCAGCTCAGTTAAATTATGACTTGTTTCGAATTCATTTAAATGTTTATTTTTTTTATTTGGAGATGAATTATCAATATGTTCGTAATTTGAAATCAGATTTAGCTGATTATTACATTCTTCTAAGGTACCTTTTACAAATAGAAAATTAAAATATATAAAATTTGATAATTTAAACATTAATTAAGAATCATTTATAAGTTTGAATATTTTTTAAAATAAAATAGACTTATTAATTTTTATTTTATTACCTATCATCAAGACTTCGCCTATATAACTTTCACCTTCATAATCTATTATATACTTTTTTTCAAGTTCAATATCGCCTGTTTTTTCAATCAAATTCGAATTCAAAACTGTAAAACTTCCATCACTTTCCCATTTAACCAAACAATGATTTGTTTTTTTTTGATTGTAAAAGGTCTTTTTTGGAGTATTAAATGATGATGAGTTTGTTGGACTTGTTTTTGTGGCTTTTTTATAGGGTGTAACAACAGATTTTGTATTTTTAAATAAAGAATTTTCTTTTAAAACTGGACTGGAATTATTTTGAAAAGTTTTAGATATAATAATTTTAGATATAATTATTCCATTTTCTAAAAAAAAATTTTTTTTATAAATTTATAATTAAAAAAAAATATTGAATTAAAAAAACATTAGCTTAATATTTTTTGAATAGTAATTTTTAATTAAATAAATGTGATGAACAAAAAAAATTAAAAAATCATGTTTTATTATTTAAATTAAGCTTAAACACTTTCTTAATATTTTTAAAAGAGTAAATTTCAAATACATCGGAAATATAACATATACATGCACTTTGCTTTAAATCTTTATATTTATCTAAATAAAATGGATTATAAAGCTTAATTGCTTTATAACATAGGGCATGGGGAATATTATTTATTAAGAAAATATATTTAATAACTCCAAAATTTTCATTTTTATAAACTAAAGCGCTGTTATCGAATTTTTTACCTAAATCCATCAACTCAAATTCATGATGATTATATTCAATCTTTTTATAAAAACAATTTGGAACGCTACTAGTATATTTTTTTATTTCGTTAATTATTTTCGAATCATTTACCAAACATGGTAATTTTAAAATTAAATTATGCTGTAAATTCGAATTTTTCCTATTTGTAGTTTTAAACAAAAAATATTGCTCAATAAAATTTTTTAAACTTTCATTTTCAAAATTTACTTTTTGTAAATAACTTTTCAAAACTTGAGCTACTGAAAAAATTTTAAAAAATTCTTCGCCTATTAAGTCAGAGCCTTTTATCAATCTTAATAATTTTCTAATTAACTCTTCAAAAGGAAAACAAGAAGTTATATTTAATGGGCCTATTTCTATGGTACAATCTGCTAAATGAATCAGCTCATGAAATCCACTTTTTAGAATAGACTGATCATAAATTTTAACTGCTTCTTTTACAAATTCTATTAAAATTTCTTTAATTATAAATAATTTTTTCTTAGAAATGAATTTTGCTAACAAATGTTCGATAGAAATTAGGGTTGTATATCGAATAATGATCTATCGATATTGTTCGATTATTTTGTAATCGATAATTGAAACATTTTGTCGAAAAAGATAAACAACACGATAAAAATTCGACTATAGATAATTAGTAAATTATTTTATCGATCAAGTTTTCAAAAGACAATTTTCGTCTTAATAAATAAATTAATTGATTATCGAAAAACAAAATCGATTTTATTATCGACACAAATTATCGATTAAAAATATTGTTTAATTTGTTCGATTTAAAAAAATTTATTATAAAAAAAATTTATCGCAATTATATTAAAAAAAAAAATTTTTAAACTAAAAAAATTTAGGAATATTAAAATATAGTTAAAATCTTAATTATTAATATTGATTATTTCCGAATTTTGTTTAATAAATATTATTTTTTCTAAGATTTTTGGATTTAATCTATTTCTTTCTTCATTTTGAATAAAACCTGCAACCGAAAAAAGACTTTCTGCGGGAACTGATGTTGGTGCTATAATATATAACTCTCTTACAATTGCAGATAATATAGGTAAACTTTTTCCATGATGTTTATAAAATATAAGAGGATCTCCTAATTCGTTTGAATCACAACTAGAATGATATACATCAGCTTGTTTTTCATAGAAATTAAGCTCTCTTTCTAAATCATTTGTAACATAAATATCAGTATTATACTTTGAATCCTTAAGTTTAGAAATTAGATTTCTCTTTTTGTTCTGATTAACATTAGTAGAAATTGGACTAGATTCAAAACTCAAAGATGAAGATGCTGTATTAGAAAAGGATCTTGATGAATTAGAATTTGTATTTGTGTTTGAATAGCTTTGTGACGGTAAAATAGAAAGTGGTGTAGAACGAGAAACATGTGCATCTATTTGTTGAATATACTGTATGTTCTCTTTGTCTAGTTTTAACGAATAATAAGAATAAATAGTTTTTAGATTCTTCTATCGTTACCAAACGTTTATTTAAATCATCGATAAATTCGAATTTTTTGTAACCAGGGTCTAAAAAAGTAATAGCTTTGAAAATATCATTACTAAAAAGATAAATAATTCTTTTTTTTATTGAATTTATTAGTAATTCTTTTAGCCTTTCAACTTCTAAATTATTAAATATCATTGAATTGAATTCTTGGTTTAAAAAATGGTATATGGTAGGATACAAATGACTTATTGAGGGGTAATTTCTAGATGATAACACAGTTGTTAGTTCTCTAAGTGGGTCTAAAATATTACACAACTCTTCAATCACCTCGAATTCAGCATACCCTGTACATCCCAGTCAACTCGATTTTTTAGGAAGATATCGGAATATGTAGGAAAACAAATCAATATTTCCGATCGGAAATTCTAGGAAAGTGGGACTAATTCCGATAGTTTCCGAAGATCCGGAAATATCCGAGCTTTTCCTTACAAATATTTTTTTGTATTTTTTTTTATATTTTATTTTATTAAATTTAAATATTAAATTATTAATTAAAAACGAAATTTCGTTAATATAGTTTATTTAAAGAAAAGTTTATACAAAATAAGAAATAATAATATTTAAACATGGATAAATTTATAAAGCATAATTTAACAAAATATTTAACAATTTGATTATATAACTTTAAAAAAATGTGATAATTTTTTCAAATAATACTTTATCATTTTCAGAACTTGTTTCAGCTGGAGTCACTATTTTATTAATTTTTTTTTACTCTGTCTGATATTTAAATCGTAAAAATACTGTTTTAATACTTTAATTGGATCGAAATTTTGATCATCTTTATGAGATTTTATAAAATCTAAAAAATAATTTATAATTATATAAACTAAAAAAAATTTATACCACATGAAGCGTTTATTATATCACTATGGTTTTTAATAAAGTCTTTTTTAAACTTTTTTAAATTTTCTTCTGAAAAAAAATGTCGAATAAGACGTAAAAGGACTCTTCCCAAGCTTGTGTTAGAATAAATTTCGAGAATAATTGTTTGCTTTTCATTTTTCTCAATAAAAATGTTTGGATAATTAAATGACAATATTTCCTAAAAATCAAATAAAATATATATAAATCAAAACAATTTATATTTATTTTAAATTCCAATACTTTGGTTTCATTTTTGCTTTTATCATAAAAAACTAGCTCTTTCAAATGGTTCAAATTATCGAATAAATTCAAAGTGTTTATTGATAAACCAATCATTTCATCTATTTTATCTTTAGCTATGATTTTAATTTAATTTTAAATATTTATGTTGCATTTTTAAATTTAAATTTTTAGAATTTAAAAATTTTTTTAATTTAATAAATTTAAGACATTAATTTTAAAAATTATATTTAATAAAATTTTATAAAATAAAAATATTTAGATTTTAAATCATATTTACTAAAGACTTGCTTTGTTGCCTCAAGTTGCGCTTTAATGTATTCATTTTCTTTTTTTAAGACTCTTATTTCGTTAGTTTTTGTGTCTTTAATTTGATTTCTTTCTGTAATCAGTTTTTCATAATCGATTTGATTTTCACTTGGATTAAAAAAAATATCTGTCTTGGTAATTTTTTGTTTTTTTTCTAAATTACAATAATAACCTGTTGTAATTCTTTGCAATTTCAATTTACAAACCTCATGAGTATCTTAAAATTATTAATTAATTTAAATTCTAAAAATTGTTTAAATTTATTTAAATTACCAATTGCTATAACTAAAGCATCATATGTTGAGGCAGAATATAAAACTTTATAGATTTTATTTAAATCAATTTTATTTTCTAATAAAATATATGATGTATTGACTACATCATATTCATCGGACTGTACATAACAAATGAGAGCATATGATAATTTTTCATTAATCAAATTTGTTTTAAATTTTGATGATGTTGGTGTTGTTGAAGATGAAATAATATTATGAGTTGGCGTGGTAGTAACTTGTGGTGTGGCCGGAGCTAATTTTTGAGCTTTTGGAGTAGCAGCTAAGCTTGATTTCAATGTGCTATTTACTTTTGTTGGTGTTGAGATAGATTTTTCTATAATAATTGAGGATGAACCTTTTTTTGAAATACTAGAAATGAATTCTAAAGGCTTATAATAAGGTTTAGAATTTTTTTGAATGGCGATTTAATATCATCGTTCTCTTTATTTTCTTTTGGCATTCTAAAAAGAATTGTAAATATAAAAAATCAAGTTTAATTTTAAAATTAATTTTTTAAAATTCTAGGATTAAGAATAAAATTATAGTTTAAATTATAATTTTTTAGTTAAAAGCTAATAAATAATTGATTGTTAATTTTTATTCATTTTAATCATGTTACATGACAAATTCATAAAGTTTTAATTCTATTTGAACAAGTGATAAGAGTTAAATTGTGAAACAAAAACTAATTTGGCTTCTTTATCAAAACTGATCAAAAAAATCTTATCTAAATTTTCTAATTTATCCAGAAATAGGTTATCCGAAATACTAAAAATACTCGTTTTGGATTTAATTTGATTTAATTCCTTGTCAAAAAAAGGATTATAAACCTGAATGATTTCTAGAATTACTGCAAATATTAAGTGATAATTAGTAATAAGATATTTTATTAAACCAAAATTTTTTATCTCTCGTTTTTACACAAAAATCACAAAATTTTGAACTATTAGCAAGCGTTGTAAATTTTATATTATTAAAATATACAGATTTTAAACTTATAAATTCATTTATATTTAACAAATCGTCTTTCAATAATTCTTTTAATATGTCTGTTTCATGAAACTTAGTTTTTTTACCAAGTTTTATTTTAATTTGTTTTTTATTTGTTGGATCTATTTTCTTATTTGAAGTTTTAATTCTTGAATACTTTTTAACGAAATCCGAGACCTGTTCGTTATTAAAAAATGAATTATTCGAATAGTAAGAAAAGGTCTGAAACAATGAAAATATTTTAATAAATTCTTCGCCAATTAAAGATCTACCTTTAATAGAGTTTTTTAGTTTTCTATTTAGTTCTTCGAATTGAAAACATGATAAAGAATTTATTGGTCCAAATTCTTCAGTACAAATTTTTATATGTAATAACTCATGCATTCCAGAAACCATTAATTCTTTTGGATAAAGACATGAACATTCTTTAACAAATTTGATTATTAATTTATCTAAAAACCGTAAATCATTTTGTTTTATATTTGTTTCTAATAGTAGTTCCATTATAATAACTAATGAAATCAAGTTTTCATAATAATTGATAACCATAATATTGTTAAAAATAAGTAATGCATAAAACAAAATAAAACTTTGTATCTCATGCGCTCTCCATAATCTAAACTTTTCTAATGTTCTAGGTGCATAAGGAACTTCTTTAAATGGTTTGATTGTTAACAATTTTTTATTTAGTTCTTCTAGGTATTTATTTAAAGAAAATTTATTTTTAGAATATTCTTTAGAAAACCACATGTTTAATAAATTTTTAATAACACCATATAGAATGGAATGCATGTAATCAATGTTAGTTGAATACATAGGCTCATAATATTTTAAATTAGATAACAAACATGGACCTTTTATACCTTTATATTCTTTTTTCATTGCAGTTGCAAGATTTACGTCAAGTTTATATGATTTAATTGTTCTTAAGTTTCTATCTATGAAATTTTCATAAAAAGGATAAATATGAATTCTACCCTCTTAATAGGAAAAATAATTGATAATAATTTATTTAAACTATTGTAAATTAATATCCTTTTTATAAAATTTTTTACTTTTATGATTAGAGTAATATGTCTCTCCTTTTTGGTAACACTTAATACAGCCATAAAATCCTGTGCTTAACTTACATTTTAAAATGTTTGAACGAGCAGGCTTGTCAAAAACACCCATCAAAAGATAAAACTTAATCAGATAATTTTTATTTATTATTTTAAAATTGAATCCTAATTCTAACTCTTTTAGTTGGCGAATAACTGGTTTCAATATTAAGTTTAACTCTGGTTTGGAATAAGAAACTGAAAGACCTTTAAATTTTTTATTTAAAAGATTAGTAGTAAACGGAAAATAATTTAGTTAAAAATTAAATACCTGCTACAACAACATTATTGAAACAATAGCGTTCAAATATTGGAATTTCATTTATGACTAAATAAATAGGCCAAATTTGTAAACTGCTGTTTTTACTAATAGAAATACCATCTGTATTAATAGATAAGCTAAGAGTTGAATGATTCTGAACGCCAAGATGATTTTCTTTGAAAAATCTGCGATAAATATTTCCATCTATCACATCAGATAAAGAATCTGTTTCAAAATTTGAAATATTTATTAAATTATCAAATTGATTATTTAAAATTTGTTGTAGTTGGCTTATAATATCAAAATTGTAAAAAATTGAATAACTAATTTATAAATAAAAATATTGAAATAAATTAAATTTAAAAATAATTTAAATAAATTTTAATACCTTTCATTGCATTCTAAGCATTTTGAAAAATTTTTTTT
Organism: Brachionus angularis; assembly: GCA_021432725.1. Classification (NCBI taxonomy): domain Eukaryota; kingdom Metazoa; phylum Rotifera; class Eurotatoria; order Ploima; family Brachionidae; genus Brachionus; species Brachionus angularis. Next base: position 5,245,422 of record JAJVDD010000005.1, read on the forward strand.
TAAATTATCCATTAGATTGCATTTGAAACAAAAAAACATTTTATTAAAACTAATAGTTTGATTTGAGTTTAATAAAAAACGCTTGAATAAAATATCAAATGAAGATGGTGTATTAAAGTTTACAATAATTTTTAACAGTTTCAAAGTGATATTGAACAAATCTTGCGTAAACTTGCCGCTAAAAAATAAGGATAAAAGAAGCAAGTCATACTCATCTTGCGAAATTGATCTATTATCTTTTTCTATATTTTTTACTAAAGAAAAAATTGAATCTAGATTGTTTTTTTCTTCTGTTTCAACTTGTTGTTCTTTCTCTTGATTATTCTTAGAACTATCAGATTCTTCATATTCATCATAAATACTTTTGTTGTTTTCTTTTAATTCAATTACTTTTTTTAATTTAGATTGTTTCCTATAAAAGTTAGATTTAGATATTTTTTTTGATCTTAATAGTGATTTTAATTTTCTTAATTCAAAGTTCATCTAAAATTTTAAAATAAAATAATGTAAAAAAAAAATTAAATTGTTTTATTTAGTTTTAGCTCAGTCCAAATAAAATAAAAAAAAATTTTAAAGTAATTTTTAAGCGTATGTAACCACGCCTTTAAAGAAATTAAATTAGTGTTTTAAATCAATTTCTTAAAATTAATACAATTATTAAGCAACTTGTACAGCTTACACACTAATGTAATATTAATATTAACAGTAATATTAATACCTTTTAATTTTCAAAACTTAAAAATTTTTAGATTGGTTTTTTATTTATTTAAATATTGTTAATGAAAAAAAAAGTTTCAATTCAAACTTAACAAATTGCCGCAAGGAAAATAAACCATAAAAGAAAGCCGAAATTTTTCAACTGATCATTATTTTTTTTTTGATTATTTGCTAATGTTTAAAAAGTTTCTTTATTAAAACTTTTTTATTTTTTTGATGATATAAATATAGTTTTAGTGTTAAATCTTTTTGATGTACCGATTTTTTTTTTGGAAAAATTTTTTTAAAATAATATTTCGTAAAATAAACTTTTTCATAAACTGACTTTTTTTGGCATTGTGAATATTAGTACAAAAATATAAATACAAAAATAGAAAATGATATAACTTTTATTCTAGAGGTCCAAAAAAGGTTCTGCAAAAGCAACAAAGTGAAACAAACTTTGTTACACCATTGGACAGGGTGTGCAAAAAAGCGCATTTTTTTCTGCAATTTGCACTTAAACTAAAAGCATTGAAAATTAAATGCGCAATTAAATTGCAGAGATTTTGCAGACCTTTTCCAATGGTGTAACAAAGTTTGTTTCACTTTGTTGCGTTTGCAGAACCTATTTTGGACCTCTAGAATAAAAGTTATATCATTTTCTATTTTTGTATTTATATTTTTGTACTAATATTCACAATGCCCTTTTTTTAAATTTATATACACATTAACTTTTAACTTAATTCCATTTCCATTAAAATCCTTTAATTTCCTACTTTTTGCATGAATTTCAGATTAAATTTTTTTTAAAAATAGGAAAAAAAAAGGAATTTAAAGGAATATATAGATTTTCCTATCAATTCCTTAAGAATCCGATATGTCTGGAAATTTCCTTAAAAATCCTGAACATTCCTCAAAAATCGAATTGACTGGGTTTGATCTCAAATTTTTTTTTTGATATTTTTTTGAGTTAGTTTCATATAATGATTGGATTTTAAATATACTCTTACATGCAAATTTAAGAAAAATATTTATTTAAAATAAAACATAACTAGCTTTATTAAAAAAAATTTTATAAACAGAATATGTAAAAAAATAAAATTTAATCATTGCTTTCAAAAGCTTATTATTAAAATTTGTAATAACTAATAAATTTTTTTAATTCGAATCATTTTGGATTTTAATATTTAGACATTTAATTATTCTAGTATAAAAATGGTAAACCAGACTACTGCTTTAGAAAAAATAAGTCGTTTTATTGTTACAGAAAACTTAAGACCTATGAGAAAATGGTCTGAGCGTTTTCGAATAACTGCTCAAAATAGACCTAATTGGTATATAAAACGTTTACTAAAACAAATACGTATACTTCTAAATTTGATCTCTGGCAACGATTTAGTATCCTTAGTAAATGGTAACTTGAATTTTGAATAATTAAAATTTTGAAAATTGATTATTTTTGATAAAGATATATTAACAAAAAAAGAAAAGGAAAACATTGGTTTGAATAAGTACCAAAATGCTTTAAAAAACTTAGCACCTCATTATTTAAAAACTGAATTAAAAAAAAGACATGAAATAATTAGACCGATTAAAAGTCTCAATTAAAATACACCGAACTGAGAAAATTAGATTTTAATGTGTCAAGGCACTTATGGAAAAACTGTACAAATACACTTAAGCGAAATTTAGGTACATTAAAATAATTATTTAATTTTCTTTATTAATAAAATTAAAAAAAATTAAAGGAGGAGGTATTAGAATACCAAATGATCTACAGAATTCGATTATTTGTTATTTAAAAGAAAAATCAAAGCATCAAATAGATTGTGTATAAATAAAAATCCAATTGATCCCAATTTTAAAACTATTCAACCTGTTCGATATCTTGAAAACAATTTGTCGGAATTATACAAATCTTTCCCATTTTCGTCAGAGTTATCTAAATCAACGTTTTATAAATATGCAAAATCAAGTGGTAAATATAAAGCTGCTTTTAGAATTACAGACATTTGTGACTATTGCGAACATGGAAAAGAATTAAAAAAAGAGATTGATATATTATCCAAAAATTTAGAATTTGTTTTGAGCGGAAACTTTGAATTAGAAAATTTTTTAAAAGAAGTTAAAATTAAAAAAGAAGAAATTAATAAAGCTTACCCTAATATAAATTATTTAGATGAAAATGATCCATTAAAAATATATTTTTCAAAGATTAATACGCTTATTAAAAAATTAAACGATTATCAAACCATTTTATTTCACAAAAATATTGCTTTTTGCCAAAGAGAAACCTATAATAAGCATAGATCAGATTTGAATTTTTTAAAGAATAAAATTTTAATTGAAGTTGATTATAAACAGAGAATCATTATTGGAATGAGTCCTAGACAAATTAGTTCAGAGTATTATTCTCAAATTAGCCGAAGCTTTTTAGGTAATTTTTTAAGCTATTTATTTTTAATCAAATATACAAAAGGCTCTAAAAATTTTAATAAAAACCGTAGAAAAATTATTATTTTTATTTAGGCTATTTAAATAAAAATTAGACAAAACCTTAATCTAAATATTTTATCAACAGGATTTGGAATTTATTATGTAGATAGGTCTAACAAAATACAACTAATCAATTTTGATGTTAATTCATCAGATCTAACTGAGGATGCTAGAACTGTTGTTAGAGGTTTCAGGTTTTTGAGACAGCAAGATTTTTTTGTTGAAATTGAAGAATCTGAATATGTTATCTGGATGGATTGCGGTAAGCATTTCCGTAATTCGGTAGTGGTTGGTTATTTGCTTCGTGAGTTAGGAGAAGAGCAAATTAATGGTTAAAAAAAAATTTTCTAAATAAAAATTTATTTTAATACAGTTTTATTATTTTATTTAGTTAACTTAAACTATTTTTGTGAAAAACATGGGAAAAATTCTAGAGATGCTCACTTCTCATGTGTTTCAAGATTTATAAACGCTGCATCTCTCATTAAAAAGTTGTGTTCTTCGAATGATATTGCCGATGCTATAAATAATGGACAAACCCAAGCAAATGAGAATTGTATGTAAAATTAGAATTTTGATTGTTATCTTATAATTCATTAGTAATTTAAATTTTAGCACATAAAAATACTACAACAATTGCAAAAGTTTTAGATTTTGAAACTGATCTTTACTTATTCACAAACTTTTCTACTATCAAAACCTTGTCAATCAAAAATATTGAAAGTTTTTACAATTATCGAACTATTGATAAAGATTTCAAACTTGTTACATCAGTTTTATCCAATAGAAATCATTTTTTAGAATTAGGTTTAAAAAGTAAAAATTCAAAAAATTATGAAAATCAGGAATATATTGTGCTAAATGAAGAAAGTTCTAAAAAAGATTTTGTAGAACTTTCTTATCTTCAGACAAAACAAAATAGAATTAATTGTGCGATGAACAAAATTAAAGAAAACATGAATCTTAATAATATTCAAACCAATACCAATTTTTACAATTATTTTTCACTCCAAAGTGATTATATATCCGAAGAAGAAAATACACAGACTCAACAAAATGCTGTACAACCTGAATACTGTAGAAAAAATGGTACAAAAACAAAGCCAGCTTGTATAAATTGTAGAGAGCCTTGTTCTCTTTCTTTAGAGATGATACTTCATCCAATAAATCCAGTGAGTCAGACAGATTTAATCGATGAGTTAATGATTCATAATCATCCATCATCTAGATTGATTGATGAAGGTTCTCATAAAAGAGCAAGAACTGTAAAAGAGGCAGCTGAAGAACTTGCAAATCATTACATGTATTTTCATAAAAAGAAAATGCCAATTTTCATTTAAATTAAATTTTTATTTATAAAAATAAAGAAAATATAATATTGTTCGTATCTTAATTTAATTTTAATAATATGATTCATAAAATATTATTTAAATAATCTAAATAGTTTATGATTCTTCTTTGGTAAAATGTTTGTTCGTTTTTATAAAGTAATCCAATCTTTTAAATTAAATTTTATTCTAAATGAAATAAATATATTTTTGTTTTTACCTTGTATTTGTCTCATTTGAAAATTTACCATCGAAAAATCTACTTTTTTTTTTTGAAACAAAACTTTTTAATTCTAATAACCCTTTCTCTGTAGAAAGCTTTGTTTGAAAACGATATGCTTCCTCCGATAAAAACAATTTTCTAAATAAAAAGAATTAGTATTTTATTGACCAATATTAATAAGAAATTACCGTTTATTTTTTCTTTTTAGAAAATAATTTATATAAAATGGAAAGTGACTGTTTGATAGAATCTTATTTATTTCATATAATATAAAAAAAAAACTGGTAACTATAAACTTTGAGTCCGGGCATAAACAAAAAATAATAAGCATACAAAATAATTTTATTTCGAAAACACTTGCTTGTTTGATTTTTAGCATTTTCTTTTTCATTATTGAAATAATAAATAAACAAGGCGGGAAAAAAATTGTAAAAATGCTCAAAAAGCATAAATATAAAATCCAAATGTCATCGAAAAAGTAATTAAAAAACAAAATGTAACCAAATATTGGAGGAAAAATTGATGGAAACAACAACTTGAAAAAAATACTGAAATACATATGGGTTGCTTTCCAAAATTTTTTAGAAAATTTAAAAATTAATTGAATAAAAAATTTTATAAACCAAGTAAAAATTCTGAAAATTTTTATTGTTTGACATTTTTCTGTTAGTAGGAAAATAAGAATAAAAAGAAAATACAAAAAATAAACTTGTACCATTTTTAAAATTTTTGAATTATAATTTTTTTAAAAAAATACTTTCATTAAAATTTCTTTGCAATTGTACACTTAAATTCAATTTAGAAATCAAAAGCAAAAACATATTTTATTAAATTTAAATTATTATTTTAGAATTTAGAAAAAAAAATGGAGCAAGGTATTAAAATAACATCACGTGTTTTTATGCTGTTTATTTCATTCTTAATACTTTATTTCTATGTGAGCGATAAAATTTCAAAACCAGAATTCAATAAGAAGGCAAAAAATTTTCGATCCTTTTATAGGTAACAATACAAGCCACAGTATTCATGAAATAATGAATAACTACAAAAACTCTTTTTCAGCTTCTTTGTCCTCAGCAATTGTTACTTTTGTTGCCAATCTACCGGTATTTTTTATTAAAAAAATTAATATTTTTTAATTTTTGTATTTTTAGCGAATCGTAAGAGAACCAAGACATGTGTTAATTGGATCTTTTGTTGCATTTGGACTTGGAATTTTAAAATACAATTTTTCTGCTATCGATTTGGGATTTTTTCCAAAGAATGATGAATCAAGCATTAATGAAACACCAGATTAAATAATAAAAAATTAGAATTTTTTTTTCTTTTAACATAAATAAAAATAAATATTAAAGCTACTAATTTAAAAATTTTTAATTTAACAAGTCATGGAAGGGGCTTCGCCCCCTCCATACCTCCCCCTTCTCTGAAATTCATCATTATTAAAAAATTCGAAAATAATTTAAATTTACAATTTATTAATTTTTAAGAATAAAACTTAATTAAAATTTTTAACCAAAAAATGAATTAAAATTATTCTTGGGTTCAAATTCATTACTATTAGGTCGTTTAATAAGTTTTTTCGTCTATTTTTAAATGAAAAAATCTCATCCGAAATTAAATTTTTTTATGCAATGTTATACATCATTTGAAAGAGCAACTCTTGCTCTTTCAAATGATATATAAGTTTATATTTATGCTTTTTAAATATCTAAAAAATTTACTAATTAAAAATGTATGACGAAAAAATGCATTTCCGCCATTGCATGTTATTCAAGTTTAACGAAGGAAAAAATGCGACAGAGGCTACCAAATCGATTTGTTTAGTATATGGAGATAATGCTTTGACTGTTCGGACTTGTCAAAATTGGTTTGCTCGATTCAAAGCTGGAGATTTCGACCTCAATGACAAAGAACGCGTAGGAAGAACTGTCGAAGCTGATGACGCGTATCTGGAAGAGCTCCTTGAGGAAGACTCAAGGCGATCGACTAGACAGCTTGCCAAAGAGATGTCAGTAACAAATGGCACTGTTTGGAATAGATTAAAAGCATTAGGGAAGATTCAAAAAGCTGGTAAATGGGTTCCGTACAAACTCTCAGAAAGCAATATTGCGCAACGATTGAGTATTTGTGTTTCGCTCTTGTCTAGGCAGAAAAAAAAGAGTTTTTTATGGAAAATAGTAACTGGAGATGAAAAGTGGATCTACTACGATAACCAGGTCAACAAAAAACAATGGGTCGACCCTGATCAAGCCCCATTATCTATTCCAAAACGTGAAATGCATGGAAAAAAGGTCATGCTTTGTGTTTGGTGGGATCAGAAGGGTATCATTTATTATGAGCTACTTCAACCCAAGCAAACGATAACCGCAGACCTTTATTCACAACAATTGATTCGTTTGAGCCACGCTTTGGAAACAAAAAGACCACACAGAGCTAAAGGAAGGCGAGAGGTGATTCTTTTACATGACAACGCTAGACCACATGTTGCAAAAACCACTCGGGACACGATAGAGAATCTAGGCTGGGAAGTCTTATCTCACCCAGCTTATTCACCAGACTTGGCTCCTTCAGATTACCACTTGTTCCGATCAATGCAGCACTTCCTTAGTGAAAAAAGTTACTCGGACTTGGAGGAAATCAAAAAAGACATCAGTCAATATTTCACTTCAAAACCAGCCAGCTTCTACGAGCGAGGGATCAAAATGCTACCAGAAAGATGGGAAATGTGTGTTTCTAGTGAAGGAAATTATTTTAGTGACTAATTTTATTTTATTTTATTTTTTATGATTAAATAAAGTCTCAAAAAAAACGAAAAAACTTATTAAACAACCTAATAGTTTGATCTATTGGTAATAGTGAAGAATAATGATTTTGATCAAAAAAGCCACAAATAAAAAAATTTGGATGATTATCTCTTGGAGAGTATTTTATAGCATGGAATACATTTGATATGTTTGTGTTTATTTTCTGATTAAATTCTGATGAACTAAGCGTTAGGATATTGGATCGCATTTTTGAATAAATATAAATAGATAAATTGAGTGAAGAACTTAAAGCCATTAAATGATATTCATTGCACCAATTCCCGTTTTTTCTAGCATCAAGTAAGAGCTTTCTGTATTTTGTGTCGCAAATTATTGTTATCTGGCTTTTTTGTAAGTTTGGTTGTTCATGGATTATTTGTTTTATGATAAAGTCCTTCACCATTTGCTCGTTCTTATATAGATAAAATACAGTAATAAATCTTAAAAATGTTGAAAATTTTGTATTACCGAATAGGCAATTTGAAATCATATGAAATAAACAATTACCATCGGGAGGAGTTTTTATTGGCATATAGTGTTTTATGAACTCAGAATGTAATAATGTTATTATTTTGCGGTCAACTACTAAATCGTTGGTAAAATATTTTCTAACTGGCTTATAAAAACCGAATATCTTGCTTATTAAATCATTATTACTGGCGAAGAATTTTTCTACCGCTTGTTTTTTTATCGAATAACTTAAAAATTCGTGGTTTAAGTCAAAGTTTTTTAAGCTTAGCAGCTTACTTTTTATAAAATAATTTATTATGTTTGAAAAGTTTAATGAATTATCATAGTTAAAAAATGAACTCGTTTCCTTTTTCTCTATATTATCACATGTTTTCTGTGTTTTTAATAAATCTTCAGTTTGGATACATAAAACGTTAAGATTTTTTTTTTCATTGAGCCTAAAATTTTTCATTGTTCCATTTTTTTTATAAATACTAGTAATTGAACCAAATTTTCATCAACTTTCACGGCATCTAGTATGAATCGTTTTAAATGTAAATCAGTAGCCTTTTTAACCCTAGATAAAGCAACATAAGCTTGACCAACCGAAAAGAGATTACTGTCTATTGAAGTAGTACATCGGTTAATTGTTAGACCTTGGACTTTATGTTTGGTTTGGGCTGATGCATTCACAACCGGAAATTGAATTCTAAAGAAACACATTCCACTCTTATGAAAAGTTATTCGTTGTTTAAACTTGGGGATTGGTTTTATCGAGCCATCATCGAGTTTAATTAACAAAACATTTTCACTATGGCATATGTATTTCCCGGTCAGTCCATTAACTATATCAGAATTAAGGCCCCCGTTTTTCGATACCATCAATGGGCAATTAGGATACAATTCTAAAATATTTTCTAGAGAACCTCTTTTATTATTTATAAGTTCTTTGTTATAATCGGTTAGATCTTTTCCATATTGATCTGTATCCTGACTGTATAAGAGAATAATTTCACTTGCTCTTTTTTTGTTAATATGTTTGATTATTTCTTTTCTTTGTACATTTAAGCTTGATAAATTTACGGTTTTGGTTAAATCTGTACATTCTAATGTTATTGCATGACCTTCACCGCATAAAAGCGATTAAAAATTTTTGCATTCATGCAATATTTCTTTTTTTTTCTATTTTTAAACTTTGTCTACTATTTCTTTTAGATTCAAAGTGAAATGGATTCTTTTGAAAATAAGTTTTCAATAGAATCAGGAATTCATTCTGATATAAATGATGATAATCACTTTTTTACTTCAAATACAGAGCTGGAGTGGATAGATAATATACATGAAAGTTACAAGCAAAATTGTTATGCAAGTGATAATTGTATACTTGTAAAAAATTTAGAAGAACCCAAGTTAAACTTAAACCCAAACAAAAATTTGATCATTTTAATTAGAAATTATATAAGCTTAACAGATAGTTATAGAAGAAGACACTTTATTATAAATTATAAATATAAAATTCTAAAAAGCAAAATACAAAAAAAAAATTTAAAAACAAAAAAATTGAAAAGAGAAAAACAAAAAATTATTAGACCATTGAAAAAAATTAATAAATTCAATATAAAAAGTTTTTTAGAGATTTTGTTTCAATTTATTATATTTTTTTTATTATTTTATTTTTATATAAATAAAAATTAAATTCTTCTAGTTTAATAAAAAACTTTTTCTTTTATATTTAATTAATTTAAATTGTTGCTTTGAAAGACTTTTTGCTTCCGATCTCTTTTTGTAATTTTTTTTTGTACGACGTTCAAAATGAATATCATCTTTGAAAATAGAATTTAATAAAAAATTTAGTAGTGAAAAGAAAAGTTAATAGAATTGTTTTTAATCTAAAATTTGTTGAACTAAAAAGGGTTTAGGGTTATAATCACAGAGCTGTATTAGGTCATACAACCTGTCAAATAAAAAAAAAACTCATTTTTTCATTAACAAAAATCATTTTTCCGAGTCCAACAGATTTCGGATAAACAGTTCATAAATGCTCTTAAATAACAACTTTCTAAAAATGTCCCGATTATTATGTTCTGAAATGTTCTGAAGCATAGATCATCAAATTTAAAAAATATTGACCCATTTTGTAAAATTAATGAGAATTTTTTTTCTATTTCGCTAAAACTGAAATATTTAATATCTCGCTTATAAATCTAAAATTAACCTATCTTTTTGAAACACATAAGAAAGAATGCAAAAATCAAGACCATCATTTAAAAATTGTAAATTGCAATATCCTTTTTTCGGAATTTGTAAATCTTCTTCATTAAATGAACTCCAAATTTCTGTACAGCAAATAAATTCCATATTAAAACAAAATCTTTTATGATTCTAATTATTTTACACTTATTATGATAATTTAAAATATTTTTAAAAATTCAAATTGTGTTTTTGTAATTTAATAAATTACAAAACATAAAAGTTTTTTTCTTTTTAAGCAAAATAAAGCTTAACAAAAAAATTTGAAATCAACGCAGATTTTTTATTATATTTCAAAATTGGGTACTAACTTTAAATAAAAGACGATTAAATATACCAATTGTTGTATCAAATGATCCACTAGTTAAATATCCATTTTTTAAAACAACTAATGCATAAATTGCACTGCTATGATTATTTAATACTGTTATCAATGACCAATCATTTGGATTCCATATTTTAATTGTTCCATCAAGTGAGCCACTAGCTAAATATCCATTTTGTAAAACTGTTAATGCCAAGACATAAATATTTTACCAAATATAAAATCCTCATTTTGTTCTTTTATATTTTTTTCAATAAATTGTATTTTAACATATTATTAAGTAAAAAATTTTAACATATTATTTAAATATATTTATTAAAAATTAGAAAAAACACCTAAACACTTTTTGTGTAATATTTATTTATTATAAAATGTAAAATTTCAAAATTTTTTTTTATCGATTGGTTAATTTTTTTTTGTTTAGTGCTGCACTTTAAACAATGGAAAATGGTATATATTACAGAATTTTTTAAAATTTAGTCTGAAATCTGAAAGAAATCTGAAAGATTTTGTTTTTTTTAAATAAATTTTTTTAATCATTTATTAATAATTATTTCATAAAACTTGTTTTTAATTGAAAACAATTAAAATAAAAAGCAAAAATAAAGATTTAAATAATTTGAAATATTTATAAACTTATAACCAATTTTTAAAATTTTAATAACTTAAAATTTTAAATTTTATTTTTCTAAAAAATCATTGAAGTTATTTTATATCGAAACAATATTTTTTGATTATAAATTTTTAGCAAATTTATTTATTTTTTAAATAAAAAATCATTAAAATAAAAAAAAATAATTTATTGAAAGACTTACTTTCCTAATAAAAACATACCAAATAATTAATTTAGCAATATTAAAAATTTCTTTTTTTTAAATATAAAATTTGTTTAAAATTTTTCGACTATTATATTCAAAATTAAAAGACATTCCAAGAGAAATTTTAAAACTTTTTAAAACTGATGGTTATTTAATAATTTATACATTATAAAAAACTTTTTAAAAGTTTTAAATGTTTTAAATTAAAAAATTTCAAAAGTTTTAATTAAATTTTTTTATTCTTTTATTCTGATCTTTAAAAAATATATTCAACTCTTAATTAATATTCGCTCTTTTTCTCACACAATGCCCTAAATCTTTTAAAAATCTTATGATGATTAAAATTTATTCAAATATTAAACCGAAAGCTATTTATTTTTTTAAAATAGATCTATATTAGATCTTAATTAGTGTTGTTGCTATTTACAGTAGTATGTACTTAGTTATAGTAGCGGGAGCTTGTTTTGTAACGCTGACACTTTTCACATATTCTTAATAAGACAAGTCGAATTCAATGCTTGGTTTGGGGTTTCAAGCTATATGCCAAATAATGATCGAGTTTGCAGCTTCGGCTCAGATGAGTGGTTGTTATTTGTGCTGAACGTTCCCCGTCCTTATTAAGAGTATGTAGCCGTAATATCATCATAACCACGCCACTGCTGGTCCCAAGCCCGGATAAGAGTAGGAGGGTGATGATAACCACTGTAAAAAAAAAGTTGGAAACTGTTTCATTATTTTATTACTCTATATCAACACATTGTCTATAGAATATGTTTGTTTTTTAATTTATGTTTTACATATTAATTCAATTATTAATTTGTATTTAAAAAATATTTTAACTAATATTTCTCAAAGTTAGAATTTTTTTTGCATGTTTAGTTACAAAATTTGTTTATTCTGAAATAAAGAGCATCTCAGCTTAAAAAAATGATTTTTATAGTAAAATCAATCACAGACTTGCTAATTTTGAGTAACATTAAAGATCAGAATTCTGAATAAAAATTTAAATTTCAAAGAACTATGAAATAAATATATTTATTAAAAATTAAAATTAATTGAAATTTAATTTTGATAAAATTTATAAAAATTAAGTAATTATATAATTAAAAAATCACTTTTAATTAAAACTTTTAACGTACATTTTGATTAATGGAATATTAACAAATTGTTCGTATTGAAAACTGGCTGCTGTTAAGCAAATTGAATTAACAAAGCATTGCTTATACCACCAACCTCCTAAATATTGACTGCTACAAGTTGTAGTATCGTTGTCTTTTGCTTTAAAAGTTTGTCCATTTAACAAAGAAAAATCTTGGCTGATAGTTTTACTTATTAAACTACCCAAACTTAATTTATATCCATCTAAATATGATCCGATCTTAAAAAAAGAATACCGCATAGAATTGGAAACTATTAATGCCCCATTTATTTGATCTCGGCTTAGAAATTCTATCAATACATCATAATTGTTAGAATTTAACAAATCATACATATTTGCCAACCCAAACCAATTATTATTATCAAACGATGAAGGTGAAGATCCAAATCCATTTACATATTCTAAATATGATTTATCAAATCCTCCTTCTGAATTAATTTTGTTAAATATTCTAGTCCAACCACCTTTGACCATTTCACAATAAACTTGAACTGGTCTTAAACTACTAGATAAATATATTGTGTATATACCATCTATAGTTTGACCATTTAAATACAAATCATTACAATCACGTGGATAAAAAGCTTATTAAAAACAAAAATATTCAATTTATTATTGACAAATATAAAATAAATTTAAAAACTTGTTGGCTTAAGACAAACTGAATTTGTTCCTTAATGATAATATATTTAGATTATAATTCTTGGATATATTGAAGAATTACTTGAGTAATATTATATTATATTTCTAATTTAAAAATCAAATACCTGTTATTAAGACAAACAACAAAAAACAGTAGCCTTTTTTTTATTAAAATAAAAATTATAATTAAACATAGTCAAATATTTAAAAAATTAATTTTAAAATTTAATTTTACCTAAATAAATTTTTTTAAAACTATTCATTTTGAAATTCAAATAAATTTTTTTTAAATTTTACAATAAAATTTTATTTTATACCAAAGCTGAATTGATTGTTGAATAAATAAATGTCAATTAAATTAATTTCCATAAAATATTTTGATTTATAGAAACAAACAAAGATCTATTTTTTTAGATTATAGATTTTTCAATAAATTTTTCATTTTTCCTAAATTTGAATGTTAAATTGAAAAAAAATTCTATTTATGATTAATAAAATTTTTCAAAAGTAATTACAAAGTAAATTCAAATTGATTCTGATAAAATAAAAACTACATAAATAAAAATCAATTTTAGTTTATTTTTAAAAATTTAATTAAAATTATTAAATAATTTTAAGAATTACAAAAAATAATTTTAAAAGACAAGAAAGTTTTTAATGACTAAAAAATATATGACGAACAAAATGAATATTCTTAAAATAATAATGATTGTTTTAATTTTTAAATATTTATAATTATTTATTTCTGATCAAGCTTTTGAATTTTTTTAAAACTAGATCAAAATTTACTTAAACAATTAAATAATTTAAATATAAATTCTAGTTATGCACCCTTATCAAATTTAGGAATTAAGAAAAATCAATAATTCAATAAATAGTTTATGGTAAATTTATTAACCAAAATATATTCCTACAATCGGATAATCAAGTTAATATTTATAAATTGTTTTATTGATATATAAATTATATAAAAAATCAAAAAAAAATATTATTTTCAAAATAAAATATACATAATTGCTAGAAAGTTTTGAAAATTAATAGAAACTTTGATGTCGAAATTTGTGTTTGAAATTGAACTGATTTCTTGGCTACTAGGAAATTCATTTGTTAATAAAAAACTAAAATCATCATTAAACTCTTCTCTGAAGTTTGATTCTAATTTAGTAAAATGTTTTTTCGTAAAAATATTATTTTGATCTGTAACCATTTTCATTTTAGGATTCAAGGCATTTATTCTTCTTATTTTGCTAATATATTGATTATAAGACGATGAACTGCTATTTTCCTTTTTAAAAAACTATTAACAATAATAATTCATAATTTTAAAATAAAACTGTTTATAAATCTAAACTGCTTCTTCTACAGCATTACTGAAACTTATAATTTATTGTCTTCTCAAATTCTGTATTATGCCTTAATTGTACTAAACAATAGTATCATCAAGTAAGTCTAAACTTAAACTATTAATAAATTATTTAAGATTATTCTAGCAATTTTAATTTTCAAATCTTGATAATATATTATTTTATACTAAAAGCATATTGACACTTAGAGAAAGATCAGAATCATAGTTAAATTCTTAAATGTTAAAATAAAAACTCTAGATTTTTTTTATTATAAATTTTCACTAAAATAATAACAATTAAATACTTTTTCATTTCGACAAAATTTTTTCGTGGAACAACCTTGACGATATGTGCCATAAACTTGACAATCAAAAATACAATATCCATCAACACAATTACATTGATTTTTGACCATTTTAAACAAATTATATAATAAAAACACAAGTAAAATGATCCTGTTCGATTTGATCCTGATTTGTTTCATTTTGTTATAAATTTAAATTCTAAAAGATAATTTTAATTTAAAAAAAAAAGTCTATAAAAAAAACAAAAAAAATTTGCAATCTTTTTATAAGTTAATTTATAGTAGTAAATAAAAATTAAATATTTTGATCAGTCTATAAATTTTTTTTTGTTTCAAATTTCAAATCTTTTTATATATGTATAAACAATAAATAAATAAGTTGGAAAGAACTTTTACTTATTTATTTAGACTTGAATTATTTATAATTTAGTTTTTCTATTTTTTTTGTATCTAAAGAAAAAGACATCAAACATTAATCAATATTTTTCACATATTTAATAGAAAAATAGATAAAATTTAACCTAGATAAAACACAGCTTATAATATTTGGAAAAAGCAATCCAGAATACGTTATTATTTATCAAAATTTATTTATAAAGAAAATATTTTTATTAATTAATTTATAGTATTAAATGTTACTCGGACGATGTTCAGAATAAATATCAGCAAAATATGAAAAATAAAAAGATAAATTTAAAAAATTTAGTTTTTTGTTTATAAAAGCTTGAAATCAATTTAAACTTTAATATGATAAATAAATGTTATTATTAAAATTGTACTCATGTACAGTAAATTTAGTAAATAAATATATTTCCAGATTTTTACAATACTTGAAATATCGCTTTTTGCTTAAAAAAAGACTAATTCTTGTAAATTTTATATAAGGTTTTTCTGTTTATTGTGATTTTAGATAAAATTTTATAATTTATTTAGATAACTGAATTTTTTTTGAGAGAAATAGTTTTGGTGCTTTTTTAAAGTTATTTTAAATAACCAAAAATTAAAAAAGTCAAAAAAATGATTTAGAAAACAGGGAGATATTCTTTAAAGAAATTAAAAAGAATTCTGAGGAAATTGAATGTTCTTTATTCTAAATCATTACAATCACGTGGATAAAAAGCTTGTTCAAAATAAAAATATTCAATTTGCTATTGACAAATTTAAAAAAAATTAAAAAACTTGTTGTTGACTTAAATCAGATTGAATTTGTTTCTTAAATGATAATATATTAAGATTATAATTGTTTGTTAAAAAGACTAAGAAAATATGTTGATCAGTTTTAAGTAACTAAATAAATTTAATTTTAAATAACTCTGTTCTAACCTTTACAATAAAAAAAAGAATATTGTAGCGGTAATAATCAAAATTAGAACCATAAATAAAATATTTGCAATTTAGACTTATAAAAAGGAACACATTTTATTTTGTATAATTATTTTAAAAAAATATAAATATTAAAAGATAAAGGTTTTAAAAATTGTTTTACACAATATATACATATTAAAGAAAAAAATATTTCTTTTTTTGACCCATCAAAATTAGTTAATTCTATTTATTTTCAAAACAGTTTTTGCTATGGTTTTATCAGGAGTTGTAAAAGGAGGTATTAGTAACTTTTTATTCGACATCATTGTGGATTGTGGCTTAAATAATTAGGTTCCAAAGTTTTGATTTTGTAAAATAATTATCTTATATTATAATTCGTTAAAATAAATCTATCTTATACTTAATAATTTAACTAAAATTTTCAATTTAGACTATCAAGTATTCTTTAAGAATTGCTGCTTTTAAACACTAAACATTAGCGCTAACAAAAAAACATTATTTATTATACGATTTTGTCAAAATATAGAACTTATAAAATTGTATTTTTTTAAAGTTTTTCCTGCTTTTCTTTTTTTAATTTGGTTTGAAACTATTTGGCAATCTGAAAATCTAAAAGTTTTATCACGGTTTAATAATTCCTTTTTATTTTTTGGTATTTTTAAATAAAACATTCACAAACACTAAGAAAAATAATCTACAAATGCTATATATATAATATATAATAAATATATACTTTTGAATTAGAAAAAAAAATTAATATTAACTAAGTTTTATATTATATAGAAGCACTTTTAGTAAATCATTCTTAATTTTAATTATCAGCTCTAAGGAATCATATCTAGCTTAATACTTATCTAGCTATCTTAAAATAAAAATATTTATCAACATAGATTATCAAAAAATGAAAAATATATTATCCTTTTTTTATTTTTATGGTAAACTTAATATTTTTCTATTTTTATTACAAGTTTATTTTTCATTATTTAATAATTTTAAGAAAAAACATAAACAATTACTAAGCCTCTAATTATAAGTTTGTGATGAATAATCTCAAATAACTTATTTTAGATCTATATTCTCGAAGTTAACTAAATATTCTCGAAGAAGAAACAAAAAATGATGAAACTATAATTAGTAAAATTCTTTTTTTTTTATTATATTACTTTATTCATACTGGAATAACTAACATTCAAAATAGTTTATATTATTTATAAATAATTAATAAGGTAAAAATGAATAACCTAATAAGTTCAATTTAAATACACTTTTTGTAATTTTGCAATATATTTTTACATTATTTAGAAGTAGAAATACAAAGAAAAAAGAGATTTTTATAATTAAAAAAAATATATCATGCCATTGAATAATTTTAAATCAATTTATTTTTAAAAGTTTTAGATTATTTAAATATTTTAAATAATCTTTTCTTTTATGAATATTTTACCTGTTAATCAAACTCATTTGTAAATATTAGATATGAATTTTTATAAAAGCTTCATGTTTTTGTGTCAAGTATTATTTATTGTTAAGTTCAATAAAAAAATAGAAAAAAAACTCTAAAATTTTAATTTTAAATTATTTAATTTTAAAACGTAAATCAATAACTAACAATAAAATTAATCAAAATCAAACAAAAAGAAAAACTATATAAATTCTTTCTTTTTTTATACATTTTTAGGGTAATATCTAAAATAAAATAAAATATTAAAATATATTGAAATTTTTAATATTTTAAAAAAAAGAAATGAATAAATTAAACCAATTAAAAGATAAAAATCCTAAAGTTTTTTTATGTAAATATATTATACTATTTCTTTTAAACCAAACTATCAAATATCTTTAAATTTTTTCTTGATAAGATGCTTCACCTGTATTAATAATTTTGGTCATATTAATGACGGCAGTTCCAATCGCCATGATAGTAATAGGTAAAATTGGCAAATTTTATAATTAAAAAATATAAATATTTAAAAATTAAACAAAAAGGAGTTTTACATCAATATGAATGTAATATAGATTCAAGAATACCAATTTGGTTAATTGTATATGGATCAGTTTCAATTTTTTTGGCTATTTTAGTTGTTCTTTCTAGTATTACTCAAATATCATTATTTGGGTAAAAATTTTAGTTTTTTTTTCTAATTTTATTTTATGAATTAATTTTTGTAAAATTTTTTAAAAGTGAAATGAAAGTTACAACACCTATATTCACATTAGTATCAGCATTTATAATTGTGGTTAGTTTGTTTCAATTTGCTTGGTTTATTACTGGTATCTTATTAAACAAGTTTAAATTTTTATTGTTTATTTTTTATTTTAACATTAAAGGAAATGTCTGGGTTTTTTCTCAATTGAAAAATGTTCAATTTGAAAATAATCTTTTGCCAAATTATTGTG
This sequence comes from Brachionus angularis, assembly GCA_021432725.1. NCBI lineage: Eukaryota > Metazoa > Rotifera > Eurotatoria > Ploima > Brachionidae > Brachionus > Brachionus angularis. Next base: position 5,263,992 of record JAJVDD010000005.1, read on the forward strand.
AAAAAACAGTTTATTTATTTTCTTTTTGGATAATTATTGTTAGCTATATAATCATGGGAATAGGATTAGTTGGAGGAATTTGTACAACATTTTGTTTTTGTGCTTGCGCGACTTGTTGCCTTACAAGAAAATAAACTATTTTAAAATTATACGTTATATTTAATTTTTTATAAATAATAAAAAAAATTAATTTTAACTTTACCAAATTAGTGTTATTTATGAACAATAAAATTTATAGCATATTAAATTCTTTAAATTAAGTAACTTTTAAGTTTAAAAGAAACTGATTGATTTTTTCAAGTAGTTAGAAATAGATTTTTTTAGTAATGTTTTTATTATATGAATATTTTATTTTGAAATGATTAAATATAATAATGTGATAATATAAAAAATCAATTTTAGAACATAATGAATATTACAAGTTAATCATTTTTCAGTAAAGTAAATATTCAAATTTTAATATTGTTAACGTGGGGTTGTGGTTCGTATTGAACCTCTTGTGGAAACCTTTCGTTTAGCCATATTAGAATGGAAGAAATGAAAACAACTAATAACAATGATTTCTTTAATTTCTTTATTATAAATTAGTTTTTTCAATTTTTTTTGGTTTTAGTTAACTTTATTAAAAAAAAATTTAAATATATTTATAATTTAAATATGTAATACCAATCACATTTAAACTTTATTCAAATGATAAATCTAAAATTTAAATATAACATGATATAGAAACTGTAATTGAATAGTAATTTACTGTTCTAAAAATTAGTTTTTTAGTAAATCTGCGTATTTACAAGGAAATCATCAAAATTTAAAAAATTTTTTTTCAGAATCCTATTTTACTAGTAAATATGCATTTTTATTAAACATGCTAATATACGATAACATATATATTGGTAAATTTTCACATTCTTCATTTAGAACAATATTGGTAGAATCGTGACTTAAAATGTCAATAAATATATTTTTGATTTAAATTTTGATCTATCGATTATTCATTATGAGTAATAATTTTTTGGTTAAATTCTTCCAAGTTTTATTATATTAAATTTTGAAATAAATTTTTTTTCGTTTGATTTAATTTGATTCTATTTGTTTTATTTCTAAAGCTATACAGTATAACTTTTATTTTTAAGTTTAGATAATTTTAATTATCTATTAGTATTATATACTAGTCTCAGTTGTTTTTTTTAGGTTATTCTAAAAGGTGTCTTTCGCCATCACGTAAAAAAAATCTTTTCAACACATAAAAATAACTTTTTTAAATTAATATATTTTTTAATTAAAATTAATAATTTATTAAAAAAATTTACGCGAAAATGAAAATAATAATTTATGAAAATTTTTTTTGATTTTTTTTACGTGATTTGGAACAACTATTTGATTTGAAGTACATTTTAAAATAGAAATATTATTTTATCTGATGACGAATGACATCCTTATTCTAAATAACCAAAAATTAAAAAAAAACAGGTATTATCTGTAACCTTATAAAATTTCAAACAATAATGAAACAACTTTAAGGTGATTTATTTTTCAATCCAGCGTTTAAATAGTTCTATTAGAAAGTAATACAAAATCTATAAAGTAGTTTTAACTATAAAATCAAACAAAAAAAAAGATTATGTTTGATTCCATATTTTAATTGTTCTATCTTCTGATCCACTAGCTAAATTTCCATTTTGTAAAACTGGTAATGCCAAAATGTAACCAGTATGATTATTCAAAGTAGTTATCAAAGACCAATCATTTGGATTCTATATTTTAATTGTTCTATCATATGATCCACTAGCTAAATAACCATTTTGTAAAACTGTTAATGTGTATTACACATTAACATTGGCTTAAGGCAAATTGAATTTTTTCCTTAATGAAAATATATTTATATTTTAATTATTGAATATATTGAAGAATTACTTGGATAATATTATATTATACTTTTAAATTAAAATCAAATACCTGTTATTAAGACAAACAACAAAAAACAGTTGCCTTTTTTTATTAAAACCAAAATTATAATTATACATAGCCTAATATTTTAAAAATTAATTTTGAAATTTAATTTTACCTAAATAAAATTTTTGAGAATTTTTCATTTTGAATTTCAAATAAAAAATTTTTTTAAATTTTACAAAAATAAAATTTTAATTTATATAAAGCTTAATTAATTGTTTAATTAATAAATTTCAATTAAATCAATTTTAAAAATATTTTTTAAAATAATTTGATTTATACAGTAGAAACAAACAAGAAACTTCTTTTTTATAAATGAATTTTTCATTTTTCCTAAATTTAAAAATTTAATTAAAATTATTAAATAATTTTAAGAATTACAAAAAATAATTTTAAAAGGCAAGAAATTTTTAATGACTAAAAAATATATGACGAACAAAATGAATATTCCAAAAATAATAATGATATTTTTAATTTTTAAAAAAAAAATATTAAAGATATGAGTAAAGTAAACAAGAAAGCGATAAGTGTATATAAGAATATTCAAACCTTGATAGTTTTTTATTAAAGAGTTTTATTATTTTTGTGTTTTAATAAAACATTTTATTGAAAATAAGTTTGTATAATTAATAAAGTAAAAGAAAAAATACATTTTTATTTAATCTTTAAAAATAACTATGCTGCTATGATACAAAGTTAATTTTTATTTAATATTATAAAAAATAAATAAAAAATTTCAAAATTATTTTTAAAATATTTTTAGTTCTTCAAACTCAACAAAAAGACAAGCAAAACATCATTATTATTTTCATATGGAAAGGACTTAACTGGTTGTTATTCATGTTAGTATATTGGTATTATAATATCAATAAGGGTTTCTGATTAAACTGAGTCGATCGTAAGTTATATTTAACTATATTAAAAAAATTAATAAAAAAAGCAATTCAAAAGATTTATTTAAATTATTTGTAGCTGATTTAAATTCCAATCTAAAGTTTATTGAAAATTAGCAATAAATCAATTGGATTCCCGGGATTTGATTCATCATAATAACCATTTAATTTAATTAAGCTTATCTTACTTTATTTTAAGCCTAAACAATACTTGAAAAATTATTTTATTGATTTTATACAATTTAATTATTATTTTAACGCCTCAATTAAAATTCAAAATAAATTTTTTAAAATAAATGATTTAAAAAAGTTATATTTATTTATAAAGGATAGTGGCGAAAAATGAAAAAAATTTAAATTTTTTTTTTACATATTATTTTGTAGATCTTGATTAGCTCTACACGCTCATATGTTTGCTTTTTTTATGTGACTTGTATTTAGAAAGTTATGATACTTTAAGAAGAATATTTACAATAACAGTGATTTACTTTGGAAGAAACTAAAATAAAATTCAAATGATATTAGTATTTAATTTTTTTTTCTAATATAGTTAAAAATTGATGATAAATTCGAAAAAAATGTTGGTTTTATTATAAGAGCAAAATTTTACTCATTTAGCCTTTAAAAACCTATAATACGCAGTTTTGCTTTTTTGAAGTTTTTTTTTGACATAGTGTCCCACTTTTTTTTGGTCCAAGGAAGGTTTATATTTCTTAATTAAGGTCCTGGCTACAACATATCAAAAAATTGGCTTGAGCCTTGTAGACTCCGAATATCTTATATAACCTTGTTTATTAAAGAATTTAAAAAAAAAAGATTTTTTTTTGAAATTTTAACATTATTCTCATAATTGGTTGATAAAATTTAAAGAAAAACTATTAAATTTTTTTAATTTAATTTCTTAATTAAAAAAAATTTGTTTATTTCAATCTTTGTTATTATTATTTAAGCTAATAAAGCATAAATAATGTAAATTAAATCTTGGTATAATTCTTTTAGATTTGTATATTGACCAATACCCAAAAACCAAATGACACTGGTAACATGAGCACAAGCTTCAAAAACTCTAGATCCTGCCTTGCATAGGCAATACCATTCTTGTATAGGATCCATTTCACTAATCGTTGAATATCTTATTCAAGTATTATGTGATACATTACTCGAAAACCTTGAATTGATTTTAACTCTTATTAACTCGTCTTCTTCTTCAAAAAACTTAAGTTTATAATCACCATTATTATTTATATTTGAAAATGAATATGAATAAGCTTGTTTAAGCTGATATACACCAAATGTCAAACTTTTAATATAACTTTCAGTTAATTTTGGAAAGCTTTAGAAGTTGAATGTGATCGCTTACCTTTAAGATATTTTTTTGTGAAGTATAACTTGATGATTTTTCGGTAAATATAAGTTGAATCCCAAATAGTTATTACATCTAAATCATCAGCATTTAACAAAATCTGTGCCATTTTTGTTGTATGATTTTTGATTATTTCCTCACGCGAAGTTGAATTAAATTCCAAGTAAAATGGTGTAAACTCTTCAAATAGTAAGTTTCTAATTTCACCTATGACAGTCTTAATTTGTGAATAACTAAAATTTGGATAAAAGCCGGACAAAGTAGTCATATAATTTCCTGTTCGTAGCTTTGTAATATAGAGACCCAAGGCGTTGATTAAGGATACTGATGTATTAATTGAACAATTCGATATTGATCTAAAGAGATCAAAAAATTGTTCACGAATTAAACCATTCAATATTTTACACCTTTTATCATCAATATCAGCAAAGTCTAATGAAACAAGATTTGTTGAGGAAGTTGGGTCTTCTAAAGTATTTTGGTGATCTTGTTCTTCGTTTTCAGCAAATTCATCTGTTTGAATAATGTTGTTTGCAAAAAGATCATAAGATAATGAATTTTTATCAGTATAAAGATTTTTTAAAAATTTATAACAAACACCACAAACGTAAGAATAGGATTTGTAATCAATGGAGCGTTCATTAAATTTTTTTCATTTTTCGCCACTATCCTTTTTTTATTTTAAATCTTAAATTTTATTTTCTCAATTAAAAAAAGCCAAAAAGAAATAACAATCAATTTTATTTAAATCTATAATAATTCAATAAAATTCAAATATTTAAAATTAAGTATTTTTTTAGCACTTGTTTTAATTACTTTTAAGTATAAAAATATAAAATTTTATTTTCTTATTACATCATTTACTTGGTTTAGTTGCTAAGCTAAAATTAATAATAATTTAAAATTAATATATTGATTTTTTTATTACCATTTCGAGAAACGTATTTAAATTTCCTTTCTATTTTAATAAAAATAAAGTCAAATTAAAAATAGATTTACATGAATCTTATTAAAGTAAGTCTTGGACAACTTTTTCAATTTATTAAACAATTAAAAAAACTTGGAGTCTTATAAATCATGAAAACAATATAAATTGTGTTTTACAAAGTTTTTTTCACACATCGCTTATATAACCAATTTTAACCAGACAATTAAAAAGGTTATTAAAATCTATTTCGATAAAACAATTACTAATATTCATAATAAAGAAACATATATAGCAACTATTGGTAAATTGGATTCGAGAGCTACTGATTCAAATCAAAATAACTTTTTTGAATCATAGAATTAAAGCGAAATGCATAAAAAACATAAAAGAAGAATTGATAATTTCTTTGCAATTAATTACCATATGATCCGAAATTATTAACTTTTAATAAAATATATTTTAGTTTTAGAAATAATAAATAGTCAAACAGTTGGTATATAAAGTTTAAAAGAGTTTCTCTCTCTCTTAAAAACAATTTACATATTTATTAGATATTTTTTTTAAAAAAAGATTATTCATATATGTCTATCTAAGTATTTGCAGTTTAGATTTTATTTTGGTTAAAGAAAATAAAACTACGTAATTAAAAATAATTTTTTAAAATTTAAAAATACTTTGAAGGATTTTATCTCTAATAATAATTTTTTTACTGTTTAACACAATTGATTTAGAAATATTCGACATAAATTTTTAAACAACTAATTTGTTTTTTTTTCTTTAAATTTCTTTTGTTTATTTGTTAAGAGCTCCTTAAATGAAAAAAATACTTTTGAAATTATTTATTTTTAAAAACGTAAATCAAAAATTAACAATAGAATTAATCATAATCTAGAAAGGTAAAAAACAGCAGTGTATAGTATAAATTGTTTAAATCAATTTATTTTAAGGTAAAATTTAGAAAAAAGTTTTCATTTTTTTTCATTTTAGAATTAAAATTTTTAATATTTTATAAAAAAATAAAATGAATAAAATTAATGAATTAAAAGATAAAAATCCAAAAGTTTTTTTATGTAAATACAAATTAAAATTATTTAAATAAAATTTTTTATTAATTTCCTTTTAAAATAATTGTTAACAAGATGCTTCACCTATGATAATATTTTTTGTCATAATAATGACAGCAATTCCAATAACTATGGTAGTAATAGGTAAACAACAATTTGCTATTTGTTTAAGTTTATTTTATTAATATTTTTAAAATGAAACAAAAAGGAGCTTTACATCAATATGAATGTAATATAGATTCAAGAATACCAATTTGGCTAATAGTATGTGGATCAGTTTCAATTTTTTTGGCTGTTTTAGTTGTTCTTTCTAGTATTACTCAAATATCATTATTTGGGTAAAAATTTTAGTTTTTTTTCTAATTTTATTTTATGAATTAATTTTTATAAAAATTTTTAAAAGTGAAATGAAAGCTTCAATAATTATATTCACATTAGTTTCAATATTAATAATTATTGTTGGTTTGTTTCAATTTGCATGGTTTATTACTGGTATTTAACAAAATTGGTTTAAATTTTTATTATTTGTTTTTTATTTTAACATTAAAGGAAATGTCTGGGTTTTTTCTCAATGGAAAAATGTTCAATTTGAAAATAATCTTTTGCCAAATTATTGTGAAAAAACAGTTTATTTATTTTCCTTTTGGATAATGATTACTAGCTATATAATTATGGGATTGGGAATAGTTGGTGGAATTTGTTCAGCAATTTGTTGTTGTGCATGTGCTTGTTGTCTCGCAAGAAAATAAATTATTTCAAAATGGATAAATCAAAATTTAAATTTATTTTTTTTATATCTAAATAGAAAGAGGGATTTTTTTTTTAATTAAATTTCGTTTTTATTTTTTTAAAATTGTCTCAATAAAACAAGTTGACATATTTTCTTTGAAATTTAATTTTTATACCTTGAAATTCTACAGGCAAAGTCTTAAAGAAATTTTAAAGAAATTAAACTAAAATTAATTTTTAAAATAGTTACCATATGTTTAATTTTTAAGTTTTTTTTAAACACATAAAAAAAATTTTAACATTAAGATTTTAATTTTTGTTTACTTAATTAAAAATATCTTTAAATAAATTTGCTTATGTTCTTTATGAGTTTTTTTTAATACTTTAACTTTTAATTTTTTATTTAGAATTTGAATACCAACTTGACCAAATATTTTGAACACCTGGTCATAAAGAACCTTAGCGCATAACAATGTAAAATCTGCCCCCAAAATACTTCGACTTTTGATTTTGAAAAATTTTTTTTTTTTAGCTATATTTTTTAATTTTTGAATGCTCTACTAGAAATAAATACATTTTTGATGATATTTATAGCTTGTTTGTTTTAAAAAAATTATTAAAAAAATACTTTTGATTAAATTTTAAATAGATTTGAAAAAAAAATTTCATCACAAGAATATGTTTTAAATGAATTGAAATTTACTTTCTTTAATTACATTAATAATACAAAAAATTTTGATCAAATACAACTTTTTTAAGTAAATGTACTTCAAATAAATAATATATACTTGAATAAAAACTAGTAAAATATTATGCAACAAATATATTTAAAAATTATAAAATATTAAATAAAATTGAGTTAAAATTTAATTTAATTGATTTTTTTTATCCTTGGTAAAATAAAACCTTATTTGTTTAATATTATTTGTATTTATATAAATTGAAATTTTAGATATTTTTGATTATTCTATCGTTAAAATACAATTTTATTTAATGAAAATGAGCACATCACTAAGATATTTTAATTGCAAATGTTGCAATATACGTCTAGACAAATTAGCAAGATCATCCATCAGACACTTAACAAAACAGAGTTTAGTCGATTTAATAAATAGTTATAAATATAAAATATCAGATTTTCATAACGGGTGTTCAAAAAGTAATGACCGCTTTTATTTTTGAATAAAAAAATAGGAAATAGTTATCCAAAACAAATGAAATTTTGTACACATAATCTATAGACTCTCCTCTTTATAAATCACTATTTTACTTAATACTGAGTTATTAAGCTCTTTAACATATCAGTCATTAAAAAGCCTTAAAAAGAATTCTAAAGCCAAGCTTACAAAAGTACCAATCGATGCAATAATTGATACTTTTATAAAAAGAAAAATATTTGTACCAAATGGTTGTAGATGTTGTCCTTTACATTTAAATGGCACTTTATTTTCGGAAAACGCTTTAAATAAATTACAATCATTTAATAACACAACTAATTTAAACAGCGAATCAATACTTCAAATGTTTCTAAGTTTGAGAGAAGAATTAAAAAATAATTCAATGTTTTCAGGATTTGATGATTTAAATCGATTAAAAGACGAAGATTGTTGTCGTATAATTGGCTTGAATAAAGATGAATTTATCTATTTATTGAGTCATTTGAATAGTATGCGTAAATCAAATGAAAGATCGCCATCGCAAGCTTTGGCAGTATATTTATTTTGGCTGCGAACAGGCTTATCACAAGACACTGTTGGGGTTATTTTTAATATTGAACAAAGAGAAGTAAGCAGATATTGTGAGCAAATTAGAAATGCTTTAAATCTTGATTTTGTCTATAACAACCTTGGTGCTAAAACACTTAAAAGAGAAGAATGGATCAATCAAAATACCCCAATGGTAGATGAGTTATTTGTCAAACAATCAGAATCAAAAAAGGAAAAAAACCTTGTCTTGGTTTGTGATGGCTCTTCTTGTTTTATTCAAAAGAGTTCCAATAATAGATTTCAAAGAAAAACATTTAGTGGCCAAAAAAAAAGGCATTTGGTTAAATATTTTGTAATTTGTGCTTCAAATGGCCTAATAATTGATATATATGGCTTTTTTGGAGCCAATGATAACGATGCTTCTATTATGACATATTTGTTAAAAACAAGACTTGATCTTAAAGAATTGATATTACCTGGTGATATTTTTATACTTGATCGTGGTTTTAGAGATGCAATTGGCTTTTTGTCAGAAAAATATCAACCAAAAATTCCTTCATGTAATGAAAAATAAATAATATATTAAAGTTTTTAAAATAATTTGATTCAAATATTCTAAAGGTGAACAATTAATAGGAAAAGAACAGTTAACTACACTGAAAGCTAATGAATCTAGATTTGTTTCTAAATGTAGATGGGTTGTGGAAGTTGTGAATTGCTTTTTAAAGAAATTTAAAGTATGAGAAAATATTGAAAATAGCACTTTAGAACACATAATGATTGATCTAAGAATTGCTGCTTCAATCGTTAATGTTTTTTATTCAAGATTATATTCAGATAAAAACAATCAAACCCAGATAGCCAATAACATGTTGTCTAAATTAAATAAAATGAATCTTTTGGAAAATATTATTAAAAAAAACAAAAAAAGTGAAATCAATTTTGAAAGATTAGATCAAAGAACAGAGATTAATTTTCCTAAACTTGATATAAAGCTTATCCATGATTATATAACATTCGGTAGCTATCAAATAACAACCAGTCTGGGTTATCTAAAAGAGCATTTTGAATCTAATGGTGAATATCGGATATATATTTACAAAGAAGAATATTCTAGATGTTCAAACATTTTGACAGCAAATTTCCACTCGAAACATAGTAATTCAATTGATTATGAGACTTATATTATGTATAAACCCGGTATAGACCATATTAATGCTATTGAACAATGGTATTGTACATGTAAAGCTGGAAAAAGAACTGTTGGCTGTTGCTCTCATGTAGCCAGCATCATAAATTATTTAAGGTAATTTTTTGATAATTTCTAGTTCTTCAAAAAAACCTTGTCTAAAATTTTTATATTTAGCTATGGTAGATATTTAGATAAATTAAATGTTCCTGCAAAATTTTTGGATTCTTTACTACCTGTTTTAAATGTTAAAAATCACAATAAAACTCCTACAGAGATAATAAATTCTAATGATTATAAGCCAACTTCATTAATAAATATTTCAAAAAATAATGTTGATAAATTATCCAATATCTTAAAGCATTCGTGGTCGTTTGATGAAGAAAAAAAAATCAAAAAAATCAATTTCAATAAATCACAAGAATCGAGTCAAGCAAGCACTTTGAGCCAAACTCAAACTAGCATAAGTATGAGAAACTTGTCAAAAAAATTACCATCATGGGGAGGAAAAATTAAATATGAAAATAATAATAAAGAAGTTTGGTTTGATCAGTTCAAAATTATAAACACCTGCACAATTGATTACTTTTTATATGGTTTTTGGTGTTCATTCAGTCTATCAGATAAAATTAAAGATCATTTTCAAAATATTGGAAAAAATTGTTTAAAAGATCAAATCAGAAAAATAATTAATTATATCGAAGTTGATGAATGGAATATAGCAAAAACAATTTGGATCTTAGATGTGATTAAGCTTTCCCCGAAAAATTACTGCTTTTCAACTTCTGGTAATGAATATGAAGCATTTTTAAAATATTACAGAAGTTTACAATGTTTTAGTTATACCTGTCAAAACAATACATGCCAAAATATTTCATCTTTTTCTGATGTTTTTTTAATAAACAACAAAATAAATTAATTTTTTCTATTGATAAAGAGTTTTTCTGTAATAGATGCCAAGAAGGTGTCGATAATTTAAAACTCAACAACCCAACAATTTGGATAATAGTTGAATGTCTTTATGATATTACTGAAAAAGAGCCGATTTTTGAAATACCTAAGCTATTTTCAATATCATTAATAACTACCAATTACTTTTTGGAACAATTCATTGTAATGATCATTTTACAGCTATTTTTCACTTAAATAACAAGTATTATCTAGTCGATGACTAAAAAAATCAATTATTTGAAAACAAAATACCTATAGATCATAAAATTTGCACTTGTTTTTATTATTTGGTTTAATTAATTGTATCATTTTAATTTTTATTATTATTAAAAATAAAATTTCAAACTTAATTATTTTTATTAATTGGTATTAATTTTAAATGACTTAACGGGTGTTCAAAAAGTAATGACCGCTTTTATTTTTGAATAAAAAAATAGGAAATAGTTATCCAAAACAAATGAAATTTTGTACACATATTCTATAGACTCTCCTCTTTATAAATCACTATTTTACTTAATACTGAGTTATTAAGCTCTTAAACATATCAGTCATATTCGGATGTTACTCAAAACGTAAAATTTCCTCCTAGATTAAGATCTTTTGTATGTAAGTATTTTAGTATATTAAATAGAGATTTTGATAAGGATCAAAATAATACCAAGATCATCATTTTAAGTTTTTTGGTTCAAAAGATATATTCAAAATTCAATACCCCAACAGTGTCTTGTGATAAGCCTGTTCGCAGCCAAAATAAATATACTGCCAAAGCTTGCGATGGCGATCTTTCATTTGATTTACGCATACTATTCAAATGACTCAATAAATAGATAAATTCATCTTTATTCAAGCCAATTATACGACAACAATCTTCGTCTTTTAATCGATTTAAATCATCAAATCCTGAAAACATTGAATTATTTTTTAATTCTTCTCTCAAACTTAGAAACATTTGAAGTATTGATTCGCTGTTTAAATTAGTTGTGTTATTAAATGATTGTAATTTATTTAAAGCGTTTTCCGAAAATAAAGTGCCATTTAAATGTAAAGGACAACATCTACAACCATTTGGTACAAATATTTTTCTTTTTATAAAAGTATCAATTATTGCATCGATTGGTACTTTTGTAAGCTTGGCTTTAGAATTCTTTTTAAGGCTTTTTAATGACTGATATGTTAAAGAGCTTAATAACTCAGTATTAAGTAAAATAGTGATTTATAAAGAGGAGAGTCTATAGATTATGTGTACAAAATTTCATTTGTTTTGGATAACTATTTCCTATTTTTTTATTCAAAAATAAAAGCGGTCATTACTTTTTGAACACCCGTTAGTTAACAAAAATATTTTTTTATAAAGTTAAAAACAAAAAAATCTTTCACAGACAATAACTCGTAGTCCCCTACGATTTCCAGTATAATTTATATACCATTCGATTCCTCTCATCAAGAGGAATACAACGGTATATAAATTATCGTGGGGGCAACGGGGGCAGAAATTATAATCTAATATGCTAATATTCTTTGAATAGCACTAAAATAATCCCAAAATCTCTTGTACTCAAACTCAAAGATAATCCTTTAATATAATTCAAAAATATTTTTATAAGAATCTTTAATCTAAATGAATTTGTTTTTTGCAGACTAGTAGACCTCCATTTGAAGATCTAAAATGCTTGTATTTCTCAAATAGCATTGTATAGCCAAAATATCTAATAAAAAAAATAATAGACTGGTTTCGACCCACTCTCAAATAGCCTGACATAATGGTTGTAATAGGAAGAATATAAAAAAAATTTTTAATTTAATCCATATTTTTTTCTAGGAATACAGTGTATTTGTTAAATATGTATTAAAAGGATTGAGTGAAGAGTTTTTTTCTTAATCGTCAAAGAATCTTTTTCGCATTAAGATGCTATTAATTCAATTGTTTTAAATTAAAAAGAACTGGTTGATATCATCAACAAGTAGATGAACAATAATGATTTCAAAGAAGGTGAGTACGCTGAACGAAGCTGTACTCTAAAATCAAGGCGGTTTTGTGATACAATCTATTGATAACAAACCCAAATTTAAAAAATTAATCAAAATAAACAAAATATAGAACCGATTATTGATTTATTTGATAATTAGAATATTTTAGATAATAAAAATGACAGTGGTGATGAAGTCTAAAATAAAATATGTGAAGTTTATGATATATTAAAAGAAAGATTAAATATAATACTAATAAATTAATTATAAAAATACTAATAAATAATTGAAATAATACAATTAAAATTAATATTCTAAAAACAAAATCAAGACATAAAAAATGTGTCGTATATGATAAAAAAACGAAAAAACGAGATCGTTATCAAACTTTGCAATATTTAAAAAGATGCTTATTTTAAATCAAATATATCTATTACATTTGGTAGTCGAGTTTGTAATAAACATTTTAATAATTTATAGATACTTAAATACCATTCCAAAAAAATTTATCTTTTATATCCCATTTTTCAAAAACAGCATTAAAAAGACTACTCAATTTATTAGAAGTATGACGTGCCGAAAATGCTTTTGTTTCTAAGGCATAGCTCTTAAGTTTGTTTCCCTTTGTCAAAAAATGGGTTGTAATAGTTATATATGAGTAGTTGTTTCGAGAAGTCCATAAATCACTGGTTATAGAACAATTTTCAGCAGATTTAAGCTCTTCTTTTATTTTAGCACTTTTTGTTTGGTATGTTTTATCAATGTATTTGGTAAAGAATTTTCGACCAGGTAGCTGATAATAAGGAAAAGCATGTTTAATTAAATTTTTAAAGCCTAAATCTTCAACCAAGAAAAATGGTTGAAGATCAATTGTGATAAGATCAGCGATAAGTTTATCAATAAAACTTTTTGGATGCTGAGAACCGAAAAAACTAAGCTTGTTGTTTTCTTGAGAAAGATTCAACTTGGTTTGTACTTTTTCTTCTTTTTTTTTCAAATAAAAAATCGTATTCTTGACGATGTTCGCTTTCTAAATGTCTCCATAAATTTGTTGTATTATTTCCTCGATTGATCCTGTTAAGTTTTTTTAACTCGTCTTTTGAGCATAAAATGCAAATTGCGAATTTAGAATCAACGTCTTTTTCAAAAAATTTCCAAATTTTTGAACACATTTTTTTTTAAATAAATTGTAAAAGATTATGAAAAATATATTTAAAATTTTATAATCAACTGTGAAGCTTTAACAGAAAAAGAACGCGGAGTTCATGTAAAAAAATGCGCTTTAAGATCATAATTTACTTTTTTCAGAACAATTATTTTTATTTTTAATTATTGTAAGAATTTCAGTTTTTATCAAATATTATTTGTAAGTTTTGATCGACTTTGAGAAATGAATCGTTAGATTTCGATCAAGAACAATTTCGGTCGATCGACTCGATCAGATCGAGATCGGAACATCCCTACAGCAAATAACCAAACTAAAAGTCAAAAAACCATTTTTTTATTTAATAAATAACAAAATTAAATGAATTAAATTGTTATCATATATTGGAGAGAAATAATGTTTTTATTAATAACAATTCAATTTTCATATTTGAATATTTATTCTCAATCATGTAATTAAATTAAAACTTTACTAGTTGATATAATTTCTTTTAAAAATTTCGAATACAAATTTCAACTAAAAAATTTCTAGTTCGAATTTTTTTTTATAAATCAAATTTACAGAAATCTATTTAATAAATTAAAAAAATATAAAATTAAATTTAAAAATGTTTTTTATTAAAATCGAAACAATAATAAACTACTTCTATATATTTTTGCCCTGCGAAGTGCTTCATTTTTCCCAGGTTCACTATGGCGTTTCTGCCTTCACTGTTACCACTTCACTTTATTCGTTTTAGACGGCACCCTCGGGCGAACCGTGTACCGTTTATTAGCTCTATTAGTCTGGGATGGCAATTGAACATTTCCAGACTAATATATTTGTTCTAAGTTAGGTCCCTGGCTGGACCAATCCTGCACTCGAGGAGCTTCTAAAGCTTTTCTTTTTCCTCGAGCTCTTCTTTGAAGATCTGTATGTCTTTGTGGAGATCTAGTATATTTGATACCACAACCTCGGCAAAGAGATCTAACGTCTTAATTATCTTTTTCTTTCTTTTTTTTCTTAGCTTAATCTTTTTACACTCCCTCTTTTTTCTATAATATTTCTGACTCTTATTTTTTCTCTTTTTCTCTAAGTCCTACGCGTATTTCTAACTCTTTTCAAAAACTATTATTTTTTCTCTTAATCTAACACTTTTATTAAATTAAAATCTTAGCTTAGCTAAGATAGCTTCACTGCTGTCTTTAACTAAAAACTAAAAATTAATTCTTAAGATGGTGTTCAAGTAGATGAAACTGATTGAGTTAAGCTTGGTGAAATATAACTTACTGGATCTGATGATTTTTATGTATTATCAAATATATCTCCATCGTCTGAATTTAAAAACTTTGTACATCGAAATCATCAATATAATCTGAAATTAAATTATTTGCTTTTAATTTGTGCTTTAAAGAAGTGTGAAAATCGAATTGAGTAGTTATGCCACACAGGTCTAAACTTTATAAAATACAAGCTAAACTAAATTCTGTGCAAATTTATGACAACCATTTTATGCAATTTCAGTAAACGGGAGATTAAACTTTAGCCAAATAGCAATTTAATTTAAAACGTTGATTAATTTTTGACAATTACTGAAAAATTTCTCAATAATATCAACTGTATCCTTAGGTAGATCCCTACGACAAAGTTTTAAAAAATGTTTTTGTAATAGACAAAGCTTAAAAAAGTTTATTTTTAATTTAAGAAAAATTATAAATTAATTTCAAATTTTTTCCTTTAAACTTTTAAGCTTTTTAAAAAATAAAAAAATTTGATTAAATATTTTACTTTGCATAAAAATTAATTATTTGATAATCGAGTCAAATTATTTAAGGTTCGTATTCAAATATCAAAAGATTTGTCTCCTTATCTAGTACTGTAAATGAATATTTATAATGAATATCTATTTTTTTAAATAAAGATATTTAAAAAATTAGATATGTCGAAATTAAATTATCAGATCATCAAGACAAATTGGACTTTATCTTTTCATAGATCTAATAAAGGCATTTGATACAGTCAACTCGAAAATTCTACTTGAAAAAATGAAATTTTATGGATTTGGTCAAAAAGCGTTACAATTACTAGACAATTACTTCACAAATCGTACTCAAAGAGTCTTATACGCTCAACACTTATCTGACTCTGAAAATATTAAGCTTGGTGTTCCACAAGGCAGTATACTGGGTCCATTATTTTTCTTGATATTTATCAATGACCTAGAGTTTTATTTAAACGAATTCAAGTGCAAGTTCTTCGCGGACGATACAACTCTTTCTCTTGTTGATATCGATTTCAATCAATTATTAAATCGATTCAATCAAGAAGTTACCATATTAATTAATTGGTGCATGTCTAACAGGCTTGATATTAATTGGACAAAAACAAAATTAATGTTTATCACTACAAAGTACAACGTTGAAATTCCTGGAAGAGTTGAAATCAGTGGAAACTCGATTGATGTTGTTGACCATTTCAAATTACTCGGATTCACCATTGATAGAAAACTTACATTTCTTGAACACGTTCGTGAACTTAGAATAAAAATCAATAAGAGACTATACTCAATTAGCAAAATATTTTATCTCCCATTTAAAGTCAAATTGCAGCTTTTCAAAACATTGGTGATACCATACTTTGACTATTGCTCAACTCTATACATCTATTTTCCCAAATATGCCATTCAAAAAATATACAACACATATAATTTTTGTCTTTCAAAATTACTACGAATTAACCCAAAGAGAGGTGAAATTTTTGACGTGATTAAATTTGACAATCATTTGGAAAAATTCAATTTAAATAATTTTCAACAGCGTTTATTTATTCGTTTATCTAAATTTATATACAAAATATTTAAAAGCGCTCAATCACCGTATCAATTAAAAACCGAATTTAAGCGGAACAACGAACTCAACAAAAGTTATTACTTAAGAAACTTAAACGAATTTTATGTTCCAAGCATTGGAAAATTTAACTCACATATGAAAGAAACATTAGGCTATTTCTACACGAAATTTATTAACAACTTTATTCTAGATGAATTAAAACTCAACCTGCAGCTATTTACCAATAGAACAAAAAACAATGTAAATTTGAAAATCAAAGAATTCATTAAGATATTTAAAAAGTTTGATTTGGATTATCAAGTTCGAAATTATTAAAGCAAAAAAAATTCTTTTATTATATTTTATTTTTGTTTATTTATTTTTAATAAATGGGTACGATTGGCTCATAAGAGTTTGACGAAGGTCTCTCAATCGTATTGAAATTGGAAATTAAAAAATTTTATTTATATATTATAATATATTATATATTATAAGGTTAAACAGGCATTTTATGATGGTAGAAATATTAAGAATAAATCTACGTTTAAACCTTGTGTTTTATAGATTTTTTATTGTGAGTTAAATACATATTCAAGTAATATTATTATTAAGTTAATTATAAGAAAAATGTTTTTTTTGTTTTGATTAGAAGTGTTTTTTGGATATCTAGGCAAAGTATAATTTGGGTTTAATAAATTGCATTCATCTATTGAACAAGTTTTGTAAGTTACATTTGCACCAATGTCTGTCATAAAATTTCCATTTTTATCAAAGTTGGAGCATGATTTTGACACAGTTACAATATTATTAAAAATTGCTAAAATAGTCTTTAAAAATGAAAACGTTTTTTTAAAATTTTATTTTAAATAAAAATTTATGTATTTTACTTGACAATAATTCTGGTTTTCTGAACAGTTAATTAAAATTGGTTTATCAGTTTTAATCGGTATTGAATCAACCGAATCAGTCAAACATATTGAACAGTTATAACACTTTAATCCATTAATGATTTTAAGACAATAGAAACTTAAAATTAAAAAATTTGAGAAAAAAAAATTTATTTTATACATCTATAAATTTAAAGAATATTTTAGTTTTCATGATTTTATTCAGTATGTATCTTTTTCAATATTTGTTTATAAAAAAAATCATAATATATAGTAAATATTTGATGTAATTTCTAAGCTTAGAAACTGAACAAATATTTCATCAAAACATGAATTTGGTTTGAAGCATAAATGTAAAAAAAAAAAAATCGATTTTTTAAAAAAAAAAGTTTAAATTTACAAATCTGTTTTTAAATAAATCATTTAATTTTTCTTGAAAAAAATAAAAATTTATCTTTTATTTTATTAATTCGATTTAAAAGAAAATTAATAAAATAAAACTTGAAAGTTTTATACAATTATTAAAAACACAGATATTTAATTTATTGAACAACATTGATATACATAATGATAAAAAAAAAATTTTGATAAAAATTTCAAAAAGCAAAATAACAATTAAAGAACAAATTCTAGTATAGTTGCCAAATTACTGAAAATGTTTATGATCGGACAATAAATAAAAAAAAAGAAAATAAGATTGTGGAATTATCAAGTCTGAGTTTGATTGAAAGATGAACAATACAAATGAGTATGGTATTATCAATTGACATGTAGTAATGTTAGGAAATGATAATATTCTTAAATATTTAAAAGCTATTGTTTTGAAAGATTTATAAATTTCAATATATTGTTCCTAAATATGTTAGGCAAAAGACCAATAAAAGCGAATAAACACAAAATAAATGGATAAAGTATTATTGTCTCTGATGAAAAATAATCTAATATTTCATGTGATTCATAAATTAAATAAAAACAACAAAATAATTTTATTTTATATTATTTAATAGGCTCTGCAAACGAAACTAAGTAAAAAAACACACGTTTGCAGTTTGCAGCACATATTTTGGACCTCTAGAATTAAAGTCATATCATTTTCTATTTTTGTATCTATATTTTTGTACTAATATTGATAATGCTTTTAAAAATTTAATATATTTCAATATTTTAATTTTAATAATAGTTTCTACTGGTTTTGAATATATAAATAAATCATAAAAACTTGCTTAATAAAACATCAATTTCGATCAAATAATAACAACAATATATAATTTGATACAGATTAATGTATAGTTGTTTGTATTGTCTCTTTGGCTAAATAGTTTAATAAACTGTTTGGATAAACTTAGTCTTGGAAAAGTTGATAACTTTTCAAATCAAGATTTTGACTAGAAGTTAGCAAATTATTAGAAAAAATTTTGCTTTGAAATTTAAGGTAAGATAGAGTGTTACTGGTAAGCTTATCATGATCAAAATTTTATTTTTTATCCCACATGAGTTATGTAAGTAAAAAATGTGACATTTAGACTAAGAATTTATGGACAAATACAGTAAACAAATACAGTAAATTTATAAATGATTCTATTTAAATGAATACTTGATACAAATAAAAACAAAGTTTTTCTTATTTTAGTAACATTTATTTTAGATACAAAAACAATCAAATAAATTGACTTGGTCATCATTATTGTTTGACTAATAATTAACATCCCTTCAAAATTCAAAAAAAATAATAAACTCGATTTTTTTGTACTAAGTTACTCTGGTAAAAATAAATTTATTAAAAAAAAGACACGTAAAAATCAATTTTTGGCCACAAAATTAACTTTAATTTTAATGCTCAGATTAATTTATTTTAAATTTTTATCTTTTTACTTTTTTACCTTTTAAAGGTTTATTCAAAGCACATAAAATTATTACTCTATTTTTAATAAATCTAAATTAATAATAACAAATTTGTATTTAGAAATTTCTAAACAACACTCATTTTTAAAATTTTTTTTTTTTATTCATAAAAATTATGCATTATTTTAAATGAATTATTATAAAAGAAAAACTTCTAGATATGTTCAAATTTAACATAAATTTCTGAAAAAAGAATTTTAAAAAATTGAATTTAAATTTTTCTATTTTGAAAGAAATAAATGATTGAAATAAAAGAAATTGTTATTGTTGGTGGTGGACCAGTTGGTTCATTCATTTCCTTGCTTATGAAATTAACTGGTTTACCAGTATATGTTTACGAAAAAAGAAATAGTTATACTCGAGAAATAAATGTTAAAATAACAGAAAACATTTTCCAACAAACATCAGAAAAATTAAAAGAATATAATTTAAATGATGAAAATTTTTTCTCTAATTTACACAATTCTTTAATTAATTCTAAAAATCGTATATTAATATGTCAGCTAGAAACATTTTTAAAACAAAAATCAGAATCTTTAGGAACAAAATACATTTACAAAGAGATAAACTCTTTTCAAGAGGTTTATAGTCTACATGAAGAGAACAAACCACTTGTATTTGACTGTACTGGTAGAAAAAGTAAATTAAGAATA
The DNA here is from genome assembly GCA_021432725.1 of Brachionus angularis. Classification (NCBI taxonomy): domain Eukaryota; kingdom Metazoa; phylum Rotifera; class Eurotatoria; order Ploima; family Brachionidae; genus Brachionus; species Brachionus angularis. Next base: position 5,284,147 of record JAJVDD010000005.1, read on the forward strand.
AATCAATTTGGTCCTGACGAAACAAACATGGTCATAAAACCACTTGAGTCAGCTATTCATATAAACCTCAAAGCCGATTTTGAATCAACAGATATAAGTACTTTGTACAGCTCAATGAAAAACAATGATGACATTAAATTATCCGAAATAGTTTCTTCTAATAAAAAACAACAAGACAAATTCAAAAATGTTACAATTCCAATTTTTATAACAAAAAATTTAGCTCAAATATTTGATTCAGAATATCCAAATATAAATCAAGAAGCTTTAAATCCATTTAAAGAGAACACTTATTTTTATATTAATCAAGAAATATTTAATACAATAAGTTCTATTATAATTCCACTTATAATGGAAGATTGGATCATTGATTTTAAAAGTATAACAATAAAAAAAATTGAAATAACATGTGGTTATAGTTTGAAAAGAAGTCAAGATAGACTTATTTGCTTTGGAGATTCTGCAGTACATTTAGCTTATTTTAAATCATTAAACTTTGGTCTAAAACATTCACTAGATTTTTTTCTCTATTTAATTAAAATACCATCAATTCTATTCAATAACAAAACCGACTATTCACCAAGTGAAATAATTGAAGAATTCAAGAAAAAAAATGCTCACTTAAATCCAATTTATGTTAGAGATACTTGTTTTGTAGTTACAAAAATATTCAATTGTGGAATATAAAAGTTTTCTATGATAAATAAACATACAGAACAGTTAACCAACAATATGGGTTTAAAACAATCAGAAGTAGAAAGTTTTATTAATAAAACAAACCAGAGTTTGAATGATTGGGACAATTTTTTAGACGAATTTGAGTCTAAAAGAGAAAAAGATATTAATGAAGTAATAGAAAGTAATTTCAGAAAGAAAAAGATGTTTGATTATTTATCAGACTTTGTATGGCTAAATTCAAAATCTCCGATTAAATTGAGTGAATTGGTGTCTAGAATATCAAAAGGGTATGCATTGTTTGCAAAAGACAATGAATATTTAAAAAAGTGTTTATTATCTTTAAGAAATTGTTTAATATTAGATAAAAATACAATTTTAGAAAGCCCATTTAAGGTTTTAGATCAAGTAAATTTCATTTTGAATTTGTATCAATCAAATCTTTTTACAAAGCAACGCAATTTAAAAGAAAAAATTATTGAAGATTTGAAAAATATATTTGATAGTTCAACAGATTTGCCTATTTTTGACAGACTGGAACAAGTTAATTCATTAGATTTGAAAAATTTTAAACATGATAATGATGTTCAGTTTAGATTTCTTATTAAAATTATTGAAATTTCAAAACAAAACTTAATTAATAAATAATATTATTTATAAATTTAATAATAAAAAACAAAATGTAAAAACTAATAATCAAACTTATCTATCTAAAACAATAAAATGTATTTTATAGTAAACATTTGTAAATATTATTTAATATAACTGTATCAGACGTGATCTCAAATATCTATGAAAAGATAATACTAAACGAAATAGAAAAAACACACATGGACTCGGATAAACAATTTGGCTTTAAAAAGAACAGCTCATGCTCGCATGCAGTATATACGGTTAAAGAAACCATTAATTACTGTAATAAGAGAAATAAGAAAGTATATGCATGTGCGATAGATGCAAGTAAGGCCTTTGACAAAGTCAATCGAAATATATTATTCAATAAACTAATCTCTAAAATCCACCCTCAAATATGGCGCTGCTTAAAAAAATACTATGACAACTCAATGGCAATAGTGCAAAAAGATAAAGAAATAAGCAAGTTGTTTAAAACGACAATTGGGGTAAAACAAGGAGGTCCTTTATCGCCAAAATTATTTTCCTTTTATATTGAAGACCTAATAAAAGAAATAGAAAATGAAAATATAGGAACAAACATATACCAAACATTTACTGGAGTTGTTATGTATAATTTTAAAAGATAAAATTTTTGATGAAAATTTTATTTGATTTAAATATAATTATTGTTTGACTAAAAAACTTACAACTCAAATAGACTTAAAATTTTGCTTCATATGCTCTTAAATAATATTCTAAAGCCTTATTATCATCACCTAGTATTGCATAAGTAACAGCCAAGTTATTTAATAATGTTGAAATATCTGGATGTTGAATATCATTATATAATTCGTTTAGCATTTCATATGCTTTTAAATAATATTCTAAAGCTTTATTGTTATCACCTAGTTTTGAATAGCTAACAGCTAAACTATTCAAAGAATCAGCAATTTCAGGATGAACAATATCACCAAATAATTTTTTACGCATTTCAAATGCTTTTAACTTAAATTCTAAAGCTTTATTATTATCCCCTAGCCTTACATATATAACTGCTAAACTGTTCAAAGAACCAGCAATATCAGGATGATCAATTTCACCAAACAATTTTTTACGCATTTCATAAGCGTTTAAATAATATTCTAAAGCTTTTTTATCATCTCCTATCTTTCCATAACTTAGTGCTAAATTATTTAATGTTGTTGCTATATCTGCATGATCATTTTCACCATAAATATCTTTCTGCATTTTATATGCTTTTATATAAAATTCTAAAGCCTTGTTATTGTCACCTATTCTTGAATAACTAACAGCTAAACTATTCAAAGATGTGGCTATCTCGGGAAGATCAATATCACAAAATAATTTTTTACGCATTTCAAATGCTTTTAACTTAAGTTCTAAAGCCTTATTATCATCTCCTAGCTTTCCATAACTAACTGCTAGGTTATTCAACGATGTTGCAATATCAGGATGATCAATTTCACCAAACAATTTTTTACGCATTTTATATGCTTTTAAATCATATTCCAAAGCTTTGTTATTATCCCCAAGCTTTCCATAACTTACTGCTAAGTTATTTAATAATGTTGCAGTATCTGGATGATCAATATCACCATATAATTTATATTGCATTTTTAATGCTTTTAAATAATATTCTAAAGCCTCATTATCATATCCTTGTCTTGCATAAACAACTCCTTTGTTATTAAATGATGTTGCATTATCAGGTTGATAAATATCACCAAAAAATTTTTTTTTCATCATTATTATTATACATGTACAAATTTTTTTAAATTTTAGAAAAGAGTAATCTACAAAAGCTAATTTTTTTTTTTCAATTTTTAAATTTAGCATTTTTTTTGTATCCATGCCCGTATAAATAGCACAACCATATATTTTTGGTACGCTTTTAAGAAACATTCCTTGTGTTAGAATATTTTTATTTGTTATTGTACTTTTTTAATTTATTTTAAAAAAATTAAAAACAAGTTTATACTTATTTTATAATTAAAATTAAATACAATTCTCTGTTTAAACTTATCAGTTTTCCTTTAAATTCTCTCAAGTTAGAATTTGGCTTTTCACATATTACAGCACCACGTAGATTTTTTAATTCCGTTTCATTTTTAAATTGAGGAAATTCAACTGGAATAGAATGATGTTTTAAATCTGTTTCACCGTCCGAATTTAAAGTGTCTATATAACAACTTTCTGAATCTGAATTTAAATATAACAGTACAAGATCACATGGTATGTTTTCATTTATCTTTACTTCAACTATGTCTCCAACCTGTATATAATGGTTCATTATATTTTATTATTGAGGTAAAAATTATAAATAAAATTTACTTTTATATCTTTTGATTGAATCTTTTCATATTTTCCGTTTTGTTTTAATACTCGAAATTTTTTTGAATTTACTTCTAAATCTTCTTTGTGTTTTAAAATGTCTTCATAAGCCTAGATTGAGAACAATATTTTAAATTAAAAAAAAAAAATTCAAAAAAAATTTTCATACTTGTTTTATAGCTGTAACACCAATTAAAATAGCTATCGTGAACATCACTGTATAAGGATTTGCGTATTGGTTCAAAACCTAAAAATTTTAAAAGAAATGTGTAAATTAATAAAAAACTGCTTTGAATAACTGATGGTACTAGAGCATTTTTAAATTATTTTAGATAAAGAATTCAAATTAGTAAATTTACAGTGTTAATAAATAATATTATATTTCAAATAAATTTACAATTTAAAAAATACACCAGTGCCACCAACTGTATCTGAATAATGCATATTTCAATTAAATTAAACCAAAAGAGGCCACAAAATAAAATCAAATTTTTGTAATTTCAAAACTATATTCCAATATTATAAAAATTTCAATTTTAAAAAATAGTCATTTTTTTCCTTAACTATAAAAATTAATTCATATATTGATATAAAATCAATATTATGAAATTTTTTGCTTGATAAAAAACATTTTAGTTTAGAATGTATTGTTTTAGAATTTTACATTTGTTTTCTACATATTGTATTTTAGGAAATCATTTAAAGGCAGTCATAAAAATATATTTGATTACTGACAAGTTAACAAAAAAATAATTTTCTGATTCAACTTACTAATATTACAATAAAAGTGATCAGAAAATAAAAATTTTCTAATTGTCTGAGTTGTTCAAATAGAAATTTTGGTAAGAAATTTAATACTGTATACTTGAATAAAAATAAACTATAAATAAAAACGCATATCAAACAAAAATATTAAAAAGTTTATTACTTTAGAGGTAACTATACGATTATTAGCATAATTTAAAGGCTCTTCTCCATCATAATTATCTGGTTTTATATGATTTATAAACAATGTCCTAAATTCGGTGTTTTTCTCACCATTATCACTTATTTTCTAAAAACTTATATAAATTTTTATAAATAAACATTTTTAAATTAAATTTTACTGATTTTGGTAAATTTTTTTTTAACACTGGTATCTTATCGATTAAATTATAAAAATTGTTTTCAATGTAGATTGAAAATATTTTTTTCATATTTTTGATTTTGTAAATTATAAAAAAAATATCTAAAATGAAAATGCTTATTAAGTTTTTTACTTAGTTCCGACGCCTTTAAAAGATGCAATTACACAAGTTTAAATAATAAATATTAATTTTATTTTTTTCTTCTTAGTTACCGAGTAAACTATTTTGATTTTAATAAAATTTAAATGCACAATATCAGATCGATGTTTTGCCAGTTTTTTTTTGTGCATATAATATTTATAGGTAAATTTTAGAATAAAAAATTCACTCAAACAAAAAACATGCAAAAAATTATTAGAAAAGTATATTCTTATAAAAAGTATATTTTGAGATGAATCAATATGAGTCAAATATAGTATAATCAATAATAAATAAAAGTTGCACCAAAATTTTTTTCTAAAAAAAGCAAAAGCAAATTAATTTTTAAAAAAGAATATTGTAAAAATGATTAATAAAACTCAGTTAGCTAAGTCTTACAGCAATAAAAATAATTTTTTATTTAATTATAATCTTTGGTTAAAAAATCTTGAGTGTCACAACTCAATTTTTAGTTTTCTTCATTCCTTCTTTAAGTTAGAATTATTAAAAGTATAATAGGACTTCTTCAAGAAAAAAATAATAATAAACTTTTTGAGATTTTTTAAAAATTATTGATTCTTTTTTAACCGGAAACTAATTGAGCTTTAACATCATTGAAAAAGAAAACGTCCATATAAACCCAAATTAACATTTGTGCTTTTTTTTTTGTGAAATTTCGATAAAAATTGACATTATTTGTTTGTTCTTAATATTTTTGATCTGTGTCTGGCAAATAATAATCAATATACTCGAATTTAAGTTTGAAGTCAATGTTTGAGCAGAACTGATACTCAAGTAACCGAGTTGAAGAATTTAAGATACAATTACGTTGACTAGAAGCTTGAAATAAAAATGATCTTTCTTTCTAGGAACAATTAAAAATTTCAAAAATTTTTAGCCATCAACAGTAGCTGTAAATTCAGCAGCAAAAATTCTAGTTCTTTCACCATCTGTGATACTTGCTTTAACTCTCTAGAGACTTTTGAAAGTTAATTTAAAGAAAAATCTAGATTAAGATTACATTAAAATAATGACATGTCTCTAAAATCGAGCTTTTACGTTATATTTTTGCATATGTTGTGAAAAATTGATTAACGAACAGTTAAATATTTTTCAAGTAACTAACAAATCAACTCGCGACTTTCTCCAAATCAAATTCCTTAGCTTTTTGTTTTATTGTAAAGCCACTGATACAAGCTCCAGTGTTTAGCTTTTCTTTTATTCAATCATTCAATAATCCATTAGGTTGTTTTGTGGAACATTTTGAGAATCATCATCTATTAATAATCATTTATTTTAATCAATTAAGCCTGCGTATATTAAAGGCTTTGAAATCAAAATAAAAATAGAAAAATTCCAATTGAAAGCTGATGGATCAATTTTTTTTATACAATGTGAGTTCTGTTTAGGTACATACTTTGGATTTTTAAATTTTTAGGTTAATAAAAAATTTTTGTAAAAAGGAGACTTTTACGTTACAACTGTAGTGCCTTTAACATTTGAATTTGACTGATGTCGGTTCTTATATTTAAGAAGATGTTCCATTTTATTTTTTGATACACTCTGATTGCTAGACTCGAAAAAAAAAAGCTTTTATTTGAAAATTAAAGTTATTAAAGAAACTATAAAACTCTGATTAATCTCAAGATGATTTACAAGAAAAAAAATTTTAAAGAATTTTATTTTTTTTGGACAACTAATAGTTTAATAGATAAAACAAAAAGCTCATTGATAACGCAATAAAAATAACGATATCATTTTCTATTTTTGTACTAGAATTCACAATGACGTATATTTTATTTTTAAAAATCAAAATATCAATATTATTTACCTACCTATCACCATGATTCTGATTTGATCTAAATTTGCATGATAAAGAACATGATCATATTCAGAAACTTCTAAATCATTTTAATTTTCATCATCTTAATATTCCAAGTTTTTTCAGTATCTGTAAAGAAGACTATTTTTTTATTTTTTTCTAAATTAATTTAAATTTTTTAAATTTAATATGAAACATTTATAAAAACAAAAAATATGTGAGTATTTTTCTCTGGTCTTTAAAGTGTTTAATAAAACAATAACTTATATTTAAAAATCTTAATTTTATTTGGTCTAATCTCATGAAGATCATTTATTAAATTAAATCTAAATTCAAATATTTTAAATATTTTTTGTTGTTAAGTGGTTATCTTTTTTAGCAATTCGAAAAATATAAAAATCAAATTTAATTTATTTTTTTTTATTTAAATCAACAAAAAAAAATTAAATTTGTTGTCTAATTAAATGAAATATGTAATATTCTGGATTTTTCATTATAAAACAATAATTTAAAAATTTTAATTTTCATATGAAAATAAAAAATAATTATTTTAATAATTATAAACAAGTTACTAATACATTTTTTGTTTATGTTTTTTGATGCGTAATATTACAAGGTATAAAATTTTATTATTTTTTTTATACGAATTTATTCAACTGATTTAAGATGATTTCATTTCAAACATTCTTTATTTTATTTTTAAATATTATTACAATAAAAAAAATATTTTCTATAAATACTCAATCTTCTATTAAAACTATAAATGTTAATAGTTATCCTAACTCAATTGCTGTTTTACCAGATGGAAACATGGTTATTGGATTAAGTGATAAAACTATTAAGATATGGAATCCTAATAATAACTCACCTCTGAAAACCTTTACTGGTCATAGTGGAGCGGTTTATGATGTTGCAATTTTAGACAATGGTAACATAGTTAGTGCGGCTGATGATGCAACTTTAAAAATATGGAATCAAAATAGCAATTTAGCTATCAAAACATTAAGAAATCATACAAAATCAGTTAATTGTGTTGCTGTTTTACAAAATGGAAATATTGTCAGTGGATCTGCAGACAAAACTTTAAAAATATGGAATCCAAATAGTGATTTACCTTTGAATACACTTAGAGGTCATAATGATATAATATATGATGTTATTGTTTTAGAAAATGGAAATATTGCTAGCTCGTCTCAAGATGCTACTATAAAAATATGGAATCCAAACAGTGATTCAGCTTTGAAGACATTAATTAATAGTGACGGAATGATTTTCTCTATTGTCGATTTACGAAATGGAAATTTAGCAAGTTCATCTGATATTGATGTAAAAATATGGAACTTGAATAGTGGATCGTCAATCAAAACTTTAAAAGGTCATGAAAGCTCCGTTTTACCTGTAAATGTTTTGCAGGATGGAAATATAATAAGCGGTTCTGTTGATAATACAATAAGAATATGGAATCCAAATTCCGATGAAGCAATTTCTTCTTTATCAGACCATACTTTAAGTGTTATATCTCTTTCAGTCTTGAAAAATGGATACATAGTAAGTGGATCTTATGACAATACCATAAGAATATGGCAATATAATAATACTTGGACTAAAAGTTGCAAAAGAACATGATTCTTTTTAAATTTTAAATTTGAACAGAAAAATTCAAAAAAGACAATTTTTTAATTATAAATTATTTCTATTTCTTAATTAAGCTTTTAAAAACTTGAATTTAATTTAATTAAAGTTAATTTTTTTATAATATTTTTTTCTTTCATAATGAATAAATATCAATTTTGTCTCTTGTTTTTACTTAAAAATGAAAAATTGAATCTGATTATAACTTTAATGAAAAAAAAATTGTGAGATTGTGCCTAAAAAATTTAAGATTTTTATCCCTAGAATATTTAGTAATCAGTGATTATCAATTTGCTTGAATATTTGAATTTCATTAAAATAAATGATTTTTCTTAAAATTATTATTTTAAACAATTATTTTTAAAATATACTTTCAAACATTTCAAATTAAAAAAAAAATTAAATGATAATCTAAGTGCTTATTAAAAAATCAAAGGCTGGTGAAAACGCTTTCTTAAATTTTGGATTAATTGTTTTTCCTACTTTAAAATAGTTTTTTTAATTTTAATTTTTCAGCAGTCTTTGATTTTTTAATATGTTAATCAGCATTGAAAAAATTCTTAAAATGAACTTTTTAAAAAATTTTTGTCTTAACGTGGTCATGCACCAAAAGGTCTTTAATTTAAAGTATTTGATTTTTCAGATATTTTAGTTTGTTATGTTTGTTATAAATAAAAACAAAAAAAGTACTGATTCTTGTAGTACATCGCTTGATCTTCTACTTCATTAGAGTTTTCACACACATTTCAATTATTGAAGAGATATTAAAAATCAAAAATAAATTTGTTTGGAAAAAGCCACTAACTACGCCACTGCTGGTCCCAAGCCCGGGTAAGAGTAGGAGGGGTGGTAGTATTATGCAAAGTGTGGTACATTACGGGTGGTGAGGTCTACGGGCCTTATCTCAAATCCTGTCGTACGTTTGTGTCACTGGCTTTGACCATCACGGAGTATAGTAGGTTGGGAACGATCGCGGGAGCTTGTTTTGTAACGGTGGTACTTTGCACATACTCTTAATAAGGCAAGGTTAAGTCAAATTAGACGCTTGGTTTGGGGTTCCAAGCTACATGTCAAATGGATGTCATTCGTCGATCATCACATAAAAAAAACTTTTTGATATAAAAGGTACTTCAAATCAAATAGTCGTTCCAAATCACATAAAAATTTTTCAATTTTTGAAAAAAAGTGTTTTTTTAACTTTTTTTTCATAATTGAAAAAAAAACTCTTTTTCAATTAAAAAATTTTCTTATCAAATAAAAAAGTATTCTCTTCACGCAAATAAAAATTTATTATCAGTTAAATGAGCTTAATAAAAAATATCTTTATTTTATTAATAAAAAAAAATTAATCATAGCTTAAAGCTTTTCCATTTTTTGCATTCCTTGAATAAACACTTTTTTTCTTACCTCTACTTTTAAGAGTTACAAATCGCTGGTTTCTGATATTAAAATAGTTATCATAAGCAATTAAATGAGCACAACTACCCCATTTTAAATAATATTTGCAAGAACAATTCATTTCATTCAAATTAATAATATAACTATGAATTTCATCATCGAATCTCATTAAATATCTATGTATTTGTGTAAAATGAATTTTTTTTAAAAATTTAGATTTTTTTATTTCTTTTTTCTGAAATTTAAAGTTTAAATTGAAATCTTTAGGATTTAAACTGTAATAGCTAATTATTTCTAACATTTTATTAACAAAACGAACCATTTTCATAGTTTTTTTTAAAGTAAATTGTGATTTTATTTGATTATTAAATGATTCAATTGGAGAATTAGTGTTAGCGTAACCAGCAGGATTAGAAAAAATTTTCCAACTAACAAATAAACCTTTTAACCAATTTGAATGAAAATATTTTATAAAACAATTCGCTTCAGTATGGTTATATTTTTCAATAACTTCTTTCCATTTAATAACTAATTGTTCTTTGTTAATACAAAAATGTAATTTTCTAACATCTTTAATTATTGATTTAGCTAAAAGCTCATTTTTGATATGTTTTTTTAAAAATTTTTTAACATTAAAGATAACATGAAACCAGCACATTAATACAGTAATGTCTTTTCCAAAAACTGTTTTAGCAGCATTAGCAGAAGCTGGCCATGCATCTTGCATTAAATAATCTATATTTAATTCAATATCCAAATCTTCACAAACATGGGTAATCCCATTAAAAATATTTTCAAAACATTTTTCATTCTCTTGACTTATTATTGCCATGGCAATTGAAAGAAAATGATGATGGGCATCGGTTTTACCTAAAACAAAAACTGGAAACCTATTCTTCAATAATTTAAAAGTAGAATCAATATGTAAACAGCCATGAAAGCGCGGCTCAATATTATTTAGCAAAATTTTAGAAGTAACCATTAAACATAAAGGATTTTTTACTGATCCAGTACCTAATAATATATTGCCATCTTTGTCTCTAATTAAATTAAAAAAAAAAGGCTCATGAGGATCTATATTATCATGATACAAATGTTAACTATATTTATAACGCTTGAAATAGAATCTCCATTTTCTAAACGCATTCTATATTTACTTATATAATTCTGAATCATTTTCAATGTAGGTTTTTTTTAAACATTATTAGGTTCATAGTTTTTTGTTATATATTGATGTACTTGTTTGGGTAAAACATCAGGAAATTTTTTAATATAATTATTTACCAAATTTGTAACCGTCTTTGATAAGCCTCTTAATATTACCGTAATCTTTAAGAAATACTGCTACTTTTAGAAATAAAGTGTTTTTCTATTGGAAAACTTCTAATCGAAAATATAAGAATGCTATAACAATTTTTTAAATTTTTAAAGAAAAAAGTCGAATTTTACATATTTTCTATTAATAATGATTAATTTTTGACTTTTTTCCAGCAAAAATTTTTATTTAATTCCTAAAAAAATTAAATTTTTAAGAGTCGAACAATTAAGTACAACATTTATTAATATTAATATTAATACAGAAAAACCAAAGGTAGCTAAAATATCAGAAATTGCTTCTGAAATACCTGAAATATCAAAATAAACACATCAAGTTATAGAGAATGTATTAAGTAAACATTCTTATCCTGTTCCTTGTCTTATTTGTGGTAAAAATCAACGGGGTGTTAAAGGCCATATTTCAAAAATGTTATATTTTTTTTTCATTCAGGTTCACAAAATTTCTGGTCACTTAAATTTTCTTTGGATCACAAAAATTTTTTTTCTGGTCACGAAATAAATTCTTTTAATTATTGTAATCTTTTTTATTTTTTTTAATATTTAAAATGTTCACCTATTATGTGAACATGGTTTATGTGACCATAAAAATTTATTTATGTTCACTAATTTGAGATAAATTTTCTGATCACATAATACGTGAACAACCGTTCACATAACAGGCCAGACCCGGCATTTTCATCAAAAATTATTATAGAATTTAAAATTTAGTGTCTCAATTAATATTAAGTTACCCGTTAAAAAAAATTAAATTAATATAAATTTAATTAAATAAATATGTTTTATTTTGTCTTATTTTTAAATTTAACAAAATTTTTAAAATTTAAAATGCAGATTTTTCTTTATAAATACATTTAGGTGATGGAGAGTTTTTTCAAAAAATTTTTCAAAAAATTAAAAAAAATAATTTATGAAGAGTTTTTTTTAATTTTTTTAAAATTTTTACGTGATTTGGAACGACTATTTGATTTGAAGTACCTTTTATATCAAAAAGTTTTTTTTATGTGATGAAGAGATTTTCTAACGTGATGACGAATGACATCCTATGTCAAATAATGATCGAGTTTGCAGCTTGGGCTCAGATGAGTGGTTGTTATTTGTGCTGAACGTCCCCCGTTCTTATTAAGAGTATGTAGCCGTAATATCATCATAACTACGCCATTGCCGGTCCCAAACCCGGATAAGAGTAGGAGGGTGATGATTACCACTATCAAAAAAAACTATTCTATTTTATCTTGATACTTTTAAGTTTTTGCTCCCATTATTACAACTAAACATGATTTACTGAATTTTAAATGCTTATAAATACTAAAGCTGGACTTACTGCCCTAATTAAAGTCAACCGAGAAATATATATGTCTAAAAAAGAAAACTACATAATTATAAGTGTGTTAACCGCCTAAATAAATAAATAATAATTAATTTTAAAAATAAATAATTAATTTAGAAACGCAATTTAGTAATGTTTATTGAGGGACAAATAACAATAAAAATATTCTAGAAAATCTATTTTTCTAAAAAGTAAACTAAATGGCGCTTAAGTTCTTAGATATTATTTGAATATTAGTTTTATTACGATTAAGTAATAAAATCACGTTTATTAAACACATCTCGATGTTAGTATAAATAATTGTTTAAAGATTATAGATAGACAGGATTTTGATTTGGATTTGGATTTTAAATTTATAATTTATAAAGAGTTAAATTATTTTAATAAATATTTTAAAAGCATATATTTGTTTAATTATATTATTTCCTGAGTTATAAGCCCTTAACAATTGGTAGCAGCGATAAAAGATTTAAAGGTTATGGCTGAGAAAAACATTTCTTTAGAAGTGCCAGCAGAATATTTGAATAGTTACACAAAAGAGCAGTTAGCCAGTGTAATTAATGCACAAACCAGTGCATGTGGTTTTTACTTGGATGGAAAACAAGTATCAAAGGATGAATTTGATAAAACCATTCAAGGATTTTTAGCCAAATCAAATGATGGGAAAAATGAACTGATAAATATTCTTAAAGATCTTTCAAAAAGGATTAACAGTAGAACAAAAATTGAACCAAAGTTTGAAGCAAGTTCTTCAAATCAACATATAACACATGCAAATCCTCAGAAATTTAACGTTTTAGACTCTAGCTTACCCAAATTTAGTGGAAACGTAGGAGAGAACCTTGAAGAATGGCTTTTAATAATAGAAGGCTTTATTTCGATTGGAAAATATGGCCCAGTAGAAGCTCTATTGGCGGTTTTACCGTTGTTAAAGGAAAATGCCTTGCAGCAGTTCATAGCATTTAGGAAGAATCACCCTCTGGAAGGATGGGTTGAGTTTGTTGAACACCTAAGAAAGGTGTTTACATCACTTAATATTGAGCGCAAAATAAGGTTAGAATTGAAGCAATTAAAATGTAATGGGAATTTTGATAAATTCGCTTTAAAATTTCAGCAATTAGCAAATAAATTGAGTGGTATGCCAGAAACTGAATTAATATTTTTATTTTTGGATGCTTTACATCCAAAGACACGCTATGAAGTTTTAAGTAAAGACGTTACTAAACTATCTGATGCAATAAAATATGCATCAATGTATGAAGAATGCTGCCGAGAAAATTCAAATAATGATCATAAGATTAATTATTCTAGGGCACAGTTTCCAAAGAAGAAAAGGTTTTTTCAAAATAATTCTAAGGGGTTTAAACCCATAGAAAGCTCTTATCAGAAAAGAGAAAATACAAAAGCAAAGGTAAAATGCTTTAAATGTAACAAAGAAGGGCATATTTCGAAAAATTGTAGAAAAAGATTGAATTTTAAACAAGTAAATGAAATTACAGAAATTAAAGAAAAAATGGAAAAAGTTCTTACTTGTCAAAATGAAGAGAATAGTTTATTGTCTGCCGATGGTACTATTAATGGTGTTAAATTAAAATTGTATTTTGATAGTGGTGCAACCGCATCAATTCTGTCGGCTCGTGTCACGCGTAAATACGCAATCGAGACAAAAGCGAGTGATGTTAAAGTAAAATTAGCTGATAATGCTACGACAGATGTCATTGGTAAAACTGATGAATTATTGGTAGATATAAATGGTCACACATGTTTCATTAGTTTTCTAGTAATGGAACATGACGATCATGATGCTTTGTTAGGTTTAGACTGGTTTTCCGCAACCGGAGCCGGCTTATATCCAGCAATTAAACTGTTACGATTTCCAGGTCAAAATATTTACTTGGATAAAAATAAACAATTGGATGTTAACGTTGACGAGTCATATGATGTGCTAATATCAGAAGTTCTTGACGAACCTGATATAGAGGAAGAAACTTATTGGGAATTTAATAAGAAAATTAGCATTGATTCTAATAGCACAAGTCTTTCAGAAGGACAAATTGAAATATTTGAACAATCCGTTTTACCACATATAAAAGATGTATCAGCAAAAGACTTAAACGATCTTGGTGAGTGTACGTTAAGAAAGCACAACATAAGAACACAGGACGTAACACCAATATTTATCCAGCCATATAGGAAGTCAATGGCTGAAAGAGAAATTATAAAGAGAGAAGTCGAAGAAATGCTTAATGCAGGTATAATTGAACATTCAACTTCTCCATGGTCTTCGCCAGTAGTGTTAGTTCCAAAAAAGAATGGAAAAAAAAGGTTTTGTGTTGATTTTAGAAAATTAAATGCGATCACAATTACCGAGAATTGGCCGCTGCCAAGAATCGAAGATATTTTTGATAGATTAAACAGTTCTAAGTTATTTTCAACTTTAGATCTTAAAAGCGGTTATTGGCAAATGGGTCTTACGGATGAATCAAAAGAAATAACAGCTTTTTCGACCCCAGATGGTCATTATCAATTTAAAAGATTACCTTTTGGATTAAAAAACGCTCCAGCTGATTTTTCCAAGTTAATGTATCAGATTTTAGGAAACTTACCTTACGTCGAAATATATTTGGACGATATAACGATACATTCTAAGACTTTTATGGATCATATTAAAAATGTTAACCAAGTTTTAAGGTGTCTAAAATCTTACAATTTAAAAATTAACCCGGAAAAATGTACATGGTTTGCTAAATCTATAAAGCTTCTTGGACATATCATTTCAGAAGAAGGTGTAGCAATGGATCCAGAAAAAGTGGAAGCTATAAAAAATAGACTGCCACCTAAGAATCTGAAGCAAGTTCAGCAATTCCTTGGCATCTGTAATTATTATCGTAGATTTATTAAAGATTATGCTAAAATATCTGAACCGATTACGCGTTTGTTAAAAAGAGAACATATTTTCGTATGGGATGACGAGCAGAATAATGCTTTCGAAGAGCTTAAAAGAAAATTAATAGAATATCCAATTTTAAGACAACCTTCATTTACGAAAAAGTTTCTACTTTATACTGATGCATCTGGATACGCTATGGGTGCAATTTTAGCACAAAAAGACGATGAAGACAAGGAATTCGTGTGTGCTTACGCAAGTAGAACGCTTAAAGGTGCCGAATTAAATTATGGCATTACTGAAAAAGAGTGCTTAGCTGTGGTCTGGAGTATAAGACATTTTAGAATATATCTTTATGGAAATAAGTTTCAAGTAATTACAGATCACTCTGCACTTTCTTGGCTAATGAACATAAATGATCCGACTGGTAGACTTGCTAGATGGGCAATATACCTACAAGCATATGAGTTTGAAATAATACATAGAAAAGGGATAATTCATTCAAATGCAGACACACTTAGTCGACCTGTGATGGAGTTAACACTTATAAACAACTTTGAACCAGAAAATGAAAGTCTCAAGTCAATTGATATATACGAGGACGATGCACTTTTATATAGATTAAAGAGGGGCAAACATTTACCAGGATTAGCCTCGAAACAAGTTAAACGAATAGACAAATTAGTCGAAAATTATAAATACAAAGATGGGAAAATTGTATATAAACCTGATGTTGCCAAAGAAAAATACTTGATCGTACCTAAGAAAGATGAAAGGCGCGGATTAATTGAAAAAGCACACTTGCTAGGACATTTCCAACTGGATGCGACGTTATCTAGATTAAGAGATACATACTTTTGGCGAGGAATGACCAAAGATACAGAGAAAATTATAAAATTGTGTAAACAATGCAAAATGCATAAAAAGGAAAAAGTAATTGATCATCCAGCAAAAGCTTTAGAATGTAAAGGTGTATTTGATAGGATTGGTATTGATTTAACATTCGGTTTACCTGAAACACCTGATGGTTATAAAGGTCTTCTTGTGATAACTGAATACGTAACAAAATATCCTTGGGCGACCCCAATAAAATCAAAAAATGCTGAAGAAATAGCTGAAAAGTTACTTGAGTATATATCTTTGTTTGGACCACCAAAAGAGATACTTTCCGATCAAGGAACGGAATTTAACAATAAACTTGTAAAGCAATTATTAAATGCTGTCGGAATTGAACATAGAGTCACTTCAGCGTATAATCCAAGAACTAATGGACAAACTGAAAGAATGAATCATGTTTTAGTTGAATCTTTAGCAAAATTTACAGGAGAAAATAATTTAGTTTGGCCGAAATGGATACCTTTTGTTTTATTGTCTTACAGAACCAAAGTTCATTCATCAACCAGTTTTACCCCATTCGAATTAATGTTTGGTAGAAAAATGAACACATTTGATGACTGGACCACAAATGATGAAAAAGAAGAGCCTGATACAATTGTGTATAGAAGTAAAGAAATTAAAAAACTTATAGAAGATACACATCCTAAAGCAATTGAAAACATAAAAAATAATAAAGAGACTCAAATTAAAATACAAAACAGAAGAGAGAACATAACAGAGGTAGAGATACCAGAAGGAAAATCAGTATACGTAAAGCAAGATGGTATACATGATAAATTACATCCAAAATTTAAAGGACCATTTAAGGTATTAGAACGAACTGAGAAAGGAAATTATAAACTGAAGGATAAAACAGGCAATCTTCTTGAAAAATCTTATCCAAGACATAAACTTAAAATTGTTGAGGAGGAAGATGAAGAAGACATGCACTACGAAGTCGAAAAAATCGTAAACCATAAAAAAGATGGAAATGATTATAAATATCTTGTCAAATGGAAAAACTATCCTGAGAGTGAAAATACTTGGGAACCTGCAAAAAATTTTGATGACATTACAATTATTACAAATTATTGGGAAAAAGAAGATGCAGTTGACAACAAAAAACAGAAAAAACTTAAAACACAAAAAGCAAATTCTATTTTTTATTTGCTAACGACGATTATATATTTCTTATTTTTTAATCCTTTGTTAGCTATAAAAGTAAACGATACGTTTTATTATTGTGATACACAGAAAGATAACCCAGTATTTGATATTGATGGAAGCTGTAATAAACCGATACCTGATGGGAAGTTATTAAAAGAAAAATCGTTTTACAATGAAGTTTATATTATTTCGAAAAAACTTGACGAAATTAATGGTAAGGCTTTTCAATGTAAAGAAGAATTAATACAAATGGAAACATCAGAAAATTTTTTTGGTGCAAGAACAAAAGAGATTTCGAGTACAGTTGTTGAATTGACACACAATGACTGTGAAACTATGGTAAGAGACAAGAAATGTGGGGAGAAACGCATGATATGCGATGAATTTGGATGTCAGTTAGACGGTACTCCAGAAGAAGAGTATAAATGGTTAGGAACAATTAAGAAAGAAGGAATTAAATGTTCTTTAAAATATAGGATTATTACAGCTCGTTCAAAAGATGATAATTTATTCTATAGTAATTGTAAGGCAAAAGATTTGCATTGTAGAATCGACGACTCTATTATTATATGGACTAGCGATGCAATTAGTAGTTGTCCTTATACTTTTATTACTGAAGATTCTTTTTCTCATTACGGAGACGACATTATATATAGTAATAACTCGAGACATTTATTTAAACTGACTAAAAAATTCGATGAATGTAATATGGATATATATGGTACTGCGGAAGGCTTATATGTAACATGGAACAGTAAAGCCAAAAACCTCGAACAGAGCGAAATCATATTATCGAAGCTTGAACCGACTATTCATGAGTTAATATTATCTGAGCAAGACGGTGCGATTTATAATGCGTATCTAAAAAGAGAAGCTATAAATTTTAGAATTTGTGAAACATTGAAGATTTATTTAAGAGACTTCAGACAAAGAGAAAACGAGTTTACCTTGATAGGAAATAACAAAGATTTCCCAACTATTATTTATGTACAAAATGGTGTAATACGCATACCTACTTGTATGATTATTCATGAAATTGAAGTCTTAGAGAAACAAGATTTGAAAACTGATAGTTGTTCAACAGATTTAGTAGTAAAATTTGAATTTGAAAATAAAACCAATATTGGATTTCTATCTGAAAGAGGAATAATAAAAGCGGTTCCAACGAAAACTAATATATGTATTGATCCGTTATTTAGATATTTTCACACAAATAAATTACTTGTTAGAAAGAACAATAATATAATTTCTACGGTTAAAAATGTTAAAACTGTTGATATTGGTGATTTAGAATTTAGAGATGGAAAAATGAATTTTCCTCATTATAAAAGAATTTTAGAACATATAGATGTTTTATCTGAAATTCAAAATGGACACTATGATGAAGTAACAGAATTAAAACATAAATTATTATTTAAAGAAGAGTTACAAGAAAGTAGTTTGATTTTAAATCAATTTAACATAATAAAGAACTCAACGTTACAAATATTGGATGGTTATAAAACAAAAATATTTGTTTATTTTTTGATTATTTTGGTAGTAATTGTATCATCAATTATCGCAATATGCTGTTTTAAACGATTTAAAATTGCAGCTTGGATACACAAGAAAACGATGAAAAGTAAAATAGTCAAACTTGATCCTATAACAGAAGAATATTTAAGATCGACTATGATTACAAAAGATGAAGAATACTAAAAAAGAAAAAAAAAAAAAAAAAAAAAAAAATAAAAATAATAAGAATTTTTTATTTTAAAGTATATATTTAATATTATTATATTTGTAAACTAATCATCGAGACGCTGATTCTAAAAGAGGGGGGTATTGTTAACCGCCTAAATAAATAAATAATAATTAATTTTAAAAATAAATAATTAATTTAGAAACGCAATTTAGTAATGTTTATTGAGGGACAAATAACAATAAAAATATTCTAGAAAATCTATTTTTCTAAAAAGTAAACTAAATGGCGCTTAAGTTCTTAGATATTATTTGAATATTAGTTTTATTACGATTAAGTAATAAAATCACGTTTATTAAACACATCTCGATGTTAGTATAAATAATTGTTTAAAGATTATAGATAGACAGGATTTTGATTTGGATTTGGATTTTAAATTTATAATTTATAAAGAGTTAAATTATTTTAATAAATATTTTAAAAGCATATATTTGTTTAATTATATTATTTCCTGAGTTATAAGCCCTTAACAAGTGGCATTGATTTGCAATTAGATTAAATTGCAACTAGCAAGAGAATTACTATTGAAGCCTTTCAACCAATATTCCTGGGAATCATTGAAAACATTGACAAAATCTAAAACAGAGCTCATAGAGATGTACTTCAGTTGAAAAATCTTGGTAGAATTTCACAACTAATAGAGACATAATAATAATAAACAGACGAAATAAATCAATGTCTGAAAAAAATTCCAAAAAATAAATCCAGACTCCTTCGAAAAAAGCGTAAGAATAATATTTAAGACTTTAACGAAAAGAAGAAACAATAAACTTAATTTAAAGTTTATTTTATTTGTTATCCCCCATAGAATTAAATTATCGACAAATTATTTTGGAAATTTTAGATTTTTAGGGCAAAAAAATTGAATTTTGTCTCTAGTTTTAATGTTTTATTAATTAATTAATTAAAATGGCTCCAGTTAAAAAAACTTAACCTTTCTCAAAGGATAGTGGCGAGAAATGATAAAATTTTTTTTTAATATTCTTTGCATACCATTTTGTAGATCTTAATGAGCTCTACATATCGGTATGCTTATATTTTTTTATGATCAATATTAAGAGAGATATGATACTTTAAAGCTGAATTTCTATATCTTACTTTAGATACAAATATTTTATTTTATTTTTTTTTCTAATATATAAAAAAATTGATTAAAAATTCGAAAAAAATATTTGATCAAAATTTTCAAAAATAAGCAGTTTTGCTGTTTTAAAGTTTTTTTTAACATTGTGTTTCACTTTTGTTTGATCCAAGGACAGTTTATTTTTGTTAATTAAGGTTCTGGCTAAACATATCAAAAAACTGGCTTGAGCTTTTTAGAATCAAAATAACCTATCTAGTATTGATCATAAAGGTATATTTAAAATAGGTATTTTTAAATTATATTCTCGCCACTATCCTTCAAATAATAAAAGGTTTTTCATTAATTTTAATTTTGAGATATAAGAATTTCGCAAATACTTTAAACTTGGAGAAAAAAAATAACCCAAAAAGTATTAAATATTTTATTTAATAACTATTCATTTCTAGCAAAATCGCATAATATTAATTAGCTTTTAATTTTATTTAAAACTTTTTCTTATTGAATAACACATTAAACTTGCTTACTAATGTTTACTTGTTAAAATTCTATTTTGATTTAATAAACAGACGATATTTAAGTTGAAGAAAATTAAATCATTAAGGTGAATTTCATGTTGTAATTTAAAATTACAAAAATCTGCTAATTTTATTTAAATTTTTTTAAAACAACAAAAAAAGTTTTATATTTTTGAAATTTTGATTATTTAATAAATATCTTATTCTTTCTAGCTTCTATTATATTTATCAAAATCTTTAATATTACTTCAAATATTTCAACAATACTTAATAAGCTTATACCAATACATAAGCCCATGAAACCGCCAATATCTGCTAAAAATTGTTCTGTTGTTTTAGATTCAATTTGTTCTATAGTTGTAAACGAAATATCATCATAATAGACATTTAACCCCAAAACGGTGGTTTTAACTCGATTAAAATCAGTAAAATTTCTTAAATTGTTTTCTTTTATATTACTTTGCTTAATCAATAAATCAGCATAAAAAGGTGATGGAAAATCAGCTTGTGATAGTTTTAAATTATATTTAATTGAATCACATTCTTCTGGACATTTTTCAAAACATTTAGAAGATAAATCAGTTTGATAGAATTGTTGATAATTTATTATTAAACAATCATGAGCAATGGTAACATTGCAAGGTTCATTACCTTCAAAATAAGTAGAGGTAACATCAAAACATCCACATTTATCTATTAAATATTCTTGGGCACATAAAGTTAAACAATACTTTTGTTGATATATTCCGTTTAATTTTAAAGTCATTTTAAACAAATTCGAATCAAAACCGTCTAAATAATTTACTTGTTTTATGCAATCACCAAATGGCTTTGGTAATTTTGAAAAATTTATTTGATCTATGACTATATCATATTCATAACCAGTTGATAAACTTATACCATCAGATTCAGATAAAGGATTAGTTAAAGAATTATGTATAAATAAATGTGCACCAGTAGATCTTAACAAATCATATTCAAAAGTTGGATAATCAACAAATAATTCTAATTTAAAAGCGTTTCTTCTTCCTGCTCTAGTTGCTTTTAATTTTTCAATTTCTAATCCATTTAAACTATATCCTGAATTAAATTTATAACAATTTCCAAATACTTGACTATAAAAATGTCTAAAATCATTTCTAGAACACTGTTTCATATTAAATCTACAATCAATTATCATATCATCTATTGAATAGCTCACATTTATGAGTTTATCCTTATAACGATACGTTTCATAATTTATTCTATAATCATTTTCCATCATTAAATCTAATGTTGATGGTTCATAATAAACTCTTTCATTCACAAAATAATTTCTTAATGAACCAAAATAATATTTTGATTTGTTTGCCAAATCTGTATTTTTGTTTAAATCAAATGGCATTTTATTACAAAATGTAACTGTTGGAAATTCTAATGAAGCTACTCGATTTGTATTAATTTTTGTTACCACTTCATAATTAAAATATTCTTTAAAACTTTTATTCAAACCATAAATACAATAACTAAATGAAATTAAAGTAAAAATAATCCATACTATTTTAATAAACCAATTCTCATTTCTAACAATACTTGGTAAACCATGGCTTGTTGAAACCTCAATACATTCTTTAATAATTTTTCTAATGATATTTTTTTTAATCATTTTTTTTTCATTTTTAAATAATTAATTTTAAATTGAAGTTAAAATTTTTAAAAGCTTCAATTAGAAAAATTATTTAAAATAATTTCAGAAAAACACACGAATAATAAATATGATTTATTTTTAAATAATTTTTCCATTTTTCTTTGATTACTTAATTACATTATTATTAAGAACTTGATTCTATCTAAATATTTAATTATATAGTATAATTTATTTCAAACAAATTTAGATAAATTAGAATTTCTAGGATCAATTATTTAAATCAAATTTGGTTTATTTATTAATAGAGAGAATTTCATCATGAAGATTATATTTCAGATTTTTTTATAGAAAGTTTTAATCTATAGGCGCAAAATTCAACATTGTAAAATTAATTTATAATGTATATATTCTTTCTTATTTTCAAAATGATCTTCTCTTGTTTTCAGTGCTGCATAAAAATCTTCTAGCTCATTTATAAATGAATCGTTATCATTAGAACTTAGATAAGAGTATAGATTGTTAAATGTTTTATCAATATCATTAGAGTCATTGAATAGTCCTTATTTTACTGTTATGTTTTTAAGCTTGTCTAATTTTTGTTTTAAAAATGAATTTTCATCTCTTTCTGAAAGATCTTCGATCAACTCAATCAACAATTCGGCTCACTCAATCGGCACATATTGGCATATTTTTAATTTCATCCAAATCATAATTATTAATTTCATAAATATTTATATCTTTTTTGTTTTATGCCTGAATTATAGTTTATTTTTCTCAATATCTTTGATGCAAATTATTAAAATTAAAATTTAACTCAAAAATTTTAATTTAGAATCAATACAAATGAAATTAAAAATGATCAAAAATTTATTTAAAAATTAAACTACAGTCTTAAATATAAATCATATTATTATTATTATTTTACGAATTAACGGACGGACGTAACGGAGATTTAGAATATATATAGTTTACCTATATTTTCTTTTAAAAAGGTCGTTTGGCGCTATTCTTCACTCATGCCCAATTATTAAAATCAAATTTGGCTTATTTCTGATTAGAAAGAGTCTGATTATAAAGATTATATTTCAGATTTTTTACAGAAAGCCAAATCAAATAATGTGATTTTTATTTTTCCACGCACCAATCTCTTTCTTTCTTTCAGAGAGAAGGGATTGAGTTATATAACTTAAAAAATCAAATAAAAATTTTACTAAGCCATTAGTTTTAGATTAAATCATTAACTTATTTATTGAGATTATATAAATTTCTTGAATTTTTAAATAAATAAAAATAAACCTCCAGTAACCAACAAATCAGGAACCAAAAAAAAGATAATTTAATGTTGCAAAACAGGAACAATTATATTTACATTGGGACTTGTTTAACAAATAATTGAATATAGTTTTAAAAAAATTTTTTACTGGTAAAAATTAAAAAGTTATTTTTTTAAAAAAAATTTAATATGAACAAATATTTACTAAAACTAATTAGTTTTTTAAATTTCAAATTAAAAGAAAAAATAAGAATGAAGACTTAATAAACAAATTTAAATAGTTTAATTTTTTAAATAAAAATTTTATTTTAAAATTTGAAAAAAAAACAAAAAAACAAAAGAAAAATGAAAAATCAAGTTAAAGAAAATATTGCTATGAAAACATTTATTAATAAGCTTAATGAAAAAAATTCAAAAACAAACATATATGAGGTTCTTAGTCAATGTTCTTTTTTTTTAATCAAAATATAAAATTATTTTAAATTAAATTTAAGTATAAATTAAATAATAAAGAATTTAACAAAAATGATCAACTAAAAAGATCAGTGTTTAATTCAAACTTTTCTATGAGACCAGGCTTTTTTGTTTTTGCAATTAATTTATTTAGTTTAATTAGTCTTTTGTTAATAGCTTATGCAATTTTAACTGGAATAAATTTAACAAGTTTTAAAAATCAAAAAAAAAAACAAAACAAAAATTTAAAAATATTAATTAAAATTTAAATAAAGGTAAAAGATATTATGGAGATTATTGCACAAATAGTACTGATTGTGATACAGAACAAAATTTGATATGTTCAAATAACAAATGTGTTTGTAATGAACAAAATTACTTTAATAAAATAACATGTGGTAAATAATTTAAAAAAATTGTGTTTTTATTTTTATTCGAATCATTTAATTGTTCTAATTATTTTATTAAAAAGTTTCCAAATTGAAAATTTTATATGAGTGTAAATCTAGTGAAGAATGTATGAACAGTTTATTGTGTTATTATGATGAGCTAAGTTCTAAATCAATTTGTAAATGTGATTTTAAAGAAAGATTTTGGAATGGAACATATTGTAGTTTGAAATTATCATATAATAATGGAACATGTTCTAATTCGGATGAGTGTGAATACAACTCGAATATGATATGTTCATCATTTAATAAAACATGTTTATGTGATGAAGCAACCAATTATTGGAATGGAACTTATTGTGATTCAAAAATAGTTTATTTAAAATCTTGTAAAAAAGTTGATTCATGTATTAATAATTTAATATGTAATCTAACTGATCAATTGGCTGCTAAATGTATTTGTCCAAATAATTTCTATTATAATGAATCATCACAATTTTGTGATTGTCAATTTGCTTATTTGAAACCTTGTATTGATTCCAAACAATGTAGAAATGATTTAGGTCTAATTTGTTCATCTTCTGGTTTATGTACATGTTTGAATGGTTATTATTATTCTACAACATATCAATATTGCTGTATACAATTTATATTTATTCTATATAGAGTTTATTTTAAATTAATTTTAAATAAAGATAAGAAAAAAACTTATAATGAATCATGTGATGCAGCTAATCCTTGTGAAACATCTTTAGGTTTAAGTTGTCAATCATCAAGATGTTATTGTAGTACTTTTTACTTTTTCAACGGAACTTCTTGTCGTATATTTAATATTTACATTTTTATTGTGAATTTAGCTTCTAAATAAATTTTTATTAGAACCTTTATTAGGAAACGGTGTTAGTTGTGCTAATTCGCCATTTTCAACTGCTTGTAGTACTTCATTAAGTTTAAGTTGTGATCCAACTACAAAAAAATGCATGTAATATTAGAATTTTAATTTTTAAAATTTTGCTAATTTATTATTTAACTATAAATGAAATAAATAAAAAAAGATGCAACAGTGTTACACATTACTGGGATTATTCAACTTGCAGTTAAAAAAATAAATTTATTTTTATTAAAATTAATTTAAAATACTTTATTTTAATTTAGCTCCAAAACTATTGAATGGTTCAAGTTGTATTAATAATATTCAATGTAAAACATCAGCTTTTTTATATTGTGATACAACTATCAACACTTGCATGTAAAAATATCATATTAAGTTAATTTTAATAAGTTATTAAAATTAACTTAATCTTATTTATTAAATAAATCTCTATTAAAATAACCCTACATTAGTATTAATTAGTGTTAAGTTCAGCTATTTATTAATTGATTTTTTATTTAATCACTTTGTTAAGATGATTTTTATACTTAAAATATTTAAAGCGTCTTTGTTTAGTTTATAGTTAAGAATAATAAAATTATTAAGTATTTCTTGTATAAATTAAAATTGTACTAATTAAATAAAATAAAATTAAAACAAAATTCATCTAGTTGTCAATTAACTCACTTTTGGAATCCGATTTCTTTAAAATGTGGTAAAATATAAATGTGTTTTTATATTTAAAATAATGTTGATAAATATATATTTATTTGATTATATAGAACCACGTAAACTTTACAGTCAATCGTGTTCAATAACAAACTTAGATTCTGAATGTGAAGCAAATAAGAATATAATATGTTCTGGTGGTATTTGCACGTAATCAAGTTTAAAATTAATTTATTAATTTATTGAAATGAAAGTTAATTAAATAAAATAAAAAGATGTCATTACACAATGTATTGGTCTTCAGTTTCATTAAAATGCAGTAAATTTAAATTTTAAATTTTACACCAATGATTTATTAAATACTTATTCTAAATAAATAAAGCCAACAAGTTGAGTTATCTTTTAGACTGTTCGAATCCGGACTCGTCAATTAAATGCCAAGATTACAATGGACTCAGTTGTCAAACAAATTTGTGCAAGTAAATATTAATAAAATATTAATAGAAATTAATCAACTAACTTTAATCAATAATTTTCTTAAAAGATGTGGTGTAGATAAATATTGGAATTATTACACATGTGGTAATTATATAAATTTTTAAAATTTTAAAACAATATTTAGTTTTTTAATTTAATAAAAAAATAAAAGTTCCTCAAATTTCATATGGATCGAGTTGTTTATTTGATCAACAATGTTTAACAAGATTAGGACAAATTTGTTTAGCAACTAGTTTTAGTGGTGGTCCAATGACTTGCCAGTATTAATAAAAATTATAATTTTCTAAAAAATTATTTTAATTCTTTTCTAAATTAAAACTAAATTAAGATGTCCATCTACTAAATACTATACAGGAACACAATGCCGTATTTAAAATAATATTTATTTTTTTTAAATTAAATTAATTTTGAATGTTTATTTTTTTAAAGAAAATAAACAAGGTGTAAATCAACCTTGTACAAGTACAAATGTGTGCCAAGATTATACTGGACTTACATGTATAAGTTCTTTTTGCAAGTAAATATAAAATTATAGAATAACTGAATTAAAAATAAAAACTATTATATGCAAAATTAATTTCGCTTAAAAACATACAATTAATATAGAATTAAACGCAATTAATTTTGCAAATATTTTATTAAATAATCAATATAAATTTATTTATTTAAATAAAATAATCAAAGATGCTATTCAACTCATTATTGGGATTCCACAAATAAAGTTTGCAGTAAATTAAAAAAAAATTATTATTATTATTATTTCTTGAAAAAAATTTTATTTTATTTATTTTAATAATAAAGCGTCTAAACAAGATGAATCTTCGCCTTGCACTACAACAACTGAATGTATGGATTATGCTGGATTAACATGTCAAAGTGGTTTATGCAAGTAATCTAATAAACAAATAAATAAAATCTGTATTATATAATTATAATACTTGATAATTCTCAAAAATAAAAGATGTTATTCAACAGACAATTACTGGTCTTCTAAATACATCGCTTGCTGTTAGCAAAATAAATAAATTTATAGCCAATCTAAATAGAAAAAAAAAAAACATTTTTATTTTTTAAAAAGTACCAAAATCAACACATGATCAAGAATGCTTTAATACTATTGAATGTAAAATAAATTTAGGTCTTGAATGTAAATTATCTACAAAAACATGTGAATGTACTCCACTGAATACACCGAGTGATATGTAAACCTAAATTAGATTAAATTATAGATAAAAATATTTTACCATATAAATTCTAATATATAATTATTATAAACAAGATATTGGTCTTCGAGTAAAAACAAATGCGACACATGTCCAAGTTTGTATAATAGTAATTATGATGATATAACTTCAAGATGTTATTATATATCAACAGGTACAAATACAAAAACATTTGAAAATGCTATTATTGACTGTCAAAATGATCATCCAAGTAGTAATTTAATTCAAATTAGAAGTGCTGAAGAATTGAATTTGATAAAATTTTTCGCCGATTCTTATAGTATTAGTAGTTTTTGGGTATTCGAATTTTAGTTTTTTAATTTTTATGTGTTTTTTTTTTAATATTAATGTATTAACATATATTTAGGTAGCTGGTAAAGTGGTAGATTGTTGTGTGAATAGATACAGTAACGGTGTTTGTTACAATTGGGATTGTCGACAGGATTTATTTACTTGGCAATATAGAAGCGGATTTCCTAATGAAGGAATTGTAGAAGATTTTTGGTGTAAAACACCTTCACCTGCTTATCCTTATTTAAATACACCATCAGATTGTTCAAGTTGTAAAATACATTATGTTAGAAGTTTAAACTGTTTTAGAAATAATTTTAATGGAGCTATAAATTATGTGTGTGAAGTTTTAAGTTGAATCAAATAACTAAATTAGGTTTATTTGATAATAACACACACTTAATTTTTATAATATTCTATCATTTCAAAATTGGAAAATTCTTTTAAATAAATAAATTTTAAATTTTATTTTAATTATTTTTTTATAACTTGTCCAAAAAGCTTTTAATGTTTTTATTATTAACTATATATAAACAATATAGGACAGCAAATTAAATTTATTAAAAGTCAATCAACTATGAATATATATTAACAATTAATGATTAATATAACAAGCTAGAGAGAGAGAGAGAAATACACAGACAGAATTTAATTTATAATTTAAAAAAAAACTTTCAACTTGAAAACAAAAAATTTTTATTCATTTTCATAGTAATTTAAGTTAACTTTATCAACTTTGAATAAATAAAAAGTAAACTCAAATATGTAATTACATATACAATTGTGTTCATTCTTGGCAAATATTCCTTTTTTTATTATTTTCTAACTGATAATAGTTATATTATCATTTGTTTCTATTAAAATAGAAAATTTAATCGCTTGAATAAATAAATTAATAAAAAATCAAAATCAAAATTATAATTATTTATTTATTTAATAGCTTCACCTCCACATTGGAGCAAAAAAATTACAAAATAAAAGTAAAATAAAGTATAAAAATAGAAAGAAGAGAATAAAAAAAATTCAAATTTAATTAATATATTTATTTATTAATGCTTCACCTCCAATTTTGGAGCAGTAAAAATTAAAAAAAAAAGAATTTATAAAGTAATATAAAGTTAATAAGAAATAAAAAGAGAAAAGTGTTAAGAGAAAGAATAAATAAGTGAATGAAGATTAAATTAAATGTACATATTGTGAAAAATTTTAATTTAAGTTATATCATCAAAATTAATACAAATTAAATTATCTAAAAGATTTTTATAGAATTTAAATTTAAGGTTATTTAGACAAATACTAATAGAGTTACAAATACCATTATTCTTTGTTGATAATTGTTTTTTTAAAATTAATTTGAAATATTTACAGTTATTTAATATGTTTTTGATGTTATTTTTGAATATATGTTCTAATAAGAGAAAATCTTTTTTAATAGAGTTACTTCTATTGTTACATTTTAAATTATTAGCTAAATATTTGAATAGATCAGAGCAGAGTTCATTGTTATTAATAGTATTTAAAAATATTAATTTATAATAAATATATAATTGTTCAAAGCTGAAGATCTTCAGACACTTTAAGATGTTTGACATTCGACAAAACTTCTTTAGACCAACAATTTGTCTAATACATTTGTTCTGACATACATTAAGTAGGTTTCTAGTTACTGTATTTAGCGTCATGTTTTCAATACCATACGTAAATTTCGTTAGGCAGTAGGTTTTGTAGATAAATGCTTGTAATTGAGGCTTTATTGTATTTAATATATCAAAATTAAAATTATAAAAAAAAAAGGTTAGAATTAAATAAAAAAAAGAGGCAAAACTAGACAATTAAGCAATTACTAATTCCTAATGAATTTAATTAAGCAATTAAAATTCAATTTTTTATCTATTTATTATTATGATTATGACAAGTGCATATATACAATCAACTACGAAATTATAAAATATTTTTTTTCTAAATTATGTTTTTCCATTTCATAGTTTATAACAATATTCAATTAAATTAATTTAATTAAATTCATTAGAGCATGAATTAATTAGCAAAATTATTATTTTTATTATTATTATTATTTTAGAAATTTTTATTTTAAAAAATATTTATTTTTTTTTCAAAAATTTTAATAATTTCCAAATTTTCAAGAAATTTTTATTCACTTTTGGTTGTTTTCGTGTTTAATTCTCAAAATTTACCTATAAATATTATGCATAAAATTAAAAAGAGAGAAAAAAATACTTTGACTAAATATTTAAATTAGAAATTCAAATTTTTAAAATAAAAAACAAAAATAATAATTTAAAAAAAAAAAAAAACATATCCAAGTTGAAACTAAGGAGAAAAAGAAAATTTCGAATTTATTATTTCAACTTAAAAAAATTATAGAATTTATTATTTGTGTCGGATATTAATATTTCTTAACATTATATTATTATATAATAAAATAATGTAATAAAAAATAATTATTCCAATTTAAACAAAGAACAAGAAATAGAAAATTCCTATGAAGCATATAAATATACCAATACATAATCTAAATAATAATATAAATATTTTGTTGTTGTAATTTTTAGATATTTTTTTTTCATAATGTACAAAATCAAAAATACGAAAAAAAAAATTTCAATCGAGTGTGTTGTAAATAGTTTAGATAATTTAATAGACAAAATACCTGTGTTGAAAACGTTTCTTGAGAAAACAGTAAAAATAAATTTATTTATTATTTTATATATTTCTATAAACTTAAAGATATAAAATTTTACAAGAGAATAAGAGATACTCGTGAGAAATATTCTAAATTGAGAACATTGTATATAAATCATATAAAACCAGATGGTTATGTTGGAGAAGAACCTTTAAACTATGCAAATAATACAATAATTACTTCAAAAGTAATATAAATATATATACTTTTGAATTAATATGATATTTATTTATTTATTTTTATTTTATTTTAATTATTCAAGTATACAGTATTAAATTTCTTACCAAAGAATCTATTTGAACAATTCAGAAGAATAGCAAATTTTTATTTTTTAATCAATATTGTAATACTAGTAAGTTGAATTAATCAAAAATTAATTTTTAATTTTTTATTTTTTTGTTGTCATGCAAACAATTATGTAAATAATTGATTTGAAATTTTAAAGATTCTTTATAGAAATAAAATATGTCATAATTATTAATTTGGTAAAATTAAAAAAGCACTTTTTAACCTTTTTATATATTTTTTAGGAGAAAAAAAATATAATTTAAATTTTTTGAAAAATTTATTATTTTAGTAACAGGCAAAAAATTTCATTTAATTCATCATTATACTACTTTGAATTATTTGTGCTTATGTCTATATAAATATAAAATATAAAAACACAATAAAATATTTTGACTTAAGCTTAAAAACTTAAAGAGAATAAAGTTGCAAAAATAGTTTCGTTTTTTTATTACATAATTGTTTACTTTAAGGCGCAATTGTTTTTGCAACTTTTTTATTATTTCATATATTTCTTGTTTAATAAAAATTAAAATAATTAAAAAATTAATTAGAGAAAAATATTTTAAATGAAATTATTATCTTACAGCTAATTGAAAAAAATATCTCATTAGTTGAATAAATTTTGAATTTTATTGAGAGCAGAGTTATGAACCTAATACTGTTTTATGGTCTCTAGAACCTTCCTCTTTAATAAATTATTCCTCAATTTTAATATTTAAACTTACAATATATAACCGCTAAATGAATAATTAAAAATTTTACAAAAATTTAAATTAATTTAATCAATTATTCTGAATAATATTATTATTATTATAATTATTATAATTATTTATTAAATTATTTTATTTAGTTTCTAATACCAGATCCACCATCTAATCCATATACAGCAATTTTCCCACTTGTTATTGTTATTGGTGTTACAGCTATAAAACAAGTATAACAACAATTTCGGAATTTAAAAAACCACTTTTATAAATTTGTTTGTTTATATATAAAAATCCTAAGGCTTATGAAGACATTTTAAGACACAAAGCAGATTGGGAAGTAAATTCAAAACAAGTTCGAGTATTAAAACAAAACGGCAAATTCGAATCAATAAAATCAAAGGATATAAAAGTAAATTTATATATTTAATATTAATTTAAGATTAATATAAAAATAAAAATAAAGTGTGGAGACATAGTGCAAGTTAAAATAGATGAGAATTTTCCATGTGATCTTGTATTGTTATATTCTAATTCAGACACAGGTAGTTGTTACATAAAAACTTCAAATTTAGATGGTGAAACAAATTTAAAACAACGTTCAATTCCATTTAAATTTCCACAATTAGAAAATGAAATGGAATTGAACAATCTACGTGGTGCTTTAATATATGAGAAACCAAATACTAAATTATACGAATTTAAAGGAAAACTTTTAAGCTTAAACAAAGAATTGTAAATATTTAAAAAATTTTTTTTTTAATTTTAATTTTGACTAATTTTAAAAACAAGTTTTTTTAATTTTATTATTTTATTAATAATAAATAAATAAATTAGTACAATTACAAATGAAAATATTCTACTACGTGGCACGAGTCTTAAAATAGCACCAGTTATTTACGGCTGCGCTATTTATACCGGTAAAGACACTAAAATGATGCTCAATTCAAAATTTAAACGAAACAAATTATCATGTGTCGAAAAACGACTCAATTACTTTGTATTTTCTTATATAATAGTTTTAGTTATAATTTCAATATTTTGTTTAATTGGTTCATTTCTATTTGATCATATTTATAAAAAACACTGGTACATGACAAATCCTAAATTTTATCATGAAAGTCGTTCTCTATATCATTTTATAACATTTGTATCTTTTATGAATCTAAATTATATAATACCATTGTCTTTGTATGTAACCATGGAATTGACTCGAGTTCTTGGCTCTCGCTTTTTTCAATGGGATCTAAAGTAAAAATTGAAATACATGTAGAGTTATATCTATGAAAAATAAATTTAATTTATAAATAAAAGAATGTATGATGATAAAACAGATCAACCAGCTGTTGTTAATTCGACTGATTTAAATGAAGACTTGGGACAAATTGAATATTTATTTACAGACAAGACTGGCACTTTGACTGAAAATGAAATGATTTTTAAACATTTTTGTATCAATGGTAAATATTATGAGGAAATTTATGGTGAACTTTATCGAGTCGGTTCTCAAATACCCGAAAGTTTAAAGGTAATATTTTATCAAATTTAATAAATTCTTATCAACAAGTTAAAACTTATTATATTCTAACTATAGTGTCTTCATTTATTTATTTTTTAAGTAAAATTTTCAACTAGAAAATTTATTTTTACATTCTGTTAGTAATTTTTTTTAGGTAACTTTGTGTGCACCTAATTGTTCACCAAATATGTGTGAATGATGTTTAGGATCAAGTAAGTTACCAAAAAAAAACTTTGTTCACGTATTATATGAGCAAATTTAAACAAATAAGAAAATCAACACAAAAACTTTTTCGTGAACAATTTATTAATTTAATAGTGAACAAATATATTTGTATTTTTTGTCGTGTTTTTTATATTTATGTAGCTTTATATCTTTATTTTTTTTCATTGATTTAACTTTGATAAAAGTAGAAAACCGCAGCATTTAAAAATCGATAAAATAATAAACAAAATGTTCACTTAACTGACTTTATTCTAAAGTTCACACATATTTGGTAAACAATCGGGTGCGCACAAAGTTATCTAGACCCAAAAAATCTAATTTTTTTTAATTTACAATATCTCAAATCTCAAAATAAAATAAATATCTAGAGAGTGTATAAACTTATATACTTACTGTATTTATTAATTATTAATAATTGATAAAAAAAGAAATTTGTTTGAAATAATGCTAATTTTATAGTTTTTAAACATGTTTCTAATAATTTTATTCAATTATTTTGAACATATTTCTTAAAGAATTCAGACATAAAGAGGTTTTTAGAAGCATTATCAGTTTGTCATACAGTTCAAATCGATAAAACATCAAGTGAAAAATATAATGCATCATCTCCAGATGAACTAAGCTTTATTAAATTTTGTCTCAAGTAAACTATAAACTAAACTAATATTTAATAGAAAAATGAAATTTTAAAATATATATAATAATATTAAAAGTCTTGGAATCATTTTTGAAGGTGACAGATTGAACAAAAAAGACGATCGAATAATAAGAAAAGTATTGTATGATCTTAAAGAAGGTTTATATGAAAAAAAATACGAAATATTACATATACTTGAGTTTGACTCGAACAGAAAACGTATGAGTATAATGGTAAAAAATTTAGAATCAAACGAATACATGTTGTATTGTAAAGGTGCCGACTCGTCTTTAATTAATTGTTGTACATGTGGAACATATTCTAAATATGAAGATTGTTTAAATAAATTCTCTGAAAAAGGTTGGCGCACTTTAATGTTAGCTTACAAAGTTTTAAACGAGAGTGAATTTTTCGAATATACAAATCTACTTGAAGAAGCTTATAGTGATATTTTAAACAAAGACGCTAAATTAAGCAAAGCTTATGAACTAATCGAAACAGATCTTAGAATAATTGGTGTTACATCAGTCGAAGACAGACTTCAACAAGACGTTGAAGCTACTTTATTTGCTTTGAGACAAGCTGGTATTAAAATTTGGGTCTTGACTGGTGACAAACTAGAAACAGCTATAAACATATCTGATTCTTGTAAACATTTTTCAAAAGAAATGATTAAATTTGTGCTCAAAAATTTAAACAAACAACAAGAAATAAAAGACAATTTTAGCATTATTTCAGAACAGTTAAGTGTTATTTATTTATTTCATTTCATTTATTAAATTAAATTAATTAAATATTAATTTAATAAAAAAAGAATTAATTTAAATACTAAACAATCATATGCATTGGTAATTGATGGTGTTACAGTAGAACATGTTTTTCAGTTTAATTTACAAAATGATTTTAGATCTATATCAATGAAATGCAAAGCTGTTTTGTGTTGTCGAATGTCACCGTCACAAAAAGCTCGAATTGTTAATTTGATTAAATTGAGTCAAGAGAATCCAATGACTGCGGCTATTGGTGATGGTGCTAATGATGTTTCTATGATACAAGAGGCTCATGTTGGCTTGGGAATATTTGGCAAAGAAGGACGAAACGCAGCTAGATCAGCGGACTTTAGTTTTTCTAAATTTAAATTTTTAAAAAGAGCTTTTCTTGTCCATGGTTATTTGTATTATAGTCGTGCTTCAATTCTGGTTTTATATTTTTTCTATAAAGTAATATTTATTTATATTTTATTTTAATTATGAATCTTGCAAAATTAATTTTTTTCTAGAATTTTATATTTGCCATATGTCAATCTTATTATGCTTATTGGAACGGATTTTCAAGCACTGTAAAAATTTTCCAAATTATTTAATTATAATAATTAAATAGAAAATAATTGTTTAATTATTTTACTATTAAAGAGCTTGTATGCTAGTTTGTTTATAAGTGTATATAATTTGGCTTTAAATTCAGTACCCCCGGTTATGATAGCTTTATTTGAGCAAAAAAACTCTCCGCAAAAACTAGAAAATAATCCATTTTTATACAAGTAGTTTAATTTAAGATTTTTTTTTATTTAAATATGATTTTATTTTTTCTTTTGTTTTATTGAAGAACAATTTCTAAAAACAAAAGTCTATCAGCTTTAGAATTTATTAAATGGAACATTATAGCCATATGGCATTCATTAGTAGCATTTTTTGCTACATACGGCCTCTTTTCAAAAAGCTCAAATCTTTTAGAAAATGGTAAAATGATGGGCAGTTATCAATTTGGCTCTTTGGTTCTATTTATATTATTTTTAATAAGTCATGTTAAAGTAAATATCTCCTATTTTTTAAACTCTTAAAAAAAATGTATTGATTTAGATTTTTTTTAATATTTCAAGATATTCTTAATTTGGAAATATCAAAATATATTTGCTTTAATTTCTTATATAGCAAGTTTGTTGGGGTTTATTCTTGTCTGTATTATTACAAATTCATTTATCACTCCGTTTCCAATTACTCTATTTACTGAGGATCAATCAATGTATTATAATTTTCATGTATTGCTATCCAGTGGTTCTGTTTGGTTTTGTGTATTATTGGCGATTGTAGTATCAATTTTACCAGATTTAATTTTAATATTTTATGATAGCTTAAAAGAGACTCTTCTAGAGAGTAAAAATCAAAACGAATTAAATTTTACAAAACCAATTTCACAAACATTTACAGTTACTGAAAATATTTCTCTAAATTCAATGTCATCCAAACTATTTAATCCGGTTAATCCAAATCAAAATCAAAATTTAACAAAAAATAATTATTCATTTGGTTTTAATTTTTTCGATCGTTTAAGTAATTTTAGTAGTTCAAATTTATCAAGAAATAATAAAGTTGCTTCTTTTGTAAATTAAAATTAAAAAAAAATTTTAATAAATTTTAAATTTAATAAAATTAAATTTTGCTCAATTATGTTTCAAATATTCAACAATTCATCGAAACTGCTTTTCTCATCCATTCATGTTTAATTATTATTAAAGAATTATAATTATTTTTTTAAATTATAAAATTGAAATGTAATTCATGTTATTTCTTTTTTTAAATTTTTTACATTTATATGATCCAAAAGGAATAAACAAGAATAATGTTAGAAAAATTTTTTTTTTTTTAGATATATATTTAATTTTAATAAAGAGTAACAGTGTAAATGGTTAAATAATTAATTTGAAATTCAGCCTGAAATGCTTATATGTTCGGAACATATAAGCATTTCTTGATCAAATATTAGCTCAATTTCTATAAATTATGAATAGCTATCTTATATATATCTCATTACTAGCCGACAGGTAATCAACTCTGATTTGATTGAATTAAGTTAAATATTTTAATAATTATTAAGATAATAAGAGAATTTACAGTTGCCATATTTTTTAAAAGAATTTTCGGCATGAGTAGCGCGGAAACGACCTTTTTGACAGAAAATATAGGTAAAGTATATATTCTTTGAATCCTCGCGACGAGTTGATAACGAATCTCATGTCGGTTTGGCCGAAGCCACACCTTTTTAAAAAAATTACCTTTAAAGTCCTTAATTTACCTTTAAGATAAGGTCAAATTAAAAAAAAATAACTTAAGAAATGAGTTCCTCGTTCCTTGATTCCCCTAGAAATGATCTAGGTTTACTTTTTCAATTCTTTTGATTTATCCTTTATTTTAAAATATATCTTTTGTTTTGTGAGCATTGTATTGTGGTTATAAGTTCGCATTTAATCTTTACAGAGTTGGTTCTTATTTTTCCTCGGTAAGTTAAAAAGCCTATATATATTTTTATATGATAATTTTATCATTGCATCCTTTAAACTGCCGTATAATTTTTAACTATTTCAATTGTGAAATTTTTAAACTCAGAATAAGTTCATCATTCTCATTATATAAAAAGTAAGATAGTTTTTAAATATTTAAAAAATGAAAGAAATAATTTAATAATTTTATCAATTTTATTTATTAGTCCAAATTTAAGTTTTTTTTTAAATAATTATAAATTTGTGTTTGAGCTCTTTTTGGCTGACTCATTATAGCTTCTTTAAGAAATCTTTAGCATTCGGAAAAAATTCTCGACTTCTTTGAATTATTAATAAATCAAAGAAGTCGAGTCAAAACCACTATTAATTTTTTTTATTAATGTATCCTTTTTTTTTCTTTGTTACGAGATTTTAATTATAAATTTATTTTATTTTTTTTTATAATAATTACCATCTAATGGGGGATATTATGGATACTTTAACTTGGTATTTCCAACAAAGTTTTCATAGCATTCCAGTCTAATTTTATTTAATTAAAATCAAAAAGTTCCTTTCATTTTTTTATAATAGTTTTCGAAGTGAAGAAAATTCTTTAAATTTTAACTAAAGAAAATAATACTTTATAAGCCATGAAATACTGACTTTATTTAATATTTGATGGTAAATTTTAAATCATACCAGTTATCTGAAATACTTGAAACAGACTCATTATTTATTGGTGTTAAAACCAAATTTTAGGAATAACTAATTGATTATTACTAGTAGTAATAAAAGTTTAATAGCGCCACGCTATTTTTTTTTATATTTTACCGACTTTGAAATTAATTAAAAATAATACA
Source organism: Brachionus angularis (assembly GCA_021432725.1). NCBI lineage: Eukaryota > Metazoa > Rotifera > Eurotatoria > Ploima > Brachionidae > Brachionus > Brachionus angularis. The sequence goes on from JAJVDD010000005.1 coordinate 5,322,328, forward strand.
ATCGTTTTGATCTAAGTTATATCATTAATTTATCAAGTGAACGCAAGTTTTTTAATTTTATAAATTTATTTATAATAAAATTTTAAAATTTACGAAAATTTTCGAAGTTTAAAATAACTAGATTTTAATAAGAATATTTAAATTACATGTGTCACCGTCAGGAGATGTTCTTCAATAGAGGAAGGTCTGTTGCGTTTAATCTTATAATTTTAATTAAGTAATTTGCAGTTTAAATAAAAATCAGTTATACTTTTGTATCACAGTCACTTAAACCTTTTATTCTTATTAAATAACTGCAACTTTTAAATATAAATAACTTTTTAATTTTAAATTAAAAACAGTAGAAATTGTAAAAAGTAAAAAGCAATCTTGAATATAGTGAAAAAATAAAATTTTAAATTTATAAAAAGAAAACATTTTTTTATTTCTAATTTTATATAAAAAGTTAATTCAGCAATAATACAGTGTTTAAAGTTAACTTCCAGAATCGGTAAGTTTACATCATTTTACGTAAAATTACATTATTTTAAGTAAGATTACATTAAATTACATCAAATGTATGTTGTAAGAAAATGTAATTTTACATTAACTTACGTAAATTTACGTAAAATTACGTAAACTTTAAGAAAAAATCGAAAATTGCTTACATTCAAAAAAAAAAAAATTTTTTGGAAAAAAATGTGGGATGTTTTTTATTCAAAATAAAAAAATCAAATAGGATTTTTAAATTTTCTTACATTTTCTTACTTTTTTTTTCATTTTTAATGTAAAAATTAAAAATAAAATGTAAAAATAAGTAATTTTATTGAATTTCATTTTTTCCGGAAAATTCTTTTTTTTTTGAATGTAAGCAATTTTCGATTTTTTCTTAAAGTTTACGTAATTTTACGTAAATTTACGTAAGTTAATGTAAAATTACATTTTCTTACAACATACATTTGATGTAATTTAATGTAATCTTACTTAAAATAATGTAATTTTACGTAAAATGATGTAAACTTACCGATTCTGGAAGTTAACTTTAAACACTGTAACTATTATTTCTTTGTTCTTATTATAAGTTTTATCTGATAAAATCAAAATCATCAAATTGCATTAAATTGAAAAATAAAATTTAAATCTTTTTGCCCTTCATTAAGTCAATTTTTTTAAATAAGAAATTAACAGCTATTTTTACATTATTATTTAATCATATTGCAATAATTAATGTATTCCATATTTTTTATTTTCAAATATTTTTATTTGTTAAAATAAGAATAAATAAGAAAAATAAAAAAAAAGTTTTACAATATAATCAAGCATCAATTTCATTTATATGTGATAATTAATTAAATAATTATATAAACTCAAGTAAAAACTTATTCACTCCTGTTTACTTATTTTTTCTCTTTTAAATGACCGATTAATATCTGTGTTGTTGTAAATTGTAAATTTTTCTTAAAAAAACAAAAAATATATTTTTACAATCATTTATAACACCAAGGCTAAATAGTTTTGTTTATATACGAAAAAAAATTATAATTAAAATAGAGCTTAAGTAAACAAATATTCTAAAGAGACTTAATAAGGTGAAAATATTGATTGAAATCAAAATTAAAAGCCAGGTTAAAATCTAAAAAAAATAGACAAAAACGAAAATTAAAAATTAATTCTAAAATAATAATAACTTATAATGGTAAAAAAAAAAAATAAATTAACTTATTGTAATATTGAATTTATTTAAATTTTTACAATGATTTCGGAAATTAAAGGGATAAAAAAGATACGATTTTTAATTCAATTATTTTCGAGTCGCAAGTTCATATTTAGTTAAGAACTTTTTTTATAAAATATAAAAATAATTAGAGGAAGGTCAAAATTAAATTTCATTTGATCTTAATTTTTTATAAATAAATATTTATTTAAATAATTAAAAAATTAAAAATCAATATATAAATTGTTTAATAACAAGTATGTTTGAATTTTGTCTGATTAAAAAAAAATCATAATCGAGATTCTCATTAGTTATACAAATAAAGTTAAATGGAGATTCTCAATAAATTTGAATTATTTGAGATATTGACCGAGATTCCTAAGAGAATCTTTGGTATCAAGAATCAAAATGAGATCTCAATGAGAACTCGACAGAGATTCTCTTGAGATTTCTTGAGAAAATTTTCTCAGTTTTTCTCAACTAGATCTCAGCTGAGATATTTACATGGGTTAAGTGGTGTACTTTGTATATTTTTTATTTCTTTTATCGATGAGTCAAAACTATTCAACATTAGGGGAACTAGCTCTAATCCCGAATCTTCGCAAGAAAATCCTACGGTAGAACAAGCGTTACCTGAACCGGCTTGTACTTTTAACGATGAACTTAGAGACAAAGAAGATAAAAACCAAGAGGACGACCAGTACTGGACAGATTATAATTATTTAGACTAACAATTGAATATAGAATGTTTCGATGGCGCTTTGGACAATCCCTTTGCTTTCACAATATTTTTTATGTTCTTCTGCTTGTTTGACTGCTTTTTCTATTTTGCAAAACTCACATATGAGATTTCGTTTGGGACAATCTTCAGATAGGTGTATTTGATTGTGACTTGTGTACATTGATTTCACAAAACTCACACGTTTGAAACTGATTTATACAATTAACGTGATGTAACGTGAGATTTTATAATGGGATAAGACAATTACAATACATGTAAACAACTGATTCAGGTAAGTTATGGTCTCGATGCTCTAGTTGTTTATTTAAAAACTTGTACAGTTTGCTCTCGTAAAAACCTTTTTGAACAGGTAAAATTTCTTCTTTTTTGACTCTGTTTGTTTGTGTTGATGTCGAAATTAAGTTTTTTGGTGACTGTGGTACTTGATCGAATATTTTGATACATTGATCAAATATTTCGTCTTTTGTTTATCTCATCAATAGTTTTTTGTTGATTAACAGCGAAATGAACTACCATGCCCTCTAAATTCATATCTTCGTAAAAATCAATGACTTGTTGATGTATTCGAGTGTCTTCGTATCGTAAAATGGCGCAAGTTGTTTGATTACTCGAAATTCGGCTATTGGTCCGAATTTTCAAAGTCGTTTACAAAAATATTCAATAAGCTCTATCTAACCTGTGTGTTCTATCTAACCTCATTCAATTTTATAAAAATTTGCAATTCGTAAATTTTGAAATAAATTTAACTTATGGGAAATTTTTTAATTATTTTATTCTATTTTAATGTTTGGCATCGAATCGGTTGATTGCTTTTTTGGTCCTATCTGACCATCTTATACAAACTTGAAAAATATTTTTAAATTTGTTACTGATCAAAACGACCTAAATAAATAACATTAATGTGAGAGTTATAAAAAGAATTATTAAATATAAAGTGCAATATAAAAGTTTAATTTTAAAAGAATATAAAAAGTTCTATTTGTATTTTATAAAATCATTTCTTACGGAGCTAAAATTTATTAAATAAAATCTAACAGATAAAAGTCTTTTGCGAAATCCAAAAGACACTTCTCGAAAGTCTCAAAAACAGCAAAACCGGTACACAATCAATCCATCGTTAACAACATTTAATCAAGGGGATACACGAAAAATATATAGAAGACGCTTTAAATACAAATTTTGAGATTGTCAGAGTAAGAGAAGAAGACAAATTAACACACGCGGCCGCTTTTGTCAGAGAAAGAGCGAGAGAAATATTCGATCGCATCCGAAAACAAACCCAAGAATCAGTTACGAAGAGTTTCAAGAAATTTCGCGCGAGATTTTCATCTCTTTCTCACAAGTTAAATGCCAAAACGAATCAAAAATGACCCGGTTTTTTTTTTAATTTCTTACGTTTTAAATGCTTAAACCGGGTCATTTTTCACCATAAAAATTAAAAAATTCAACTAATTTTTATTGGTCATTTTAAAATTATTTAATTGGTGTTTACATTTATTATAATTTATCATACAATCGAACCGAGAAAAAAATTGGGTTTTCGGCTCGTTTCGGTCGAACAACCGAATCTTTAACCGAATATCGAAAAACCGAATATTTTTGATTAAATACCCTGACTGATATCTAATTTACCTAATTTTTTTGGATAAAATAAAAAATTCTTTTATTTTTATAGTTTATTTGTAACTTTTAATTATTTTTTTCAAAAAGTTTTTTATTCTCTTTGGTTTAATTCTTTGACTAGTGCGAAATTCGCTCTTAAAAAGCATTTTGAAATGAACAAGTCAGTTGAAATATTCTGCTTACGTTTACAATCTAAAAAACCACATATGCTGAAAAACCTTTACACGGATGCCGATAAAGAGCTAATATTTAATAAAATATTAGTTATTTGACTTAATTTAGGAAACGTGTCATGATATTTGTACCAAAATTCACGAGTATTTTTTGTTGAATAAATAAGCTTTTTTTGATCGGCAATTAAAATTGCTTTAAACTGGTTTATTTCATCTTTTAAAGCTTCAGTAAATATTTCATTTTCTAAGCCATTAATCGGAAGATCATGTTCTTCAGAGAAGAACCCACGATAAAAAGTGCTAGACGGTGTGCAATTTGAAGAGTTAGTTAAAGTGCTTATATTTTGATCCAATTCTGCTTCTGAACCAGAATTCTTTTTAATAATTGTGCTTCTAACTGTTTTAAGGGCAGTTTGACCTTTTGTAAATAAATTATTAGTCCATGGCTTACCTATCCACATTTTTAAAGCTGAAACTTTAAGTATTGCCGCAGCCTAATTTTTTTCATAAGAAAATTATAAACATAAATTTTTTTTATAAAGTTTACAAAATAAAAAACCTGATAAACATGAGAATTTAGTTCGTATTCAAATTTCTTAGCAATAGTTTTAACAAGCATATTTGCAAGCCTGCTTGGCTCACCAACCAAAGACATTCTCTTGTAAGTATCATTTAATTTAAGAACTCCTTGAAATTATAAAAATTTTTAAAAAGTATTTAAATTATTTTGAAATAAAACTCTTTACCAATCGAAACATCAGAAATGGATGAATGAGTGTTTTGAAAAGATATATTTAAAATATAAGCTGGCTTTAATATCTGCAAATACGTTTCAACAATTTCTAGACTAACTGGGCAAGTTAATTCTGGATCATTTTCATTGAATGCATTTTTCTCATAAGCTTTTTTTACAGAGCTGAGCATCAAGTCAGCTGATGACCATCGTGTAACATTTTCAAGCCTCAATCTAGATTTTTTTAATTTAAAATTACGACTTAAACGAATACATCGTCGAATATGCGCATTGGTTTTATTAATTCTTCTTAGAAGATTGCACAAAGTTTTATGAGAAGTCAAAGCATGTCTAATAGCCAAGTTTAATTTATGACAAGCACACGAAAACCTTGGAATGTCATCTGAACCAAGATTTATCCGTAATTCGTTTAAAATCATAGAAGAATTTGTGTAATAATGTTGTTCAAAATCAAGATCTATTTCTTCGTTATTTTCATTAATGTTTCTATTTAGAACTATATTAGAATTAAATGATTCTGAATATTCTTCAGCGATGATTTGATTAACTTCAAAATCTACTTGAGAAAAATCATTATTAATGTTTAAGTTTTGATCCTCTGGTTGGCTTAAATTAATAGGATCATCAGAATTTTCATCATGATCATCCATTACCTGAGTGATAACTTTTAAAAATTTAAACTTTGTCTAATGTTTTATTTATAAATTATAAAAATTACTTTGAGAATTTTTGTCTTCATCCTCATCATCATCAAAATACAATTGTTTAAATAACCTTACCAGCGAACTGCCTTCATCACATACAAACGCTTTACAGAATTTGTTTAGTTTAAAAATTTTGTTGAATTTGATTAGTTTACCTTTTATTTTTGACTTATCAAAATTATATTCATTTACTATAGTCTCTATAGCCTCTTGTATTTTCTCAGCTGAATGTCCATTTTGTAATTCAGTAAAACCAAGAACAAAATTTTCTCTTTGATTGTACAAACTGGTCGTTTGAGCAATCAAGCCTAAATACAAATATATAAAACTATTGGTTTATATTGACATTTAGTTTTAAAAAACCTAAAAATTCAGTGTTATTAGATGATGACCAGCCATCAGGTATCAAACTAATGTATGTAGCTTCATCCAATTTTTTAGAAATATATTCTTTTAGCTTGACAATTATTTGAGGTAAAATATTAAATTTAAATGTATAAGATGAAGGCACATGTAGCTTATCAATAATTAAAGTTCTTAAAAACTCATTTTCTAACTCATTTAAACTTGAATTCGATGATATAATATATTTTATTAAAAGCATCATATCATTTGAAATATAATAAATATCCTTGTTTTTTTTTCTATTTTTGTAAAGTTTATACCATTCTTGAGTGTCAGCATGTCTTTTAAGATGTTTGTTTAGATTTGTTACATCTCCAAGAAATGAAGTTTCTTTACAATTAAAGCTCTATTTTTTAAATTTAAAAATAATTAATAATATTTATTTTAAAACTTAAAAAAATTTTTACAAAAAAAAGGTTTCTACTTTGCAAATAAATAATAACTTGCCAGATGGTCGCTCATCAAATTCATTTTTACATTTAAACATGTGTAGAATAGAGATGTAATCTTTTCTTTTTCCTCCAAAAAAGAAAGATTTTTTGGGAAAAGTGTTTTTTTTTGCAAGCCTCATCATATCTTCTATGCTCAAATCATTGAAGTGTTCTTGCTCTTCAATATGATCGTCTAGATTTCGACTAGAATTATTTAATATTCCTTGAGCTTGAGAATTTGTTTGTAATCTCGTTGACCTTCTACCTCTACGCTCAAGCTCTTCTGGCTCAACTAAAGTGCTAAGTCTATTGACAGCTTTTCTTTTTAATTTAGACATTTTTTAAATTTAAATTTTATTACTAAAATTAATAAAAAATTTTGTTTCTTATAGTTAATTCAACTAAGTCCACGCGAACTTATGTTAAGAATATTTTTAGAATTTTAAAATTTTATTCATATTCAATTTTTTTATTTTTTTTAAAAATTTTATTTATTTTAATTAGTTTAATTAGATTTTTACCGAATTTAAATTTTCTTTTTTGGGTTACAATTCGGTTTATATAAGAAAAAAAATCGGTATCTTGGGTAATTTTATCGGTTCGGTATGTTTTACCTGTTCGAAAACGAAAACCGATTTTTTTTAAGGTTCTATTGTATGTAATTTATTATTAATAGAGAATGTATATTAAATATTATAGACTTATTTCGATTAGACATTTAAAATTATATAATTATCCAATCAAGTTCGTTTGGGTCAATTTTGACCCGTTTTAAATTTTTTATATTGAAAAAAATACATTGGGTCTAATTTGACCCGTTTTAGTACGCAAAAGTTTATCGGGTCTTTTTTGACCCGGTTTTGGACGGAAAAGTGTTAAACAAACAGGGTCTATGTCGGGTTCGTCGATAAATATCTTTATCTAATAGAAAAGGTAGGATCTGAGTACGACGAAAAATTTTAGATCTGAAAGAAAGTTCGTTCGTATTAACTTTAAATTAAAAAATATTAACAAATAATAAATATTAATTTGCGAAGTTATTCGAAAGTTCAAAGTGTGCCCTTTAAACGATGTATAACATTATATAATTTTATTCCAAAACATTTGATTTTTAATAATTTTTAAAATGTATCCCGATAAATTGCATATCCGACATTGCATGTTATATCATTTTCACGAAGGCAAAAATGATTTACAAGCCACCAAAGCAATTTGTTCAGTATACGGTGAAGATGCTCCTCACGAACGTACTTGCCAAAAATGGTTCGCTCGTTTTAAGGCTGGGGATTTCGACCTTAATGACCGAGATCGATGTGGAAGACCTTTAGAGGCTGATGACGAGGTTTTGGAGGGGCTTCTTTGGAGAAGATCCAAAGCGATCATCAACAGAGCTTGCTTTGGAGTTGTCAGTATCCCATTCAACAGTTTTGAATCTTTTAAAGACTTTGGGAAAAGTCCATCGAACTTTCTTTCAGACCTAATATCTTGGTTTATAAAAAAAAAATCGAGTTAAACATCTACGAAAGGATTGCGCATAGGCATTTCAGATCCTTAGACGAAGCAATCAAAGAGGCAAAAGATAAAGAAAGAACAATTAACTAAAAAAAAGCATCGAATCACATCTTGAACTTAAGTTTGTTTTGTCTAAGCTTAGAGAATATAGTTTAAAGATAAATGCCTCTAAATGGGAGTGGTTTAAAAAATCGGTAAAAGTTTTCGGTCATATAAATATCGAGAAAACGATTATGATGAACTCAAAGTTAGTTATCCGCTACTAAGATTTTTAGCATATATTAACTTTGGTGTCCAATAGAAACCGAACGGATTGAGATAAAAAAATAAAAATGGCAGTTTTAAATAAAGTAAATTGTCTATTTTTAATATTCATATTGAACATTTGAAGAAAAAAAATTTTTGAATTTTTTTAGCGTTTTTGCTCCCCGTCCTTTTAAAATTTTACTTTGGAAAATATTCTTTTTGAAAAAGAGCTTCAAGAGCTGATCAAATGTATTCAAAATGAAATAACCAAAATATTAATTGATGCTTTTCATGTTGTATTAATTGTTGATGTGTGGACAAGTAAAAGGAAAAAAGAATATGTTGTTGTTTGAGCAGCAAAAATAAAAAAGAATTTATACGAGATATGTTCTTATTAGGTTTAAAAAGATTAATTGGTCGCCACAATGCTGAAAATATGAAAATAAGCATTGAAAGTATAGTAAATTTGTATGAATTTAATAAAAATAAAATCACTGGAATAGTTTTTGATGAAGGCTCAAATCTTGTAAGATTGATAAGTCAACTCGAAAATGTTGATTTCGAATCCGTTGAATTAATTGATAAAGAGTTTTAGAATCAAGACGAGCCAAATGAGATTGAACAAATTACAGAGCATGAAGAAAGCATTAGTAGCAAAGAAGACGAGGACGAAGAAGAAGATATAGATAATGAAATGATAAAGCAAAACAACCCAACCTTAAATGATAATTTTTTACAATATGAATTTGATCAAAAACTTAAATTTGATAAAAAATCCTTGTCAGTAAACATTAAAGTAGAACCATATGAGAATGTAATATATGAAACTGAATACGATTTTTCGCATGCAGAGTTAATAAAGGAAATTGAATTAGAAATAGAAACAGAAAAATATCCATGTTTTAATTGTTCAGCACACAAATTAAACATTGCAGTGAGAAAAGCTGTTACAACTTCGAATCATTTAAATAATTTGGTTTCAAAATGCAGTAATTATATTCAAAGATTTAGAAAATAAAAGCATCTTTAAAGTGAATTTCGTGATAAAAATTCCACATTGTCTCGCCAAAATTTTACAAGATGGAATTTAACGTATAGAATGCTTTTTAGCATACTAAAAGCGAACAAAGCAGGTCTTTTTAATCAAAAAATAACAATGAACAAGAACAACTATCAAATAGCATAAATCATGTCATTAAACGATGAAGTTTTTCCAGCTCAAGATCATAACTCAAATAATGATGAATTTGACGGTATTAGAGGATTGGTATGTAATACAAGATCCAATTTAAATTTTTCCAGTGAATCTGATTAATTTAGTAAAAGAATCAAAAAAGAAATTAATTTGTTTAAAAATTATATTTCAGAACAAGAAATAACATCAACTAAAATATCTTTAGTAAAATATTGTATTTTGTTATTTAATATATTATTTATTACTTTTTTTTAATTTAATACATTCATCAATCAAAACAATAAAAGAATAGCTGAAACAAGAAAATTTAATATTTATATAGGAAATTTAAAAGATAGCTTCCATTTAACCATTTCATCTAAACCATCAAATGAAACAACAATCGCATCAAATTGTTCACCAGTAGATACAATTTCATTTTTTTTATTAGCTCTACCAGCTTTCGAAAGAAATTCAATGGGGCCGATCAATCAAGAGTTGTTTTCAATTCCAGAAGCTACACCGCAAGTTGATACTCTAATTATTTCAATGCAACAATCAATTGAATCACAATCAAATAATAATTTAGTATCTGATGTTTTGGCTAGTAATGTAGCTCAAATACCTCAAAAAAGAGGAAGAGGTCGTCCTTGAAAAAATAATTTACCTCAATAGACTTGCGGTATTTTTCTTTATCTTAAATATTTTTTTCTATTTTTTTTCACACTTTGTAACGAAATTTGTTTTTTTTTTTACTTTTTTATTATCTACTAATAAAAATAAATAGCTATTTTTCATATTATATTTGCTTCTTTTTTATTCTTCTAAAAAAATAATATCTGCTTCTTCAAAAAATAAAATTTGCTCCTTCGAAAATTATTTCGCTCTTATTTTACTTTGTTAAAACCGAACCTTAATTTTATCAATCATTTCTAAGGTAATCAAGGACTTGAAACTCATTTATGTTGTTAGTTTTTTAATTTGACCTTATCTTAAAGGTAAATTAAGGACTTTAAAAATACTTAACTGTTAAAGTATTAAAATTTGTCTTCTTCAAGTTATAGTTTAAAGCATCTTAGTAATATTATTCAATTTTGAAAAAATAGTCATAATCAATTATTAATAAATTTAGTTATCGTTTACACATGTTAAAAAACGATTGAGAATTTTTTTTTGAAACTTTAATAGGATTATTTGATTGTGACTATTATTTTAAATTCTTTAAATTATAATTTAATTTGGAAACACATGAGCTCTATTGAAATTGAAAAATTAAAAAAAAAAAACAAAATTTTGTGAAATTTTACAAACAAATTTTAAAGAACAAATAGAACAGTTAACTACAGTAAAAGAAAATATTGCAAGAAAAGAAAAACAAATAACAAAGTAAACTGAATTTATCAAAAATCATGCCAAAAAAACTTTTAAAATCGATCTTGATGATCATTTGGATTTTTTAATTACAGAATCTGAAACAAAACCAGAATCAATAATCGAAGGACTTATATAATAATATTATTCATGCCGAAATTGCAATAGGTGAGTTTTCAGGTACATCAGTATATATCCCTCGAATGACATTAATACCAAGTGTCACTGGTCTACCATTTAAGTTTCAAAAAGTACAGTTTCCAATAAGACCAGCATTTGCAATGAGCATAAATAAGTCTCAAGACCAAACATTAAAATATGTAGGAATATATTTAAAAGAACCAGTATTTACCCATGGCCAACTATATGTCCCCTTATCACGAGTATCAAGTATAGAAAACATTTTTTTCTCACTTTCTAAAAATACACATTTTACAAGAAATGTCGTCTATACAGAAATTTTTTCATAAAATAAACTCAATAATTTAAATTCTTTATTTTAAAATATTGTTCTATAATAAAACACAAAATTCTAATATAATAAACATAATAAACGATATTTTTGCTTTTACTTTTAATAAATTTTGCTTTTACACCAAAAGAAAAAAATCGTTTTTAATAAATTTAAAACAAATATTTCTATAGAAATAAAAAAATAATAATAATTCGAAATTTAAAAAATATTTTAAAAAAAATATAAATTACTAAAGTAGTTATTAATAAAAAGAGAAAAAATTGTTTTTCGTAATTATAAAAAAATTAGATTTATTAAATTTATAGTTTTTTAAATATTTATTAAGTCAATTAAAAATTTTTGTAATTAAAAAAATTTAATTAATAGGGGAAAATAATAAATTAATAAATAATAATAAATAATAATAGGGGAAAAAGAAAAAATTAAGAAACAAACACAACTGCCCAAAAATTAATCAATCTTCTTTCGAATTCTAATTAAAAAAAAAGATTATGATTAATAACCATTTTAATTACAGAGTTTATTGAATGATTGATAAAAAAGATAAAAATGGAATGTTTTTTTTTATTTTATTTTAAGTTTAATAATCATTACTATTATTTCATATTAAAAATCAATACTTAATTTTAGAATCTCATTTTGCAAAAAAAATTTATATTTTAATAAGTATTTTATTGTTATAAAATAACTATTCGTCTAATAAAATATTTAATATTTAATTGTTTTAGATTTTAAATATTAAAAAAAAAATGATATTAAATAGAAAAAATATTGTAAGGATTTTAAGAAAAAATACATTTAATGAATTAGCAAATATAGAAGAAATAAACCTTATCAATAATCAAATAGAATCAATAGAAAAAGATTGTTTTCAAAACTTAACAGTAGTTCAAAGAATTTATCTAGGCAATAATCAGATACAATCAATTTACAAAAACTGTTTTCAAAATTTAACAAATCTTTATTTAATTGATCTAAGCAATAATCAGTTGCAATCTATTGACAAAGAATTCTTTCAAAATTTAACAAATCTTCAAGAAATTTATCTTAGAAATAATCAGATACAATCAATTGACAAGGGCACTTTTCAAAATTTAACTAATCTTTATGTGATTGATCTAAGCAATAACCAAATAAAATCAATTGAAAAAAACTCTTTTAAAAATTTAGAAAATCTTCAAAGAATTTATCTAAACAATAATCAGATACAATCAATTGACCAAGATACATTTCAAAATTTAACAAATCTTTATGTGATTGACTTAAGCAATAATCATTTGCAATCATTTGATAAAAACTCTTTTCAAAATTTAACAATTGTTGAAAGAATTTATCTTAACAATAATAAGTTACAATCAATTAAAAAGGACTATTTTCAAAATTTAGCAAATATTGAAGAAATTAATCTTAGCAATAATCAGATACAATCAATTAACAAAGACTGTTTTCAAAATTTAAAAAATCTTCAAAGAATTTATCTAAACAATAATCGGATTCAATCAATCGAAAAGGATATTTTACAAAATTTAACTAATCTTCAAAGAATTGACCTAAGCAATAATCGGTTGCAATCAATTGACAAAGAATTCTTTCAAAATTTAACAAATCTTGAAGGAATTAATCTTAGCACTAATCAGATACAATCAATCGACAAAGACACTTTTCGAAATTTAACTAATCTTTATGTGATTGATCTAAGCAATAATCAGCTACAATCAATTGACAAAGACTCTTTACAAAATTTAACTAATCTTCAAAGAATTGACCTAAGCAATAATCGGTTGCAATCAATTGACAAAGAATTCTTTCAAAATTTAACAAATCTTGAAGGAATTAATCTTAGCACTAATCAGATACAATCAATCGACAAAGACACTTTTCGAAATTTAACTAATCTTTATGTGATTGATCTAAGCAATAATCAGCTACAATCAATTGACAAAGACTCTTTTCGAAATTTAACTAATCTTTATTTGATTGATCTAAGCAATAATCAGTTACAATCAATCGACAAACACTATTTTCAAAATTTAACTAATCTTGAAGAAATCGACCTTAGAAATAACCATATATAATTTAGAGTTTATTCTCAAAAATATTTAATTTAATTTATTTTTTTTTACAATATAAATACAATTTTTCTATGTAATGTAAATTTAAAATTTTCACATTTATTTTTAAAAATCTTTTTAATTTTTATATCCAATCGATATTAAGAATTAATGGTTTTAGATATATTTAGTTCACAAACCGACAACTTTCAACATGTTAATTTCTAGGAAAACTAAATAAAAAAAATATGCCATTCGAATCCTTGTAATGTGAGGATATCAAATATATATAGGTTTTATATGTAGAAATATTTATTAATTAAGTTATTTATTTATTTTCAAAATTTTTGATCAAAAACACCTCTTTTTAGCCTTGAATATCATAGTAGATCAATTCAAAAATTTTTTTTTTCTAATATGTTTAGAATACTATGGTTTATCATAGAAAATTTTAATTTTTTAAAACTAAATATTTTTTCAAGGAAAAATTCGATTTTTTTAATTTTAAAATTTACAAAAAGGTGCTTAACTTTGAGCCGAAATAACTTTTGATCTCGTTTAGTGTTAATCAACTAACCCTTAATTATTTTTTGCAATTTCAAACCAGAATGATCTTTCCACTCTAATAATAGAATAAACCGAAAATATCGAATAAGATTTGAAACAGATGCTTTAACAAAAAAAATAAACAAAACCATTGTAAACTCCGGAAACAACAGAAAAAGAATTTTTATGCAAATCAATTCCTATTTATTTTTAAATATTTAGCTTTAAAAGAATTTCAAAAGAATTTTTAATTCAACTAAAACTCAAAATTTTAACGAAATATTTAATCAATATCATTCATGGAATCAAACCAAAAAAAATTATTATTATTATTATTAATTTATTTAATTTAATTTATTATTTTAAGTAAAAATGTTAATGAAAAATTTAAATTAATTGAAATTTAATTTCATTTTGTTAAAAAATTCAACCATATATTTTTTGCTTATTTTATAAATTTGACAATTTATCAAACAATAATTTACTAACTAAAAACAAATTTTAATTTCTATACAAAAGAAAACATCTTTAAAATAATTAAAAAAATTAATGATCTAGTTTTTTAATATTTTAATTTAAAAAAATTTGTTAAAATTTTGCTCAATTTTCATTTTGCTCTTTTGCTCAATTATATTTTAAATCTTATAAAATACAAAATAAAATTTAAATATTCAACAAAATTTTTTTAAATTAAATTTTGTTTAATAATGTGTAATGTATTATGAAATTTAAATAAACAACTTTATATTATTTAAAAAAGTTGATCATTTAAAAATAGTTGTTCGTCAAAAACCTAAGTTAGAAAGACACGAAATCCTTTCAAAAAATAAAATAAAATACAGTGTTTTTAACAGTAAATTTACTTAATTTTACGTCATTTTAAGTTAGTTTACGTTAGATTACGTAAGCTTACGTTAGATTTTGTTTGTAAGTTGATTTAAACTTACATTAATTGATGTAATTTTACACTATCTTAAGTAAATTTTAGTAAAATCTTTCAAAATTGCTTACTTCCAAAAAAAAGCTAATTTTTCGGTAAATGTATAATACAAATTTTTAATAGCCTTACTTTTTTGAGTTTATTGATAAAAAGTAAGCAAAACTTGTTTTATTTTCATTTGAATTTCTTAAAAAAAAAATTAAGAAAATTAAAAAAAAAGTATTTTTATCAAAAGCCTTCTAGCAATTTGTTTGAATCCATATTTTTAGTTTTTGCTAAGAATTTTAAAACTTTTCATAATTTCTAATATTTAAAACAACCGAATCATATAAAGTAAACTAAATGTATAAACTATAATTTCTTATTGATTATTTAATTTAAAAAAAAATACTTTAAATAAAATTACTAAGGTAACTTTAAATTTTATAAACGTGATTATTAGTTACTTTGGAATTAAAACTTAAAATGTAATAAAAAGTCATATAAATAAAGTTTTTTTATTTTTCATTTCAACAAAAACTTAAAAAATGAAAATTTTTATTAAACTTATTATTTGTTTTTTTTGGCTTAGTGAAATATTAGGATTTTATGTCCATGATATTAAAAGTATAAAAAAGTCAATTATTTGATTAAATTTCCATTTTATATAAAATTGAAAATAATTAAATTTAAATAAAGTACATGATCAACCTGACCAAGAGACTGATGTTATAAAAAACTTTAAAATAAACATTAACAAAGATGATTTAAATTTTCCAAATAAATTTTCAGTTAATTTTAATCATTTTGGCGAAAATTTTGAAGCAGTTTATTTGAAGAGTAAGACTGATCATAAGAGTGATATTTATGTAATTGGAGAAGGTGGTAACCCTGTTAAATACAATTTGTATGATCAAGAAGTATTTGAATATTATTTTTATTTAAATTAATTAATTTTTTTTTAATAATTTGAATATTTTTTTCAGGAATTTCAAAACTACTACGAATTAAATGGTGATGGTTATTCAACTTTGATTAAAAACAAAGAAAACAATCCAAATGAAAAATTTAGAATGGTAAATTTTATGAATTAAATATTTAAATTGCTAAAAAACACAAAATTTTCATATTTTCTTTAAAATATATATATAACTATAATATACGAAAATAAAGTTATAAATTAAGTAAATATCTGCTTTATGAAAAAGAATTTCTTGAATTTCTAATAAGCTAATAGAAGAAGTAATTTTCACAAAACATTTTAAGAAGCCAAAGGAAATCATTTTTAAAAATTTATGTTTGTTTTTCGCAGTTTTAATATTATTAAAATTTTTATTTAATTGTACACTCATCTCATATTAAAATACTAATTCAAACTGTATAAATAGTTTATTTTCAAGTCTATTATTATTGTATCATGTATAAATAAAAATTAATGATATTTTTTTATTTTAGATTGGAAGAATAACATCAAACAAAAAATCAAATTTTACCTATGATATTATTCCAATAATGGTAAGTGACAGAAGAAAAAGAAGCAGTATATATAACCTGATTTTTTTTTAATTTTTAGTTTATTTTTAATTAATTTTTAAAATAGCTGGAGAATTTAAAAACTTTGAACACGGTATATTGAAACGATCAATTGATAAACAACCTTTATCTTCAGCTATTTTACCAGATCAACAAGAAATTAAAGATTATATTATAGTTGATGGTTGAAAAATATTTTTATTTTTTTTTACATTTTTTTAAAATTTCTAATTCATAATTTCATAACTAGATCCAGAAATTCCTGTTACCAACAGACAAAAGCATGAAATCAAATTAAAAAAAAAAAAATTTTAATTAAATTTTACAACAATTTTTATTTTAAATAGTTCTAAAGGTAAAACAAAAGGTTCTTCTGGTCCACTTGTTTATAATGTAGAAACTCTTGTTGTTACTGATCATTCAATTTATGAAACTCACAAAACTTTTATAAAATCCACTAATAACAATACAATTTTTCAACATATGAGAATCTATTTCTCGTATTTAATTAACGGAGTTATTTAAAATCTTAATATCTTAATCTTAATTTAATTTAAATATTTTAAAAAATTTATTTTAAGGTTAATCAAAGATATCAAAATACTTTGGGAAATGATCCAGACTTAAGAATAAATATCAAGCTTACCAACTTTTTATTTTTAACTGTAATTATATTTATTCAAATTTAAAATAATTCTAAATTATTCTACCAAAACTTTGAAATACTTAAAATTCTTGTATCTACTTGTAATAATTTTTTTATGTGAATATACAATCAAATCAAATATGCAATGTTAATTAACAATTTGTAAAAGTTTTAGTTTCTTGGGTTTAATATGATTTGAATTTATTAAAATTTAAATTGATAATAAGTTATGAAAATGTTAGCAATCATACATTATGAGAATTTATTGATTTTGTCACATCTATTGAAAATTTTTCAATATTATGATTTACACTTTGTTTATATCGTGGTTTACCTGAACACAAACATAATTTAACTATTCACGTAAAAATAGTTACATAAGCACTTTTAATGCACAATGTATTAATTCACAATGATTTTAATTTTAAATAATATTAATAGTAAATTCTTTAAAAAGCTTCTAGACCTAATTATACGAATTGATTTTAATGAAGTGACTTGAATTTTATATCAATCTGTACATTTTTTTTTTTTTTTTAAATTTTTGCTCCAAAAATTGGAGGTGGCGCTAAATAAATAAATAATGATTTTAAATGAATATAATACAGTTTATAATACAGTATATGTGATTGAACATTATTGTATAGTTAAAAAAAATTATAAAACTTTTGGCAAACTGCTAATATAAAATAAAATGTATTTTAATAATTTTAAATAATCAATAATACAAATTTTGAGTAATTTGATATTTTTGTTTACAACTCTAAATTCAGTGATAAAGCAAAAGTTTTAACAAAAATTTTCTTTTAACCAAAACTTATTTTGTTTGTTTATAAATTGACTGCTTATAAAAATTGAAATGACTGAAAATAAAATTGAAATATTTTTAATTTAATAAAACAAAATGATAAAATATAATATTTTCAATCATCATTATTAATTTTATAGACTCAAGAAGAATCAAACTGGACTAATCCTAGTATAGTTGGTGTTTCAGGTTATCCAACTTATGAAGGCAATCAAGTAGTTTTAGCTTCTTCAGGCTTGGATAATTTTAGGAATTACATGAACTCAAAAACATTTCCATTTACTTATGATCATGCTATGGCTTTATTAAAGTAAATTTATATTAATAAATTTAAATAAAAAAAATTTATTTTCATTAAAAAAATTAGAAAAGATTTATGGGGAGGTACAACCACTAGCGATTCATCTGTAGCTGGTTTAGCTTATGTTGCAGCTGTATGTGGATCTTATCGTTATTCTATATCCGAAGAATTTGGCGGTTTTACTGGTCTTGTTGTAAGAGAATTTGATTAATTAATAATTTCAATAAATTTAATTTTACAATTAAAACTCAAACTTTTTTAAAAAGGTAATAGCTCATGAAATGGGTCATAATTTAGGTTTAAATCATGACGGTGTTTCGCCAAATTTAGATTGTCCAACTACTGATTATTATATAATGACTCCGGTTTTATCTTATTCAAAAATTTCAAATATTCAACGCTTTTCAACTTGTTCTATAGCTCAGTTTAAATCACGATTAATAACATCCGGGTATTTAAATACATAAATTAAAAAACAGTTGAATTATTTTCTATTAATTTAATTTTATACATATAGTTCTCCAACAAATTTAGCTAGCTGTTTACAAAATACAGATTTTATTTTACCAAGTGAAGTTTCAAATTCTGATAGTTCTTTAACAGGACAAAATTATAATTTAAATGATCAATGTAAAATGGTTTATGGAAATGACGCTTCATTTTGTCAAGTAAAAAGTTTTTACTTAAAATAAAATAAAAAAAAATAATTAATTTAAAACATTTTATATTAAAAAAGTCATCTTCTTTTATATCCAACATATGTTCGAACTTGTACTGTAGAAAGAATTCAAATGAGTCTTTGTGTTATTCAAATGCACCAGCTGCTGATGGTAGTACATGTGGCTCTGGAAAAGTAATAGAATATTTTTTGTTTATCTTTTAAATTAAATTAATTAAAGAAAGAATTTATTTAAATAAAATTTATTAAATTTTGTTTATTAGATGTGTATATCGGGTAATTGTACGACTAGTCCAGTTGCTGCTGTTTCTTCATGCCCTTTTGGCGATGATTTAGTTACTAATAACACTTTACAAGTTATTTTACCATCTTATTCAGTTCCATGTGCTGAGTTTTTGAGATATTTAAATTCATCAAGTATTTCTATAAGTTATTTTTGTTCAACAAGTTATGCTAAATCTAAATGCTGTCAATCATGCCTAAGTAATATTTTTATTATTTAAAAAGAATTTTTTTTATTTTATTATGTTCTAAATATATAAATAACAAAGAATACAATTCTCTGTCTTGTACCGATTCTTACACAAATTGTCCTTCATTGAGTTGCGCTTCAAATAGAGCAGATTGTTGTGCATCTTGTTTAAGTAAGTTAAACAAAAATATATATTAATTTTTATTATTAATTTTATAAAAAACAAATTAAAAAGCTGATCCTTTGAGATGTTCAAATGAGACATTTTTATGTCAAAATGGAGGTAAATGTAACAACATAACTGTATCGGCTAATCAAAAATTTGGATTCAATTGTAGTTGTCCAACTGGATATTCAGGAGATTTGTGTGAAATTGGTAATTAGATAAAATATCTTTTTAGAAGAAATATTTATTATAAATTCAAATCAAATCAAAAATCTTTAGTAAAAAGAATAAATAATTATTCCTAAGAGCCTCTATAATTTAAAAAGCTCACATTAAAGGAAATTTCTCTTTTGAAACATTTCAAAATATTTTTTCTGATTTAAGTCTAATCTAATTTAATCTAATAAGTCTAATCTAATTTAAATCTAAGTTTGGAATTTATTTATTTTTCTTAAAATTCTTTAAATCAGAAATTAAAATAATTTCGAATTTTTATTTAGAAAAATAAAACTTATTTTTTTATTTAATTAATATTAATTTTATTTATCTTATTAAGTAACTCAATGTTCTACTAATCCATGTCTGAATGGAGGAACTTGTTATACAATTGGAACAATTGGTTTTAGTTGTCGATGTACTGCTGCGTATAGTGGAAAACTTTGTTCAATTGCAACAACCACATTAACAACAACCACATTAACAACAACCATATCAACAATGACAACAAGAAGTACAACTACAGTTACAACGACAACGACAAGACAAATCACAACAACTACAACCAGAAATATATTAGGAAATGTTAGTGCAGATGTTTTTAGTTTGTTAAATGGTCTATATCCTAATATGGCTAGAGAAAACCCACAGAATATAGTTTATCTCAATTCAAATTTACAAGTATAAATTATTCATATATTGTTAAAAGCAAAAATTAGAAAAAATTTTTTAAAATAAACATAAAAGAAATTTGTTGAATTTTTGGATAATATTACTACCACACAATGGACGTCTAATTGTTTCTTAGGAGATCAATATTACAAATTCTTGGAAAAACGATTTATTGATGAAAAATCTTCATGGGTAACTTTTGAAAGATTGAGTAAAGCATTAAGATGCAAAAGAGATTGCAATTTTGATAGGCTAATTGCAGCTAATTTTTCAAATGACAATGCTAATTTCTCTAAAACAGTTGCTAGCAGATTAGATCCTGAAATATCTAAGCTATGTTTAACATCATTAAAAAACTGGCTACCATTACCTCCTCCAATGCCTTTAAATCAAACTTTAAATTTTACACAAATTTTATCATACACAAGTATTAAAATTAAACATACTTAATTTAAAATGTATATTTTTTTATTTATTTTAAAAAGATAATGGCCAATTACCAATTTCTTCAATTTTCAAACCGTTTCAATTAAGCAACATTCCACCATCACAAACTTTACAAGTTTTATCTACTTTTGGTAATAGTCTTGATTTAGATTCGGCAAGAGCTATTGGACAAAATGTTCCACTTAACACCAATCTATCGAATGTTTTAGCTGCAACTTGTTGCGTAAGAATTGAAATAATTAATTCAGCATCTCCATCATTTTTAGCTCAAAATATAGCTAATATGGGTATTAACAATATTGATGATAATCGAAAAGCTCAAATAGCCAATTTGGTAAAAATAAAAAACATAAAAAATAATTTTTATTTATAATAATTATTTATTTTAGGTTGCTAAAAGCAGATCACCTGATGATATTAAAAATCTATTATTAAATGGTGATCAAAAAATGGCTTCAGCTATTTCAATAGAAACACTTAACAATCTGAGCATTTCAATGGATAATATACCAGATAATAAATTACCACCTGCTTATGTAAATAAAAAAAGTTTTGAAAAAAGTTTAAAAAAAATTTATGATTAGCAATAATTTTTATTTTTCTCTAAATAGATTCAACAAGCTGCTCAAACTGAAATAGCAAATAAAAATATATTAGATGTTTCTGAAACTAAATTAGCAAGATTTTTACCTGGTTTATCACCAAGTGTGATCAATAAAATACCGGACAATGATAAAAAAAATAGTGTTGTTAAAATAATGAATGCATCTTCAAGTGCTGTTAAACCATTAACAATTGTTCAAGTAATATTAAAAAGAAACAAAAAAAAAATTAAATTTTTTATAAAATATTTTTTAAATCTAGAGATCAGCACTTTTTAACGTTATATTAGGAGATATTGTAAAATTACCAACACCTGCTGAACAAATATTTCAATTTGAAAATTTAGATTCATCAACAGTAAAAGCAATTTCAGAATTGATTGTTGCTGCACCGTAATTTTAATTAAATATTATTCACTAATTGTTTATTTAACTTGGTTTTTTATTAAAGAGCATCAGTTTTAAATTCTATTAGCCAAAGTTCTAAATTTATTGACGTAATTTATGAAAATGCCAAAATTTCATCTTCAAAATGCTGCTCATTTTCAAAAGCATCACGTGATACATATGCTCAATATGCCATAAAATATTTGGTTAATGACCCAGCACAAATGACAGTTTCCCATTTAGATACTTTAGGACCTTGCTTTGCTCCTAACATACCTTTTGAATATCTTAATCGTTTGTCAGGATCTGATATTTATACAAAAATAAGTTATTTTGCAACATCATCATTTCAACCAAACAGTAATATTTCAACTCTAATTGGACAAAAACTACGAGACTATTATACTAATACGAAAACTTCTCTTTCTGATAAAGCACAATTCATATCAGAAATAAAAGGCTTAGTTGTATTTTTAAATGAAACTAATTCTGTAAGAAAAACTTTTTGATTAAAAATTCAAATTACATTTTTTCTTTAAAATTGTAATTTACATAGAATGTTTACTCATCACAAGTTGAAACTGTTTCTAATCAAATAAAATCTGAAAGAGATTTGACTGATTCAAATGTACAAAAATGCAGAGTAGGTACAGTTGATGATGGTTCTATAAAAGAACTTATTAAAAATGTCAATAAAGCAATTATTTTATCAGTAATTCCATCATCTTTATTATCAGGAGCTAAAGGTAAAATTTAATCAAATTAATTTATTTAAATATATTTTTGTTTAATTTTAATTTTTTAAAAAAAAGCTACAAATAGTTTGACTTGTTCACAATTGAACTCTATTTCGAACACTCTTAATTTATTATCCGGTACAGCATTCTACGAAATGGATAATACTGAATTCCAATCGTGTTTACAATTATTAGGAAAACCTACTAACAATTTTGATTCAACTCAATTAACTAAATTAGCAGATAAAGTCAAAGTAAAACTAAACTAAAAAAAATATTTTTAGCTAATTATGATATTAATTTTATAATATTTAGTTGAATTATCCTGACTTGTCGAGTATTTCTGATACTACCATTTCATCAATAAACAATATTTTAACCGCATTTAGTTCTAACGACTTAAATCAACTAAATATTTCATCAATAGCTGCTGTTCAAACATTAGGTGCAATAAGCACATGGAGTTCGTCTCAGGTATTAAACTTTTAATTTAAAATAACAAAATCAAAAATTAAAAATTTATTTAAAATTAGGCAAATGTATTAGTTCAAAGAATATCTCAAAAATTCGCACTAGACTCAAATAATTTACCATCAATATTAAACTTAGTTTGTGGTTTGACTCAAACTCAAATCAATAATATAATTAATTCTGAATTCAAATCGAGTATTGGTGTATTATCAACTTTAACCTTAGACAATTGTGATTCAATACAATATTTGTATAATAAAGCTAAAACAGCATATAGTTTAACAAGCATATCAAGTACATATTTAACTGAATTCGGCTCCGTTTCAGCTGGTATTTCAATCGCAGATCTGAAAACTTTAATTGGAAGCGATTTTAATTCATTTTCATTAAATGCTTTAAAAATTATGCCAGCTAGTACTGTAAACAGTTTTAGTCAAGACAATTTATCAGGTCTTGATTTAGATCAAGTAAGTACAATGAAAAATGGTCCTAATTATGCCTCGTATTCATCATATGTCCAAAATTCTTTACAAGCTGTAGCTACTAATTCTGATCTACCAAAAGCTGGTACAGACACAACAACTTCTGGTAGCATTATTAAATCAAGTTCAAATCTAATTACAATCAGTTTGAAAAATGTATTAATCGCAAGCTTATTGGCCTTATTAGCATACAAATTATAGATATTATATTTATAGATATTAATTTTATTATTTAATCAAAAAATTAAAAAAAACTAAATATGTTGTGAAATAGAAACAACTTGGTAGACAATTTTAATACGGGAATATTATCTCCCCACAAAATTTCTTCAAAATTAATTTTATTAATTACCAAAAAATATAAAATAAAATATAAAATCAGTTATAATAATAAGAAAATTTTTTTTATTTTATTTATTCTTTTATAAAACATTTTTCACTATTTTTTGGGCATTGGCGTTTAGATTTGTTAACAAAATTATCATTATTTAGCAAATTTTTTAAAGCGATTTGATGTGAACAGTAACCCCATTTTAAAAAATATTTACAACTACAGTCATTTTTGTTTATATTTATGGTATAATTATTATTGAACTTGTAAGCAAACTTATCAATACGTTGATAATGAGACCAATTTGTGATACTTTTACTTAAATTATTAGCTCTGGCAGTTGGATTTGGGATTTTAAAAAAGTCTTTAGAAACATTGGAACAATACTTTATAATTCCAAAGCACTTTAAGATAAAAGAATAAACACTTAACTTTTTTGGATATGTAAAATCGCGCTTAATAACAGAATTAAATGATTCTATAGCAGAATTTGTAGCAGCATAACCTGGTGGAGAATTGTAGATTTTCCAATTTGTATATTTACTATTTTCTGTAAAATCAAATTATAGATATAAATTATAAAAAACAAATTTTAATTACTTGAGAGCCAACTCTTGAACAAGTATTTAGCAAAATCTCGACAATTTTCTTTGCAAAATTCAATGAATTTTGAATAGTACCCTAGTCACTACCACAGTCAGATCTCATTTGTAGTTCTCATTTGATTCTTAATGAGATTTTTATGAGATCTAATAAGTTATCATTGAAATTCTCATTACCGTTTTCTCATCCTTTCTAAAGTGATCTTACTTGAATCTCAATTTGTTTTTAAAATTGCTACCATTTAAGTTTCAATGATATATTTAGAGATTTAATTATTTTATGTAATATTTTGGAATATAAAAATTAAAAAGTATTTATATTTTATATATAATTTATTAACAATTTATTAATGAAAACAAAATAAAATGAAATTTTAAACGGAATAAAATTTAAAAAAAAAAATCTATTTAATCTTGGTGTCCATGCATTTTCTGTTTGCTTTGGTTTTGATAAATTTATAAACTTCCTCTTTTTGATCTTCAGTAATTTTATATTTAGCCAAGACTGC
Organism: Brachionus angularis; assembly: GCA_021432725.1. Taxonomy (NCBI): domain Eukaryota; kingdom Metazoa; phylum Rotifera; class Eurotatoria; order Ploima; family Brachionidae; genus Brachionus; species Brachionus angularis. The sequence continues at coordinate 5,347,208 of JAJVDD010000005.1, forward strand.
TTCTAAAAAATTAAAAAGATAAATTAAAATATTAACAATAAAAATAAAAAACAATTTCACAAACCTTTAAGGATATTAAAACGTTCTAAATCGAGTGGTGTACGTTTCTAAGAAGAAGGACCTTCAATTATATATCCTTTTGATAGTTCATCCACAGTATAAATTTTACTCATTAATCCAGTAGCGTATTTTGTCATTGATACAGCATTAAATTTTAACAAATCGAAGCCGTTGTAGATCTTTTAAAAGTGTTTTATATTTATAATAATAATAAAAAAAAATAGAATTATTACTATTTCTATTGGACAATTATTCTATCTTAAATTGTTTTGATTAGTAGCAATCTGTGTGAGCATTTCTGTTATTGTTTTAATATCGGCTTTCATTTCATTAATTTCGGATCTTAGCTTTTAAAAAACATTTTTATATAAATTTCGATTATTGATTTATTTTGTAATTAAAAAGAACCTTTTTAATATTATCATCAGAAGATTTGGTAAAAGAAGTATCAAAAACTGTCTCTTCGATGTTTAATTAAATATCATTTGAAGTCCTAAACTTTTGCTGTGTTTTTCTGTTCGTTAAATTTTATTACATCCTTTTTTGCAACAACAACATAGGTATTGTCGCACTTAAAGTAAAGAAACAAATGATCTTTCACTTTGTTGATATTGATTTGGCTTTCAGAGTTAATATTCATTATTAGATATTCAAATAAACTTAAATTTAATTTTTTTATTTAAAATGTTTTAAAATAAATATGATTATAATAAAATAATTATTATTTTATAATCTGGCCTTTATGCCCTTATAAATAATTATATTATGATCAATTGTCCTAAATTTATTTTGTACTTGTTTAAAATTGTTGATTACAGATAGAAAAAATTACAGCCACAAATATTGGAAATTAATTTAAATTTTAATAAAAAGATGAAAAATTTAAAAACGTCTGTCGAGTATGTTACAAAAGCCAAAGATATTGAATTATTAAAAAAAAAAAATAAAGAAAAAGCTAAAAAATACCGTGCGAAAAATAAAATAGCTTTTACCAATTTGGAAATGCCAAATTTTATAAGTAATATTAGAAAAATAACTACAACTTCTCCAATTCAAATTAAATATCAGTTAGAAACCAACGATGATACAAATCAACAAACTGTTTAAATGGAATCGAACCCAAACGATTTTTCACAACAAGAGCTAAATGATCAATATCAAAACAATAATTATTTCTTCTATTCAAATCGGTCCGAATATGAAATACCCTCGAAAATCAAACCAAATAAAATTAAAAATGACCCTATTAATTTTGAAACTTTATTGGATCAAAATTTTTTTAATAATAAAGAAAATGATCAGCTTTATGAAGAATCAGATTTCACTTTGGATGATTTCATGATGGCTACTTTTTCATTAGAACTGAAACACAATTTTAATAATAATAAATAAAATAAAAATTTAAATCAAAATCTTTCTCAGTTTTTCTTAAAAATAAATTTGTAAAAGAAACTCATTGAGATATTATTAGGTTGTAACCAAAATCAAATAAAAAACTAAAATCCTAAAAAACTAAAATTTATAATTTTCTCATTGAAATATTATGAGAAAAAGTCTAATATCTTATTAGATCAGATGAGATTTATTTTCTCATAAGATCTCTGAAGAATCTTAAATGAGATAAAGACAAGGGTAATTAAAATAATGATTATTAGATGTTGTCATATGTAAGCGCCTAAGATAAGTGTTAAAAACCAAATCATGATATTTTATTGGAATAAGTTTTTTTTCTTTTTTACAATTCATTACAACATGAAAATAACACATTAAGAAAATGCAATTTGGAAATAGTTTTTTAGGAAAAATTGCTATCTAGATAACTTAACATTTTAAGTGATGTAATGCATATATTTAAGTGTTTTTCTTCAGAGCAATTACCAAGTTCAACATTACCATTTTCGTCAAATTTTAAATTAAAAAAAAAATGGTTTATTTTCTTTAATATTCATATGATATAAATTTTTCTTTATAAGCTCTTTTACAACAAATACAGAGTTAGTTTGTTTATTATTTCTAAATCTTAACACAAAATTTTGAACCTTGGTGCATTATTTCAATATAGATAATCGAAGAATTCAAAAATTTAACAAAAATTTACTTGTCTTAATTTAGGCTTATTATTAGAGACAAATGTTGTACTATTAATAATACTTTTTTTCTTAAATGGGAGTTTTTCTTAAATTACGTAATTTTCCTGTTTAAATAAATTATATATCAATTAATAAATTAATAGTAAAATTCTGTAGAAAATAAATTGTTTTCAAAATTGTCTTAACTATTTAATTAGTGAAAAATATATTCATCACTATATATAAAATGCACCAAAAGTTGTTTGTCATTGATCGGTCTATTATTTTTTGATATTTGTGCAACACATGAAAAAAAAATTATACCAGCGTGTAGAGCATGGCGAGAAAGGTGTGCGAAAAATATTAAAAGTCTATGCGGCAACTCGATTTACTTGCTATCCTTATTAAAGATATTTACTATAGAAATACCATCAAAAATCGACTATAGGTAGGAGATATATTTTTTGGGTTTTTTTTACTCAATTTTTGGTGCTGATTACGAATATCATATTAGTTTTTTCTTAACTCTTACCATTTATGAGATATGACCTGTATTCAAGTGATTAAAATTGTAGAATAGCTACGACGGGTCTAATTTGAGAAATAAATTGCTGTATGAGCCAAAAATGGTCTCAAATGATAGAGAATTCGATTTTCTACATGTATCAAACATAAAAGCACTATGAGAATATAAAATTCACCTTTAACTTAGCTTTATATATCCAAATATCAATATCAAATATCTTATATAGATCTATTATTTTTTGTGGGAAACATGAAAAAAAAATTATACCAGCGTGTAGAGCATGGCGAGAAAGGTGTGCGAAAAATATTAAAAGTCTATGCGGCAACTCGATTTACTTGCTATCCTTATTAAAGATATTTACTATAGAAATACCATCAAAAATCGACTATAAGTAGGAGATATATTTTTTGGGTTTTTTTTACTCAATTTTTGGTGCTGATTACGAATATCATATTAGTTTTTTCTTAACTCTTACCATTTATGAGATATGACCTGTATTCAAGTGATTAAAATTGTAGAATAGCTACGACGGGTCTAATTTGAGAAATAAATTGCTGTATGAGCCAAAAATGGTCTCAAATGATAGAGAATTCGATTTTCTACATGTATCAAACATAAAAGCACTATGAGAATATAAAATTCACCTTTAACTTAGCTTTATATATCCAAATATCAATATCAAATATCTTATATAGATCTATTATTTTTTGTGGGAAACATGAAAAAAAAATTATACCAGCGTGTAGAGCATGGCGAGAAAGGTGTGCGAAAAATATTAAAAGTCTATGCGGCAACTCGATTTACTTGCTATCCTTATTAAAGATATTTACTATAGAAATACCATCAAAAATCGACTATAAGTAGGAGATATATTTTTTGGGTTTTTTTTACTCAATTTTTGGTGCTGATTACGAATATCATATTAGTTTTTTCTTAACTCTTACCATTTATGAGATATGACCTGTATTCAAGTGATTAAAATTGTAGAATAGCTACGACGGGTCTAATTTGAGAAATAAATTGCTGTATGAGCCAAAAATGGTCTCAAATGATAGAGAATTCGATTTTCTACATGTATCAAACATAAAAGCACTATGAGAATATAAAATTCACCTTTAACTTAGCTTTATATATCCAAATATCAATATCAAATATCTTATATAGATCTATTATTTTTTGTGGGAAACATGAAAAAAAAATTATACCAGCGTGTAGAGCATGGCGAGAAAGGTGTGCGAAAAATATTAAAAGTCTATGCGGCAACTCGATTTACTTGCTATCCTTATTAAAGATATTTACTATAGAAATACCATCAAAAATCGACTATAAGTAGGAGATATATTTTTGGGTTTTTTTACTCAATTTTTGGTGCTGATTACGAATATCATATTAGTTTTTCTTAACTCTTACCATTTATGAGATATGACCTGTATTCAAGTGATTAAAATTGTAGAATAGCTACGACGGGTCTAATTTGAGAAATAAATTGCTGTATGAGCCAAAAATGGTCTCAAATGATAGAGAATTCGATTTTCTACATGTATCAAACATAAAAGCACTATGAGAATATAAAATTCACCTTTAACTTAGCTTTATATATCCAAATATCAATATCAAATATCTTATATAGATCTATTATTTTTTGTGGGAAACATGAAAAAATTATACCAGCGTGTAGAGCATGGCGAGAAAGGTGTGCGAAAAATATTAAAAGTCTATGCGGCAACTCGATTTACTTGCTATCCTTATTAAAGATATTTACTATAGAAATACCATCAAAAATCGACTATAAGTAGGAGATATATTTTTTGGGTTTTTTTTACTCAATTTTTGGTGCTGATTACGAATATCATATTAGTTTTTCTTAACTCTTACCATTTATGAGATATGACCTGTATTCAAGTGATTAAAATTGTAGAATAGCTACGACGGGTCTAATTTGAGAAATAAATTGCTGTATGAGCCAAAAATGGTCTCAAATGATAGAGAATTCGATTTTCTACATGTATCAAACATAAAAGCACTATGAGAATATAAAATTCACCTTTAACTTAGCTTTATATATCCAAATATCAATATCAAATATCTTATATAGATCTATTATTTTTGTGGGAAACATGAAAAAAAAATTATACCAGCGTGTAGAGCATGGCGAGAAAGGTGTGCGAAAAATATTAAAAGTCTATGCGGCAACTCGATTTACTTGCTATCCTTATTAAAGATATTTACTATAGAAATACCATCAAAAATCGACTATAGGTAGGAGATATATTTTTTGGGTTTTTTTTACTCAATTTTTGGTGCTGATTACGAATATCATATTAGTTTTTTCTTAACTCTTACCATTTATGAGATATGACCTGTATTCAAGTGATTAAAATTGTAGAATAGCTACGACGGGTCTAATTTGAGAAATAAATTGCTGTATGAGCCAAAAATGGTCTCAAATGATAGAGAATTCGATTTTCTACATGTATCAAACATAAAAGCACTATGAGAATATAAAATTCACCTTTAACTTAGCTTTATATATCCAAATATCAATATCAAATATCTTATATAGATCTATTATTTTTTGTGGGAAACATGAAAAAAATTATACCAGCGTGTAGAGCATGGCGAGAAAGGTGTGCGAAAAATATTAAAAGTCTATGCGGCAACTCGATTTACTTGCTATCCTTATTAAAGATATTTACTATAGAAATACCATCAAAAATCGACTATAAGTAGGAGATATATTTTTTGGGTTTTTTTTACTCAATTTTTGGTGCTGATTACGAATATCATATTAGTTTTTCTTAACTCTTACCATTTATGAGATATGACCTGTATTCAAGTGATTAAAATTGTAGAATAGCTACGACGGGTCTAATTTGAGAAATAAATTGCTGTATGAGCCAAAAATGGTCTCAAATGATAGAGAATTCGATTTTCTACATGTATCAAACATAAAAGCACTATGAGAATATAAAATTCACCTTTAACTTAGCTTTAGATATCAAGATATCAGTATCAAGTATCTTATTAGGATCTATTAGTTGTTGTAGGAAACATGAAAAAAATTATACCAGCGTGTAGAGCATGGCGAGAAAGGTGTGCGAAAAATATTAAAAGTCTATGCGGCAACTCGATTTACTTGCTATCCTTATTAAAGATATTTACTATAGAAATACCATCAAAAATCGACTATAAGTAGGAGATATATTTTTGGGTTTTTTTACTCAATTTTTGGTGCTGATTACGAATATCATATTAGTTTTTCTTAACTCTTACCATTTATGAGATATGACCTGTATTCAAGTGATTAAAATTGTAGAATAGCTACGACGGGTCTAATTTGAGAAATAAATTGCTGTATGAGCCAAAAATGGTCTCAAATGATAGAGAATTCGATTTTCTACATGTATCAAACATAAAAGCACTATGAGAATATAAAATTCACCTTTAACTTAGCTTTATATATCCAAATATCAATATCAAATATCTTATATAGATCTATTATTTTTTGTGGGAAACATGAAAAAAATTATACCAGCGTGTAGAGCATGGCGAGAAAGGTGTGCGAAAAATATTAAAAGTCTATGCGGCAACTCGATTTACTTGCTATCCTTATTAAAGATATTTAGTATAGAAATACCATCAAAAATCGACTATAAGTAGGAGATATATTTTTGGGTTTTTTTACTCAATTTTTGGTGCTGATTACGAATATCATATTAGTTTTTTCTTAACTCTTACCATTTATGAGATATGACCTGTATTCAAGTGATTAAAATTGTAGAATAGCTACGACGGGTCTAATTTGAGAAATAAATTGCTGTATGAGCCAAAAATGGTCTCAAATGATAGAGAATTCGATTTTCTACATGTATCAAACATAAAAGCACTATGAGAATATAAAATTCACCTTTAACTTAGCTTTATATATCCAAATATCAATATCAAATATCTTATATAGATCTATTATTTTTTGTGGGAAACATGAAAAAAAAATTATACCAGCGTGTAGAGCATGGCGAGAAAGGTGTGCGAAAAATATTAAAAGTCTATGCGGCAACTCGATTTACTTGCTATCCTTATTAAAGATATTTACTATAGAAATACCATCAAAAATCGACTATAAGTAGGAGATATATTTTTTGGGTTTTTTTTACTCAATTTTTGGTGCTGATTACGAATATCATATTAGTTTTTTCTTAACTCTTACCATTTATGAGATATGACCTGTATTCAAGTGATTAAAATTGTAGAATAGCTACGACGGGTCTAATTTGAGAAATAAATTGCTGTATGAGCCAAAAATGGTCTCAAATGATAGAGAATTCGATTTTCTACATGTATCAAACATAAAAGCACTATGAGAATATAAAATTCACCTTTAACTTAGCTTTATATATCCAAATATCAATATCAAATATCTTATATAGATCTATTATTTTTTGTGGGAAACATGAAAAAAAAATTATACCAGCGTGTAGAGCATGGCGAGAAAGGTGTGCGAAAAATATTAAAAGTCTATGCGGCAACTCGATTTACTTGCTATCCTTATTAAAGATATTTACTATAGAAATACCATCAAAAATCGACTATAAGTAGGAGATATATTTTTTGGGTTTTTTTTACTCAATTTTTGGTGCTGATTACGAATATCATATTAGTTTTTTCTTAACTCTTACCATTTATGAGATATGACCTGTATTCAAGTGATTAAAATTGTAGAATAGCTACGACGGGTCTAATTTGAGAAATAAATTGCTGTATGAGCCAAAAATGGTCTCAAATGATAGAGAATTCGATTTTCTACATGTATCAAACATAAAAGCACTATGAGAATATAAAATTCACCTTTAACTTAGCTTTATATATCCAAATATCAATATCAAATATCTTATATAGATCTATTATTTTTTGTGGGAAACATGAAAAAAAAATTATACCAGCGTGTATAGCATGGCGAGATCAATTTTGACAAAGACACGTTCGCCAAAGTGACGGCAGTATATTGTTTTTATTCGAATAAAACTTGGCTAATTGAATTCGACTTCAGTGTTGAAGTTAAAAAGCTTTATCACAAAGAAATTCAATTTGAAAAAGATGTAAAGTTTGTAATTGAAGATCCAAATATTGTTAATCCATCAAACAAAATTTCAGTGCTGAGATTACATAGATTACCTACTAATGTTAGCAATCAAGCAATCATTAATCTACTAAAAGGTCTCAATTTTAAAGAATTAAAAATAATAGATATTAAAGATGAATTTCACAAAGAATTTCCGAACATAAGAAACGGAGTTAAAAGAGTTAAAATTTCTTACTCGCCAGCAATCGAAAAAGATATCCAAAGCCTAGCAGGACCGATTAATATTGCTAATTTAAGATCGATGATCTCAGTCGTCGGTCAAAAGCAAAGATGTTATTTTTGTCTAGAGCCGGACCACACAATTAAACAATGCGTTCTAAAGCAAACAGCGTGTAAAAGCTGTAAACTAATGGGACACAGTGAGGCTAGATGTAATCTGGCAGAGAGGATTAAAAGTATTGAAAGATCAAAAGTTAGTTATGATGACATCTGTATGGATGAAATAGAAGATAATGAGGAAGAAAAAATAGAGTCGAGATCGTCAACGACAACCAAGAGCCCTAGTCAAACAGCAATAGGTCAACCCGAGCAGGACTCAACTAGAACAATTCCAGTGCAAGAAGCTATAACACTCAGACCTATTGATAATCTGCTAACCATAACAAATCCTAACATCGACACAGCTAATAATCTTACAGAGCATGCGGTAACCACGATTACCCCAACTTTAACGTTAGAAGAAAAGCAACTGGCATCCGATACAGTATTTGTACAGCCTTCAAATCCAATCCAATCTTCATGTCCTCTCGAGCTAACGAGTAATTCTTCTTCAGAAACCAAATGTACAAATTTAAATAACTCCGTATTAAGTGATTACTTAAATCAATTCAATTCTGAGTTAAAGAAAGCAGACAAATTGCTACCTGGTAACTCTTGTAACCAAGCAAAAGCAAAAATAATAAATCTAAATAAAAGCAACTCGTTGTCAAGTATTAAAACAATTAATACTCCAGTTACAGTTCTTAAACTTAATGCCGAAACAAGAAAAAAACGTACAGCAAATGAAACTAAACCATCCGAACGAAAAAAATCGCATTTAAACGATGAAATTGTAGACGAAAATGTGTTTTTAGATTAACAGTGATCCTCACTTACCTCGCTTTTTTTTTTATGTTTATTTTTTCTTTTTATTATTTAATTTCATATTAAACTCATGAATAAACATTTATTTTTGTTATTATTTTTATTTTATAACTTTATTGTCAAAAACATTTTGATTCAACCTTGTTCACCTATCATGTTTTTATTTTAATTTATCTTTAACTTATAATGAACTGCATTTCTAAAAAAAATCTTAAAATTATCCATTGGAACTGTAATTATATTGTATCTAAAATTTTACTTTTTAAAAACTTTCTAGACAAAAACGATCCAGATATTGTTCTACTCAATGAACTTAAGATTAGCAACGATCTATGCAACTACTATTTAAATTTTAGCAATTACTCAACTGTTTATAAAACTAGAACCAACGATAAAGGCGGCGGAGTCGCGATCTTAATTAAAAAAGACATAAATTATACGCAAATCTTCGACTACGATCATCTTAATCTAGAATTACTAGTAATAAAAGTAAGTGTTTTAAATTCTGATATATTCATATTCAGCCTCTATAATCATCCAATAGCCAAGGACCGACAATTCCCGGTTATTCTCTTTAAAGAGATAATAGTTAAAAGTCCCACCTTTATTTTAGGAGGTGACCTGAATGCCAAGTCCGAAACATTTGGATGCCGATCAACAAATAGTTACGGCAAAACGCCTGAGGATTGTCTTAATAAATTTAATATGAGTTTAGTTAAAAATTCTGAACATACCTTCAATAGAATCAGCTCCATTAATGGCGAAATTAAGTTATATTATGAAATTTTAGACTATTTTATCTGTTCACCTTACCTACTTGATAAAGTTAAGAGTCTTTCAGTTCTAAAAGAGCTAGACATGACTAGCGATCATTACCCCTTGAGTCTAATAATGGATTTTAGTTGGGTACAACGTTCTGAATTAATAATAAATAAGCCAATTTAAGCGAGCAAATTGGGAAAACTTTAGATGGTCACTTGAATCTAAACCAATTTCTATAAACCTCTGTATTGAGGACCTCTCTAAGGAATTGACTAAAAATATTATCGAATCCGCCTTTGATTCCATTCCCACTTCTTCGAAGTTTAAAAATGAGTTACCTAAGGATATTATTTTGTTCATCAAGCAAAGAAGGAAAATCAGAAGAGCTTTTTTTAAGAAAAGAGATCCTGGCACTAAAACTGAATTTAATAGGGTAACAGCTTTAATAAGGAGGAAAGTAATTGAATTTGAAAACAATAAATGGTCAAAAATGGCCTCGAAATTAGGTAATAATCAAGTGTCATCCAAGCCATTTTGGAACAAAATAAATAGTTTTTCAAACAAAAAAAGTGAATTTAACAAAATACCCAATCTTACTCATAATAATAAGATATATGAGACTAACTTAGATAAAAGTGTACTTTTTAGTGAGATTTTAGAAAAAATTTTCTCAATTAATGAACATGAGCTTTACGATAAAGACTTCGAAAAAATAAAAGAAGTGTCCAATACTATTGATAAGACCACTATCTCAAGCAAAGACATTGAATTTATTAATCTTGAAGAACTAGAAGGAGCTATCAAGTCACTGAACCTCTCTTCAGCAGCTGGCAGTGATGGAGTTCATAACTACCATCTTAGAAATCTATCTAAAAAATATTTGGACTACATAAAAGTTCTATTTAATAAGTGTCTCATTGAAAGTTACACTCCATTAAACTGGAAAATAGCCCTCGTTAAAATGTTACCTAAAAAAATATCTAGTGATGACCCTTATAATTACCGGCCTATAAGCTTAACAAGTTGTCTAGGTAAACTCTTTGAAAAGATTATTAAAAATCGTTTCTACTCTTTTCTCGAAAAAAATAAAATAATTGTTTATCAACAATCAGGTTTTAGGAAGAACAGATGTACCAAAGATAATTTACTCTTCATGTCCCAAAAAATTTCAGAATCTTTTAATAGGGGTAAAAAAGTATGTGGTTTATTTTTTGACATTTCCAAAGCATTTGATAAAACTTGGCATGATGGATTATTATACAAACTTCTAAATATAGGTACTCCAATTTATTTAGTTAAGTGGTTCTCGAGTTTTTTAAAAAATAGAAAATTTCAGGTTAACGTTGGAGACAGCACCTCCCCTCTCGTCCCTATTAAAGCAGGGGTTCCTCAAGGCTCTGTTCTAAGTCCCCTTTTATTCTCGGTTTATATTAATGACATTCCAAAGAGAAACATTACAAACGCTTCACAATTACTGCTTTTTGCAGATGATTTAGTGACATTTTTTATTTTTAAAAAATTAACTGGGGTTCAAACAACTATTCGTAACTATCTAAAAGAAATTGAAAAGTGGTTAGTAAAATGGAGCTAAAGATGGCCGCTGAAAAGTGTAACTATATAATTTTTACCAAAGATAATAAAGATAAAACTAAACTTAACTTAACTCTAAATGGGGACCTAATTCCTTACACCTGTAAAATTAGATTTTTAGGTATAACTTTTGATAAACATTTAAACTTTAAATCTCATATACAGGAAATTAAATCAAAATGTGCTAACAGACTCAATGTCTTAAAAATCTTATCCAACAAGAAATGGAATATCCGTAAAAATATTCTAGTTAGTATTTACAAATCCTTAATAGGCTCCATAATTGACTACTCATCAATCATCGTAAAGATAGCTTCTGAAAATAATTTACATAAATTACAAGTAATTCAAAACAGCGCCATAAGGTCTATCTTTAAATTGACATTCGATACAGGATCAAATATACTGGCTGAATATGGAAATAAATCGAATTTAAAAACTGTTAAGGATAGACTGAACTACTTAAATGAAAAATACTTAAGAATTAGCTTGGAAAAGTCTAACAACTTAGTAATTAAGATTGTCAATGAATATCTGGTTGGTTTTTCGTCTAGGAGTGAAAAATATTCAACTCCCTTAAGTGATAACTATACAGTCTTCCAAACTTTCTTCCCAGGTTTCTTTACAACATAAGACTAAATTTATTTCTCTAGAGACATATGTTATCGTGAGTAATAAATTATTCTAATTAATTTTTTGTTTTTTTTGTTTTATTTTATAAATTTATACTGAAGGAGTTTTTTTATTTTTTTTCAAATTAAACTCGATCTTTTAAACAATAAAATAAATAAATAAATAAAATATCTTATATAGATCTATTATTTTTTGTGGGAAACATGAAAAAAAAATTATACCAGCGTGTAGAGCATGGCGAGAAAGGTGTGCGAAAAATATTAAAAGTCTATGCGGCAACTCGATTTACTTGCTATCCTTATTAAAGATATTTACTATAGAAATACCATCAAAAATCGACTATAAGTAGGAGATATATTTTTTGGGTTTTTTTTACTCAATTTTTGGTGCTGATTACGAATATCATATTAGTTTTTTCTTAACTCTTACCATTTATGAGATATGACCTGTATTCAAGTGACTATGTAGAAAAACCACAATCTCAAAATAATTTTCATGAAACAAACAAAATTACAATTAGTAGCCAGCCTCTTTTTAGTGGTTCAGAAAAAGAAGATGTGGAATAATGGATTAGAATTACAGAACGTAATTTGCGTTCAAGCTTTGTATCTGATCGATATAAAGTAGAAGCAGCAAGTGCTTTTCTCAGAGATAATGCGGAGAAAGCTTTTGATCATATGATAAGAATTGTTCCAAAAGTTAAATTGGGATAATTTTAAAAATAGACTAATCAAAAGAAAACATATATTGGAAAATTGTCAAACTTAAGACAAAATGGTGATATAGAATCATATACACAAGAATTTTTAGAGATTTTCAATAACTTAACATTTGATTTAAATGAGCGAATGTTAGTAGAATATTACATTTTTGGTCTAAATGATCATATTAAACCTTTGGTTAATACAAGACAGCCTGATACGTTAGAGTTTACAATTCAGCTTGCTAATAGAGCATATATTGATACTAAAAAAGAAAAAAGTCAAGTAAATCAATTAAGAAGTATTAAACCTTCGTATTCAACAAATATAAATAAAATATGCAAGTTTTGTAAAAAACCAGGTCATGTTCTAAATGATTTCTACAAATAAAAAAGAAAATTGCCTCGTAATGACAAGTAATGACATGATAGTTTCAATCGAATGCATAGATGACTATCAACATGAAAAGAATCTGAAAACAAATCATGTTGATTTTAAATCACCTTTATTTTCAAGTGTGGCGTTTAACGTTAATTCTCAATTTATTTATGTATTGATTGTTCTGATGATTTTAATTCCATTTGTTATTGGTCAGACGCTTCAAGACAACTTTAAATTTTGTACGCAAAATGATAACAGTCCAATGTTGACCCAAAACAATTGCGATCAAAGCAAGATACAAACCCTATTTCACTCAGACACATATTACTTATTAGAAAAAACACCATATCATGTAAATGGTTGGGGATATTTATGTACTAGAGATATTATTAAGGTAATAACCTACGTATCATTTTTCGGAAGAAAATCAAAGAATAGAATTTTCATTAAAGAAGTTCTAACAAGAGATGATTGTTTATCAATGAAAATAACAAAGAAATGTCACAGTCATGATATGATATGCACAAATAATAATTGCAAGTCGGAAAACGAGCCTTCGATAGATCACGCGTGGTTAAGTGAGTTAACCTACGTTTCATATCATTGTAATACTAACAAAGTTCCGATCCGAGGTTATAAATTGGATTCAACATTATTCGCAAATCCTAAGTCATCATGTTTGCCTACTGATTTATTTTGTCAAGTTGATTATTCAACATATATATGGGAACGAGATATAATCTTTACATGTCCTTTTAAACTAATTTCGGAGAAAGTTTTGAATGTAACCGATAGTTTAGCCATCTCTAATAATCAGTTTTTCCAATTAGTTTCGTCAACGAATGAATGTAATATGAGCTTATACACAACCGCAGAGGGTGTATATTTAACGAAGGATAAAAAAGCTAAAAAGTTTCCGAAGTCTAAAAATGACGTGAATGTCGAGCATCAACTGTTATTAAGCGACATTGATTTTCGTTCTTTCAAATTATTCTCTGTTATGGTAAATTTTGCTAGTAAAATTAGTAAAGAAATCTGCTTATTAAGAGAAAGTATAATTAAAAGTAATCTTAACAACTACGACGAGTACTTTGTAATAAGCACTTTAAACATTGATGAATTTATATATAATAATAATAGTGAACTAATTGTTTCACAATGCGTAGATGTTAAGGAAATAGAAGTTCTCAAGATTGACATCCAGTATAAAAATTTGAGAATCAAGTTCAATTATCAAAACAAGACATTATTTGGTTTCTTAACAAAAAATGGAATAATACGTAGCAGTTCGACACAAATTAACAGTGATCAATTGGAAATCTATAAACTTCCATCAAATGATAGGTTTATTTTGAGAAAAGGTAAATTTACAAAGTTATTATCATCCAAAAGGCAGAAATATGTAATGAACACAAATTATATAAATGAGAAAATAAATTATAACCATGCAACAGAGTTATTAAACAATTATGATATATTAAAGGAGATTCAAACCTTTGTGATTGATAGAAACGTAGATTTAATTTCAGACGAAGACTCTTCGGACGAATACGATAAGCCTGAAAAAAGAAAAGATTTAGTTGAATTAAATAGCTTTGGCAAATTTTTGAGCTCTAAACTTTTTAAAACAGGATCAATCATTCTCATTTTTGGTTTGGTTTGAATGTATTAAAAATAAATAATTAAATATATTTTTAAATAAAGAAATTTCAAGTAGGATGAACATTATAAATTCTTGTTATCTAAATGATAAAAAATGCTTACTGAATCAAATCATCCTTTTATCATTTTCAAAAAGGATTATAATTCTGGTAACAACATAATTAAAAAAATTTTCAAGTTACACTATTTAAATAAAACATTTCTTATTTCTAAATCCACATCTCAATCAATTTTTAAGCTTTATGTGAGCTAATGGGACAAAGCTTAAGAGTTGACTGCGAAATTAATTTCAAAAATTTCAAAAAAAAACTTTATACTTTAACGTTGTAAAACTAAGAGACTTCCAAAGCACGCAGAAATTAAGTATTAGAAATAAACTAGTATTTTTTTCTTTTCAACATGATTGATTTTAATATTGTTGAAATAAACGAGTATAAAGGCGTACTTAATCTTGAAACTATTAAAAAATGGTTTAGGTTTTGTTTTTAAAGAAAAATTGCTCATGAAATTGGTAAATTGGAAAGATAAAAATATTAGTAATTTACAATATATTTCTTATAAGAATTTAATCTTGAGAATTCATTTAATAACAATTTGATTAATTTATATTCTATTTTAAAAAATTCTTTTAAAAATTTGAAAAAAGAAATTTTATGATCGAATTTTTTAAATATTATTTTCTTTAAATTTTGAATTAATATACAGCTAAAGATTTCTTAATGGCTATTTCCAAAGGATCATATTGTAAATAATCCTCACTCATGCTTGACCCAAATCGTAGCCACAATCTATAAGCGCTTGGATTTTGAGGATTGTTATGCACTAAAATTGAAGCAAAAAGAAACCTAATCTTATATGGCAATTCATTTGAAACTATTTCTTCAAGAACTTCTATCCAGTGATTATTATTTTCGATTAGATTCATAGCTTGAGCTGCAGCAGTAAACGAATTATATTGAATTTGATTTACTTTACACAAATCCTGAAATGATTTAGCGCCTCGTTTATTTAATAATAACAATTTTAGATGATACAATTCGGTATTTGAAGGATGTATGAAATACATTCTTGATAACACTGATTCATGTCCTCTTTCTCTTCTGGTCCACTCGTGTGTACGTTCATTGTATACAAAATGTTTAGGTATCTCTTCATACAAATACTCACATGCATTCTGATCTTGATTGTTCAATAAAAAATATGCAGTTAGCATTGTATTTCGAGGTTCGGCGTTTGTTAACTGGTCGATTTGATTTGCTCTAAATACAATATTTTGGCGATCTGGTAAATGAATTTGCATACGATAAATGGTATGAGACATATCCAATCTTTTATTACTTATAATTTTGTCAAATGCCTCAATTGAACTAACATATCGCCTTTCTTTTGAGTAATTACATTTAAATTTAATTATATTTAATTAAATTTTAATTAAATAATTATTTACTTTCATAATCATTAATTTCATCATAATTCTCCCTATTTTGAACATTTGTATCCATTGGTAGATTTACATGTACATCATAATTATCGTTTTCATGTATTTCATCATTGTTATTATTGCTTGTAATTACATTATTAGCTGTTTGTTCTGGCTGTTCTACTTGTTCTGCTGGCAAATGAAATGGTATAACATTGTTCAAACCGTGTAAGCGAATACTTGCTCTGTCATTTCCTTTACACACATAATCAAATAAATATTTCATTGAACTCAAAAAAGAGCACAACTCAATATTAATGTGTGATTTATATGTTTTTAATATCTTAGGATTATATGGTATAACGTAACGGTTGTCTAATGCATGACCGCGAACTGTTACGGTTCTTCCATTGTCTCGTCTTCGATATTTCGGAAAACTATTTGGCAAAAATAACAGTTTGTTGAGAAAATTGCTTTGGAAAACCTTTACTGCATTTGTTTCCATATTTAGCCATGCAAGAGCTAGTTGGTAAGCAAGGCCCATGAATCATTAGTTTGCTTACTAAATCATATAATTCTGGGTCTTCATTAACATCCGGTATTTCAGCACAAATAAATTGATCAACTTGTTCTGAAGTTGTAATTTTATCTCTTTCAGTTAGCCAAAATAATGAATGATGGTGAGGTAAACCACGTACTCTTTAGTATATACAAATGCCTCTGTTACACCTTTAAAATTAACTAATAATTATTTAAATTTTACAATTGCCAATTTTAATTTAAATTATTACCCAATTTACAATCCTTTGTGATATTTTTCAAAAAATTATTAAATTTCATGTCATAAACTCTTGAACACACATCTGGTCTTGAAAGATAATTTCGTCCATCAACAATGTGCTCAATAATCTCTTGCCAGTACGGATTAGCCGTAAATGTAATAAAAAAATCAGCTTTTCCGTAATAATTGACTAATTCCATAGCATCGTAATAATGTTGTTTTATTGCCCTATCACTTCCCTATAATAATTCAAAATATTTAAAAAAATTGAATTTATTTGTTTAAATTATTGATTTATTCACCTCATGCGTAGATGGTAAAATGAAAACACGTCCAATGCCAAAATTATTTTCATCTGAATTATTTATTCTTGCATGATCCATTAATCCAGAATAATCGGATACACGTAGATTAGGTTGGTTCATTCTCAAATAATTTAGGTTATTTGATTCAATTTTAATCCATGATGAAACAATGTACTCTTGAAATAATTTTGATGCTTTAAAAAACAAATTTAAATTATCTTGTCTTGGATGCAGACGATGTATATAAAACTCTTTTAATGTTATTGAATTATTTCTTGTGGTTTGATAAGTATGCATGGTTCTTTCATCAAAGCCAGGTTCGCCATACAGAAATAACAGTGGGAAACACATCGGATCACAATTTGGATCGCGAATGTTTACAAAAACATTTCGATCCGCTTGTGGCAAAATGTTTACGAATTGTTGTCTTATTTGTCTTCTCTGTGCAACTACTCTGATATTGTTTGTTGGTAAACCATCAACATCATCAAATACAGCAGCAATTTCACCATTTACTGCTTGTTCGGTTATTTGTCTTCTTCCTTGATTATCAGATCGAATAATCGGATTTTGTGGTACATCCCTTGTTAGAACCAATCTACAAGTTTTTGGCTCAGTAAGATTTTGAATTGCTAACTGCTCACGATGCGTATAAAATTCTCTTACAATTGGATTTACTTCTCGTATCATATCCTCGAGTTTTATTAATATCTAACAAATAAAAGTAAATTTTAATTATTTTAATGTTTTTCAAAAAGTATATATATTACTTCGTGATTAATATTTTTGAAAAATTATCAAAATTCTAACAATTTTATATTGATTTTTATAATTTTATTAATGTATTTTATTCTGAATAAGCTCAAAAAACGATTAAATTTGATACCAAACATGACCATAAAATTTTTAAAAAAAATAAAGACATTACACCGAGTTTGAACCTGAATTCTTGTGCATAATAAAATTAGCGGTTGATATATCGTCCGTGAAGCAAGAGATTTTATTTTTTTTTAATTCAATATTTTTTTGAATAAATTTCGGTTTTTAAAAAGATATAACTCTTCATGTGATTTAGGATATAGCCTATGCTTATTATTTTCTTATTCCTTATACTTTAGAGTATATTATACTAAATTTTCAGGTCTTAAAATAATATACAGATCATATCTATTTCAACTCAAACTAACCGATTTATACAATTTTTAATCACATTTTACCTGTGATATCTCAACTGGTAAACGTCACACAATAAAACCAAGCATATATTCTGAATCAGCGCTGTCGGTTTTATAAGAATCAACATTAAAATGTTTATATTATTAGTATTTTTTTTTTTTTAATTCTACCAAAAACACACAACTTTGAGCAGCCGTAGTACCACCAAGTCAATTAGGATATAGCTAACCACTATTTTTCTGCAACCCTATGCGTCAAGGGCTATCGAATGAGCCCTCGTCTGCAATTTTAGCACGCTCCTATCAAAAAATAGCAATGCTTCAAACTTACAAACAAAGTTTTACCGCATTTATATATAAAGAGACTAGCTGTTGAGATTTAATATGATATTTTCATTTTTTTAAATTAATTTTAAATGCTAGGGCATTTAATAAGGCTTCTAGCTATTCGATTTGAATTCCATAATTCTAGAAAGATTTCCTAAATTAAATATAATTCTTAATTTAAATTTTTTCAAAAAGATGTCAACTTTCAGCAGGCTTTATTCCACAAAAGCAATTAGGATATATAAAAAAATGTGTTAGTTTTGTATTTTTAATATTTTATTTAGACCTGCTGAGGAAGCTTTTTAGCGAAACCGGTCCATGGTTTATTCTATTTATAACCTAAACAAAAACAATTTTTAATAAATAAATAAATAATCAACAATTTTAAACGTTTTTGTTTTAACTTTTATTTTAAATAATTTTAATTTATAGCATATATTTTAAGTGAATAAATATTTTTTAGCAAATTATTTAATTTTTATTCTGTTTCGCTTTCATCGGCAAAAATCAGCATTAATTCCAACCCTTTTATTGTTATTTTTAAGAGAATCTAAGGGTTAGATAATTTTTAAATAACTTTACTTTCTTTAAAATCTTGATACTTTAATTTTTCTTCTGAAAAACAAGCTTGACAACTTTTGCGGATTTTTTTTTGCTTTGGTTTAAAAAACACTGAACCGCCTAAAAATTTGATTAATTAAAAATTCTTTATATTAAATAATTTATTTTTTACTTCTTTTAATGGTTGATGAACTTGTTGGTATATCTATTCTAAAATTGAATAATTCAGTATTTTGTTTTATCTCTACAATAATTATAAGTTATTAATATACTATACATTCTCGATAAGACTGATTCATGCCCTCTTTCTCTTCTCTTTCACTCATGTAAGCGCTCATTATAAACATAATGTTTTGGAATTTCCTCATATAAATACTGACATGCATGCGGTTGCTGATTGTTTAAAATAAAATATGAAATAAGCATTGTATTTCTTGGTTGATTACTGGCTATTTGTTCAACTTGATAAGCTCTAAAAACAATATTTTGTCTAGTGTTGGCTAGCGGGAGACGGGTAACCGGGAGAAACGGGTGAAATTTCTCTCAAAAACTTACCGGATTGGAAACGGGTAAACGGTTAATGCCCGATATTTCTTCTGAAAAATTAAACCGAACAGATAATCTACCGGATGAATAAAGCAGAACCGGTGATTTAACCGGAAACTTATTTAGAAACGGTTGAATAATAGTTAATTTAATGGGCAAACGGGAACGGGATCGGGCAAATTAAACGATTAACGATTTCGAAAGCGGTTAATTTTCCGACTAATTTCGGAATAGATAGTCTACCGGATGAAAAATAAGAACCGGTGATTTAACCGGAAACCTTTTTAGAAACGGTTTAATAATAGTTAATTTAATCGGCAAACGGGAACGGGATCGGGCATATTAAACGAGCTAACTTGTATGGATTATGGGGATGAATCTGATTAAAAACGGGAGGGGAAACGGATTAAACGATTAAAGACTAAGGGAAAGAAATTTTCTTAAAGAAATAAAACGTTTTTTGTTGAATAATTTATTTAAATATTGAAAATCTAAAAAAACTGATAAAAAATTTTTAATAAAAAAAAGATAAAAAATTTAAAAAAAATAAAAATTTAAAAAAAAATACAAATTTAAAAAAAATTAAAAATTTAAAAAAAATTAAAAATTTTTGTTTTTTAAAATACAAAAAAATAAACAAAATTAAAAAGGTTCAAAAAATAAATTTTCAATAAATTAAAATTTGGAAAAATTAATATTTATAAAAATTTATATTTATTAAAAATTTATATTTATTAAAAATTTTTCGTGTTTATAAAGACGAAAATTCGTAAGCTCCACTGTAGCTTGTTTTGTAACGCTGGCACTTTGTACATACTCTTAATAAGGCAAGGTAAAGTCTATTAGGCGCTTGGTTTGGGGTTCCAAGCTATATGCCAAATAATGATCGAGTTTGCAGCTTCGGCTCAGATGAGTGGTTGTTATTTGTGCTGAACGTCCCCCGTCCTTATTAAGAGTATGTAGCCATAATATCATCATAACTCCGCCACTTCCGGTCCAAAAATAATGTTATGGTCATTTTTTTAAATTTTATATTTTATTAATTAATATATTTAAAAATATTTTAAAAATACAAATAAATAAATAGTTTTGAAAAAAATTTTTTTTTTATTAATTCAACTCCACCGGATTATTACCGGTTTTCCGATATTTTAATTTTAGAAAAATCCGTTCCGCCCAAAGCTAACCGAAAAATTACCCGGTCCGAAAGAATCAACCGGTTGGGTCACCGTTTACCCGAAATAAACCGGAATATCAACCGTTCCCGTTTCCGTTTACTGGTTGAGTTTCCCGTAACCGTTCCGGAATACCGGTTGAACAACCGCCACCGATCCGCTCTACCGTTATATCACCCGTTACCGTTTTTTTTTTTCCGGAAATTTAAAATTTTTCCGGTTGACTAAACAGTGAACCGGAGACCAACACTAATTTTGTCTATTTGGTAAGTGTATTTGCATTCGATAAATTGTATGCGACATATCCATTCTTTTATGGCCAATTATTTTATCAAATGCTTCAATTTAACTAACATAACGTCTTTCTTTTAAGTAATTTTATTTTTAATTAATAAAATTTAATCAATTTTTTTTAAAGTTACTTTCATTACGGTAATTTCGTCATAAATCTCGATATTCGAAGTGTTTCTATCAGCTGGTTGATTTTGATGAACATCATAATTATCGTTTTCATTGAATTGTTTGAACTATAAACATTGTTATTGTTAGAATGACTATCTATTTGGTTGTGCCCTTCATCATTCTCCACATGAAAAGGTCTTACATTATTTAATTCGTGTAAACGAATACTTGCCCTTTCATCAATTCAACATCATTTTGAAAAAGTTCAATTCTATTTTGAAAAAGCTGTTGTTGAATTTCTGATGGTAAACTTAACAGATCTTTAATAACATTAATTTTTGAAAAATATTAAAAATATGCTTTTAAAAAATTAAAACAATTAAATCTATTTTGAAGAACTCTAAAACACGTCCTATTAAAATGTAAAGCGAATTCTCTTTCGATAGAAACTTGTGAAAGATTTCTGGATTCACGGGAATTGAATAAATTCATGATTAATATGTCTTCACGTTCAGTAAATATTCGTCCTTTTAAAAAATATTGATAGATTGTATATGAATATAATTAAAATAAATATTTACTTGGTGTCATTTTTTATTTATCGTTAAAAACTTTAATTTTAAAGGAAGTATATTGAACTGGTAATATTTAAACGTAGTTAACTTTACTTTACAGTTTTTTGAGTAATTCAAAAAAATTTGAAAATTTAAAAAAAATTCAAAAAATAAAAAAAATACGTAGCTTTACTAACTAAACAAAGTATTAAAATTAAAAAAGTGTTTTAATAGATTATAAAATGACTTTTGCTTTGTTGTGATAACTTGGTATTTTACGCAAACCAAACTCCACACCATGGTGAAGTTACCATAGTGAAACCAAGCATATTTTCAGAAACAGCATTATTTGTTTTAT
Organism: Brachionus angularis; assembly: GCA_021432725.1. Taxonomy (NCBI): domain Eukaryota; kingdom Metazoa; phylum Rotifera; class Eurotatoria; order Ploima; family Brachionidae; genus Brachionus; species Brachionus angularis. The sequence continues at coordinate 5,369,419 of JAJVDD010000005.1, forward strand.
TAGAAAAAGAATTTAAAACTATTTGCTAACTAAAAATTTTTTTTTTCAAAATTTTGACATAAAATAGTCTCTTTTGACCCCTAGGGGTACATCAACAAAATTGGGTACGTGGAAAACTGGTATTTTTCGCCCACCATACGCGTTACGGGCTATCGATTAAGCCCGCATGTGCAATTTTATGGGTGTCCATTCAAAAGATAGCAATGCTTCAATCAAAGTTGAACCCGCCACAATTATATATATTGATGATGATGATGATGATGATGATGATGATGATGATGATGATGATGATGACAATCAAACCAATTTATTAATTGATTTAACTAATATTTAGATTGTTATTTTTACCAACCAATTTTCTTTTTTTTAGTAAGAAGTTTTCTTTTAAAAAATAAGTTTTATTTTCAAAATAAATTAACCAGCAATCTTAATTATTAAAACCTTTTTCCAAAAAAAAACTTAATGAATTAAAAAATAAATCACAATGTTTAAATTATTAAATAAGAATTTAATTTGTTATTAGTATAAACACTATTTTAAGATCTGCTTTTGTATGTATTCGAAACGCTTCAGCAAAAAAAATGTGATTTTTTCTATGTTTGCATATTGTATCTAATATTTAATTTATATTAAACAAAGTCTGTCTTTATTTTAATTTGAAATATTTTTTGCACAAAAACATTACTATTTGCTATTGCAATATTAAAATTTGCTAAAATATTAAATTTATTATTTTTTTGTTTATATTAGTTATTTATAAAATTATATTTAAACATAATTGATGAATTTAGTATTCATATAATTTTTAATAATAATAAAAATAATAATAATAATAATAAATTTTCATGCTTACAAACAAATGTTATTGCCATAAACAAAAAATTAACCTTAATATATATTTGATTACTAAGAGGATCATTAGGTTCAAATCTTTTATTTGATAAATCTAATAAAGATATTTTCCTGTTTTTATTTTTAACATATTATAAAATTATATTATATAATTAAAAAAAACTATAGATTAAAGAACTTTAATTTTTCAAATTTTTTGTAAATCTAACAATTTAAACTTAACCAAAATGTAAAACAACTCGAATAATTATTTTTTTAACTTTTATTATCTAGATAACAGCAATATGGCTATTATTTAAATTTGGTTTTATAAATGTGCCAGCTGAATCTACATATCATTATAATACATTCTTTTGTTTTGATAAAAAATACAATAAAACTTTATTTTATTTCGAATTTTTATTAAATACTCTTTTTTGTTATTTTTTTTAAATTTGAAATTATTAAAAAAATTTAGGTTTCTTAATAGTCCCAAGCTAATTTATTTAGATTGAAATTAATGAGTTTAATTGATTGTTTTATTTGATTTTAAAAAAATTTTATTAAATTTTTTTATTTAAAATTAATTCTCATAAACTAAAACAATAAAAATAATATTGATTTTTTATTTTTGATATTAAAAATTTTAATTTTGATTTTAAGGGTTAAGTTTTTAAATCTGTCATGGGATGAGTTGGATTTCTACTTATCGAAAATATATAGAATTCATTTCTTTGTTATTCTTTTTTGCTTGGTTTTTTAAAAGTCTAATTCTAACATAAGAATAAATAATCAAAAAAAATTTATCGCAAAATTATATTATACAAACCGTATCCGTATGAATTCACTAAAACTTTTCGCCTTAATTATAATTAATCAAATTATAGTTTTACAAAAAGCTGAAATCAATATTACTAGTTTACGGCATAGTCATAAACTACAAGTTTCAATCAACTTTTAAATGTTTCTCAAAAGGTAATTATTGATTAATATACAATTTAATAATACAGCTGATAATTGATTTAATCGAAATATTTGTTTTTAATTTAAATTTTGCCTTTCCAATCATCAAATATTTAATTTATATCACAAAACCTCGCTTCTTATGTAATATAGTTAACCAAACATAATCAACTAAAGAATAATTAGAACTTTTAAGTTTAGTAAAAATTGATTATTTTTTTATCCAAAAAAGAAATTTTGCCCAAAAAACAATTAAAGAACTTAATTGCAAGCATAATATAAAAATTTAAATTGTGAAAATTAAATTTATTAGGTCTTTTTATAAATTCAAAAAATTTATAGTTTTTAATTTTATATAATTTATCCAAGTTTTTGTAATTAGTCCAAATATTTAATAGGTTAGTTTAAAATTTTTTTATATTTTTTAAATAAAAATTATTTTAGTATTGAAGCATATCTAGATGGCTTTTTTAATACTCTATATTAATTTTGGTTTTGATTTTCAATAAATTGATTCGATTTTATACTTAACTAAATAAAAAACAAAATAATTAAATTGATTAAAAGTGTTTATAACTCGTTTGGTTTCTTGTATCCAATCAGCAAACGATTCCAATATAATTTAAAAAATTAAAATATAATTAGTGAAATTAAATAAATTCAATTCTATAAAATAAATGCAAATTCTATTAAAATTGAACTAAATAACTTAAATAAATTTTATATATAGAATTCATATAAAACCGTTTTTTAATTAGCTCAAAAATTCAATAAAATAAAATTTCCTATATAGATAGAATAGATAAAACCCGAAAAAAAATATTTCTATTTCAAAAATTTGAATTTATCAATTTAATTGAAATATTATTCAAAAATTTATACAATTTTTTTTTTTTAACTGATAATTTAAAATTAAATAAACCTTGTTTAGCAGAAGTTTTGTAAACAAAACTAACATAGTTCATTTTAATATTGAAATAATTCTTTTAAATTTTAGTTTTATTTTGTTTGGTTCAAAGAAACAAATTTTGGCTATATTTTTCTATAGTAAAAGTTAAAAAAATAAATGAAAAAAAATTCTTATTCTAAAAATCGAAATATTACTTTATTATTTAAAGAATACCAAAATCAAATACACAAAATTAAATCATTTACACTTTTAAAGAAATTTTCCTAAACCTTTATTTTGCAATATTAAAAGCAATTAAGTTTTTACAAATAATCAAAACTAAAAATAGAATATCTATATTGTAAATTATTTTAATTAAAAATCTTTTAAAAACTTGATTTTATTATTTAAATATTAATTTTTTCACATATTTTAATCTTAATGAATATGCTAGAATAAAATCATTAATAGCTGGTTTGTTTTGCATTTTTGTTTTTAGAATAGAATGTAACTATTAGTTTAAACAATTTGAATTTAAAGAATATTATTATGTTACTAATTTTATTATTTTTTAAATATTGCTAAGAACATTTTGAAATTGGTTCAATTTTATTTAACAAATTTGGTAGGTTATTGAGAAATTAAAAACTGTTTAAATCATAATCATAAATTTTCAAGCTGAATCTTCCAAATCTAAAAAGATTAATTTTAATTATTTTAAGACTCTCTAGATTGGAAACATAAATTTAAATTAGGTGTATTATATTTTGTTAATTTTATTAATTTAGTTTCTTTATTTATTAATTAAATTATATCATTTATTTTAAATATAAAATATTTAGTTTTGTACTATGCCCATTTTTTGAAAATTTGATTTGATTTTGGTTTTAGCATCTAATATAAACTTTATTTTAAATGAAAATTTCAAAAAAGATTAAAGTATTCAAATAGAAGAAAACTCGAATTCCTTTCTAAGATTGGCTTTCAAGTAATTTTTTTTTATAAAGAGAATAGTTTTATTTTGTTTTTATACTAATAAAAAAAATTAATTTTTATCATACAAAAATTATTTCTAAATAAATTTTAAGTATGATTTTTCAATATTAAAAGTTACACAATTGATTAAGTTAAAATTAGTTGAAATTTAAAGGATTGTATATATCATTAATCTATTAAAATTAAATCAGATACAAATTGATCAAACTATTTTAATACTTAAGTTCTAGTAAAATCAAAAAATTTTTAAACCAACTTCGGTTAATTATCTTTTTTTTTTAAAAAATTTTTTGATCAAAATTTATAATAAATTAAAAAAAAAAACAGATTTTAAGTTTCAAAATAAAATAAGTATTTTAATGTTTTCAAATTTTAAATCAACATAACATAAAACTTGATTAAATTAAACTGATATAACTTAAAAATTATGATAATCAATTAAGAATCTCACGGTAAGCAACAATTATTGTAATATACTACATCACCAAACTGTCTCAGTTTTCCTAGTTTTTTTGAGCCATGTTCAATATCTTTTATCAACACTTCAATTGAATTGAAATTTCGAACACGTATTTTTCGTAAAATAATTTTGTATTTGTTGTTTTAACTTGTTGAATTTTTATTGACAAGAAAATGATCTTTTTAAAAAGTTTTAATTGTGTTTGAATAGTCGAATACTACTATTCCATTGAATTCATCTTATTATTATTTTTATTTAATTTTCACAAAATTCTAAAAATTAGTTGTAGTAGTAGTAAAGATAATTGCATCGCGAAGCCATATAGACCAATATGGCCATAGAAGACTGTAACTTATAAGTTTATCAAATTTTCGATCATTTTATTTTTAAAATTGTTGACTTTTTTAGCTTTTATGTCCTCATTAGAAAATTTATTCCAAGGCCCACATTTTCTATTTGAATACAATTTGCTATAATTTTGTTTGATTGTCTTTCAGGCTAATTTCTGTATTTATGACCTCAATCGAACTTAGAGGTCCATCTATGTTTATCGAATTCATTTTTATTTGAATTTTTGTAAATCTCCTTTGAACCTTTTCGACACGTTTAATATCTGATTTTCAATAGGGATTCTAAACTGGAGCTGCAAAATTTTTATTAAAATCACAGTAAATTAAAAAAACTATATAAATGTAATGTTATGGCTTTATCAATTTGTTAAGAAGTTATTTATTTTAATAGTTTCATTAATATTTTTTTTAATGACTAAGAATAAAATATTTTAATCAGGTAAAAATCTCATTTCAAATTTATTTTATTAGAAATAAAACAATCTGGACAGTTATATGTAAAATTTTAAAAATAAAAAAAAACAGTTAACTAAATTTTTAGAATTACAAAACTTCAATTAAGAACCTGGCGGTAAACCACATTTTTTGTAAACACTCCTTCGCCAAATTCCCTCAATCTACCTTGCCTATTTGAACCATGTTCCACATCTTGAACAATTACTTTAATAGAATCATAATTACGTACACGAGAAGCAGCAACATAAAGTTGTCCATGAGAAAATACTGGGTTAACAAGTAAAAGTCCAACTTTATTAAATGTTTGACCCTGAGATTTGTTAATTGTAATGCTAAAGGCCAATCGAAACGGAAATTGAAATCTTTGTAATAAAACATGATCGGACTCAAATGACGGATTAAATGTCGTTTTACAAAATGAAAATTGGTTTCCTGCATTCGGTCCAGTCAAAATAGTGCAACGAATAGAATGATGAAAACATTTGTCTACACGCAACCTTGTACCATTGCACAAACCTTCAGCTAAAGACCAATTCTTCAGTAAAATCACTATAGAGCCAATTTTTAATTTTAATCTATGTGGTGCATAACCAGAAGGTGTTAGTTGTTGGGCATTATTCATTGGAAACTCTTCATCAAATGTATTATCAACTTGAACTTGTGGTCTTGCGTTATTAATTTGTTGTCTGATTGGTCGATTATTTCTACGCAATACACGAGTAATCGAGAAATATTCGAATTCTTGACCAGGAAGTCGACTTAAAATCAAATCATTGATTTCGAGCGAATCTTTATTTGTTGGAGTCAATATTACATTATTTATAATATTCGAGTCGTTAAGATCGATTTGTCCATCACCAAATACTTCATTTATTAGATTTTCTTGGGTGACAATGCGATCGGGCAATCTTATCAGATATTCGTTATCGTACACTTGAGATCTTCCATCACCAATATCCATTAACCAATCTTTAAATTCGATTTCGCCCGGATCAGCTCTCATATTTTGAACTAAAGACATTCTATTGAAATGTTGCCATAAGTTTGATTTTTTCAAGCACAATTGAATACCAGCTTCTATTCTTGAATTAGTAGAAACAGGTAAACATTGTCTAAAATCACCGGTTAATAAAACAACTTTTCCGCCAAATGGAACATTCCTGTATCCAGTTAAATCTTTGCATAAGCGGTCGATACATTCCAAAACAGCTTGTGATACTTGAGAAGCTTCATCAATGATTAGTAAATCGGTCTGACGTAGCCGTTGAGCATACAAACTTTGCATTTGAACAAAACTAATGCTATCAAGTTCGGTTGGTATAGGAATTTTAAATTTTGAATGTATTGTTTGGCCTCCTCCAGTTAAAAGTGATGCAGTGATACCAGTAAATGCGGTACAAATGACATTTTGATTTTGGGAACGCGCTTTATGAAAGAGAGCCTATATAAAATTGATTTTTTAATTTTTAAATTCGAATTCTGATGATAAATAAAATTATTACATTTATTAGATACGTTTTTCCTGTGCCACCAGGTCCGTCTACAAAAAAACATTTTGATACAGTTGGATTAGTGTTATTCAAAGCGCTCATGACAGAATCAAAGGCAACCTTGAAACAGATAAACAGTAAATTTTAATTCAAAATTAACGTAATTTTATTTTAAATACTTACTCTTTGTTCTACATTTAAGTTTTGAAATAAATCATTAGCTCTTCTTTCATGCTGATCAGTTGTTAAATCATTTTGATTTCTACTAGTATGGTTATTCCATCCTAATCCTCTATCATCAGGTTCTGGAAGATTAAAATCTTCCATTCTTTTACTGAAGCCTTGAAGAATATGTTTAATGTGCTGTTCAAAAGTAAAATTTTAATAATTTAAATATGAGGATAATTTTTATAATTAAAGTTTTACAGTTAATGCTTTTTGATAAGCAACATCTTGGCTATCATTTATTGGGTTCATGGTGTAATCCTCACTCATTTCTACTTTAAATTGTTCCCAGAGTTCGAATGAGCCTGGATTTTGTGGTGAATTATGAATTAACATTGTGGCAAATAAAAACCTTAGAAAACAAGATTATAATTCAATTCAAAATTTTTAATTAATAACAAATAATTTACCTTATGTGATAGGGAATTTCATTTTGGCAGACTTCGTTCATAAAATCTATCCAATGTCTTTCACTATGAACCAGCCCTCGTGCTACAGCAGCTTCTCGAAAACTTCCATACTGAATATTATTATAAAATTTGAGATGCTCGTATGAAGTTTGACCGGGAACATTCAAAACCAACAATTTTAAGTAATAGAGACTTTGGATACATTTCTTTGTCTTTCAGTCCACTCATGACTCATCGTATTGTAAACATAAAACTCAGGAATTTCTTGATAGTACAATTCTCTTGCTCGCACGTCTCTTTGGTTTAATTCAAACCAAGCTGTAAACATAGTGTTTTTCGGAGTCTGATGAGCAATCACAGTCAATATTATCAGCTCGAAAAATAATATTCTGTCGTCCTTCGAGATGAATAAGTAGACGAACAATTGAATGAGACATTTTTAATCTGCAAAAGCCGAAAAGTCTATCACAGGCTTCAATTGAACTTACATATCGTTTCTTCTCATAATCGGTTATTTCGTCGTAAACTTCAATGCTTTGTTGACCATTTACTGGTTGAGATTGATTAAAATCTTGATCATTATCAAAGTTTTCAGCTCCAGGCTCATTTAAATTGTCATCTTGTCTCCTAACTATATCAGTATTAATTTGAACATCATCGCTTTCCAACACATTTACAATCAGATCAGCTTGAATATTCTCTTGGACTTGATTTGAATTCAAATCTGAATTGTTTTCTTCACTATTATTATTAGGATGAAGCACACGTAAACTATGTTGTCTAATATTTACTCTATCATTGCCTTTGTGAGTATAATCCATAATATATTTCAATGAGTTGAGAAAAGCAACTATCTCAACATTAATATGACATTTGAATGTTTTCAAAAGTTTTGGATTATACGGGATGACGTATCTATTATCTAGAATATACTCTCGTCTTTGAAATGTGCGACCATTATCTCGTCTTCGGTATAAAGGGTAATCGTTTGGACGAATTATTGTCTCTGCTTGAAAAGCCTTTGGAAATCCTTTATCACATCGATTACCATATTTTTTCATACATGAGCTACCGGCAAAACATGGACCATGCAACATTAGACCTGTTACCAAATCGTAAAGCTCAGGATCTTCAACTGGATCTGGAATTTCAGCGCATATAATTGAATCGACATCTTCAGCTCTTTCCATTTTATCCCTGTCAGACATCCAAAATATACAGTGATTATGTGGAAGACCGCGAGTTTGGTATTCACGTGTAACAACATGAGCAACTGTTACACCAAATCTATGATTTTTTTTCATTTCATCAAGAAATTTGTTGAACTTCATTTCGTAAATTCTTGAACATATATCAGGTCGTGCTAAATAATCTCGACGATTTTCGAGTTGAGCAGTTATTTCATTCCAATACGGATTTGCGGTAAAAGTAATAAAAAAATCAGCCTTTCCAAATTTGTTTACGAGCTCATATGAATCGTTGTAATGCTGTTTCATTGAACGATCACTACCCTCAAACGTTGATGGTAAAATAAATGGTCTACCAATACCTTGCAATACATTGTCTCGGTTATATCCGGTATTTATATGATCCATTAAGCCTTCATAATCCATTATTCGAAGCTGTGCTTGGTTTGCTCGTATATAATTCAGATTATTAGATTCAACCTTTACATATGCTGACACAATATATTCTTGAAAAAGTTTACCGGCATAAAATATCAAATTCTCATTTTCATGTCTAAAATGCAGTTTATATCTATAAAACTCCTTGAGCGTTATTCTGATATTGCGGTTTCTTTGATTCCGATGTTGATATCGTTCATCATAACCAGCTTCACCATATGGAAACAAAAGAGGAAAAGTCATTGGATCGCAATTCGGATCTCGATTATTTATAAAAATTCGTTGGGTCCGTTGATTTCTTAACTGCGGAATTAAATGAATCAAATGCTGACCATTTGGTACATCTCTTAAAAGCGCAACAGCTTGTCCAATATTGGCCTGAGGTAAACCGTCAGTATCATCAAATACCGCAGCTATCTCACCATTTACTGGTTGATGAACAATAATTCGTCTTCCAAGTCGATTAGTAGACACGTTTATATTGTTCGGGGCATTGCGAGTTAAATAAGTCCTGCAAGTATAAGGTTGTCGCAAATTTTGAAGTTGTAATTGTTGTCTATTCGAATGAAACAACTGAGCATATGGATTTACATCTCTTATCATTTGTTCAAGTTTTTCTAAAATATCACGATTAATTGCACCATTATAACTTCTCCATGCATTTACTCTTTCATCAGTAGCCATTCTATCAGAGTCAAGCATATATAATTGGGCGGCTCGCATAGGTCTTTGATCTTGTTGAGTACGAAATAATTGAGGTATATGCCAATACATTTGGCCATGCAATCTGAACAAAAATGGCAAACGATTTGTTCCCCTTGCATTGAAACGCCTATGGTGATTTGAGGTATTGTCGAAATCAGTAGGATCGAAATAAGCTTTTACAGCAGCAAATGCCAAGGATGAATTGTAGTCGCGTATATTTTCTAGAAAATCTTCTCTTGCCAAACGCTCGATAGCTGTTCGCACTCGATTTGGTGACAATAATTCAACCATTAACGGATGATAATCTTCTTGAATAGGCAGTTGAATATCACCATTATTACAACATGTAGTATATCTACCTTGTGTATTGTTCTCGTCAGGCCAAAAAAGAGCACCACAAGCTTCACAAAACAGATTCAATTCACCAACATCGTAGTATTCTGATCTTGTTTGATGTTCGATTGCCCATGATTTGTATGTTTGCAATCTAAATTGCGCTTCTTGAATGCGCCGACTACGCAAACCTAATCTAGTTTCTCTTTCGGCAGCTGTTTCTCTTGCAAGTCGATTAGCATAATACTGCCTCTGGTTGGCTAAACGATTTTCACGTTGCTCTTGGGTTTCGTTTGAGATTCTTTCTTCTTGATAACGTCTTTGATTTTCCAATCTAGAGTTACTTTGCTCAATCGGCCCATCTCTAATCTCAATCGATTATTTAATCTCATATTTGCGTTTCTTGTTTCTCGTTGTTCTTCCAACTCTTCCTGAACGATTATTCTCAATCTATTGCTATTTAACGATTGTTGTTCAGAATTGGTTATAAGGTCGTTTGTTCGTAATCGAGAATTCCTTTCCCGATCCCCGCGCAAAGTTAAACGACGTCGAGAAGTTCCTCTTGGTCTCCCTCTAGTTCGATTAGTTATCCGTGGTGAAATAAATTCTTCAGAGGCTATTTCATTAGATACATCGAATGATAAATTATTCATATCTTAATTAGATATATTCTTTATAATTTCAACTTTTATCAAAACAAAAAAAAATTACCTTGGCTTAAATTTTCTTCTATTTGTGAAGTATCTTGTAGTAAAGAATCCATAGGAATATCATTAATTATATCATCAAAAATTGTTGTTCCTCGTGTTATTAGATCTTAAAAGAAAAAAATTTTTATATATTTATAATTTAATTTAAAAATTTTAATCCATACACTGATAACGGATGTTTAAGGTCCTAAAAGATGTTCGTGTATGATTCCTGGAGAATTCATTTTCGATTTCACTTTGCGTAAAATTAGATTGAGGTCTATTATTAAATATTTCTAAAATAAATCTATCTTCAATAGGAGTAAAGTTACGTTCTTTTTTATATTTGAAGAAAAATAAAAGTTTTGGTAAAAATAGAATTTCAAAAAAAACATACTTGGAGGCATGTTTTGTAATATTATTTTAAATATTTTATTTTTTAAAAATCAAATGATTGAATTTTAAATATTGTTTAGTTCGTTTGAAAAAATTTCCAAAAATAAATAATATATGAAGGAAAAATTATTAAATCAGTTTTCAATTATTTATCAGCTTAGCATATAGTTTTGGTATTAAAATATGTAAACAAAAAAATAATCTGAAAAGATTTTTATAAACTAACTTTTTAAAAATAACAGATAGAATCCAAGCTATCTTATGTCTTCAGGTAATAATACGAATATATATAAAAACAGCGTATTAAAATAGATTAGATTCAATACAAAAATATACGTCTAGGATAGACTACAAAATTTTTGAAATATTTTTTTGAATAAATCTACAATTTTTATTAGATATATCTCTTCAGGTCAGTTAGGATATAGATAATGGTTATTATATTCAAAATCTACGTTCTTCAGAGTAAAAGAAAACATATTTGGAAAATTTTTTATTAATTATAATTAATTTTCTATTTTGACTCAAAGTAGACGTTTTATTAGTATTTTAAACACCTTTTACGTGTGATAACTCGTGAAGTATAGGTCTCACATAAAAACCAAGTATATATTCTCGCGTTTCTCATCGAGGCGAACAAAATGACATATAGAATGTATAAAAAAATCTATTTTAAAATATTTTCAATATTTTCGTCAAAAATCGTAAATTTTGTCGTTCGCTACAGGTCGCATTGAACTGGGGCATAGACTTCGCGTATTTTTCTGCATAATAACTCATCGAGATCTATCGAATGAGACCTTAAACTAATTTTGAATTGGTCGAATATCAAAAAGTAGCTGATTCAAATAAAGTTGAACATACGGGATTTATATATAGGGAGACTAGCTTCAGTCAGTGTATTTTTAGGTGATTATAAATTGCTTCGCATTTACCTCGTCTCTAGCCTTAGGGAAAAAAAAGTCTAATAATTTCACTTATAATTTTGAATTAAATATAATAAACACCTATAATTTCTGTCTCCTAATTCTCGATTTTATGCATTTTGAAGACAATTAAAACGCATAAAGACATCCTTTACAATCAGTATACAGGGTTTTAACAGGCAGGAATAATGGGTGAAGCAAAGTTTTTACAAAATGTAAAATTTTGCAGAACGAATTTATTCCATTTACAAAAAAAGTTATTTTAATTTATCTGAATTGAAATCAGTGAATTGAAATAAACTTCACAAAGCCATCATTTAAATTTTATACATGGAATCATTATAACTCTGCTATTACTCTCATTTAAAAAACATTTTGTGAGTCAAATTTCAAATTAATCAATTTTGATTTAGTCATTTTAATATTATGACTTTAACTTTTAATTCTTAAGATAAATTAAAGCAATCTATTTTAAAATAAATATTAAAACAAATATTTTTATTTCATTTTCAATTAAAACAAACTTTTTGATAATTATTAAGGGTGGATTGTAAAGCTTCAGATGCTTGTCCATGTTGTTCTGCTGTTAAATCATCAAAATTAGTTCGTCTTTCTCTATGTCGCCATTCTAAACCTTTCGAATCAGGTTCAGGCAAATCAAAATCAGCCAAAGACCTAACAAGGCTATCTAAAATATATCTGATATGCTAATTTAAAAATTAAATCATTATTTAATTAAAAAACTTATTTTGAAATTCAAAAATACTCTTATTGGTTTATCGAATCTAGTATCATCTGGTTCGTGCTGATATTCTTCACTCATATGCTCTTTAAATGCTTCCCATAATTATAGTCCATTTGGATTTACCGGATTGTTATGCACCAGTATTGTAACAGACAAAAATCTTTTTAATACTTAAATTGTATTCTACAATTAGTTTTTTTTTTATAATTACCTAATTCTAAATGGAAACTCATCTCTTACAATTTCTCTTACATTGATGATTGTTTTCGATCTTTAAATGTAGAATATAAATGGCCGTTAACAGTTTTTATATAATTAAATGATTTTGGACCACGACCGTGTTATAAAAGTAATTTAAGATAGAATATTTCACCACTATTTGGAAATATAAATGGCATCGTTGATATTACTTTTTCACCTTGTTCCAAATCAACATATTCAGTCGATTGTTTTGTTTGCCGATTGTACTAATATTTGTGAACAATTTCTTTATAAGTGTATTGATATGCTCTCAAATCTCGAACATTCAAATCAAAAAAATCAGTCAACATTGTTACTGGTGGATCTCTGTTGGCAACTTGTTCAATTTTGATTTCAACAAATACATTATTCACTCTGTCAACTAAATGTATCAACAGATGAATGATTGTATGCGATAATTCGAGTCTCTTAAAAACAATAATCTTATCATAAGCTTCAATTGAGCTAACATAACGTTTTTCTATATTAAATAAAAAAAAAATAAAAAAATTGTTAAAACCTAAATTAAAATAAATTAATATCAATACTTTAATATGATTTGATTTCATCATATTTTAACTGATTCAGGTGTGAGTTGGATATTTCAACAAGACGGGGCTCCAGCTCATAAAGCTCGGTCCGTTAAGGCTTGGTTTAACAAGTTACATTTTAGAAAATACAAATTTATCTATTAGTTTAAGATCGGTTCAGTTTAATTATGCAATGGCAAATAATGGTTTGGCATTAATATTCAATTTTTTTATAAAATTTAGTAATTCAAGTTTAATAAAATCTTATTTTGAATTAAATTTTTATGTATAATATTGCGGTTAAAAAATATTTTTTTTTTATGCTAATCATTCAACATCTTCAATATGAACTTCGAATAAATATTTCACATACAATAATGTCGATAGATTTCATTTGTTTTCATCTTTTAATAAGAGATATCAAAATAGAAAAAAATAATTTTTTTCATTTATTTTTCTTATTTAATTAAAAAACTTTTAAATTTGTTTCTGTTTATGCCAGAAAAAACTTACTATAGATGTTTACTTTTTCAAAAATTAACCAGTCATTTTTCTACCAATTCATCAACATCAATTTTAATTTCTTTAAGAAACAATAATTTTATTGACGATCCAGAAATTAAAATGAGAAAATTCAACAAAATCCCAAAGATTACGTAAACAATTATATAACTATCCAATCAAGTTCGTTTGGGTCAATTTTGACCCGTTATAGTATTTAAAAGTTTTCCGGGTCAATTGTGAGCCGCTTTCAGGCTTTTTTAGATATAGATTTTTCTACATTCTTAAACATTTTATTCTTAACTTTCATCAAAAATTTAGCTAATAAAATAAAATGACAGAATCTGCATCTTCTTCTACTTTTATTCTTAAGCCTCTTGGTCAAAACTTAGATTTAGATACCGATGATGTAGCTGAAAATTTAGAAAATAAAAAAAATAGAATCGTTAAAGTATACAAGTTATTCAAACAATGCAATTCTTATAAAGAGGCTTTAAATATAAAACTTTATAACGATAACATAGTTAAGGTAAAAATTGGGCCAAAAAAAACTTGAAAAATAATATAATGATTTAAAAACATGAGATACAAAATGTTTTTGCTTTCATCTCTCAAACAATTAAAGACTTGTCTCAAATAATTTTTGATTTTGATTTAAATGTTAATCTTTTGATAGATGGTGATACTATGTCTTTCACTAATGGTTTTCATTTCAGTGTTGGGCTTTATTCATAAAATAATTGTCTGTTTGGCCTATGTCCAAAGACACATAAGATAACATCTAAATAGTATCAATAAAAATATTCAAGCTTAAAAGCAGAATTTAACATAATTTCAAAAATTTAATAAAAATGAAAACTTTAATTCAGCTTGGAAATTATTCTATAATAAATGGCGCGATACAGCTAGGTGAATAAACATGTGGATGGTACGAAGAGTATGCAAAAGGTTATCAGAGTAGTTGAAATGCACTTTAGGCAACAAATAAAATTATTAAGAATGAAAATGCATTTAGAGAACTTTTACCAATGAGCGAATATCTTAAATTCATACAACAATTTGTAATCAATTGGTCCAAGGATAACGATTCAAGATATGATACAACTAAGAGGTTTTCAGATTTACCAAATATTGATACACATCAATGAAAATTGGCTTTCCTGTGGCTTAATTTAAACAAGAGGTTTATAATATTAAATTTTTCTGATTGCAAAAAAAAATTAATCTGTAAACATAAAATTGGTATAGCTTATTATTTAAATTTTAATCAAGGTTTAAATTAGAATATTGAAGCAATCAAAAAGAGGTAGACGTTAATAAATTAAAAGACACTATATAATATTGAGCATCATCCGGACCAGTTAATTCTTTAATGACTACAATGACAAATAGTTTTATCAGGACAGAGCAAACAAGCCGATTGTTTATAAGACGTAATATTTTTATGACAGTTCAATCAACTCTAATATTAGTAAAAGATATTTCACTAAGTATATTATTCTATATTTTCATGTGTTTTAATAATCTACTCATCTTATCTATTTCGACTCAAAGAAGCCGACTTATTCAGAATTGTATCACCTTTTACCTGAGATATCTCTTCAGGGAAATGTCTCACAGTTATATATTCAGAACCAGCGTATTCAATTACAAAAGAATCAATATTATAATCTATGTCGTAAATAGACAACGAATTTTTTAAATTTTTTTATGAATAAATCTCAGTTTTTGATACTATTTAGGTGAGTTGGGCAAAACTCTAGGCTTATTTTATTCTTGTTCTACATAAAACAGAGTATATTATTCTATATTTTCAAGTGTTGTGATAATCTTCTCATCTTATCTATTTTAACTCACTAATAAGATTAAATATTAAAATATAAGTCGTAGATAGACTACAAAATATTTGAAATATTTTATTGAATAAATCTACACTTTAAATTAGATATATCTTTTCAGGTGAGTTAGGATATAGATAATGCTTATATTATTGTTTGTGATAACTCATTAGATATAAGTCTGGCATAAAAACAAAGTATATATATGAAATTAGCGTATTAAAATTGATAATATTTTATTTTATTGGAATTTATTCTAATATAAATTTTCATTCATTTTATATAAATCTCAGTTTTTGATTAGATATATCTCTTCAGGTGATTTAGGATATAGCCTATGCTTACTATATTCTTATTCCACATACTCAAGAGTATATAATCCTAAATTTTCAGGTCTTAATATAATCTAGATAATATATCTATTACAACTCAAAGTAGCCGATTTTTACACTTTTTAATCACCTGTAATATCTCAACAGGTATAGGTCACACATAAAAACCAAGCATATATTCTGAATCAGCGTATTAAATTACATTAGAAAAAATATTAATTTCAATGTCGTAGATAAACTACAAATTTTTTGAACTTTTTTTGAATAAAACTCGGTTTTTGGTTAATTATATCTCTTCAGGTGATTTAGGATATAGCATATGCTTATTTTATTCTTATTCTATGTGCTTGGAAGTATCAGAAAACATGTTTTGAGAATTTTCAGTAATTTGATTTAATTATCTATCTTGACTCAAAGTAGCCGATTTATCCACTTTTTAATCACCTATTACCTGTAATATCTCAACAGGTAAACGTCGCTCAGTAAAAACAAGCATATATTCTGAATGAGCGCTGTCTGTTTTATAAGAATCAACATTAAAATGTATATGCTAAGAGTATTTTTATTATTTTTTAATTTTCCAAAATTTTACCAAAAAATTGCCACTTTTGAGCAGCCGTAGTACCACCAAGGAAATTAGGATATAGCTTCCAACTATTTTTGCGCACACCTAGGCATTAAGGGCTATCGAATCAGCTATCGTGTGCAATTTTAGCCCGCTCCAATCAAAAGATAGCAATGCTTCAAACAAAGTTTTACCGCATTTATATATATGTAGACTAGCTTACATTCGAGTATTTAGGATTAATTTTAAGTATTAGGTTTATTAAAGAAAATTTTAAGATTATAAATTGCTTCGCATTTACCTCGTCTCTAGCCTAGGGGAATAAAAGGTCTAATAATTTCATAGATAAATCTTAATACTTTTTTTTATAAATATAATTTACTCAATCTGGAAATTGTTAAATTTTGTAACAATTTTACTACACCTTAAATTAAGCTCTGATAAAACTCGTTTTTATGCATTTTGCAGACAAATTAAAACGGATAATCATATCCTCTACAATCAATAATCAGGGTTTTAACAAGCAGATATTATGGGTGAAGCAAAGTTTTTACAAAACCTAAAACAAAATTTGACAGAACGTATTTATTCCATTTACAAAAAAGGTTATTCAAATTCATCTGATTTCAAATTAGTGAATTGAAATGTACTTGCTTTCAGTTAACTTTATACATTCAATCAATATTATAACTTTGCTATTACTTTCATTTAAAAATCATTTTGTGAATCAAATTTCAAAATTGATCAATTTTGATTAAGTTATTTTATTATTATGACTGTAACTTTTAATTATTAAGATAAATTAAAGCTTTATTAAATTCAAATTTTATTTAAATTTATCTAACAAAATTTTTTCAAAACTCTTTTTTATTTTGAATTTTTATTATCCAATAAATAGCTGTTCTCTACAAAGAAAAAACTTTTGATTATTTCAAGTCAATTTCAAAAATAATCAAAATTTATTTTTCCCCACTTTTTAAAAATTTCAAGGCAAACTAATTTTTAGATTTATCTAATAAATGTTTTTCAAAAACTCTATTTAATAAAATTTTAGTCTAGAAAAAGACATGTCGAATAATTGATCCATTCATTTTTTCCATTGTTATTTTTTTTAATCTTTTTTGTTTTCCATTATGCAATAAATATCAAATTTCTCCATTTAAAAGATACAAAGCTTAAAGAATTTGGGGAGCGATTTATAATCGCATAGTTTAAATAAGCTAAATTATAAAATCTAAAGAAATCCAGGTAAAAATTAATTGAATTAAAATAGCAAAAAATAAAATAGCTATAAATTAAAAATAAATTAATTTAGAATAGCTAATTTTTTTAATTGATTATTTAAATCAAAAAAATAAAAATAATTATCTTTTAATTATCTAAAATTTAAATAATAGATTAATATTTCATTATTAAACATAAATTTTGTAGAGTTTCTTCAATATTATTTTTCGTATAACCTTTTAAAATTAATTTTATTCTTTCATCAAGCAGCATGTAACGTGGTCTACGCTTGTATTCGTATCCAGTTTTAAGTTTTATCAACTCAGTTGAAACTCTTTTTGTTCTTTCAAAATGAATCAATTAATGAATAAATCAAAGGATGCTTGTTCAACGTATTCTAATTTTAAGATAAAATATTAATAATTGTTAGTGTTTTAAGTTTAAATTTAAATTTTATTAAATACAGAAAAGCGTTGTGCCAAGCCTCAACATAATTATTGGTTCTTGGCACGCATTCATTTACTCTATTATATACATTCCATAAATCTATTTTAAACATTGGCTGTTTGTATACCATTACTTCCCTTCGACCTCGTCCTCGACCAATCTTTTCTATATCAAATTTGCCAATATAAAATTCTTCTAAATATCTATAAAATTCCAAAATTTTGGTTTTATTTTTAATCAAGTTAAAACCATCTACAACATCTTCAGAAGGTATAAAAGCTAAAGTCTGTGGCAACTTGAGAAGATTTCTTGAATTTTCATCATCATTATATACTTTTTTTAAGCCTAAATCGACTATTTTACGCCACAATGACTGCTTAAAGTGAAAAAAGCAGCCATGTAGCTTGAGTTGACCAAATATTTCTTTAGAAGCATTAAGAAATGCCTTTTCAAAATCGCTTGTAATTGATCAACTCCTAACTTGTTTTTAATTTGTAACAAAAACGATGAATACATGTCTTGATTCTTTCGAGACAAAATTCCATAGACCATTGGTAAACATCAACCATTTATTAGTGCATGAACTGTATAAACTTGGGCAAATAGCTTAGGAGCAATATCAAAAGTTCCATCTACAAATATATGAGTACCTTCTAAAGTCTTTAAATTAGCTTCTGTACTAAACATAAAGAAACGATCACTTGATGTTAAGCCAGAATCGTAAAATAAAAATTGTTCATTTTTTTTGTAAGTGTGAGAAATTCCGGAATATTAATGTCACTTAATTTCTCTGGAGCTGGTGGGTATTTAGGTCTAGTTAGTTTCTTCTTACGATTTATAAATTGTCAGTCGGCCTCATAACCAGCACTATTGGCTATAATTTCATCATTTAATAAATCATCATCTTCTAATTCATTTAAAATTTTTCGTGATTTTTCGTCTGATATTGACACCTTTATTAATAATTTTCTTCTTCGTTCTAATGACTGGATTTTATTTGGACAGGTGGCATGAAATTTATCATGTGTATCCTCAAAGAAACTAATATAACATCATCACCACTTTCATTATTGTAAGTAGCACATGTAGCATTACAATTAGGAACTACACAACGCCAATTATATCTTCCATCTTTATTTTTTCACCATTTTACCTATAATAATAACCATCATGGTAAAGTTGTGGTTTAGATTTTGGGACAGCGAAATATAGCCTTTGTTAAGCTAATATTTCTTAAATTATTGGCTAAATCATCAACAGAAGCCATTATTTAACTTTAATTTAATTAACTTTTTAAAATTAAACTGTTTGTATTTTTAGCTATTTTGATAATTTTTTATTTACGCATGCTATTTTAATCTATGCTAATTTAATTTAACAATTAACTTAAATTAAAAATATAGCTAATCTAAACTTGTTTTTTTAAACTGTGCTAATTTACCTAGTGCTATTTTAATACAGAGCCAAGAATTTGACATTTGGAAAATATTTTAATTAAAAAGATGATTGGTTAAGATTAGTTTTCAAAAACAAAACCTTTTAATGAAACAATCAATTTTAATTTCTCAGTATTCATTAATTTTTAAATTTACCTTTTGAGTAGAACCATATAATATTATTGATAATCATTTTTACTCAACCTAACTCAATGTCATTGGACAGCAAGACAAAATTATATTATAAAAATTAAAACCATATAATGTTTAAGATTATCTTCATGTAAATAAAAGACCGATTCGTTTTATATTTAAAAATTTTAAAAATAAAATCAATTGTTATTTTAATCATTGAATAACAATTGATTTCTCAATTGAACAATTGAATTCAAACATTAAAATTCAATGTTTGAATTAATTTTTATAAAAACCGTTTTTTAAAAATTCTTATGAGAAAAAAAAATTAAATTCATTTCTTAGAAAATTTCTATTTTTTAAAATTGTTTTTGATGTTCTTTTATTATATAGACTTATTTTGTTTTATCAAAGGTTTAATAAAAACAAAAATCAATCGGTTCATTTATAATTTTACATAATCGCTGTTTTGGTATATAAACTTTTAAATTTTTTATTGGATCTTCAAATTGATGAAGAAAAGAGAAGCTGATTTTGCTGAACAATTTTTTTAAAAGTTAATCTCAGACAGGCAGATCGCCTTAAGATGTTATCATTATACAAACAAGATTTAATTTAGAATCAATTCTATAATTTGCCAAATAATAAAGTATTTCAAAAAACGTTTTCCTATTTTGGGATACCAAAATTAATTGCACAAAATTCAGTAATATAAAATGATTGTATTTTCTCTATAAAATTACTTACGGTAACTTGCCAGAAAATTCATGTTTTGCGCTTGGTATTTTTGAATTTGTTTAAAGTTTGAAATTGAGTACAAATCAGAATCTTAAATAAAATTTAAATTTTTAATACTCTTGGCGACTTTCTCGTATTTAATGTTCCTTACAAAAGAACCAGTTAGTTTAACACTTCAAGATGATCCAAATTTTAGTATTGATTTTACAAAAATAAATTAAAATTAGTGACATAAATTAGTTTTAGAAACAAATATTTTTGATGCATGCATTCACCTAAGCAATTTTAGAATATGTGTTCTTTATATATATATTCTATTATAAATTCCTATTATCTGAAAATTTTTATTAGATGTTAATCACCACTTAAAGTTTGAAATTTAATTAAATTAATTTTAAACAAAACTATCTTTAATTTTAATTAATTTTCTGTTTTTTTTTTGATCAATTTATGATATTTAGTATTCAGATAACCAGTTTTTTTTATTAAAAAGTATTTTAATTATAAGCATAATAAATTAAATTATCAATCGGTAATTTAAAAAATTATTATTATAAAAATGCACTTAAAAAAATTTTTTTTTTAATAAAATATGCTTTTAAAACTTTTTAAAAAATTAAAAGAAAATATAATTTTTGTTTCGCTTCTGGTTAAAAATGTAGGATTTTTTTGATCAAAAACTGTCTTAATGTCAAAAAATTATAAATTTTCTAAATATTAACTTTAAAAGAAATTCAAGTTAAATTTTAAAACATTTTTCACACTTTGGCTACAAGTATTCATCAAAACATTTCGAGAAAATTTTTGAAATATTTTTTTGAATAAATCTACACTTTTAATTAGATATATCTCTTCAGGTGAGTTAGGATATAGATAATGCTTACTATATTCTTAATCTACGTGCTTAAGAGTATCAGAAAACATATTTTGAAAATTTTTTATTAATTATAATTAAATATCTATTATGGCTCAAAGTAGACGTTTTATCACTATTTTAAACACCTTTTACCTGTGATAACTCGTGAAGTATAGGTCTCACATAAAAACCAAGTATATATATGAAATCAGCGTATTTAAATTGATTAGATTCAATATTAAAATATATGTCGTAGATAGACTACAAAATATTTGAAATATTTTATTGAATAAATCTACACTTTTAATTAGATATATCTCTTCAGGTGAATTAGGATATAGATAATGGTTATTATATTCAAAATCTACGTTCTTCAGAGTAAAAGAAAACATATTTGGAAAATTTTTTATTAATTATAATTAATTTTCTATTTTGACTCAAAGTAGACGTTTTATTAGTATTTTAAACACCTTTTACGTGTGATAACTCGTGAAGTATAGGTCTCACATAAAAACCAAGTATATATTCTCGCGTTTCTCATCGAGGCGAACAAAATGACATATAGAATGTATAAAAAAATCTATTTTAAAATATTTTCAATATTTTCGTCAAAAATCGTAAATTTTGTCGTTCGCTACAGGTCGCATTGAACTGGGGCATAGACTTCGCGTATTTTTCTGCATAATAACTCATCGAGATCTATCGAATGAGACCTTAAACTAATTTTGAATTGGTCGAATATCAAAAAGTAGCTGATTCAAATAAAGTTGAACATACGGGATTTATATATAGGGAGACTAGCAAAAGCATTTATATTTGGGAAAAAAACATTTAAATTTCCAAAACAGAAAGTGTAAGGTAAAAACTAATTTGTTATTTGTAATCAGCACATTAAAATACATAAGAAAAAAACTAAAAAAATAACCACTACTTAAACTTGATGGCATTTCTACGGTAAAATTCGTTAATACCGAGCGAACCAAATAGGGGCATAGACTTACTTTTTTTGAAACATCATAACCAGAAATAATCTCATCTAATAAAAATTAAAAATTAATAAATAAGCGAGTTCTTCCATCGAGAAACCAAATGAGAGAACGCGGTCGTTTTGCCAATTTAGTTTTTAGTCTTACTAACAACAACAACGATTATCCGAGCTTTTCAGCTGTAGTAAGCCACGGCACAAAAACAAATAATTGTTTGTTTTTAACTTGTATTTATATTTATTTTTTTTATCACTGCTGCATTAATATCAACTTAAAAAAAAATTAGATAAAAAAAACAATCTTATAATTAATAAATTGCTTTGCATTTACCTCGTATCTGGCAAAAGCTTATAGCAAAAAAAAATATAATTTTTAAATTTTGTGTTTATTTTGATTTATAATTTAATAAATATTAGTAGAATAATGTATCCAAGAAACGTCTATAAAACTTAAATTAAATGCCAATTTATTTAATAGGCATTTAATAATGTTTTATTATTACTTCTTTAATAAAAAATAATTATAAAAATTTTACGATTTCAACAATTCGATAAAAATAGAAAATTGATATTATTAAAAAAACATTGATAAAGTTCCTAACACATCAATAATAAGTTTTTTTTTTTGGACAATATTTTGTCAATTAAAATTATCCTAAATTTCAATGAATATAATAGTACTTTTTGATATTATTTATGAAACTCATCTAATTTAAATTATGGATAAACAATTTGTTATTAAGTTTATATATAACTAAAATAATTAATAATAAATATAAAAAATATTTACTCTTATTTCTACATGCCTATATAAATTTTATATATTATGAAGAAGATTTATTACCTAATTATTTGAGACTATAAAAGCAACTTAAACATGTTGTATGTTAAAAACAATGAACATTTTTATTGTTTTATATATTTTTAAAATGTTTTATTAAATATTATTCAAATACATTTAATAATAAAAAAGGTTTGTAATTTTTTTAATCCTCATCGCTTTCATCAGCAAATATAAGCATCAATTCTAACTCTGATTAGCATTAATTAATTTTTTATCATTTCTTAATATTTTATTGAAAATTCTTCCTTACTTTCTTTGAAGTCTTATCTGGTTAATTTTTCTTCATTAAAAGTTGACATACAGCTTTTACGCGGCTTTTTTGGTTTTGTTTTGAAAAACAAAGAACCACCTTTTGAACTTTGTAATAAGTTATAATGATTACATAAAATTTTATTTACCTCGTTTTATTCCCGAAACACTTGTTGGTATTTCGATTGTTGAATTGAAAAATTCCGTATTACTTCTAATTTTTGTTAAAAATATATTTCTTTAAATTTTATTTTATTAAACAACTGGAAACAAAAATTTTACTTTGATCATAAATTTTTTGGGTTTCTATTTTATAATTTAACAAACGTTGAAGCTGGTTTTTCAATTCTTTTAAAAATTGTTCCAAAAATCTTACATTTTCATGAACAAGTTCTTTATAGATAAAATCTGATTCGCCAATTAATTCTATAGAATAACAAACAGCTTCATAAACTGTCTTTCGAATGAATTTACCATGGTTGAAGTGTGATTTAAATTCAACAAAATTCGAGATATCAAGTACAGATTCATTTGCAAACTTTATAGGTTTTTGATTTTGATCTTTATGAATATTGTAAATAAATAAATTTATCAAATGACAAAAATTAAATACCTTTAATTGCTTTTATTTCATTTTGGTAATTAATTATTTTTCTCATTATTGTTGTGGCAAGAACCGACAACTTATCTAGAAAATCTATTTCATAATTAATCTCATCAATTTTTACTTTGAGATCTTTTGGTTTGTTGGAGTATCGACATGCTATGCTAATTCCTTTCAAACATAATTCACGTGAAAATTGAATATCAATTTGGCTTTTATTCATTTTAATGGTTTAATCAATTTAATTAATCACTACTTTTTTAGAAATAAGTTTTTTGAATTTAATTTTTGTTTAATTTAATATTATTTAATAAAATTTACAATTTTAATACATGTAGAAAAAAATTTGACTTTTTAACTTATTATTTTAATTATTTTTTAATTTTTTTGATTTGAATTTATTTAATATTGAGAAATTTGTTACAATCTAATAATAGATAAAATAGAGATACTTATATTATATAGATAATTATATTTTTTAAATTTTTTTTATCAAAGAATCTTTTTTATCTGATAAACATAACTACTATTTTAAGTTTATTTTTAATATAGTAATTTATATTTGCAATTAAACACTTCTTTTTTTTAAAACTTTTAAAATTATTTTAGATTATGATGCGTTCAAGATAAACTCGTATTTTATCAATTTCACCGTTTATTAGTATTTAATTATTTACTTGATACGAACTTTTTATAAAGAGTCTTTGGAAAACAATTGGAAAAATTTAATTAAAATACAAAGTTTTGACAATCTTTAACTAATTTTGATTTAATCATAGGTATATTGATAAATTTTTCAATTGGGTTTTAAATAACACTAAAAATATCTAAATATAAAATTTAAAATTGAAAACTGAGGGTTAAATGGTATGGGAGATAAAGTTTTTCTTTTTAATCAAAGGATTAAAAGATCGAAAAATATAATTTTTTAATATTGCATTAAAAATCGTTAAATTCAAAAAAAAAAAATTTTTGAAAAAGAATTTTATGAATACAAAAAATTTGTTATTGTTATCTTAAATAAAACCAACTCATAACAAAAAAATAATTCCAAAATAATTAAAGTTCTTGGTAAACAATGGTGAACAACTGTTCACCAAAAAGTTAGTTTTTTTTATGTAACTTAGTTATTTTTTAAGAAATCTAAATGAATGTAATAAAAATTCAAGAAAATAATATGGCAATGTTAAACTTTTGGCTAAAAGAGATAAACTTTGGACAATTTTTTAATTTCTTTTCAAACACCACAAACTTTTCTGACGATATATAATCGTTGGTCTTTTTTTTATAATTATATTCAACCATAAACCACCATAAATTAATAAATTAGTTAAGAAAGAATTTAGTATATCAAATTTGTTCAAAGTTCAAAACAAAGTTTTGGTGAACAAAATGTTCAAAAAATGATAAATATGGTGAAAATTAACTTAAAATTAGGTTCACATATATAACAATTTTACTAAAAGTTATCTAGACCCAAAATTAAAACATTATTTTTTAACAATAGAGCTACATTTTGGCATTATATTTTTTATTTACATCTCACATTGTAACTCATTTAACGTTTTTTTTCTAGCCTTGGATAAAAAAATTTTATCAATTAAAACAAACATAATTTTTTTTTCTTGATCTGTTTTCAAATAATCTAAAAATATTTTTTTAAAGTTTCAATTTAAAACTTTTTAGTTTTTGTTGTGTTTAAAGTTTAAATTTTTTTAAAAAATTTATAAATACGTAGTATTTTTTTAATTAAAATATATGATATTTTAAATAACTTTATTTAAATCAACAATTTTATTTTGACATCTATTTTAATTTATGAATATTTACTAAAACGTTTGAAATATTCGTTTACCATGTTTTTATTTATGTCATTTAGATCTTCATATGCGACTTTGTTTTTTTTTGAATTTTTTTTTGTGAAAGACCTAGGAAACAATATTTTTTTTTTCTTTTTGCATTAGCCTTGAACTCATACTCTGTCAATGAACCTTTTAAGTTTATTGAAGATTCATTTTCCCATGTGCTTAAATTAATGTATTTTAAGAAAAATTGATTTGTTAATTAATAACGGTTTATATTTACTCTTTCCAAGCAATTTTTTTTTTTCATCATATTTCCATTCTAGTTTATATTTATAGCCACCTTCTTTGCGTTTTTTATGAGCTTTTATTTTTGTGAACTTAAAATTTTTTAAAAAATCATGTAATTGTAATACTTCAAACTCGGTTTCTTCAATATGACAATTTGTACTATTTTGAAAAAATCGTTTGAGTTGTTTAGTATCGAAAGCTGATAAATCAATGTTATTTTCATTCCTATTGATAACATTTCCAGTGACCAAGCTTGATGTTGTTTGATCAGTCACTGGATCAGATAAACCAAAACCAATTTGAATTTCATTTGAAACATTTCCAGTGGCCAATCTTGATGTTGTTTGATCAGTCACTGGATCAGATAAATCAAAACCAATCTGATAAGAATTTGATTTTCTTTGAAATTCAGAAATTTTTAATAATAGCTCTTCTTTTTTTTTTTCCATCGATCGGAAATTTTTGGTGGCATCTAAAAAATAATTTCTTAACTCTCCAGTTATGTTATCAAAAGCTTAAACAAAAATTTAATTATTTTTTTTTTTTAAATATAAGAATGTGTTACGTTTTAACTCAAGTGTATTAATTTCTTTGTTCCAAATTATTAAAAAATTAAATCTCAACCATAATTCAAACGATGGCACATAAATTTGGTTGTCTAAATTATATAAATCATATATGAAACTAAATAATAATTTACTTATTAATTTACCATTAATTTTTGTTACAATATTTTTAAAACTAATATGGTCATTGCCTTTCTGGTATTCTTTAGCGCAATTAAATAAAAAGTTTTTTTTATACTTTTTTAGTTCGGTTTGAGTCTAAAATAAATTATATTAAAATTTTAAACCATATATATTTAAACAATTATTTACCAAAGATGTGGCACCTATAAATGAGGTTTTCTATAAATGAGATGCTGTTCAAGCTGGTCAATTGAATTTAAAGATGAAATAGTTGATGCGAAATCTTCCATTTATACCTTAGTTGATTATTAGATTTTAAATTTTTTAATAAAAAACGATGACCTTGATAGTATAAAACATCAATTCAAGTGTTATTAATTAAGAAATTGTTTAATTTTATTTTTTATCTTTAAATATAATAATTGAATGAATTCATGCTTTTTTATTTAATTTATTTTCAAAAAAATTTATAAACAAAAACAATCAAAAACGGATGTTTCACTCGTGTTTACCATGAAGAAAAAATGGTTATACTTAACCAATGAAGAAAACATGGAAAGTTCTTTATTGAAATGATATCTATATCTATGATATAAATATAAAAAAATAATCAACATCCTTATTCTTGTTTTTGATATTTGTGTTATTAACAGTTGTGTCTTTTTATAATATGTAGTTTTTTTAAATAAATTAATAATTTTATTTATTTAAATTAAAAATTAAAATAAACAAAATGCTTTTATAATTTTGTATCTAAATTATTGTTATTAATTTTTGTTTTATAGATCATTTAGATTTTTTAGTTTTAATTTAAAATTTATCGTTTAATAAATTTCAAAATTTAACTAAATTTAAAATTTGTTTAAATAACTCTTTAAAGAACAATTATTTAAAGAAAAACATGCTTTCTAAGTCTACACTTTATATGCACAAATTTTATATTTTTATTTCTAAATTTCATAATAAAATTAACCAAAAATTAAGCTAAATAAAAATTAAATTTTAGAATTATAATTTAATCCAAATAATTAGAAAATGTTGAGATTATTGGTTTCTTTTAAAACTATTTTTTTAAAAAATTTGATACAAATGAACCCAAAAAATTCTTTTTTTTTTTAAATTGTTTTATCAATTGTATTAATTAATAAGATTTTTTTATTTTATAAATTTCTAATACTCTTTAATTTTAACATATTCTTTATGAATAATTTTTATGTATTATAGTTTTTAAAAATACTTATTTATTAAAGAAAGATATTTACAAAAACGCTAAATATAAACAAAGTCAAAAAAATTAATTGAATAAAATGAATTATTTAAAAAATAAATAATCTAAAAGATTAGCAATATTTTTGGAAGCTTTTGAAATTTTACTCTATTAATACAAATGCAAAAGAGAGTCAAAAAACCATTAGCATATTTTAAAATTTTGCAAAATAATTATATTTATATATGGTAAATTAAGTTTTTGTATATTTGAAATTTAAGATTATTAAAATTGGCATTTTATTTTTCTTAAAATTTCAAGACTTGTAAAAACATAAATAAAACACAGTTCTAATTCGAAATTGATTTGAGTATGAATATGTTATTATTGTTAAATCATCATTAAATTTTTTTAGTTTATAATTATTATTTAGAATTTTTACGTAAAATTTTACTTATTTGCCTGTTTGACTCTGATAAAAATGATTCTCAATTTTTTGTCTAAATTTTCTAATTTTAAATTAGAAAAGAAATGATTGATTTAAACATGAATTCAAAATCTTTTTTTAAATTCAATTCATTCGTCCAATATTTATAATTCTATTTATATTTTTTTATTTTATTGATATTATTTCCGTTTTATTTCTTTTTTTTAATTGCAATAATTCTAAAATTTAGAATTTTAATAATAAACTTAAATTTAAAAATTAATCAATTTTAAATTAATTAATTAATTCCTTTAAAAATATTTAAATTAAATAATTGAAAAATTTTTTTTATTCTCAAATAATTCTTAACTTTGTGATTGGTTACTAAATTGACGTTTTCTGTCATTTAAATAAATCAATTTTTAAAACTCAAATTTTAAAACTTTTCATTTTTTTTTTAATTGAAAATTTAAATACTTTTTTAATTGCATGCATATGAAATTTTAAAATTCTTTTTTTAATATTTACTTTATTGTATTATATTTTAATATTTTTACATTAGTTCGAGTATCAAAAAATTAAATTAAAAAGATTTTTTTTAGATAAATTATTAAGTTTTTGATTTTAATTTCAGCTATTATGTTTTGCAATAATAATTAAAAAGGTTTTAATATTAAGAAAAAAAATTTTAAATGTTTACTTGTGAAAGATTAAAAGATAAAGCAATCAATTGTGTTGTATAGTTCTAAATCTAAAAATTAAATTTTAAATTTCAATAAATTTTAAATTTTAATAAACAGTAGTTGAATTTATTTATAATATAGCAATCGGTTATTTTTGGCTAAAGAAATAGTTGACTCAAATTTATTTCTATTAGTCGTCTCTTTAAACAGTCGAAGTAAAGAAAAGAATTTGATTATACCAAAATAAGCCAGAGTTTTTTGTTTATTTTAATTAATTTTAAGAGAAAATCAATACAAAGGAAATATAATTTTAAATTTAGATAGAAATTTGAAAATTATTTTATGAATTAAAAAAAAAATAATTAAAATTAAAATTTATAAATTATTTAGGTAATTATCATTTTTAAATTAATTTTGAGATTAAGTAAGTTTTATGGTTTAAAAAAATTTTAATTAAATTTTGATTATTATTATTTTTTTTCAAATTGTTTAATTGTTTAAGCAGTCTCTTTCGTATTTTTTACCCGATTCTTTGTGCTTTTTTATTTATTTGATCAATATAAATTAATTTATCAATAGAGTTAAGCTGAAAACTAAATTTTTCATAATTTAAAATTGGTAAACTTAACTTAAATGACCGTTTCAAATCCCACCTGCTTTTTTATTAAAAAAATACAAAAGAATTAATAAACTAATAATAAAAAAATAATTATAAACGCAATATGTATTTTTATTAAAATCTAATCTTTATTTGACATACATAAAAATTTTAAAAATAAAATTTTTTAAAACAGCAAAATATTTTTAAATATTACAGATTATTAAAAAATCCAAATTTCTTTAATTTATTGAAAATGTATATATTTTAAAAATTATTTTTTCATTATAAACCTAAAGTATATTTTTATTACAAAGGTCATTATAAAATAAAATTTAACCATGTATTGAAAAAATTAATTTCGGTTAATCAAATGAAATTTTTAGATTTTATTAATATGAAAAATTAATAATTTGTTTTAATGAATTTTAAACATTTATTATTGTTAAAAATATATTTTAAATTTTATATATATAAAAAAATTTTATCGTAAAAGTTCGCCAAAAACAACATTTTTTGTATAAGTTCCACCATCTCCATCATAAACTCTAAATTGTCCTTGTCGATACATACCAACTTCATGGGTTTCAACCAATATTCTAAGAGAATCCAAATTGCGAACTCTTGATGCAGCAACATATAATTGGCCATGTGAAAATACAGGTGTTTTCAGTAGAAGTCCAACACGATTAAATGTTTGGCCTTTTGATTTATTAATTGTCATTGCAAAGGCCAAACGAAAAGGAAATTGAATCCTTCTTATTCTAACACCAGCTTCTGATTGAGATGATCTGAACTTAGTTCTACAAAAAAGAAATTGTTGTCCTTGGTGTGGTCCATTTAAAACAGAACATTTGACTGAATTTTGATTACATTGAACCACTCGAAATCTTGTACCATTGCAGAGTCCATCAGATAGTGACCAATTTTTCAATAACATTACGATTGAACCAACTTTTAGGTTTAAAATAGTATACTTCATTTTATTTTCTTCATAAAATAAATATACAAAAACACTAAATTTAAACAAACAATATCAAAAAAATGATATATAATATAATTATTTGAAAACCTCTTGCCCGCTTCTCTATTCAAAAAAGTTAAAATCAAAATTTTTTTTCTAACTTTTGATTTTATGATATAAAATTTTAATAAAATTTAAATTTAATCTTATAATCATACAATAATTAATCGTTTTTTATAAATTTGTTAATTATATATAAAAAATTTTTTATAAATAAAGAAATTTTATTTCAAACAAAAGGCTCTGTAAAAACTTGCTATAATTATATCTCATTTGTAAATTAAAAAGAATTTGGTTTAATGAATTAAAATTGACTGAAATAAAATTTAGATCATATTTTAAATTAAATTAAATTAAAATTGAAAAAGTAAATTAAAAATTTTAGATAGTATTAATATTGAATTGGATATTAATATAAGAAAAAACTAATTTAGTTTAAATTATTTATTAAATTAAATATATTATATATATTAAATGAAATTATCTTAATAGTTCGTCAAACACAACATTTTTTGTATAAGTACCACCATTAATATCTTTTCCTCTCAATTGACCTTGCCGATACATACCAAGTTCATGAGTTTCCACTAATATTCTTAGAGAATCGAAATTTCGAACCCTTGATGCTGCAACATACAATTGTCCATGTGAAAAAACAGGTCTTCTCAGTAACAATCCAACTCGATTAAATGTTTGGCCTTGTGATTTGTTAATTGTCATTGCAAAGGCTAATCTAAAAGGAAACTGAATTCTTCTTAATCTAACACCGGCTTCTGTTTGTGGAGATCTAAATTCTGTCCGACAAAAAAGAAATTCTTGTCCCTGACGTGGCCCATTAAGAAGAGAGCATTTTACTGTATTTTCGTTACATTGAAGTACTCGAAGTCTTGTACCATTACAAAGAGCGTCAGCGAGTGACCAATTTTTTAAAAGCATTTCAACAGCGCCAACTTTAATATTTAAAACATGTGGTGGAAATGCTCTTGGTGTTAGTCTTAACGCTTGCTCAATGGGATAATCATCTGAATCAAGAACAGCATCGGTCTCTCTATTTAGTATTTGAGTTGTTGACAAATATTGTTGATTTTCACCTTCTAATCTGGACAAAATAACTTCGTTTATTTCCAATGAATCTTTGTTTGTTGGACATAGAATTGCGTTGTTAAATCGATTATGTTCTTCTAAATTTATTTGTCCAGGGCCAAAAACTTCATCTATTATGTTTCCAGTACAAACACTACGGTCTGGCAATCGAATTAAATTATTACTATCATAAACACGACTTCTACCATCTCCAATTTCCATAAGCCAATCCTTAAAATCACGTTCATTTGGATCAGCTCTCACATTTTCTACCAAGGCCAAACGTTTAAAATATTGCCACAAGTTTGAATTCTTCAAACACATAAGAACACTGGCTTCAATATTTTCATTTTCAGAAACTGGTGCACATTGTCTGAAATCACCAGTTAACAACATTATTTTACCACCAAAAGGAACATTTGGTTGTTGCATAATATCTCTTAGCAAGCGGTCAATACATTCCAGCATTGCTCTTGAAACCATTGAGGCCTCATCAATAATAAACAACTTGCATTGCCTCAATTGATCGGCTTGTTGTGAATTCGCTTCAATTCTGCTTACTGATTGTAAATCTGTAGGAATAGGTATTCTAAATTTTGAATGGATCGTTTGTCCACCACCAATTAACAATGCAGCAGCAATGCCTGTAAAAGCTGTTGGTACTACAGTAAAATTTAATTCTCTTAATCGATGGTACAATAGCTTTTATTAATATTTAAATAAATTAAATTTAAATTAAAAAAAAAATATTTATTTACATTTAAAACATAAGTTTTTCCAGTTCCACCTGGCCCATCAACAAAAAAGCTTTTATTAGAAGTAGATTCATTACTTAAAACAGCTTGCATAATTGTATCAACAGTAGGGTTGTTAAATGAGGCGATCTTGATTTTTTGAAGACTAAAATTTTGAAGTTAAAGTTATTTTTTTGCAAACTGAAAATATTTCAAATGAATAAATTTCATTTCATCATGCATTTTGTTAAAGAAATTTTGAGATTATAAAGTTAATATACATAATTACTTGAATTTTTTGAATTCAAAGCCAAAACTTTTAAATGAAAAATAATTTTAAACTGAAAATTTTTTTTATTTCAAACTATTACTTTCGAGATTAAAAATACAAGATTTTTTTTTTAAAATAAAAATCTTTAATTGATTTAGAACTTGAAATAAAAAATGAATTTCAATTTGACTCCTTCTTTATCAGCGCAAAATATTTGTGAAAGATCTCAAAATAATCCTTTATCTTCAATTATCTCTTCATCTAGTTCATCAAATAGTGAATCTTCGCAAAAAAAAAAAAAAGAATTACGGTCGTGGACATGGAGCTATTTTTTTCCAAATCAAAATATGCCAATATGTAAAATTTGCAGTAAACAAATAAAAATATATAATTCTTCGACTACAGAATTGATTAAGCATTTAGAGCAACATAGTATTGATGAAAATTCACATTCTAATTTTAAGCATACATCAAAACGTTTAAGATTAGATTTTTCTAGCGGTTCTGAAAGTGATATTGAGTCTGAATATGGTGAAGAACAAGTTCATGCTGTTTCGAGTCGCAAAAAAGATAAAATTGATAGAATTAATAGAAAATTAATGGCTTTCATAATTAGCAATAATTTATCTTTTAATATTGTGGAAAGTGAAGAATTTCAAGAGTTTATTGACTTAATTAAGAAAAACTATTACAAGTTACCATGCAGGCAAACAGTTAAAAATAGTATTCTTATTGAGATGGTAAATTATATTAAATTAATTTTACTTAAAAACTTTTAAAAAAATTAACTTAATTTTAAGTCTGAAAATTTAAAAAAGAGGCTGAGACTTGAATTTGATTCTATAGAATACGGTAGCTTAACAACTGATTGCTGGTGCTCTAACTCCAATTTAGCTTATATGGGCGTTACATTTCATTATTTAGACGATAATATGAAGTTGCAGAGTAGATACTTAAGTTTACAATATTTAGAAGAGTCACATAGTGCAAATTATTTATTTGATAGCCTTAATAAAATTTTAATAAACTGGAACATAAGAGACAAAGTAATTTTTAGTAATTGTAAATTAACTAAACTTAAATGACATAAAATTTTATTTTTTAAGATTTTTGGTATTGTTACTGATTCAGCAGCAAATATTAAAGCTGCTTTAGAATTTTTTAATCTTAAGACTCAAAAAATTCCATGTGCAGCACATAAGCTACACCTCTGTGTTAATGACTTGTTTAAGATAAAAAATATTAAATACAAAATTGATAAAGATAAAAATTGTGAAGTAGCATATATACGTGACTTTGACAAAGATGGGAATTCAAAAGATGTTATGATTGATCATGTTAAGTTATCAAATATAAAAGAATTAAATTCTATAAAAACAGATTTCCTCAATCCAATTTTATCTAAATGTCGCCGTTTAGTTGGCTCGTTTAAGCACAGTGATGTATTATGTAGGGTCTTAAAGGAAAAACAAATTAGTCTAGAAAGCCAATTTAAGACAAAACTTATTCAAGATGTTCCTACACGTTGGAACACAACATATGATATGATGAATTCGATTTTAATTAACAAAGATGTTTTGATTTCTATGTCTCTTGATCGTGAAAATTCAGTAATTAAGCCTAATTTACCGTCAGATATAGAATTTAGAATGATAGAAGACTTCTGTCAACTTCTTGAACCACTCAAAGAGCTGACCGAGTTCTTAAGCGGTAGTAAATATATAACATGTTCAATACTTCATCCAGCAATTTATTCTCTTATTAATTATGACTTCAATTTATTAAATATTTCTGAATGAAAATATTAATCTAATAAGATATGAATTAATTGAAATAATCAAAAAGATTTGGATATGTGCTTAAGGAAAATTCAAATGAATTTTTTATCACAGCAACATTTTTGGATTTCAACTACAGAAAATTTTCTTATATAAAAGACAACTTTGAAAGGCATTTGACTATTGATAGAGCTAAAAAATTATTATTAAATTTTGCTAAAGTATATTTAAAAGATAACAATAATAATTCGGAAACGAATTCAGTTTTAACTGACGTTAGAAATCGAATAGAGCTTTTAAATGATGATACTATGTTACAAAAAAAAAAGAAAAGAGAAAAATACAGTTTTTTGAATAATTTACAAGACAAAATCGAGAATTCAGATAATACTAATTTTACTAATAATTCGTTTTTATTTGAAATTGAAAAGGAGATAAATATTTATTTAAATTTAGATATTAATATTACAAAAAGTGATCTTAGTAAATACGATTCTTTAAACATTTTCAATTTAAATACTCGAAATTTACCAAACCTAAGAAAATTAGCTAAAATTATATTTTCAGTTACTGCTTCTTCAGTGCCAGCTGAGAGTTTGTTTAGCATGGCAGGGCTTATTCAGAATGAACTTCGTAATAGATTAGATCCTTCTACCTTAGATATGATTAATTTTTTGAAAAATAATTATTATTAATTTTATTTTATTCAACCTCAGTTCGAATATTTTTTTTTATTTAAATTTTATTTTTAACATTTCATACTAAATTTTTTAATTCGAAATAAATATAACAACAATGAAATTTGAAATTAAATTTTGTTTTAAAATAATCATTGAGTTTTTTAATTCGAAATAAAAATAATTTAATTATTTAAAATTTTATTTTAGTTTTATTTTTCATTTCTAATATTTTTATTTCAAATAAAAAATTATATCTAGAAACAAATCATAAAATATTTTATTTAGTTTTTGAAATTCAGATTTACATTTAAATATTAAAAATTGCGAAAAACTTCGAAATTTTTTTTTTCATTTAACAACAATAATCAACAGCAATCTTTAATTAAATTGAGATTTATAAAATTTTTTTATATAATTTTAATTAATTTTACTCTTCGATTATTGTTTAATGATGTTTGTAAAGCTTCAGCTGTCTGGCCATGTTGTTCTGGTGTTAAATCATCAAAGTTTGTTGGTATTTGTCTATGTCGCCAATCTAATCCTCTTGCATCAGGTTCAGGCAATTTAAAATCAGTCAAAGTTCTACCGAAAGTATCTAGAATATATCTAATGTGCTATTTTTTTTTTAAAAATCAAATTAAATTTAAAATAATTTCTTGAAATTTTAAATTACGCCTAAGGCTTTATGGAATCTTGTATCATCTGTATCATTTTGATAGTCTTCGCTCATTGGCTCTTTAAAAGCTTCCCATAATTCTAAACCATCTGGATTAACAGGATTTTTATGAACCAATATTGTAACAAATAAAAATCTTTGAAATTTTGATTAAAGCTTTATAAATTTTAATAATAAATTTTGTAAAATTACCTAATTTGATATTGTAACTCGTTTCTTACTATTTCCTGCATTATTTGATACCATTGATGGTTGTTTTCGACCAAATTTAGTGCTTTAGCTGCATCTTTGAATGTACTGTATAAATGACCATTTACAGTTTTTAAAAAATTAAATGATGTTGGACCACGTACATGTAAAAGTAGCAATTTTAAATAAAATAATTCGCCACTATTTGGATAAATAAATGGCATTCTGGGAATTACTTTTGCGCCTTGAATCAGATCAACGCGTTCAGTCCAATTTTTTGTTTGACGATTATACCAATATTTGTGGACGATTTCTTTATATGTGTATTGATTTGCTCTTCTATCACTAATATTTAGATCAAAAAAATCGGTCAGCATTGTAACTGGCGGATCATTGGTAGCTATTTGTTCAATTTGATTATTAGCAAAAACTATATTAGCCCTGCCAACCAAATGTATTAACAAATGAATGATTGTGTGAGATATTTCAAGACGTTTAAAACCGATTATTTTATCATATGCTTCGATTGAGCTCACGTAACGTTTTTCTAGATTAAATTAAAAAAATTAATTTATAATATTCAACTAAAAATTAAATTTATTAAATTACTTTCATAAGATCTAATTTCATCATATATTTCATCAGCCTGGATTTGGACATTTTGTTCAACGTTATCTGCTTGTGCAAAATCATTATTTTGTTCCAATTCATCGGGATCTTGAACTTCATTTAAATCACGATTAATCTGAACATCGTAATTATCGTTTTCAATTATGGGTTCATTATTTTCATTTGCTTCAATATTTTGCCGATTATTTATTTGCCCAACTACTTCTCGACTTATATTCTCATTTGCAAATGGCATTTGATTGTTGAGCCCATGTGTTTGAACATTAACTCGATCATTCCCTTTGCAAATGTAGTTAAATATATATTTAATTGAACTTAAAAAACCACATATCTCAACATTTATATGACACCTATATTTTAACAACATTTTTGGATTGTAGGGTATCACAAAACGATTGTCAAGGAAATGACCACGAATCAAAACAGCTCTTCCATTATTTCTTCTTCTATACAATGGATAATTGTTTGGCCTGATAACAGTTGTTTCGCTATAAGGTTTTGGAAAGCCTTTTGAACATCTATTACCAAATTGCTGCATGCATGAGCTGTTTGGTAAACATGGTCCATGAATCATTTTCGTTTTAATCAATTCATATAATTCAGGATATAATTCTGGATCTGGAATCTCTGCACAAATAAGATCGTCAATTTGTTCTGGAGTTGTTGGTTTATCGCGCTCATTCAACCAAAATAAAGAGTGATCGTGTGGTAAGCCTCTTTTTTGATATTCTTTAACTCGTACAAAAGCGTCTACAACACCGAGCTTGTATTCTTCCGTAATATCTTTCCAAAATTCTTGGAATTTGAGATTATAAACTCGTGAACAAATATCAGGTCTTGATAAATAATTTTGACCTCTATTTAATGTTTGATGCAATTCTGGCCAGTATGGATTTGATGTAAATGTTATAAAGAGATCGGCTTTACCATAAACACCAATTAGTTTGATTCCATCAAAATAGTGCTGTTTCATAGCTCTATCACTGCCTTCGAATGTTGAAGGTAAAATAAACACTCTACCAACAATACCCAAATTATTAGGATTGTTATTTGCATGTTCAATAACTCCTTGATAATCGTGAATTCTTAAACGTGCCTGTTTTTGTCGCAAAAAATTAAGATTATTCTTTTCTATTTTTATCCAAGAACAAACAATATTGTCTTGAAAAAGTTTGCCCGTTTGGAATATCAAATTTAAATTGTTGGCACGTAAATGAAGTCTAAATTTGTAAAACTCTTTTAAAGTAACTCTAGAATAAGTTGTCAATTGTTGCTGATTATGTAAATATCTTGGATCATAACCAGCTTCACCGAACGGAAACATCAACGGGAAGCACATTGGATCACAGTTTGGATCTCTCAAATCAATGCTTTTCATAAAGTTGTTTTCTCGCTGTGGAACAATATTAATTAGCGGCAATTGAAGATCTCTGGCTAAGGCATAAGCAATTAAACCATCATCAGGCAGACCATCAATATCATTAAAAACAGCTGCAATTTCTCCATTTACAGCTGTTTCAACAATTTGCCGTCTTCCCTGTTCATTAATTGGCACATTAGCATTTCTAGGAACCAATCTTGTCATCCATAATCTAACAGTAAATGGATCTTGTTGATTCTGAAATTGCAATATTTCTCTATTGGAATAAAAAAATCGTACCAACGGATTTGTTTCATTTAGCATTTCTTGCAACATTTCTATTAACTTAAAAAACTAATCTTATTATTCACTTTTTTAAGTCTAAATAAGAAACTAAAATAAATGTTAATTAAGATTTAGTTTTTTCTAATTAAGTGTTTTCAGAATATATTTTATAAATTTATTTTTTCGGAATATATAAAAATTTTACAAAAATTAATTTAAATAAGCAATATATTTTATTAAAATAATTTATGATGAGCAGAATATTTGTAAATATATTTATTTTTTTTTTTAACTTTTATTTATTTTCAGTATTTGTATAAATATAAGATTATTTCTATTTAACTTTAAAAATAGATGTCACTTATCAAAAATGTTTGTTTTAACATTGTTGGTTTTACAACATTAAAATTTTATACAATTTTCTATTTTATTGGCTTTAGTTAAATCTGAAAATTTCAATGTATATTTTTTAAAAACTTTTTTTGTCATCTTATATGGATCAGATCTCATTAAAACTTGCTACCATACAAAAATTAATAATAATTGACTTCGAATGTTCCATATTAAATATCAGTTTAAAAATGATGCTATTTATTTAAGACCGTTTTTAACTTAAACGACTATCAAATTCTCAAAAATACTTTTTAGTATCTGCACTACGTCATTTTTAGTATCATAATACAATCAAATCTTAGGTTAGGTTTTTAAGAGTTAAGAGGGGTAAAAACTTTATTTTTATTTTGTCAGTCTAATTGATCCATTTCTGTTTAACGCAAAGTTATATATAAAAATAATAAGAAATACAAAATCATGAACTAAAAATTAAGTAAAAAATTTATTTTAGCATATTTTTGATTACAGACAGCATATGTTTATTATTTTATATTGATTTTTTGAAGCTCTCATGGATGTAAAGAGAAAATATTTTTGTGATAGAATCATATAGAAAATTTTTTTTCTATCATTTAAGACCATTTATAACTATTACGACAATCAAATAATTTAAAAAAGTTCTCAAAAACTCAAAAAATATATCTCCTTTTATTAACCATTTTTAACGATATTTCTAATATAAAAAATATCCATTTTTTTTTTTTACTATGGGTGTCAATTGCATCCTTTAGTACTTTAATACTATTTGGAAAAAAATTTTCTATTTCTTGGAGAGTAGGCTCGTAAAAGTCATCAGGAAAACTTGTCATTCCTGAATGATTAGCCCAGTGGGTCATTACCCAAAGTTTTCTTTTTTCACCTTGGCCATCAAACAAAAATTCTGAATTTAAATATTTTATTATTTGATATTTAAAAATTCTTGTAAATTAAAAAATAATTAATACCCGAACAATTATCTACCGTCCATTGGCATTCTCTAATTTTTTTTTTATCTTTTAGTTCCAGATAAAATTCCCAAGCCAAATCATTTTGAAAACCGCTAGATGGTCTGTGGGTTTTTATAATATCTTTAATTTTTTCTTCTTTTTCAAACTCTTTTAAAATATTAACTTAATTTTAAAATTCAAAAGTTAATAAAAATGATTGATTTACTGTTTTTTGGAAATGTATCAGGATGTGCCAGCTTTGTTTTTTGTAAAAACACTTCGTAGCATTTATCTTTAATAATCTTTAAATTTAAGCGCCCTTTTCCTTGGTAAGAATGGACTTCAAATATATCTTTAATATTATCCTTATCTTTCTCGTAGATAAGTATGATAAATCGAAATTCATCTTGGTTTTTCAATTTTTGATAAAAATTTTTGAAGAATAAATATCCCTTTTTTTAAATAGAAGTTAAATTAATAAAAATTAGATTAAAATTCAATTGATTACTTTGTATGCATTAAAATATTTGCTTTTTGATTTTCCTTGGAAGGATTCTATTATTTTATTATTATCCAATTTATCAACAATATTCAAAAAGTTTATGTCTTTAGCATTTATTTGTTTTGTTTCATACACAAAATCATATTTATCCTTTTAAAGATTATTAAAAAATAAGAAAAAAATTAATTATTATTTTATTTATTAGTATTAAAATAAGGATATTTACGATATATTCATATAAATAATAAATAAATGCATTTATTGGTCTAGAACTAACACTTGAAGAAGCAGTAGAAGAAGAGTTCATTGACATTTTTATTTTGATAAATTAATTTTATTTAAGAGTATTATAAATATTCTAAAAAAAAAATATTATTTAAATAATTTTTTATTTATATTCATATTAAAAAAAAAATTGCATCAATCATTAAAAAACAAAAAAAAAAAACTTTTAACCTATAATAAACTAATTGATGAAAAAACAATCACAAGAATTTTGGTATATACCTCAATATCAAGTGATTGTTTTTCACCTAGAAGCACCCATCTAACATATTTATGAGTAACTAATTGATAAAAAGACAATCACAAGAATTTTGGTATATACCTTAATATCAAGTGATTGTTTTTCACCTAGAAGCACCCATCTAACATATTTATGAGTAACTAATTGATAAAAAGACAATCACAAGAATTTTGGTATATACCTTAATATCAAGTGATTGTTTTTCACCTAGAAGCACCCATCTAACATATTTATGAGTAACTAATTGATAAAAAGACAATCACAAGAATTTTGGTATATACCTCAATATCAAGTGATTGTTTTTCACCTAGAAGCACCCATCTAACATATTTATGAGTAACTAATTGATAAAAAGACAATCACAAGAATTTTGGTATATACCTTAATATCAAGTGATTGTTTTTCACCTAGAAGCACTCATCAAACATATTTATGAGTAACTAATTGATAAAAAGACAATCACAAGAATTTTGGTATATACCTTAATATCAAGTGATTGTTTTTCACCTAGAAGCACTCATCTAACATATTTATGAGTAACTAATTGATAAAAAGACAATCACAAGAATTTTGGTATATACCTTAATATCAAGTGATTGTTTTTCACCTAGAAGCACTCATCTAACATATTTATGAGTAACTAATTGATAAAAAGACAATCACAAGAATTTTGGTATATACCTTAAAATCAAGTGATTGTTTTTCACCTAGAAGCACTCATCTAACATATTTATGAGTAACTAATTGATAAAAAGACAATCACAAGAATTTTGGTATATACCTTAATATCAAGTGATTGTTTTTCACCTAGAAGAACTCATCTAACATATTTATGAGTAACTAATTGATAAAAAGACAATCACAAGAATTTTGGTATATACCTTAATATCAAGTGATTGTTTTTCACCTAGAAGCACTCATCTAACATATTTATGAGTAACTAATTGATAAAAAGACAATCACAAGAATTTTGGTATATACCTCAATATCAAGTGATTGTTTTTCACCTAGAAGCACCCATCTAACATATTTATGAGTAACTAATTGATAAAAAGACAATCACAAGAATTTTGGTATATACCTTAAAAACAAGTGATTGTTTTTCACCTAGAAGCACTCATCTAACATATTTATGAGTAACTAATTGATAAAAAGACAATCACAAGAATTTTGGTATATACCTTAAAATCAAGTGATTGTTTTTCACCTAGAAGCACTCATCTTACATATTTATGAGAAACTAATTGATAAAAAGACAATCACAAGAATTTTGGTATATACCTTAAAATCAAGTGATTGTTTTTCACCTAGAAGCACTCATCTAACATATTTATGAGTAACTAATTGATAAAAAGACAATCACAAGAATTTTGGTATATACCTTAATATCAAGTGATTGTTTTTCAACTAGAAGAACTCATCTAACATATTTATGAGTAACTAATTGATAAAAAGACAATCACAAGAATTTTGGTATATACCTCAATATCAAGTGATTGTTTTTCACCTAGAAGCACCCATCTAACATATTTATGAGTAACTAATTGATAAAAAGACAATCACAAGAATTTTGGTATATACCTCAATATCAAGTGATTGTTTTTCACCTAGAAGCACTCATCTAACATATTTATGAGTAACTAATTGATAAAAAGACAATCACAAGAATTTTGGTATATACCTTAATATCAAGTGATTGTTTTTCACCTAGAAGCACTCATCTAACATATTTATGAGTAACTAATTGATAAAAAGACAATCACAAGAATTTTGGTATATACCTTAAAATCAAGTGATTGTTTTTCACCTAGAAGCACTCATCTAACATATTTATGAGTAACTAATTGATAAAAAGACAATCACAAGAATTTTGGTATATACCTTAATATCAAGTGATTGTTTTTCACCTAGAAGAACTCATCTAACATATTTATGAGTAACTAATTGATAAAAAGACAATCACAAGAATTTTGGTATATACCTTAATATCAAGTGATTGTTTTTCACCTAGAAGCACCCATCTAACATATTTATGAGTAACTAATTGATAAAAAGACAATCACAAGAATTTTGGTATATACCTTAAAATCAAGTGATTGTTTTTCACCTAGAAGCACTCATCTAACATATTTATGAGAAACTAATTGATAAAAAGACAATCACAAGAATTTTGGTATATACCTCAATATCAAGTGATTGTTTTTCACCTAGAAGCACCCATCTAACATATTTATGAGTAACTAATTGATAAAAAGACAATCACAAGAATTTTGGTATATACCTTAAAATCAAGTGATTGTTTTTCACCTAAACACTCATCTAACATATTTATGAGAAACTAATTGATAAAAAGACAATCACAAGAATTTTGGTATATACCTTAAAATCAAGTGATTGTTTTTCACCTAGAAGCACTCATCTAACATATTTATGAGTAACTAATTGATAAAAAGACAATCACAAGAATTTTGGTATATACCTTAATATCAAGTGATTGTTTTTCACCTAGAAGAACTCATCTAACATATTTATGAGTAACTAATTGATAAAAAGACAATCACAAGAATTTTGGTATATACCTCAATATCAAGTGATTGTTTTTCACCTAGAAGCACCCATCTAACATATTTATGAGTAACTAATTGATAAAAAGACAATCACAAGAATTTTGGTATATACCTCAATATCAAGTGATTGTTTTTCACCTAGAAGCACTCATCTAACATATTTATGAGTAACTAATTGATAAAAAGACAATCACAAGAATTTTGGTATATACCTTAATATCAAGTGATTGTTTTTCACCTAGAAGCACTCATCTAACATATTTATGAGTAACTAATTGATAAAAAGACAATCACAAGAATTTTGGTATATACCTCAATATCAAGTGATTGTTTTTCACCTAGAAGCACCCATCTAACATATTTATGAGTAACTAATTGATAAAAAAACATTAACAAGAATTTTGGTATATACCTTAATATCAAGTGATTGTTTTTCACCTAGAAGCACTCATCTAACATATT
The DNA here is from genome assembly GCA_021432725.1 of Brachionus angularis. Classification (NCBI taxonomy): domain Eukaryota; kingdom Metazoa; phylum Rotifera; class Eurotatoria; order Ploima; family Brachionidae; genus Brachionus; species Brachionus angularis. Next base: position 5,413,215 of record JAJVDD010000005.1, read on the forward strand.
TATGAGTAACTAATTGATAAAAAGACAATCACAAGAATTTTGGTATATACCTTAATATCAAGTGATTGTTTTTCACCTAAACACCCATCTAACATATTTATGAGTAACTAATTGATAAAAGAAGACAATAAGGTATATACCTCAATATCAAGTGATTGACATAAAGTAACTGATAAAAGACAATCACAAGAATTTTGGTATATACACTCAATATCAAATTTTGGTATACCTCAATGTATCAAGTGATTGTTTTTCTCTAAACACTCATCTAACATATTTATGAGCTAGAAGCCTTAAATCAAGTGATTGTTTTTCACCTAAACACTCATCTAACATATTTATGAGTAACTAATTGATAAAAAGACAATCACAAGAATTTTGGTATATACCTCAATATCAAGTGATTGTTTTTCACCTAGAAGCACTCATCTAACATATTTATGAGTAACTAATTGATAAAAAGACAATCACAAGAATTTTGGTATATACCTTAATATCAAGTGATTGTTTTTCACCTAGAAGCACCCATCTAACATATTTATGAGTAACTAATTGATAAAAAGACAATCACAAGAATTTTGGTATATACCTCAATATCAAGTGATTGTTTTTCACCTAGAAGCACTCATCTAACATATTTATGAGTAACTAATTGATAAAAAGACAATCACAAGAATTTTGGTATATACCTTAATATCAAGTGATTGTTTTTCACCTAGAAGCACTCATCTAACATATTTATGAGTAACTAATTGATAAAAGACAATCACAAGAATTTTGGTATATACCTTAAAATCAAGTGATTGTTTTTCACCTAGAAGCACTCATCTAACATATTTATGAGTAACTAATTGATAAAAGACAATCACAAGAATTTTGGTATATACCTTAATATCAAGTGATTGTTTTCACCTAGAAGCACTCATCTAACATATTTATGAGTAACTAATTGATAAAAGACAATCACAAGAATTTTGGTATATACCTCAATATCAAGTGATTGTTTTTCACTCTAGAAGCACCCATCTAACATATTTATGAGTAACTAATTGATAAAAAGACAATCACAAGAATTTTGGTATATACCTCAATATCAAGTGATTGTTTTTCACCTAAACACCCATCTAACATATTTATGAGTAACTAATTGATAAAAAGACAATCACAAGAATTTTGGTATATACCTCAATATCAAGTGATTGTTTTTCACCTAGAAGCACTCATCTAACATATTTATGAGTAACTAATTGATAAAAAGACAATCACAAGAATTTTGGTATATACCTCAATATCAAGTGATTGTTTTTCACCTAGAAGCACTCATCTAACATATTTATGAGTAACTAATTGATAAAAAGACAATCACAAGAATTTTGGTATATACCTTAATATCAAGTGATTGTTTTCACCTAAACACCCATCTAACATATTTATGAGTAACTAATTGATAAAAAGACAATCACAAGAATTTTGGTATATACCTCAATATCAAGTGATTGTTTTCACCTAGAAACACCATCTAACATATTTATGAGTAACTAATTGATAAAAAGACAATCACAAGAATTTTGGTATATACCTCAATATCAAGTGATTGTTTTTCACCTAAACACCATCTAACATATTTATGAGTAACTAATTGATAAAAGACAATCACAAGAATTTTGGTATATACCTTAAAATCAAGTGATTGTTTTTCACCTAGAAGCACTCATCTAACATATTTATGAGTAACTAATTGATAAAAGACAATCACAAGAATTTTGGTATATACCTCAATATCAAGTGATTGTTTTTCACCTAGAAAGCACTCATCTAACATATTTATGAGTAACTAATTGATAAAGACAATCACAAGAATTTTGGTATATACCTTAAATATCAAGTGATTGTTTTTCACCACTCATCTAACATATTTATGAGTAACTAATTGATAAAAAGACAATCACAAGAATTTTGGTATATACCTCAATATCAAGTGATTGTTTTTCACCTAGAAGCACTCATCTAACATATTTATGAGTAACTAATTGATAAAAAGACAATCACAAGAATTTTGGTATATACCTTAATATCAAGTGATTGTTTTTCACCTAGAAGCACTCATCTAACATATTTATGAGTAACTAATTGATAAAAAGACAATCACAAGAATTTTGGTATATACCTCAATATCAAGTGATTGTTTTTCACCTAGAAGCACCCATCTAACATATTTATGAGTAACTAATTGATAAAAAGACAATCACCACAAGAATTTTGGTATATACCTCAATATCAAGTGATTGTTTTTCACCTAGAAGCACCCATCTAACATATTTATGAGTAACTAATTGATAAAAAGACAATCACAAGAATTTTGGTATATACCTCAATATCAAGTGATTGTTTTTCACCTAGAAGCACCCATCTAACATATTTATGAGTAACTAATTGATAAAAAGACAATCACAAGAATTTTGGTATATACCTCAATATCAAGTGATTGTTTTTCACCTAGAAGCACTCATCTAACATATTTATGAGTAACTAATTGATAAAAAGACAATCACAAGAATTTTGGTATATACCTTAATATCAAGTGATTGTTTTTCACCTAGAAGCACTCATCTAACATATTTATGAGTAACTAATTGATAAATTGATAAAAAGACAATCACAAGAATTTTGGTATATACCTCAATATCAAGTGATTGTTTTTCACCTAGAAGCACCCATCTAACATATTTATGAGTAACTAATTGATAAAAAGACAATCACAAGAATTTTGGTATATATCAATATCAAGTGATTGTTTTTCACCTAGAAGCACTCATCTAACATATTTATGAGTAACTAATTGATAAAAAGACAATCACAAGAATTTTGGTATATACCTCAATATCAAGTGATTGTTTTTCACCTAGAAGCACCCATCTAACATATTTATGAGTAACTAATTGATAAAAAAACAATCACAAGAATTTTGGTATATACCTTAATATCAAGTGATTGTTTTTCTCACCTAGAAGCACTCATCTAACATATTTATGAGTAACTAATTGATAAAAAGACAATCACAAGAATTTTGGTATATACCTTAATATCAAGTGATTGTTTTTCACCTAGAAGCACCCATCTAACATATTTATGAGTAACTAATTGATAAAAAGACAATCACAAGAATTTTGGTATATACCTCAATATCAAGTGATTGTTTTCACCTAGAAACACCCATCTAACATATTTATGAGTAACTAATTGATAAAAAGACAATCACAAGAATTTTGGTATATACCTTAAAATCAAGTGATTGTTTTTCACCTAGAAGCACCCATCTAACATATTTATGAGTAACTAATTGATAAAAAGACAATCACAAGAATTTTGGTATATACCTTAAAATCAAGTGATTGTTTTTCACCTAGAAGCACTCATCTAACATATTTATGAGTAACTAATTGATAAAAAGACAATCACAAGAATTTTCATCTAACATATTTATGAGTAACTAATTGATAAAAAGACAATCACAAGAATTTTGGTATATACCTCAATATCAAGTGATTGTTTTTCACCTAGAAGCACCATCTAACATATTTATGAGTAACTAATTGATAAAAGACAATCACAAGAATTTTGGTATATACCTCAATATCAAGTGATTGTTTTTCACCTAGAAGCACCCATCTAACATATTTATGAGTAACTAATTGATAAAAAGACAATCACAAGAATTTTGGTATATACCTTAATATCAAGTGATTGTTTTTCACTAGAAGCACCCATCTAACATATTTATGAGTAACTAATTGATAAAAAGACAATCACAAGAATTTGGTATATACCTCAATATCAAGTGATTGTTTTTTCTCTAACATATTTATGAGTAACTAATTGATAAAAAGACAATCACAAGAATTTTGGTATATACCTTTTGGTATATACCTCAATATCAAGTGATTGTTTTTCACCTAGAAGCACTCATCTAACATATTTATGAGTAACTAATTGATAAAAAGACAATCACAAGAATTTTGGTATATACCTCAATATCAAGTGATTGTTTTTCACCTAGAAGCACCCATCTAACATATTTATGAGTAACTAATTGATAAAAAGACAATCACAAGAATTTTTGTATATACCTCAATATCAAGTGATTGTTTTTCACCTAGAAGCACTCATCTAACATATTTATGAGTAACTAATTGATAAAAGACAATCACAAGAATTTTGGTATATACCTCAATATCAAGTGATTGTTTTTCACCTAGAAGCACCCATCTAACATATTTATGAGTAACTAATTGATAAAAAGACAATCACAAGAATTTTGGTATATACCTTAATATCAAGTGATTGTTTTTCACCTAGAAACACCCATCTAACATATTTATGAGTAACTAATTGATAAAAAGACAATCACAAGAATTTTGGTATATACCTCAATATCAAGTGATTGTTTTTCACCTAGAAGCACCCATCTAACATATTTATGAGTAACTAATTGATAAAAAGACAATCACAAGAATTTTGGTATATACCTCAATATCAAGTGATTGTTTTTCACCTAGAAGCACCCATCTAACATATTTATGAGTAACTAATTGATAAAGACAATCACAAGAATTTTGGTATATACCTCAAGTGATAAAAAGACAATCACAAGAATTTTGGTATATACCTTAATATCAAGTGATTGTTTTTCACCTAGAAGCACCCATCTAACATATTTATGAGTAACTAATTGATAAAAAGACAATCACAAGAATATTGGTATATACCTTAATATCAAGTGATTGTTTTTCACCTAGAAACACCCATCTAACATATTTATGAGTAACTAATTGATAAAAAGACAATCACAAGAATTTTGGTATATACCTCAATATCAAGTGATTGTTTTTCACCTAGAAGCACCCATCTAACATATTTATGAGTAACAAAAGACAATCACAAGAATTTTGGTATATACCTAAATCAAGTGATTGTTTTTCACCTAGAAGCACCCATCTAACATATTTATGAGTAACTAATTGATTATATACCTCAATATCAAGTGATTGTTTTTCACCTAGAAGCACCCATCTAACATATTTATGAGTAACTAATTGATAAAAAGACAATCACAAGAATTTTGGTATATACCTTAAAATCAAGTGATTGTTTTTCACCTAGAAGCACTCATCTAACATATTTATGAGTAACTAATTGATAAAAAGACAATCACAAGAATTTTGGTATATACCTCAATATCAAGTGATTGTTTTTCACCTAAACACTCATCTAACATATTTATGAGTAACTAATTGATAAAAAGACAATCACAAGAATTTTGGTATATACCTCAATATCAAGTGATTGTTTTTCACCTAGAAGCACCCATCTAACATATTTATGAGTAACTAATTGATAAAAAGACAATCACAAGAATTTTGGTATATACCTCAATATCAAGTGATTGTTTTTCACCTAGAAGCACCCATCTAACATATTTATGAGTAACTAATTGATAAAAAGACAATCACAAGAATTTTGGTATATACCTCAATATCAAGTGATTGTTTTTCACCAAGAAGCACCCATCTAACATATTTATGAGTAACTAATTGATAAAAAGACAATCACAAGAATTTTGGTATATACCTTAAAATCAAGTGATTGTTTTTCACCTAGAAGCACTCATCTAACATATTTATGAGTAACTAATTGATAAAAAGACAATCACAAGAATTTTGGTATATACCTCAATATCAAGTGATTGTTTTTCACCTAGAAGCACCCATCTAACATATTTATGAGTAACTAATTGATAAAAAGACAATCACAAGAATTTTGGTATATACCTCAATATCAAGTGATTGTTTTTCACCTAGAAGCACCCATCTAACATATTTATGAGTAACTAATTGATAAAAAGACAATCACAAGAATTTTGGTATATACCTCAATATCAAGTGATTGTTTTTCACCTAGAAGCACCCATCTAACATATTTATGAGTAACTAATTGATAAAAAGACAATCACAAGAATTTTGGTATATACCTCAATATCAAGTGATTGTTTTTCACCTAGAAGCACCCATCTAACATATTTATGAGTAACTAATTGATAAAAAGACAATCACAAGAATTTTGGTATATACCTCAATATCAAGTGATTGTTTTTCACCCTAGAAGCACTCATCTAACATATTTATGAGTAACTAATTGATAAAAAGACAATCACAAGAATTTTTGGTATATACCTCAATATCAAGTGATTGTTTTTCACCTAGAAGCACCCATCTAACATATTTATGAGTAACTAATTGATAAAAAGACAATCACAAGAATTTTGGTATATACCTCAATATCAAGTGATTGTTTTTCACCTAGAAGCACTCATCTAACATATTTATGAGTAACTAATTGATAAAAAGACAATCACAAGAATTTTGGTATATACCTTAATATCAAGTGATTGTTTTTCACCTAGAAGCACTCATCTAACATATTTATGAGTAACTAATTGATAAAAAGACAATCACAAGAATATTGGTATATACCTTAATATCAAGTGATTGTTTTTCACCTAGAAACACCCATCTAACATATTTATGAGTAACTAATTGATAAAAAGACAATCACAAGAATTTTGGTATATACCTTAAAATCAAGTGATTGTTTTTCACCTAGAAGCACCCATCTAACATATTTATGAGTAACTAATTGATAAAAAGACAATCACAAGAATTTTGGTATATACCTCAATATCAAGTGATTGTTTTTCACCTAGAAGCACCCATCTAACATATTTATGAGTAACTAATTGATAAAAAGACAATCACAAGAATTTTGGTATATACCTTAAAATCAAGTGATTGTTTTTCACCTAGAAGCACCCATCTAACATATTTATGAGTAACTAATTGATAAAAAGACAATCACAAGAATTTTGGTATATACCTCAATATCAAGTGATTGTTTTTCACCTAGAAGCACCCATCTAACATATTTATGAGTAACTAATTGATAAAAAGACAATCACAAGAATTTTGGTATATACCTCAATATCAAGTGATTGTTTTTCACCTAGAAGCACCCATCTAACATATTTATGAGTAACTAATTGATAAAAAGACAATCACAAGAATTTTTGTATATACCTTAATATCAAGTGATTGTTTTTCACCTAGAAGCACCCATCTAACATATTTATGAGTAACTAATTGATAAAAAGACAATCACAAGAATTTTGGTATATACCTTAAAATCAAGTGATTGTTTTTCACCTAGAAGCACCCATCTAACATATTTATGAGTAACTAATTGATAAAAAGACAATCACAAGAATTTTGGTATATACCTCAATATCAAGTGATTGTTTTTCACCTAGAAGCACCCATCTAACATATTTATGAGTAACTAATTGATAAAAAGACAATCACAAGAATTTTGGTATATACCTCAATATCAAGTGATTGTTTTTCACCTAGAAGCACCCATCTAACATATTTATGAGTAACTAATTGATAAAAAGACAATCACAAGAATTTTGGTATATACCTCAATATCAAGTGATTGTTTTTCACCTAGAAGTACCCCTTTATATTTGTTTAAATCGAGATGTTGTTGAATTTAAATTTTAATTTAACCTTAAAAAAAATTGATTCAATCTACTTTAAATTTTATTGTTATTTTTATAAACTTTTGATTTTGTAAAATTTTAATAAAACAATATTTCTAATTTTATGAATTTTTACAATATTAAATTTTGAACATAAAATTTTTTAAATTTATTTTAAATGTGTTAATTTTAATAGAATAGAAAAATATTATAAAGCGTGTAAAAAAGTTAAATGTTTTTAAAATTGTATAATCAAGAAAAAAAAAACAGAAATTTTTCATATCAAAGTTTACAAAAATTTTTGAAAATATTAGAAATAATGATTTAAATTAAAAAAATTTAAAAAAAACAAAACCTAAAAAAAACAAAACCTAAAAAAAACAAAACCTAAAAAAAACAAAATCTTAAAAAAAACAAAAAATTCTTGTTTAAAACTAAAACATAAAATAAAGACTCTTTTTCTCTTTTTCTTTTCAAGTTAAAAGAGCTTATTTTAAGAATTTGTATAAATTGTTCTAAAAAATTAGTGTATAATTAAGATAAATTTACGAAAATTTATTTAGTTCTTATTCCTATTAATTTTTTTATTTGTTTTAAATTGGTTAACTATTGTGACAAATTCAGATAAATTAATTTTTAACCGTTGGTTGTTATTTGACAGTTATCTTTAACCAATTATTTTTATAAATCAATTATTTTTAATCCATAAGGAAAAATGTTTTCTCAACTATAAATAAAATGGTGGGCTAATCTTAACATCAATAATTAAGCAAAATTAAAATTTAATATATTCTTTTTGTAAATTGCAAAAATATTATTTAAATTAAAACAACATTAGATTTCACCCAAATTAAGATTTCGTTTCACTTAATATGAGTTTTAATTATAGACATTTAGTGAAATAAAAATTTTAAGAAAAAAAATTTAAAGTTTCAATATTTTAATTAACAAATTCAGAATTTAGTATAAAGTTACAAAAGATTTATGTGAAATAGGTATCATGTTTTTTCGTCTATTGATAAATGTGAAATTATTTTATTGAGGACCATTAAATATCAAATTCAATATCAGAACCAATGTTGATGTTTTATCAGATCCTTAAATTTTGATAAAAAAAAATCAAATAATTTTTTACTTAATTCAATAATTTATATAAATCCTCAGAGAGTAGAAAAGTGGATTAATTTTATTTAATTTCAACTTTATTTATCTGAAATCAATATTCATCATAGGATACTATTATAATAACTGTTTCTAATCTGAGATTTAGATAAAAAGAACAATTGAAAATAATATTCTGTCATTTTTAAAATTTAGTAATCAATCTGTACCAAGATTTTTTTTCATTTTAACTAAATGATCAGGAAAAAAAAAAAAGTTTTTTTTAAACTCAGACAGGGATACCCTAAAAATCATCATATTTTTAGCTATTAAAAGTTGCAAAATTAATTACGGTCTTTGAAATATTTCCAAAATAAAATTATTCATAATTAAATCTTTAAAATATTGAATATTGTTAAACTTACCATATTTATAGCAAGCTGTAAATTTTCGCCAGTCACTATGACAGATGTCTTTATTAGATTCAAAATTTATTCCATTTTTTGTCTTTGAATTAAAGAATTCTCTAAAAAAAAAAAATTATAAAGATAAAAAAAAATATAATTTAATTTGTTTGTTTTTTTGGATTCACTTATGTTTATTTTAATTGGTAAAGAAATAATAAACATGGATAATTCATGCAGTTCAATTTACCAACTTTAATTATCGATCTTTTATCAACACAAAAAATTTAAGTTGAAAACTCAATAGCTTCTTTAATGCTTAGAATAAA